>JAPQVY010000144.1:42492188-43874688 GCA_028535165.1 Quercus tomentella | reverse complement strand
TTCCTACTCTTAGTCCTATTGAAGTCTTTGAACAACATCAAATTTCAGGTGATGATAGTGAATTATAATTCGAGCCTTTAAGCAATGGACTTCTAAGAATCTTAATAATTAATTAATCGAATTCGTTTAGTGTAAATTAAAAGGAATAAAATATACTATCTTCTTTTTTCTTTTCTTTTTTGAGAAACAGGAAATATATATATATATATATATATATATATATATATATATTTTTGGAGGGAAAGGAATAAAATACACTTAAGTTTTTTTTTTTTTTTGTTTGATAGGAAAATATACTTAAGTTGATAAAAGCGTTATATTTACTCATATATAGCCTTAGTCAGAAATGAATGCCCAAAATTGAAAATTGACCCATTTTCTTGATTTGAGAATTAATTTTATTTAGATAATAGTCTCAAATCTCAATAGACAGTGTTTCTCATGGAGTTTCTTTCTTTAAGATTGCGATAATTATAGTGTTTCAGAATTCAGACTTCAGTATTTGACTTTTCCCCCTTAAATGATGGTGCGTGTATTTTTTTTTTTTTTTTTAATTTAGTACAAATTTGTTTGACACGACACCGTTGGTTACTTATTATTGGGATCCAAAGTTAAGACTTCAAGACCTTTAAATTCAGATTATCAAAAAAAAAAAAAAGACCTTCAAATTCATATATTTTACCGTATTGTCTAGCTCTAAAAGATTGTTTAAGTTTTTTTTTTAATAATTTTTTTTGTTTGTGTTTGAGTGTGTATTTTTATCCTTGGTTATTTAGTAGAAAGAATATTAAACATATAATTGAATAATAAATATTAGCCTCATGTGTTTTCACGATAAGACTTTTTTATTTTATTTTAATACGATGTGGGTAGTTTCTTTTTTCTTTTTGTTAGGAAGTTGTTTATATATATATATATATATATATATAACATGGGAATGGATAGTTTTTTTTTTTTTTTAATAGAGATTGTGGGAAGTTTTTTTTTTTTTTTTCTTAATTTTTAAGTTATGGTAGTGGAAGTAGGAAGGAACTTTTTAATAGGATTTTTTTTTTAATATATATATATATATATATATATATATATATAGGAGTAAGGGACGTGGGGTAGTTTTTCTTTTATAGGAATAATTTTAATTTTTTGTCAATTTACTATTTTAACCCCATGGAATAATGATAAGTTAATTAAATTAGGCGTATTTTTTATAGTGAAAAAGACAATAACTAACATACTGAATTTTCTTAATATATAAAGATAATTTTTATTTAATTTTGTAGATAGTGGGAAAAACATATTACAATAATTAACATTTTCAATTTTTATAAAAAAAAAAAAATTCAAATAATTTAGAAGCCAAATCTAAGCTTTAGCAATAAAGGGAAGATGGTTTTTTTGATGGATTTGTTAATTTTATACCTTAAAAGGAAAATTTCTTCAAATTTAGTACATAATTAACCATAAGTGAATATGGGGATTTAAAAGAATTTTGTGTTCCATTTTGATAAATGATTGAGTGAAATGTATTAAAAACAGTTATTTTATTTCTTAAAAAAAAAAAAAAAGTTAACACTAAACATACATTGCTTTATTTTAAAATTTTAGTATATGACAAAATTTAGTTACAAAATTAGTTGTAACTTAAGGTTACAACTTTACTTAATAAAATAAATATTGCTACATATTTTGAAAATCTAACCGTTGAATTATATGTTCTTTACGCTCTTAATACACATGTCAAATTTTGTGTCAATCAGATATTATTTACTATGTGATCTATAAGCTTATACTTTATGCATAATTTTTAACTACAAAAACTTGCAATTTAAACAATTTATTGATGACATAGTTATTGATCTTTAATTTTCTATAAATTTGGCAAGTATGGAGGATATAAGAAAAAGATGTAATATAATAGTGGATTTGTCAAAATTTATCTCCAATAAAGAAATATTGAGTAAGGTTATAATCTTACGCTACAACCAATTTTGTAACTAAACTTTGTCCGTTTGTTATTCTTAAATGCTGATTTTTTTTTTTATACTTTAACTCTCCCAAAGATATATATATATATATATATTTTTTTTTTTTTTTTTGGAGATCCTCCCAAAGATAAAATTATGGTTTTGTCTCCTGCCTTAGTTCCAAAAAGTTACATTTAAAGTTATCTGTTTCCTACATTGTGCGGTATCACCTTTAGTACTAGAGTAATACTAGGACACGATATTTGATACAATCGTTGACATAGCTTTTGGTAATCAAAGAAACATCATTTTTTATTTTTTATGTGTCCATCACTAATACTATTTTTATTATACACCAATTAAAACAAGCCATATCCTATAAAAATAAAATAAATTACATTTTACCCTCCTAAATTATACCCCATTTTACATTTACCCCCTTAGAATATGAAAAATACACACTTACTACCTTAAACTATTACCCGCGTAACACTTGCCTCCTCTAAACTATTAGAGTGCACACAGGGACGGTATTATCTTAAGGTCAGGGGGTTCAAATGAACCCACTGACTTGCCACATAACACTTGCCTCCCCTAAGCTATTAGAGCGTACACAGGGGCAGCGTTACCTTAAGGTGTATATATATATATATATATATATATATATAATTTTTAATAATTTTTTTAAGCCTTTAAAATAAAATTTTGAATCCCTTGACCTTAAATTTTGTTTAAACCTAGCTGATATAAGTTTGAATATGATCATCTTAATGCTACTTTCATAATATTTACACAATAATTTAACAATAAAAGTTAAGTAGCAAGTTGTAACTAGTTTTTATTAGGACCCACAATTAACATCATTTTTTTCCTACCTTTAACAACTTGTCACCTAGGTTTATTGTGAAAGTGTTATGTCAATAATACTACTCTTAAAATATTTAATTTTATAAGAAATAAATTTTTGCTCATTCGTTAAAAAAAACTTTTTTTTTTAGGACTTTGGCTTACTTTTCCATTAATAATAGAATAAATTTTTTTTTCCTTGCACTTTTCTTCTTTATTAACAAAAAAAAGTACACTACTGTTACAACCAATAGATCTGTATCTATATTTGTGATTATTTCCTTGTTCTCTCTATCTTTCTTTTTTCCTTTTATGTTTTCTTAGTTTTTCTCTCTTTTTTATCAAGCAGTTTGATAAATGCTATATAGATTTCCAAATCCAAGAAGTCTTTTAATGCTTGCTCCAATTCCGAGAGACTGACCATGTGTATGGTTAAGAAGTCATACACTTTAAAAATAAAAACTTATATCAATTACTTTTTTTTTTCTTAGTTTCACATTTTCCATTAGTCCAACTCCAATAGATTGACCATGTGTATGAGTAGTTATTATATTATATTTATTTATGCATTCAATGGTTGTTGTCTTACCGATATTTATACTAAATTATATTTAGAATACTTTTTTAGATTATTGTATATTGTATATAATATAGAAGTTGCACATATAAAAAAAATTATTATTATTATTTTTTTACTTGTCCTCATGAAAACTTCCTAGCTTTACCATTGTTGACCCCTCTAGAAAAAATCTTGAAGCCACCACTGAGTGCACACTTATTCCTCTAAACTATTAGCCATATAACATTTTGTCCCTTATCCAATGGGTAATAATTTAGGAAAGTATATGTGCATTCTCATAATTTAGGGGGTAAGTGTAAAAATGACATAGTTTAAGGGAATTAAAGTATTTATCTTTAAAGTTTAGGGGTAATTGTAAAAAGGATATTGTGCGGGGTCTGAGGACCGAAGATGACTAAAACATGAAGTATTTCGCACAAACCCAATCGTAGAAGTGTATCAGCCTCGAGGACTTCACTAACCCGAGAATGGGATGGGATACGGAATAGCGTTTCATGAAAACCTGTGTGAAATAGATAGGATCATAAGGGGGGCAAAAACGGCAGGAGGAAGCTTCCTGGAAAGGTATACCTTCCCCCTCCGCATTAAATGCCTTGGAACAACCTTATTAGTTGCTTTTAATGAGGAAATGACCCCTGAACAATAACTTCACAACTAGCAGCCCTTTCCACCACCTTCAATAGAGTGTTGATGGGACAAGTATCATTAGAAACACCTGGAAGCATACAGATGGAGGGCTAGAATACAAAGAAGATGGATATAAAAGGAGGGGAGTCTCCCAAAAATGGGGACGAACATTCTTGTTTTGAAAATAGAAAAAAGAGAAAGTGAACAATGCTTTACTTGGTGTAGAACTCAAACTTTACATATCAGAAACTAATCCTCAGACCTGCCCAAGGAGAGCTATTTTTCTCATTATCTACTTGTGTTATTCCTTTCTATTATCTTGGGCTCTTCAGTCTTTGACTTGAATTCAGATTAGAATTGCACTTGAATTGTTTGCCCACTCTCTAAAGAAATTTTATTGTTGGGCTTGAATTTGAAGGATAAGGTAACACTGTTCTAAGTGGGCTCGGGCCTTTATTTTTTGAGTCCTTATAGATATAATTTAAGGCGAAAAAAAGTAATTTCCCAAAAAAAAAAAGGTATGTCAACAATTGTGAAAAATAAATAAATAAACGTGGCATTCCTAACAACGAGTAATCAAATGGTGCCCATGTAACACTAACATCCATGTATCATATAACTTGAAATATTGTTTGAAGCCAAAAAAAGAAGTAACATACATCAGCAACTGCAAACACTAGAACTAAGTAAAACTCTTACTGGCTATTGCCTTATCTTCATTCTTTTTTGGGAAATGTTAACAAATGCCCTCTAGGGGCATTGGTTTATAAACTATTTTTAGAATTATTTTATGAGAAAATGATAAAAACAATTAATTTTGTTAACAGCTTTTTATATTTCTCATAAAAGTTTGTTAAAACTTTCCTAATATGATTTATTAACAATTATCATAAGGGCAGCCATTAACATGACTCTTCTTTTTTTTGGTGACACTATTCTACTGAAAACACATTCAATGAATGTAGGCAGGAACTAGGTCAATCATGAATAAAATATGCTAGGAGAAGATTCATAATAATAATTTAATTAACAAACTACAAAGCCAAGTGTTTTGTGGCTTGACTGACACCTCTTAATCTTTACAATAAAGATGTGTCTAGTTTAAAGTTCCCTCTCCCAACTATCAAATTATTAACAAAAAAAAAAAAAAAAAAAGTGCCATAAGGATAATATATAAATCAAGTGTTAATTCTAGCTACTATTTTTGATAAATTGTGTTTCTTTGTTTCTATCAATCTTCTTTACTCACATATGTTCAGAACATCTCTCTCTCTCTCATGGGCTCCACATATTGTTTCTTCCATTTGCATAATTTTGTCTTTCTAAGGATCTGTTTAGGATCCGCCTATTTTGCTGAAATTGAATTTTTTTTTTTTTTGGTTAAAAGTATTGTAGATAAAGGTAAAAATTAGATAAAATAGTATAATGAGACCCATGAATAGTACTAAAAAGTCTAGTGGGGCCATGAATAGTAACAAAAATAAGCTGAATAGTAAAATAAGTTGACAAAAAATAAGCTATCCAAACGCAACCTAAGTATCGAAGAATTTTCCCTTTCTTTTAGCCTCATAATCAATGAAGTTTCATTTTGAAGTATTCATTAATTGCCACTGGACCATCGATATAATAAGCAGAAGGTTTAAGGTTCAACACCTTAATGATAAGAGTAGTGAATTTATAGATATAGATTCATACTTTCTATTAGCATTCGTACCACAATGCTTTTCCCATTATTGCTAATTAATATAGTGATTTCATCTAAAATATTCTGTCAGTATTCCAATACTTTTCTAAAAGGCTTTGCTGTTCTTTATTCCAAAATCACGTTAAAGCCAAGATTCAGTCATGTGTGAATATCACGCATTACCTTAATTTTTCGTTTTATAATAAAGCAGTATATCAGATTATCATATATTCTATTTTATGCAAGAAGGAATACTTTGCCTATCAAATTGGCGTGTATTTATCTATGTTACATCAATCAGCCCTCCTTTCAATTTCTTTTTTTTAGAATTGAGAAGCCGAGATGGCAAAATTTTCTGGTTTTGCTCGATTTGTTTTAGCTCGCTTTGCTCTGAAATGGGGACGGAACTTGTGTTGTCCCACTCCGCTTTGAGTGTGTGTATATATATAATTTAATTTTTTACACGTACCTTATTTATATATTTTATATTACTATATTTTAAACATAATTGTTAATTCTTTCTCAACGCTCTCATTGCGTTTTGTCTCATTTTTCTATAATCTCTATCAAATCAAGGATAAAAGTAGAACCATCTAATTAGGGATGACAAAATGCCTTTACCTCACACTCCGTCATGACTTGCCCTGCTCTCGTCTTACCCCCCGGCCTTCTTTTGCTTTCTGAAAATACAAGGTTACAGTTTTTACCCTTTCAGATGGTCTTTAGATATATCCGCCACTGTAATGGATGAAGATTGATGTGGAGCAGGACCACTATTTCTTGGGATATTGAAACAATTGTCCATAAATAAAATGATGGCATAGGCATAGTCTCCAAAATGAACAATGACAACAAGCTCTAGCTACCAGAAATTAATAACAGATTGTTTGTTCACGGGTCGTTGAAGTAATGATAGATTCATAATAAAATGTTTGTTAATTTGGTTTTGGATGGGATAAGTTCCCAATGGGAGATGATTGGCAATGCACGACGAGGGAAAAAGGCTAACTTCATGACAAAGCCAACTCAACAACTACTTTTGGACATAGCTCAAGGAAAAAAAGTTGTCCACTTTCTCTCTTTTTTTTTATTTTATAAAATCATGTTAGTTTTTTGCTAATACCATAAGATATAATTAAGTGGGTTTTGCCATTTTGTTGTGAATAGTTTGACCTTTACAGCTTGGCTGATCAGGTTTGTTGGGAATACATGCGCATCTAAGCACAAGGGCAATTCTTAGCAATCCCAACACTATTACACTTCATTTTTTTTATAGTTTATAAATGAATGGAATGAAACGAGTTAATCTAAAGAAATATAGAAATGAATTGAATGAGTATTATGTTTTTTCTTAAAAAAAAGAAAAGAAAAGGAAAACTTTTTTTTTTTTAAAGAGAAATGCTATGTTCACAACATTTTTATAACATTTTCACAATAAATTAAATCTTAAATGACATGTTGTTATGAGTGGCAAAAAGTAATTTTAGTTGTGGATTCAAATTATAACCATTAACAACTTATCACCTATAATTTATTATGAAAATGTTATGGATGTAACACTTCTCATTTTTCAATAAATGATTGAATGTATAGAAGTATTTTAGGAATTTTTAGTAAAAATGTCATTAAACTTAATTACATTCCCTCATATTCTTCCTAATTTTTGGATGGAAATTTAATGTTTTGAGAAACTAGAAAGAAATGAGTATTTCTTCCTACCTATTCTATTATCTCTTACTTAAACTTCTAAACAAAGGAATAGAAAGCAAATGAATGAAATAAATATTCCAAAACAATTCATTTCATTCCATTTTTTTTCCTCCTCTCAAACGGAGTGTTAAGGTTTGCGTGTTATTGTTTTCATAGATTAGAATACCAATTATAAATATATTCTTTTTACTATTGATAATTCGATATTTGCAAACATGTTTTCATAAATATAAGCTTAGTTAAATCAATTTTAGTAAAGATAAAGCCTCTCATTGTCGTTGAACAATTAATAGACCTAAAATTGAATGTTGTTGAACAATGAATCTAAAATTGAATGGGTCACGTTACATTAGGAGGAGAGAGGGTTTAAAGAAGGGAAAATCATTGTCTCTCCAGTATAACCTAGAGAGGGCTTCTAATTTTCTTTTTTTCTTTTTTCTTTTTTAGAGAGAATTTTAACCTATGACATCCGCTTCTGATGATAGCTTTTTATTATCAAACCAAAACACTAATCGGTTTTTGGTATAAGTGGAGATTGAACTCCAGATCTCTGATTCAACTATAAAAAACTTTACTAGTTGAGCTAATTGAAACCCATGAGAGGAGCTTCCAATTGAGAGGAAAAAAAGAAAAAAAGAAAAAAAATTTGTGAGAGTGATGCCTTTATTTTAGTACCATTCTTCATGGACAAGTCAGCTCTTACATTGCATCACAACCCCATCCTGTCCAACTTCTTAAAGATGGGATGTCTTTATCACCTTTTTCCTTCCTCATAACTATGATGGAAACGACTCTCTTCCTCCATATGATGCATAAGTTATTAAAGTACTCGCACACTTCTTCTCTCTCTAAAAAAACACACACACACAACAGGGTGGTTCATTACTTATTGAGACTTTGAGAGTCTGCACTATACAGACCATGAAGCTTGTAACAGCAACACTTTTCCCAAAAAAAAAAAAAAAAAAAACAAAAAAGAAGCTTGCAACAGCAACACGTGTGGGCATTCTTTTTCATGCACGAGCCGCCTTTGAGAATAATAGTTACTGTCCTATCAATAAATCAAATGAACCAACAAATTTTCTCCAATATTTTTCACAACTATTAAATTGGCAGATTGTACTTGGTATACAATATAAATAATGTCGGTGGTAATCTCATAAATCAAATGACCCAACAAATTTTGCTAACATTTTTCACAATTATTGAGTTGGTAGATTATACTTGGTATACAATACAAATAATATCATATGTGTGATGTTTTACTATCACAATCTGCAACCTTAAAAAGTTTCGGAAAAAATTGTGAATTTTGTTGTGTTTGTAACATTGCTATTATCTTATTGGCAGCCATTTGAATTCCTATTTTGTTTCATTTTCAGTGACATGGGTGACCCATGTCTCTAGACATAATAAAACCTCCCTATTTTAATGGGATATCCAAACTAGGGTTGAAGTTGAAAAAGAACTGAAAATCTTAGATACGTAGAAAAAGCAAATTATTAGAACCACCTGTCCAAAACATTGGCCTACTGTCATTGCATGATTTATATCGAATAATGTTGTCTGTTTTCTTCTATACAAGCGAATCCATGCCTAGGCCTTGAGAGCAATATTTCGTTTTCACTTAATAAATCCTTGCATCTCCCTCTGTGGAGCTTGATTTGGTACGTTAGAAAATACACGGCAGAGCAGTATTCAGATTAAATAGAAACCCAGATGCAAACTCAAGTCGCACCCCCAACCCATTTTTCGTTCATCAAAACAATATAAAACAAAAATGGGCCAATCAGGATTTTGAACCCATAAGTGTTCTGTGTTCCCTTGGGAAGTAGGCAGTAGAACCATCATCCAAAGATAAAAGACAGCAAGCCGAAAGACAGAAATAATAAAATCCAGCTGGACACTTGGGGTTGAAAACATAATCAAAGAGCAAAATCTCGACCCCACATATTTTGTGATTGAGGGCCCTAAGATCTTATAAAGTTTAACTATCATTGTGCTTTACAAAAGTTATATATTCCAATTGGCAAGACATGTATAAGAAAATTACAACATGAATATAATGAGTCATGCAAGCCAAAGAAATTAAATATGGTTACAACAGACTGATGAATCTAATACAGCTCAAATCAAATTAATGTATACACCAGAATTGTTGAGCAGTGAACAACCACAACCTATTACAAACTACGAAGGGAAAAAGCCTTATGCATTACACAAAAAATTACATTCAAAATGCTGGCATAATTTCAATGCACTGATCACAAACTCAGGAAACAGCAACGTGCAGTCCCATATATATTGGTTGAGTAAAAACAGAAGAAAGCATTAACATCTAGGGATCATCATCATAAGGTGCATCTGCGGCTGATCGTATTGGAAGAATTACAATGGGCCTTCCATTACATTCAATTCCATTAAGCACTGAAGCTTGAGCCAACTGATAGTCCAAAGTATTTCCCGTCAAGTCCAAACGCTCAAGATTACCTAAATCACAAGCAGAATATAGTAAAACTCTCCAAATGTTCCTGATGGGAGGAATTCTTATGGACACACTACCCCCCCCCCCCCTTTTATTTTTATTTTTTATTTATTTTATGTAGTAGCCTATTATTGTTGTTTGATTAAAAAAATATTAGTCTTAGCATAAGCAAAATCAGCGAAAAAAATGGTTCAATTATGTATTAAATAGCATTCCAAATTAATAATATGTTTAGCTTTATGCATTTGAAATTTCTAGAGTTGCATAGTCTTTATCAAATTGAAAAAAGATGATATCTGTTCCTTTACACTGGCATGTTGTTTAATGGGATTAAAGATACAAGTACAACAATACTATCAAGATTGCAATTATAGATGCAACTCAAATGATACTCTCTCTTGGCTCAATCAAAGTAAGGTTGAGTGAGGGTTTTTCCTCAGATAGTGTACTGAATCTCTACGTGAAGAAGAACAGAGTAAATAGAACATTGTTTGCGTCTTTGCAACTCCAAATGCAGTTAGTCTTAAGTGCATGATTTATTTTTATTTTTTTTTGATAGGTAAGAAAAAATTTTATTAAAAGAGAAAAGCAAGAACAAAATACAAGATTCACGATAGTGAACAAGTAGAAAAGAGGGAAAAGAACAGCAAACGGGCATTAAGTTATCCTAAGAGACAAAAGAAAATCCGTGATAGAAGAACAATCCGAGAGGCCCCAACACCGAGACCAATCAAAGAGGGTCCGTCTGCATAAATCTAGCAACTTATCCAATGATTTCGCCATATCCTCAAAAGAACGTCGATTCCGTTCTACCCAAATATTCCACATTAAACAACCCGGAACCAGATTCCAAATATCAGAATTATGTTTCCCAAGCCACTGATACCAACAAAAAAATAATTCTATAACGGAACTTGGCACGACCCAATCAATCCCAAACAGCTGAAGCATATACATCCATAGAGAATGAGCAATCGGACAAGAAATCAGCAGGTGATCCACAGATTCCTCATTACAGCAACACATACAACAACGATTTACCAAAGTTCAGCCTCGGAGCATAAGATTATCCAAAGTAAGGATCTGACCATGAGCTGCTGTCCACATAAAGAACGCCACCCTTTTATGAACCTTTGTTTTCCAACTACCTTTCCAAGGGAAAGAAGAAGGAGTTGCATTTCGAATCTTAAGATAAAAATACTGAACATCAAACTTCCCACTTCTATTAAGACACCTAGAAAGATTGTCACTACCTCCACCCCTAGGAATTCTAGTTTGAATGAAGTGAAGAAGGGAATAGGAAGCTGCCAACTCCCAATCATTAAATTCCCTATAAAATCTTAGACTCCATACTCTATCATTATCACCAGCCAAAGGACTTAACACTTTAGAAACAAAAGCTTCCTTATTGGCTGAAAACACAAATAGCTGAGGATAAAGCGATTTGAGAGAATTATCCCCAGTCCACTTATGATGCCAAAAAAGAATACAGGAACCATCCCCCACCACAAAAGACACATGCCTAGAAAAATTTTCCCACCCGTCACAAATACTTCTCCATAAACCACAACCATGAGCCCTTCTACAAACTCTAGTGCTCCAACCCCCTTTCCCCTCCCCATATTTCGTGGCTATAACCCTTCGCCATAGATGAGTAGTTTCATGACCATATCTCCAAAGCAATTTTCCCATAAGAGCCTAATTAAAAGACACCAAATTACGAATTCCCAACCCACCTAGCTCACGAGGTAAGCAAACTTTTTCCCAAGCCACCAAAAGGGTATTTGAAACACTCCGCTAAAGAACCCCACAAAAAATTTCTCTGAATACGTTCCAATCTCATTGCCACAACTTTAGGATCAGTAAAAAGGGAAAGATAATAGGTCGGGAGGCTTGACAATGTACTTTTCAACAAGGTGAGTCTACCACCCTTTGACAAATAAAGCCGCTTCCAGCCTGCCAACTTCTTCTCCATCCTCTTTAGAATCAGACTCCAAATAGAGGCTGTCTTATACGAAGTACCCAATGGCATTCCCAAATAGATCATGGGCAAACTACCCACCCTGCAATGAAGAATGTTAGCCAAATTGTGAATGTTGCTCACCTCCCCAATAGGGACAATTTCACTTTTCCCCACATTCACCTTCAAACCAATAAAAGCTTGAAAACAAGACAAAACCAACCTAATGGATAGCAACTGCTCCCTAGAAGCATCATAGAAAAGAATGGTTTCATTAGCAAATAAAAGATGAGAAAAACAAATGCCAGTAGGGCTAATAGGTCCCACATGAAAACCCTGAATAAGGCCACCGTTCTCGGTTTTCTTCAAAATCCAGCTTAAAACCTCCATGATCAAAAGAAAAAGGAGGGGAGATAATGGATCACCTTGTCTAAGGCCTCTAGAACTACCAAAAAAACCAGTAGGAGAACCATTAACCAAGACTGAGAAACGAACAGTGGATACACAAGCCTTTACCCAACTTCTCCATCGACCCCCCAAGCCCATCCTCTCTAGCAAATCGAACAAAGTATCCCAACTTACATGATCATAGGCTTTCTCAATGTCCAACTTACACACCACCCCTAAAATCTGACATTTCAGTCTACTATCTAAGCATTCATAGCTATAAGCACTGAGTCTAAAATTTGTCTACCACCAACAAAAGAATTTTGAGACTCCGAAATGAGTTTATCCAACACTGTCCTCAATTTATTAGCCAACACTTTAGATAACAACTTATACACATTGCTCACTAAATTGATAGGCCTAAAATCTCTGATATTTAGGGCATTATTCTTCTTGGGGGTTAAAGCTAGAAAAGAAGCATTCAAGGCGTTCAAACTCTGAGCTTCTATGAAAATGATCAAAGAAGGCCATAACATCCTTTTCCACTACACTCCCAACACTTTTGAAAAAAGGCCATAGTGAAGCCATCAGGACCTGGGGCTTTATCACCCTCCATCTCTTGGAGGACCTGTACCACCTCCTCCTTAGAAAAATCCCTCTCAAGAACAAGCAGCTCATCCTCCTCAATACGAGCAAACTCCAAACCGTCCATAGAAGGACGCCAAGAATCTGACTCCGTGTACAAGCCCTGGTAAAACTGAACCACCTTAGACTGTACCTCTTCCTCATCCTCATAAAGGACCCCATCTACCTTTATACCTCGAATATGATTAGTTCTTCTATGCGAGTTTGCTACCCAATGAAAAAAGCGAATATTGTTGTCACCCTCCTTCACAAACAATATCTGGGACTTTTGTCTCCAAGAAGTCTCCTCCAAAGAGGCTAAAAGTGCAATGTCTCCTTTAATCTGACCAAGACGCGATTGTTCTTCTTGCGAAAGACCCAACAAGTCCTCCCTTGCATCCAACTCCAACAACTCAGATAAAAGGCATTTCTTCCTAAAGGCCAAGTTCCCAAAAACCTCCTTATTCCACTTTTTCAAGTCATCTTTAAGAGCTTTTAATTTACAAGCCAGAATAAAACTCGGAGAACCCAGAAAACAAAACCCATTCCACCATTGCTGAACTCCCTCCACAAATCCCTCTTCTTTCAACCACATATTCTCAAACTTAAAGACACTTCGACTTTTCTTGACACAACCAGCAACCACCAAAAGTGGGCAATGATTAGAGACTAATCAGGGGAGTACCCTTTGAGACACATTCCCAAAATGATCTACCCAATTCACCGATGCTAAGGTCCTGTCAATACTTGACATACAATCTGTCCTCGAATCTCTAAACCAGGTGAACAAAGCCCCTTCAAGTGGTAAATCCACAAGGTAATTAACCTCAATGAAATCTGAAAACGCAAACATAGCTGGACTGAAAGCCTCACAACCAAATCTCTCACTCGGATAACAAATAATATTAAAATCCCCAAAAACACACCAGGCCGTATTCCACTTGGAGTGTATCCTTGTGAGCTCCTCCCACAACGCACCCCATTGGCTATCATCATTAGGAACATACACTCCTGAACATGCCCATACAAAATCGTCCACAACCCCCTATAGTAAAACATTAACAGAGAACTGACCTGTAGAACTGTCAATCTTTTCATAGACTCTCTTATCCCAAACTAGTAAGACCCCTCCCGCAGTGTTGACCGCATCCAGAGCAACCCAGTCAATGAACGGACTACCCCAAAGACTACGAACAACAGAAGAGTTTAAAGAAGACAGCTTAGTTTCTTGAAAGCAAATAAAATCACACTTCCACTCCTTGAGAAGATTCTTACATACCTCTCACTTTTGAGGATTGTTTAATCCCCTAACATTCCAAGATAAAAAGCCTTAAACTCAATTAAAACTAGTCAACACCCCTGTACCAACTGAAGAAACTCTGTCCCTCCCTTTAGAATGTACCCCATCATAATTAATTGAAGAAATCAATCCTTTGAGCTCCCTGAGCCCTTTCTGCCTAGTGTTTCCTATCCCTTTAGACTTCCCAACATTAACCACATCAATGTAGTCCTGTTCTAGAAGACGAAACAAAGCCAGACATTGGTCTTCATGTTTTACAATGGGAAAACCCACAATTTTACAGAAACTTTTCATTAAGTTCACCACCCATTTCAAGTTCTTCCCCTCAAGCCCCAGAAACTCTCCCTCCTCCACTGCTTGTGTCACCTCCAATTCCCTCTGTTCAAAAGGATCCCACCTAGACAGTGGGGAACACTCCAACAAGGCACTCCCTGCCTCCTCGTGAGTGTTAGGTTCACTGTGTTTCCACTGTAGAAGAGGAAACTCAAAATCACCCTTTAAAAACTCAACACCATCCAAGTTACTCAATGGCACACACCCTTCTAGAGGAGCGCACCATTGATCTCCTTCCACACTCGAAATTTCCGTAAGGTCATCGCTCACCCCAAAACAGAAGCCCATTTCATTACCCATGGCCGAGAGAGGAGCAAATTGATTCTGATCAAGTAACGAGTTCTGTTGATGAGTAGAATCTTCTAGCCCCGACCCCGTCGGCACCACCGTCGCCCCTGAGCTCAAGACAGCAAACATCAGAGTCAAAATAGTGGCACCCATACCCCCCTTGATCACCGCCTCGCCGATAAACCTAGAATTGTGAGCCACTGTCGCTCTACCCACGTTGACGGGATGAGCCTCCCCCACCCTAATAGAAGATGGGTCTACCGGGGCGAAAGGAAAATGATCCTCTGTATGGGTAACATGTTCCGGCACAACTATCGCCGGCGCCTCAATATCTTCCAACGATCGCGTACCACCACTGCTCGAGCTTTCACCCACAACCCATATACTATGAGCACTTGAGTTTAAAAGTGTCGTGTTGGGCTTGGCAGTATTACCTACTCTTAACGGGTCAGCTGTAGCAACAGGTTGGGCTTTAACAAGCCTACCAGTATGCTTTAAAATACCTTAGTTCCTTCTAGATAAGAAATTCCTTAGTTCCTTCTGGATCAGAGACCAACCAGCACGATTAGAACTTGCCGGTATCATAACACATCCTCTCTGAGCCCCCCCAAAATAAACTGCTGTAACCACAAAGAGACCGGCATTATTAGATCTACCACAAAACTCTATCAATTTTCCATGTTCCCTTAATCTTTTACAAAGGTTGTCTTGACCAGGCACCCAATCTCGAATGTCGGAAAAACAAGAAATGATCCACTCCATGCCCCTACGTCCAACCCAAATAGAACTCCTAACATTCCGGCGATTCTCATGTATGGCATACGAATTGGACCGCCCCCCAATCAAAAGAGAGAGAAAAGAGTTTTGCATCAATACGAAAAGACCTCTTGCTGCCCCCATGCACACAAGTTATAGGAGGGGTATTTTGTGAAGTTTTTAAGGAGGGAATAATGGGTGAGGCTACAGGTGCAGGTACAGGGTTAGGCAAAATGCCAAGGTTAGGCCCCTGAGATGGTGGGGACAGGGTAGTCAGGGTTGGAGGAGGGGGATAAGGGAATGGAAAAACCCCAAACTGTGGAGGAAAACACAAAGGAAGAGAGGAAGGTGTATTCTAGAATTCTCTGGTAATGTCAGTACAAAAAGAAGGAAACCAGCTGCACTTATAATTCAGTGAATATTCAAATATATATTTGAAAATTTACAATAATAAAAAAGCTATCCATTCAAAAATTACTAAGAGTTTCAAATAATTACCTTTTGCAACTTTCAGTGCCGCACAGATGATACTTAAGGATTCTACAGGCATAAAATTATATGCTGCATTAACTTCACCAAGTTTGGGAGCAAATGACATAAGTTTTGAAAAAAACTTGGCAGTTTCAATCCCACCACGGTTTTTGCTGTATGAAATTCATTAAAATATTAGTTACCATATTTTTTTTGATAAGTAAAAAATATTAGTTACCATAGCAACCACAAAAAATTACAAAGAACATATATAAGCATCAATTCGAACCTTATGTTAATCTTGACTAGCTTCAACTCCTTTGTCATGCCTTCTTGTAGCTCCTGAAAACCAGTTGAACCCAGTCCAATACCTCCAATATTCAGTACTTCGATGGATGTCTGCAAAAATTTTCCCAAAGCTACAGCTACCTGGCTGGAAGACAGTACAAATAATCTCAACATATTTGAAAAAAAAAAAAAGATGAGGTGAAGTGTAATGTCTATGCCAGTGTCAACCAGACAAACCTGCCAAGGCAATTATCAGCAAGAGATAGGGACTTTAGTGGTCCTTTAAAGGTTGAAAGGGTATTTAGAAGTTGGGTTACTCCGTTGCAAGAAAGCTCACAAGTCTCCAAATTCAAATCAGCCAAGGAGGAGCATCTTTCAGTTGCTTCAACAAAATAGGGGATTAAACTCCTGCAAGTTCAAAGATAGTGTGTGAAAACAAATGCCTATTCACTACTGCATCGAAAAACACATGTGGAGAATGGAAATTCAACTCACCTGATTCCTTCATCCTCAATGGAATTGTCACTTATATCCAGGTCCTCCAAGTTAGGCATATGAACTAATGCATATCTTAGACTTTCAGCATCATCTTTGCGTAGATTGTTACCCCTAAAATCAGATTAGTAAGCTCTCTTTGCATGGAAGACTATTTGGAACTCACTACAACATTATCAGCATTGATTTGTGGTAGTTCATATCCTCTAAGAGACTAGGCACAAACCCAGGGGTACAATTTACAATTTCCAAGATACCACAACTGCCATGAATTGATCCTAGGGAATAATAATTTTGCATATAAGACATAACTTTGCTAGTGTGGTACCTCAGGTTGAGAACATGTAAAGATTGCAAGGACTTGCCAATTCCTAGGGATGATAAGGGTCCACCAGAGGATCTTTTGTTAAAATCAGAAAGCCATCCAGATATCTGCAAAGTGTTTATGAAGCTTTATGTTGGTCTAAAGTAAAAGATACAAAGTATACATATATGTTTTTCTTCTCCTTTTCTTTGGCTAATCAAATACACAGTATATAAATTATCTAAAAAAGAATGCATGACTCACATTGTTTTCTGAAAGATCAAGGATGGATATGCTAGATGAAACATCGAGAATGGTATTAAAGACCATTTTTGCAAAATTTCGACCCAGCTGGTTGTCACAGAATTTTAATGAACACAAGGACCTGATGGCAAAATAACAGGGACTTCAGGGCATATACCATTGGATATGTTGGAGTCCTTAAGTACACATACAGTTAAAAAAGCTTAAAGCTTCATCTGAATTCTTCTTTAAGTGGCAGATAATTAAACATTTAAGTTTTGTAATAGTATTATATGCTTATATACTTCAGAGTCTCAGACTCCATCTTAAATGAGATTAAATGTTTAGGCTAGTAATTAATATTTGCATTCTTCCATGCAGGTATAATATGATTTTGCAATATTGGTCAAACTAGAGCTCTTTTTTTTTTTTAAAGAAAAATTGAAAGCAATAAACATATAGCTGTGCAAGAATGAAATGTGTGATGCATTAAAGATAACTAGGCCTTGACAAAGTTTGCCTAATGAGATTAGATCCCAAGCTCTGAAAATCCAAGAAGAAAGCCCAATTAGTATCACTACAAAAGTCCAGGCATTGAAACTCCATCAACCCACAAGGGTACTGGAAAATTGATTGTATGCTTTCTATTGCACCCAACTCAGAAGTGGATAAAGATTGTCGCTGTTATCTAATCTGAGATATGGAGTCCCACCTAGAACTGACTTCTCTGCCTGATACTGTCTGCCACATTGATTTTATCCCATTTTCAAACACCTATTTCATTGAGTACCATTTGATTTGAACTAGGGTTTTCTGGTATCATAGATCACTTGATTGCAACTTCTTCGAAAAGTTTGCAAATCTTAAGAGATGGGATTTCCTTACAAGCAGATCAAACTCTAAATCTTCAACATTATTGGTCCAAAATAAGAGAGTGCGAACTGCTATGCCAACATAAGTGCACCACAAAATACAGAGGAACAATGTATTGTAATTGAAAAAAAAAAAAAAGAAAAAAAAAAAAAGAAGAAGAAGAAGGAAGGAGAAGTTAACAAAATAAAGCAAGTGGCAGTCAAAAGGATTTCCACTACTCATGGTTGGCCATGGGAAAAGGACAAATTGCTTCTATAAGATGTCAACCCCATATACCCCTTGAAGCACCACATTGTAATAAGAAGGAAACATAATTAGAATACAGCAGACAGCAGTTTTTGTAGTTACAATCTACGGGTTTGTGAGTTCATAAGCATGTTAAGCAACCCAGTCAATCACAGATAACATATACATACAAGTTGATAAAAGTGAACCATTAATAGAATGGATGTACCTTCCCAATGATAAAAATGATGAAAGTCCAATGGGTAATGAAAAAAGGTTGTGTTCAAGAAAGCTAGATGTAATCATGGAGAAGTGCTGTATCCCATGGGTTTGCATACTCTGTATGAGTAAAGAACCACAAATTGCGTTGATAAAATTTGGGGAAAGCTTGCAGTGAATGAATTCAAGTGATGTTAATGTTTCACTGTTCTGGTTCAGAAGTTTGCATAACCCATCAATCTGAAAAAAGGTGCATGGAAAATTATTGTAATAGCAATTAGCATTTGGAAGGAAGCATTAAGTATTCATGTAAACCAAAATATTTTTTAATGAATCTAGCACTGGTAACAAATTCCAAAACATTTTCCTAGAAGGTGCTTCAGCAGAATCACACCATATAAAGATAAAAATTTTCTACTTTCATTCCATGGTGCATACTGAATGTATTTTGTTAAGGAGTTGCCAACTTAGTCAATATTTCAACAGTCCCCCCAATAGAATAATGGAAAAGGGGCAAATTGTTATCTTCAGGTCCACAAAGAATCTCATATGCAGTTTAACTTAGACTACTCCCTTCAAAATTTTTATTGATGATTAGATTTTCTTGTAGATTCCATTCATATTTTCTTTGACAATGCTCTGTCCTAAGTAAATTATTTGTACACTCATATTTTTCAGTGAAAACTGATATGATTTTTCCTTGAAGTGGTATCCTATAGGACTATCAATCAGTCTTCTAAGTTTACATGACACTGAAACACTAAAACTCCCTCTCTTTTATTTTTCTTGTGATCTCCAAGTATGGGATGATATGTACAGTCCATGTTATGGAAACAATCATTTTCTTGATACTTTTAGTCAGTTTTCCAAACTAACAGGGAAATGGATAGAATTATGCATGCATTTTCCTGGAAAATGCTTGTTGAAAGTGATGAATCCTTGTTATAAGATGAGGCAATCAAATAGGTGAGATTTTTATTTTGGTGGGGGTGGGGGAGTAGGGAGAGGGAAGACAAAAGAGAGAAGAAATTAGCCAGAGACTTGAAATGAAAAAACTACCTTATCCCTAATCAGTTGCCTAGGAACATGCATGACTCAATGTTGCTTAGAAAAATATTTGGTGACCTAGGAAGTCTAATCAAGATAGAAAGAAAATACTAATTAAGGAAAAAAGTTGCTAACAATTTTTTTATTGGTAAGTTATGCATGCACCCAGTTGGTTTTGAACTCACAACCTCACTCTCCACCTAGCATTTGAGAGCCGAGGAGGTGCCAGTTGAGCGAAAGCACATTGGCTGTTAATAACTTATTCTATTTCTCTGTTGTGTTTGCTTCAATTGTTCCTTTCTTATGCATGTAAATAGTTTCATCTCTTTACCAATGAAGTTATTCGTCTCACAAATCAAAGGAGCACAAGTGTCTTACAAATCAAAGTTGCTTCCTTTCGGATGGAGCAAGAGTGAGGTTGTGAGCGGAGGCCCGGCTACCTCAGATTAGTCAGATATTGTTTCTTCTATTTCTTTTTTATTCTCATCAGTATGGGAGGGATACGTAGTTTTTTCATTGAATCGAAGCTTTTTCAGTTGGTGGTGGAGGAAGGAGGGAATTTTTTTGCGTTACGTATTTTTGAACGGGGCAAATATTTCATGAAGTCAGTGTTTATGGGCAAAAGCGCGGCATTATGGTTGATGAAAAATATAGAACTTATGGTGATTGGGGTGAATCCCAAACAGTTTTTCACACTTAGGGAAGGAGATACTGCATATACCTTGCAACGGGGATCAAACTCTTTTGGTCAGTTTTTGCTAGTGACTGAACTCAAAACTGGTGGGCTCCGGAGGTCTGTCATAATCCCGGAAGGGAAAGAAAAATATGGTTGGAAGGCTTTTGGTCTAGAACTGAGGAAGATGTTAGAACCCAACCAATATGCCTTTGGTGGTTCAGGCCAAGTAAAGTTTATTCCTCAGGCACAGAAACGTAATCCATCTCGGTCTTTTGTTGAGACAGTGAAGGGTCCAATGCAGGCAAAGGGTGGTATTCATCCTCTCCATAAAACTAAGGCTGTAGGACAGAATATCATAGATGATGTGATGGGGGAGAAACAGCAGAATAGGTTGAAGGAAACGATGGCAGTGCCGCTGAATCAATCTCGGAAGCAGGTGGTTGTTGGTCCGGTGGGTCAGCCTGGTACAGCAGCCGTGAGGGGAGGGGAGGGGAGAGGGAGGAGCATTAATTTGGGCATTAATGTAGGTGAGAATTTACCGGTACAGAATCAAATCAGATCTCCATTAATTTTTGGTTTGAATTCAAATAAAACTGAAAAGGGCAAGGGGCGTGATTTGAGGGATACACGATGGACTGGGAAGGGATTAATAGTGGAGGTGGCTGAGAATGGGAAGAGACGGGTTTTCTGGGATAATTATAAAGAAGGAAAAACTTCCTTTAAATGGGTGCCACAGGCTGTCACAGAGAAGCTGAGTTTCGGGTTGGGCCCAAAACAGCCCGTAACCCATTCTGTGTCTAATTTAAGCCCATTGAGTACAAGCCCATGCAGTTTAGAGGCTGGAGAATGCTCCAACAATCTTTTAGGCCCACTCTCATCTACACTTAGTCCCAATGAGACTGAGGAGAGTTCCAGGATCCTTACAACTGGGTTTGCAACGCCGGAGGTTTTGTTAAGAGGCGATGAAGATGAAAGGAGCTTATCGGACAGTCCATTGCATGTGGTTTCGCCGGTAGCGGAGACGCAGACCAAGGCAGAGGGAGTTATGCCAATTAATCAGCGTTGGGTTTTGCCGGTGGAAGTGGCGGGGCGTACCGAGATTCCTCTGAAGATGGGTTTCAGGCTCAGTTCTGACCGGAATAGTATTTTGGGATATAATAAGCTGCCGGGTGGGTCGATTTCTGAAGGTAAGAGGCTGGTAACTCTCGAATTTGTGCCGAGATTGATCGGACCTCCTTTTCCCGATCAGTTTCTGGAGTTTTTGCGAGCTGGGTTAATGGGTTTTGGAGTATCGGGTCAGGAAGTTAATACTTTCTCTAGTAAGGAACGTTTAAGTCTTCCTAGGGAGGTCATGCTTGTGGAGGATGCAGTTGATTTTTCTGTGGGGTTTGGTGAAACTGAAGTGTCAGATTGTTTACCTCTGCAAATCATTGATCCGGGTGTGTCAACAAAGTTGGTAGAGTTGGAGGAGGCCACTGAGGTATTGAGTATTGAGAATAAGTTAGATATTTCTAGCTGGGTGAAGCACAAAATTCCTGGGTTCAGTAAATTGGTTGGGTTGTCAACGACTCGACATGAGAAGTTGTGCATTGCTCTCTTACAAAGGCTAGAAACTGAGATGGAAGCAGCCAATGTGTTACACAGGAGAGAAATGGGTAGTAAAAAAGTGGCTAAGTCCAAAAACAAGGGACGTAGAGAGTTGCAAAACTTAATATGTTCGGTGAATTATGACAGGAGATAAAGGGTGGTCTTGTGTTGGTGTCAGTAGCTGGGGTTAGTTTAGTGTTTATGAAGATAAGAATGATTTCGTGGAATGTTAGAGGTTTAAATGATCCTCAAAAATGTCTTGTGGTGAAGAATTTGTTGCGGGAGTGGAAGTGTGATGTTGTTTGTTTACAAGAGACGAAAATTGCTAGCATGAATAGACAGTTGGTTTGTAGTTTGTGGAGCTGTCCATATGTGGATTGGGCTGTTTTGGAGGCTGATCGGACTGCAGGTGGTATCTTGCTTATGTGGGATAAGAGGGTTTTGGAGAAGGTGGAGGTTATGGTTGGCACTTTCTCAGTTTCGGTAAAGTGGCAAGGGGTGGGGGACGGTTTTATATGGGCATGTTCAAGGGTTTATGGCCCTAATGAGAATATTGAGAGGGGTGGAGGTTATGGTTGGCACTTTCTCAGTTTCGGTAAAGTGGCAAGGGGTGGGGGACGGTTTTATATGGGCATGTTCAAGGGTTTATGGCCCTAATGAGAATATTGAGAGGGGTCACATGTGGGATGAGTTGGTGGGTGTTCAGCAGTATTGGAGGCTACCGTGGTGTTGCTTTGGGGATTTTAATATTGTTCGCTTTCCTAGTGAGCGTAGGGGTGAGGCACATTTGACCTTGGCTATGGAAAAATTCTTTGAATTTATTGAGGATCTTAACTTGGTTGATTTGCCTTTAGACGGAGGTAGATATACATGGTCAAGTGGTACTGATAACCCAACGATGTCCAGGATTGATAGAGCATTGGTCACTCCAGATTGGGAGGACCATTTCCCAGATGTTCTTCAAAGGATTTTACCACGTCCTATCTCAGATCACAGTCCAATTCTTTTGGAGGCAGGGGGAATGGCAAGGGGGAAAAGTTCGTTCAGATTTGAAAATATGTGGTTGAAGACAGAGGGATTTGTGGATAGAGTTCAGTTCTGGTGGAATCGGCATTCTTTTGTAGGTACACCTAGTTTCGTGTTTGCAAAAAAATTGAAGGCTCTGAAAGAGGACATTGTGCAATGGAATCGCAGAGAGTTTGGTAATGTAGAGCGTCAAAAGAAACAATTATTGGAGGAGCTGAAAAAATTAGACGCCAAGGAAGGGGACTTTGGTCTCACTGATGGGGAGAAAGGGCATAGGGTAGCTTTGAGGTCCCAGGTGGAGCATCTTCTTTCCTTGGAAGAAATTTCCTAGAGACAAAAATCTAGGATGTTATGTATCAAGGAAGGGGATAACAATACCAAGTTTTTTCATAAAATGGCTAATTCTCATAGAAGGTTTAATCATCTAAGGACTTTGGAGGTGGATGGGGTGGTGTTTGAGGAGGAATCCGAGGTGACTAATCAGGTAGTACAATTTTATAGAACTTTGTACAATGAGACTGAGGGGTGGAGGCCTTTTGTGGAGGGTTTGGAATTTGATTGTATTGGGGATGTGGAGAGGGTTTGGCTTGAAAGGAAGTTTGAGAGGGAGGAGATACTTCAAGTTGTACGTGATTTGGAAGGGGACAAAGCTCCAGGTCCGGATGGGTTTACCATGGCATTTTATCATCATTGTTGGAGAGTAGTGGAGAAAGACGTCTTAGCGGTCTTTGAAGAGTTTTTTCAACATTGTAAGTTTGAAAAATCCCTTAATGCTACTTTCATTGCATTAATTCCTAAAAAGAATGATGCCTCTAATATTAGAGATTTCCGACCTATTAGCTTGGTGGGGAGTGTGTATAAAATCTTGTCTAAGGTTTTGGCAAATCGATTGAGAGTGGTTTTAGATCAGTTGATTTCTGAGACTCAGAATAGCTTTGTGGGTGGGAGACAAATTCTTGACTCGGTTCTTATTGCGAATGAGTGTGTGGATAGCCGAGGGAAGAGTAGGGTTCCTGGAGTCATTTGTAAACTTGATATTGAGAAAGCCTATGATCATGTGAATTGGGAGGCTTTGTTGAATTTGTTGCATAGAATGGGCTTTGGAGTGAAGTGGTGTAAGTGGATCCGTACTTGTATATCCACAGTCCAGTTCTCTGTTTTGATTAATGGGTCTCCAGCTGATTTCTTCGGTAGTTCAAGAGGTTTAAGACAAGGGGATCCGTTATCTCCTATGCTGTTTTTGATTATGATGGAGGTGTTTAGTAGGATGTTGAGAAGAGTGGAGGGAGTTGGTTTGATCCGGGGTTTTAAAGTTGAGGGTAGGAGGGGTGGTGGGGAATGTGTTACACATCTACTGTTTGCAGATGATACTATCCTATTTTGTGATGCGGATGTGGAGCAAATCATTCATATCCGGTTGTTGTTACTTAGTTTTCTGGCAGTAACAGGTTTGAAGGTTAATGTGCATAAGAGTGAAATGGTTCCAATAGGGGAGGTTGATGATGTGCATGCCCTGGCTGAAATTTTGGGCTGCAAAGTTGGAAAGTTGCCTATGTCTTATCTTGGCATGCCTTTGGGGGCTTCACATAATTCCCCTTCAATTTGGAATCCTATTTTGGAAAAATTTGAGCGGAGATTAGCCGGGTGGAAGAAGCTGTATTTGTCTAAGGGGGGTCGATTGATGTTACTCAAGAGTACACTATCTAGTCTTCCTACCTATTTTCTTTCGCTATTCACAATTCCTACTCATGTGGCTAATAGAATTGAAAAGTTGCAAAGGGATTTTCTATGGGGTGATAACAAAACTCATCTGGTAGGATGGGATAAAGTTTGTGCACCTCTAGCCAATGGTGGTTTGGGGATAAGGAAACTTACTACTTTCAATAAGGCCTTATTAGGGAAATGGTTGTGGCGGTTTGGGAAGGAAGAGGATCGGTTATGGAGGAGGGTGGTAGTTTCAAAATATGGGGAAGAATGGGGGGGTTGGACCTCAAAACTGGGTAGGGGAGTTCATGGGTGTGGTTTGTGGAGAGGTATTCGCATGAGATGGGAGGACTTTAGCAAAAATTGTCAATTTGTTGTTGGGTTGGGGAATAGAGTGAGGTTTTGGCAGGATGGGTGGTGTGGGGATCAACCTTTTCACTTGGCTTTCCCAAGGTTGTATGGTATTACCATTGATAAGGAGGCATCTATTGAAGCTTATTTGTCAAGGGCGGGGGCGGAGGATAGAAGAATTTGGAATGTTCGTTTTATTCGAGAATTTAATGATTGGGAGATGGATGAAGGGCTGCATTTTCTTCGTATTTTGGGAGCTAATACTCCTCCAATGGATGTGGGAGATCGGATGAGATGGAAGTTGAAGCTTGATGGGGATTTTGATATCCGGTCATATTATAACAAATTAAGGAATTCTCCTTCAATTGTCTTTCCTTGGAAAGCTATATGGAAAGTAAAGGCCCCTAGGCGAGTTTCCTTTTTTGTTTGGTGTGTAGCTTGGAATAAGATCCTAACGGGTGATAATCTAAGATTGAGGAGATTGGTTTTTGTGGACTGGTGCATTATGTGTCGAAATTGGGGAGAGACAGTAGATCACTTACTTCTTCATTGTGAGATGGCTTATCGGTTATGGAGCTTTGTCTTTATAACCTTTGGCCTGTCTTGGGTTGTACCTAGATCGATCCCAGATTTGCTTTTTGGCTGGTGGAATTGGTTGGGGAAGCACTCGTCTCAGATATGGAATTTAGTTCCGTTGTGCATCTTTTGGTGTATTTGGAAGGAACGGAATCGGCGAACTTTTGAGGATTTGGATAGTTCCGGTGATCAGATGCTTGCTTCTTTCAGTGGGACTCTTTTTGATTGGTCTCGGGCTTGGGGATTCACGTCTAGTGATTCTCTCCCGTCTTTCATTAGCTCTCTTTCTCTTTGTAATTAATCTGTGGATTGGTTTTCTTTTTATTTTTTTTTTGTTTTCCTTCTTGTATTTTCTGGGTTTGCTCTATGTTCTTCATGCATAGAGTAGCCATTCGTATATATAACTTTCTTACTTATCAAAAAAAAAATACTTGGAAAAACAATTGAACATACATGCTCTTTGGATCTGATCCACCTTAGCACCAAGCTCTTTAACTTGCCAGTTCTCAATAAATGCTGCAAAAGAATAATATTAGAGGCAGAAAAAGTGACAACATATGTCAAGCTATTATGTTAGCACTAGCAGATGTGCATGGATGCACATGTGCACGCACTCTCAGAGTCAATTAGATCCAATTCTTATGCCACCAGCAATATACCTTATAACCTAGTCTGTAAGACAGTTCATAGCCCCTCCATGCAGAAAAAAATGTGTTAGTAAAAATTTATTTTTTAAATTTTTAAATAAGGTGAGTGCAGGCTTTTTTTTTTTAATGGAAAAGTGAATGCAGTTTTAAGAGAAGCAAAATAGAACCCAATCTGTTATTATTGTTTTCATTAATGAAAGAAGGGATCCAAAACATGCATATAATCCAAAACCAAATGAAACAGGGCACAAAAACATATTTAGATACTAAAGGCCAACTCATCAAGTAACTGACATCTACTACTATGAAATGAATAACATACACAAGTTTCTGCAGTGCAAAGTATATGTTGCAGTCTCAGACGTCTGCACAAATAAACAAAAATCATGTAACAACCTAAACAATCCTTATAACTCAAAAAATCAACAAAGAAAGAATAACAGATGTTTATTTTAATTTTTCTAAGTACTAAAAATTAAAAAATTTTATTAAAAGGAGGAGAGACCACATGTACACTTGGATGAATAGAAAAAGGCTCCCCAAAAAGTTTAGAAGCAATATTTAGCCAATCTATAAAATCTAAAGGAGAAGAAACATGGATGCAGCCAAAACCAAGCATCCATTTATACCATGATCTAAGAATTAAAGACTTAGGCTTAAAAAAACATTAATGATATAAAAACTTTAGAGACTTCATTTTAGCACATTTGCAAGAAACCTAGATGATGCAAAGTGTAAAATAAATCATAAGTAAATTTATTAGTACAGTAAGAATAAATACAGGCAAAAGAAGCATAAAAATGCATAGGAATAGATAGCTGAAGTACTTCTGTTATATTGTAACTAGAATCCAGCCAATCATTATAGACCATTGGCATAAAGCTCTCAGAATGTAAAAACTAGCATAATGCGTTACCTAGCATAGCAACCAAAAGCTTGGCAATGATAAGATAACTTCAAATAATCAGAAGTTAAATTATTCTCTTGTCCATCAACCCCAATATATTTTAATATAGCATCTGCACAGAACAAAAAATGAGGAAACAAATATTTACGAACTTAGCAAGGTATCAATAAAAACAAAAACGAACCCCCCAAAAAAATTTATGTTGAAGTAGAAAGCTCTTGTTTTGCTTCTTTTTTTTTTCTATGTAGAATCTTTATAACAGTCACAAAAGGAGACAATGAAAAAGAAAATGTTGTGATGTATGTGTACCCACAAAGTGCAGTTTTTGAAACTTACTAATGAGATTCAAAAGCTCAATTCTACAATGGAATCAGGGGGGAGTTCTTAATCATCAATTCCCTGTCCATAGAGCTCCACAAGAGGGCATCCATGAAATATTAAATAAATAAAATTTAGTCCTGAAAGAACAGCTACATCACCTTGTTTATTTATTTCATCAAATTCACTTGAATATACTTCTAACACACAAAAGAATCTTGGATTACTTTACAAGTGCAATGAAATGCGTCCAAAGTGATAAAATTAGTTTCATAATCATGATCTACACTAAGAAATAACACAGATGCATTTCTGTATGTACATGAAAGGAAGCAAGTGATGATGTCATCCAGCTATGGTGGAAAATTAAACCCAATTTTCTATAACAAGGCTCGAAAAACTTTATAATTTAAGCTGGAAGCCATTTTCACTCAGAATGTTCAAAAACTGCTGAAAGATAATGAAAGCATCATAATTAGTACCTGGAATTCGTATGTCACCAATACATCCATTAAAAGATGGAAGCAAAGCTATCTCTGTTGCCTCATCTAGGCAACTGTTCAAGTTTGTTCAACATAACAAAAGGTCTAAATCATAAGATGAAACCATGAATACGTAACAATACGAACTTAAAAGTTTGTGTCCACAAATGGGCCTACTTTTGCAAATGCATTTCCCAATACTTCTGCTGCCAATCAACTGGTTCGATCTGCTCAACAAGGTCACGCCAACGCAATTTGCATAATGCCCTCCATGCTGTGTTAAATTTCCAATGCCTGTGAAATAAAAAATAAAAAGTTCCAATCAGAGGGCATTTGTACTGTTCTACATATCATCCCTAAATTGAGTAAAAACTCCACAGAATGTATGAATGAGTATGTCATTAAAGAAAATAAAACACTCAATTGTTCTTATAAAAATAAATAAATAAAACACTTAATTGTTCCAAACCTTCCACGTTTTCTTCCATTTCTAAAGCAATCATCAGTAAACTCCTGGTAATTACGGTCCTCAAACAGCCTGTTCAAACAAGAAATTGGATAACAATTACAGAGTAAAAAGAAAGTAATTAGTTACGGTAGAAGAGAAGTGAATTAACTACATCAACAAAGGTGCCCGGTATCCTACTCCTAAAGTCTCATACACTCTCATGAGTATTGTCCCTAGGACCTCGGATTTGATCCCACCCGAAAATGGTTCTAAACAGAAGCGCAACTAGCCCCATATAATTACAACCATTAAATTTTCATAGTTGTAGAGGTCGGGCCTCTGTGTGATGCCAAGTGTCTTTTACCAAAAGCGACAAAGTGTGAGTTCGAGTTCACAAATTAGCCTCTCAAAAAAAAAAAAAAAAAATTTGGGGATAAGGTTGCCTACCAATTACCTCTCTAAGAAAACACAAAGCTTCATGCATTGGGTATGACCTTTTTCAATTTTTTATTAAATGTAATAATCATTACACTTTATAACTACACACACCCACCATTGCTTTTGACCATGAGTCACACTCATTTTAGCCTTTCTTTAATGTTCACAAAAAATCCCAAATCCTACAGTAAGAAAAAAGAATAACACTGAATTCAAGTGCAAGGAAAAAAAATTTCTTTCTCTCATTTCTGATAAATTCTATTCTTTGATTGTTCAAAAGAGAAACCCGGAAATAAAAATCCAAATCCAACAACAGTGAACACAACATATTAATAAATAAAAAATAAATAAAAAAAAGTGCTGGTGAGAAAGTAGGAGAATCGAGTGAACATACGTTTGTGTTTGCACGTTTTGCAAGGCCAACGGGGGCAAACTTAAAACTAAGGTATCAGATAACTCGTGTGGAAGCTCGAAGACAACCGGTACAAGATCATCTCCTGAAAGTTTGAAACAACATAGACAACAAAATCAAACTAAAAAAAATGATATTAAAGCATGATAATGAATTAATAAAAGTAAAAGAAATAAATTAATACCGTGGATGAGTTCTTTCTTGAGTGAATGAATGCATAAGGATATCAAAGATGGAACCTCTCTCATTCTTTGGAAAAAATAAGGTTTTTGGTTTTGGTTTGGGTTTTGGACAACCCTCACGCTCGGACACAGCAACACATGAAAGCCAAAATATTTAGAGGCAACGACGCCGTTTTTCTTAGTTATTGCATTTATTGCACCACTTCACAATTTATTATTGCGTAAATTACAAAGTTGGTCCCTATTCTTTACGATATATCTCAATTTGTTCCTTAACTTTTTAATTGTGTCAGTTTGATCTATAACCTTTTGGTATTGTGTTAAAATGATCCGACCATTAAGTGATTGATGAAAAATGCTCACATGGCTAATAGTCAAAATAAAATATTATTTTTTATGCTACATGACTTCCACATAAGCTGCCACGCGACATTAATTATAAATATCAACAATTTCTAATTTACTATAATGCTCTTTGTGTCCCCTTCTCTCTCTCTCGATTTCTCTCTATCCTCAAACTCAGACTCCATGACGGAAACTCTTCAAGCTCCTTCAATTAGGCCAATCAATTGCATACAAATTGGAGTAAAATAAAAGTTTTTGTACGATTCTTTTAAGAATAAAATAAGCTAAGGAAACAAATACAATCACCTCAGAATTGAATATCCACTTGAGATCAATACTGTAAAAGATTCTTAAAAAAAAAAATCAATACTGTAAAACTAGACCAAAATTAGCAAACAATGTAAACAAGATTAAAATCCAAAAGAAAACAAGTACAAACATGGATCTTAAAAAATTGGAATGATTATACAAAGAAGAAAAAAATGAGAGAAATTGTTAGACCAACCAAGAGCTATAAAGGTGATACTCTTGATGCTTCCATACATTTTCGTCGGAAAGTTTGTATAATCGTATTGTCTCTCTCTAACTCTCCCATTCTCACTATTTCCCTTAAAACCAATCTGAGCCACCATTACCCAAGGCACTGGGCAGTAGCCATGATCATAAAATGAAAATCAAAGAATATTATCAAACCTGTTACATCACCAGAGGTATTGGTAGCATTGTTTTCATCACACAGAACGTTGTTCATTGTGCTGTGAATCATTGCGTGCGCTTCGATTTTCATTTGGCAAAGGAATATCTTTGATGGGTTTTTCGTGTTCAGTCATGGTGTTAATCAAGGAAAACCTATGCCAAGTTGAGACTTATGGTGTTTGATCTCATGGATTTCAGAGGTGTGGGTGACGGGGTCACTATGAACACAAAGGCCATTGAGGTTTTTTTTTTTCTTTTAGAGCTTTGTTTGGATTGGCGTCGCATTCATCACGTCTGCCTTTTTTTTTTTTTTTTTTTTTTTTGTAAGTCTTATGAAAGGTGCAAACAGGCAAATGAACAGTAATCAGAAATTTTTTTTTTTTTTATTTTTAGTTTTCAGCAAAATAAGTGGTATCCAAATGCACACTAAGTATACTGCAAAGAGAATTCAAACGCAACATAAGATAATTCAAAAGCAACATAAATTGTTATATCATTAATTTTGGAGTGAAAATAATATTATATATATATATATATATATAATTAGGTATTTACTAGGAATGAAAATTCCTACCTGACCCACAGATACTCGGCCTGACTTGGCCCGGCCTAACCCTAATGGGCCAAGTTTTACCCGGTCTGATTAAAAATAGGGTCGCGTTTGGATTTTAAAAAAAAAAAAAAACCGAAGCGGGTCCGAATTTTTACAAAAACCCGGCCCAAACTTGGACGCAGCCCGACCCGGTTATATATATATATGTGTGTATGTGTGTGTGAGTATTACTAAAATATCTTCATATATACATACATACATACATATATATATATATATATATATATATATATATATATATATATATATATATATATATATATATATATATATATATATATAACCCTACCTCACCTCACTCACACTCACAATCTCTTCAGCCGCCTCTCAGCTCACCACTCTCACACACTCACTCACAATCTCACCGTCACCGTAGCACTCAAGCGACTCAAGCTCAACTCCAGTTTCCACTCTCACTCTCAAGTCTCAACTCAAGTGATCAAGCCCCACGCAACTGACGCAAGCCTTCCCTCAAGCGACCAAGAAAATCCTCACACAAGCCTAGCCACAATCAAGCATCAAGCACCTCGCCGACAAGCCCAACCACAATCAAGCATCAAGCACCATGAAAATCTCCACAACCCCCGTGAACTACCCCTCACCCGTTACAGACCTACAACCGGTTGGATTTGGGTTTTTTTTCTTTTCGTGTTTTTGTGAGCAAAATTTGGGTTTGGATTTTTTTGTTTTTTTTTGTGAGCCAAATTCTTTGGGGTTTTTTTTTTTTTTTTTTTTTTTTGTGTTTTGTTGGTGGGATTTTCAAATTTGCTAATTTTATTTATGGGTTTGCAAAATTTTTGGGATTTGTTAGATTTTTTATACAAATTGGTTTGTTAGATCTTGGCATCCGTTTGGATGGCAAGAAAATTGCCAAGAAAATGCTGTGATTATTTTGGGTTTGTACGGATTTCTTTGTTTGTGATTTTGGGCCGGGGTTTGTGATTTTGGAACAAGGTGGGTTTGGGTGCAACCAAAAAAATCCGTTTATTAAACGGTTTGGGTTCGAGTAATGGGTATAAGCTCGTGGGTCAGGTTCGGTATAAAGAAACCCGACCTATTGCCATTCCTGATATTTACCTTAGAAACAAAATTGAAAACTTTTTTCTGATATAGTACCCAAACAATGAGACCTATGAATAGTACTAAAAATAAACTGAATACTAAAAATAAGCTGAATAGTAGCAAAATAAACTAAATAGTAAAAAAAGTTGGCTTTTCAGCCAATGTTAAACGCAACGGTATCTGTTTGGAAACAACTTATTTAGCTGAAATTGAAAATTTTTTGTCAAAAGTACTCTAGATAATAGTAGAAGTTAGCTGAAATAATAAAGATGAATCCATAAATAGTATCAAAATGTGTAATAAAACCTATAAATAATAGTAAAAATAAATTAAATAGTAAAAAAATACTATCCAACAGCCAAAATCAACTAACGCAATAAACGAATATAGAACAATAAAATTCTCAAAAGAAGCAGATCGCACACTCACACTACACGACAAAAACATTAAACATAACAAAGGAAAAACCTCTTAAAGCCTTAAAGGCTGAAAGCCTAAAAAACCTGGAGTTATAAAACTAAAACATAAACCGATATACGTACCTATGGGCTACGATTGAAAGTGAAAATTGATCAGGAGCAAAAAAAAAACTTAGGCATAATCACAAAGGTTGAAATGTCATAAAACAATAATAACGTAGTAGCCTTTGAATGAGATGGAACTCTTAGGGTCCGTTTGGATATAATTTATTTTTACTGAAACTGAAAACTGAAAACACTGTAACAAAATAATTTTTAAATATGTAAATAGTGTTGTGGGACCCGTGAACAGTGCATGAAGAGTACATTTTGTCTCATGCACAGTAAATTTTTACTATTCACCTGTTGGGAAAAAAAAAGAAGAGAGAAGCTGAAAACGTGAATGCGGATCTGCGCAAACGCTCACTTAGACAAGGGCACAACATGCAAATGGTAGAGAGTAGTGCATTTTTTTTAGTGGTTTTTTCCTCTTTAAATTACTATATGATCACACATTAAATAATAAAGAAGTAAATTGTGTGGATCTATAAATGCAATTTACAAAATTCACAAATCCAGGCAAGTGATACAAACCCAATCGGGTTACACGGTTCACCACAAACCTCTTGGGACTAACCAGGCCCTCTACAAAAACAATCCAATTAAACACATGGATTGGTCTAGGTGTTGGGTCACTAGACTCCAGTCCGACTTGGTTCGGGCTTAGAAAAATAAAAGAGTTAAGTTTACATCACAATTGGGATTTTTTTCATCATGTAAAAGTTATTTTATACAATGTATATTAATGGTCTTTTAGGTTTTGTTTTGGAGAGAGAGAAGGGGGGCGGGGGGGTGTTGGGGTTGATGTGATCAAATGTGCAATTGAAGTGGCTTCTCATTTTACAAAGATATGGAGCTAGTGAGTGTGATCAATGAAGTGGATAAGAGTGAATTAAGGTTCAATTCTTGAACTTAATTAGGAACTAAAGTATAGCATTGAGAATTTTACGTGCCTATAACTACCCGATTTAGGGCTCTTTGAAAGATATAGATAATTACACTTAGAATATCCCATTATGAAAAAACCAATTGCAATCCAAACAGTCATCTCCATCTTTCTCTCATTCTTTTTATCTACCATTTACTGTTTGTATGTTTTTCCTTCAACCAAGGCCATATCTATAATTAGGTCTTTAACTAGGGTCTCCTTAGGAAATCCCCTAAAATTATAAGTCAATAATCCCTTATAATAGATCCCAAAATCTCCCACTTCGCCACACATACCAAACAATATCTCACTCAACACCGAAATAAAATTGAATATGAAATTATAATCTTTGACACTTTATATAAAATTAATATTGGTTTGATTTGTATTTACTCTTCGAGTTATATGTTCAATTCATTTTTCTCGGTAGGTTACGGTTTTTTGTGATTCTACTGTTTAGTGAAGTTGAAATAGTGCATTTGATAAAATTATATTCTTCTACAATTTAATTTATTATATTTATATTATAAATTTATATTGTGGATTGTTTTAATTTTATTAGTAATTTTTTTTTATAATTATATATTTCTACTAGAATGCATCAATCTTTATATTAAAACTTTTTCAATACAAAATTTGTTATTTGCAATATAGAAAATTTAACAAAACATTATTATAAAAAACATAAAGGAGTAAGATATTTAAAAAAAATGTTGATAAAATATTTATTACATAATAATTCTTCATTATAAAAAAAGAATATATTATTATGGAATTTTACTAACAATACTTGTTACAATTGTTTATATAGATAGAAGTTTTTGAAAACTAAAATTGATAAAATCACACATAAGATTGATTGTATCACAATAAAATTAAGTGAATTAGTCATATTATCAATTGATAAGAATATGTTAAAAAAACATAAATACAAAAACTCATTAAAAATTTTGCATCCCCAAAAGAAAGAAGATTTGATTTAAAAAAAAAAAAAAAGTTTCTAACATAGAAATTTAAATATAAAATGACCCTACTTTAATTTATCTTCTTAAGTCTCAAACTGTATTGAGTTGATGCCAACTTAAATTTTTACATACATAAACAACCATCCGTGTATAAGTGTATGCGTACACTTATAATTATTAAAGTGCTATAATTTTATGCAATTTATTTAACTTTATCAAATGTCTCCGAAAGATTGGATGCACATATTTTGACTATGCATATATATCATGGAAAAAAAACATAAATAGAATGAAATCATTATTAATTTTTATATGTTTAAGATATATGGTTATGGTTAAGAACATGTTTATGTTTGCAAAAATTTGCCTTATATATGTTTGCAAAAACACTGAGGTGAATTGATACTTCTATACTTAATAGTATGAAGTAATAGCAACATTTTAAATTCACAGGAATATAAGTTAAACTTTCATTTATTAAAATATTTAATTTTAAATATTAGTTTAATGTCTAAAAAACTAGAATTAATTTCTAATTAACTAACAAAAAGTAACAAAGATAAATATTGACTAAATGCAAGAATAATTTTTTTTTCACGTTTTGCATCTACAAGTTATAAATCCATACACAATTTGCTGTTAGATACATTTGATAGTAATTAATAGTGCAATTAACAAAATTTTAAAGGTGTTGGTGAATTTTATCAAAGCAGAGTTCCAAACTACTGATCTTAAGGGTCGTCCCAAAATAAGCGAGACCTTATTTTGACTTTTGAACAAAAAGTTATTAAGGAAACACAAATTATTATAAACGGAAAAATTGTAGTTTTCGGGGCCTAAATGAAGGAATTCGCCATTTTCAGGGGGTACCTTGTGGCAAAGCGACAATTATTGCTCAGAAGACTGTTTCACTTCAGCTTACCAACTTTCATGCGTGAGAGTCTAGGAAGGCCATGGCGGTTTGTTCTATATTAGAGTAAATGTTATAACACTCACTCTGATGTAGTAAGGAGGGGAGTGTTTTTTTCTTTTCAGGTTTGAGATGAAGTGTCATTTCCCCAAATCTCAAGGAAGGGAAATGTAATTACCCTTTATTCATTTATGTAATAAAAAGTAAGAAAGATAGTATTGGCTAAATACTAAGCATTTTTTTTCATGTTTTGCATCTATTTTGGATCCTATGCAAAATTTTGGTTCAGCTATATATATATATATATATATATATATATATATATATATCTTTTTTTGAGAAGAATGGTTCAGCTTATATTTGTAATTTCCAGCCCTATAATGTCATTATTACTCGTATTACTAAAATAATCTTTACATATTTATTGCAGAGAAGAAAAGAACTATAAGCGAGTGACCATGAAGAAGAATGAAAAAATAAAAGAAAAACACTTTCCTATTTAATAAACAACTTAAGCTTTTGATCTTTTTGTTTACCTATTCTAATGTTGACATTAATATTTTTTGAAAAATGAATCAATTTTTTTTAAAATATTTTCTAGATAACTCATTTTCCTATATTTTATAGCAACCTTAAAATAAGTTAGAAAATTATCTTTTGACTTTTGTTTTTTAGCTTGGTGTGAAATAGATTTGTTTTCCAAAAAAGTTAGTTTTCTTTTTAACCATTTTTTCTAATACTACCAAACACATGAAAATGTGAAAAAACTATCTTCACAAAAAGGATTCATCAAAACAAAGATATCTATAAATCATTCTTATAATTATTAAATTATATATTTAGAAGAAGAAAAAAGAAAAGATAATATCATGTTTTGTTGAACTTTAAAGTAAATTGTAAAAGTTTTTTTTTACTAGTTTTCATTTATTTAAAAAATTAAAATTTTAGAGTCTAACCTTACAGGTCATTTAGGGAGAAGGAAATAAGGGTCCGTTTGGATACCGCTTATTTTGCTGAAAATTGAAAATACTGTAGCAAAATAATTTTTAAATGTGTGAATAGTGTCGTGGGACCCATTTTTAATAAAAAAGTTGCTGAATAAAGAGGTTTGTGGGTCTCGTGAATAGTATACGAGACCCACTAAACAGTGCCATTCTAGTGAAAATTTGGATTGTAAAAGAGCACGGGACCCATTGATAGACACTCCCACGTGAAATGCACACGTCAATTAAAAAAAAAAGAAAAAAAAAAAGAGAGAGGAAATGCAAACGCAGCACCATGGATGCCAATTCAAAAGCATACTAAATAGAATGGAAATGAATGAAAAAATATTTTTAAAATATTTTTCACTTCCCTTTTTTGACTAGTTTTCCATTTTGAAAAATTAAAATTATAAGAGTCTAAACTTACATGTCCTTTGGGAAGAAGGAAATAAATTGAATGAAAATGAATGAAAATAATAATTTTAAAATATTCTCATTTCCGTTGTTAGGGAGTCGTACAAGTTTTTGACTGGTTTTCATTAAAAAGAAAATTAAAATTATAGAGTCTAATCTTATAGGTCGTTTGGGAGGAGAAAAATGAATGGAAAGAAAATGAATGAAAAGAATAATTTTAAAATATTCTCACATCCATTTCTTGGGAGTTGTACAAGTTTTTGACTATTTTTTATTTTTATTTTTAAATTAAAATTATGGAGTCTAACCATAAAAAGATAATAAATAGTGTTATGACTTATGACAAATATTAATATTTATACTACTATTTAAGGGGTTTATCTTATTTGGGATCTTCAATTTAGATGCCCTACCCTCAAATTCATCGTTTCTAAGACTTAAATTATAGGGTTAGAGATGTAAAATTAGTAATTTAAAGACTCCTAATTTTTAGCTGAAAAAAAAAATGTTTTTCTCCCACCTCTATATTTCTCTCTCACATTATAGTAAAGTACTATTGTACTAATACAACTTCTTCTTAAAATAAAAAATAAAATAAAACGTGTTATGAGAAAAACATGTAAACCGAAAAAATATGAGAGAATTTTCTCCAAACCATATTGATACCACAATCAATAAAAATCGGACCAATGAATGGAGATTTATGGGCTTTTATGGTGAACAGGCTACTCAAAAACGACATGAATCCTTGGCCAAACTACGACAACTGAAGAATAGGGGAGTTTCACCATGGTTGTGTGCTGGAGAATTCAATGAAATTACCCTGCAATCTAAAAAATATTGGTGGAAGGCCAAGGCCACACGGTCAGATGCAACTTTTCAAAGATGTGGTCAATGAATGCGCCTTTATGGACCTCGGATTTGTGGGATTCCCATTTACTTGGCATAAACACTTTGCTGACTGCACTATTTGGGAACGGTTAGTCAAGGCAATGGCTACTAATGAATGGTTCAGTATGTTTCCAGGAACAAAGGTTCAGCACTTGGACACAACAACATCGGACCATAAACCACTTTTGATCAATCTTGAAGGTATGGAATCAAATTTTCAGAAACCTTTCCGCTTCGAACATATGTGGATGACAGAAAAGGGTTGTGGGGAAACCATTGAAACCGTGTGGACAGAAAAGAACTTGGACCCGTGGGATACTAAAGTGCTGAAAAAAAAGAAGATAAATATGACCATGAATTATCACGATGGAGTAAGAGGTGTTTCGGTAATCTATGACGGGATTTGGAGAAAAAAAGAAAAGAATTGCAGCAAGTAGAGAGACTTTCAATACGAACTGGGGATTCTAGACAGATGAAAGTGTTGGAATCTGAAAATAATTTACTTCTTGACAAGGAGGCAAAAATGTGGAGACAACGTTCCAGGATTTTGTGGATGAAAGACGGCGACTGCAACACTAGGTTCTTTCACAAAAGAGCCTCACAGCAGCGTTGCCATAATTACATTACCAAACTATATCATTCCACAGGTAGGTGGTGCACAAGACAAGCACAGGTTAATGAAATCATCCTCGGTTTCTCCAAGGAGCTCTTTACATTGGCGAACCTAGACAGCTTTGTTGATGTTTTAGTTGTCATACCTCATGTGGTCACCGATTCTATGAATGACACACTTAAGCATTTCACCATTGAAGAAGTTGAAGCAGCCCTGAAAGAAATGGCACCCTTAAAAGCACTGGGCCCCGACGGCATACCACCTTTGTTTTACCAAAGCTATTGGTCCCTGGTTGGTTCAAACGTATCTCAATCTATTTTACATTATCTGAACACAGGTACCTTGCCACACTCCCTTGGTCATTCCTTTATAACCTTAATCCCTAAAGTAAAAAATCTGGAATATGTGTCCCAATTTAGGCCAATAAGCTTAAGTAATGTGCTTTATCGTATTTTTTCTAAGGTCTTGGCAAATAGACTTAAAAACATAACGCCTCAGCTTATATCAGAACATCAAAGTGTCTTTTTGTCTGATCGCTTGATTTTTTACAATATTTTAGTGGCTTTTGAAACCTTGCATCATATGAGGAACCACAATAAGGGAAAGACAGGTTTTATGGCCTTGAAACTCGATATGAGTAAGGCTTACGATAGGGTGGAATGGTCTTACATGGAACAGGTATTGGTGAAGATTTTCCATGATAGATGGGTGCACCTTATGATGCTCTGTATTACCACTGCATCCTATTCTATTTTGACTAATGGAGAGCCTCATGGCAACCTTACTCCTACAAGAGGACTTAGGCAATGAGACCCCCTATCCCCCTACCTTTTTCTCATGTGCACCGAGGGCCTATATGGTGTAATAAAAAAGGCAGCCCATAGTGGTGACATAAGAGGAGTATCTATTTGTCAAAATGGACCTAAGCTAACCCACCTACTCTTTGCAGACAATAGTGTGATTTTTTGCAAGGCCAAGGAGAGTGAATGTCAAAGCCTACTTGATATTTTGGCTAAATATGACAAAGCATCGGGCCAACAAATTAATCGCATAAAGACTACTCTTTTTTTTAGCAAATCCACACCAGAAGAGGTACAAACCTTAATCATAAATATGCTTGGAGTTTCGGTCATACAACAATTTGAAAAATATTTAGGCCTTCTGTCACTTGTGGGTCGGAGAAAGAAGGAGAGTATCACCCATATCAAGCAGCAAGTATGGAAAAAATTAGCCGGTTGGGAAGCAAAACTCTTATCCCAAGCGGGAAGAGAGATCTTAATCAAATCCGTGGCCCAAGCTTTACCCACTTATACTATGACATGCTTCAAGCTGCCACTTTCTTTATGCCATGAGATAGAATCAATGATTTGCAGATTTTTTTGGGGACAAAAAGGCGATAGCAGAAAAATTCATTGGGTAAAATGGCAAGATTTGTGTAAACCCAAGAGCCAAGGGGGTATGGGTTTCAAAGACCTGGCGTTGCTCAACGATGCCCTCTTAGCCAAACAAACTTGGTGCCTCCTTCACAATACTGACTCTCTTTTCTACCAAGTGTTCAAGGCGAAAGTTTTTCCAAACTCTACAATCATGGAAGCAAAAAATCCGGCAAATGCTTCATACGCTTGGAAGAGTATATTGAAGGGAAGGGATGTTATTAAGAGATGAGCAACATAGAGAATAGGGTCGGGGTTGTCTGTCAAAGTATGGGGGGAAAATTGGTTGCCTACAAAATATAACCCAAGAATTATTTCACCCGTGGTTGCTAGTAGGGAAGATGCTAAGGTTGGAGATTTTATTAATTAGGTGCAAAAAACATGGAAGGAAGATTTAATTGATGAAGTTTTGTATGGGTTTGAAGCCTCGAACATAAAGAACATTCCCTTATGCTGCTCCATTCAAGATGATGTTCTCATATGGCCATTCACCCCGGAATTATTCTGTTAAGTCGGGATACCGATTTTTGCAAGAAGCTTGTAGGGTGCAACACCCAGGACAGTCCTTAAACCAACCTCTGAAACCTCTATGGAATAAAATCTGGGCTTTTGATGTTCCAAACAAAGTGAAGACACTGATGTGGAGGGCATGTAAGAACTCTTTACCACAAAGGCAAACCTGTTTCATCGCAAGATAACCTCTGATGGACTGTACGAAATCTGTAAACAGGAGGATGAGGATATTATGCACGCCTTCTATTGTTGTCCCACCTTGCAAACTCTTTGGACCAACACCCCAGCGTGGAACCAAGGCAGTCTCAAGGACCCATGAATCAAGCACACGTGAATCAAGGCTCCTTGAATCAAGCAATCACACCAAAGTTGGCAGCCAAAGTCAAATACGTGCCAAATAAAGGAAATCCCTCAATGGGATATTTACATTTAATGTAAATATCATAATCCCTCAATGGGATATTTTCATTTAATGTAAATATTATAATGGCAGATTTGTTGCCTTTCATTGTGTACAAATTCAATATATATATATATATATATATATATATATATATATATATGAAAGTCCCTACCACACATTAGCAGAGTGTGGGAATTCAGAATCACTGTGCTCTTTTATGGTATCAGAGCCATAAAGGCTTTAACGCCATCTTCTTCTTTTTTTCAAATATTCATCCTTAGCCAACCTCCTTTTTACTTTTATCAGTGACCTCTTCGAGTGTGTCGACATGTCCTACCCAGCCTTCACAACCAAAGCCTACTACTCCTATAACAGTTCTTAATGGGAAAAATAGGTAACTAGCATTAATTTCCCAACTATCTAGTTAATAGGTTCAGTTTTGAAACTATTTTTGTTTCTAGCATCTCGACTCTGAAAGAGTCGATTTTGGGCAATAACTCGAGCATCAGACGCTCGATTTCTATGCTCTAATTTCTTCCTACGTGGCTTAGGCTTCCACGTGGCTAGACAGAAATCGAGTCTTAGAGACTCGATTTCTAAGGGTTATATATAGAACCAAATCAATGAGAAACCAGAACATCAGGGAAGAAAGCAGCGAAAAAAAAAAAAAAAAAAAAAAACCCAGAGCGGAGTGGGTCGCGCGAGCCCAGGCAGAGCGGCGCCTGGGTCTCGCGAGCCCAGGCGAGACCCAGGCAGCGCGGCGCCTGGGTCTCGCGAGCCCAGGCAGAGCGGCGCCTGGGTCTCGCGAGCCCAGGCGAGACCCAGGCAGCGCGGCGCCTGGGTCTCGCGAGCCCAGGCCGCGCGCTGCCTGGGTCTCGCGAGACCCAGGCGCCGCGAGACCCAGGCAGCGCGCGGCCTGGGCTCGCGAGACCCAGCTCTTTCTCTGCCTCTAAGTTCTGATCTGAGAGTTTGGGATGGCGCTGCCTGGGCTCGCGCGACCCAGCTCTTTCTCTCCCTCTGATTTGCCTCTAAGCTCTGATCTGAGTCTTTGGATTGATTCTTAAATTTGTTTTTTTGGTATTTTGGGTTATCTACGAGACTCCAAGTTTTTTAAAATTTTCTTGAGTTAGAAATCGAGCCTCTAAGACTCGATTTCTGTCTAGCCACGTGGAAAACTAAGCCACGTCGGAAGAAATTAGAGCATAGAAATCGAGGCATAGAAATCGAGTGTTTGATGCTCGAGTTATTGCCCAAAATCGACTCTTTGAGGGTCGAGATGCTAGAAACAAAAATAGTTTCAAAACTGAACCTATTAACTAGATAGTTGGGAAATTAATGTTAGTTACCTATTTTTCCCGTTCTTAATCATTGGATCATCATCAGACTTTCTAATGACAACTTTCTACTTTGGCAAGCCCAACTCACTCCCTTTCTCAGAGGACAGAATTTGTTCGGCTATGTGGATGGCTCTATCCCTCCACCACCTCACTTTTATCATACTACCTCCATTGATTCGTCTGAACAGTAGATGCTACCCAATCCAGCCTTTGATTTAGGGCTTCAACAAGACCAAATGATCTTGTCTACTCTTCTATGGTCCCTTTTAGAAAAAGTTATGGCTCATGTGGTGGGCCTTGCCACTTCCCATGAAGTATGGATGACTCTAGATCGTCCCCTTTCATCTCAATCTTAGACTTGTATTCTCAGGATTTGATATCAACTCTCTGCCTTGCAGAGAGGCAACCTCTCCATTTCCAACTATTACCAAAAGGCCAAAACACTTGTTGATACCTTAGCTGCCATTGGCCAACCTCTACAGGACTCTGAGGTGGTTTCTTACATCTTGGGCGGCTTAGATTCCACCTATGACTCCTTGGTCACATCAATTACCACCTGAGTCGACCCCATCTCATTGGAAGACCTTTTTAGTCATCTTCTTAGCCATGAACAATGCATTGAGCAAAACCATGCTGCCCTAGATATCCCATTCCCCTCAGCAAAAGCTGCCACTCGCTCCTCTAATTCTCGTGGACGCAGTACTCGATCTCCACCACACTCTCAGTCCTCTCATCAAGGACCATCTTATCATGGACATAACCATAATCGTGGTCGGGGGCGTGGATGTAATGCAGCTAATGGCAACTCACGTTCGATCTGTCAAGTGTGCAAGAAACTTGGACATACTGTTCTCACTTGTTACCATCGCTTTGATCATTCCTTTCAAGGTGTATCCCCCAATATGGCTGCCTTTGTTGCTGGTCCTCCATCTCAATTTGATGCTAATTGGTATCCAGATTTAGGGTCCACCAATCATCTGACACTTGATCTGAATAATCTCAATTTACATACCGAAGAATATCAAGGACTAGACCAAATTCGCGTTGGGGATGGAACAGGTTTGGATATCAAACATATTGGTTCTTCAAAATTGCTTACTTCCTCCACCTCCTTCCCTTTAAAACATGTTCTCCATGTTCTTGACATTCAAAAAAATTTAGTTTCTGTTAGTCAATTTACTTGTGACCATGATGTTTTCATTGAATTTCATGCTAACTATTTTTGTGTCAAGGACGAAACCACGGGGAGACTTCTTCTTCGCGGTCGATGTGAACATGGACTCTACCCATTCCCTGCCTCACTTCCATCTCGCCAATCCCTTCAAGCCTTTCTTGGAGTACGTGTTCCTCTTTATGTGTGGCATTGTCGCTTTGGACATCCTGCTCATCGCACTGTTCAACGCATTATCTCCCGTTTCTCATTACCAGTTGTCAAGAATAAAACTCATGCTGTTTGTGGTGCTTGTCAACAAGCTAAAAGCTAGCAGCTTCCCTTTCATGATTCTACTTTTCATTCCAATGCTCCTTTAGATTTAATATTCTTTGATATTTAGGGACCTTCCCCCATTTGCTCTATTAATGGACATCGATATTATGTTAGCTTTGTGGATCATTTATCTAAATTTACTTGGTTGTTTCCTATTAAATCTGATGTTATGAATGTTTTTAAAGTTTTTCAGTTGCATGTTGAGCGTTTATTTGACAGAAAAATAAAAGCCATTCAAACTGATTGGGGTGGTGAATATCGCTCCCTCCATAAGTATTTCTACTCTCTCAGTATTCTACATCGCTTATCATGTCCTCATACCCATGAACAAAATGGTACCATTGAACGAAAACATCGCCATTTGGTTGAGACTGGTTTATCTTTACTGGCCAAAGCTTCAATACCTCAGTGTTATTGGGATAAAGCATTTATTACTGCATGTTTCCTAGTAAATCGTTTACCTTCTCCGATCTTGAACAATTTTTTCCCATTTGAAAAATTGTTTCAGGTTCAACCTGATTACTCCTTTCTAAGAACTTTTGGATGTGCTTGTTGGCCATATCTTCAGCCTTATAATGGCCACAAAATGGACTTTCGCTCAAAATTGTGTCTTTTTAGGCTATAGTTCTTCTCATCGAGGCTACAAATGCCTCCATGTTCCTTTCGACTGTCTCTACATATCTCGGCATGTTATATTTGATGAGAACGTTTTTCCCTTTGCATCTAACATTTTTTCTCCCGTTGTTAAACAGGATGCCCTTCGTACACATGTGCCCACATCTATTTCTCCCTTGCCATCTCATTCATCTTCATTACCCATGGTGTCTCATCATCCTTCACGTGGTTCTCTCCCTTGTGTCCCACCACCTCCATTAGTGTCTTCTCATGTGTCTCACTTTCCTTCTCCACATGCTCACTCCCCTGCCTCACCATCTGCTACCTCCTCCTATCCTCAATTGCCTGAGGCTGAATAAACCACTAGCACCATTGGAATGATACCATCTTCCCCTCCATCTCCTCCTCCTCCTCCTCCTGTGCGCACACACCCAATGGTCACTCAGCTACAACACAATATCACTAAACCAAAAGTGTTCTCTGAAGATACTGTCAAATATCCTCTTTCTAAAGCTCTTGCTGTGGTGTGTTCAAGCAAGAATGTTGAACCAACTTGTTTTCCTGAAGCTGTTAAACATGCCCCTTGGCGTACCGCCATGAATGTCGAATTTGATGCTCTTTTATGAAATGGCACTTGGTCCTTGGTTCTTGCCTATCCTTCCATGAATATTGTGGGTTATATATGGGTTTTTAAACTCAAACACAAGCCTGATGGCTCTATTGATCGCCACAAAGCCCGCCTTGTTGCTAAAGGCTTCAATCAATTGCCTGGCATCGACTTTGCTGATACCTTCAGCCCTGTGGTTAAGCCCATCACAATTCGCACCATTCTTGCTCTTGTCGTGTCTTGCAGATGGTCCATTAAACAAATTGATATCCAGAATGCATTCTTACATGGGTTTTTAGATAAAGAAGTCTACATGAAACAACCACTCGGCTTTGTTCATCCTCAATATCCTCATCATGTTTGCAAGCTACACAACGCACTATATGGGCTGAAGCAAGCCCCTCGCACTTGGTTTTCTAGGCTTAGTTCAAAATTGCTTGAGTTGGGTTTTCACGGCTCTCTCTCAAACACTTCCTTGTTCATTTCTCACCAGGCAAAGTTTCATTTATATGTTCTCATTTATGTCGATGACATCATCATCACTAGGTCCTCCTCTCAAGCTGTTGACTCTCTTACATTAGCTTTTGGGTCCGACTTTGCTATCAAAAATTTGGGTGACCTACGCTATTTTTTGGGCATTGAGGCCCACCGTTCACAAGATGGGCTATTTTTATGTCAAAAGAGGTATATTCTTTCTCTACTCAAGAGGACCAACATGCTCCATGCCAAACCAATCATTCGCTTATGTCTACAGCCCATCAGCTCTTATTATTTGAAGGCAGTCCAATCTCTGATGTCACTCAATATTGCAGCACCGTTAGGGCTCTCCAATATTTATCTCACAAGACCTGACATCTCTTTTGCTGTTAATAAAGTTTGTCAATTCATGCATAGGCCTATAGATCTTCATTGGACTGCAGTCAAACGCATCTTGCGCTACGTTAAACATTCCTTGGATTATGGTCTTCTTCTTTGTTGCAACCCCTCTCCTCAACTCAGCGCCTTCTCTGATGCTGATTGGGCTGGTTGCCCCGATGACAGGTGCTCTACTAGCAGATTTTGTATCTTTCTAGGGCCTAATCTCATCTCCTGGAATTCAAGGAAACAATCGACTGTGGCTCGCTCTAGCACTGAGGTGGAGTACAAAGCCTTGGCCAATACTACTACAGAATTGATTTGGCTTCAATCTTTGCTCTAGGAACTTGGTCTTTTCCTTCCCAACTCGCCCATTCTCTGGTGCGACAACATTGGTGCCACTTACCTCTCTGCTAATCCCATGTTTCATGCCCGCACCAAACATGTGGAAATTGATTATCATTTTGTCTGTGAAAAAGTTGCTCGTCGTGATCTTGATGTTCGCTTCTTATCTAGTAAAGATCAACTTGCAGATTCTCTCACAAGGCCCCTGTCTTCCACCCGATTCTCCTTCCTTCGCTCCAAGCTCAATGTCCAGCCCCTCCCATTGAGCTTGCGGGGGAGTATTGAAGATATTTCAGAATCAAGGACCCATGAATCAAGCACACTTGAATCAAGGCTCCTTGAATCAAGCAATCACACCAAAGTTGGCAGCCAAAATCAAATACATGCCAAATAAAGGAAATCCCTCAATAGGATATTTACATTTAATGTAAATATTATAATCCCTCGATGGGATATTTTCATTTAATGTAAATATTATAATGGCAAATTTGTTGCCTTTCATTGGGTACAAATTCAATATATATATATATATATATATGAAAGTCCCTACCACACATTAGCAGAGTGTGGGAATTCAGAATCACTGTGCTCTTTTAGTGTAAGACATTTTGTATCTTAGTAGTTTCTTTTCAGCTTTTAAGACTTCTCTTGTACACCGCTCAGGTAATAAGTTAGCTCACTCTCTAGTGAGGAAATCAAAATCTCTCAATCATATGCAAATCTGGATGGAAGATGTACCAGACCTCTCTTTTGTTTTTCAGGCTAACTTTAATGGTCTCCCTTAATAATATTCAGCGACCTCTTTCTCAAAAAAAAAAAAAACACATTGTTTTCTATTTCCTATTACGTCTTCTTTGCAATACGTATTCTCTCACTCTTCTGTGTACTACAAACAAACAATGAATCAAACTAATCAATGCCAACTAGACCTTGGTCCTTCCTTTGACGATAATCACAAACTCCCAAAACCCAATTCACAAATTTATATATCACAATCCCAAAACTCCAAAAATTCTCTCCATACAAAACAATGTATCGTTGCCTCTCCATCTTTTGCTTCTTTTTCCTCTTGCTCGTCCTCTTTGCCTCGGCTCACGGTGGCCATGATGACAGTGACAATGATAGTAGTGAAAACGGCAGCGTTAACTTTCAGTCAAAGCCATTGATACTGGTGAAGATATGGTGCTTGATTCTCATATTTGTGGGCACTTTTGTTGGTGGTGTCTCACCTTCTTAAAATGGAATGAGGGGTTTTTGGTTTTGGGGACCTAGTTTGCTAGGGGTGTGGTTTTGGGTACGGCTATGATGCACTTTTTGAGTGATGCAAATGAAACTTTTGAGGACTTGACACTACAAAAACGTACACTTCTGCATTCATGTTGGCTTGTGCTAGATACTTGTTAACCATGGTTGCTGATTGTGTGGTCTCTTCTATGTTTAGAAGCGACGAAAAGGCTGGTGATCTCGAGCTTCAAGGTAAGCCAATTCAATCTTCTTCTTCTTTTCTTTTTCTTTTTTTCCTTTTTTTTTCCCTTATTTGGGATCTTAGCATAATTTCAATTTGAAAGCTCGATTCTGTGTTAAAACACAAGAGCTTGTTTAGACCCCCAATTAAAAATTACGACTAGATTGCTTTTACTTTAACTTATCTAACTACGGAAACAAGAGTAAATGAAGCGCAATCAATCAATACTACTCTAGTGCATAAACATGAACAACAAACAATAAGAGTAAGGCACAAGAGTAAGGGAAGAGAGATGCAAATACAAGATAACACGGCGATGTGTTATCGAAGAGGAAATCGAAGAACTCGGCGAAAAACCTCTCCACCACCCTCCAAGCGGTAAATTGATCCATTAGACAATAAGTTGGGATACACGAATAGCAAGAGACCCTCCAAGCCTAATCTACCCAATGTACCTAAGCCCTCCAAGCTCCTACTCCAACAAGGCTTCTCGGAACTGTGTCTTGTCTAACTTTCTAGATCCCGGAATATGCCCAATTTCATCCGCCAAGCCTCACCAACTTCTTTTAGAAAATCTCTAAAGCTTCCCAAGCTCCAAAACACTCTCTACACTCTGAAAAGGTGTGGGTTGTGTTTGGGTACAAATCTCCTCTCAAGGTATGACAATGGGAGAGGGAAGGAGCAGAGGCTAGAATGATTTTTCTCTAAGGATGAGTAGCTTTCTCTCAAAAAGATGGGTGTGTGTGTTGTAGAAAACCTATCTAGGGTTTTTCTCTTTAAATGAGCTCCTTTACTTTTGTGGGTAATGAGGGTATATATAGTATGGGTGAAAGGTAAGAAAGTCACACTTAAAAATCCTCCAAGCAAAATGTTTCGCGACTACCTCGCGTGAAGGCCTTACCTGCGAGACACTCATGAAACTGACAGCCTGTCATGACTCTTCAGCTTCCAGTCACGTGTTTCTCATGTGGGTATTTCACAGGTTAGCTTCTCGTGAAATCCACTTGATCTTCAATTAAACTTGAGTCTTCACCAACTTAATACTAAACCCAATACAATAAATCCCACAAAAATACAAGGAAACAAATTTATGCAATTACAACACTTTTTGTCATGGAATAAGCCAATACTAATGTTATGATAAAAATCATAACTTAACACAATTAATGTTGATGAATGGGATGTTAATCCTAAAGGTTGAAGCTTTAGGAATTGGTGAAATATATGAATTAATAGTACTTGTAAAGTATAATGGTCCTGATTAATTGATGGGATGGAAAAAGTTACTGAATTTATTTCTTTCTCCTCTCGGCTTTTCCCCTGAAAAGTAGAGAGAGAGAGAGAGAGAGAGAGAGAGAGAGAATAAATGAAGAAATCAACTTCCAAGGGAATAAGCACAAAAACGGGTGTTTTGGTTTTGTTTAACTAACATGTGGGTTTTTGATGAAACTGTTTGGTTTGGTTGTTTTCGGAATATGTGAAACTGGTTGTTTTATTTTGAAAGGTTGATTGTATTCAATTAGCACATGAAAAGTTAGAATTAAGATGGAAAAGGTGGGTAATTTTGTCAAGTTTTTGGTAGCTTAGATAAATCCATGGTGAGCAATTAGGCTTTTTGGTTTTAGTGTGCGTTTGGGATAAGCTAAAAATTTCAGCTTATTTGCAATTTCAGCTTATTTTTGTTACTATTCATGAGTTCCACTGCAATTTTTAGTACTATTTAGCAAAAAAATTTCAGTTTAAACTAAATAATCTGTTCCCAAACGAACACTTTGTATATAGATATGAATGCCACGTTTGTAAGAAACAGTGTTGTTTGCAACATTGAGTTGGATTCTGTGGTGATTTTCCATTGCGGTGCAAAAGAAGTTAGGATGATTAAGAGGCTGTTTGGATTGCCTATTTCTGTAACTCAATTCTCAGTTTCCATAACTCATAACTCAAAAATGGTGAGACCCATAACTAAATATCTATTTGGCAAACGATAACTCTGTTTCCATAACTCTGTTTCCATCACTCAATTATCTGATTTTTGAGTTATGAGTTATGGAAATTGAAAACACATTTTGACTGTTTTTAGTTTCCATAACTCATAACTCAATGGCATTTTTGTAATTAAACACACATGGTGGGACCCATTATATTGTATTGTCAACTCAATTTCCTGACACTGTCTACTTCTTTTTCTCTTTCTTTCTTCTCCTGGGTTCGGTCTCCATAGTTCTTCTTCTTCTTTTTTTTTTTTTTTTCTTTCTTCTGATCAGCTCGTCTTCATCCCCTTTGCCCAGCTACGCCGACCGAGCCCTCACCTCATCCAACTCGTGGTGAACACGACAGCGAAGTTCTGGGGCCCACAAATAGTGTGAAAAATATTGAGTGATGAGTGATAAGTTATGAATGATGAGTAACGGAAATTGAGTGACCAAAAAATGGTGGCCAAACAGCCTCTAAAGTTTTGAAAGAAATAAGTTTGAGCCTACAAGAAGCAAATAAAACTCTAGGCAAAAAGTCTCACAAGAAGCAAATCAAGAAAGACAAATCAAATAAATGTAAATCTCCTCTATTGACTCCAAAAAGAGGATGTAAATGTGTAATGGCTATTTCCTGTTTGATAACTTTATTCGATTTTTCCTTCATTTCAGGTGGAGTTGGGCAAGGAAACGGCACAAAAAATTGTGGGACTTCACAATCACAGAATCAAGTGAGATACGTGCTCATTCATTTCATGTTAGCATTAGACAAGCAAGCTCCTCCTTGGATGTAGTATTAGGAATATAACTTGCTAGTGGTTCTATGACTGAATCAATATATTGCTTGTAACTTGTATGCCTTGATAGGTGCACCACTCCCTGGCTCCTGCGGGTTCAGTTGGGGATAGCACTTTGTTGATTGTTGCCTCGTGTTTCCATTCTGTTTTTGAGGGCATTGCAATTGGAGTTGCAGAAACAAAAGATGATGCCTGGAAATCATTGTGGACAATTTCTTTACACAAGATATTTGCAGCCATTGCCATGGGCATTGCTCTCCTTCGTATGATTCCAAACCGTCCCTTCTTATCATGTGCAGCCTATGCTTTTGCATTTGCCATTTCAAGTCCAACTGGGGTGGCCATTGGAATCATAATAGATGCCACAACTTAGGGTGCTGTGGCAGATTGGATCTTTTTATAATAGATTCTATTGGTGATCACACACTCCTAATTTTAATGTTCAATAGCAGATTTTTTTTCATAAGTTATTCTAGAAAATCATTAATTAATGGTGAATCATTGTCTTCTAAGATCAATACTGACAGAAGAATGTATAATGATTATGCCTATTCCAGTCTCAAAGCGTCACAAGTATGCTACAAATCAAATTGAATCATCAAATTGAAGCATGAAAGAAAGGGGTATAAATTATAATAAAAAGATTTGGAGTTACACAATAAATGTCATAAACTCCGGTCTGGTTTCACACATTAGGCAATTAAAAGAAGAAATAATTATCTGAAATACTTTCCATTGAAAGGTGCCCTTAGATGGGTAATTCACCTTTTCAAGTACAATCCTTACAATTTACCAAAAACTATTCAAACCAGAGTTAAAATGTAAAAGGTGGAAGCAGACTCATGTTGGAGAAGATCCTTGCTCACCCCACAACAATGCTATGAAATATTGTGATGATCTATTGAATGAATCAGTGCATATAGATAAAGTGATGAATGTGCAAAATTCTGAACACATTCTAAATAATCAACTGCGGGTGAAAACTTCTATTGATACTGTTCGGTGGCTCACCTTTCAAGGGTGTCCTTTTAGAGGTCATGATGAAACCCTTCAATCAAAAAACCGAGGAAATTTCCTTGAGATGATTAGAATTTTGGCATCTTATAATGATAAGGTTGCACAAGTTGTTTTGGAAAATGCTCCTAAATCTGCTAAGTACACTTCACCTACAATTCAGAAGGAGATTCTGCATGTTATTGCAAGTAAAGAGCGGAGTAAGATTCGTGAAGACATTGGGGATTCCAAATTTTGTATTATTGTTGATGAGTCACGTGATGAGTCAAAGAGAGAGCAACTGGCTCTTGTTTTGAGATTTGTTGACAATGATGGCTTTATACAAGAACGCTTCTTTGATCTTTCTCATGTTAAAGACATTGCTGCATTGACCCTGAAGAACGAAATATATGCTATTATTTCTCGTCACTGTCTTGACATTCAAAATATTCATGGACAAGGATATGACGGTGCTAGCAACATGTGTGGTGAATGGGAAGGATTGCAAGCCTTAATTCTTAATGATTGTCCTTATGCATACTATGTGCGTTGCTTTGCTCATCAGTTACAATTAGCATTAGTTGCTACATCAAGAGAGATAATCCCTATCCATGAATTCTTCTTGAATTTAAATTTCATTATCACTACAGTTGGTTCTTCGTGTAAACGTAATGATGAACTAAGAGCTGCTTAAGCTGTAGAAATTGCTAGAATGTTAGATATTGATGAACTTGAAATAGGAACAGGAGCAAACCAAATTGGGACTCTAAAACGAGCTGGAGATTCTCGTTGGGGGTCTCATTTTAATTCTATTTGTAGCCTAATGAGGATGTTTGGTCCAACTTGTTTGGTGCTTGAAAATATAAAAGAAGACGGGTCCACCTACTTGCAATGTGGAGATGTTTGGTCCAACTTGTTTGGTGCTTGAAAATATAAAAGAAGACGGGTCCACCTACTTGCAACGTGGAGATGCAAATGTAGCTCATAAAATGATTAATTCATTTGAGTTTATATTTAGTTTACATCTAATGAAGGAAATCATGGGTATTACTGATGTTCTTTGTCAAGCTTTACAGCAGAAATCTCAAGACATCTCAAATGCCCAAAATTTAGTTTCAGCAACAAAGGCACTCATCCAAAATTTAAGAGTAGATGGCTGGGATAATTTTCTTGAGAATGTCATAGGACTCTCCAAAATATTTGAAATTGATATTTCAAATCTAAGTGCTTAATAAAGGTAGAAGTCGTAAGAAAAGGGATCATGTTACAGTGGAGCATCATTATCATTTTGATATATTTAATGCTACAATAGATGTTCAATTGCAAGAGCTTGACAATAGGTTTGGTGAACAACCAATAGAACTCTTGACACTTTGCTCTACTTTGGATCCAAAGGATGCTTACAAATCCTTTAATGTGGATGATATATGTCGTCTTGTTGAGAAATATTATCCTCTTGATTTTTCTGAGCGTGATAGGACTGGTTTGAAAATTCAATTGAAGCTATTTGAGCATGATGTGCAAAATCATTTGAAGTTTCAGAATTTGTCATCTATGGCAGAATTATGTCGAAGTGTTAAGAATAGGGGTGTTTAGTAGTTGAATTTGAGGACAACTAGACCTCCAAATTGAAGAAGGGAATGAACAGAGAGATAGAGAGGAATTGGAGAAAGAATTAAGAAGATTGGAATTAAGAATTGTTTTCCGATTACATGCTCATCCTTTCCACACTCTTCTAATACCTCTCACAGTCTCACTCTCTAACTGCCTAACTGCCAAACCAGCTGTCAATATTCTAACTAACTAACCATATCAACTAACTCTCCTTTCTGCAACACTAGTGTGGATACAAGTATATAATGCCAACTAATCAATTACACTTATCACTTATAGTTCAATAGCCTGTACACTCTGGCAGCACTAATGGTGCACACCTCATCAGCTCCACCTGCATGCCTTATCAGCAACTAACACACCCTTCATCAGCAGCTCATACACGCACCTCACCAACACCCCACATGCAGCATTACACGCACAGCTAATCAGCACCACACGCACACCTCAGCACCTAGCTAAGTAACATATTCAACACTCCTAACAATTCCCTCCCCTTCAAAGCACCTTGCCCACAAGGTGAGGAAAATTCTGCTGTAAAACAAATAGACTCTCCCAGGTAGCATCATCCCTACTCTCATCTTGCCACTGCACCAGCACTTGAGTTATAAGTTTGCTTCTTAACTGATGAGACCGGGTTGCTAAAATAGCCACTGGTTCAGGGTTAAGAATTTGATCTACAGTCACAGCAGGCAAAGCAGGCCTACGAACCACCTGAGCACCCAATTTAGCTTTGAGATTGGATACATGAAACACTGGATGGATTTGGGAACCTACAGGTAAATCAAGCTTATAAGAAACCTCTCCCACCCTCTGCACAACCTGGTAAGGTCCATAGAAATGAGGGGCTAGCTTGCCAAACTTCTTGGACTGAATTAAGGACTGCTTGTAAGGCTGTAGTCTAAGATACACCCAATCCCCCACAGCAAAAGACCTATCCACTCATTTCTTATCAGCAAACCACTTCATTCTTTCTTGTGCAGCAATTAAGTTGTGCTTGAGCAATGAGAAAAGCTGCTGCCTATCCTGCAAAACTGAATCAACAGCTGCTATTCTTGTAGTGCTTGGAACATAATCTACAACCTTAGGAGGAGAATAGCCATAAAGAGCTTCAAATGGAGTAAGCTTAAGAGAAGTACGGAAATTAGTGTTGAACCAGAACTCAGCCAAAGGAAGCCAGTCCACCCAAGAGTGAGGTTTGTCAGCAGCAAAGGCCCTCAAATAATGTTCCAAACTCTTATTCACTACTTCAGTTTGGCCATCAGTTTGAGGGTGGTAAAAAATGACAGCTAAACTAATTCCTTGCAGCTTCATCAATTCAGACCAAAATTTAGAGGTAAACACTGGATCCCTGTCACTCACAATGGTGGAAGGCAGTCCATGTAACTTAAAAACAAACTGCATGAACAACTGAGCAACCTTAGCAGCCGTTTAAGGATGAGCCAAGGGAATGAAATGAACATATTTGGTGAAGCTATCCACCACAACAAATACAACTGACTTCTGTTGAGACTTAGGCAGCCCTTCCACAAAATCCATGCTAATGTCAAGCCAAGGCCTATTTGGAATAACCAATGGCTGTAACAAGCCAGCAGGGAGGCAAGTCTCACTTTTCAATCTTTGACATACATCACATACTGCTTCAAATCTTTCCTCATACCAGTCCAATAAAAGTCTTTCTTGAGTCTATGGAAAGACTTTAAATATCCAAAATGAACCCCTAAAGGGCTATCATATACCTGCTGCAAGACAAGAGTTTTTAAGGTTTCAGGTGAACTTCCCAAAAACAGTCTACCTTTATAGAACAACAAATCATTGCAAATTGTGAACCCAACTGGGACATTCTGTCCTGACTTAAGTGCCTGGATTGTTTGCTGGATGGCAGGATCAGTGATATAGCTAGCTTTGAGATCTTCAAGCCAATTTGGGGTAGGAAAGGAGATAATGCATAAGGTACCCTCCTTGCCACAGGTAACATCAACATCTCCAGTAGCTTCTCTCCTTGAAAGTGCATCAGCAACCAAATTTTCCTTACCATGCTTATACTCAACTATAAAGGCATATCCAAGTAACTTGGTGATCCACTTTTGCTGAGCAGGAGTACCAATCTTTTGTTCCAGCAAATATTTTAGACTTTGATGGTCTGTTTTGATTACAAAGGATTTGCCAAGAAGATAAGGTCTCCACTTCTTCATTGCCACCACTAAGGCCAACAACTACTTTTCATAAGTGGAAAGGGCAAGTGTTTTTCCCTTCAAAGCTTGGCTGTGGAAGGCAATTGGCCTTTGGTTTTGCATTAAAACAGCTCCAATACCCAATCCAAATGCATCACACTCCACAACAAATGACTTGGTGAAATCAGGCAGGGCTAGCACAGGAGGATTTGCCATAGTATCCTTGAGTAATTGGAAAGCATGTGAAGCTTCAGGAGTCCAAATAAAGGAGTCTTTCCTCAACAATGCAGTCAAGTGAGCTGCAATCAAGCCATATCCCTTAACAAACTTCCTGTAACTCCAATTATACTCTTCCTGAATCTTTGCCAAACCAAAAGCCTCATTCAAGGATTTAGGATTAAGCATTCTCACTGGCAACCTTATCTCATCTCTTAACCCACTTAAGAAATAGCTTAACTTGTGAGCAGCAGATAAACCCTTAATCCTATTGGATAACATCTCAAATTGGGTCTTATACAAGGATACTGAAGCAGTTTGTCTTAGCCTAGTAAGTGTTTCCATAGGATCATCATAAGCCGTAGCACCAAATCTAATGTGCAATGCTTGAATCAATGACTCCCAATCAACAAAAAGACCTGCCTCTTCACTATCTTGGAACCATATTAGAGCCTCACCTTCCATATGAAACGAGGCTAGCATCAATTTCTCTGCAATTGGTGTATTGTAATACTTGAAGTATTGATTGGCCTTGTAAACCCAACTTGCAGGGTCTTCTCAAGAAAACCTTGGAAATTCCAACCTCACAGGTCGCGGCAAAGCCATTGTTGATGAATTAACATATCTGGATTCACCATTTGTTGGAGATTGAGGCAATCCACCTTGATCAAAACCATTACGCCTCTGCACCAGAATTGCTAATTGTTGATTCATCTCATTCATAGTGCGTGTATGCACTTCTTGGATAGTACGCATTTCTTGAATTTCTTTACCATGATGATCACTCGTAGTCCTCAGTGAAGCAAGAGCTTCCTGAGTCACAGCAGTAGTCGAGCGTGTTTCTGCCATGGCTAAGGAAGGCCTTGCTCTGATACCAAATGTTAAGAACAAGGGTGTTTAAGAGTTGAATTTAAGGACAACTAGACCTCCAAATTGAAGAAGAGAATGAACAGAGAGATAGAGAGGAATTGGAGAAAGAATTAAGAAGATTGCAATTAAGAATTGTTTTTCGATTACATGCTCATCCTTTCCACACTCTTCTAATACCTCTCACAGTCTCACTCTCTAACTGCCTAACTGCCAAACCAGCTGTCAATATTCTAACTAACTAACCATATTAACTAACTCTCCTTTCTGCAACACTAGTGTGGATACAAGTATATAATGCCAACTAATCAATTACACTTATCACTTATAGTTCAATAGCCTATACACTCTGGCAGCACTAATGGTGCACACCTCATCAGCTCCATCTGCATGCCTTATCAGCAACTAACACACCCTTCATCAGCAGCTCATACACGCACCTCACCAGCACCCCACATGCAGCATTACACGCACAGCTAATCAGCACCACACGCACACCTCAGCACTTAGCTAAGTAACATATTCAACACTCCTAACACGAAGGTTAGTAGAGACAGAAAAGTCAAAGGTATATTCTCTTATTGATCGATTGATTCCTTGTTTTGACTCTTCTAGTGTCCACAGCAACTGGTGAGCGAGCCTTTTCAGCTATGAAAATTGTTAAAACAAGACTGCACACCAAAATGGAGGAGTTTCTCTTAGATAACTTAGTTGTCTACATTGAAAAGGAAATTACTGAGAACTTCACTACTGACTCAATACTTGATGAGTTTAGATCTCTTAAAAAGTGTAGGTTACAGTTTTGAACAAAGATGTTTAGCTTTTATGTTATTGTCCTATAAAAAAAAAAAGCTTTTATGTTATTGTATGTTTTGCGACTTTGCCCATTTTATAGTTGATTAAAGATATTAAATCATTTTTTCAATTTTGTCTCATGATTGTTTAATTTTAATTAAATATACTTTGGTTTATACATATTTAGTTATGAAGTATTATATATTACTATTTTACATTTCATACACACACACATAAAAAAAAAAAATTATACATGGCCCCCCCCAAATATAAATTCCTGGCTCCGCCACTGAAGCAAAGAGAGGTAAACTAAGGCATAATAAACGACAATGCCACCAAAATAATCACCTTTTTTACATATAGGTGCATACTTTAAACTTGCATACATATAAGATTACAATTATATTAACACTAGCTTGTAACCCCATGCATGCATATACAGTTAAAAATATAGAATAGAATATTATGTATAATATAAATTATATATATATAATTTAAATACTATTGATAGTCATTTTTAGGTTTTGTTAACTCTTAAAAAAATTTTGTAAGGATATTGTAGAGAGGGAAAATTCCCGACCTATCACAAGCTGACACGTCACATTACCAAGTCCACAAAATACAGCCAATTACAAAGCACCACATACTGCTGCTAGGTTTTGCTATCACTATTCAGAAGCCAATATAAATTTGCCAAGTGTCATGCAAAAACCAATCACACATCAGCGCACGTGTAAGCGATGACATAAACAGCTTCGCACGTGTAAGCGATGACACAAACAGCTTCGCACGTGTAAGCGATGACACAAGTAACCTCGCACGTGTAAGCGATGACTTAAGCGGACCAATCAGGCTGTGACATGTGTCACCAATCAAGCTTCGCCACGTGTCGCTCACCTACCCCCAAACTCCTATAAATAGAAGCCTTCCTGAGACATTTAAAAAGGACCAGAATTCAGAAGGGAGAAAGCTCTGTGAAGATCAAGCCTCAAAGCCTTCAAGAACTTCAAGAACTTCAACCCCAAAATTGGAGAACATTCGAAGCAGAATCATCCAGATCATCTGCCTAGATCCTAAAGTTTGCGGGAATCAAGCCAAAAGTGTCCGAAAACATCAACAAATCACAAATCAGTGAAGCTCAACGGATTCAAGCCTCTAAAGCACCGAAGAACTTCCACCACAAACCTTCGAAGACGAAGAACGCACGAAGAACACGAAGAACGTGAAGAACAAAGGATTTCTAAACAAGCTCATAGCCAGAGATTCATTGTAATTCCGTTTCAGCAATCTTCGATCCATCCCTCAACCAAATTGAAGGATATTTTGTGTTCAAGTCAAAACCACATTACCACAAATCCAATCAATAAGTCTTGCAAGGAGATCGAATCAGAGGATCACTCTTTTGTAATTTCAGAGAATTGTACCACACAATCATCAATACAAAATTCGCATTTGTGAAACTATTTTACTTGTTTGACTTATTTCGAAACGAGAAATTTAGTCGCTTACAAATTCTGGCACGCCCAGTGGGACCTCTCTGCCTCTCATCTCTTTCTCCTTCAAAAGAAAAGAAATTCGACATCATTTTGCTACTAGCTTCAATGGCCTCTAGCAAAAATGTCCGAAAATCAGTGATTGATGATTCCAGTGTTGATGAGTATGTCGGCCCAATCACTCGCAGTCGGTCCAAAGCTCTTGATCGACTCCAACCTCAACCAACCCAAGAGAACCAACCTCCTGCTGTCATCTCTCTGGACTTTCTTGCAAATAGGAAAGCTACCACTAGAGATTCATCTACCTCGAAAGATTTAGAGATCAGTAATGAATCATCCCCAACAAAGACCTTTTCTATCAACTCTTCACCCGTGATGAGAAACTTAAGGAGTGAAGTACCTCTATCTCATCCTGTTTCATCATTTTCTCCATCATCTATAGAGGTCATGCCAGTAATGATGACTAACACCTCTACCATGGAAGAAAAGATGGCTGAAATGGAACAAAGGGTCATCCTTCTCACAAAGGCACTTGAAGAAAAGGACGTCAAAATTGCAACCCTAATGAACAAGCTGGAGGTACAAGATTCGGGTGAATCAAGTCTTGGCCCTGAGCACCCACCTGGCTTTACCTTCAAAGGAGAAAACGCCAGGGGTGATAAAGGAAAAAGAGGTGAAGACACTTCTCAACATGGACATTCCACCTCAATGGCCTCGATATCTGTCCAACAACTGCAGGACATGATTACAAATACCATTCGGGCACAATATGGAGGTTCTTCCACAAGTTCTCTCATATATTCCAAACCCTATACAAAGTGCATTGATAACATGAGAATGCCAAATGGGTATCAACCTCCCAAGTTCTTGCAATTTGATGGCAAAGGAAACCCTAAGCAACACATTGCTCACTTTATAGAAACTTGCGAGAACGCAGGGACTCAAGGAGGCCTCTTTGTAAAGCAGTTTGTCCGTTCACTAAAGGGGAATGCCTTTGATTGGTATACAGACTTAGAGCCCAAGTCAATCGATAGCTGGGAACAACTTGAAAGGGAGTTTCTCAACCGATTCTACAGCACACGACGCACGGTAAGCATGATGGAGCTTACCAACACTAAACAGTGGAAGGATGAGCTCGTCGTTGATTATATCAATCGGTGGCGTTCTTTGAGTCTAGATTGCAAGGATAGACTTACTGAAATATCTGCTATAGAGATGTGCATCCAAGGCATGCATTGGGGACTTCTTTACATTCTTCAAGGAGTAAAGCCCCGAACATTTGAAGAGTTGGCGACTCGTGCACATGACATGGAATTAAGTATTTCTAGCCATGGAAATACGAAACCTCCCGTACCTGAAGAAAGGAAAGAAAGACGGGAAATAAGGAAAAATGACAGGAATGCAAAAAGTAATATCAAAGACTCAATGAATGTCAATCCTGCCCCAGTCAAAATTTCAACAAGATATGTGAAGGCCAATGAAAAGAGGCCCGAAGGAGGTCAACAGCGTGAGACGCGTCGCCCATCACTTAAGGAATGGGAACAAAAGGTCTATCCTTTCCTAGACGCCGATATGCCTGAAATGCTAGAACAACTGCTCAAGTTGAAATTAATTGAATTGCCAGAATGCAAACGACCGGAAGAGATGAGAAAAGTTGATGACACGAACTATTGTAGGTATCATCGCATCATAAGTCATCCAATCCAAAAATGCTTTGTTCTTAAAGAACTCATCATGAAGCTAGCCAAGGAAAGGAAAATCGACTTGGATTTTAATGATGTTGCTCAGTCAAACCTGGTCACATTTTCTTGTGGGTTACTTAGTTCCCTGTCTCCGACTACTAAGTAAGGGGCAAATACCACGCTCATCCATTTTGGTTCTCTGGAACCGGTTCAAGTTCAGCTCTCACAAAAAGCACCTCATTATAATTCAAATGATGATAAAAGGTCAACGACGGATGAGGAAGAAGGCTGGACGATGGTTGTTCGCAAGAGATGGAAGAAGAAACGAGCATTCCCTCTTCATTTGATCACCCAAGAGTCCAAAAGAGCACAAAACCAGATTCAGCCTTGGTCAAAAAGAATGAGTGATAAGAGGCAAGGGAGACTGGGAACAAAAGTGTATGAAGATTCAGCACAAACCCAAAAATCTCGAAAGCTCATCACATTGGAAGAATTCTTCCCCAGAAAATTCTTTCAAAATGACTCAACCGAGGTCGTCCACACAGTCTCTCGTTGCGAAATTCAGGACGAAAAGGAGGATGTTGACCATGGTGATCCAAAAGAGACCTTGTCATCTTTGGAGGAACTCCAATCCCAGGTCAATGAAGTTGAACCCTTGCAATCCTCCACATCACCAAAAAAAGTGCTCACCCAAGCTCTTGAAAAGCCAAAGATATACGCCCCTCATACCAATACGCTTCAACAAACACAAGGATGTTACGCATGCTCTCCAGACTTAACCTTCACTGATGAGGATCTATTGTTAGGCTCTAAGCCCCACAATCGCCCACTCTATGTCTCTGGTTATGCTCGTGAACAAAGGATCGAACGTATCCTTGTTGACGGAGGTTCAGCCGTTAACATACTTCCAAAAATGACTATGAAACAACTAGGTTTTACTATGGAAGAATTATCACACAGTCGTTTGGTCATCCAATGTTTTAACCAAGGAGGACAACGTGCAATCGACCTGATCCACCTAAAATTAACCATTGGAGAATTGAAAAGCAACGTCTTGTTCCACGTCATTGACGCTAAGACGACCTACAACATGTTGTTAGGACGTCCTTGGATCCATGAAAATGGAATAGTGCCATCAACCTTGCATCAATGCTTTAAGTTCTTTCAAAGTGGAATAAAAAAGGTCGACGCCGATTTAAAGCCTTTTGCAGAAACTGAAGCTCATTTTGCTAATGCAAAATTTTATGCAAAAGAAGACATTTCTAGCGAGGTTCTTCCAGTTGAGATCCCGTCTATAAAAAGTAAACAGGATGAAAAGGAGCATGTTAAATTCATCGCCAAAAAGGACATTTCTTCCCCAAAGAAAGGTCTAGAACCATTCCTCCGGTATATACCATTATCACACTGCAAGAATGGACAATCACCATTCGCGGAATGACCTCAACCTACAAAAGACATGGGGAGGCCTCCTGCAAAGCTCACGATGGAGGATGTAGCCGTATTGAAAGAAAATCATGTCATGCCTTTAACTTCATCCACAAATCCTTTGCCCTCGAAGCCGTTAAATGGATTCTTGAGGTCTTCGCAAAGTCCAATAGAGCATGGTATTCTACCAAGTGAGCGGACGAAAGAATGGTTCGACCCAAAGGCATATAGGCTGTTAGCCAAAGTAGGCTACGATTTCTCAAAACAAGAGGACTTAGGGAAGTTAATTCCAGAAGCCACTGGAGAAAAGATGCATGGCCTTAGCAAAACACAAAGGAAAATGCGACTTGAAGGGCATGAAATTCCTATCCCAAAGACCGGATTAGGTTATACTCCTGAACAACCAGCTCAGATATGGATTAAGAAAAAAAGCGATCCTTCGAGTTCCCAATACATAATAGTGGAGGTCGGTGAAAGTTCCAATCAAAGAAAAGACCATTCTTCACCCTGTGTCTCAGTGTTTGATCGCATCGAGGCCTCGTCATCACGAATCACAGTGTTCGACAGGTTAAATACAACTTGTTTGATGCCAAATCGGGACACTCTTGCTTGTAAATCGGTCTTTGATCGACTGGGGGCAACAAAAAGGCCTATTGATAGTCATTCTCGAAGCTCAATAAACTTTGACGTTTAAGGGAAGAAGAAAGCTAATGATGAGATCCGCAGTAGCATTCCTTCACGCATGAAACGTAACTTTTCCTTGGAGATCAACACTGAAGGATCGCTCAAAGTCAAAAGACGAACGATTGTACATACAAGTCAGTCACCCATCCATGATGAGGAAATGGAAGAGGTATCATCCTCGTTTCATATTACAATAGAAGAGGGTACACTGTCAGATGATGAAGCAACCAATGAAGAGGTCGATGAAGCTCCTCCAGCCTTGGAAGATGGAGGACAAGCTACAGTTGATGAACTTAAAGAGATCAATTTAGGAACTGTTGAAGAACCCCGGCCAACTTTCATCAGTGTGCTTCTCACCCCTGAAGAAGAAGAAGGATACCTCAAGCTCCTCGTAGAGTACAAAGATGTTTTCGCTTGGACTTACAAGGAAATGCCTGGGCTCAATCCGAGTATTGCTCTACACCATTTGGCAGTAAAGAAGGGCGTGCGCCCAGTCAAACAAGCTCAAAGACGCTTTCGGCCAGAGCTTATCCCTCAAATAGAAACCGAGGTCAATAAGCTCATTGAAGCAGGCTTCATTCGTGAAGTACAGTACCCGAAATGGATCGCTAACATCGTCCTTGTCAAGAAGAAGAATGGACAAATCCGAGTGTGCGTTGACTTTCGTGATTTGAACAATGCATGTCCCAAGGATGATTTTCCATTACCCATCACTGAGGTCAATGTTGATGCCACTACTGGTCATGAAGTTTTATCTTTCATGGATGGATCTTCGGGTTACAACCAAATTCGAATGAATCCTAAGGATGAGTAGCTTACAGCTTTCCGTACCCCTAAAGGAATTTACTGTTACAAAGTGATGCCTTTTGGACTAAAGAATGCTGGTGCTACTTATCAGCGGGCCATGCAGAAGATCTTTGATAATGTACTTCATAAATACGTGGAGTGTTATGTCGATGATCTGGTGGTTAAAACAAAAAGGAGGGAAGACCATCTGGCAGATCTACGATCCGTGTTCACCCGCCTGAGAAAGTATCAGCTTAAGATGAACCCCCGCAAATGCGCTTTTGGCGTAACATCTGGAAAATTTCTTGATTTCATTGTGAGGCACCGCGTTATTGAAATTGACCAGTCCAAAATTGAAGCTATCCAGAAAATGCCAGAGCCCAAGAATCTGTGAGAACTTAGAGGCTTGCAGGGAAAACTGGCCTACATACGACGATTTATCTAGAATTTGGCTAGTCGATGTCAACCTTTCAATAGATTGATGAAAAAGGATGGGATGAGGCTTGCAGCAATGCTTTTGCACGCATCAAAAGATACTTACTTAATCCTCCAGTTTTAGGTGCTCCTATCCCAGAAAGCCTTTGGTGCTGTATATTGCGGCCCAAGAAAAGTCTCTGGGTGCTCTTATGGCGCAAGAAAATAAAGAGGGGAAAGAAAGATCCCTTTTTTATCTAAGTCAAACTCTCAATGGGGCTGAATTAAATTATTCTCCTATTGAAAAGATGTGCCTCGCTCTTTTCTTTGCCACAGACAAACTGGAGCACTACATGCAAGCATATATGGTCCGTTTGATAGCAAAGGCAGACCCGATCAAATATGTCCTTTCCAGGCCAGTGGTTTCGGGTCGTATAGCTCGATGGGCAGTCTTGCTTCAGCAATATGACCTTGCATACGTTCCACAAAAAGCTGTCAAAGGACAAGTATTGGCAGATTTCTTAGCTGATCGCCCAGTTCCGTCTGATTGGGAGTTCTCTGATGATTTCCCGGATGAAGATGTGTTTTATATTGAAATAATGCCACCATGGGTGATGTTTTTCGATGGGGCTGCACGTCAAGAAGGAGCAGGGGCAGGTGTAGTATTTGTTTCTCCACAACGGCAAATACTTCTTTACTCGTTCTCATTAAGCGAACTCTGCTCTAACAACGTAGCCGAATATCAAGCATTGATCATTGGTCTACAGATGGCTATTGAGATGGGCATATCGCAACTTGAGATCTTGGGAGACTCCAAATTAGTTATCAACCAAATCTTGGAGCAATATGACGTCAAGAAAGAAGACCTCATCCCCTATTGCAAATATGCGAAGAAGTTGCTAGCAAATTTTGAAGCCATCACATTGGAGCATATACCGAGGAAGGAGAATAGACAGGCCGATGCTTTAGCTAATTTGGCTACCGCCTTAGCATTATCCCAAGAAGAGACAACCAAAGTCGCCATTTCCCAAAGGTGGGTGGTACCTCTTGTGGTTGAAAAAGAAGAAGAACAGCAAGCCAACATCATTTTTGTATGCCTTGTCGAAAAAGAAGATTGGCGACAAGTGATTATTAAATACCTTTAACATGGAAGACTCCCGGATGATAAACACCACAAGACCGAAATTCGGCGGAGGCTACTCGATTCATTTACTATAAAGACACCCTCTTCTGCCGTTCATTTGATGGATTGTTTCTCCATTGCTTAGGAGAGGAGGAGGCTAAACAAGCCTTAGAGGAGGCTCATTCTGGAATATGCGGCACACATCAATCAGGTCCTAAGTTACATTATAGGATCAAACGAATGGGTTACTATTGGCCCACAATGGTGCAAGATTCTATGGAATGCGCTAAGAAGTGCGAAGCTTGTCAATATCACGCAAACTTCATCCATCAACCTCCAGAACCTCTACACCTAACTGTAGCTTCTTGGCCTTTTGATGCATGGGGACTTGATGCAATAGGGCCATTACCAAAGTCATCCGGTGGCCACTTGTACATCTTGGCCGCAACTGACTACTTCTCGAAATGGGCGGAAGCTGTACCCCTTAGGGAAGTAAAGAATGAAACGGTGGTCAATTTCATTCGAACTCATTTGATCTATCAGTATGGTGTCCCTCGGTATATCATAACTGATAATGGCAAACCATTCTACAATAGGCTGATGACAGAGCTATGTGAGAAGTTTGAATTTAAACAATACAACTCCTCCATGTACAATGCCCCGGCAAATGGACTAGCTAAAGCGTTTAACAAAACACTTGGCAGTTTGTTGAAAAAAGTGGTATCCAAGATAAAGCGAGACTGGCATGAAAGAATTGGAGAAGCATTATGGCCATATCGAACAACATTTTGAACGCCTACTCAAGCAACGCCATATTCTCTTGGCTACGGAGTGGAAGCCGTCCTTCCTTTAGAACGCCAAATCCCATCATTACGGATTGCCATTCAAGAAGGTTTGACTGGAGAAGAAAATGCCAAGCTCAGGTTACAAGAATTAGAGGCACTTGATGAAAAAAGGCTTGAGGCCCAACAACGCCTTGAATGCTATCAAGCTCGTCTTTCAAGCGCATTCAATAAAAGAGTCAAACCACAATCATTCCAAGTTGGTGACTTAGTCCTCGCCGTTCGAAGACCTATCATCACAACTCATCGTACAGGCAATAAGTTCACTTCAAAATGGGATGGACCTTATGTTGTGCAGGAAGTCTACACCAATGGAGCTTACAAGTTGATTGATAATGATGGTGTAAGGATCGGCCCCATCAATGGGAAGTTCCTCAAACGCTTCTATGCTTGAAAATCAAGAATTGTTCCTCGGTAAGAGCTTAAACTACCCACTATAATGCTGCAAGGGTACATGATGTCTTCCCATTACCTTTGAAAGCGTACAAATAAAGAAAAATTAATCCCCCTTTATGGCACCATTTGTGAGTGTGGCATAGTGGTTGGACGCCTGTGTCGCCCTTGAGGCCAAGGTCTCGAGTTCGATTAGTAGTGATACCCACTATTGCACAATTGGTACCCATGAAATACTGTGGGGCGTGGGGCGAGGATTACACACGTGAGCCCTCCTTTTTTGCCAAAGAAAACAAGATTGATCTAGACTTCAATGAAGTTGTCGGGTCAAACCATGTGACCGTTGCTTATGATGTACTTCCAATTCTCAAGCAGGGGGGCAAACACTAACCAAGCTCACAAGTTAATCAACAATGATGATGCAAGGATCGGCCCCATCAATGGGAAGTTCCTCAAATGCTTCTATGCTTGAAAGTGTACCAATAAGGAGAAATTAATCCCACTCCATGTCAACAATTGCGAGTGTGGCGTAGCGGTTGGATGCCCGTTTCTCCCTTGAGGCCGAGGTCTCGGGTTCTATTAGTGGTGATACCCACTATTACACACTGCGCCTCCCTTTTTTGCAAAAACACATGAGAAAAACAAAACAAAAAACAAAAAAACAAAAAAAAATTTATAATAAAAAAAAAACAAAAATCTTTTGAACTACGTGATGACTTGATCCCTCTCAAGGGTACGTAGGCAACTTAGTATCTTTTGCTAAGTTCAGTCACGCATTAAAAAAAATTTTCAAAGAAAAAAAAAATCATCAAAAAAAAAAAAAAGAAGAAGAAATTATTAAAAAAAAAAATCATCAAAAAAAAAAAAAAAAAAAAGAAGAAATTATCAAAGAAAAAAAAATAATCAAAAAAAAAAAAAAAGAAGAAGAAGAAATTATCAAAGAAAAAAAATCATCAAAAAAAAAAATCCAAAAAAAAAAATCATCAAGAGAAAAGAAATTATTAAAAAAAAAAAATCTGTTGAACTACGTGATGACTTGATCCCTCTCCGGGGTACGTAGGTAGCTTAGTACTTGTCACTAAGTTCAGTCACATGAAAAGAAGAATGATGGCCAGTCTAACTTGAGGAGTTTTCCAACAGTCATCAATGCGCTTTTAAGGTCCCTTTGGTTGACAAGACATTGCTTAAAGACAGACGACTGTTCAATAGGATGATCAAAGATCGTTGTAGTAGAAAATGAAGACTCTAAGGAGTTGACATTGCTTAACTTTCTTTGAAATGATGATGAGCATAAGTTGATGCTTGGTTGTAGAATAAAACAAAATCTCCAACTTCTTTTGCAAGAAATGAAGTCTTCATGGCATTGCCCATCTTCAATGGATATTCTCCCACATTTCTGAAATATGCTTTGCATCACTTATCTCCTAGGGGCATCTTCTTGTACCTTGCAAGTTTAAGCTATACCATTTCTCTTCTAGGTTGTGCCACTTCATAACTCTGAAATTAGAATCACATCATCTCCTTTCTGAGTGGTGTCGTTTCACATCATGTCTCTGAAATCTAGATGACGTCAACTTCCTCCGGAATGATGATAGATTATATATCTGGAGTCGGTGTGGCATCATCTCTCCTCTATGGGCATGTTCGTGCAATGTCAAAATTCTTGGCATGTTTCAACATCTTCAAAGTCTTGGTAGCATGCTCTGGCGTCTTCAAATGTTATGCACCCTTGATGTCTGAGCTATGTTGCCTCTAAAAATTTGGTGCGACTTTAATGCGAGTGCAAGTGCTAATGTGGAGTGTTGTCGTGGCTTCATGGCAAAGATGAACGTTGGTATGGCTTCGGCACAAATGAAGTGTTGACATAGTTTCATGATAAAGATGAGTGTTGACACGGCTTCGATGCGAATGAAGTGTTGACGTCGTTGCTTCGATGCAAATGAAGTGTTGACATTGCTCCACGGCTTCAATGTAAATGATGGTGCAACTTCAAGTGCTAATGTGGAGTGTTGTCGTGGCTTCATGGCAAAGGCGAACGTTGGCATGGCTTTGGCACAAATGAAGTGTTGACATAGCTTCATGATAAAGATGAGTGTTGACACGGCTTCAATGCAAATGAAGTGTTGACGTGGCTTCATGGCTTTGACAAAAATGAAGTGTTGTCGTAGCTTCATGGCAAAAATGAACGTTGGCACGACTTCGGCGAAAATAAAGTGTTGACATAGTTTCATGGCAAAGATGAATGATGACATAGCTTCAGTGCAAATGAAGTGTTGACGTAGCTTCATGGCAAGGATGAATGTTGTCACGGCTTCAGTGCAAATGATGGTATGACTTCAATACAAGTGCAGGTGCGAATGGAGTGTTGTGATGGCTTCATGACAAAAATGAAGTGTTGACATGACTTCATGGCAAAGATAAACATTAGCATGGCTTCATGATAAAGATTCTTGATATGGCTACGTTGCAAAGACTGTTGAGATGGCTCCGACGAAAAGACAAGTGTCGGTGCAACTTCATTACAAGGGCAAATGATGGTGCGATTTTATAGTAGACGCAAGTGCAAATATTGCTTCATGACAAAAATGAATGTTGGCATGGCTTCAATACAAGGATAAACCCTGGCACTGCTTCATGGTAAAGACTCTTGATGTGGTTATGTTGCAAAGACTGTTGAGATGGTTGCGTTGAAAAGACAAGTGTTGGTGCAGCTTAATTACCAAGGAAAGCATGCTGTGCAACAAAAACAAGCAACAACAAAGAGATTATCAGAAGAAAATCTTATGGCACGTCTAAAAAAAAAAAAAAAAAAATCAAAGAGAGAGCTTCATTTCTAATATCTAGCCTGTGAAAGAAAAAAAAAATCAGTATGAATAAAGCAGGTCATAAAGAAAATAAAATGTAAATTAAAAAAAAAAAAAAAATGAAGAAGGCATAATTTCTCTACACTTAGAGTATTATGCTACCCACCAGAGATGTTTGTACAACTCAATGCATACCTCGGTGGCTTTATATAGAAAACTTCTGAGAGACAAGACAAAAAAGGAAAAAGAAAAGTAGGCAAGTCATTAAATGCTGCCGCCGAACAATTGGAGCTCAAAGTCGGATTTTGCAAGCTCAAATGCACTCAAAGTCAAGGAAATCTGCATCAAATCTTGAAAATAAAAGATGGCATTTAATGCAGAGAAACAAAAAAATGGAGGCTCACCACCTACCTTTTGACCCTCAAGTCTAAACGCAATCACCCTCCTGACAGAGCAGCCAGCGTAGAGTGGACTAAAAAGTCTAAAATGGCAACAAGTCCTACAATGCCTGCCGTTTCCCATTCTAGATTTCTACAATTTCTGACAAGATTTCACAAAAAATCAACCCACAGAAATCTTCTAAGGACTTTGATGAACAAAACCCAGGAAAATCATCCTCAAAAAGCTTGGCCATAACACACAGTGACCGATGGAATAGTTTTTCAAAATCTACGCAAAACCAGCCTTCATTTCACAAAACTGATACCACAAGGCTGTTAAATGGACTTCGATCTACAAAACCCAAAAATTTCAGGTCCAAAACCCCAGGCACGCGCCTCCACGCGCTGCCACGAACTTGCGATGACCCGCGGCCAAGTCTTTCAAATCTGTGCAAATCTGCCCATGATTTTAGAAAACTGACTATACCATGGTCTTCTACGGCCTTAGATCAACAAAACCCAGAAATTTCAAGTCTAAAACCCCAGGCACGTGCCTCCACGCGCCGCCAAAAGATTCGGCGGTGGCTGCCTTAAGTTTACGCACCACCTCGCCCAGCCAGGCGCTCGCACGTGCCATACGTGCCGCATGTGCCCTCAGCGCTGTGACGTCATGGATGACGTCATCCACTGCTGACTCGTTTGTCCAGATTCAACCCGGACCGACCCGGTAATCTGACCCGGTCCGAACCGCCTCAAAAAAAAAAAAAAAAAAAAAGGAAAGAGAAAATGCTTTGACCAATCGGACTTTTGACCTTGACCAGAAAGTCAAAATTTTCAAAACGGACATGTCCCACTCGATTTTTCAAGTACATTCCGATTTTGGGACCCGTTTCTTCATTCAAAGCTCAGAAATTGTGCAAACGTCCAATTTCCAAAAAATGTTGACTTTTGTGTAAATGTTGACCAGAAAGTCAAAATTTTCAAAACGGACCTGTCCCACTCAATTTTTCGAGTACATTCCGATTTTGGGACCCGTTTCTTCATTCGAAGCTCAGAAATTGTGCAAACATCCAATTTCCAAAAAAAGTTGACTTTTGTGCAAATGTTGACCAAATGTCAAAAATTTTGAGATGGACCTATCTTGCTCAATTTTTCGAGTACATTCCGATTTTGGAGTCCGTTCCGTCATTTGAGACTCGAAAATTGCAAAAATGGCTCAATTCCAAGTGTTCAAAACTTCGGTCCTCAAGAACAAAATTTGAGATTCATCCATTTAATTGGGATCCCCGCAGGGTTATTCTCTAGATTTCATCAAGACTTGCCTTTCAAAGTACAAATGAACTCTCACAAGTGTGTCTTGAAATTACACTAGGTCATTAGTTCAATCTGCTATTCCCGTTCGGTGCCTACCAGTCTCTAACTTACCATTCCCGTTCGATGCCTACCATTCCCACCTACCATTCCCACCTACCGTTCTCACCAAAAATTCTCAACTACCATTCTTAACTACCTACCTACCATTCTTCATCTCTCTACTATAAATAGGGGGGCCGGGTTCATCAAAAACTCATCCAAAAAAAAAAAAAAAAACACTGAATCATGAAATGAAGATTTGCCTCTTTCAGATTTTCAAATCCTCCTTTTCACAACCATTTCTCACTATGACCTCATCATTCTCAACACCTAGCAACCGATTTTGCTTCATAATCGGTTTGAGATCAACCCTCCCATGGTTCGGTCGAAACCCTATTAACAACATCATTGCAGTTTTGAGATCCAAGCAAGTTTTGTTTCCCCCCTTAATGACCACATTCGCCCATAAAATTACTCGTAACAAGGTCTGCATTTTGGTTCTATGTTTCCTCGGACTTGGTTGGCCAGGAAATCCAAGTCCAGCGGACACACCTGTTCCTAACCTCAGGGCTCCTGTAGTCTCTTTCCAATTGCTTGGTCTTCCAACAGAAGCAGTGGTTCGGAACAAACAACAACTTGGCTGGTTTCTAAGACCAGAATCACAAGTTAGTTCCATCTTTCATTTTTCTGTGCCTTTCCAACAAGTGGCAGTAAGTGGAGATGGTAAAAAGTGTTGGGGTATCCTACAAATTATCTTCCATCGAAAACTTAAAACAACTTCCAAGGCACCAGCTCATCAGAATTCAGCCTTTGGTGCCGGTAAATGGTCATCAAAGCCTTATTCCATGTCCCCACTACTATGGGACTCAAAGGTCATCGTTGCTGGTACCTCAAAACTCACTTTCTGGAATTACTCCAACTTAAAATCAACTTGAAGAATTTCAGAAGGTACTCTTCTGAAATTACTTCAACTTAACGTCCGTCTGCATGGTCCCATCACATAGGCACATTCAATAACTTGCCGCCGGACCTCATTCAGCATGCAGTCAGTCCCATATCCAAAGGTGTACTTCCCATAAACATCTACACCAGAAGTTCCCCAACATACAGGGCCAGCACCATGATGGTGTATGTTTTGCCCATTTGCTTTGCTTCATCTCCGTCTTCTTCATTGCCACCACCAGCATACCCAGAATCCATAAGCTTCTGAAATTACCTCAACTTAACTTGAGTGATACAATTACACATGCACATTCAACCACTTTCCCACATGCCCTCGCTGTAATCCAAAGCATGATCTTCTGAAATAACTTCACCAGAAGTTCTTAACTAACACACCCTTCATCAGCAGCTCATACATGCACCTCACCAACACCCCACATGCAGCATTACACGCACAGCTAATCAGCACCACACGCACACCTCAGCACTTAGCTAAGTAACATATTCAACACTCCTAACACGAAGGTTAGTAGAGACAGAAAAGTCAAAGGTATATTCTCTTATTGATCAATTGATTCCTTGTTTTGACTCTTCTAGTGTCCACAGCAACTGGTGAGCGAGCCTTTTTAGCTATGAAAATTGTTAAAACAAGACTGCACAACAAAATGGAGGAGTTTCTCTTAGATAACTTAGTTGTCTACATTGAAAAGGAAATTACTGAGAACTTCACTACTGACTCAATACTTGATGAGTTTAGATCTCTTAAAGAGCGTAGGTTACAGTTTTGAACAAAGATGTTTAGCTTTTATGTTATTGTCCTATAAAAAAAAAAGCTTTTATGTTATTGTATGTTTTGCGACTTTGCCCATTTTATAGTTGATTAAAGATATTAAATCATTTTTTCAATTTTGTCTCATGATTGTTTAATTTTAATTAAATATACTTTGGTTTATGCATATTCAGTTATGAAGTATTATATATTACTATTTTACATTTCATACACACACACACACAAAAAAAAATTATACATGGCCCCCCCCCAAATATAAATTCCTGGCTCCACCACTGAAGCAGAGAGAGGTAAACTAAGGCATAATAAACGACAATGCCACCAAAATAATCACCTTTTTTACATATAGGTGCATACTTTAAACTTGCATACATATAAGATTACAATTATATTAACACTAGCTTGTAACCCCATGCATGCATATACAATTAAAAATATAGAATAGAATATTATGTATAATATAAATTATATATATATAATTTAAATACTATTGATAGTCATTTTTAGGTTTTGTTAACTCTTAAAAAAATTTTGTAAGGATATTGTAGAGAGGGAAAATTCCAGACCTATCACAAGCTGACACGTCACATTACCAAATCCACAAAATACAGCCAATTACAAAGCACCACATACTGCTGCTAGGTTTTGCTATCACTATTCAGAAGCCAACATAAATTTGCCAAGTGTCATGCAAAAACCAATCACACATCAGCGCACGTGTAAGCGATGACACAAACAGCTTCGCACGTGTAAGCGATGACACAAACAGCTTCGCATGTGTAAGCGATAACACAAGCAACCTCGCACGTGTAAGCGATGACTTAAGCGAACCAATCAGGCTGTGACATGTGTCACCAATCAAGCTCCGCCACGTGTCGCTCACCTACCCCCAAACTCCTATAAATAGAAGCCTTCCTGAGACATTTAAAAAGGACCAGAATTCAGAAGGGAGAAAGCTCTGTGAAGATCAAGCCTCAAAGCCTTCAAGAACTTCAAGAACTTCAACCCCAAAATCGGAGAACATTCGAAGCAGAATCATCCAGATCATCTGCCTAGATCCTAAAGTTTGCGGGAATCAAGCCAAAAGTGTCCGAAAACATCAACAAATCACAAATCAGTGAAGCTCAACGGATTCAAGCCTCTAAAGCACCGAAGAACTTCCACCACAAACCTTCGAAGACGAAGAACGCACGAAGAACACGAAGAACGTGAAGAACAAAGGATTTCTAAACAAGCTTATAGCTAGAGATTCATTGTAATTCCGTTTCAGCAATCTTCGATCCATCCCTCAACCAAATTGAAGGATATTTTGTGTTCAAGTCAAAACCACATTACCACAAATCCAATCAATAAGTCTTGCAAGGAGATCGAATCAGAGGATCACTCTTTTGTAATTTCAGAGAATTGTACCACACAATCATCAATACAAAATTCGCATTTGTGAAACTATTTTACTTGTTTGACTTATTTCGAAACAAGAAATTTAGTCGCTTACAGATATTATTAGGTATAAAATGTAAATTGTCCATGTTTCTTTTTTTTAATTATTGTGAAACATTTTTTTTTTTAACGATTCATTTATTTTAGACTCATTAATTTTTGTACTTATAACTCATTTGGATGAATATTTATGATGTGGTCCCACATTTGATTCTAAAATTAAGAAATAAAACTCTTTAAGAATAAATAATTTAGGACACATGGTGCAAAATTGGAACTCTAATTTGAGTTTCTCTCAGCTTCACCTATTATTATTATTATTATTATTATTATAGATTACAATTACATTATATACTTGTGGGGCCAAAGAAATTGTGACCCTGGCCTATTTTACCTTAGGGCCCAAGGCCCGAACCAAGGTGGGATATAGCCGAGGACATACAATAAAAGTCCAAGTAGCCTTGAGACATAGCCGAGGATGACTCTGTCCTCGGCATCCCCAAGACCCTCCTAAAAGAAAAGGTAAGAACGGCATAGGAATAGTTTTGGGAAGGACCGAACACATCCGCGTTGATAAAGAAAGGACCCCTGGACAATATGACGACAAAGGACAAAGGAAAGGCTGCCATTACTGCAATTAAATACTCTGCGCCAGACAAAGCAATGCTTTTCAGCTTTTACAACCACCCCCAACCACTTTGGGTATAGGCTGATTGGACAAGTATCAGCCCTGGAAAGTTGAACCTACACGTGGACGTTGGAGGAAGGGGTAAAGGCTAGTATAAAAGAAGTAAGCAGTCCAGAAAAAGGGGCTGGGAAAAAAGGCCAAGAACCAGAGCCTCCCAGACCGTATCGAGGAGAAAGACTCCTCGAGGTAACATGGTTTAAATTTGTATGAATACCATGACTAACCATCGTTCGGTGACCAAGACCTAGCCTTTCAAGCCCAAGCTCTACAAATTTTATTGTTTGGGCCTTTTAACGTACGAACCCAACATCATTTTGGGGTCGTTACAAATTGAGTCCTTACAATTGGCGCCGTCTGTAGGAAAGGCTTGTATGTTGGCACAGGCGGTGGGTCGAGAAAGTCCCCCCATCACTTCCAACAGCCCGTTGTAGTGCCCTAACATAAAGATCTATTAGGGGCTACGCTTTAAAGCGTCAGTAGCGCGGATGGTTCTAGGGGCTTGGCCGAGGGGCTAATCCCCCCAAACCAATGTCCCACACCTTGGCCGAGGGGCTAATCTCCCCAAACTTAAAAAGCTAAGTTTTGGACAGAACCAAGGTATTGCATGGTCCTCGGACTCAAACCTATGGGGAAACCAACTACTTAAAAAGCTAAGTTTTGGACAGAACCAAGGTATTGCATGGTCCTCAGACTCAAATCTATGGGGAAACCAACTACTTAAAAGCTAAGTTTTGGACAGAACCAAGGTATTGCATGGTCCTCGGACTCAAACCTATGGGGAAACCAACTACTTAAAAAGCTAAGTTTTGGACAGAACCAAGGTATTGCATGGTCCTCGGACTCAAACCTATGGGGAAACCAACTAGTTAAAAAGCTAAGTTTTGGACAGAATCAAGGTATTGCATGGTCCTCGGACTCAAACTTATGGGGAAACCAACTACTTAAAAAGCTAAGTTTTGGACAGAATCAAGGTATTGCATGGTCCTCAGACTTAAACCTATGGGGAAACCAACTACTTAAAAAACTAAGTTTTGGACAGATCCAAGGTATTGCATGGTCCTTGGACTCAAACCTATGGGGAAACCAACTACTTAAAAAGCTAAGTTTTGGACAGAACTAAGGTATTGCATGGTCCTCAGACTCAAACCTATGGGGAAACCAACTACTTAAAAAGTTAAGTTTTGGACAGAACCAAGGTATTGCATGGTCCTCGGACTCAAACCTATGGGGAAACCAACTACTTAAAAAGCTAAGTTTTGGACAGAATCAAGGTATTGCATGGTTCTCAGACTCAAATCTATGGGGAAACCAACTACTTAAAAGCTAAGTTTTGGACAGAACCAAGGTATTGCATGGTCCTCGGACTCAAACCTATGGGGAAACCAACTACTTAAAAAGCTAAGTTTTGGACAGAACCAAGGTATTGCATGGTCCTCGGACTCAAACCTATGGGGAAACCAACTAGTTAAAAAGCTAAGTTTTGGACAGAATCAAGGTATTGCATGGTCCTCGGACTCAAACCTATGGGGAAACCAACTACTTAAAAAGCTAAGTTTTGGACAGATCCAAGGTATTGCATGGTCCTCGGACTCAAACCTATGGGGAAACCAACTACTTAAAAAGCTAAGTTTTGGACAGAACTAAGGTATTGCATGGTCCTCAGACTCAAACCTATGGGGAAACCAACTACTTAAAAAGTTAAGTTTTGGACAGAACCAAGGTATTGCATGGTCCTTGGACTCAAACCTATGGGGAAACCAACTACTTAAAAAGCTAAGTTTTGGACAGAACCAAGGTATTGCATGGTCCTCGGACTCAAACCCATGTGGAAACCAATCACTTAAGGAGAATTCTAGATTGCTCAGACCTACGGGAAAATTATTTATTGAAAGTCGGATTAAGTCCTAGACGGAATGAAGATCCCGACCTGTCCTCAGATCCTCAGTTCTAAGGGAACTGATGCAAACGAGCGTTTAAAGTTCGGTATGGTTGTACTTCGGTCCTTGGACCGGATGCCAAAAATGGCTAAGGTTATGAAGGTTATTAGGAAGGTGGCAAAGTACCCTAGTACATAGCGACCCGCATGAGCAGTTCATTTTGGGTTACCCATCCTCGGATGATTACCTCCTACACGGTACCGAGCATTCAGCTGTCATCTCGGCTAGTCTTGGGTATGTAATCTTTTTCAGGTCGGCATTATTGTGCCGAATAGTTTCAATAAGCTCAGAATAATATCTTTTTCTTAACAAGGGTTTCGGCCTTAAGTATCATTCAGAATAAAAATAATAATAATAATAATAAATAGAAAATAATCATATAATAGCACACCCATTCACAGCGTAACTATTGCAGAAAAGAAAGAATACATAGAATAAAATAATGTCAACTTTTATTAATATAAAGAAGTAATACAGCGTACAATGAGGGGCTTAAACAAGCCTATACAGGAAGCTAATTACAAAAGCAAAAATAAAAAGATACAAGGAAACGACAAATCTTTCTAAACTCTGCTCCAGTAGCGATTATGTATGAGAGGGTGACCCCCTTTGATGGATGAGGAGAAGAAGAGGAAGAAGTAAAAGCACTAGGATGGATCGGTGATGGGAAAGAAGAAGAAGAGGAGGCGAAATAAGGCACTAGTGAAGGAAGAGAGGAAGAAGCAGGGATGCTTAATTCCTGCGTTAGCCCTGACTCCTATCACGCATGTGCCATATTAGCTATGCTCGAAAGAGAGCGGATGGTACTGATGATGAGCAACCCCAGCTCCGTAGCACCAAAAATTTGATGCGATTAACACCTGCTTTGGATTTTAGTTGAAGGAAGAGGAAAAATATCTTGAGTCTTTGCCTACCCTGCCCTGACCGAGCCATCTTAAGTTTCAGAGGGACCCGGTGCTTCTGGAGAGGATGTGGTTCCTTCACCCTCGCTTTTGCCTCAAACATATCACACTCTAAAGTTTGATTATGCTGATAAGGAAAACTTTGAGTGTAGTTGGAGGTTTAGGACTTTAGAAAGACTGAAGGGTCTGTGCGTGAAGGAAGTGTCCTCCTGCCTTGCTTCTTATACGGAAGGCAAGATTGGTGGCATTTAATCTGTACAGATTTCCAAAGAAAGCTCAGAACGAGATAATTCCCGCTCAACTCCCAATACCATTTACAACCGTTGAATGGGCGACGCCTTGTGAAAGAAGCTTATTAAAAACGCGCCTCGTACACTGAAACGGCAGAGGCGCGACGTGAGTAAAACTAAAGGAATGTCTCATGACCGGGAGCGTTTCCCAGACAAACTAAAAGACACCGATATTAATGAAGGACAAAGCTGGGCAAGCCATGACGCAGGCCTGACATCCCCAAAACCCTCCTCCTCGACCAAGAGGTCGGGCAGCAGGATTTTGAAGGGCTATTGTGGGGCCAAAGAAATTGTGACCCTGGTCCATTTTACCTTAGGGTCCAAGGCCCGAGCTGAGGTGGGATATAGCCGAAGACATACAATAAAAGTCCAAGTAGCCTTGAGACATAGCCGAGGATGACTCTGTCCTCGGCATCCCCAAGGCCCTCTTAAAAGAAAGGACAAGAACGGCATAGGAACAGTTTTGGGAAGGACCGAACACATCTGCGTTGATAAAGAAAGGACCCCTAGACAATATGGCGACAAAGGACAAAGGAAAGGCTGTCATTACTGCAATTAAATACTCTGCGCCAGACAGAGCAATGCTTTTCAGCTTTTACAACCACCCCCAACCACTTCTGGTATGGGCTGATGGGACAAGTATCAGCCCTGGAAAGTTGAACCTACACGTGGACGTTGGAGGAAGGGGTAAAGGCTAGTATAAAAGGAGAAGTAAGCAGTCCAGAAAAAGGGGCTGGGAAAAAAGGTCAAGAACTAGAGCCTCCCAGACCGTATCGAGGAGAAAGACTCCTCGAGCGAACATGGTTTAAATTTGTATGAACACCATGACTAACCACCGTTCGGTGACCAAGGCCTAGCCTTTCAAGCCCACGCTCTACAAATTTTATTGTTTGGGCCTTTTAACGTATGAACCCAACATCATTTTGGGGTCGTTACAAATTGATTCCTTACAATACTCATGGGAGTGAAAGACACAATGACCAGAAGAGAGGAGGATTGATTGCACAATGGAAAGATGAATTCAGCTTTTTCTTTTTTTTTTTTTTCTTTTTTTGGGTTTGTTGTAAGAGGGTTTATGGATTTGTTTTTTTTTTTTTTGGGTTAGGAAATTCAATATTGGTACTTGAATCTTAGGGTTTTTAGGGATTTCGTTGAACGTGGGGCAATTTTGGATTTTTTTTTGTTCATTCATAGTCTCATAGGGGTTCATTTATTTATATTTTTTAAAACTTAATTTTTTTTAATTTATTAAAATATTTTTCTTTTCTATATATTCCTTTTCCGTTTGGGATTTTCTTTATTATTAAAATTGTTTGATTTTTCTAGGGTTTGTTGCAAAGGGTTTGTTTGGGAAAAAATCAATTTCCTTTTCAGTTTGGCTGATAAAAAATAAATAAATTTCCTTTTCCATTTGGGTTTCTTTGATTGTTTGATTTTTCTGGGGTTTGTTCCTAAAGGGTTTGTGATTTTTTGGTTTCGAAAATTAGACATTGTTACTGAATTTTAGTGTTTCTGGGTATTGTGTTGAACATGTGCATTATTTGAACTTTTTGAAAGAGTTTTACATGGACAATCCTAATCAGAAGAAGAGGAAGACTAGAGAAGACTCTGTAGCTGAGACATTGGCTAAGTGGAAAGAAAATAATGCTACCCAAGTCTTGTGTTGCTCCTAAAGCTCCGGCCAAATGGTCAAAGAAAGGGTGTATGAAAGGAAAAGGAGGGCCTAAAAATTCACAGTGCCATTACAGAGGGGTTGGGCAGAGGACATGGGGAAAATGAGTGGCAGAGATTCGCGAGCCGAATGGCGGAAAGAGACTGTGGCTTGGGACTTTTGATAATGCAGTTGATGCTACTTCCGCTTATGATGAAGCTGCTAGGACAATTAACGCTGTCTCTGCTCGACTCAACTTGCCAGATAATATCATATGGTACTTTTAATACAATACTCCAAATACATTTTTCTATTTCACTCACCCTAATCTTATCTTAGGATTCACATTCGTTTTTAGTTAAAATTTTTATTTAAAAAGAAAATTTAAACAACTTAATTAGCTCATAGATTTGGACAGTAATATTAAATTGACTTGTTATTAAAAGGGATGATTAAATTGACAAAAATTCATATAAACCAAAGGAAGTAATTTGGCAATTGAATAAGTTAAAAGGATTATAAATTGAAATTTTCTGGATCCTCCATCATAAATATTTATGTATTATCACAACAACAAAAAATGTTTATTACAAAAAAAAAAAAAAAATGTTGCAATAACATCAAAGTCATTGCAATAGTTTATGCAAAGTGTTGCAATACAATTTGAGATAATAGGTTTGTGCTACAAAAAAAAAAAAAATTATTGCAATAAACTTAAAATATTTTAATTGAAAATTTTGATGTAATAATATATTTGTTGTTGCAACAAACAATTTACTACATTGAATATCTTGTAACAATAGGCTATTATTTCACGAATTTTATCGCAATAGATTGCAAATAATTAACAAAAATTATTTGAGTTAAGTTATTTCAACGATATCTTCATTGTAATAGATAATTGATTCACATTTTTCATTACAATATATTTTAAAATAATTTGTATCAGATGATTGTAATAATATATTCGTTGCAAATTCATGTTTGTCATTGCAATAGATAGTAAAATAATTGATATTTAGTTATTGCAATGATATATTTGTTGCAATAAGCTATTACTTTGAAATTTCTATTGTCATAGATTGCAAAATAATTGGTATCAAATTATTACAATGATTTTTTCAATTTAAGTTATTGCAAAAAAATTTCTTAATGCAATTTAGTATTAAAGCCTCTATTGAACTAAAAATTATAAGTTATTACAACTAATTGTTATTAGTGTAATAATTTATCACTTTTAAGTTATTATTGCAACGACTTTTAATTTGTAGATGTGATATTATGTCTAATACTACTATACTAATTTTGTTGTATTAACACTTGATGTAATAGATTTATTTTGATGTAGTGTATATATTGCATGAAGGAAATCAATTTGAATTTTTTTTTTTTTGATGAACAAGTAAATCAATTTGATGAGTACTAAAAAAAATAGTGAAAACTTTATAAAAGTCGCATGGGAGTCAAACAAGCAAAAGAGAAATAAAAACCTTTTATTAAAAAAAAGGGTCTTTACATAACAACCAAAGAAGTGAGAAGCTTGTGCGCAAAGTACGCGGTCCGAATCTCCACCACACCATGTAGAAAAATGCCATGTCATTATTTCCAATGGTCTCATTAAATTAAACTCTAAAATTGAGAGTGAGAGAGACAAAGCCTATAAATACCCACTATTTTACTCTTACTCTCACTCTCTCACACTCTGCTCTCATTCTTTCTCTCTAAAAGCTTTCTGAAACAAAACAAAGCTCTCTCTCAAAAACACGAACACACCCATTGATTCAGAAAGCACATGCAAAGGAGAAAAGAAAACCCTAATCTTTGTTCTGAAATGCCTCGTCTTAGTTGAAAGAATCAAACAAAGATTACAAACACTAGAAGTTTTTTTCTTGTCTTCCTCAACCGACTAAGAGGTACTTTAATTTTCAAACAATTTGTACAAGTTTATTTCTATATATATATATATATTTTTTTTTGCCTTTCTTTTTTGGGTTTTCTTTATTTTCTTGTTTGATTTTTTTTTCCTGGGTTTAGTTGCAAAAGGGTTTATGGTTTTTTTTTTTTTTTTTTTTTTTGGTTTAGGAAATACAATATTGTTACTTGAATCTTAGGGTTTCTAGATTTTTCGTTGAATGTGGGAAATTTTGGAATTTTCTTTGTTCATTCGTAGTCTTCATTGTTAGGAAGCATGGGTGCGGATTTGAGAGTGGGTGCGGTGTGGTGACTCAGCAATTTTTGAAAAAGTAGGGTGTAGGTGCAGCAAGATATGTTTATTAATAAATTATTTAAATATATTTTTATTTATATTTTCTATATATTGCTAAACATATTTTTTCATATAATGATAAACATATACCAAATAATTTGACAAACATATAATAACGAAATAAAAAAAATCAAGTAATCAACTCAAGTCTTAACATTACAACTTATATAAAAAATTTTAAAAAATAGGATAATAGAGACAGTCAGATAGATTGAGGGACAAATATGGAATGAGCAATAGAGCATGTGAGAAAGAGATGAAGGGTGAGAAGGAAAGCAAAATACCTTTGCCGGTGAGCTTGGGTCAGTGAGCTTGAGTTCGAGAGATGAAGAGTGAGCTTGGGTCAGTGAGCTTGAGGAGAGATGGAGGGATTCTGATTGGATGAGTCATGGGTTAGAGAGTGTGAATTGGAGAGAGAGATTGGAGACAAAGAAAACAGAGAGAACAAGAGAGCTTGAGTTGCAGTTTTAGGGTTTTTTTTTTTTTTTTTTCCTTTTAAACTAGAGTCTAATGGTGTGTTTTGCTGTGTTTTTTTTTTTTTTTTTTTTTAATACTTTTTTTAAAAAAAGAACACTTATTCCGGCACTGTTTCAGCCCTTTCCGAACCGAATTGGCCTTGGGCCGAATCAAAAATCGGAAAAAAAGGATTTGCGATGGATGTGAGTGCAACTGTGTCAATAGCCGCACGGTGCATCTGTACGTGTTAGACATGAGTGCGCAGCCCCTGGAGGCACACCCGTGCTTTCCTAAGTCTTAGAGCGGTTCATTTTTTTTTTTTAATAATTATAAAAAAATTATTTTTCTTTTCTATATATTCCTTTTTCCTTTTGGGTTTTCGTATTTTTTTTTTTTTTTTGGGGGGAGGGGGGGATTTGTTGCAAGAGGGTTTGTAATTGTTCGGTTTAGGCAATTCAAGTTCCTTTTCCATTTGGGATTTTCTTTATTATTAAATTATTTTTTTAGGGTTTGTTTCAAAAGGGTTTGTTTGGGAAATTCAATTTCCTTTTCTGTTTGACTGATAAAAAATAAATAAATTTCCTTTGGCATTTGGGTTTTTTTGATTGTTTGATTTTTCTGGGGTTTGTTGCTAAAGGGTTTGTGATTTTCTTTGTTTGAGAAATTAGACATTGTTACTGAATTTTAGTGTTTTTGGGTATTGTGTTGAACATGTGCATTATTGGAATTGTCTGAAAGAGTTTCAAATGGATAATCCTGATGAGAAGAAAAGGAAGAGGAAGACTAGAGAAGTCTCTGTAGCTGAGACTCTGTAGCTGAGACACTGGCTAAGTGGAAAGAATACAATGCTGCCCAACTTAAGTCTTGTGCTACTCCTAAAGTTCTGGCCAAAGGGTAAAACAAAGGGTGTATGAAAGGACAGGGAGGGCCTGAAAATTCATAGTGCCGTTACAAAGGGGTTAGGAAGAGGACATGGGATAAATGGGTGGCAGAGATTCGTGAGCCGAATGGCGGAAAGAGACTGTGGCTGGGGACTAGGGGTGGCAAATGGGCGGGTTGGGTCATAAATAGGCTGGGTGTATAATTACCCATTTATCCATTTATGACCGGTTTATATATAAATTAATTATCCATTACCAACCCAACCCATTTAATTAGTAACCCACCCATTTAACCCAATATGACCCAAATACCTCTAAAACTACTTGAATACCCTCTTGACCTCCAAAATACCCTTAAATACCTAAAATGATGCAAATACCCTTAATCTTCCAAAATTACCAATATACCCTTGGATATCCAAAATTATCCCCAAAATCTCTAAAATTAGCAAAATACCCATGAAACCTTTAAAATGACCAAAATACCCCTAATATCTCTAAAATCACCAAATATGCTTAAAAACCACTAAAATGACCAAAATACCTCAAAAATCTCTAAAATGACCAAATTACCCTTGAAACCCAAAAAATGACCAAAATACCCCCAAAACTCAAAAAATGACCAAAATACCCCGAAACCTAAAAATTACCAAAATACCCCCTAAAACCTAAAAAATGACCAAAATACCTTCAAAACCTAAAAATGACCAAAATACCCCCAAAACCCAAAAAATGACCAAAATACCCTCAAAACCCAAAAAAAATGACCAAAATACCATCAAAACCTAAAAATGACTAAAATACCACCGAAACCCAAAAAATGACCAAAGTACCCCAAAAACTCAAAAAATGACCAAAATACCCCCGAAACCTAAAAATTACCAAAATACCCCCCAAAACCTAAAAAATGATCAAAATACCCCCAAAACCTAAAAAATGACCAACATACCCCCAAAACCCAAAAAATGACCAAAATACCCTTAAAACCCAAAAGAATGACCAAAATATCATCAAAACCTAAAAATGACCAAAATACCCCCGAAACCCAAAAAATGACCAAAGTACCCTCGAAACCCAAAAAAAGACCAAAGTACCCCCAAAACCCAAAAAATGACCAAAATACCCCCAAAACTCAAAAAATAACCAAAATACCCCCCGAAACCTAAAAATTACCAAAATACCCCTGAAACCCAAAAAATTACCAAAATACCCCTAAAACCCAAAAAATGGCCAAAATACCCCCGAAACCCAAAAATGACCAAAATACCCGAAACCTAAAAATTACCAAAATACCCTCAAAACCCAAAAAATTACCAAAATACCCCCAAAACCTCAAAAAAACCAAAATACCCTCGAAACTCAAAAAATACCAAATACCCCCAAAACTCAAAAAATACCAAATACCCTTGAAACCCAAAAAATGACCGAAATACGCCCGAAACCTAGAAATGACCAAAATACCACCGAAACCTAAAAAATTACCGAAATACCCCAAAACCTAAAAATTACCAAAATACTTCTGAACCCTAGAAATTTACCGAAATAACCCTAAAACTAAAAGATGACAAAAATGCCCTCATAACCTAAAAAATGGCTAAAATACCCTTAGAATCTAGAAGATGATCAAAATAACCCTGAAACCTAGAAAATTACCGAAATTCCCTCGAAACCTATAAAATGAATGAAAGACTCTTAGAACCTTTAATTTGTCAAAAATATCCTCGAAACATCCAAATTACCCTGAAACCTCTATTTCGATAATTTTAGATGTTTCAGGTGTATTTTGGTCATCTTACATGTTTAGGGGCAGTTTGGTCATAATTTGGGTTTCAAGGGTTTTTATCGATCATTTTTTTAGGTTTTGGGGTTTTTTTGCTCATTTTTTTAGGTTTTTGGGGGTATTTCGATAATTTTTTAGGTTTCAGGGTATTTTGGTAATTTTTCTAGGTTTCGGGGGTATTTCAGTTATTTTTTAGGTTTTAGAGGTATTTCGGAAATTTTTTAGGTTTATGGAGTATTTTGGTAATTTTTTAGGTTTAGGGAGTATTTTGGTAATTTTTTAGGTTTTGGGGGTATTTTGGTCATTGTTTTAGGTTTTGGGGTTATTTCAGTCATTTTTTAGGTCTTGGGGTATTTTAATCATTTTACAGGTTTCAGAGGTATTTTGGTCATTTTTTAGGTTTTGGGGATATTTTGGACATTTGAGAGGTTTTGGGGGGTATTTTGCTCATTTTAGAGATTTTGGAGGTATTTTGGTTATTTTCTTGGTTTTGGGGGTATTTTGGTCATTTTTTGGGTTTTGGAGGTGTTTTGGTCATTTTTAGGTTTTGGGGGTATTTTGGTCATTTTTTGAGTTTTTGGTATATTTTGGACATTTGAGAGGTTTGGGGGGGGGGGGGGGTATTTTGCTTATTTTAGAGATTTTGGAGGTATTTTGGTCATTTTCTGGGTTTTGGGGGTATTTTGGTTATTTTTTGGGTTTTGGGAGAATTTTGGTCATTTTTTGGGTTTCGGGGGTATTTTTATCATTTTTGGGGTTTTAGAGGTATTTTGGTCATTTTTAGGTTTCGGGGGTATTTTTGTCATTTTTTGGGTTTTGGTGGTATTTTAGTAATTTTTAGGTTTTAGGGGTATTTTGGTCATTTTTTGGGTTTCAGAGGTATTTTGGTCATTTTTTGGGTTTCAAAGGTATTTTGGTCATTTTTTGGGTTTCAGGGGTATTTTGGTCATTTTTTGTTTCAAGGGTATTTTGGTCATTTTTTGGGTTTTTGTGGTATTTTAGTAATTTTTAGGTTTTAGGGGTATTTTGGTCATTTTTTGGATTTTGGGGGTATTTTGGTCATTTTTAGGTTTAGGGGGGTATTTTGGTCATTTGTTGGGTTTTGGGGGTATTTTGGTCATTTTTTGGGTTTCAGGGGTATTTTGGTCATTTTTTTTGGTTTTGGGGGTATTTTGGTAATTTTTAGGTTTTGGGGGGTATTTTGGTCATTTTTCTAGGTTTCGGGGGTATTTTGGTCATTTTTTGGGCTTTGGGGGTATTTTGGTCTTTTTTTGGGTTTTGGTAGTGTTTTGGTCATTTTTTAAGTTTCAGGGGTATTTTAGTCATTTTCTAAAAATTTAGATTTTATGTTGTTTATTTAAATTTTAGATGGGTTTAGTGGGTATTAGTGGGTTTATCCATTTAAACCCATCTAATTAAATAACCAAATGGGTTGGGTTAAAACTTATCCAAATAAGGTGGGTAATGGGTGGGTTCATGGATATGGATAAAAATTGTCACCCCTACTGGGGACTTTTGATACTGCAGTTGATGCTGCCTCCGCTTATGATGAAGCTACTAGGACAACATATGCTGCCTCTGCTTGACTCAACTTTCCAGATGTGACGAGTCACACATTCATGATGGAGTTTGCAAAGGAGTGTTGTTTGTCTTCTTCTGAATCAGGCCCTTATTCGATGGGAAGTCCTGAGGGATCTAAATCCACAACTGCAACAAATCCTTCTGAGTTTTGTGCAGAGGATGCCCCTTATTATCCTATCACTGAAGCTGCAACACCAAGTTGTTTGGTGGGGATTGAAGTAATGGATGAGTCTAATAGTAGCGGATGATCAAAGGGACTAGAGGGGGCCAAGGCGGCCCCCCCCCCCCCCCCCCCCCCCCCAAACATTTGAAAAATACCTCTCTTACTTTATGGTGTAATTATATTTATAAGTAGCTCCTTGGAAAAATACAACTTGGCCCCCTCAATTTGTTATTAAATGTCTAAATTAAATACTTTTTAGAGTAAGCATAATCAACAAATAATTAAGTAATAATCTTCTCATAATATATGTCAAGAGTGATGATATATATATATTAGGTTGTAAAGAACATTAGTGTTTTTCAATTTTTTTGGTGTGTAAAATGTAATAATATCTTTCTAAGTGTAATGTTTTTTTTTTTCTTATTCCATGTAATTTTCAATCGTTTAACCACATATCTATAATTTATAATTGATTTAATTACAATCTTTGGCTACTAGCAAATTGTTAAAAAAAAAAAACGTGTTTTAATTAATATTTTGATAACTTATAAATTATAGAGTAAATAATATACAATAACATGGTATTCTTTTACATCTAAAAAATATAAATAAACAGAAACATAAAATATAAAAAGAATTCTTCAAAGCATTTTGAATATAAATGATAATGATAAGAACTTTTTTGTTTTTCTTGAGTTTTGTATTGTTTAGATATATGGTTTAGGGCCTTTAGGTTAGTCGTCCCCCCCCCCCCCCCCCCCCCCCCCCCCCCTCCACCCCTAAAGAAAACTTTCTGGCTCTGCCACTGAGCCTACCTGTGTGTCTAAGTTTTTGGCTGAGGAGGATGCTCTGTTTTATCCAGTCACTGAAGCTGACATGCCGAGTATTTTGGTGGGGGTAGAATCAAAGGATGAGTCTAATGGACAGGAGTACTTGCCAGATTGTTTAGAAAATGAAATTTTTATGGCTAAAATTATGGCACTATTAAATGGTGATCCTCTATGCAACACAGATTCAGTGCTGGGTTTTGGTTATGGTGCAGATCAACTTGGATTGGAGATGTTTTAGGCTTTTAGCTGGTTCTTTACAGTTATATCACTTATAACACACTGTTCATTGGAATGAGCTTTGGAGGTTTAGACTTTATGTAAATGTCTAGTTTTAGTTGGTATATATATTACTTAGCAAAAAGTTTTGGTATGGGATTTTTATATGCTTACTGATTCTGTTTTAAGTTTTAGACATCATGTAAATGTCTAGTTTGGATGGTAGTAGTATTACTCATCAAAAAGTTTTGGTAGGGTATTTGTATATGCATACTTATTCTGTTTTAATCAACAGTTGTTTTTCTGTTTCATTAGAATAATTTAGGAATAGAAGTGGTATAGCAGTAGGTTCAAGTATTGTACTGAAGATTCAATGGAGGATAATAGCTGTCAGCTGTTATCAGAGATGATAAAGTAAGCTCAAACCCATATGCCCACCCAAATCCATCCACTCTAATTAAACCCAAATCCACCCAATTATTAATTGGGTTAAATGGGCATCAATCCAATTAGACCCAGTAATTATTGGGTTTTAACTAAAAACTCATTGAACCCCATTTAATCCAAAAACAATATACCCAAATTTAACCTAGCTCATTCCATATTAAAAATTAAAAAAAAAAAAAAAAAAACCCAGCCCGTTTCAGTGTTTCTTTTCAAACCTAGCCATCATTTTCTTCTCTCTACTCAAACCCTAGCCTCTCTCTTTCCCTCACTCTTTGTGCTTCTCTTTGAGCACGAAGCTCTTCAATGGAGGCGTTATTTTTGGTGGAAATAAGAATCTATTGTGGAAATGGACGATGAGTTTGGTGGTGCTATGTTTGGTAGGCGAGAAAATGATGGAAAATGAGGAAAAATCGTGGCTAATGAGTGTGCCTTGTAATAATCCGCGTCCAGGTCGTTCTCCAAGGGTTGATCGTAGGTGAGCAGTGGCTCTAACTCGTTTGACTTGGAGGTGGCTTCGTGGTGGTTGTCCACTCGTGGTGGGATTCAGAATTACTTGGTTTTCAGAGGTGGGTGACGTGTCGGAGATTGGAGATTTGAGATTTGAGAGTGTAAGCCTGTAAGGTTTGTTTAATTGTCAATTCTTTAAATTTAGGATTTGTTTGGTTGCTGAGAAAATGGACTAGAAAAATTTTAAAAAGCCAACTTTTTTGTGGTTTTTACAGAGTGTGAGAGAAAAAAAGGAACCCCTGGCGACTTGGAAATATTGAATTATCTGTTGGCATTAGATTTGTTAGGCTTCTCTGTATTTCTTTGATTTGGAGTAAGATTTTTTTATGGCTTTTCTGTATTTTTCTTATTTTTGGTAGATTTCAACTGTTTGGTAGGTGGGAAAGTGTGGGAAACTACAAGAAATTTGTTTAATATTTTGGTCATTTTTGAAGATTTTAAAGTAATTTGGGCATTTTCATTTTAGTGGCATTTTTGTAATTTTGGTAATTGGGTGGGTTGAAGTTTACCCATAATAATTGAGTTAGGTTAGATTTGGGTTAGAAGCAATTAGTTAAATGGGTTTTAATAGGTAAATGAGATTTATATACCCAACTTAATTATGCCCACTCCAAACCCACCCAAACTTGCCCATTTGACACCCCTAGTTGTTATATTAAACTTAATGCTGGTAAATTTTCATTCTTCTTAATGTAGTTTTTTATTTGTTTTATTTCATTGTCCCTTCCCTCCAAATCTCGACAATAAAAATCTGGCAATAACTATAATGCATAGATGGCAATAACTATAACATGTTTAACATAAGGGAAATATTATGCCCACAAAAGTTTCATAACAAATTTTAGATGATAAATTATTATTAATGAATAAAAAAAAGTATTTTTAATGGTGAGTCCAAATTAAAACAAAAAAACAGCATGTCACTTATGATTAATTTGTAGTAAACATGGTTCTCAAAAAAAAAAAAAAAAAAAATTGTTGTAAACATAGCATTATTTTTAATAAAATTGAAACCAAATATATGATAGGCAAAATATACTGACGAACTTTCATGCTCATCTCATTTGTTTTGTTTTGTTTTTTTATCTTATTTATTGGTCCAAAGAAATCATAAAAGAAAATGATCAACAGACAATATATCAATGGTTTCTTTGAATACACTTGCTATACATCTCCCATAAATAAGATAAAATAAGAGACATGAATATTATTGCATCTATACATACACAGGGTTCACCAAACTAGTATTTTTATTTTAACTTCAAAAAGTATAGACTTTAAAGTTCAAAATTTCAAAGAACTTTATTTTCTTCCAATTAGTAAATTAATACAGTAAAGCCTTAAAGGAATAATAAGAACTAGGAAAAATAAGGGTTCACCAAGCTATTAATAATACATCAACATTATGCAATCAAATTTCAACCAAGCAAATTAATATAACGTGATTGTGCAACACAAGAAAATCAGATACAATACAAGTACCGCATAAGTGCACTGCCACAAGTTGCAGATTTACTAGGAACTACATCTCAAAGCCCATCAATATTTATATTTAAAAAGTTGCTCAATTGAGATATGAGCCTTGTACCTTATTGCCTATAGACTCTACTGATAATCCACACCAGCAAACATGCATTCAAGGGGTAGAGAGTAGAGACACAGAAAAATAAGTACATTGGAACCTAAATATATAATTTCTTGAGGATTATTAGTTATATAATAAAAATACTAGATATTAGTTCTTAGAGTCCATGGCCATAATGGTGCTCAGGTTCATTGGGTGCATGTACTCTATGGAACCAGTCATGATCTGCTGACCAATGATCCGGTTTGCACGCTCCGTTGGGTGGAAAGGATCCCAAAACACATAGGCGTTCCGGTTTGGGCATAGGTTTGACAGTGGATTGCATGTTCCGAGTCCATTGTAGGGGCCGAAGCCACAACATGCTACTTTTGATGTAACAAAACCTGGTCCACCCAGTAAGAAACATACAATTAAGATCTATTTGGATATCGTTTATTACTGAAAACTGAAAACACTGTAACAAAATAATTTATAAATGTGTGAATAATACCGTAGGACCCATTTTTAACTTAAAAGTTGCATTTTTTCATACTTGTGGATCTCATGAACAATATACGGGAACCACAGAAAAAAAAAAACCAGACGCAAATTTTTTTCCTTTTCAATGCAATCCAAATTCAACCTTAATTACTCATTTTCCCAACCAAATATGCATGGAGAATGAAGTAGAAAGATAAGAGCCATGTCACAAATTGCTGATACATGGCCAATCAAAATAATAGGATACATTTGGATTTAGGGAATTAAAATCAAGGAATTTTTGAAAATTATATAAATTGTTTGGTATAAAGGTTAATGTAATAGATTTAAAATAATATTTTACCCTGAATATTTTAAATTCTTGTATTAATAAAAATTCATCTTTTCAAATACTTTCATGAGTTCCATTTCCACCAAAAAAAAAAAATCATTATAGAGATTGAATGATTGGAATTAAAAAATAAATAAAATAAAAAAAATTTATTGGGTCCCTATATTATTTTTTCTCTTTTAGAGGATATATTCATGAGTTTTACTATTTTTGGAAACGTTCTAGTCTTTTTCATGATCACCCAAAATTATCGACCTTTAAATAAATAAAAAATAAATAAAAAATAAAAATAAAATAAAATAAAAAAACTTATTGATCTTTGTACTGTATTGACTGCCAATCAACTATATTGTATTATTTGTATATACACCGGTCAATATATTTTCGCCAACCTCTTTTATAGCTAGGTTGAAGAGAGATAATTTAATTTAAAAAATAACCCTTTGATATTAGGGGAATACTTTTATCTTAAAAATGATTTTTTTTTTTTTTTTTACAAATTTTTTTTTTCTTATACCAAATAACGTGAAAAATCTACAAGTTTCATTGGTTATGTGGCCTTCTTCAAGGTCCGGACACAGGAGGGCCAGGACCGTACACCACAAAAAAGGTTTGGTGTTTTTTTTTTTTTTTTGTAGTGATACATGATATAAATGTAGAACGATTATTAAACCAATATATATACGAGGAGGATGTTCTAAATCTTCTGATAAATATATATGTGTAAAATAATATGCTAGTTATAGAATAAAAGTTCACATCATCAGCAAATAAGTAATATAAAATTTAAAATTTCACATTATAGTAGGTCATGTGTGATGAGGTGGTCGAGTTTTTAAAAAATATGTCGTGAAATAGTTGTGACAAATTTCACATTATAGTAGGTCATGTGTGATGAGGTGGTCGAGTTTTTAAAAAATATGTCGTGAAATAGTTGTGGCCTTTTTTTTGTGTCAGTAATATACTAATATTACTGCCATGGGGGAAAACATTTGTAGGCTTACTGCCAACAGTTTGGCCATTTTGGCTTAGTTGAATGTTAATTTCCTTTTAACCAAAAAAAAAATATACTAATATTACTATAAATATGAGAGGGGAGGGGAAGGGTGCAAATTAATTAGGAAAACAAACCATATGCTTGGGGGTTGTTGATGATGTCCTTGTTCATATTGAAGTTATTGGCAAAAATAAAGACATTTGAGCCTAGTTCACTGTTGAGTTGTTGAATCATTCGGCCAAGCTCTGGGTTAAAAATTCTTGCAGCCTGTTGTAACGCTGGTACACATTCCCCATTTCTGCTTCTCATGGCTAGCTCTGCGGGTACACAACCCAGTGGCCCAGTTCCTGTCACCAGTACTCTACGGGCTCCTAGCTTGTACAGTCTCTACACTTTCACAAATGGGTGAGAAAACAATCCCCACAAAGGGCCCAAACAAAATAATAAATGATTAAATAAAAAAAGAACAAAAGCCAAACATGCATATGAGATTTTTTTTTCAATAAGATAGAGAGGTTCTAATTAAGAACTATTTTTCGTTTAAAGTAAATTTCATTTATTTTACAATTGAGTACTTGTAAGTTGTAATAAATTTTAAATATAACACACTTGTAAGAATTATGTTTTTTTTTTTTTTTTTTTATTATCAGATCAAAACATTAATTAGTTTTTGGTGTAAGTGACTAGTGGAGTTCGAATTTCATAATCAGATATTTTATTTTTTGGTATGCCAGTTGAACTAAATAAAATATGTGAGAATCGATTAAAGAAAACTGATAAATTATGAATTATCTCACTTATCATTTTAGGATAATTCATTTTTAACTTATGGAATATGAAAGATAAAATAGATATAAGATTGAATGCAAGATCGCTTATATATGCTTTATATCATAAAGCTTAATAAATTATTATTTATTTTAAAATTTTAAATTAATAAAAGATGAAGAAATTAATTAATATTACAATAACAATGAATAAGTCTTGGTCTTATATAGCTATCCGTGGTCTTTCTTTGGGACAACAGTGCATGTAGTGGATGTCCCCCCTACGCTAGTCTATGCACTAGCTTTACTTGTATGACTATATTTGGCATCTTAATAAAAGTTTTCTATCGTTGAGCTCAAAAAAAAAAAAAAAAAAAAAAAAAAAAAAAAAAAAAACGAGTAAGTCACTTAAGAAAATAAAATAATTGAATTCAATAATTTGATTTTGGATATATGGTATTTGACCAAGTCTGAAGTCTGAACATCGATTTCATATCAAGCACATTGATCAGCCACAGAGATACGGCGCAATAAAGGGAAGTGGGGTTTCCAGGGTCTTTAATCCAGTGGGATAGCGAAAGATCAAAAGTATTTTTTTTTTTTAATTCTTTTAAATATAAGGAGGTGGTACTATCATCTGTAATTGTGAAAAAAAAATTAATGCTTCTACAGTCTACGTACACTTATTGTGAAAAAGCCCTTCATCTCTGTCAAGTCTTCAATGTGTGTTCCATATCTATGAAACAATTAAACACTACTGGGTCCTCACCCACCAAGCATTTATTTCGTAAATAATTCAATACTCCCCCAAATATATTCATAATTCATCCAAAACTCAATTTTCTCAACGTAAAGCAACAAACTCACTTATATGCATGCAATGTTAGAAGTATAAAATTAAATAATTAAATTTACTATATTCAAATAATTAAAAACTTTTGAGACAATTAATAATCAAACTTGCAGAACAGAATATGCTAGCTAGCTAGGATTTTGAGAAGGGAAGGAATTTTTATTTATGAGAATTACCCTTAGAATTTTTCGATACTCAGAGATGAGGTAACGGCAGTAATCTGGGATGGAGAATTGGCGTGATCTTGCTGAGAAAGGTGTCAAGAAATAGTTGTTAACAAAATCGTTACCACCAAGTGTAATGAGGACAAGTGCTTCGTTCACTAGCCGCTTAGCCAGGGCTTGTCCGACTTGCGCTCTCAGCCTTAGCTGGTACTGTTGGAACAATTGGAACTGTCCGAAGATTCTTATAATGTTCAACTGCAATATGCAAAATTTTGATTCACTACTCATTACTTGATTAAAAACTTAAACCTCAAAGGAATGCTTGAAAAATTGCTGCACGTACAAAACTTAGGACTGGTTGCCAAACGGTGTCAAAAATTTAAAGTAACCTTATACTTAAGTAGGGGATATTTATAAACTATATGTCCCAAGAAATTCTACAATTTTTTCTGCAAGCAGTTTTTTTTGGAGAACATAATACGATAAAAGTTGTAAATTAAACTGTGTTTGGAGTAGAGTTATTGTATGTCTATCGTTAGCCTTTGTGGTAGAATCAGTACTGATTCTACCATAGAGGCAGCAATTTACCCTTGCGGCTGCTCCAATTTCGAATTCGGTATTATATGTATGCTCTTTTGACTAGGTAACCATCTATTACAATATCAAGTTTTAGGTGTACATATATACAAGCTCATATGTACATTTCTAATTCAAGCTCTGACATACATATATCCACTTCATAATCTTCTTGGTGGGAAGTCAAGAGAAGGCAACTTTGGAGTTCGGATTAGAAAAATGTCTTTCAATTCCACATGCCAAAGTTCCATATTTTCACCTCTCTTTTTTTTTTTTTTTTTTGTCATTATATGTCTACATATGAAGTGTCTATTTGGATGGTGATTTTTGTTTAAAATTATTTGCTTAATGGCTAGAATATGTTCAAACCCTATAAAAAAAAATGAGGTATTAAAATGTTGTTCATAAATAATAAAAAAATTAAAAACTAAAAGAGAAGTTTCTCAACCCAAAAAAAAATCTAAAAGAGAATGTTATTGAGAAGTAGACAAAAATAGAGCTAGATTTGGTACGAAAATTCTTCTAGAATCACTCTATTTGCTACAACTTGCTAAAGTGTTTTCTCCACTACTCACAATATTAACGAGTAATTATTACATACTTTTAGAGAATAATGGCATAGTGCTCTCGCTTTCCACATTTATGGTGGGGTACCATGCACGGATGAGAGAGGATCATTACGTCACTGTATTTCAAAAGTACTTAATAATTTTTAGTTTTCTGTTAAACATGTCAAATTATGACAAAGTTTGTGTTTATAAACTTTTTCTAGACATTAAGTATGTGTTTAGATCCGTGTTCAAGTCTACTGTGTTTGCGTTTTCAGCTTCTTCTTTTTTCTTTTTTTTAAGCCATAAAATTTGACTTTTCCAACCATGCACTATTCACGCATTTTAGATTTTCTCCCATAGAGTGAACTGGTTACTCACAAGCACTTTATTCAAAAAAAAAATATTAAAAATAGGTCTCACGATACTATTTACACATTTAAAAATTATTTTACTACAGTGTTTTCAATTTTCAACAAAATAAGCTGCATTCAAATGGACCCTAACAGTAGAAAAGTTCCAACTCAAATTTAATTAATGTTGGACTTACAAACTGAAATCCGGTGTCATTGAGGATTCCAATGCCAGCAGAAGCAAAGTTGGCACCAACAAGCAGTTTTTGTCCTGTGAGTTGAGGATTCAAGTATGGCAATGTGCTCTCTGCCCCCATTTGCTCACCTAAATGCATATATATTGTACACATTTTATTATGTTTTATTAATTAGTTCAATGAAACACATTCGTACGAGAAAATTTTGTTCAGCTTAGAAAAGAGATATGAAGTGAAATGGAACTTAAAACAATAAACTCACTGATAATGTCAGGAAGGTTTAAGCCATTGGAGAATCGGCCAGTTGCTTGGTGAGTGGGATAGTCTATACCATTTGGTGGAGTATTGGCACGTGCAGTAGTTGCTAAGTAGTTGTTGTTGCCATTATCTACTAGTGAATCCCCAAAAACAAAGAAAGCTCGAGCTGCCTCGGCTTTAGGTGCAACTGTTACTACTAGGACAATGGTCAGGGTGAGCATTATAATCCTAGGACTTGACATGGTCAATAATGTGGAGATTTCTTTGGCACCCAGCTCTCTCTCGCTCTCTCTTATATTATTAGAGGCTTCTGGTTGTGAATGGGAGAGTGGGGATGGTTTTATAGGGTTTAAGTTTTGACCTTTTCTTTTCCCCACCCCCCCTTTTTTTTATGTAATTTTTTAGAAAGCCTAATAAATGGGACTTTTCTTCTATACATGCATGAGAAGGGGATGAGGACAAAAATGTACAAAAGCAAAGGCTTGGAAGAAATCTGGGTGGAATTAGTTGCGTAATTACGGAAGTGGAGTTGTTGGCATATACTAAATACCCACTGTCCTTTTTTCTTTTCTTTTTGAGTAAAATAATACCCACTGTTCAGAAGATGATTTCTTAAATCTTTTTTAAAAAATGATTTTTTTTTTTTAAATCCAATATTGATAAAGTTTTAATAATAAATTGTTTTGTGTGAACTTATATTGACATAACATGTTAGAATTAGAATATCATTTAATTTAAAAGTTTATAAGTCATAAATTAGGATCCATCAATCTTATATAATCACTCAATTTTGTTGTCACCACCTGTGATCAGACATTGAGACTTACAAGTACTCAACTACGTGAGAGAGAGAGGGGCAAATCTTATCCTAAACCGCACGGTCAAACTCCAAAAGTAAATTCATCGGTTAAAACGGAGTAATCAATTAGTTAAGAAAGATCTACATACATGACCAATATCAATCTGCAATTTGGCATTTGCTTCTCATTTGTTCTTTTGTGGAAAAAAGAAAGGAGTAGTTCTGGTGCCACAATTCTGTGCACAATTTTGTGCACAACTCGGCCACGTGGCGAGTTGTGGTTGGTGGTGGGGTGAGGAAAAAAGAAAGGAGTAGTTCTGGTGCCACAACTCTGTGCACAAAGTTGTGCACAGAGTTATGGCACTAGAATTTTCCAAAAAGAAAATGCCCATTATCGCACAGGAAACCCCTACAAATAAAATTGTCAGGCGTGTTAAGTGAAAAAAAAAAAAAAAAAAAAAAAGAGGGATGGGATGTATATATTTGCGGAGACAAATTTTTTTGAAGAGTAACGAAAAACACAATATTTTTCACAATTGTTAACATAGTTTATTATGATTAGAACATTATTTTTATGGCGTAAATGTACTTTTAGTCCTTACATTTTGCATCTTTTTCATTTTGATTCCTACATTTTCATTTCACCACTTTTAGTTCCTAAACCAATTAACACGTTCCATTTTAATCTTTACTATTACTCACTTAACAAAAATTGATGATGTGGCAAACGGAGTGCACTGTTGGTACATTAAATGCTGACGTGGCCAATAAAATAATATTAAAAAATGCCACGTCAGCATAAAATAATGATTAAAAAAGACACATAAGCATCCACATCAAATTTTGATTTTGAAAATTAATTTATCTATTTTAACAAAATAAAAAATGAAAAAAACAAAATTAGAACCTAAAATACACATGAATTCAGATCTAATCTCATTTTAAACATTTACAAGAAAGAACACAAAACCAAAATATTCAATCACATGAACACAAACCCAAAAAAAAAAAAAAAAAAAAATTACCGACAAAAACATAAATTTCTCATCTCAAATCTGTAACTGGTTGCCTTATCTCGTTTCCCTAGATCTCTCCAGCAACGCTCTCGCTAGATCAATCCTGCCAGAGATCGCAGACTGTAAGTTCTTGAACAGCTTGATTTTGAGTAATAAATGCCTTTTCGATTCGATTCCGTACGGTTTCAATCGGTTGAACCAATTGAAGATATTCTCAATCGCAAACAACGATTTCTTCAGTTCAGCACCAGTCGATTTGGCAAGTTTCGACGGTTCGAACTTTGACCGCAAGGATAAACTCTACGAGAAGCCTTTGGGTTCGAAGTGCGGTGGTCTGAGTAGCAAAAGCCTCGCCATTATCGTCGCCGTCGGTGTTGTTGGTGCTGCTACGTCTTTGTTATAGGTTTGTGATTTGGTGGTGGTTCTTCATTAGGTCTAGTAATGGAAAAGACAAAAGCTATGGTTTAGGTAATGGTGGTGGTTTTAAATTAAGGTGATAGTAGTTGGGTTGAGCTACTTAGATCTAATAAGTTAATTCAAGTCTCTTTCTTTCAAACCAATTGTCAAAGTTAGGCTATCGGATTTGTTAATTGCAACAAACATTATTGTTTTTTTCATATTTTATTTTGTTAAAATAGATAAATTAATTTTCAAAATCAAAAATTGATATGGATGCTTATGTGTCTTTTTTAATCATTATTTTATGTTGATGTGACATTTTTTAATATTATTTTATTGAACACGTCAGCATTTAATGTGCCAATAGTGCACTCTGTTTGCCACATCAGCAATTTCTGTTAAGTGAGTAATGGTAAGGATCAAAATGAAACGCGTTAATTGATTTAGGGACTAAAAGTAATGAAATGAAAATGTAGAGACTAAAATATAGGGACTAAAAATGCATTTACACCTATCTTTATTTGTGTCAACCATTTATATTATTTTTATTATGTACCAAAGTCAACAATTGTGAAAAAGTTGCCTAACACAACTTTAGTCGGTTATAACTTAAATGAAGATTTCTATAAGCCTTGTTGTGATCAACTCATGATTCGCTTAAACATAAATAGCTGCATAAGAAAACGACTTCAGCTAGGAAAAAGGGGGAGGGCCAACGCTCCGCGTGTTTGTTAATTTGTTCTCCAATGTCAAATATCAAGACTTCTCAAAAAAAAAAAAAAATGTTAAATATCAAGAGATAAGCTTTTTGGTACCCCAGTTATGAAAGATGAAAGTGAAACTCTCCAAGTAGTTGGGCTCTACTAATAGCCTTATAGGACATGCGTTACAGATCAGCCTTTTTTATAGCCTTATAGGACATGCGTTACAGATCATTTAAGGGAAAGGGAAAGGGAAAGATGGTAGACTCCCACCATTCAATGGTCCATATGTTTTCTGTTCGATTTGTGCAAAAAACTAACTGTTCGTTTGTTTTAATGAAAAACATATTTTGAAAAACAATTTTTATTTGAAAATTTTACTCACTTGTTATATTAATCACTTAAATAAATAATCACATATAATGTGCAAATAAACTGGTAATAATAAGAATAGTAAGATATATATCACCATAGTACACTCACTTTTTTAAAGCATTTCACAGCACCACAAGAAAATATAAAAAATATATCTTAATCAGTGTAACGAGTTCTCTACCACGATGCTCTCAAGATATAACAACCAGCCACATACACTCTAAGCTCCATGAATTTGCAGAGCAAATGTTCAACTAGAAGAACACCATTCTTTGTCCAGCAACAATTCTCAAAATATATACAACTGTAAATCACTTTTTTATATATAGATATTTTTATAAGATCTAGCAGTACAAACCCACCTGAGATTCCAGCAGAAGATGGAACCATCAACAGTGAGTCGTACCAGCTTTCAGATCTAGATCAGAAGTTAGGAGATTGGAACATACCCAAAGTTCCCACAACCCAGGTCTATAAGTCTTCGTCATGGTCCTTGAAAAAGTCTTTCAGAACGGACTACCATGTTAGGACTATAGAACAAGTCTACAGCATTAACAAGGAATATGAAACCTGTTATTTGCTATCTCCTGCAGCCATAAAAGCGCATAGAGATTCTGGTCACAAATACCTCCACATAGGACTTGTCCAAGTAGGAGTTAAACCATTGATCAGAGAAGGTTTGAACAACTCGGTCCTTATGGCCCTCAGAGATACTCGTCTCATCAAATTCAGAGATAGTCTCCTAGGAACCATAGAATCCAGTTTGAGTAACGGTCCAATTCATTTCGACTGTTTTCCAAACCTCACAGTTGCACTTGACGACCCTCACATTTTGAAGGTCCTCACCCTCAACATCAGAACCCATGGAATCTTTGTATTACATGGCACCAAACAACTTGCTCTTATATACCGAGTGTATTATAAGTGCATGAGGACAAACATGTCCATCCAAGCTTTCGATAAGAGAAAACCAGGTGAGACCACTCTTATCCAAACTTCAGATGTTAGATCCACCGTTCAGGTACCAAGAACCCTGAAATGGTCTGAAATAACATTCCCCGCACAATGGTCTTTAGAGAATGAAAATTATCCTCTACAGACCCAGAATCCTGTTAGGAACCCAGATCCGGATTATGTCCAACAGTTAGCCGATGGAACGGTTAGACTAAGCTTCGACCAATCCAGGTTTAGGTCACCCTTTGAGTATGATGAACCCTTGCCCAGATCCTCATTAGATCTGTACCAGGAACCATACCATGAACCAAGGTCTAGATCCATGGATCTAAGACAACCTTTTAGGCAGCCAACTATCCTCTTGAAAGATAGACCTGCATCCCATAGTAGTTCGTCTAGAACACGAGCTCCTACATCTAGAAGAGACTTAGGCCCGCAGTTCCAAGGTGTCAAAGACCACTCCCAGGTTAGTACCCCTTGTTACACAGCCAAGCAAGACTCAGTTGTTGATCAAGAAGAAGACAACAACAGTCAGGACAGTCTTAAACCTCCCTCACCATCAGGATCTGATTTTAAGAATCCTATTCAGCAAGAATCTGAATACGACCATCAGCTCCTCGTGTTAACAAAGGAATTCATCCCTGATATGGACTACCTCGAAAAGGATTTTAATTCCGAAGAAAACCGGATTAAAAGAGAAGCCTATCGAGCAAACCATACCAGAGAACAAAAGGTTGAAGTCTTGGAGAAATGGAAGTTATTCATGAAAGAGGTAAAAGCTGATTATCCTTTCTTTGAATACTTTGAGAAACATTTCAATTGGCATAAAAAGAAATATGTCAAAACCAAACTTCCAGAAAAACCCATTCCACCTCCAAAAGCTAGGCATTCATCAAGAAAAGCAGAGAAACCAGTCTCTCCTTCACCAGAAGTTAATGTCCTAAAAAGCCACATATCTTCTAGCAGTTCCGATGAACCTTCTTCAGAAAAAAGGAAGAAAGAACCACTAGATGATTCACCCCCACTTCCTCCAAAGATATGGAAATCCAAATACAGAGGAAACCCAGCCTTTAAGGATTTCAAGAGGAAAAAGATTGTTTCTAGAGAATATAGACGCTTAAAATTGGAAGCAAGAGGCATCTATAGGATTCCAGGAACCTTGAAACTCCTCAAACCTAAAGCAAAAGGAAAATGCTTTAAGTGTGGGAAAAAGGGACACTTCAAGAAGGAATGTCCAGGGAAGTCTCCTACCCATTCCTTAGTATCTGAAGATATCTCCAATGTCTTAGAACTCGACCACCCTGAAAATGAGTCTCCAAACAGTTCTATCGACAGAGAAATCTGCCAGATCTACCAAGTGTCATCCTCTCCTAGAGTTTCATCCGACACCTCTAGTAGCACAGATGATGTCATACCATGCCAAGATAGCTGTTGCAGGAACAACACTATCAAAGTTCTCTCTCAACAAGAAGAACTGCTCCTAGATCTCATAGAACAGATCAGGACCCAGAAGAGAAATCTCAGAAACTTAGTAAGTTCCATAGAACCTTAGTCAAGGAAACCAGTACATCCAAACCTAGGTTGCAGGAACCCAAAGTTGATTTGGAGAAAATCTACAATAGGTTTACCAAATTCAAAAAAGAGATTACTATCCAAGATCTCCAAAAAGAAATTAAGGATACCAAAACTGAAGTAAATAACCTAAAGCAAGACTTAGTCATCCTTAGAGTTGATCATGGTCTCATGAACCTTAAAGTCAAACCTTCAGGAAACACTTCTCATCAAGGCAATGAGGACAGAATCTCATTACAGAACCCTTCTGATGTAGAAGTTAATGAAACCATTAATCCTACTGCAGATATGGTACCAGGACAATCAAAGGGATCGTTCTTACAAACCATCAGTCGGATTAACTTCCAGAAATGGCATTCCAAAGTCAGGATTGTCATAAGCAAAGATTTTGAATTCGAGGTAGTTGCCCTAATGGATTCGGGCGCCGATCTCAACTGCATCCAGGAAGGAATCATTCCTTCTAAATACTTCCGGAAAACCAGAGAAAGGTTAACCTCCGCAAGTGGTGGGAAAATGCAAATTGAATTCAAAGTCCCAAAGGCACATGTTTGCCAAGACAATGCGTGTTTCAAAACCACCTTTGTCCTTGTCAAGAATATAACAGATAAGGTCATCTTAGGAAACCCGTTCATGTGTTTGTTATATCCTTTCACCACGGATAGTGAAGGAATCACTACCCACCCTTTTGGCCAACCAGTCATATATGCTGCAAATAGGTACATATACAGGCTCATAAAATCACTCAAGAATAATGAACATTATCACCATATTTATTTTGATGATAAATATAATTATTGTCGGGGGCGGTTTATTGCGCGTAGCCATGTGCCTTTTGGAGGTGTGACTTTGCTTGGCTCGGATTTGTTTTGGGGAGGTCAACCCGGAACTCGACATTGGGCCGCATAGACCAATGGCTACCGGTGTATTTTTTAAGCCTACAAAATAGATAAAACACAAAGTCTTAGAATCATGATAATGGTTGAAATAAATAAATAATATGCTTAGCATGATAGCTTTGATTAAATGGTGAGTTGATACATTATTATTATGTTTGTTAAGTGATGTCCAATATTAGAAAGTATTTAATTAGGTGTCTAATGTACAATAATGGGATGAGTCTGATAGTCCATGTCTAGTTGCGGTTCATGGTTCATGTTCAACATGATAAGGTATGTCCGGTAATGGTCCATGTCCAAATAATAAATGTCCAATGGTAGTTCATGTCCAAAAAAGATATGTGCCCAAGGATGGTTCATGTCCAAATAATATATGTGAGATGATGGTAGATCGATTTATTAATATGTATGTTCATTAATGAAGTATTAGTGAGATGATATTAAAATAACTTGCATCCAGCAGTAAAATAATAATGAATTAACATGTACTTAATAATGTAATCTTGAAAATAGAGAAAGATTGACTTATCTTGTGTGTTTCTGACTCCAGCCGTATAGCATCACTTTGTTCTTTATGTGATTTGTGACCCTAGCCATGTAACAATAATGGGCTGATGACATTCCAACAGTATAATAACATTAGTTGAGTGTATAATGATAGTGAATAAAATATACTTAATAATATAAGTTTGAAGGTAAAATATAATGACTTATCTTCATAATTTTGGGCTCTAGCCATAACATCAGTGGACTTAGTCATTTTAGCAACCCTCAGACTTTGCAGCTTCAGCTGTACAACACCAGTGGGCTTAACATTTCAGCAGCATGGTGAAGTGAATCCTTTCATGGTGATTTCATGTTTGAAAAGGGAAAAATAGGTGCAACTGGAGGGAGAGAGAGCATATCCCGCCGTGTGCATCGGTTGGTTAAGTTTGTCCTCTTAATCATGCACTTAAATGATTTTCCCCATGTAATGCTCTTTTAGTTTTTTAGTCAAGCATGAGTGATATTGCCTTCCATAAGAAGGGCTTTTAATTTTTATAAGTTTTTGCCTTCCATGAGAAGGGCTTTTAGCATTATAAATATATGTCTTCCATGAGAAAGGGCTTTTGTGATGTGTTCTTGGAAGAATATTTTGATACGTTTTAAGATGTGTAGAGATGGTAAGAAATATATATATATATATATATATATATATATATATATATATATATATATATATATATATTGTGAGATATGGTGTTTGTAATATGTATAGGAATTATATGTAGATACTTTGTTGGACATGGATCTTGTATGCTATGTGAGGCATGGAGTTTAAAGATATATGATGAGTATGTATGGGTATTTTGTGAGGAAGGTGTTTATAAAATATATGGAAGTGTAAAATAGATAATATGAAGGTTGAATATAGTAAATACATGAGATTATTCGTGTTATGGGTTATGTTGATTTCTAAGAAGAGAGATTTTGTATGGGAAATAAAGAATGAGATGGAGATGTGTTTTGGGCAATAAATATGAGTGAAATTTCAGAGTATTAAAGTGTGGGAGAGATGGATAGTGTGTAATGGTGCTATTTAGGAAGATATATTTTTGTAAGGGAGATGGAGAAGTATAGAAGAGTTTAGAGATCTTTAGAGATATGGCAGCAAAATGAATAGAGTTTCAAAAAATGGAAGATGAGAGAGGGATGAAGAAAGACATGGAGATCTTTTAAAGATATGGCAGCAAGATGAATGGAGTTTCAAAATTATTGAAGATCAGAGAGAGGGTTCAAAAAGAGGGGGGGGGGGTGGATGATGTCTTTAGTGTGTAGCTTAGTCCTCTTTATATAGAGTCAAGCTATGTAATTAGATCAGAATTTAGTTGAAGGAAAATTAGCAAATAAGGGAAAATCTTTGACAAAGTAAGTGGTCTTTTGTTTTTTAACCAAAAGAAGAAATTTTGAGACTTAAATGTTGCTGACACAGCTAGATGATGTCATGCGGATGACATCCTTTGCTTGGAGAAAAAATACTTGGCATTAAATTCATGATTTAACTAAAGATGGTGAGATGATCTTTAAGGGATCCTCTTGTTTCTGGTACCACAGCTACTGGGATTGGACATTTATGGGCGAATGACATCATTTTAGGACATGTGTCAACCTGCTAGAGCTGCTACAGATCTATTGGAGCTGTTACAGCTTCTGCAGAAGCTGTTTGCAGCTTCTGCTGGAGCTGTTTCAGCTTCTGCAGAAGCTGTTGCAACTTCCGTTGGAGCTATTACAGCTTCTGCAGAAGTTGTTGCAACTTCCGCTGGAGCCGTTTTTGGTATTTTCAGCTAAGTTTCTTCTCTTGGAAAAAATTATATGTTTAGTCCATATATAATTTTGGTAAGTAATAGACTAGTTAGTTGATATTTGATGAAGTTTTAGAGATATAAATATGACCTTTTTGTATTTTAACCAAATCTTGGAGAGTAAAGAGAGTATTTAATGCTAGATATGAGATGTTAATATATATTTAGCCATGTGCTTGGAATTGATTTATATGAAAATAATAAAATAATTAATATGGAATGATATGATTATATTTTAAAACTTATATTATATAATGGACATTAATTTTTATGTAAAGAGCATGGGAAGTTTTATCATTTTAAGTGTTTATGTGATATGAGAGGCTTACCCAAATGTTACCTTTTGCACACTGACCTGTCAGAGTTCAGGGAACTGGGGAAGACATGCCAAGCAATATGCTTTCCTTTATCAACTTTGAACCACTAGAGCTTTATTGAACATACTTCTTGGCCCTCCAAACCACGACTCCCAAAATTCCCCCGATGAGAGTCATGAGTTTGAATCATGAACCAAAAATGAGATGTTGTGCCATGAGTGGGCCTTGATGAGATTATATCGCCATGAGTTTTGGACCATGGGCTTCGGCATCATTTTTGTGAATAAGGACTCTTTTGGGCTTTAAAATAGATTCTCCCAAAATCTATGATAATATTGATGTGATGCGGATCGCCAATGAAATGAAGCCATGTGGTGTGAAAAATTTGTCCTCAACAATTATTATTATTTTAATTGAACGAGTGTCTAGAATTAAAGATTGGAGTTATTTGTAATACAATAACTCTCCATTTCAAGCTAGAGGGCCAGATGATAAACAAAAAAATTCCAAATAAGTATTCATATAGTATTAACCCGTTGCGAACAATGATTAGTCTATGATTAAAGTTTTGAGGAAATACTGTGGGAAACCAAAAAAAAAAAAAAAAAACAAACTATTAATCAAAACAAATACGTAAAATCATTATTTCTTAATACATTAAGATGCATTTATCTATCAACAAAGACAAATGATACAAAACACCATTAGTTTTTATTTGTTATTATTATTATTATTATTTTGAATAAAATTTGTTGTGTTTTGGATTGAGAATTCACATGGGTTTGTTTAGGGCTTATACCCTTTTTTTTATAAGGCCCAAGGCGGCCAAGCCCTTTTAAATGCCCTCTTGGATCCGTTCTTGATACACATAAATATTTAAATTTATTTGTCAATTAATATCAAAATGTATCAACAAATATCAATGATTGATCACTTCCCAATATTAACAATTTGCCTTTAAGGCTGTGTTTGTTTTGGCTTCAAATCACTTCCGGAAATGCTTTTCCGTAAATGCGGGTGTTTGGTTGCGCATGGAAAATAAATTTTCCGGAAAATATTTTCAGTTGATCGTAAAATTAAGGCCTTTGACCTGGAAAATGAATGCAGGTTCTGTTTTACCTTCAAATCATTTCCGGGCTCATAGACGCGCAAAGAGAGAGAGAGAGTGAGTGAGCTAGATCGCGCCCCACCCCAGACGCGCCGGTGAGATCGCGCCATCAAGTTCACGCCGCCGAGATCGTCCAGCCGAGATCATCGGCGCTGTCGTTCTCGTTGCTCATTAGTGCCGTTGTTACCGATCTCGTTCTTATAGCTCAATGGCGCCGTCGTTACCGATCTCATTGTCATTCTCGACCCAAAGCTCATCGGCGCTGCCAATCTTGTCGTCTCGATCTCATCGCACCAATGATCTTCTTGTCTCGATCTCGTCTCAATCTCGTCGTCGTCTCTCTTTCCCTGAAGTTTTCGATCACTCTCTCTTCCTCCCTCTCTCAGTTTGACCAAATTTGTATGAAGTTCAATGAATTGTTTTGAGCAAATTTATATTTCTTTAAAGTGTATATATTGAAATTTTTGTAATAAAATTTGTTTGGATGCTGAGAAAATGGTTGAGAAAATGTGAAAAATTTGTAGGAAAATTTCATTTTCAGAATGTTACCAAACACCGAAAATGGTTTTCTAATATAATTTTTAAAATGCAACCAAACACTAGAAAACATTTTCCTTTCCCGAAAATATTTTCACCCGGAAAATATTTTACACCCGAAAAATATTTTACACTGAACCAAACACAGCCTAAGTGAAGTAGATATATGCGGTAAACAGGAAAACCAAAACTAAGTTTAACACCCATTTAAATTTATTACTTACGGTGAAGGGCTCATAACGTAGCACTGGCGTCACTCTGTGTTGGACAGCAACGTGTGGGGCGAAGCCATCACGTGGGTTAAGGCTCATATTATTCAGCACCTCCCTCAATTATGAAATAGTAGTAAGATAAGAGCATTCGTAGCAGATGTTGCAAAAAAAAAAAGCCATTTTAATACATCAAAAGCCTACTTATTTATTTTACCACATCATTTTACAACATCCCATTTATAAGATGTTTTATCATTCAATTCTATACATTAAAATAATATTTACTACACATTAAAATAATATATTATCTCCTCCCTATCATCACCATCAACAACAACAACGGCACATCCACCACTGCCACAACAACGGCCACCAACAGCAACAACACCGGCCAGCCACCATCGGCACAAACCCACATCCACCAACGCCACCTTAAAAAAAAAAAAATAACATAACTAGAGAGATCGGCACAACCACAAATCTCAAACCCATCGACACCATCCCAAATCTCAAATCCATAGCACCATCCCAAAATCTCAAATCACGGCGAGATGGTGGCAAGCGAGATCAGAGAGAACTGGACGGCAAGACACGGTGGTGTTTTGGCCTTCTCATCTTGGACGTCGGCGATGACGATGGCTCGTGCGCTGTGATCGGCGAACTCGCAAGCCGTGTCCTTGCCCATGCCGTTTGCGCCTCTGGTAATAATGGCCACCTTGCCTTGGAGCTTATTGTTTGAAGATGTGGAGTGTGTCATTTTGTTCTTTCTCTGTTGTGGGAGGAGCTGGGAATCTGATGTGAGAAGAGAGAAAAAAAAATCAATTAAAGAAGTGAGAGGAGAGAGAAAGCTGAATAAAAAACATTATGTTGATTTTAGCTTATGTGTCCATACCGTTGCAATTTGCAACGGTACAGACACAAATTCCAAATATTTGCAACATTTAAAACATCTGCTGTGAGGTGTTTTTTGGTATTTGGTGTGCCAAATGTGCCCAATATTTGGCATTTGGCACATCTGCTGTGGATGCTATAAGTGAATTAATGGCCACTGAAGTAATCTATATAAGACAAAATCTAGATACAGTATTTTAGGTACTGTTTTTTAGGTTTTTCTCTTAAAATTCAACTATATGAATACTTAACTAAAAATTACACTTCCATTCTATAAGAAAAAATTTACATGACAGAATCTTGAAACAATACCTAAGTATAGTACCTAAGTCTTGTTTATCCCTCTATATATACACACACACACACACACACACACACACACACACGTTGATTAATTGCTAATGTAATAAATAAAGAAGGGAGAATGCACTTTTGTCTTATTTTCGCATGACATAGGTCCCTAATCATGTTGGCTAATGAGGCTCATAATGTGATTAGACATGGCAAAATGGGTCAGAATTTTCTGACACGAAAAATATCTAACCCGAACTTGGTTTTTTTAACCCGAAGCAAAAATGGGTTGACTCATAATCCAATCCAATTTTTTTGTGAGTCAACCCGACCTGACCCGAATAACCCGTAACCTGACCCGTTAAAAAAAAATCACTAAAAAAATATTTATATTACGTCCTAATACTAGGTGCATAAAGCACAAAGCACCATAACCTAACCAAACCAATAGTCAATAAATTATAAGACAAGACAATAGCTTCAGCCTTCACACGCAATTTGACTATTTGAGGGCTTCACAACCATTAAAGCTTTAGCTCCACTGCCTCCACAGACATGACATGAGAGAATGAGACAAGACTTAGACAACACAACACAACCATTAAGAAAAAGAAAAAATCTAATTCAATTGACTAGCTTAGCTATAGTCCAAAGCCAAAGGCACAATTCACAAACATGAAAGAGTGAAACACTGAAACGTGACATTATTAGCTTCAGAATCAGGCCCTTATTAGCTTCAGAGTCTGCAAAGGAGTGTTGTTTGTCTTCTTCAAAATCAGGCCCTTATTCGATGAGAAGTCCTGTGGGATCTAAATCCACAATTGCGACCAACCCTTATGAGTTTTGTGCAGAGGACGCTCCTTATTATCCTATCACTGAAGCTGCGACACCAAGTTGTTTGGTGGGGATTAAAGCAATATATGAGTCTACCTAGTAGCGGATGATCAAAGGGACTAGAGGGGGCCAAGGGCCCCCCAAACATTTTGAAAAATGTTTATAAGTCCTGTGGGATCTTACTTTATGATGTAATTATATTTATAAGTAGCCCCATGGGAAAATACAACTTGGCCCCCTCAATTTGTTATTAAATGTCTAAATTAAATACTTTTTAGAGTAAGGGTCCATTTGGATACAGCTGAAAACTGAAAACTGAAAATACTGTAGCAAAATAATTTTTAAATGTGTAAATAGTACCGTGGAACTCATTTTTAATGAAAAAGTTGCTGAAAAGTGATACTTGTGGGTCCGTGAATAGTGCACTCATGCACTGTTCACGTGCTGAAAGTCAACAAAATCGGCTTTAAAAAAAAAAAAAAGTTCTGAAACGCAGACGCACTGCGTTTCAGCCCAATCCAAATGTTACCTAAGCATAATCAACAAATAATTAAGTAATAATCCTCTCATAATATATGTCAAGAGTGACGATATATATATATATATATATTAGGTTGTAAATAACATTAGTGTTTTTCAATTTTTTTTGGTGTGTAAAATGTAATAATATCTTTCTAAGTGTAATGCTTTTTTTTCCTTATTCCATGTAATTTTGAATCATTTTAACTACATATCTATAATTTATAATTGATTTAAGTACAATCTTTCGCTACCAGCAGATTGTTAAAAGAAACAGTGTTTTATTTAATATTCTGATAACTTATAAATCATAGAGTAAATAATATACAACAACATAGTATTCTTTTACATCTAAAAAATATAAATAAATAGAAACATAAAATATAAAAAGTGAAAGTTCAGATAGTGTGTAAAACACTAATGAATGTTTAGACCCTCAATTTCAAATTTATCTAACACAAGCTTATACCCAAATAATAGATGTGTTGAATAATAGGTACAAGCAAAACCCCAAACAAATAAACAACTCTACACCATAATTAATCACAATACAGTAGCAATTAAAGTTAGAGAGTAAGGGTTAGAGAGATGCAAACACAAGGACAACACCGGCACGTATTATCGAAAAGGAAACTGAAGAACTCGGCAAAAAACCTCTTCGCCGCCCTCCAAGCGGTAAAATGATCCACTAAAGAATAAAGTTGGGATACACGAATAACAATATTCCCTCCAAGCCTAATCTACCAAATGCACCTAAGTCCTCTAAGCTTCTTGCTCCAACAAGGTTAAGCCTAACCGTGTCTTCTTTAGCTTTCTGGATCTTGCAATAAGCCCATTGAATCAACCAAGTAAATTGGTTATCTCTGAACTGCTTCTCAAGTACCAAAATACCTCCTCACTGATATGGGTATGGTGAGATAAGGATTTGACTAATGAACGTCTCAAGGGTATGTTAATGGAGAGGGTGAGAGTAGAGGAATTTGAATAATCAAATGTCTAAGATTATGGATGAGTCAATCTTGGTTTTCTCTAGGGTTTCTCTCACAAAAATTCTCTCTGGAAGCTCTCTACATTTCGTGGGTATAAGGGTATTTATAGTAGTGTACGTGAAGAATGTGAATTTGTGTATAAGGGTATTTCTCTCTGGAAGCTCTCTACAATAGTGCTCCAACTGTTGTGACCCTTCAACTTCCTGCATGCTTTACACGTGTGGTATTTTGGCGAGTTGCTAGTCGCGAGTCACTCGCGAGATCTAGTTGCGAGAAACCTCCCAATGCACACACACACTTGAATTTCCTCACACTCTTTCACACACAACCCTTATATAATTCCCACCTAAATACATGGTATCTAATTGCTGAAATACAAGTAAATTTAGCACGAAATAAAGCCAACACATGATTGAATAATTTCAACCTTACAAAAAGAATTCTTCATAGCATTTTAAATATAAATGATAATGATAAGAACTTTTTTCTTCTTCTTGAGTTTTGTGTTGTTTAGATATATGGTTTAGGTTAGTCGTGGCCCCCCTAAAGAAAACTTTTTTGCCTCCGCCACTGAGTCTACTTATGTGTCTGAGTTTTTTGCTAAGGTGGATGCTCTGTATTATCTTGTCACTGAAGCTGCCATGCCAAGTATTTTGGTGGGGGAAGAATCAAAGGATGAGTCTAATGGACAGGAAAACTTATGGCTGCCATGCTGAGTATTTTGGTGGGCGTAGAATCAAAGGATGAGTCTAATGCACAAGAGTTCTTGCTGGATTGTTCAGAAAATGAAATTTTTATGGCTGAAATTATGGCACTATTAAACAGTGATCCTCTATGCAGCACAGATTCAGTGCTGGGTTTTGGTTATGGTGCAGATCAACTTGGATTAGAGATGTTTTAGTTGGTTCTTTACGGTTATGTCACTTATAACACACTGTTCATTGGAGTGAGCATTGGAGGTTTAGACTTTATGTAAATGTCTAGTTTTAGTTGGTATATATCTTATGTGGGGGCCAGTTAGCCAGAAGGTACTATTAAAACTGTACGTATTGGGCCTATGGCCCAATCCGAGAATATTTACTAGTCCAAGGATGGTCAAATAAGGTTATTATGGGAATGGTAGAAGAATTAAGGATTGTATATGATAGTCCAAAATATGTTCGAGGAGAAAAGTCATATCGGAAATGGAGATTCGAGGTCAGTAGGAATGTCCTATCATCCTGAACATCCTTCAAGTCACGGTTAGAAGTCAAACACTGGATAAGAGAGGAGTAGAGGGAGGCAACAAATATATACAAAAATTGCTATCTCCACATTAAATGCCTCCTAGCTAACTCTCTGGCCGCATTAATGTAGAGGTGATACTTGAACAGTGGTGAAGCAACCTTACAGCTACTAGTTGAAGGTTCTGGGAGGTGTTGGATGGGACAAGAAGGAGTTCCTAGAACCTAACCTACATGTGTGTGGTGGGGATGATACCAAAATTATAGTATATAGCATGGAAAGGTGGCATAAAAAAGGAGAGGATCGGAAAACCAAGAAATCTTTGTAATAATCTTTTAAACTCTTGTAACCTTGATCATCAACTTGACATTATAACATAGCTCCTCAGACTGTGCCGAGGACAAATTTTCTTACCTTACTTATGTTTGATTCTCTTAAATAAACAACTGTTATTCTCTTTCTTATTGAATAGAACTAATTCTTTCACCCACACTCTACAAATTCATTGTTTGGGCTAGTTGGGCTAAAACCGAATCCTATATTGGGTCCAATCCAAATTCAGTTCTTACATCTTACTTAGCAAAAAGTTTTGGTAGGGGATTTTTATATGCTTACTAATTCTGTTTTAAGGTTTAGACATCATGTAAATGTCTAGTTTGGTTGGTAATAGTATTACTCATCAAAAAGTTTTGGTAGGATATTTGTATAGGCATACTTATTCTATTTTAATCAATAGTTGTTTTTCTGTTTCATTGGAATAATTTAGGAATAGAAGTAGTATAGCAGTAGGTTCAAGTATTGTACTGAAGATTCAATGGAGGATAATAGCTGTCAGCCGTTATATTATTATTCTATTAAACTTAATACAAGTAAATTTTCATTCTTCTTATGTACTCCCTCCGTCCCACTTTGTTTGTCATCTATTCCATTTTGAGATGTCCCAAAATATTGTCCTATTTCTAAAAATAATAGTTATTAGTTTACTAATATTCCTATTATACCCCTAAGCCTCATTAAGAATAACTCCTTTTAAAAAAAGCTGATAAATTTATTTAAGGGTAGTTTTGTAAACTTATACATTTTTATAAAGCAGACAAGACAATAAATGATGTTCCCTTAAAATGTTTGACTTTTCAAATAGGACAAACAAAGTGGAACGGAGGGAGTAGTTTTTTATTTGTTTTATTTCATTGTCTCTTCCCTCCAATTCTCAACAATAAAAATCTGGCAATAACTATAATGCATAGATGGCAATAATTATAACATGTTTAACATAAGAGAAATACTATGCTCACAAAAGTTTCATAACAAATTTTAAGTGATAAATTATTATTAGTGAATAAAAAAAGTATTTTTAATGGTGAGTCCAAATTAAAACAAAAAACAGCTTGTCACTTATGATTAATTTGTTGTAAACATAGCATTATCTTTAATAAAATTGAAACCAACTATATGATAGGCAAAATATAATGACGAACTTTCGTGCTCATCTTTTTTTTTTTTTTTTTCTCTAATTTATTGGTCCAAAGAAATCACAAAAGAAAATGATCAACAGGCAGTATATCAATGGTTTCTTTGAATACACTTGCTATACATCTCCCATAAATAAGACAAATAAGAGACATGAATATTATTGCATCTATACATACATAGGGTTCACCAAACTAGCATTTTTATTTTAACTTCAAAAAGGATAGACTTTGAAGTTCAAAATTTCAAAGAACTTTATTTTCTTCCAATTAGTAAATTCATATAGTAAAGCCTTAAAGGAATAATAAGAAATAGGAAAAATAAGGGTTCACCAAGCTATTAATAATACATAACACTAGTCGCTAACCCGTGCGATGCACGGGAAAGCTACGAATTTTTTCCAAATGATGTGACATTAGGTTTTGGAATTTAGCATTGATTCTCTGGTAGCACATTCTTAATTTTCAATTTCATTTATTTGATGTCTTCCACTAAATATTGAATGCATTCATTATATTTAAAAAACGTTGAAGTTTAGATATTGTTTTTGAATTCCTCTTGATTTTAAAGACACAACTATTGAATCTGAACAACATACCAATGCAAATATTAATCACTTAAAATTCAAAATAAATTATTTAAACATGATAAGTTACAATTCAAATTAAGTCTCATGAGTTTTTTAAATGTAAAAAGAATACTACAATATTTATAAATGAAATGTATATAGACAAACAGTTAATGCTATGGTAAAAGAAATCCTCAAATAACTAAATATAAGAGTTTAATTCCTCTATGTTTCAATTTAAAACCAAATTGTGCATAAAAGCAACAAAATTTCCTTTGTTCCAATACGTCTTTAGTATCAAAATCACAAATTCTTTAAAACCAAATTGTGTATAAAAGCAAAAAAATTTCCTTTGTTCCAATACGTCTCTAGTATCAAAATCACAAATTCATTAAAACCAAATTGTGCATAGAAAATCTTAGAGATAGAAAGACAACTTTAAAGTGTTTTTTGTATCTTCTTCCTTTGTTGCTTTGTAGTAGTCCCTGAATATGCCCTTTTGTTTTCCTTGAGTACAGATGTTGGTGTGAGCTGCACATTGGTTTGAACATCAAGTTTTTGAAATGTTGTACAATCACCATCTTCTTCAATTGATAAGTTGTTGCTACATTCATTTGAAGTATCACTGATGTAAACCTAGCAATAGAACAGGTTGAGGAATGTATTACAACATATACATCTTAAATATCATATTTGTAATTTTTCTAAATTAAATAATACTTACTTCTGTCATTTTATCAAGCTGAATTGCTTTGTCAGTTTCTTCAAAAGAGTCAAAAAGTTTCTTGATAGTGAAGAATTCCCATCCATAGTTGAGATTATAGTTATTTAGTTGTATTTGGAAAACAAATTGTTTTCCTTTAAGATTTTCTATTTGCACAGGAAGGATGACTTCATCGGGCTCCTAACAAAAGTAACACTTTTCAAATTGTACACTGAAATAAAGTAGTAAATATTAAATACTAATTTTATATTCGACTTTCTCACCTCTAAAGATTTATTCAAAAGGTCTTTGGCTGATATGTTGAGTAATTTTTCTGCTTCTGAATCAAATAAAATGAATGTGGCCATTTCTGAGTTATCTTTAACCTTTAATTGAATTCTATACCTGATAAAAGAAATGACATATATAACGTTAATATCATATTATTTGTTGTGTATTTTAATATAAAAAGTAAACATTTTCATTTTGTGTACCTTGGGATTGGGAAGCATGCCTTTTTGTTGCAATTGTCGCACCATAAAAATTCATCTTTTGAGTTTACCTTTCTACGACATACTTCGCAAGAGATAAAGTACCAACCATGACGATCTATGTCAATGTTTATAATCGTTCCTTCACAGGTAAAGATCGTTTCCTAGAAATTGAATTTAATATGAATCAATTTATAATTTTATAGTTAAATTTTGTAAAAGCAAGTCTAAAATACATAAAGCAATGTTAAGGACACAATGTTATTGTTGAAGGTATATTTTTTTCTGACCTTATTATCAGAGTCCCACATAACTTCTTTTATTTCAGTTATGGTTCTTCTGTTGATGTTCATCTCTTCTTCAATTGATACTTGTGGTTTGAATTGCTTGGGCATTTGTACTATTGGTTGGTTATTTTCCACCAGCCTATTATATTATATAAAGATATTAGACATAGTATTGTAGACTGTAAATATATTAAAAATGTGAATCCAAAACAAAGCACTTACTGATCTTTGAATTCAGCAGTCTCAGGAATGTCCAAATCAATATAAACTCTTGTTCCACTTGTTGACGATAAGTTATACTCTCCTGGAATGCATAGGATTCATTAGGAAAAAAAGTACATTGAAGTTTCAATGAAATGATTACTGTAATCAGTGAGAGGTCTAGATTAGAGGGCATAGTATGTTGTAGACATGTACAATACAGAGGTAAATAATCCAACTTTGCCATGGTAGATAGATGCTAAAGATAATGACACTTGAGAAAATGTTTGTCACATTTTGAAAACCAATGGATCCTAAAAACCACGCTCTTGAAACGGATTAAAAAAAAAAGGAAAAGAAAAATATCTTTCAACAATGAAAAATGTAAAGGAAGGGAATGAATCTCCCAACAGTAAGTGATGAATACCTTTTTAATTCTTATACATTGAAATGATTTTTCTCTGCTCAATAATTTAGAGACAATTATCTTGATTCATTGGATGCTTACATAATAATTTAGCCAAAATACTTTGCATTTCAAACAATTGGATGATTTCTTATGTAGTTCAGAAGATGGTTATAAAGAGAATTAGAAAAGAGAAATGAACTTGCCTTTAAAAGTCTTCACAGTCAAACATGTAGCTATTATGACAAAAGGGCCTGGATTTTCAGTAAAGAAGCTCTCCTCAACTTCATTTGCAACTGATCCCCAAAGTGTAAGCTTTATTTCATGTCCTCTGTCAAAAATTTTCAATGTTACAGTGTAAGTTCATATAATATAAGTGCATGTATTAGTTTATCAAAAATAAATAAAGAAATAAAAAGTGCTTGTATTGAAAATAATTTCTTTTTTTTTTAAAAAAAAAAGACATACTCTATAGTCATGACATTTATGTTTCTCATCAAAACATTTGATCCTTTGATGCAAGGTTGCTCAATCGGTCCAACACCAATCACATTTGCAATGATATCTAGGCATTAGAAAGATGTGGATGTAATTATTTTCATATATAACAATAATATAATACATAATTATTAATAAATTTAATATAACGCATAATATATATAGAGATACCTGATAGCTGGACATGTTTATTAACGCGTTCATGTATTTTATTGTAGTCAACAAATTCGAATTTATGACGCGGTATATCAACATCAACCTCCTTTATTTCCTTAATGCTAGTTTTCAATGTGAACATGATCTTGATGTCATTGTCTACTGGTCTATACAATGCATTGCCATCAACCACTTGAAAATAAGAGAGTTCATAAAATTTTCCTTCTTGCAGAAGAGGCTTGAACTTTTTAGCAATATTATTTTTAATGATTGCATGTATTGAATTATTCTGCAAGTAAAGTGCATCAGTTTTATATAGATAGAGTTCATGGTATATATAATGATCAAATAATATTAAAAGCTATAGAAGAAAAACAAACCTGCTCATCGATTAAAATCATATCTAAACTAATAATATCATTATTTTTTGAGTTGATTGCATCCCACATCCTTGATATTCTGACCTTGACTTTCCAATTTTCTTTGTGTTTGTCTATACAAAGCTGATTAAGGAGAGAATATTGCATCATCTTGGATCCCTACCTGCATAGATTAATAAATTTGAAAGTTTATAAAAATTCTCAACTCGATTTAGATACTGCATAGAATAAAACAAAACAAAGCAATATAACAAAGACATCAAAAAGTAATTAGCTTATTAAAGATAGAAAATAGTAATTAGCTTGTATTCAATTATGTTATAGACATGAAATTTAACAAAACAGTAAGCATATACGAAGTGCATAAATCAATTTGGAGAAGATAAACAGAAGAAAAAAAAAATATATATATATATATATATATATATGAAATTATGTTACCTTTATTAGTTGGTTTCTTGAGTCAAAGATTGGTAAAAACTTCTTTATACACAATATTTTTTGTTTCAGACTTTTTTTCAGTGTCATCGTTAATGATGAGGAATTTTAGGCCATTTCTGCTTGTAACTCTAGACACTGCAACGTACAATTGCCCATGACTAAAAACAGGTTTTGGCAAATACACTCCAACATGTTTCAATGATTGTCCTTGGCTTTTATTTATAGTCATTGCAAAGCACACTGAAATTGGAAATTGTCGTCTCTTTAAAACAAATGGCCATTTTGAATCACTTGGAGATAATGTTATTCTTGGAATGAACACACGTTTACCTATATTAGTGCCAGTTATGATTTCTGCTTCTATCACCCATGTAGCCAATCTTGTTATTATGAGTCTTGTTCCATTACAAAGACCTTCATTCTGATTCAAGTTTCTAAGCAACATTACAGGCAAACCTATTTTTAATGTCAGTTTATGGTTTGGCAATCCTGGAAATCTCAACGTGTTCAAAAATTCAATAGTATATAGGAGATCTTGGTCAGGAACATTTGAAGAAGCCTTGCATATAGAATCTGAACTTAGATATTCATGAACTTCTCCATTTAAGGATGACACAATATAGTCATTTAGTTCTTCTACAACTTCATTTGTAGGGGCAAGAATTGCCCTATCCTGTAGGTAACTTGGATTTGTGTATTTATTTTCCAAACCTGGATATGTGCTGTCAATAATATCTTGCATTGGATTCTCTGAAGGTTGGATAATCAAATCACTTGGAATTGAAATGTTGTAATCCCCATCTCCTTCTCCCAATTCACCATTACCTATTTTAAGAATCCACTCACTAAAGTCCTTTATAGATGATGTTTCTATTCCACTCATACCGTTCTGTAGAAGCCTCATATTTGTTTGGAGTTTAAAGACATTACAATCATTCCATAGATATGACTTGCTAATTGAGGATTGGACTATATCTTCTCGTCTTCCCTTTCTCACAACTGGAAGTATTTGTCGAAAATCACCCCCTAGAACTACAACTTTACCACCAAAAGGTTTTTCAGCATTTTGAGGATCTTCAATTTGTAGTATATCTCGTAACGTGCGGTCAACAGCTTCAAAACAATTCCTATGTGCCATCGGTGCTTCATCCCAAAGTATAATACTTGTTTTTGAGAGAAGTTCCGCTGCTTGTGTTCTTTGCTTTATATCACAGGTAGAGTCATCATTTACATTAATTGGGATATGAAATCTTGAGTGAGCAGTCCTTCCACCAGGAAGCAACAAAGCAGCAATTCCTGAAGACGCAACAGCAAGAGCAATTTTGCCTTTTGATCTTATACCAGACAGGATGGTTCTATAAAGATACGTTTTACCCGTTCCACCATGTCCATAGACAAAAAACATTCCCCCTCTTTCAGTAGCAACAGCTTCCATTATAGAATTGTAGATTATTCTCTGTTCATTGTTTAGGCCAGAAATTAGGATCTCATGTTCTCTTTTCAGACTTGATACATCATACGACATTTCTTCTTGAATAAGTCTATTCCCATTCTGAATAAGATCCATATTTGGCTGGGGCATTTGTGGATAATCTCTAAGTGATCTTCCATATTATTGGAGGATTTGTTCAATTTCATACAATCCATAATTTCTCAATTGGTCATCTGATAAAATTAGTTCTTGGAATTGGAGGATACGCCTTTGCCTATTTAGTATATCTTCTGTAATCAGTTTCCAGTTGGATTCCCAAAGACTTAATGGATCAGCTACCTCACAGAACAATAGCATTATAACAAATAGTTGACGCAATTGTTGCCCACTGGCCCAATTCGAAGCTTCAATTAGGGAATCATGCCATTCTTTGTCGTCATCAAGAAGTCCAAGTGCATAACAGGCTTCCTTATAAGTTGGATAAGTAACATCATTTATAGTCTTTAATTCTTTAAAGTTTCTTGGACCTTTGACAATGTTAAGCAACATTCTCAAATAAAACCTTTCACCACTTGAAGGATGTGCGTAGTACACTCTTCCAATACAATATTTAGATTTCCTTCTTTGCCATTGCTTATCATTACTATGCCATACCCATTTTGTAGGAAATTCAGCATAAGTCAACTCTCGAGCATCTTCAAAAGCCTCATTTGTTTTCATCCATTCTGTAAACTTTGTTTCTTCAATACCAGGTATATTTAAAACATTATCCAAGCTTGTATTTTCCGGATAAATGATGGGATGTTCGTCTTCCAAATGAAAATTTAATCTTTCAACAGGTGGATATCGAAACTGAATTGGAAATTCAAATATTCTCCAACATGATTCAGAAGCTGAAATATATCTACAATCTAAGTATGCTTTTGTCTCATCAACAACAATTTCGGTCTCTTGTCCATCACTCCCAATATTTGCCAAATTCTCTTCTACAACAACTGTTGCTCTATCTGATCCCTTGTTTATATATTTAAACAAATATTTGATCGATCGAGATCTATTACACCATTCTACATTCAAATGGGATTGGTACTTCACCAAAAGATCCACATTATAAGGTACAACATATCGGTTATCCAAAAGAATTCCGTTCTTCTCTATTGTTTTTCCATCATTTCTCCTTCTATATACTGGAAAGCCTTCTTCATCAATTGTTGTTTCTTCATAAAATCTTTTCGGAAAATGTTTTGTACATTTACCATTCATCATGCACGGTGATTTCGGATTTGCAGATCCACATGGCCCATGCATCATAAATTGTTTTACAGCTTCATTAGCAACAAGATCGTCATCTGGATCTGGTATCTCAGCCATAATGATACCATCAATGTCTGTTGGACTTGGACACTTATCCTTTGGATCCAAGAATAGAAGAATATGTGCATGTGGGAGTCCTCTTTTTTGGAATTCAATTGTATACACAATAGCAATAACTCTTCCAAAATGAGATTTATGCCTCAAATCATGTAATAGTTCATCTAATTTTATCTTAAAAACCCTTGCTACAATATCTGGCCGATCCTCATATTTCAGGCCTTCTATAAATTCTAAGGAATGATTGATTTCTGACCATTTTGGATTGCAAGTAAATGTAAGAAATAAATCTGGGTAACCTGCCCATCTACATATCGCCATTGCATCTTGATAATTTTGAACCATGTACCTTGGACTCCCAGTAAATGAGGATGGTAGGACTATTCGTTTGCCTACGGTAATGGGATCTGTATCACCACGAAGAACGGCATCTTTCAAACCATAGTACAGCTCTGACCTCAATTTTTTTTGATTGAATCTAACCCATTGTAGTCTTTCTTCTTCGATAGAAGTGTATGCATCCACTATAAATTGTTGAAAAAGCCTCCTACCAAGCAACAATGTCTTGCCCTCATGAAAGCGTTGTTGAAGCCTATAAGCATAGTATTCTCTCATTGTTATTGATTCCCTTTTTCTAGAATTGCTCCCATTCAAATTCCTATAAGGTATACCAAGCATATACCCATCCTCACCATATGGAAAAAGTAATGGATATTGCAATGCCATAAAGCTTGGATGAGTTCCGTTTATACGTTGCAATCCTAAACTTCGATTCTCAACAATAATATCTCTATCAGAACTTTCAATATTAAAATCTCCAACAATAAGAGCAGCTATCTCAGACGTTACAGGTAAGTCATATTGCCTTTCACCAGAATTGCGACTTCGTATTAAACGAATTCTGACATTATGTATATCTGATTCATCAAATCTGTCCCTGACCATTCTAAAACATTTAACCAATTGGTTACACTGATCTAACATTTCCATCAACCCAGTAACAATATCTGGATCCACATAATTTCTATCATCTTCACGTATAACTGCATCAATTCTATTTTTAACTTCATTATCAGTTTCATAAATATAAAGCTGTGCATACTTAGGTTTTTGGCCATGGACAGGAAGAAGTGATCCAATTCTATGATGAGTTTGACCATTTACACGAAACACATATGGACCAGAACCATTATTCACTGATCTATCAACATTACCCCCCAAAGAAGTGAAAGCAAAGAGAGAGTTGTAGATTCTTATCCCTAGTTGAAAGTTTATTGATCTCTCATCACTATTAATATTGAGTAAGTTTCCAAGAAAGGGTGGAGGTTCTTTCAATAGAGGGAGTTGAACTCTTCCTTCAGAACAGCACAAACTAAACTTCGGTTTTGTAGGCGTTTTTGACTTTACAGTTCTCTCTTCATACCAAAGTTGAGCTCCACAATGCTCACATACTATTGTTGGAGGTCCTAAATCCAATGGTTCCGTAAATTTTCCTGTGACAACAAAAACAAAAATTCACTTTTTCTTCCTAATTTTAGAACTTTTTTGGGAGAACTAAAAAATGTAACACTTACGTTGTTTTCTGCTTTCATCATTAATGCTATATTGTCTACGTCGAATACTCCTTTCAAATGGCTCGTCATCTCTTGTTCTTGTTTGGCCTAGGTTACATACTAATTATTAGGTAACATACTAATTATGAGTTTTTTAAAGAAAAATATTTTTTTAATATGTCAATATCATACCCCTTCTATTTCTCTTTTCAGATAAAATTAATCTTCGTCTCAATCTTGCATAGAAAGCAGAGTCCATGCTTGGGGAATAAACTAAAAGGAAAACATTCACAAAATTTTAACTCATAAATATAACTATATAGCAAAAACATATATTACAAATTAACAGTTACATGTTATAGAAAGGTGAAAAATTGAAGAAAAATATAGCATTCACATACTAACTTCAGAATTAAAAAAACATAAAGATATGATTATTTGATAAAATGTTCAAATTCTCTCTACAAACATATTACCAATAAATATACAATAAACAGTACAGAATAAAAGAAATACTGGTAAATACCTGACTTTCCCGGTCTTGTGGTTGTATTACCAAATAAGCAAGATATCAAAATTCTAAATCCCTACCTGCAAAACCAATAGAAGACAATGATAAAAGCAGATTTAAAACAGCAACATATGTACAACCAACAAACATCATTATTATGTAAACATATATACAGCCAACAAAAAAAAAAAAAAAAAACAAAAAAAACAAAAAAAAAAACTCTTGACACACACAATGATAGTACTTAAGAGGGGGAAAAGCTGGAAAGGAAAGTACAAATGAAAAAAGACGCTTGCTTAAATTTAGCATCATCAATGTGCTCTTAAAGTACCAGCAAACATTTACTTAAGAGGGGAAAAAACTGGGAAGCACAATCCGTGAAGTATATATTTGTCTCTCCCTATGTATCTTCCATTACTATGTGCAATAGCCTTCAGCCTAGTATCTATAGGTCAATTTCAAACTTAGAACTGAATTCATTGTGCCTAAAAGAATGTTTCTGCAAGTAATTTACTTTCTGTCCCTAAATAAACATGATGAAAGTGGAAATCCTTGCAATAACGATGAAAATATATAACCACATACCAAAAAAATTAAGAACCAAAGGGGGATTATCATAAGAAATAATTGTGCTTCAGAATTTAGAATTTAATTTAGGAAAATCGCTTGAGAATGGATCTGGAAATAAAAAAAAATTCAAAAAAAGACAATTATAGAAAAAGCAAAACATAATAAAGAAATAAAGAAATAAACTTTGACATTATCTCAGCTTTAAAGTTTTAAAGTAGAAACCATAAACATGTAGCACCTTTGTTGATGAAGTACTTTTGGATTTCATCAAAGGGATGTTTCCTTATCATAATTTTGTAGCAACTTAGTTATTGAAATTGTAACTGCAGCAACATGTAGCAATTTCATAAATTCTACCTTGTCATAATTCAGTCTGGAATAAGTTGACTGAATCTGATTACAAATAATTTTATTTTTTTAAATTGTAGTTTACAGTTAATATATTATTATTTAGTAAAAAATTAGTCTCACCTATAGCTTGCTTAACTTAACTTAAAAACAAAAAACATAAAAAAGAAAAGAAAAGAAGAAGATGAAAGAAAAAAACAAAGGTGATTTATGAATAGCATACTTGATTATCAAAAGCAAATTCCTAACTTCAAATTAAATGGTTGCATGTTCTCTAACTCAAATTCCTATATCACAACTGCAAATAATTATATAAAATTGATACAAACTATGCATAGACAATCAGTAAGCTTTTTTTTTTTCTTTTTTTAAAAAGTACCAAGCGTGAGAAAGTAGAGACAATCAATACCTACCATAGAGACTACAAACGGAGAAGAGAGAGAAATAGTAGCGTGAGAGGAGCAGGCCTCAGCCAAAAAACATCATTATTATGTACACATATATACAGCCAACAAAAAAAAAAAAAAAAAAAAAAAAAAAACTCTTGACGCACAAATATTTGGTACTACAAAAGATGCAACCAAATTTGTGAATTAAATTATCTCATTCATGACATGGATCGAAAACTTTTACTATATTGGTTTCATTATGAATGCATGAAAGGATAATGCCCGTATGAGAAACATCAAGCCACCCCATGACCAGGAAAAAATGCGACTTTACTTTGTTTCAGGTATGGCACATGGGAATAAAAGAACTGAGAACTAAAACATCACATTGACTTCCACGCAACAATGAAAGCAATATGAAAAGTTTGTGATTATGGCTTATATTCTAGATATTGAGGAGCCACTAAGAACCTAACACACATCAAGCTAATGTTTTATGAGCAACAGAGGTTTGCTTGGTAGAAATCATAAAAATATTCTAAATGCATTTCAACTCAGAGACTCACTTGAATTCCTCCCTTAATTTTATCCACGTCAAGCCCAAGTTAATGGTTGAATAATCATTCCCAACAAAACTCAGCCAATTTAAGAAGAAAAAAAAAATTCTTTTTAATATTAAACTAACCATTCAAGAAATTCTCAATTTTCAGATCAATCAAAATAAATCCCAGTATCTGTTACTATGAAAAGTTTTATCTTAGGTTCAGTGCTGCAAACAGCATCAGTGTCTCAAATTCCTATATCACAACTGCAAATAATTATATAAAATTGATACAAACTATGCATAGACAATCAGTAAGCTTTTTTTTTTCTTTTTTTAAAAAGTACCAAGCGTGAGAAAGTAGAGACAATCAATACCTACCATAGAGACTACAAACGGAGAAGAGAGAGAAATAGTAGCGTGAGAGGAGCAGGCCTTAGCCAAAAAACATCATTATTATGTAAACATATATACAGCCAACAAAAAAAAAAAAAAAAAAAAAAAAAAAACTCTTGACACACAAATATTTGGTACTACAAAAGATGCAACCAAATTTGTGAATTAAATTATCTCATTGAATTAAATTATCTCATTCATGACATGGATCGAAAACTTTTACTATATTGGTTTCATTATGAATGCATGAAAGGATAATGCCCGTATGACAAACATCAAGCCACCCCATGACCAGGAAAAAATGCGACTTTACTTTGTTTCAGGTATGGCACATGGGAATAAAAGAACTGAGAACTAAAACATCACATTGACTTCCACGCAACAATGAAAGCAATATGAAAAGTTTGTGATTATGGCTTATATTCTAGATATTGAGGAGCCACTAAGAACCTAACACACATCAAGCTAATGTTTTATGAGCAACAGAGGTTTGCTTGGTAGAAAGCATAAAAATATTCTAAATGCATTTCAACTCAGACTCACTTGAATTCCTCCCTTAATTTTATCCACGTCAAGCCCAAGTTAATGGTTGAATAATCATTCCCAACAAAACTCAGCCAATTTAAGAAGAAAAAAAAAATTCTTTTTAATATTAAACTAACCATTCAAGAAATTCTCAATTTTCAGATCAATCAAAATAAATCCCAGTATCTGTTACTATGAAAAGTTTTATCTTAGGTTCAGTGCTGCAAACAGCATCAGTGTCTCATAACAAATGCCCCATTATGTTAATAAAGAGTACCCAACCAAGTTAAAGTACCATTCAGATTTCCATGAAGCAAAAATCTTCAGAAAGATCAAATTGAACAATTTCAAAGACTACAATTTGCCTACACAAATCAATGTGTTTCTAACCTGTCACCCTAAGCACTAAAAACCTTTACAAATTCAAAAACATATAACTAAAATTCAAAAACTACAATTCAATCAATTATAGAATACAAAATAGGCTGGGGTAAAAAAATAATCTATAGCTCAGTTTCCACACAAATTGAATAGCCGTGAAAAAAAAAAAAAAAAAAAAGCAAAAAAAAACCTAGAAATTGAATAGCTTTCCACTAAACAAATTCAAAACCGTGGCTCAGTTTCCACACAAAAACAATTCAATCACTAATTTTAACACAAAAACATATAACTAAAATTCAAAAAAAAGTTAAATTGATTATCTAAGTGTGTGTACAAAAACTACAATTCTATAATTAGCTCAGTTTCCACACAAATTGAATAGCCGTGAAAAAAAAAAAAAAAAAAAAAAACATACCTACAAATTGAATAGCTGTGAAAAAAAAGCATCGTGAAAGTTTTATATATATAGAGTTATAGAGTCCTAATCTATATAGAGTTCGGATTCAGAAAAAATATATATATATTATAGGTTTATAAGATAATACCTTTGGGCCGGTCTCGACGGGCTGGGTCGGTTGCATTGCCGACCGGCATAGTTGTTGGGCCATGGGCTGGGGAAGAGTGGAAATTGAGCGAATTGGATTTGGGTATGGTGGGATCTGTGGCCATGGGCTTGCCGTGGAAAGGAAGAGGCAGAGGATCGGTCTGTTGGGTCGGATCGGTATCGGGCTGTTGGGTGTTGCCGTGGAAAGGGAGAGGCAGAGGATCGGTCTGTTGGGTCGGATCGGTGGGTCTTGCCGTGGAAAAAAAATGACAGAGAATCGGAGAAGGCATGTCCGGTATCGTGAAAGGATCGTTGGGTCTTGCCGTCGAAAAGAAATAGCAGAGAATCGGAGAAGGTAGGTCCGGTATCGTGAAAGGGAAAGCTATTCCTGTGGTTATGGAGGTCCGGTATCGTGAGTCTTGCCGTGGGTCTTGCCGTGGAAAAGAAATGGCAAAGAATCGGAGAAGGCAGGGCCGGTATCGTGAAAGGGAAAGCTACCGGTATCGTGAAAGGATCGTTGGGTCTTGCCGTGGCTCTTGCCGTGGAAAAGCAATGCAGAGAATCGGAGAAGCCAGGGTCCGGTATGGTGAAAGGGAAAGCTATTCGTGTGTGGAGGGGCAGAGAATTGGAGAAGCCAGGTCCGGTAAGGTGAAAGGGAAAGCTATTCGTGTGTGGAGGTCCAGTATCGGGAAAGCTACTCGTGTAATTGGTAATTGTTTTTTTGTTTTATTATTTGGTAATTGTTTTTTTTTTTTTTTTGAATGATGTGCTGACGTGGAAAATTGTGGAAGCTTCAAAAGCTTCGGTTTTATATATATATATAGATTATACAATCAAATTCCAACCATGCCACTTAATATGACGTGATTGTGCAACACAAGAAAATCAGATACAATACAATTACCGCATAAGTGCACTGCCACAAGTTGCAGATTTACTAGGAACCACATCTCAAAGTCCATCAATATTTATATTTAAAAAGTTGCACAATTAAGATATGAGCCTTGTACCTTATTGCCTATAGACTGTACTGATAATCCACACCAGCAAACATGCATTCAAGGGGGTAGAGAGTAGAGATCGACACAGAAAAATAAGTACATTGGAACCTAAATATATAATTTCTTGAAGATTATTAGTTATATAATAATAATACTAGATATTAGTTCTTGGCGTCCATGGCCATAATGGTGCTCAGGTTCATTGGGTTCATGTACTCTGTGGAACCAGTCATGATCTGCTGAACAATGAGCCGGTTTGCACGCTCCGTTGGATGGAAAGGATCCCAAAACACATAGGTGTTCCGGTTTGGGCATAGGTTTGACAGTGGATTGCATGTTCCAAGTCCATTGTAGGGGCCTAGGCCACAACATGCTACTTTTGATGTAACAAAACCTGGTCCACCCAGTGAGAAACATACAATTAATTACTCATTTTCCCAACCAAATATGCATGGAGAATGAAGTAGAAAGATAAGAGCCATGTCACAAATTGCTGATATATGGCCAATCAAAATAATAGGATGCATTTGGATTTAGGGAATTAAAATCAAGGAATTTTTGAAAATTATATAATTTGTTTGGTATAAAGGTTAATGTAATAGATTTAAAATAATATTTTACCCTGAATATTTTAAATTCTTGAATTAATGAAAATTCAAACTATAAATTAAAAAAAAAAAAATCATCTTTTAAAATACTTTCATGAGTTCCATTTCCACCCAAAAAAAAAATCATTATAGAGATTGAATAATTGGAATTAAAAAAAAAAAAAAAGTTTATTGGGTCCCTATATTATTGTTTCTCTTTTAGAGGATATATTCATGAGTTTTACTATTTTTTGAAACGTTCTAGTCTTTTTCATGATCACCCAAAACTATCGACCTTTAAATAATATAAATTTTTTTAAAACATAAAAAAAAAATAAAAAACCTATTGATCTTTGTACTGTAGCTACGTTACAAGTTTTAACTGCCAATCAACTATATTGTATTATTTGTATATACACCTGTCAATATATTTTCGCCAACCTCTTTTATAGCTAGGTTGAAGAGAGAGAATTTAATTTGAAAATAACCCTTTGATATTAGGGGAATACTTTTATCTAAAAAATGATTTTTTTTTTTACAATTTTTTTTTATACCAAATGACGTGAAAATTCTACAAGCTTCATTGGTTACGTGGCCTTCTTCAAGGTCCGGACACAGGAGGGCCAGGACCGTACACCACAAAAAAGGTTTGGTGTTTTTTTTTTTTTTTTTTTTTTTTTTTTTTTTTTTTTAAAGGATCAAAACCCTTGAAAAAAAGTATGAAAAACCCAAAAGAATAAAAAGGTCTAAGGAGGTTAAGTTTTTTTTTTTTTTGGTAGTGATACATGATATAAATGTAGAACGATTATTAAACCAATATATACACGAGGAGGATGTTCTAAATCTTCAAATAAATATATATGTGTAAAATAATATGCTAGTTACAGAATAAAAGTTCACATCATCAGCAAATAAGTAATATAAAATTTAAAATTTCACATTATGGTAGGTCATGTGTGATGAGGTGGTCGAGTATTTTAAAAATATGTTGTGAAATAGTTGTGACCTTTTTTTTTGTGTCAGTAATATACTAATGTTACTATATATATGAGGGGAGGGGAAGGGTGCAAATTAATTAGGAAAACAAACCATATGCTTGGGGGTTGGTGATGATGTTCAAGTTCATATTGAAGGCATTGGCAAAAATAAAGACATTGGAGCCTAGTTCACTGTTGAGTTGTTGAATCATTTGGGCGAGCTCCGGGTTAAAAATTCCTGCAGCCTGTTGTAACTCTGGTACACATTCCCCATTTCTGCTCCTCATGGCTAGCTCTGCTGGTACACAACCCAGTGGCCCAGTTCCTGTCACCATTACTCTACGGGCTCCCAGCTCGTACAGTCTCTATACTTTCACAAATGGGTGAGAAAACAATCCCCACCAAAGGGCCCAAACAAAATAATAAATGATTAAATAAAAAAGAACAAAAGCCAAACATGCATATGGGATTTTTTTTTCAATAAGATAGAGAGGTTCTAATTAAGAATTTGCTGAACTATTTTTAGTTTAAAGTAAATTTCATTTATTTTACAATTGAGTACTTGTAAGTTTTAATAAATTTTAAATATAACACACTTGTAAGAATTATGCCCTCTTTTTTTTTTTTTTTTTATCATAAGATCAAAACATTAATTAATTTTTGGTGTAAATGACTAGGTGAAGTTCGAATTTCATAATTAGATCTTTAATTTTTTGGTATGCCAGTTGAACTAAATAAAATATATGGAAATCGATTAAAGAAAACTAATAAATTATGAATTATCACTTATCATTTTAGGATAATTCATTTTTAACTTATGAAATATGAAAGATAAAATAGATATAAGATTGAATGCAAGATCGCTTATATATGCTTTATATCATAAAGCTTAATAAATTATTATTAATTTAAATTAATAAAAGATGAAGAAATTAATTTTTTGAGAAATTAATTAATATTACAATAACAATGAATAAGTCTTGGTCTTATATAGCTATCTGTGGTCTTTCTTTGGGACAACACTGCATGTAGTGCATGTCCCCCCTACGCTAGTGTATGCACTAGCTTTACTTGTATGACTATATTTGGCATCTTAATAAAAGTTTTCTGTCGTTGAGCTCAAAAAAAAAAAAAAAAAAACAACAACGAGTAAGTCACTTAAGAAAATAAAATAATTGAATTCAATAATTTGATTTTGGATATATGGTATTTGACCAAGTCTGAACATTGATTTCATATCAACCACATCGATCAGCCACTGAGATACGGCAATAAAGGGAAGTGGGGTTTCCAGGGTCTTTAATCCAGTGGGATAGCGAAAGATCAAAAGAAGTTTTTTTTTTTTTTTTTTTTTATTTTTAAATATAAGGACGTGGTATTATCATCTGTAATTGTGAAAAAAAATTAATGCTTCTACAGTCTACGTACACTTGTTGTGGTTTTTCTTCCCCTGCTAGTTGACCAAAATGTGGCCCCAATTGCATGCATGGTTTTTAGAAAAAAAAAGGTCCTCCATCTCTGACAAGTCTTCGATGTGTGTACCATATCTATGAAACAATTAAACACTACTAGGTCCTCACCCACCAAACATTTATTTCGTAAATAATTCAACACTCCCCCAAATATATTCATCCAAAACTCAATTTTCTCAACGTAAAGCAACAAACTCACTTATATGCATGCACTGTTAGAAGTATAAAATTAAATAATTAAATTTACTATATTTAAATAATTAAAAACTTTTGAGAAAATTAATAATCTAACTTGCAGAACAGAATATGCTAGCAAGCTAGGATTTTGAGAAGAGAAGGAATTTTTATTTATGAGAATTACCCTTAGAATTTTTCGATACTCAGAGATGAGGTAACGGCAGTAATTTGGGATGGAAAATTGGCGTGATCTTGCTGAGAAAGGTGTCAAGAAATAGTTGTTAACAAAATCGTTACCACCAAGTGTAATGAGGACAAGTGCATCGTTCACTAGCCGCTTAGCCTGGGCTTGTCCGACTTGCGCTCTCAGCCTTTGCTGGTACTGTTGGAACAATTCAAACTGTCTAAAGATTCTTATAATGTTCACCTGCAAAATGCAAAATTTTGATTCACTACTCATTATTACTTCATTAAAAACTTAAACCTCAAAGGAATGCTTGAAAAATTGCTGCACGTACAAAACTTAGGACTGGTTGCCAAACGGTGTCAAAAATTTAAAGTAACCTTACACTTAAGTAGGGGATATTTATAAACTATATGACCCAAGAAATTCTACAATTTTTCTGAAATCAGGTTTTTTTGGAGAACATATATAGTACAATAAAAGTTGTAAACTGTGTTTGAAGTGGAGTTATTGTATGTCTATCGTTAGCCTCTATGGTAGAATCAGTTGGGAGCTTGAGAGGCAGCAATTTACCCTTGCGGCTGCTCCAATTTCGAATTCAGTATTATATGTATGCTCTTTTGACTAGGGAACCATCTATTACAATATCAAGTTTTAGGTGTACATATATACAAGCTCATATGTACATTTCTAATTCAAGCTTTGACATACATATATCCACTTCATAATCTTCTTGGTGGGAAGTCAAGAGAAGGCAACTTTGGAGTTCGGATTAGAAAAATGTCTTTCAATTCCACTTGCCAAAGTTCCATATTTTCGCCTCTCTTCTTTTCTTTTCTTTTCCTTTTTTTTTTTTTTTTTTTTTGTCATCATATGTCTACATATGAAGTGTCTATTTGGATGGTGATTTTTGTTTAAAATTATTTGCTTAATGGCTAGAATATGTTCAAACCCTATAAAAAATGAGGTATTAAAATGTTGTTCATAAATAAAAATAATTTAAAAACTAAAAGAGAAGTTTCTCAACCAAAAAAAAAAAAAAAAAAATCTAAAAGAGAATGTTATTGAGAAGTATACAAAAATAGAGCTAGAATTGGGACAAAAATTCTTCTAAAATCACTCTATTTGCTACAACTTGCTAAAGTGTTTTCTCCTCCACTCACAATTAACAATGAATAATTATTACATACTTTTAGAGAATAATGACATAGTGCTCTCGCCTTCCACGTTTATGGTGGAGTACCATGAATGAGAGAGGATCATTATGTCACTATATTTTAAAAGTACTTAATAATTTTCAATTTTCTGTTCAACCTTTCAAATTATAAAAAAAGTTATGTTTATAAACATTTTCTAGACATTAAACAGTGGAAAAGTTCCAACTCAAATTTAATTAGTGTTGGACTTACAAACTGAAATCCGGTGTCGTTGAGGATTCCAATGCCAGCAGAAGCAAAGTTGGCACCAACAAGCAGTTTTTGTCCTGTGAGTTGAGGACTCAAGTATGGTAATGTGCGCTCTGCCCCCATTTGCTCACCTAAATGTATATATTGCACACATTTTATTATGTTTTATTAATTAGTTCAATGAAACACATTCGTACGAGAAAATTTTGTTTAAGCTTAGAAAAGAGATATGAAGTGAAATGGAAATTAAAACAATAAACTCACTGATAATGTCAGGAAGGTTGAAGCCATTGGAGAATCGGCCAGTTGGTCGGTGGGTAGGATAGTCTATACCATTTGGTGGAGAATCGGCACGTGCAGTAGTTGCTAAGTAGTTGTTGTTGCCGCTATCTACTAGAGAATCCCCAAAAACAAAGAAAGCCCGAGCTGCCTCGGCTTTAGGTGCAACTGTTACTACTAGGACAATGGTCAGGGTGAGCATTATAACCCTAGGACTTGACATGGTCAATAATGTGGAGATTTCTTTGGCACCCAGCTCTCTCTCTCTCTCTCTTATTATTAGAGGCTTCTGGTTGTGAATGGGAGAGTGGGGATAGTTTTATAGGGTTTAAGTTTTGACCTTTTCTTTTCCCCCCATTTTTTTTTTTTTTTGATGTAAATTTTTAGAAAGCCTAATAAATGGGACTTTTCTTCTGTTCATGCATGAGAAGGGGATGAGGACAAAAATGTACAAAAGCAAAGGCTTAGAAGAAATCTGGGTGGAAGTTGCGTAATTATGGTAGTGGAGTTGTTGGCATATAATAAATACCCACTGTTCAGAAGATGATTTCTTAAATCTTTTTTAAAAAATGATTTTTTTTTTTAAATCCAATATTGTTAAAGTTTTAATAATAAAATTGTTTTGTGTGAACTTATATTGACATAACATGTTAGAATTAGAATATCATTTAATTTAAAAGTTTAAGCCATAAAATTAGGATCCATCAATCTTATATAATCACTCAATTTTGTTGTCACCACCTGTGATGAGACATTGAGACTTAAGTACTCAACTACGTGAGAGAGAGGGACGAATCTTATCCTAAACCGCACGGTCAAAATCCATCTATAAGAAAGTTAATTCATCAGTTAAAACGGAGTAACCAATTAGTAAGAAACATCTACACACATGACCAATATCAATATGCAATTTGGCATTTGCTTCCAGTGACAGGTCTAAGAATTTTTCTTAAGATATTTCTTAAGAAACATAAATTATACAATCTAATAAAAAAAGAAATTCATATATTGACAATAATAACAATAAAAAAAACATACAAATATATAAAATTTACAATTACCTTCTACGAATTTTCATATTTTGAAATCAGTGCATGATAGTGTCATTATTAATGATACAAGTTACATCTTTTTCAATGTACACAATCAAACAATTATTCATCTACTAAATATAAAACAAATTATGGAGCAAATTTTAATTTTATTGGCATAAAAAAAAAACTGAGGGTGTTTCCAAATTTTTTTTTGAAGGATAGACAAATAAAAAATTTATAAATTATTATATATAAAAAAAAAAAAAAAAAATTAAGAACCAACCTGACCTTAAGGCGCGGCCCCTGTTTGCTTCTCATTTGTTCTTTTGTGGAAAAAGAAAATGCCCATTATTGCACATTAACATTAGAGTTTAGTGTCAGCGTTAACACCGACCTCTCTGCTTGAAACCCTAGTGTCTGTCGGCCTGAGTTAAGTTCTTTGCTGTGTCAAGAATGTCAACGTGGCCAATTTCAACATTTAGCTGACTTTCATGATTTCATCCGCAAATTTTTCAATCAAACAGGTTAATGATGACGATGCGTCGGTTTACACTAGTTTTTTACACAATTTCTCTGGAGTCCAACAGCTCGTAAATGTATTTGCAACTGCCTTGCATGTCTCTACGTACGTTTTGAACTCCATTATATATATGTCAACGTCATGCATCTCCATCATCATCTTTGGAGTTTTTGCTTTGAAAGATATAATTAAAAGGGCAAAAATTTGAATGCATAAATCCCTGACTGAGGTTGTGATCTCCTCTCTCTCTCTCTCTCTCTCTCTCGTTTAATAGCAATTCTAGATTAGTCCTTGAACTTACTTTGTTTGGTCAGGGGCTTAAAGACACATGGTCATTCGTCATAGGCCACGCATTGTAACACCATTCAATGAACTATCTTTAAGCCTTCCACCATAGAGTAAGCCCTGCTTATTTTGTTAAATCCAGGAGTTTTTGATATCAGGAAACCCCTACAAGTAAAATTGTCAGGCGGGTTAAGTGAAAAAAAAAAAAGGAGGGATGGGATGTATACATATGTGGAGACAAATTTTTTTGAGGAGTAATGATAAACACAATATTTTTTACAATTGTTAAAATAGTTTATTATGATTAGAACATTATTTTTATTTGTGTCGACCATTTATATTATTTTTATTATGTACCAAAGTCAACAATTGTGAAAAGGTTGCCTACAATTTATCTCTAGCACAACTTTGGTCGGTTATAACTTAGAATGAAGATTTCTATAAGCCTTGTTGTGATCCACTTATGATTCGCTTAAATATAAATAGCTACATAAGAAAACGACTTCAGCTAGGAAAAAAGGGGAGGGCCAACGCTCTGCGTGTTTGTTAATTTGTTCTCCAATGTCAAATATCAAGAGACAAGCTTTTTAGTACCTCATTTATGAAAGATGAAAGTGAAACTCTCCAAGTAGTTGGGCTCTACTAATAGCCTTTTATAGCCTTATAAGACATGCATTACAGATCATTTAAGGGAAAGAAAAAGGAAAAAAAAAAAAAATGGAAAAGATGGTAGACTCCCAACATTCAATGATCATATGTTTTCTGTTCGATTTGTACGTGCAAAAAACCTACTGTTCGTTTGTTTTAATGAAAAACATATTCTGAAAAACAATTTTTATTTGAAAATTTTACTCACTTGTTATATTAATCACTTAAATAAATAATCACATATAATGTGCAAATAAACTTGTAATAATAAGAATATAGTAAGATATATATATATATATATATATCACCGTAGTACACTCACTTTATTAAAGCATTTCACAGCACCACAAGAAAATATCAAAAATATACCTTAGTGAGTGTAACGAGTTCTCTAGCACGATGCTCTCAAGATATAACAGCCAACCACATACACTCTAAGCTCCATGAATTTGCAGAGCAAATGTTCAACTAGAAGAACACCATTCTTTGTCCAACAACAATTCTCAAAATATGTACAATTGTAAATCCTTTTTTTATATACATAGATATTTTTATAATATATATATATATATATATATATATATATATATATATATATATATGGTGCAAATAGGTACATATATAGGCTCATAAAATCAGTCAAGAATAATGAACATTATCACCATATTTTTTTTTATGATAAATATAATTATTATTATTTTAATGGTACGAGTGTCTAGAATTAAAGATTGGAGTTATTTGTAATACAATAACTCTCCATTTCAAGCAAGGGGCCAGATGATAAACAAAAAAATTACAAATAAGTATTCATATAGTATTAACAAACTATTAATCAAGACAAATACCTAAAATCATTATTTCTTAATATATTAAGGAGCATTTATTTACCAACAAAGACAAATGATACAAAACACAATTAGTTTTTTTTTTTTTTTTTTAATGAATAAAATTTATTGTGTTTTGGATTGAGAATTCACATGGGTTTGTTTAGGGCTTATACCTTCTTCTTCTTCTTTTTTATAAGGCCCAAGGCGGCCAAGCCCTTTTAAACCCCCTCCTAGATCCGTTCTTGATACACATAAATATTTAAATTTATTTGTCAATTAATATTAAAATACATCAGCAAATATCAATGATCATTTCCCAATATTAACGATTTGCCTTTAAGTGAAGTAGCTATTTGCGGTAAACAGGAGAACCAAAACTAAGTTAAACACACATTTAAATTTAGTACTTACAGTGACGGGCTCATAACGTAGCGCTGGCGTCACTCTGTGTAGGACAGCAACGTGTGGGGCGAAGCCATCACGTGGGTTAGGGCTCATATTATTCAGCACCTCCCTCCAATATGAAATAGTAGTAAGATAAGTGAATTAATGGCAGCTGAAGTAATCTATATAAGACAAAACTTAGATATAGTATTTTTAGATATTGTTTTTTAGGTTTTTTTCTTAAAATTCAACTATATGAATACTTAACTAAAAATTACACTTCCATTTTATAAGAAAAAATTTACATGACAAAATTTTGAAATAATACCTAAGTATAGTACCTAAGTCTTGCTCATCTATATATATATATACATAAATATACATACACGCACGTTGATTAATTGCTAATGTAATAAATAAAGAAGGGAGAATGCACTTTTGTCTTATTTTCGCTTGACGTAGGTCCCTAATCATTTTGGCTGATGAGGCTCATAATGTGATTAGATATGGCAAAACAGGTTAGAATTTTCTGACCCGACCTAACTTGACCCTAAAAATACTTAACTTGAACCTGATTTTTTTAACCCGAAGCAAAAACGGGTTGACCCATGATCTTATATGATTTTTTTACAAGTCAACCCGACCTGGCCCGAATAACCCGTAACCTGACCCGTTAAAAAAAATTCGCTAAAAAAATATTTATACAACATTCTGATACTAGGTGCATAAAGCACAAAGCACCAGAACCAAACCAATAGTCAATAAATTACATGACAATTTGACTATTTGAGGGCTTCACAACCAATAAAGCTTCAGCTCCATTGCCTCCACAGACATGACATGAGAGACTGAGACAAGACTTAAACAACACAACACAACCATTAAAAAAAAAGAAAAAAAAAATCAAATTCAATTGACTAGCTTAGCTGTAGTTCAAAGCCAAAGGCACAATTCACAAACATGAAAGAGTGAAACACTGAAATGTGACATTATTAGCTTCAGCTTAGTGTTTTTTTTTTTTTGTGAGAATGATATTATTAGTAATGTAAACTTGAAATATACTTTTTACAAGTTTACAAGTTTGCTATCATGTGTGTGAATGTAGAAGCAAACTCTGGCTTACTAGCAAACTCTGGCTTTCTATCATGTGTGTGAATAAATTGTACAACTGTAAATCAAAATGAATGAATGGAGGATCTAGAGACTAAGCGCACGAATTGTGCTTTTGATGAGTTCACATTAGCACCGTAGTGTCCTTTGGCTTTGGTGAGGAGCAAGGGAAATCCCAATTCTTTAATATTAGTGTACAATGCATGTGCATGCTATACGTGTTGGTAAATTACTAAATTGGATGTATACATCAACTGGTTGTACTCCATTATAATTTGTCATTCTTTACTTGTCACCTTCATTTTCTCTTTCTACTTTAAACAGATCGAAGATTATACCAAGATTAGCTTCTAGAAAGCTGGAACAAGAGTTGCACTAAATTTGGGTATCAAGTGTTTAGTGGTAATTGGTAACAGTATCACCAGTGAGAATTTTATCATAGTTGAGAAACTCATAAACAATTGACAGATTGCATTTATTTCCAAAAAAAAAAAAAATTGTTTGAAAAATACAGGTCAACCCGACCCTATTGACCCGTTTTAAAATGACCAATTTTGACCCGCGACCTGATTGACCCCGACCCGACCCGCCCATTTTGCCACATCTAAATGTGATGATGACTACGGTGTCCTTACTATCCCTCGGCAGCCGCTTCCTAAAATAAATCACATCTTATGGAAAAAAAAAAAAGTTCACATCTTAAAAACAACTTTACATCATCATAAAACAAACATATCATAAATATCTATGAAAATAGTTATGTTAGTCCAAAGCAAAATAAATAAATAAATAAAATTATAATCTTATATTAAGAACTCCACTGGAAGGGAATTGTAACACGTAAAAAGTGAGTAATTTTTAGATACTCATAGAGCATGAAAAATAGTACTTCTCTCTTATATTTATGGTGGAGATCATTCATTAAATTCATGGTGGAGTCTACTATGAATGGAAAAGGAGATAGCATAATTTCTCTATGCTCTAGGAGTACCTAAAAATTTTATGTAAAAAGCAAGATGATTATTTTTTATTTATTGAAAGATTGATTTGATTATCAATTAATTTCTAAGAGTAATTCATCAAATTGGTTAGATATAAAATAATAATATCTAGGCGATCGAAAAATTAAAAATAGAAAAGTTAATATATTCGAGATAATTATTTATTTACAAAATAGTGTCCAAGTAGCAGCTAGCTCAAGATTCCATTTACTAGCCTCGCTAATAATTTCTGAAAACAATCTATAATACAAACGATATGGTTTGAGTTAAGTAAAAGAAGATTCAAGGCCTACGGGTCGTGAACTGTTTTCCTAGAGACCAATGGATTTTCAGTTAAAAAGCAAAAGTTCAAATGGGAATATGTGTTATCAAAAGATTTCCGGTGATTACCCAATCATATTAATTTCCCTTTTCTATATATATAAAACATTAAAGTTCTGGTTTCAGCGATTCAAAAGTAGGAGAAGGTTTTTTACGCTTTTCAATTATCAAGGGTCGGTAAGAGATTTCTAGTAATGTTGTATGTATTTTTTGGAAATATGTGTGAGTAAAAAAATATGTTAAAATACATGTAATGTTATTTAAACACTGAAAATTGTTGTTTAAATAACGGTAACAAACAGGTCTCAAGTTTTTTAGCTTAGATTTAATACAAGTACATTATTAAGTCAATATCAAATTTATTATCAAGCTTAAAAATATCGCGTCTTGGCTTGAACTTGAACCAACTCCCTAGTTTGTATTCTAAAAATAAGGGTACAAAATAATAATCTTGCTAAACTACCTATGAAAAGGCAACTTAGATTTTATTGGTAGTGGTTATTAAAAAAAATATTATTGGTAGCAATTGATAATGCAAAAAATCGTCAGTTGAACTCCTTGTTGATACTGATGGACAAAAGCGTTCGCTTTGCCAAAGATGAACCTGTTGGTGCTATTCTTCTTTGTCTTTATCAATATGGATGGACAAAGCTGTTAGCTTCGTCCAGAGACGAACCTGCAATGAAATATGAAATAGAGAAATATGGATACACCAGTGTGGCGTTTGCCAAACAACCTTCGATGATTAAGTTAGAATGGGATTCAATTGAAGTATATTGCAAAAGAATTCAAATTGAGAATAGTTTTTGGGGTGAGAGTTATGTGTACCTTTGCCTTTGGTTTGTGTGGGTTTTTATTGCCCTTGTCTTTTTTGTTTGAATGAATATCTGCATTTATGAAATATGGAGCCATTGGTATTAATGGTTGGCTTTTATTGTCTGTCAACGGCTATTTGTCCGTTGATGTCCGTACGTTACTCCTTAGTTGTCTTAGGCATTGAATGTCTTTTATGGCTTTGTCCGTCATTGATGTCCGTACGTTACGCCTTGCATTGAATAACGTTTAACTCGTCCGTTGAGAGATGGACAATCTTAATAATTCAGCAATAATGAAGGCAGAGGTGTAATAGACTTTAATGGTCTTCTGCCCACTGGTTCGTCGGTTATGCTTTTTCCTGTCTGGCACGTTAACCATTACTCGTGTCATTTATGGGGAACTCATTTAATGTATACTGTCGTTCGTCACATGGACGATGTTGCCTTGATGGATGATGCTGGCTTGATGGACGAAGCCAGCTTAATGGACGAAGCTCTAGCTTTTTCTTCTTTTGGACGATGGTGATTTTTCTCCTCATCAGCAATGATTTATCTTGGCTTAAATAGGAAATGTTGTTACATAAAATGAGTTACATTTTGGCTTAAATAGGAAATGTTGTTTTTCTCCTCATCAGCAATGTTGTTACATTTCATTAGAGAAATTCTAAGGTACCCTTTCTTTTGCTAGATATGATAGTTAACCTAGGTGGGGTTTGGATACACATCTGGCATTGGCGTTTTGAGTTTTGCGTTTTCCCTTTTTTTTTTTTTGCACGCGTTTCAGGAGATAGTGCGGCTACTGTTCATGAATAGTAGCCGCACTATTTGACTTTTCAACCCTTTTCAGCACATCAGTAGGTCCCGTGAACAATGCACGAGACCCACAAATTTCACTTTTCAGCAACTTTTTCATTAAAAATGGGTCCCACGGTACTATTCACACATTTAAAAATTATTTTGTTACAGTGTTTTCAGTTTTCAGTTTTAGCAAAATAAGTTCTATCCAAATGGACCTCTGCTAATGGTGGTTACCAAACATCACTTTTAATGATTATAACGTTATATTGGGCCGTACGAACATCGCATATAAATGTACTACTATCACATTTAGTGGTTCTTTAGTTTTTAGTCACATTGAATGACTTCATTGTCACATTAAGCAGTACCAACATTACATATGATTATACTTTTGTTACATTCAGTGATTAATTACCTTATTTTTTTACTCACATTAGATTGTTCCAACGTCACATGTATTTAATAATACTAACATCATATATGACGATACTTTTGTCACATTCGATAATTTCTTTATATTGAGAAGGAGACAAATGGTCAATTGATGGATCTTTTTAGATTTGATGTAGAGATATTTTTGTTTGAGTTATTTTGTATTTGACGTGAATACTCAGTTTTTTTTTAAAAGCTTATGTTAAGCATGCCACATCAACTGTTTTTAGAATGTTTGTAAAAATTTTAGTGGCTTTAGCATTACACTTAAAACAATATATTAAAATCTCATTGCTGCCTAAGGGATGGCAATGGGGCGGGGCAGGGCTGGGCCGAAGGATAGGGTCTTCACCCCCGCCCTACATGATTTTTTTTTTGCCCCATCCCCGCCCCGCCCTGCATGACGGGGAAAATTTTCTTGTCCCCTCCCCACCACTTGGGCCCCGCGAAGTCCCGCCCCACTCCGTAAAAATCTACTTCTTGTTGATTTGCCCACAACTATTACAATTTTTTTTAAAAAAAATATAACATGTTTCATTAATAAAAGTATACTTGAAATTACAAATAAATTTATCCAATCAAATCAAACTAATTTTAGCAAAAACTAAATAATATTATCCAAGTTTTTTACAAGACAATATCACAATAAAATATATATATATATATATATATATATATATATCTCTCTCTTAGTACAAAATCGATGATTCAATAGTATATAGATTTGTTTATAATAAAGACAAAAGAAAACGTTAAAATTGGTACTTTATTTTCAACCTTGCTAGAGAGAAAAAATAGGCAAAGAACTACGTTAGGTAGAATATAATAAATTGATAATATGTTTGTTTAAATAGTAGGGTTTTAGGGTGTGAAAAATTTACAATCTAACCCTTATCAATGCAGGGCGGGGCAGGGTGGGGATGGGGCGGGGGGTGGGGTGGGTTTAAAAAGTCTAAACCCATCCCCGTCCCGTCCCGTCCCGTGGTGTGGGCCCCACCACCTTTATGAGGCAGGGAAAACCTGCGCGGGACTAAGAAGGGAGGGGTGGGACAAAATTGTCATCCCTATTTAAGACAATAATATATTAAAAGCACAAGGCATTAAAAATACAAATGCATTGTCACAAATTTTGATTGAATTCCACTGTGTCCCTGCAGCGTTAGTGAAGTTTCACCAACAACCTCCCCATGTACCCTCTAATTCTTCATATTTCTCCGTGTATTTATTGGGTTGGCAGAAGAGCCTATATAAAGTTTGACTACCATGTGAAAAACATAAATGGGTTGGGTCGAGGCAGGAGTAGCAAAATGTGGCCCAGGAAAAGAAGAAGAAATTTCCTTACGTGTGTCTATAGTGTTGTGGGGAAAGGGGGAAATTATTGACTCCAACAAAGGCTGATGCCAAAAGTAGTTAATGACGTCTAATAAGTAAAAAGCAAAAAGAGCTAGGACTCTTATCAGCTCAACCAAATATTTTTAATTAATGTTTTTAACTAAAATGTGCACGATTTAAAAAGAGTTTTGAACTTTTAGTTCAAAAAAGTATACCCTATTTTTAGGGAAATTATTGACTCCAACAAAGGCTGATGCCAAAATTAGTTAATGACGTCTAATAAGTAAAAAGCAAAAAGAGCTAGGACTCTTATCAGCTCAACCAAATATTTTTAGTTAATGTTTTTAACTAGGGTAAATTCCACAAACATACTCTAAGGTTTGGCATAATACCAATAAAGTCCAAAGGATTTAAAAACTGACCACTTCAGTCCTTAAACCCAAACGGCTTGTAATGCCGTTACCTATTTTTAATTCTATTCCAAAACTCTCAGCTTTCTCTCATCTGGCTCCTTCAATCTCTTTCCTCTTTTTCGAAATTGTAGAACACGTTCTCAGTAAACAAACCAAAAAAAAAAAAAACAAAAAACAAAACAAAACCTTGAATGGAACCAACAATCAAAACATATTTTCATTTAATGAGAGTAAAACACAACAAATCAGTTCATTTGAATATTTAAATCCAAATCAAAGAACCTACCGTCAAGAACCATACCAAAAATCAACATCAACACAAAATCAAAAACCAATCTTCTCAAAACAAATCAAAACCCCCAAAAAAATCTTCTCAAATTCACAAAAATGTAAAACCCCAGCACAAGCAACTCACTCCATTACCAAAACTCTGGCTCTCTATGAAAAATCTCCATCACATCTCTATGTTGTAAACAGGTTGAATCAGTGAGTGACCCATCGTGTGAAGGTCACCTTGGGAGCTTCCCACTCTTTTGATTCACGATCTCATCCACTTGCATGCAATTGCAACTCTAGCCTCTGCTTTCAGTGAGTAACCCATCGAGTGTGAAGGTTGGAAATGTCTAGATCACGACTTGGTCGAGACCGTGGCGGCGCGTGCGTTCTGTGACTGTGACTGTGGAGGATGAATCAACATGAGAAATTCTAGAGGCGACAGCCACACGCCTCCGCCGATCCAAACCAAAAGGACCCACAAAATTCCAAAGCCAATCCACAAAAAAACCCAAATCTTCCAACACAGATCTAACCAAAACTCACAAACCACCGCAACTCCACCACCGCAGCGCACCACAAAGACAAAGAGAGGTTAGAGAAAGGGACGAGGAAGCCATATGGAGAGAAGAGAAAGAAGAGCTCTGGGACAAAAGAGAGATTTACATTAATCATAAAAACCATTCCTCCATATTACTGGGATCGTGTTCTTCAATTTCTTCTTCTAATATGAGTCACAGAAAAAGAGGAGAGAGACTGAAGGAGACAAATGAGAGAAAGAGGAGAGTTTTGGAATAGAATTAAAAATAGGTAACGGCGTTATAAGCCGTTTGGGTTTAAGGACTGAAGTGGTCAGTTTTTAAATCCTTTGGACTTGATTGGTATTATGCCAAACCTCAGGGTATGTTTGTGAAATTTACCCTTTTAACTAAAATGTGCACGATTTAAAAAGAGTTTTGAACTTTTATGTTGAAAAAGTATACCTATTTTAGGTGTATGTTTTTTCTCTCTTATGAATTTTTTTTTTTTTTTTTGATAAATTCTCTCTTATGAATTGGTGCAACCTATCAACTATGAGCCTCATCAACTATTAAGGGGAAAAACATAAACAAAAAAAGACATGATCTATTTTCTCCTTTAATTACCTTAGAAGTTCAATGTATATATACTTTGAAGTCAGTGTCCACCATTAATGAATGTACCACATTCGGCAACCTATTCAGTCCCAAATAGTAGTAATTGCTAGCAAATACTACGAAATAGTGACAGCATTTCAAATCTTATTAGTGGAGCATTTAATTGTAGTAGTGTAGATAGTCAAGGATTGATGACCCCAGTTTCATGGAGGTCTTGCTGTAAGCCTGAATCCTCAAGGTAGGGTCCTCCGTACGCTAATTAATAGCCTTGACTTAACTGGGGAATTATCTGCATAATGATCAGACGAAGGTCTAGGCTAGGTCAAGATTAACTCAACCAGCCTATGCGGTTCACAACTCGAATGGAGTGCATGAGATGCCACCGAGGAGGACACCCATGATCATCTCCTTACAATTTTTTTGTCGGTAGATCAATACTCTTTTTTTTTTGGATCCATGAATATTGGCTAATTATATTCAATTGCAAAGGCCAAATTCTAACTTGAGAAGCTGTTGGAAATGTAGTCATAAGTTTATTCAACAACTTAATGGTATAATGATATGGATTACAAATTCATTAGATTTATTGATACAAAAAACTTCATAATTTTTTTCACAATTGTTGAGGTGACAAATTATGATTAGAGTATAATAAAACTATAAAAGTGATGCTAGAATTGGTTCTTAGGATTTTTAGGCTATTTACTTGAATATCTTCTATTGGTGTGCTTTCTCGCCTGTAAAACATAATCCATCTTTCATGTGTTTAAAATGGAGTGAATTTAATGGTATGAGTTTGATAATTAACAAATTTGAATGTGAGTATTTTTTTTTTTTTGAGATAGAAATCATACTTTAACATAATCAAAGTATATGTATATGAAGTTCCCTTTTAAAAACTTGAATCCCTCCACTTACTCCCTCAACCCACAAACACTTATACTTATGGAGTAACCATCACGCCAAGAGTGTATGGTGATCAATTTTAATGTGAATTATTGTCAAGTTAAGATGTTGAATTAATACTTTTACCTCCCAAAAGTGCCAAATTAAGACAAAGAGAACCCCAAACTAAACATCAATCTAGCAATGGTATATAGTATTCTTAAAAGCTTCTACTTGATTATGCCCTTATTAATTAATTAATCTAAGGGCACGCCCAATTTTACACTCAATTTTAAAATTGGTTGAAGTATTTAATTATAAGTGGTGGATAATTATTTTCATATGAATGCACCACTTTAGCAAGCTCTCAATTAGGCATGATCTAAACTTAGTGTTTATTATTTATCCTAAAAATGACTTTTTTTTTAATCCAACATGTAAGACTCTTATAGGTTTTTTTTTTTTCAAATATTTATGTTAATGTATTTTTTAAAATAGAAGTGCACTTTTATCAAGTTTAAGTAAAATACTAATCCGGACACATTTATTACATCTTCAACTTTTGGAAAATGTTCTTATTAGAAAAGATTGAGATCTAGTACAAATAGCAATTGTTTTTCAAAGACTGCCATTGAAAGTTAAAAGGTTCACTTTTAATTTAAGCTCTATCCAATTAGGCTCCTTTTGTACGGCATCATCCCTATTGGCTCTATACCATCTTAGGCCCTTGTTAATGCTAATCAACTATTTCGCTTTGTCCATCTTCTCTTCTTCAATAAATTATCCCTATTTACCCAAAAATAAATAATAATAATAATAATAATAAAAAAGTCAAAACCGCAACCACACGGCCCACCTTCTGTTTCCACTCCTCCCATTCCGAAGATCAACCAAAGAAAGCTCTATATATGATACTACTCTCTCTAATTCCCAATTCCCAACTCCTCCTACTTCAAAATATTTCATCGTGGTACTGATATACATACTTCACATATCAAAAAATATCTTCTTCTTTTTTTGAGTAGACAAAAAATATCTTCTTTATGAATATTTGTATGCATCTCTTGTTGAACAAGGTGATCTTATTCAGGGACAGAACCAGGATTCATACCGGGGGCCAAAGCTTAAAACCAAAAAAAAAATTTATGAAAATAAAAACTAACATCTATTTTATATTCAACAAAATACAGCATACAAAATAAGTATTTCTTAACCATTTCATATTATAAAACACATCAACAAAGTATAACATACAAAATAAGTGTTTCTTATTTTGTGCGTGATTTTTGTTTAGTCTATATTTATTTATTTATTTTGTTTTTGTAGTTAAAGGGGCATGAATTTTATTTATTTCTTTCTTTTCTTGTAGGTCAATATCTAAATATTTTAGAGGAGAGACAAATATATATACATACATATATATATATATATATTTAAGGGCAAATCTTAATTTTTTTTATACTATATTTTTTTTATTGGGGGGGGAGGCCCCCCTCTGCCCTAGTGTAGGTCCGTCCCTGGTCTTATTCTTGGTGGGTCTTTGTTACTTTTTTGTGGGATTTTAGGTTTTATTTGTGTGTGTTTTTAGTTCTTACTTCACTACACTCTATTTGTTTGAAAAGAAAAAGAATAAATAGCATGTGTTGCAAGTGGGTTATCATTGGATCATAAAAATGTCTTTCATTCTCTATTTTATTTGCATGCAGTATGGGGTTCTAAGTTCTAATTACTTGATGGTCTTCTCATGCTTGCCTTTGTAAGTTTGGTGCTGATGGGTATAGTCGAAGAACCTCATTTAACCACCCCATCTGCATTATAATTGTACAGTTTGTAAGATTCTGACATGATACAGTAAAAAATAAAACTATAAAAATAACACTGTAGCACTAAGGTTGCCAACCTTGTCACCATGTAGGACCTTCACTATGCATTTATGTTCTCTCTAATTCTTTTGAAAGGACACGTTCTCTCTAATTTAATATTGAATAAACTAAAGTACAATTTCTTAATATTAAGTTTTGTACTTTGACTTCTTAAATTAACTTCAATTAAATTCAGATATATGATTGTATTGATTTACATGGTACTAGTATAAGGAAAATTTTTAAGCACTCTTAGAGTATAGAGAAATTTAGGAATTGATTGATATAGTACTAGTATAAGGAAAATTTTTAAGTACTCTTATAGTAGGGAGAAATTTAGGAATGATAATTTTGTTTTACCCTGCTTGACCCATCCCGCAAAGATAATGGGGCAGGGATGGGGTAAGATTTTAGCTCCACATCATGGGGCAGGGATGAGGCAAGACAAAATCATGCAAGGTGGAGGCGAAGACACCATCCTTCGGCCCTGCACCGCTCAATTGCCATCCTTAGAGAAATTGTACTCCTTCCTCTCACATTCATGGTTGACTTTATCATGAATTTAATTAGTAGACTCCACATGAATGTGAGAGGAGGAAACATCATTCTCTGTGTTCCGGGTGGAGTAGCTAAGAATTACTCCTAGTATAAACAAAATTATCTCCCAAAGAATATACTTAAAATCACTAATGTAACTCACTGACTAATGTAATTACATAGTTGAAATCAATTAGGGAATTTAAGTAACCATGTTTAAGTTATCTCTGTCAATTTTATACTTAATTGTTGAAGTTGATATATAGAAAATTAAAAGAACAAGAATGGAGAAAAATCAAACAAAATCCATACCAAAGAAAGCCCGAGCTGCCTCGGCTTTAGGTGCAACTGTTACTACTAGGACAATGGTCAGGGTGAGCATTATAACCCTAGGACTTGACATAGTCAATAATGTGGAGATTTCTTTGGCACCCAGCTCTCTCTCTCTCTCTCTCTCTCTCTCTCTCTCATATATTATTAGAGGCTTCTGATTGTGGAGAAATTATAAAGTCCTCATAGTGGACAAATAATATAATCCACCATTCTACTAAAAGACTTCCAAAATTATAATGTTCTCATGGTGGACAAATGATATGATCTACCATTCCACTAAAAGACTCCCACCTGATTAAAATTGTTGAGTTAGAAAATTTTTTAAAACAAAAACTGATTACTAACTCAGCAATTTTAAACAAGTGGAAGTCTTTTAGTGGAATGGTAGACAAGTGTTGATGCTTATTTTTGCGAATCCGTATCCCAAAGGCCCATACGGAGGAAAACCCAATGAAAAGCAAGGCCCAAAGACCCACCAAGAAGACCGAAGAGCAAGAAAGGTCCAAAGAAAGAAGTGCAAGGGAAAGGGACCTGCAGCAAAATACAAATCTGCCACAGAATACAGTTCTTTGGCAGAATGGCTTCGGCAGATAAAAACAAATTGGGCCCAAGACCCTTTTGATCTAGTCAACATTATCTGGCCCACAAAAGCCCAAATTCTTTTGTATAAAAGGATAGGCGTGAAAACTGATATGCAAAAGCACGATGAAAAGAAACAAGGAACGGCAGGAAGTGTCAGTAGCAGGAATCACGTGAAGGAAAAAAAGCCAAACCAAAGAAAAATGACAAACGTAGCAGGAAACGCGTGAAGAAATAAGACAAAAAACACAGCAGACCAAAACAAAGCTAATCTGCTACGGCAGAAATGGCGTGGGAGACAAACACAGAAGACAGTGGAGCAAGCACAGAAGGGCTGGGGCACCACCAACCTATACTTAGCCAAAATAAGGGAGGTGGGCCCACAGTCAAGGGGATTCAGAGGGCGTGGTTTGGTGGTGGGGGGAAAAGGGGGTCTATATTTGGTTTCCTGCCGTGACTTCTTTTGGGGGATATATCTTGCTGGGATGGTATCTTACCCAAAAGAAGTAATAAATGGTTGGGTCCATCTGATGTATGCCATAGAGCTAGGTAGTGAGGTAGCCAAATCCTTATTTAGTCACCTAGAGGTAGAGGTATATAGCAGGAACAAACAAAAGAGAATTTTATCGTGAAATGAGTAGCGTTGCAGCAAACATGTACTGAGCAATGGCAAGGGCAACCAATGGGTGAGTGGGTAATCTTGAAAGGATGCCCACAACAAACCAAAAACAGTTGGTGAAGCCTTAAGGGTAAAAGGGAGAAATCCCATTGAATTAGTTTGCTATAAAAGGAAGGTAACCACGGTAGAAAAAATGAGCGAATTGAAGAGGAAAAAACAGGGGAAGAGGAAAAAAACAGGGGAAGAGAGAAAAACACTAAAAGAGGGAGACTAAATGGAGGGAAGCACTTAAGGGAGAAAACCCATGGTAAGAGAGTAGTAAGCACCCAGAGAGAGGTACCCAGGAAAAGGAAAGACCAAAAAGGGGGAACAACTCACGGCAGGAGAGTAATAAGAAACTAAGAGTAAAGAAAGAACGGAGAGAAAGAAAGAAAGTGGTAAAACAAAGAGAGAAAATACGGCAGGAATAGGGGCATGCATCAATAGACCATCTTTTCCCTCCCTCTTAGCAAACCCACTCTTTGATGTCGTCAAAAGTAATAGCTAGTAGCCATTTAGGCCTATTCTCCAAAATGCACAACTTTAATGGCAAAAGCCTATGACAAGGTTGTTCAAGTTGGGGTTTGGGTTCTTTCTTGGTTTACTTATCTTATGGGAAGATTCAATACTTGATTTTGATTGCAAATATATTTGATTTCTCTCATTATAAATTATATCTGTTGTATTTAGTCATCCTGCCGTAACACATTTTTTATCACGTCTGCTGCATCAGTTGTCCTACTGTGGTATCTTTACGTTTTGTACATGTTATTCTGCTGTAGCACATTTTCATTATATTTACCGTGTTAGCTATATTATACTAGCTCAACCTATTTTGTGGAAGCTTTCTTCTTTATTTGTTATTACGTTTCACTGTTGGCACAAACTAATCATTATCCTGCCATAAGTATATATATACATATATCTTGTTTCTCATGTTCTGCAAAATATATTTTATATATGTATATGTGAATACGTATAAGTATATATACTCATATATGTATGCATATATATTTGAGAATATGCTAACCCATTTAAACTAACATTTGTTTGATGGGTATTTTCTTTGGGTTTTAGATTTGTTTATGTGCAGGAAGTAGAAAAGTATTTCTGCAGTAAAAACGAAGAGTAGTCATTCACATTGCAAAAGGCTTAACTGTACAGCAGATAGCTTTAAAGCACAGCAGATAACTTTAATGCACGGCAGACAGCTTTATTGCACAGCAGAAAGTTTTACTGCAAGGTAGAAGACTTTAATGCACAGCAGACAACTTCAAATGCACAACAGAAAGCTTTACTACATAGCAAGAAGCTTTATCGCACAGCAGAAAGTTTCCAACATAGCAAAAAAGTCAATCCTACGGCAGAAACTGAAGAAAAGTTTCTTTTGCGGTAGAAATTGGAAAAAAGTTCTTTTTGCGGCAGAAATTGGGGAAAAGTTACTTCTGTGGTAGAAACAGAGGATAAGCACCACGTTCTGTCCGCTATAAGCATGCTCCTGGCAGATGAGACATAGTTTCCGCACAAGCCGAACCAAATTGAGTTGCAGTTGGACCGGTCTCAACTTCCTTACTCAGAATACTCGGGCCCGATACCGCAGGAGGCAGCCCAGCCCACTTTAACCACAAAAAGGCCCACCACAACAAGTGATGTGGTTTATCAGAGGATCATGTCCTTTCCTATCTCATCTTCAATTTCTTTTAACTTCCTTGCAAATTCTGCTTCGTTGAGCATTTCTCAGAATTTCTCTAGATTTTGTTGCACCACCTCCGCCTCTATTGATTCGTGTAAAGCTGGGGAAAAGAGAAACAATGTATAACTGCCATCATTTTCTTCTATTCAATAATATATGAAATTTCTTGAGGTTGATTAAACCGAAAATTAATAATGCAATTGCGCACGAAAGTCCACAATGTTCATTTTACCATAAAGAAAAAGAGCCCGCTCTATTTTGCATCATTACAAATAGTCACACAAAGGAGCTCATATATGGTGTACCCGGCATATATGCCAGGTACAACATATAATTTTCGCACACAGAGAGAGAAAGAGAGAGAGATGGCAGCAGAGCAAACGAGCAAAACAATTGAAGCATATCCGATGAAAGGTAGAGATGGTGTCCACAGCTATGCTAACAACTCTTCTTACCAGGTATCCTTCTCTATATATACGTATACCAAGAATTTTAGGCCGTTGGCAAGTTTATAATTTACTCTTCGGGTTTGAAATCTCTTACTCATACAGTCATACTCATTTTTATCCTTCGGTTTTGGGTGGGTTAATGAGTCCAGTTCCAATTTTTCTCAGTCTAAACAAATCCCAAAGATCTGTAACCTCTACCCTTGTATCCTTTCACACTTTATTAGAATGATAATTCTTTCCGGTAATGCAAACTAGCTTGAATGACTTCCTAAAAAATATAAGACAAATTTCTTATTTATTTATGTATATCTATAACTTCCCATCGGATCTCATGTAAGCAATATACATGTAACTTGCCCAGTTAATAATAATAGCTTAATCTCAGGTAGTATATTTGTCTTTGTATGACCTGTTTGGTTGAGCTAATGTTCAGCTAAAAGGGAATGTAAATTTTTTTTAAAGGGTACAACTTGTAATTTTATAGAATAAAGAAGATAACAAATTAGCTCATCCAAAAGAAGTACTCATGATTATTGTGGGCAATATCTTGTGTTGGTTGGTGTGTGGATAAACAATTGTGTCTAGAACTATATGTTATTAGTTTTTCGTAATTATGTAATGATGACAGCAACTAAGTTTATTAGAATGATAATGAGGAACACTTTTGCTTTTCAGGGAAGAGTTAATAACGCTGCAAAAAGGCTGATCATTGAGGCAGTTGTAGAAATTCTTGATATCGAGAACTTTGCTTCCTCAAACTCCTTTCGAATTGCAGATTTAGGTTGCTCTGTTGGGCCTAATACATTTTTTGCAGTGCAAAACATAATTGCGGCAGTGCAGTTTAAGTATCAATGTCAAGGGCTTGACTCTCAGCTCCCCGAATTTCAAGTCCTCTTCAATGATCACACCTCGAATGATTTCAACACACTTTTCTCCTCCCTCCCATTAGACAGGAAATATTTGTTAGGATTAGTGCCCTTAAATCCTATTGTATGATGCTATGTATGACATTATGTATGATCTAATGTTGTGATTAATAAATTTGTTTTATTATTATCTAAAATAATGATAACATGAATATTTGGAAATTATCATATAGTCCATGAGATGCTAGTATGTGACTTATGTGATTTAGTCACAGAAGATATAAGTCACAAGTTCTTTGTAAACTCAGAATTTTAGTTCGTAGTCGGTGATGAAATTGGGCATTTCATCTGCGAAGATTATAACATATCAACTAAGATGATTTGTCTTGATCATGGAAGTGGAGACTTCTAGTTGATGTGTTAATATGTTTTAAGAGTTAAGACATATTGAATTAGACCGCTGTGAGATTTATTATTCTCCTAATGACCGTCAAATGAATAATAAATCTCACGATTTCTATTTACGTGAACTCTTAATCCTGAGAGAATAATGGACCTAATCATGAAGTGTAGGTTGCTTTGATATATCAGGAGTGAGATCTAAAGTACGATCAAAACCTCAGTATGTTGGGCAGTCACATTTAGTGTTGATGGAACATATATTCTTAAGACGAAATCCATAGTCTCTTAATGGAGATATAAAATATTCCCTTGAGATAAGTTTAATGGGTTCAGTTATTCAAATAGTTAGGCCTAACCACTTTAGTAAGAAATTACTAAAGTATATATTTATGAAATTTGATTTCATAAATATATGATGAATAACTTAAAGGATTAAATTGGATACTCAAGGATTAAGATGTAGTAATTTTCAAAGTGACAGTCTATATCTATGACTTTGTATTACTACAAATATTTTATGAAGGGGTTGCATGTATAATAAAGTCTTGGGATATAATTTATTAATAAGACCTAGAGTGCAATTATATTTATATAGTGGTATTAAATATAATTAATGGTAACTTTGGATTTGTCAAGAGTTGACAGAAAAGTCCAAGGCCCATTGGAGTTAATGTCTTATTGGTCCATTTTGGTCTCACTCCAAGCCACACACTAAAGCCCAATTGGAAATGCCCAATTAGATAATCAGTTAAATATAAAGGGAGAGACATACATAATTTTTTATAAGAGAAAAAAAGAGAAACATCATTGTGAAATGGTGTGTATGTGTGAGTGAAGCCACTCCATTATTCTCCCTTGGAAACTGATTGAGAGACCACACTTCTTGGGCGTAAAGTGGAATTGGAGTGAAGATTAAAAGTGTTCCCAAGTACTTATAATCTTTTGTTTTGAATTTCACCGCACCAAAGTACGCTATTTTATTCTTAAATTCTGAAATTTACATAGTACATGTTATCAATCATGAATGAAATAGATCCATGTTTGTTGCTTCTACTGTGTGTTTTGTATGAGATACAAAACTAGATTTTCCAACAATTGGTATCAGAGCCAGGTTTTCATCTCATGATTGTATAGCATGTGATTGGATTTTAGAATAAAAGAAAAATGGTTTCTTGATGATATCGGGTTCACACCAAGGATGCATATTCTCTTGGTTTGTTCGAAGTGGCCTAAAACCATTCGGTTAAATAGATTGCACAGTTTGTCATCTATGTTATTAGCGTGCATTGAATGTAACTGTTATATAACTGTCACATGCATGCACCGCTTGGATATAAATGTATATGTTGGCATCATTTTTTTTTTGGGTAAATATGGAGTAATTGCATTAAGAAATAACGGAAGTTCCACAAACAGGGGGGCCAAGCCTGTTACGGTGCTTGCCCAGGGAATCAAAATTCAAAAGGGGGATAACATTATGGGGAGGGGTAACAAAATAAGTATCTCCACTATCACTAGCAGCTCCCAATCGTGCCAAGGCGTCCGCGCAAGCATTGGCCTCCCGGTAACAATGTAGCATCCTAGCATGAGATAGCTGCTTCAACAGTTCCCTGCAATCATCAACAAGGCCGGATAGGTCCCCATTAGTGTTGCTATTACCAGACAAAAGGGAAAGGGCTGTTGTTGCATCAAGTTCAATCTCTACTGCCTGCGTCTGCAAATCCAGACAAAGGGTGAGCCCCTCCCTCAGAGCCCACATCTCAGCTGCGAGGCTAGAACTAACCACCATGGGCTTTGCAAAGCCCCTAATCCACAGCCCATTGCTGTCCCTGAGCAGACCCCCGCATCCGGATGTAGCACCTTCTACCCCAAAGGAGCCATCCGTATTCAGCTTAAGCCACCCACCACCTAGTTTGGACCACCTAACTTGCTTGATTACCTTGCTGTTTGTCTCCTCCCGGTTATCCACACAATAAAAGAATTCTCTAACTTGCATCTCCACAGCCTGGACAAGGTTAAGGCTTGCTTCTTGCTGTTTGAAAGCCTTGCGGTTGCATTGTAGCCAAAGGTTCCAAATCCCAAATAGAAAAAAACACTTCCACGGGTAGTCCCTGTGAACTGCCAGATGATGACTATGAGCATTCACGTGAAGCCAACTCGCAAGGTCACCTGAAAAAGAGGATTGGACCTGAGGAGGGCATCTAGTTGAGCGCCAAAACTCCTGCGCAACAGGGCACTCTCTAAGCACATGCAGTATGCTTTCATCATTGTCTAAGCAAAAAGCACAACCTCCTAACCCCTCAATACCTCTATGAGTCAATATACTTTTAACCGGTAGACTTTTGTGGAGGCATTTCCACAAAAAAACTTGGATTTTTGGTAGAGTCTTGACCTTCCAGACCCATTTCCCAAGGAAATCATTTGCACTCAAGTCTTCTTCTATAGCCAACAAATAGGCATTTCTTGAGTCGAATTCACCATTGATGCTCGAAATCCAACTCAGCTGGTCCTCCTTCTCCGAGATTCTTCTAAGCGTGGTTGCATGGATAGCTTTTAGGATCAATGGACTTAGTGGGACAGATAGCATGTGCAAGTCCCAGCTACCATGTGAAGTAACATCCTTGATCAATAAGTTGTCCTCTCCTCTGGCCAAAGGCCCTTCAACTAAAGATCTCAATGTACCTACATTGAGCCACTTATCATGCCAGAATCTAAGACTACTATTGCTTCCAATAGTCCATTTTGCTCCTAAGTCGCAAATCTCCTTGCCCTTTTCCACAGCAGCCCACAACCGGGACTGCCTACTTCTTTGGTTCTGCCTCCGGCACTGATATTTCTTATGGAGGACCTCAACCGAGCTAGCACCTCTACACCTAGTCATTCTCCAATAAAGTTTGGCTGCAAGAGTAAGATTCCTTCCCTTGGTACCCTGAATGCCTAAACCACCTTTTGCCTTGGGTTTAGCAATCTTAGACCAGCTAATCATGAGCATTTTCTTCCCCGAATCACTTTCTCCCCATAGAAAGTCTCTATTGATTTTGTCAATGTGGTTAAGAACCCTGGCCGGTAAGACGCATCCTTGCATCACATAGGATGGGATAGCCGAAATAACTGATTGAGACAAGATGACTCTCCCTGCCATAGACAGCATATTGGCTTTCCAACCTTGGAGCTTCGCCTGGACTCTTTCAATAATGAAATTAAAATCCCTAGAAGTTGAACCCGGGTGTTTTAAGGGAAAACCTAAGTACTTACCCAAGTTAGGAGTTGAGTTGAATCCCAAGACCTCACAAAATTCAGCCCTAGAATCTTGGCTGACATTGGGGGAGAAGTAAACCTTAGACTTGTGAAGGCTAACTTTCTGCCCGGACAATTCACAAAAAGAGTCAAGAGCTTCTCTAATATGGCAACAGTTCTTCAAGTCGGCTTTAGCAAATAAGACCAAATCATCCGCGAAGAACAAATGAGAGAAAGCAGGGCCATTCCTTGAGGCTTTAACTGGGTCCCAAAGTTTTGCCTCACATTTTTCCGAAATAAGAAAACCCAACATCTCCATACATAGTATAAAAAGGTAGGGAGACATCGGGTCTCCTTGCCTGATGCCGCGGGAAGGCAAAAACGGATCTAATTTCCCCCCATTAAATAGCACAGAAATGGAAGAAGAGGAGACGCAGCTCATGTTGGCATCATTTGTTGATTATTATAAGGCTTTTGATCTTGCATGGTTTCGTGGACCCATGTGATATTTTCATTCCGCCATTAACATGCTTTCAATTATATATATGGGTTTATATGCAAGTTCTTGATGGCCATCTTATAAGCATGTAATATTTGCCTTGGGTGTACAATCCGTATATTATGTTTTATATATAAAATATATGGGTTTACATGCAAATTGTTTATAAAGGATTCATCATATTGTTGCTTGCCTTGCATCATATATTTATAGTCAAACAGTATATTAATGCTAGAATAAAGTATTTTGGTTTCCTGTTAAAATACTTTAATGAAATTTATTCCTAATGAGATTAGGATTATGTTTTCAAGGGTTTCTAGCATTATTATGGTTCTTGATCTTAAAAACCTTTAAATTAAAATATCTAGTGGGAGAGAGATACAAGGGTTGGATCCCACGGCCTCCATTATCGGTTCATAGTAGTGTGGGTAAGCACCACGTCTTGGCGTATATGCCTCACGATCCCAAAGGAGGGTGTTTACTTCATAGTACTACAAGATTGAACTAACCCGTTTAAAGTAGTGTGGACAAGCATCTCGTCTTGGCATATATGCCTCGTGATCCCAAAGGAGGGTGTTTTGTTTCATGGTACTACAAGTTTGAACACTGTAAGGGAGATGCAATGTGGCTACACATGATTCTAGATAATGGTGTATACTAGACTAAGTATAATGTTAACCTCCCAAAGGAGCTATGTCATTATTACTTAGAAGCTAAAGGTAATACAACATATTATTAGTGTATGATAAGAGTTATCATGATAGCACTAATAATGAGAATAGTTCTCAATCAATTAATGTGTTTATAATAAACTTGCTACCAAGAAATTATAGACATGGATTGGTTTGTCGTTGCATATATTATTTTATGGTTTTATAAGGTTCCATATTATATACTTATATGCTAAATTGATAATGTCCAGTTTACTTATTATATTCATGTTTATTATTTTCAGATTTGAACATGGCATCATTTAGCCCACTTGTTACTATTCCTAATCAAAACAAACTGACTAGATCCAACTATGTTGACTGGAAAAGAAATTTGGACATTGTTCTTACAGCTAAAGAGCACAAATATGTGCTTACTCAACCATGTCCTAGCTTTCCATCATTAGATGCTCCTCTTGAGGAAAAACAACGATATGATTGTTGGCAGAAATCTAATGAAATGGCCAAGTGCTACATCCTAGCATCTATCTCAAATGTTCTACAACATCAAATGCAGGATGTAGAACTAGTTTCGGACATTATGCTAAGTCTGAAGGAGATGTTTGGTGAGCAAGGTCATTCTGCAAGGCAAGAAACTATAAGGCAAATTTATAATACCAAAATGGCTGAAGGTACTTTAGTGAGGGAGCATTGTCTTAGGATGATCTCTAATTTGAATACATTGGAAGTTTTAGGTGCCGATATTAATGGAGAATCCCAAGTGGATATGATACTCCAATCACTACCAGAATCATTCAAGGAATTCAGACTTAGCTATAATATGAACAAAAAGATTTATACATTGTCTGAATTGATGAATGAGTTGGTAGCGGCAGAAGGCATCCTTGGTACTTCTAGTGTTGATGCTAATATGGCTGAAGCTTCTACTTCTTAACCTAAGTTGAAAGGCAAGGGTAAGAAGAAGAAGAAGGACTTCTCCAATAAAGATGGTAAACAAATTGCCTTAGGGGTTGCCAACAAAGGAAAGAAAACCAAAGGAAAGTGTTTCAATTGTGGTGAGAAAGGACATTGGAAGAGGAATTGTCCAATATTTAAGGTTGCCAAGAATAAAGGTATTAAAAGTACATTCCTTCTTGAAACATGTTTGGTATAGAATCCCACAAATTCCTGGTGTGTGGATTCAGGTTGTACTAATCATATCTGCAAATCCTTGCAGGGGTTTCAGGGGACCAGAAAGCTAAATGAAGGGGAAATGTTTCTTACCTTGGCTAATGGGAGCAGGATTCTAGTTGTAGCTATTGGAGTGTTTAATTTATGTTTTGAATCTAGAGTTTTAATATTGGAAGACTGTTTGTATGTACCTAATGTTTGTAGGAATTTAATTTCTGCAACTTATTTAGGTAAACATGGATATTATGTTATCCTAAAAGACAATGTTGTAATAAAGAAGGATAAAGTGTTTATCTGTTCTGGCAATATTGTGGATGGTCTTTATATTTTAACTCCTGATAAGCATGAATTATATAATTCTGAATTAGATCATAACTCTCATGTAAAATCATTAAAGAGAAAGTTTCCTTCTTCTAATGAAGCATATCTTTGGCACTTGGGTTTGGGTCATATTAATCTAAACAGAATTCAAAGACTAATCATAGATGGACTCTTAGAGCCATTGGACTTTGATAAATTTCTAGTTTGTGAATCTTGTTTGGAAGGTAAAATGACCAAACAACCTTTTAATGCAAAAGGTAGAAGAGCCCAAGAATTGCTTGAATTAGTTCATACGGATGTATGTGATCCTATGTCAACCCATGCAAAAGGAGGTTATGAGTACTTCATCACTTTTACTGATGATTACTCAAGATATGGTTATGTGTACCTAATGAGACGAAAATCCGAAGCTTTTGAAAAGTTCAAAGAGTTTAGGGCTGAAGTTGAAAATAATTAGGTAAACACATAAAGGCCATTCGATCTGATCGAGGTGGCGAATACTTTCTTGGGGATTTCAAGGATTACTTAATTCAAAATGGGATTGTATCCCAATTGACTGTACCTGGAACTCCCCAACAGAATGGTGTAGCAGAAAGAAGGAATATGACTCTTTTGGAAATGGTTAGGTCCATGATGAGTTACTCAACTTTACCAGTTTCTTTTTGGGGATATGCACTAAAAACTGCTATACATATTTTGAATTTAGTTTCATCAAAATCTGTTCCCAACACACCTAAGGAATTGTGGAGTGGGCGTAAGCCTAGTATGAAATATCCCCACATTTGGGGATGTCCAGCACATGTGTTGAAAAGAAAGTCTAATAAGTTGGAAGCTAAAACCGAAGTATGCATGTTTTTAGGGTATTCAAAGGAAACAAAGGGTTATTTATTCTATAATCATAAAGATAACAGTGTTTGTTAGCACACATGCCAAATTTTTGGAGGATGATTATGTGAATAATTTTAATCCTAGAAATAAAGTTATTTTGGCTGAAATGAATGAACCTGTAAATGAACAACCAATGGATGAAGCTAGGGATGATGTGACTTTATTAGATACATCACAAGATATTACTCATGAGATGACTAGTACATAGGTGCCTCGTCGTAGTGGGAGAATTGTTTGACGTCCTATAAGATTTATAGGTTTGGGAGAAACTTATGAAGCTATCCCAGAAGAGGCTGAATCAGATCCCTACACTTATGAAGAGGCAATGAATGATATAGATGCGCATCATTGGGTCCAAGCTATAAAATCTGAATTAGATTCTATGTATTCTAATCAAGTTTGGGATCTTGTAAAGGCACCTAACGGCACTATACCTGTCGGTTGCAAATGGGTTTACAAGAGAAAGAGAGGGATTGATGGAAAGGTTGAAACCTTTAAAGTAAGACTAGTGGCGAAAGGGTATACATAAAAGGAAGGTATTGACTATGATGAAACTTTTTCGCCAGTATCCATGCTTAAATCTATCAGAATTCTCTCATCCATTGCTGCTCATTATGATTATGAGATTTGGCAAATGGATGTCAAGACTGCATTTCTTAATGGCAATCTTGAAGAAGAAATCTATATGATGCAACCGGAAGGTTTCATAGCAAAGAACCAAGAGCATATGGTATGCAAGTTGAAAAGGTCCATTTATGGACTTAAGCAAGCATTTAGGTTATGGAACATCAGATTTGATCAAGCAATTAAATCATTTGGTTTTGAACAAAATCTTGATGAACCATGTGTGTACAAAAGACATCGAGATAAAGTAATAATGTTCCTAGTGCTTTATGTTGATGACATTCTACTCATTGGAAATGATGTAGGGGTAATGTCATCAGTAAAAGTTTGGTTGTCAAGCCAATTTGATATGAAGGACTTAGGTGAAGCTAACTTTATTCTAGGGATCAAGCTTTGGCGAGATCGCAAGAATAAGATGTTAGGTTTGTCACAAACTGAGTCTATAGATAAGGTTCTAGAACGGTTTAACATGCAAAACTCCAAGAAATAATTACTTCCTTTTAGACATGGAGTTCCTCTGTCTGATGACCAAAGGCCTAAGACTCTTGAGGAAGAAAATATGATGAGACAAGTTCCTTATGCTTCTGTAGTTGGAAGTCTTATGTATGCCATGTTTTGTACTAGACCAGATATCTGCTATTCAGTTGGCATGGTCAGCCGATATCAATCAAATCCAGGACCAAAACATTGACAAGCTGTAAAGCATATTCTCAAGTATCTACGGAGAACGAGAGATTATATGCTTGTTTACCGGTGTGAGGATTTGATTCCCATTAGCTATACAGATTCAGACTTTCAGTCAAATCTAGATTTTAGAAAATCCACTTCAGGATGTGTATTCACCTTGGGAGGTGGAGCCATAAGTTGGAGGAGTACTAAGCAATCTTGTATTGCGGATTCCACCATGGAAGCTGAATATGTCGCTACTTGTGAAGCGGCAAAAGAAGCTATATGGCTCAAGAAATTCCTTTCTGATCTTGGTGTAATGAGAATGGAGCAAGTTACCATCACATTGTTTTGCGACAATAGTGGAGCAGTTGCATAATCCAAAGATCCAAGAAATCATAAGAAAGGAAAGCACATTGAGAGAAAGTACCACATTATTCAAGACATTATTGCTCGTGGAGATGTAGTGGTTGCAAAGATTGAAAGTGCAAATAATCTAGCAGATCCTTTTACCAAAGCCTTGCCTCAAAGGACTTTCGAGTTACATTTGGAGCAAATGGGAGTTAGATTAGTGCACAATAGTCTTTAGGGCAAGTGGGAGATTGTTAGGATTAGTGCCCTTAAATCCTATTGTATGATGCTATGTATGACATTATGTATGACTTAATGTTGTGATTAATAAATTTGTTTTATTATTATCTAAAATAATGATAATATAAATATTTGGACATTATCATATACTCCATGAGATGCATAGTATGTGACTTATGTGATTTAGTCACAGAAGATATAAGTCACAAGTTTTTTGTCAACTCAGAATTTTAGTTCGTAGTCGGTGATGAAATTGGGCATTTCATCTGCGAAGACTATAACATATCAACTAAGATGATTTGTCTTGATCATGGAAGTGGAGACTTCTAGTTGATGTGTTAATATGTTTTAAGAGTTAAGACATATTGAACTAGACCGCTGTGAGATTTATTATTCTCCTAACGACTGTCAAATGAATAATAAATCTCACGACTTCTATTTACGTGAACTTTTAATTCTGAGAGAATAATGGACCTGATCATGAAGTGTAGGTTGCTTTGATATATCAGGAGTGAGATCTAATGTCACAATCAAAACCTCAGTATGTTGGGTAGTCACATTTAGTGTTGATGGAACTTGTATTCTTAAAATGGAATTCATAGTCTCTTAACGAAGATATAAAATATTCTCTTGAGATAAGTTTAATGGGTTCAATTTTTCAAAGAGTTAGGTCTAACCACTTTAGTAAGAAATTACTAAAGAATATATTTATGAAATTGGATTTCATAAATATACAAGGATTAAGATGTAGTAATTTTCAAAGTGACGGTCTATATTTATGACTTTGTATTACTACGAATATTTTATGAAGAGATTGCATGTATAATGAAGTCTTGGGATATAATTTATTAATAAGGCCTAGAGTGCAATTATATTTATATAGTGGTATTAAATATAATTAATGGTAACTTTGGACTTGTCAAGAGTTGACAGAAAAGCCCAAGGCCCATTGGAGCTAGTGTCTTATTGGTCTCTTTTGGTCCCACTCCAAGCCACACACTAAAGCCCAATTGGAAAGGTCCAATAGGCCAACCCAATTAGATAATCAATTAAATATAAAGGGAGAGACATACAAACTTTTTTATAAGAGAAAAAAAGAGAGACATCACTGTGAAATGGTGTGTATGTGTGAGTGAAGCCACTCCATTATTCTCCCTTGGAAACTGATTAAGAGACCACACTTCTTGGACGTAAAGTGGAATTGGAGTGAAGATTAAAAGTGTTCCCAAGTACTTATAATCTTTTGTTTTGAATTTCACCACACCAGGGTACACTAATTTATTCTTAAATTCTAAAATTTACATAGTGCATGTTATCAATCATGAATGAAATAGATCCATGCTTGTTGCTTTCGCTGTGTGTTTTGTATGAGATACAAAGCCAGATTTTCCAACAATATTATGCTGCAGGCGTACCAGGTTCATTCTATGGTCGCTTATTTCCGAATGGATCTCTACACTTCGTTCATTCTTCTTATACCAACCATTGGCTTTCCAGAGTACCAAAAACTGTAGTTGACAAAAGTTCCCCTGCTTGGAATAAGGGGAGAATACACTACACAAGTGCAAAAGATGAAGTTATTATGGCCTATGAAGCTCAATACGTTGAAGACATGGAATACTTTCTGCATGCTAGGGCTCAAGAGGTTGTGCGTGGAGGATTGGTTGCACTTATCGTTTCTGGACGCCCCAACGGAATCCACCATTCTCACAAACTACACAAAATATAACATTTGACCTCCTAGGATCTTGCCTAATGGACATGGCTAAAAAGGTAAGACACTATCAATTGTCCAAATAATTCCAAGGGGTTGATCTATGGCTCCTAAGGCTTCATGGAATTTAAGGAGTCCTCGGTTTAAAACTCTTAGCTAGTATTTTGAGGTTACTCCTATCAAATTCCTTCCTATAATTACCTAATGTGTACAATAGACATACCTTGAGAAATAGCTAGGTGGTGGAAGAGCTTAGGACCCACATTGGTCAAAAAAAGAAAAAAAATCGGTTGCCCCAAGTTTGAAATATACTATGTGAATATATTGATTTTGGTCTGCCTTTTTATCTTCATCTAAATTATTTTTCAAAAGTTAAAGCTGGAAAAGTATTTGTCTTTAAACCGTTGTGACAAGCTTAATTATCATCTTAATTGTAAAAGAAAAAAAAGATTAAATCCACTTTTTCCTTTGAAATTGTTGTTGTTGCATGATACGTACATGTCTTGTCTTGAGAGTTGATTAATTTACTTTTGTATCTTTCAGGGAATAGTTAGTGAAGAGAAAGTGGACTCCTTTAATATTCCATTGTATTACATGTCTCCCCAGGAACTAGAAGCTGCTGTGGATCGAAATGGGTATTTTAGTATAGAGAGAATGGAGGACTTACCTCCCATTCAAGAAATAATTACTAGTACCATTCCTAAAAGCCAAATAGTCGCATCTCACATGCGAGCTGCATTGGATGGACTAATCAAGACACATTTTGGAGATGCAATCTTAGACGAGCTCTTTGACTCATTAAGTAAGAAAATTGATGAAGGAATGCCCATGCAATGGTTATTCACGAAACTTTATTATTTTTTTCTTTTGCTTATTTTATTACTATGTTAATGTCTCAAGGATCATGAAAGATTACTCCACTATGAATTTGAAAGCCAATAAGAGGCAAGGTTGTACGCAATAAAATTTTGATTCCAAGAATAGATTGGAATTAAAAAAATCTTTTATTTATGTTTCAAGAAAATATTATTGGTGCTGCCAGACATGTACAGCTCAAGAGGGCTTGAATTATTTTGTTGCTCCTAAAGGTCTGCGTGAGCTTAAAAAAATTGGAGCCCTTTTTGGTCTTTTCCTCTTCAAATCTGGACTTTTCTTGCCTTTATTAAAAAAATTGGAGCCCTTTATTACTAGAGCTAGGTATATTTATGTTTGTTTGTTGAAGAGTGAAAAGGCGTGGGTTGTTTCCTCATTTTGGCCCTACTTTTCTTGTCTTATCCCTTTGTTTGAGGTGTTTGACAGTCCAACTACTTTACTGATAGCTTATCAATGATAGGAGAAATTATACGGTCTTTTGGTAAATCATGTCACTTGTCTACCATTCTACTAAAAGATTTCTACTTGTTTAAAATTGTTGAGTCAGTAATCAGTTTTTGTTTTAAAAAATTTTCTAACTCAGTAATTTCAAACAGATGAGAGTCTTTTAATGGAATGGTAGACCACATCATTTGTTAGAGAACTTATAATTTCTCGTGATCCTCGGTGCTAACATCTGGGGTCCTACAGACATGGAGGATTTTATGGTAACGTTGGAAGACAAAAGTCAAACTGAGGAAGGCGGAGCTGACCCACTATTAAATGGTAGTAATGTAGTCATTGGGCCAACTAACCCAAAGTTAGGTCTGGAAACAACAATGGGCCGAGTAAGTGACTCACAGCAAGAGGAACATCAGGCTAAAAGGGACATGGAGCAAACCACACACACTAAAAAGCCCAAGACAAAGAAAATAAATACACTAAAAACAAGTCAAACACCAGAGTACTAGTGGCTCTGGGGATTCTATCAGTGGGTTTGGGGGCGGAAAGAAAAATGAGGCACTTCAGCAGAGATCTAATGGAACTTAGAGGAGGCTTACACGAGTCTCAATTGACACGATAGTTGTGGAGGAACATGCAGATGAGGAAGGTTCGAAGAGGAAGCTTTTGGCACCGTTGGGAGAGTTGGATCCGAATGTTGTGCAAGGAAATAGATGGAAGTTTGATACAGATGAGGTTAGTTTGGGTAAGATTTTTAAACAATATCTGGGATCGATGGAGGTTGCTCAGCAACCCCACCGGGACCAATGAGTATTATGAGTTGGAACTACCGAGGGCTTGGGAACCCTTGGTCAGTTCAGGCCCTGAAAGGGGTGATTCAGAAAGAAGATCCCAATTTGGTTTTTCTCATGGAAACCAAATTAGAAAAGAAGGAAATGTAGAAAGTTCAAGAGGAAATTGATATGTTACAAGGAATAATAGTCTCAAGCGTACGCAGAAGTGGTGGATTGGCGTTACTATGTCTCAATTCGTTTCCTTAATAGGAGGTATATTGATGCTCTGGTTGATTCTAGGGATGAGGTAGGAGAAAGGAGATTAACGAGTTTTTATGGAAACCCAGAAACACATAGGAGAATTGAGTCTTGGGAATTGATAAAACAACTTGGGAAGCAGATTGACTTACCATGGGTGTGCATTGGAGATTTTAATGAAATTTTGAGTGTCAATGAGAAGGAAGGAGGAGTGCATAGATCTAGTAGGCAAATTGAAAAATTTCGGCAATGTTTGGAATGTAATGGATTGAGGGATTTAGGCTATACAGGATCATGGTATACATGGGTTGGGGATAGGAAGGACTATGGATGTATTAGCAAGACTTGATAGAGCGGTAGCAACAACAAAATGGCGTGGGAAATTTCCTAAGGCAAGATTGCTCCACCTAGCAAACTCGACATCTGATCACTGTATCCTTCTGTTGAAATTGGAACAAGCCCCACGACATGAAAAGGTTAAGAAACGCTTTCGATTTGAATCTATGTGGCTTAAACATGAACAATGTGAAGAGGTGGCAAAGGAGGCATGGGAAACAGGGGGGCAAGTGGGAAGGGGTAACTCAATTGAAAGCTGTCTGGAGAATTGCAGGATAGTGTTAACTAGATGGAATTCAAGGGTCTTTGGCCACACGGGGAAGAATATAGGGAGAATACATAAGAGATTACAAACATTAGAGGAACAAGCAGTTGGTCACTCCAATCATGACCAAATACTAGAGACTAGAAAGGAGCAAATAAACTATATGCTATGGAGGAAGACATGTGGCATCAGAGGTCACGGAGTAATTGGGTAAAATCAAAAGATAAAAATACCCAATGCTTTCACGAGAAGGCATCTAGCAGGAGACAAAAGAATAGTGTCCTTGGGTTGATGGATGAGTCCAATCAATGGCAAAAGGATCCAGAGGTGGTGAAGAACATTGTAGTCAATTACTATCAGAAATTGTTTAGTACCTCCCATAACACTGTCCAGGAAGAACTCCTCCAGTCTATTGATGCTAAGGTGACAGAGTCTATGAACACACTACTCATCAGAGAGTTTCAACCAACAGAGGTGAGAAAAGCTTTGACACAGATGCACCCAATGAAAGCCCCAGGACCAGATGGTATGAATCCTCTATTTTATCAGCATTTTTGACCCATTGTTGGAGAATGTGTAACAAAGTGTGTGCTGGATTTTTTGAATTTGGGTGTTATACCACCAAAATTTAATGAAACCCACATCATACTTATTCCTAAGATTAAAAGCCCCAAAAAAATTATTGAATACCGTCCCATTAGTTTGAGTAATGTTGTACCTAGAATTGCTTCAAAAGTCTTAGCCAATAGACTAAAAGTTGTACTACCGACTATCATTAGTGAAAACCAAAGTGCCTTCATGGCAAATAGACACATCATAGACAACATTTTGGTAGCTTTTGAGGTTATGAATCACATTAGTCAAAAGAGAGGGGGCTTGGTGGGGGAAATGGCCTTGAAGCCAAACATGAGTAAAGCATATAACAAAGTCAAATGGGGGGGGGGGGGGGGGGGGGTTGGAACAAATTATAATAAGAATGGATTTTCACCTGAGGTGGATTAACATTATTATGCAATGTCTGTCCTCTGTAACCTATTCTATCTGTATTAGTGGGGCCCCCCAAGGGCATATAATTCCAACTCGGGGTTTACGCCAAGGTGACCCCCTCTCTCCCTATTTGTTTTTGTTGTGTGTAGAGGGCTTATCATCTTTGATCCAAAAAGCTACTACAGAGGGCAAGATTCATGGCATATCCATTTGCAGGCAAGGACCACAACTATCGTATTTGTTCTTTGCAAACGATAGCTTGATGTTTTACCAAGAAACTTCAGCGGAAGGTGAAGAACTCATGAGACTCCTACAGGTGTATGAACTTTCTACAGGCTAGCAGCTTAATCGAGAAAAGACCTCTCTATTTTTCAGTAGAAACACATCACTAGACACTCAAGAGTATATTAAAGAACTATTTGGAGTTGAGGTTATCAAGTAGCATGAGAAATACTTGGGTTTTCCTTCATTGGTTGGTAGATCTAAGCGAAACACTTTCCAACAGTTGAAGGTACGGTTGGCAAATAAGCTCTCTGGGTGGAAAGAGAAACTATTATCCAATGCAGGTAAAGAGGTACTCATCAAGGCTATAGCATAAGCTATTCCAGCCCACACCATGAGCTATTTCTTGCTGCCAAAAAAGCTGTGTGATGAGATGACAAGCATGGTTCGGAACTTCTAGTGGGGGAAGAAAGGGGACGAAAGGAAAATGGCATGGCTGAATTGGGATAAGCTGTGTGAACCAAAATTCAAAGGTGGTATGGGCTTCAGAGATTTACATGCTTTTAACCTTGCTCTCTTAGCTAAGTAGGGGTGGCGACTGCAACAAGGAAAAAACTCCATGTTTTTACAGAGTTTTAAAAAATAAATACTTCCATAATGAAGAGTTTATACATGCTAAGAAAGGTCATCACCCGTCCTTCGCTTGGAGTAGTATTTGGGCAACCCAGTCATTGATTAGAGATGAGGTCAAATGGCAAGTAGGAAATGACAAAAGTATCAGCATATGGAAGGACAAGTGGACTAATACACCCACCTTTCGTATAGTCTCACCACTGAGACTATTACCTATGGAGGCGACAATTAATGTACTCATAGATGTAGAAAATGGAGAGTGGAAAGCTGATATGGTTTGGGATATCTTCTTGGAGCATGAAGCTAACTCCATATTGAGCATCCCCCTAAGCACAACACTACCAGGTGATAAACTGGTATGGATTGCAGCTATTAACGAGAGATTCAGTGTGAAGAGTGCATATCACCTTGCCAGAAATAGGGCCACAGGTGGCAGAGGAGAAAGCTCTAACTCGTCAGCCATGAAACAATTTTGGTAGAGGCTGTGGAAAGAAAAAATGCCTAGCAAGATCAAAGCTTTTGGGTGGGGGGCATGCCAAAATATACTCCCAACCAAAATGAATTTGTTCCATCGGAAAGTCATTGAGGACCCGACCTGTGATGAATGTGGATTGGGACCCGAAACTGTCTTACATGTGCTATGTCAATGCTCAAAAGCAAAGGAAGTGTGGAATCATTGTAATCTGCACAATATAATAGAGGACAAGGGAGATTTTCAGGATATACTTTGGCTGAGCAGGTTGACTAACAATCAAGACTCGAACCTGATGGACATGATCCTAATGATTGCATGGGGTATTTGGAAGAACAGAAATGAAGTGAGGCATGGGGGAAGGAAATTAGCAGCTGCTGAAATATATGGGACAGCCAGCAGGCTTCGCGAGGAATATGTTGCAGCACAGGAGGTTTCAAACCAACCTAGGGACAATCCGATAGATCAGCTCAGATGGCTACCTCTACCACATGGATGGTACAAGGTAAATGCAGATGGTGCTGTTTTCTCAAAGCACAAATGGGCTGGAATAGGTGTGATAGCCAGGGATGATCAAGGCCAGGTGGTTGCTGTCATGAGCAAGAGATTGCAGGCTCCTTTAGTTGCACTAGAGATTGAAGCAAAAGCAATAGAAGCTGCTGCTATGTTTGCGAGAGATATTGGCATTCAGAATGTAGTTTTTGAATGTGACAACTTGCAGGTTTGTTCTACTCTTCAGGGAGAAACAGATCCACAGCTATTGCAAATATTATTGCTGGTACCTTATTCCACATGCATCAGATCCGCCATGTTGAAGTTAGGCACACAAGAAGAGAAGGAAACAAGGCAGCGCACGGACTTGCAAAGCATGCCCAGTCTATAGATGATTTTGTAACATGGGTGGAGGAAACTCCACCTTTTATCAACTCTGTAATTCTCTCTGATGTGAATCAGGCTTTTCAAGAGTGAAATAAAAGTTTCATATTCCCATGAAAAAAAAAAAAAAAAGAAGAAGCATGGACGGAATGTTAGAATCTAGGCCCAAGAAAATTAAACTTAACTTACAAACTTACAGTGTCTATGGAAAGATTTGCCAAATAGCATAATTTTAGAAAAAATTTGCTAAATAGCACATGAGCAAACTTATTTAGTTATGTAGCACAATCATAACTTCAGTTTTAACATATGTAAATAGCCACACATGGTTATGCCCACTTATGTACTCATAATTATAGTGCAATGATTTTATGTAATTTATTTAATTTTTTCAAGTATATTCTAAGGATTTGACTCACATATTTTAAAATTTTATATTATTACTATCCATAGCATAGCCAATAGATATATACATATAGATAATGAACAAACAAAACATCATTTATCATTATTAAATTTTAATGATATGTTTATGGTTAAGTTTATATTTATATTCACACGTCTTAGGATTAATAAAGATTAACAAATACTTACCTAATTGGTCTTCTATACTCTATAGTTTGATATAATTGCAAAATATTAAATTTATTGGAACATATGTTAAAGTTCATTTATTAAACTACTTAGGTTTAAATTTAGTTTGTCATTTAGAAAATCTATAATTATTTTTGTATTACACAAACAAAAAGTAATAAAGATAATGTCTACTAAATAAAAAAAATTACTTTTATCACGTTTGGCTTCTACACTATCTGTTGTTGGTATCCAAATATTTGATATATCTTGACAGTAAAACTAGAAAATAGTTTAAAGATAGTGGTAAATTTTACCAATGTAGATCTGATGCGAGAAGTGGGTTTTAGTTAGGTCAACTGGTAAAGTCTCTAATAGTTGAATAAGGGATGTAGGGTTCAATCCCCACCTACACCAAAAATCGATTGGTGTCTTGGTTTGATAGTAAAAATCTATTATCAGGAGCAAACGCTATAGTTTAAAACTCTCAAAAAAAAAAAAAAAAAAAAATCTAATGCGAGAAAAGTTTCCAAATTTGTTAATAATCAAATGTTCAAAATTTGCAACAATATATATGCTTAACTTATATTTTCTTAAGCTCGACCATCCCTTGTGAAATTAAAAGTTTTAGTACTCTTAGCTCAGTATATATATATATATATATATATATATATATATATATATTTTTTTTTTTTGAGAAAGTCTTAGCCCATTATTTTGTTGCATGCTAATAGGGTTGATGACTACTTTTTATGAGATTTATAAGTCGTCGTAGTTTTTGCTAAAAATGTAAATTGACATTTTCATGTATCAATTTGTTTTTACTCTAAATGGAAACAAAGATTTGCCCTTGTGATGTTGTTGACTGTGCTATAAGCTTTTAGGCATAATAAATTCATTGGCAGCACTGGTCAGTAGATTGTAGGTATACATTTGATGAGAATAATAAGTCATTCTAGTCCTTCAAGCTTCTATAGAATCCCATATAGGGATTCAGGATCAACTCAAAGTAAAACATTTTATTCTATTTTCAAGGCATCACTTTTTCTAATGATTTTTTTGCATGACTTTTTCATTTGTTGCTCAACTCAAATGCATATGAACAAGTTCCAGATTAGATTTAAAACACAACTAAAGTGCAAACATGAAAATCAGACTGTAAATAAGCTATAAAAACACGGATTTTATATTTTAAGAACAGGATTAAACATCATATTTTCAATCTCTCAATCGGACTCAAACTTTTGTATTCTCACACCAAATTATATGCAATTAAGAGAAGGCCAAAAAGACAACACACATAATTTTATGTTATTAATTTGGCCTATACTTGGGTGTAGTGTGTGCAACTAGTAAGTGTACAAAACACTTAATAGGTTATAAGCAGTTAGAAAATACCTAATTTTGCCCCATATATTTGGTTGAAAACCCTTTTGTGGACCATATATTTGATATGATATATATATATATATATATATATGGTGAAAGTCAACTAATTACTAGTTTAACATACTCCACTTTGCTCAAATGTAAATTGCTATGTAAAATCATATAATTTACTAAACTTTTAGTTTAAGGAGTATTAATACACTTAACACCGAATTTTAAATGTGTTGGTACATTTTACCCAATATATATATACACATATATAACGAGCATAAAAAAATATATTTTTTAATCATATTTTAAGATTCATGTTTATTGTTAAGTAGATGTTGATGTATCGAAATATTTTTTAATAAAAAAATAAGTAAATGATAATCAATTGGGGAGGTGAATGAAGTTGTCTAAGCATTCGAGTTATTTTAATAGGATGGTTAAGTTTGCATATGAGGATCCAGTGTTAGTGAACTCTTAAGTACAAATTACTTCAGAATTTTAGTTACTTTTGGGGTTTATTGGATCATGGGAAATGAGAAAGCCGTAAGAAGATCGAGAAGAAGGTAAGCCAGGTGGCAATACTCAATATGGGCTGTGGGTAAAAGCAACAAATGACAAATGAAGAACCCATGAGGGAATACGAAAACGAGGACAAAAGGAGATGCAAAGTTGAACTAATCAATAGTAGCGAAGGGTGGTGTTTATTTTACACCCACTTATAGCACACAAATGATACATACTTTTTACACTGAAATCATGACTTCAATTTTTGAACTAAAATCATGATTCCAAATTACAATTTTCAGTGCAAAAGATGTATATATATTTTGTTTTCAATAAACAGTGTGTACTAGTATTTATCTATAACGAAATGTAAATTTGTAGCAACAATGTAGGGTGCATAAAGATGAAAAGCATGCAAAGTCACATCAGAAGTTGGTGTCATATTGAAATTCTTTGTAACTAATATCTTGTTTGGATGGAGGGGGAGTAAAGAGGAGTAGAGTAGAGGGAGGAAGAGTAGGTTAAATTACCTTATTTAGATGTTTTTTAAGGGAGAAGGGGGAGAGATTTGGAGGGATATGGAGAGATTCTAACTACTTCTAATCCCTCATTTTTAATTCCCCCAAATTGGAGAGATTTGGAGGGAGAGTAAAGTATAGAAATGCTTGGCCAAATGAATTACCCAATTTACCATTACCATATTAACAAAATTACAAACTGAAAGTTCAAATAGTGTAAAAACACCCTTGAACGTTTAGACCCCCAATTTACAAATTACCAATTCAAGCTTAATATCAAACAATTAATGTGCGGAATATGAACATAAGCTTAATACAAAATTGATAAACAATCTAAACCAAACAATATCACATCCACAGCAGAAATTAAATGGCAAAGATAAATGGAAGAGAGATGCAAACACAAGGACAACACACGATGTGTTATCGAAGAGGAAACCGAAGCCCTCGGCATAAAACCTCTCTGCCGCCCTCCAAGCGGTAAACAATCCATTAGAAAATGTAGTTGGGATACATGAACAGCAATAGACCCTCCAAGCCTAATCTACCCAGTGTACCTAAGCCCTCCAAACTTCTTGCTCCAACGAGGTTGCGCCGAACCTATTTCTTTTCTAGCTTCCTGGATTCCGCTACTTGACCATAGCATCAACCAATGTGAAATTTGTTCCTTCCTAATTGCTTCCCAAAGCACCAAACAGACCTCTCACAGTAATGGATATGGTGAGAAAAGGTTTTGGTAAAAAGCCTCTCAAGGATTTAACAATGGAGAGGAAGAGAGTAGAGGAATTTGAAGAGTCTCTATATGAAGATTGTGGATGAATCAATCTTGTTTTTCTCTAGGGTTTCTCTCTCAAAATTCTCTTTGGAAGCTCTCTTTCTTTCGTGGGTATAAGGGGTATTTATACTAGAGTGAGAATAGAATGTGAAGAGTCAGGTTTTTCAAAACATGGCTGGCTCGCAGCTTGGCCTCGCGGCTTGATTTAGTCGCGAGTTCCAACCTCGAGATAACCTAACGGCCAGTTGTCCTATTTTGTCCTGTAGTGCTCCAGTTAGCATGACGCTTCAACTTCTGGCATGCCTGGCACGTGTGCAGCTTCTGACGGGTTGCAGCCGCGAGTCACCCGCGTGATCCAGTCGCGAGTCTATGTTTTTCTTGCACACTCTTGAGCATTTCTTCACACTATCTCACTCACTACCCTTACAAGAATCTCACCTAAATACAGGGTTACTAATTGCTGAAATACAAGCAAATTTGGCACGAAATAAAGCCAACAAGATGGTTGATTAAATTCAACCTTACATAAACTATGAAAAGACTAATTATTCCCTTCCTCCTTACTTAATTTTAAAAACATTTAAGTAAGGTGGAGGATAATTATTCCCCTCTACTCTCCTCCCCTCTCCTCTCTCTCTAAACTTCCAAACATTGCATTAATTTTAAGAACATCCAAACAAGGTGGAGGTAACAATTCCCCTCTACTCTCCTTTCCACTACTCTCCTCCCCTCCAAACTTCCAAACATAGCATAAGTTGCTTTCATTTCATGTATTGGGACTTGGTCCGTTGAATTTTCCGTCACATTGGGGGGATTCATTTCAATATGTACTATTCCTACAATCCTGACAAGTTGAATACTTGAATGTAAAATGTGAATAGTTGAATTTCCAAAGCCAAAACAATAACATCATTAACAATAAACAAAAATTAGTGCCTATAGTTATAGGGTCGGTTATGAAAATTTACAAACTAATTCGAATCTTTTACGAGCAAAACAATTATTAAAAAGGATTGGATTGGAATCGTCTAATTATGATTTCAAAAGTTGTACTTTGCCAACATATGAGGTTGAAATTTTGTATTCTGAGTTTAATTTTCAAAAAGTGATCCACATGAACATTTTTTAAATGATCTGGGGTTAACTTTTATTAAAGAATTAAAATTCATGTGTGTGTAAAGTATAAATTTTGATAAGAAACCGAATTTGTTCCAATTCCTAATAAGTGGGTGCAATGAAATTAACCCATTAAAATTATGTAGCGTTGGAGAAATGTCATGGCGATGGGACATTGGAGCTCTAATTGCGTCTTTAGCTGTGAACCTTGAACTAAGAATCAGCAATCACGAATGCTACACTTACATACTCAATGAGACAGGGATAGGAGAAACTGGGACGTTGCCAAAATAAGGAGTACTTTCCTTCCCCATGAAGCCTGTGTTATCCTAGGCCTCCCCATGAGCCCTCGGCTACCTAGGCATGGACACCAAGGGGTGATTTTACTGTCAATAGTGCGTATAAGGTGGCCCAAACTCTACTGCGAGAAGCGCAACCCAAGTCGGGAGGGGGGGAATGCTCAAACACAGCTGGTATGAGAAACTTATGGAAACAGATTTTGGAGTTTGAACTGTCCAAATAAGGTAAGAATGTTTATGTGGAGAGCATGCTCGGATATACTCCCAACCAAGTATCAATTATTGGCTAGGGGTATAGGGAGGGATGACAGATGTGATTTGTGTGGAGGCTGTGAAACGTCTGGGCATATTCTGTGGGGGTGCAAAGTGGCAGGGGAGGTGTGGAGCAACACAAGGCTAAAGTTGCCTAGTGTGGTGGTCACGCCGAGGGACTTCATTGATGTTGTATGGGACATCTTGAGCATGCAGCCTGAGATTGATTGGGAGCTGTTTGCAGTCACAGCATGGAGTCTGTGGAACAATAGAAACCTGGTACGCCATGGGGGAAAGAGCAAAAGCTCAGATCTGATAGTCCGAGAGGTGGCTGCACATACGATGGAAATCAGACAAATTAAAGAAGCACAGAACAGACCTGCATCTCCAATCGGATAGACATGGACTTCTCCAAAACGGGGTTTCTATAAGGAGTTGGGATGTTGGGATGTTGTGGAGTGGGAGTTGTCATAAGAAATGAAGACGGACAGCTAATGGGCGCAATGAGTAAAAGATTTGAATTACCCCTGAAAGCACTGGAAGTGGAAGCAAAAGCAGTCGAGGAAGGCATTACTTTAGCAAGGGAGCTAAGTTTAAAAAATATCATTCTGGAAAGCGACGCTCAGGTAGTTGTAAATTCCTGGCAGAGAGTGGTCTGTCGCTGAGCTCCATCCTAATGGTGATTGAAGGAACAAGGATGAGCCTACGTGGTTTTGATTCATGGGAAGTCAACCACATATGCAGAGCAAAAAATTCTGCAGCACACCTCATGGCTAAAAATGCCAAGTTTGTATCTGATTATAATGTTTGGGTGGAAGACACCCCACTTGCTATTGAGAAACAAATTCTGTATGATGTATCCCTGTTGAATGACTTTACAGTCTAATGAAAGTGAAGCTTATTTGGTTATCCCAAAAAAAAAAAAAAAAAAATACTCGATGAGACTGCAAATAGCTGAAATCACACCGGTGGAAGAGCGTGCTGGCCGCCGGGCACACTCCCCATTAGTCATATTTTAGTGGAAGAGTTGCGTTTATTACACAACCTAATACCACAAATTTGAGCATATTTGTGTATCAGCTTATGTGCACTAGTACATTCCCTTTTGTGGAATCTTTATCTAAATTTGGATATCTCACCATTTGGGTCTTTTTTGTAAAGTTAATTAGATCATTGTTATTTTTAACTTGTAATTAATTTTGTCTTCACCATCAACTCATTAACAGAAAACGTGACAAACGGTATGAACTAAGAAGCTTACGTGGCCTGTAATATGACAAGTTTGGCCCAACCAAAATCAGTCACATCAATTAAAAATCCACATCCTTGTTAAGAAAATTAACAGATCTATTGTCTCTCCGTTACTCATCCAACCCAAATCCCTTTGTAAGCGACTAAATTTCTCGGTTCGAAATAAGTCAAACGAGTAAAATAGTTTCACAAATGCGAATTTGTATTGATGATTGTGTGGTACAATTCTCTGTAATTACAAAAGAGTTATCCTCTGATTCGATCTCCTTAAAAAACTTGTTGATTTGAATTGTGGTAATGTGATTTTGATTTGAACACAAGATATCCTTCAGTTTGGCTGAAGAATGGATCGAAGATTGCTGAAACGGAATTACAATGAATCTCTGGCTATGAGCTTGTTAGAAATCATTTGTTCTTCACGTTCTTCATGTTCTTCGTGTTCTTCGTGTGTTCTTCGTCTTCGAAAGTTTATGGTGGAAGTTCTTCGGTGCTTTAGAGGCTTGAATCCGTAGAGTTTCACTGATTTGTGATTTGTTGAGGTTTCTGGAGGCTTCAGGGCTTGATTCCAATGAACTTTGAGATCTAAGAATATGACTTGGATGATTCCTCTTCAAATGTTCTTCGTATTTGAAGGTTTATGGTGGAAGTTTTTCGGGGCTTTGGAGGCTTGAATCCGTAGAGTTTCACTGATTTGTGGTTTGTTGATGTTTCTAGAGGCTTTTGAGCTTAATTCCAGTGAACTTTGAGATTTAGGAATATGATTTGGATGATTCCTCTTCGAATGTTCTTTGTATTTGAAGGTTTGTGGTGGAAGTTCTTCGGATCTTTAGAGGCTTGAATCCGTAGAGCTTCACTGATTTGTGATTTGTTGATATTTTCGGACCTTTGAGCTTGATTCTCGCAAACTTTAGGATCTAGGCAGACAGTTTGGATGATTCTGCTTCGAATGTTCCTTGCATTTGAGGTCGAAGTTCTTGAAGTTGCTGGAGGCTTCAGGGCTTGATTCCAGCAGAGCTTCAGTACTTTTGAGTGCTTCTGAATCTTCTCTGATGCTGCTTGTGCTCCAGATGGCTTGATCCCTCTCCAAGATGTCTTAGGAAGGCTTCTATTTATAGGAGTTTAGAGATGGGTGAGCGACACGTGGCGGAGTCTGATTGGTGACACATGTCACAGCCTGATTGGTCCGCTTGTGTCATCGCTTACACGTGCGAGGTTGCTTGTGTCATCGCTTACACGTGCGAGGTTGCTTGTGTCATCGCTTACACGTGCGAGGTTGCTTGAGTCATCGCTTACATGTGCGAAGCTGCTTGTGTCATCGCTTACACGTACGCTGATGTGTGATTGGTTTTTGTATGACACTTGGCAAATTTCTGTTGGTTTCTGAGTAGTGATAGCAAAACCTAGCAGCAATATGTGTCGCTTTGTAATTGGCTGTATTTTATAGATTTGATAATGTGACGTGTCAGCTTGTGATAGGTCGGAAATTTTCCCTCTCTACACCCTTCTCTCTCCAAACTCAATCCCAGTCATTCCTCTGTTACTCCTCATCTTCATCTCCCCCTCCCGCCTCCTTCGCCCTCCTCCACTTGAAATTTCTTAATCCGATGCAATATTTTGCAATAGCCAAACTCAAAAAAAAAAAAAAAAAAAAAAAAAAAAAGGGTTTTTCCAAACTCAATCAAAGACTTCATTCTTTTCCTCTTGCCAAATGCTATCGGCAGTCACAAAGGTTAGCACATCTTTAACCCATAATCATGTTCCACGGATTGAGTTTGCAGAGAGAAGGGATATAGGATTGGATGAGCAACAGAGAGAACGACTAGTTCCATTAATCCAAAAAGAAAAACTAGTTCCATTAATTTTCCTCATTTTCATCATCTCATTGTGCATTATATATAAAGTAGAGTCCAAAATCAAAAATAAAAACTTCTTTAAAAAAAAAAAATTAATAATCAGGATAAACCTAAGAAACCATATATGAGCTGAGTTAACTCAGCCATGGTGGAGTTAACTGAGTTAACTCTATAACTCACCCATTTATATAATGTGAAGTGACCAAGTTGACCTTCTAAATTTCAAACTCTGAAACATGAAATCTAGCCATAGCCAATCATCAACCTCAAAGCGCTTGCCTCTCTTTGCTGGAGCTATTGAGGCGAATATCAAGTCAAGCGAGGCAACTTGCCAGGTGCTAATCCATACAAGGAAGAGTGTAAGGAGCAGAGTAATCGAAGAGGAGAGGCAGCTGAAGGGGATGGGATGGTGGAGATGGTATTGGTGATGGTGGTGACGGAGGGTGATGAAGAACGGATGAAAAAAAATGGAGAGACAACAGAAAGTAGCGTTGGTCCTGTTGGGTATCTTAACGGAGAGAATGGATGGTTTTCTTAAATATGCTAACGTGGATATGACTCATATTTTTAATTGATGTGGCTGATTTTGGTTGGGCAAGTGTGTCATAGTGCACATTATTTGCTACATAAGCATTTTTTGTAGGGGTGGCAAAATTGGACACGACCCGCAAACCTGACACGACACGACATGAAATTAGCAGGTTATGGGTTGAGGCTTAACAGGTTGTCATTTTCGGATTGACACGGCTGACTCATTTAATAAACGAGTTGTGTTAGTGTTGAACATATATAACCTGTTTGACCCATCTGATCCGTTTAATTATATGACATTTTACCAATATACCTTTCAAACTCTAGGTATATAAACTTATTAGTTGTTCTAGTTTATTTTCTTTGACATATTGTGATTTATTATTTGTGATATTGTGATATGCTTTAGTTTTGAATGATTATTTTTTATGCAATTACTCATTAGTTCTGAATTTTATATTAAATAAAATTTATTTGTTTGTTTTTTCATTATTTTTTTTTTCATTTTAATAAAATTTGATAAACAAGTCGACATAACTGACCCGTTTAATAAATGTGTCGTGTTAGAGTTGAGGAATCATGACCCGTTTAATAAACATGTCGGGTTAGTGTTAACCTATATCGTCGAATACTCATGAGTTGACACGACACGAACCTGACACGTGAACACGAATTGCCACCCCTGATTTTCCGTTAGTAAGTTAACGGTAAGAACTAAATTGATTCCAAGTCGAAAATTATAGGGACCAAATTGATTGCTACAAAAATGTAGGGACCAAATTGGTTGCTACAAAAATGTAGGAACCAAATTGATTGTAACCCCAAAATGTAAATACTAAAATAGTATTTTCGCTTTTTTCTAATTGTTTTTTGTTTTCTTTAAAAAAATCATTATACTTTTTTATTAGTTTGGAGTTTAAATTAAAGAAAATAGTTTTAGAAAACTATACTTTTATTTTAAAAATATAATGCATTGAATGTAATTCTCTTAATAAGCATAATTATTATACTTGAACAAGACGATGACCCGGTCTATAAGCTAAGTTATTGGATTATTGGTTCAACTCTTAGGTCATTGGTTTTTTATTTTTTCTTTTTCTTTTTTTCATTTTTTAGATACCAGGTCAAATATAAAATATTTAAATATTACATATGTATAAATAATTATGAGATTTGGTGTCCGTTTAGGGACAGCTTATCGATATATATATCTAAAAGCTGAAGCGTAGCATTTATTGTTGCTACGATCCAGTTAAACCACATCAGCATCCACATCATTATTTTTTTTCTTTCCAATTTTACTGTAATTTTTTCTCCAACCTTTCTTCTTCCCTTACATTTTCGTCTCCCCACTATCCTCTACTTTAATATTATTATTCATCTTTCCCTTCATCTTCCTTTATTTGTCTCTTTTTATTCAATTCTTCTTACTATAAATTTGTCACTCTCTTTCATTCTTTGCATAGTTTTTCCTCACTAAAAGGTTATTCTCTCTCTCTCTCTCTCTCTCTCTCTCTCTCTCTCTCTCTCTCTCTCTCTCTCTCTCTCTCAATTTTTTGGTGGATTTTTATTTTTCTTGCGTCTCTGCTTTAGGCTTATATTTTTTGTTTTTTTTGGAACTCTAATTTAGGTTGATATGATTTAGTTTTGTGTTTTAAGTTATTATTATTATTTTTTGTTCTCTTTGATTGTTAAATATTATCCGATTACATTATAAAGAATTAAAGATAGTAGATAAGAATATAATATTATTCTATTACATATCATGATTTGGATAATTTAGTGTTTATTTTTTTATATTTTAATTTCATTATTTTTCCTTCTCATCTTATTTTATTCAATATTGAAATTCAACCACATCCTCCTTATCATTAAATTATTTATATTCTCTCCCATTTTGTTTTAAAAAGTAAAAAATGTAATATTTTACTTAAATTCAAATAAATAAAAAAATTGTCCTCATCAAATTGTACTCATTTTTTTAATATTTACACTTTCTCCAACCTTTCTCCTTCCCTTTATATTTTCATCTCCCTAAGCCTTCTGCCTTAATATCATTCTTTCTCTTTCCTTTTATCTTCCTCTATTTTGTTTCTTTTTATTATCTTCCTCTTAGTATAAATTTGTCATTCACTCTTCCATTCTTTACACAATTTCCCTCACAAAAAAGGGTTATTTCCCTCTCTTTCTCCCTCAGTTTTTTGGAGGATCTTTATTATTTTTCTTGCATCTCTACTTTAGCTTGATCAAGTTTTGTGTTCTTTAGAACTCTATTTTGGATTGATGTGATTTAGTTTTGTGTTCTAAGTTTTTTTTTTTTTTTTTGTTCACTTTGATTGTTAAATGTTATTCTATTGCATTATAAAGAATTAAAGATAATATATAAGAATATAAAATTATTATATTACATAGAATGATTTGGATAAGTTAGTGTTTATTGTTATATATTTTATTTTTAATTTTTTTTTCATCTCATATTATTTTATTCAATATTTGAATTCAGTCACATTCCCCATATATATCATTAAATTATCTACATTTCCTCTACTTTTTTATATTAAACATATAATATTTATCTTAAATTCAATAAATAGAATTGTTCTCATAAAGTGGAGTAATGTTAGGGAAACACTCATTCTCACACCCAATGCATCAAAGGAAAAATGGAATACAAAACAAATGTCAATTTAGAAACACTAAATTAAAATTAAAAAAACTAATAATGCAAATTTAATGTCATAGAATCATCATCAAATTTTGGAAAACAATAGGTTGCCAATAGGGAGAGAGAGAGAGAGAGATGGAAAAGAAAAAAATAATACAAAGTAATAAAGAGTAGATAAAAAAAAAATCAAATGTTAATTAGTAACCACTAATTGGAAAACAAAGAGGTTGTAAGGAGAAGTATAAAATAAAACAGAAATGACCATACGGAGAACATTACAAACTTTATAGTATAGTATTTCCTCAAAAAAAACTTTATGGTATAGTAAAATAAACCGTTAAATCCACTTAAAAAATTAAATCAACAATTAAATACAATCATAGTACTAAATTTAAATTTAAAACTAATCAAACTCTAATTGTGGAAACCATATTTCTAATCATAATTAAAAAAAAGATGTTCTCTGGTAATAGTAGAAATCACATAAGAAATAAAGTTAGAAAATTTTTTGTTAGGTTCTAAGGAATTAGGAACTAACGTATTAGAACTTCATTTTGTAATGTTGGCAAACCATGATCAAAACGTTTTAGTCTTGTTTTAGACTTGCTCAAAGTATGTTTATGTGTAAAGTTGAAATCGAGTGTTCTGCAGGATTTACTGTGTAAATCTGCCTGGCTCGGTTGATCTAGAATTAGACTCAACCGATCGAAACTCGTGCAGATTATTTTTCTGCAGAATTTTCCAATTCAGCCCAAGCCCATATGACGTGTTGGGTTAAGTGTTTTACTCCTAGTATATAAAGGAAACCCTAAGTACATTTTTACAAGACTTTTTAAAAGCTCTCTAAGGTTGCTCCTTATGCTGTGTGTGTGAATCTTTTGTGAGATCTAGAGATGTTTGCCTTCACATACACTTAGAGTTTCCAATCTCAAGATTGATATCAAGAGCTTGGTGATCGATTCAATTGATGCTTTCAAGAGCTTAAAGATACACAAGCGAGAGTGCTTGTACTTGCTAGGAATCCAAAAAAGAAGTAGGCTGTGGACTCGGAGCTATCATGGAGTCGTGGTAGTAAGTTTCCTACTCGAGGTAGCAATAGGATGTTAGTGGTCTAAGTCGCTATTATGTAAACTCCAATTCTTTCATAGTGGATTCAGTTTACCTTGAGAATAGCTAGGTTAAATCCTCCCTAAGTTTTTTACCGATTTGGTTTTCTTGGGTTATCATATCGTTGTGTTCTTTATTTCCACACTTTACAATGATATGATATATTTTTGTTAACCTAGATTTGAATAATTTGACTAAGTAATCACTTGGCTAATTAACTAGGTTAATCTGGTTGTGTTTTAAAGGGTCTAAAAACGTACATTTTTAAATCCCTTTTTTGAAATTTCATTTAACCTTATATAAATATATATATATATATATATATATATGTGTGTGTGTGTGTGTGTGTGTGTGTGTGTGTGTGTAAAGGTTAAAAAAAAAGGTATATTTAAGGTTTATATTAACTTAAAAACTATTGAAAAACCAATTGTTAATAACTGAAATTATAGTATTAAAATATTTAATGAGATCATCCTAAAAAATTTATCTCGTGCAACGCGCGGGTATGCAACTAGTTTAGCTAAAATTGAAAACTTTTTTCTTAAATAGTACCAAAAAGTACAATGAGACCTATGAATAGTATCAAAAATAAGCTGAATAGTAGCAAAAATAAACTAAATAGTAGCAAAAATAAACTAAATAGTAAAAAAAGGTGGCTTTTCAGCCAATGTTAAACGCAATGGTGTCCGTTTGGAAACAACTTATTTAGCTGAAACTAAAAACTTTTTGTCAAAAGTACTGTAGATAATGGTAAAAGTTATCTGAAATAATAAAGTGAAACCTATAAATAGTACCAAAATGTGTAATAAAACCTATAAATAATAGCAAAAATAAATTAAATAGTAAAAAAAACTACCCAACAACCAAAATCAACTAACGCAATAAACGAATATAGAACAATAAAATTCTCAAAAGAAGCAGATTGCACACTCACACTACACGACAAAAACATTAAACATAACAAAGGAAAAACCTCTTAAAGCCTTAAAGGCTGAAAGCCTAAAAAACTTGGAGTTGTAAAACTAAAACATAAACTGATGGCGTAAATGCACTTTTAGTCCCTACATTTTGACTTTTTTCCATTTTGGACCCTACATTTTATTTTTACCACTTTTAGTCCCTAAACCAATTAGCGCGTGTCATATCAATCTTTGCCATCAGCCAACTAACAAAAACAACTGACGTGACTGACGGCACTATTAAAATAATAAAAAAAAACCTAAAATACAATTAAATTAAAATTATTTCTTAAATGACAAAAACCATTATCTTTTTAATTCTTTTTTTTTCTTTAACGTGTCAGTCATCAGATTTTTTTAAAAACCCTAACCAACTTTATCTATCTCTAATTCAAGATTCACATATTTGTTTCTTGCTCTCCATATTATTGAATTCCTCAAATTTTTAAATTTTTTTGAAAAATCAGATTTGAATCGATCTTTGTGTGTGTGTGTATGGCGAACGGTACAGATTCAGAGGAGTTCGTGTTGCTGTCTCAGGTTTGGACAGATCACAAGCGTGAGTTCACCTTCACAATGAAGGCGTAATCAGAGATCTGAGGGTCCTTGAGTCGGACCCGGTCCAGGAAGACCTGGAATAAGGTTGTGGCGACCAATAGAAGCAAGAAATTAAAGAAGTCAGATCCGAAGGACGTCGAGAACGACGAAGTTATGGATCAGAAGGCGAAGGATTTGGGAGATTTAGGAGATTCGATGAGCGAGGAGGAAGTGAAAAGTGACATGGTGGACCTAACGAGTGACGACGAGCCGAAGGGTCACGTTGGAGCGATGTGGTCTAGATCGAAGATAGAGAAAGGGGATAGATCTGTGCATGTTCAGATCAAGGAGAGAGATGGTGAGAACGAGACCAGAGTTGTCTTCTCTGATTCCAAGAAATTGAGGCAATTCTTCTCCAAATTCGGCGAGATTGAGACCGGAGCTATCACTGGCCCTGTGTCGTGCCGTTGCCGGCCATACCGCCGCCAGCACCCGATCTCAGCCTCTTTGATTATGGTTTGGTTTGGGAGTGGATGAGTTGGGTGCTTTGCTGGGTTTCTATTCTTTGGATGGTTTGGTTTGGGAGTGGTTTCATTGATGTGGTAGTGGATGATTTGATTCGGTGGTGGTGCTTTGCTGGTTGCTGGGTTTCTATTCTTTTGCTTGGGTTTGATCTTCATGTTCTTTGATTCAGTGGTGGTGATTTGGGGTTTTTTTTTTCCAATGGGTTTTTTTGTGTTTGTTTGCCATGAAAATTTATGGGTTTGAAGGCTAAGGTTTGCTTTATTGGGGATATGGGTTTGGGGTTTGGTTAGGATCTGGGATTAGGGTTTGTTTTTTGCTGGAGATTGATTATAGGGAAGAACACTAGGGAAGAACACAAAGAACATGAACATGTTCTTCTGAAAAAAATAATGAAAAGGAAAAAAAAAAGACAAGAAAGACATTTAATTAATTTATTTTGTTTTGATGTGTTTGGTTATAAAGAAAGTACAAGAAAGGAAAAGAAAATGATAAGAAAATAAAGATTAATTTGGTAAGAATATGAATCATATACGGAGAAGAACATAAAGAACATGAATATGTTCTTTTGAAAAAAAAAAAAAAAAAAAGATTGGAATAAAAAAATTCATTTTAATTAAAAAGTAAGTAAAATTTTTGTTTGAAAGAAAATAATTTTTTTTGTTTGTTTTTTTATTTTTTTAATTAAAATTGAGTAATTTTTTTTTTGGCATTTAAAAAATGCCAAATAATTTTTTTTAATAATATTTTAATGTCCACATCAGTCCCGTCAGCTGTTTCTGTTAGTTGGCTAACGGCAAGGACTGATATGACATGCGGTAATTGGTTTAAGGACTAAAAATGGTAAAAATAAAATGTAGGGACTAAAATGAAAAAAAAGTCAAAATGTAGGGACTAAAAGTGCATTTACGCCTAAACCGATATACGTACCTATGGGCTACGACTGAAAGTGAAAACTGATCAGGAGCAAAAAAAAAACTTAGGCATAATCACAAAGGTTGAAAAGTCATAAAACAATAATAACATAGTAGTCTTTTAATGTAGTAGTCTTTTAATTGATTGCTACCAAAATGTAGGAACCAAATTGATTGTAACCCTAGAATGTAAGGACCAAAATAGTATTTTTGCCTTTTTCTAATTGTTTTTTGTTTTCTTTAAAAAATCATTATACTTTTTTATTAGTTTGGAGTTTGAATTAAAGAAAATAGTTTTAGAAAACTATACTTTTATTTTAAAAATATATTGCATTTAATGTAATTCTCTTAATAAGCATAATTATTATACTTGAACCAGACGATGACCCAGTCTATGAGCTAAGTTATTGGATTATTGGTTCAACTCTTAGGTCACTGTTTTTTTTTTTTTTTTCTTTTTTACATTTAGAAACCAGGTCACTGGTTGAATTGCAAGGCCAAATATAAAATATTTAAATATTACATATGTATAAATAATTATGAGATTTGGTGTCCATTTAGGGATAGCTTATTTAACTAAAATTGAAAACTTTTTCCTAAAATAGTACCAAAAAGTACAATGAGACCTATGAATAGTACCAAAAATAAGCTGAATACTAGCAAAAATAAACTAAATAGAAAAAAGTTGACTTTTCAGCTAATGTTAAACGCAATGGTGTCCGTTTGGAAACAGCTTATTTAGCTGAAACTGAAAACTTTTTGTCAAAATACTATAGATAATGGTAGAAGTTAGCTGAAATAATAAAACGAGACTCATAAATAGTATCAAAAAATGTAATGGAACCTATAAATAATAGCAAAAATAAATTAAATAGTAAAAAAATATTGCCCCACAACCAAAATCAACTAACGCAATAAACGAATATAGAACAATAAGGGGCTGTTTGGTATGGGATTTTGAGCAACAATTTTTAGTTTTTAAACAACATTACACGTATTTCCACACACTTTTTCACCCACACTTATTTTCAAAAAATACAAACAACGTTACCAAACAGGCCCTAAAATTCTCAAAAGAAGCAGATTGCACATACTATACAACAAAAACAATAAACATAAACCGATATACGTACCTATGGGCTACGGCTGAAACTGAAAACTGATCAAGAGCAAAAAAAAACTTAGGCATAATCACAAAGGTTGAAAAGTCATAAAACAATAATAACATAGTAGTCTTTTAATGAGATGGAACTATTAGACAAGGGCACAACATGCAAATGGTAGAGAGTAGTGCATTTTTTTTTTATAGGTTTTTTCCTCTTTAAATTACTATATGATCACACATTAAATAATAAAGAAGTAAATAAAGTGGATCTATAAATGCAGTTTACAAAATTCACAAATCCAGGCAAGTGATACAAACCCAATCGGGTTACACGATTCACCACAAACCCCCTGGGACTAACCAAGTCCTCTACAAAAACAATCCAATTAAACACATGGACTGGTCTAGGTGTCGGGTCGCTAGACTTAAGTCCGACTTGGTTTGGGCTTAGACAAATAAAAGAGTTAAGTTTACATCACAATCGGGATTTTTTTCATCATGTAAAAGTTATTTTATACAATGTATATTAATGGTCTTTTAGGTTTTGTTTTGGAGAGAGAGAAGGGGTGGGGGGGTGTTGGGGTTGATGTGATCAAATGTGCAATTGAAGTGGCTTCTCATTTTACAAAGATATGGAGCTAGTGAGTGTGATCAATGAGGTGGATAAGAGTGAATCAACGTTCAATTCTTGAACTTAATTAGGAACTAAAGTATAGCATTGAGAATTTTAGGTGCCTATAACTACCCGATTTAGGGCTCTTTGAAAGATATAGATAATTACACTCAGAATATCCCATTATGAAAAAACCAATTGCAATCCAAACAGTCATCTCCATCTTTCTCCCATTCTTTTTATCTACCATTTACTATTTGTATGTTTTTCCTTCAATCAATGCCAGATCTATAATTAGGTCTTTAACTAGGGTCTCCTTAGGAAATCCCCTAAAATTATAAGTCAATAATCCCTTATAATAGATCCCAAAATCTCCTACTGGGCCACACTTACCAAACAATATCTCTCTCAACACCGAAATAAAATTGAATATGAAATTATAATCTTTGACACTTTATATAAAATTAATATTGGTTTGATTTGTATTTACTCTTCGAGTTATATGTTCAATTCATTTTTCTTGGTAGGTTACGGTTTTTTGTGATTCTATTGTTCAGTGAAGTTGAAATAGTGCATTTGATAAAATTATATTCTTCTACAATTTAATTTATTATATTTATATTATAAAATTATATTTTGGATTGTTTTAATTTCATTAGTAATTTTTTTTTTTTATATAATTATATATTTCTACTAGAATGCATCAATCTTTATATTAAAACTTTTTCAATACAAAATTTTTTATTTGCAATATAGAAAATTTAACAAAACATTATTATAAAAAACATAAAGGAGTAAGATATTAAAAAAATGTTGATAAAATATTTATTCCATAATAATTCTTCATTATATAAAAAGATTATATTATTATAGAATTTTACTAACAATACTTGTTACAATTGTTTATATAGATAGAAGTTTTTGAAAACTAAAATTGATAAAATCACACATAAGATTGATTGTATCACAATAAAATTAAGTGAATTAGTCAAATTATCAATCGATAAGAATATGTTAAAAAAACATAAATACAAAAACTCATTAAAAAATTTGCATCCTTAAAAGAAAGAAGATTTGATTTTAAATATATAAAAAAAAGTTTCTAACATAGAAATTTAAATAAATATTATTTGATTGAATTTAAATATAAAAGTACCCTACTTTAATTTATCTTCTTAGGTCTCTAACTGTATTGAGTTGATGCCAACTTAAATTTTTACATACATAAACAACCACCCGTGTATAAGTGTATGTGTACACATATAATTATTATAGTGCTATAATTTTATGTAATTTATTTAACTTTATGAAATGTCTCCGAAAGATTGGATGCACATATTTTGACTATGCATATATATCATGGAAAAAAAACATAAATAGAATGAAATCATTATTAATTTTTATATGTTTAAGATATATGTTTATGGTTAAGAACATGTTTATGTTTGCAAAAATTAATTTGCCTTATGTTTGCAAAAACACTGAGGTGAATTGATACTTCTATACTCAATAGTATGAAGTAATAGCAACATTTTAAATTCATAGGAATATAAGTTAAACTTTCATTTATTAAAATATTTAATTTTAAATATTAGTTGACTGTCTAAAAAACTATAATTATTTTCTAATTAACTAACAAAAAGTAACAAAGATAAATATTGACTAAATGCAAGAATAAATTTTTTTCTTTTTTTTCACGTTTTGCATCTACAAGTTATAAATCCATACACAATCTACTATTAGATACATTTGATAGTAATTAATAGAGCAATTGACAAAATTTTAAAGGTGTTGGTGAATTTTATCAAGGCAAAGTTTCAAACTACTGGCCTTAAAAGTGATAAGGTTGAATTTAATCAACCATCTTGTTGGCTTTATTCTGTGCCAAATTTGTTTGTATTTCAGCAATTAGTAACCCTGTATTTAGATGGGTTTGTTGTAAGGGTAGTGAGTGAGATAGAGTGTTGAATGCTCAAGAGTGTGCAAGAAAAGAGAGTCTCGCTGCTGGATCTCGCGGGTGACTCGCGGTTGCAAGTCGCCAAAAGCAGCACACGTGCCAAGCATGCCAAAAATTGAAGCGTTATGCTAGCTGGAGCACTATAGGACAAAATAGGACAACTGGCCGTTCTGTTATCTTGCGGCTGTATCTCATGACTCAGTCAAGCCGCGAGCCAGCCCTGTTTTGAAAAACCTGACGTTTCACATTCCATTCTCACCCTAGTATAAATACCCCTTATACCCACGAAAGAAAGAGAGCTTCCAGAGAGAATTTTGAGAGAGAAACCCTAGAGTAAAACAAGATTGATTCATCCACAATCTTTACATAAGAGACTCTTCAAATTCCTCAACTCTCTTCCTCTCCATTGTTAAATCCTTGAGAGGCATTTTACCAAAAACTTTTCTCACCATATCCATTACTGTGAGAGGGCTGTTTGGTGTTCTGGGAAGCAATTAGGAAGGAACCAATTTACATTGGTTGATGCTATGGTCAAGTAGCGGAATCCGGGAAGCTAAAAAAGAAATAGGTTCGACGTAACCTCGTTAGAGCAAGAAACTTGGAGAGCTTAGGTACACTGGGTAGATTAGGCTTGGAGGGTCTATTGCTATTCATGTATCCCAACTACATTTTCTAGTGGATTGTTTACCGCTTGGAGGGCGGCGGAGAGGTTTTACACCGAGGGCTTCGGTTTCCTCTTCGATAACACATCGTGTGTTGTCCTTGTGTTTGCATCTCTCTTCCCTTTATCTTTGCCATTTAATTTCTGCTGTGGATGTGATATTATTTGGTTTAGATAGTTTATCAATTCTATGTTAAGCTTATGTTCATGTTCCGCACATAAATTGTTTGATATTAAGCTTGAATTGGTAATTTGTAAATTGGGGGTCCAAACGTTCAAGGGTGTTTTTACACTATTTGAACTTTCAATTGGTATCAGAGCGGGTACACTTGTTTTGCTTTTATTACCTAAGTGTGATCCTTGACCCCTTGTGTGTTTTGCCATGGATAATGCTTTGTATGCTTCTATGGATATTGTTGATTGTAACATGCCATGTGTTTGTGAAAATGCCTCTATGAGTGTTAATCCTCATAATTGTGATGACATGTTACTTGAATCTATGGGTGTTGTTGACAAACTCTTGAAGAAAGGAGCTAAGAAGTTTCAAAAGAATTTGAGCAAGTTAGTTTGTGAAAATGATGATTTGATTGCTAAACTCAATGAATCCAACAAATTGGTTGAGAAATATAAGAATCTTGCTAAAATTTCTCTTGAAAAACTGAAAGAGTTTGAATGTTTAAATAGGGACTTGGATGCTAAACTTGTTTTGTCTAACAAACTTGTTGATGATCTTAAATCTGAAAATGAATCTCTTAAGATGCATGCCAAGTATTTGATTGCTGAACCTGTTGCTAAAATGGAAGAAAATATATGTTGCAATCATGTTGTAGTACCCGATTTTGTGTCTATTGTGTGTTTTACCTCAAAGGACAAATCGGTGTACATTCCTCCACACAAAAGAAATCAAAAAGTGGAGAGAAAGGCTCTTAAGCCTAAGCCTCTGTTTAGGTCCCATTCTAGGGAATTGAGTGGATCTAAGTTTGTTCCTACTTACCACCATTGCGGTGTGATCGGTCACATAAGACCCCAATACCCCAAGTTAAAAAGAGAACAAATCTTTGTTGTTAGATCCCTTCCCAAAAAGCCTAGTGGACCTAAACACATTGTTTGTCACCATTGTGGTGCCTTTGGTCATCTAAGACCTCATTGCTCTAAGTTTCAAGCTCTTAAGAGAATCAAAAGAAAAGAGAAACTTGAGCTTTTTGGAAGTTGTGCTTTGAAAGCTAAACCGGATTGGATGGAAAATGGTAAGTTGTTGAAGAAAGTGGTTAATGCTCTTACCTCCTTATCTATGTGCATCTCCGGTTCTCATTCTTCCAACTCTTGTCTCACTTTCCATGAGACACTCATTCCAAACAATCATTCCGTTTGGATGAGGAAGGGTTCCTATGGTTGAGCTTTTGCTCTTTTGGTCCTTGATCTAATTCTTTCGATCTTTGTAGGACCCTTCTTGCATTAAATGTCATATCTTCATGCATTTTGTGTATCTTGCATTTATTTGTATGCATTGTTTTGTTTTTTATCTTACTTTTATGTTTCAGTTTTGTATGAGTAAAAAATCCAAAACCACATAAAAAGTGAAAAATTCAAAAAGTTTGATCGTATATGTTTGAGCACATATCACATGTGAATTTGGCCTTATACCTTTGTACAAATGGCTTTGTGCATTTACGAGCTTAGCTTGTTCTTTATACACTTATTTCTTTGTGGGAAAAATCTTGAAATCTATGTGTGATTGTTGTAAATCTATCTTCAAGCTTGTCATGAATGATTGGTCAATAGTCTTGATGGTTTTGATACTTGCATAGACTTGTGCCTATATATATTCCCACACTTTTTATTGTTTTTGCTTAAAGAGATCAACAAATGTAAATCTCAAAATGAAAAGAGATAATGAGCTGCAAAAGCCGTTGCACATACTAGTATTTGACTAGGAAAAAGGGTGTATTGAAAATGTATGATGCCCAAAAAGCCAAAGGCTTGTTCATCAAATTGAAATATCACAAATTTCAAGCATCGATCTCAAAATGAGATGTTTTGATTCAAAATGATCATATGTTATGAATTGTAAAGAAGCCAAATGAAAAGCTTCATCGTATGTAATCATTTTCTTGTGGGAGGTCATATGTGTTCATTTCTATAATTGAGATAGACCACTTGACTTAGTACTAGTTGTGTATGACTTGATTGAATTGATCATTGAAGCTTCACTCTAGGTTAAGGACTATTCCACATTTGATACACACACACAACACACATGCCTAATGTTCAATGAATGTCTTATTCATTTGTTAGATTGTACTTGTCTAAATGTGATGTGTGTGTGCTCAATCATATATGGTTCAATCCAAAAAGATTTTTGATCATTTTATATGTTTTTGGAAGTAATTTTTATCACTCTTTGTGTTCATGTTTAGTGTTTACTTTGTTTTTCATTGTTTAAACATGTTCTGTATTGAAAAAACAGGTGTCAGAGTTTTTCGCGGCTCAGCTGGCGACTCGCCAGTCGCGAAACCCCAATCGCGAGTTCATCCAGAAGCTTTTGGCGACTCACTCGCGACTCGCGAAAATTTTCGCAACTGAACCTCGCGACTCGCCCAGTCGCGAAACGCCCAGAAATCACTTTTTAAAGGGATTTTTGTGGGAAAACTGTTTTAAACCTCTCTCATCCTCTTTTAAACCCCTCTTTCACTATTTTTACATCAAAACCCAATCAATTTGAATAGTTTTTCATTCCATTAACATCTCTAAGGTAATTATAAACTCTTTTCATTAATTTTGATCCTTAGATTATGTTTGGAGAGTTTTGTGCTCTTGGTTGGGATTTTCATCATAGGGGTTGGGAAAACTTAATTTTTGTCAAATTTCTTCATGGGATTGGTTTCTTTTGTTGATTTGCATTGGATGTTGGCCCCTTGTGGGAGAAAGAACTTGTATTAAGGGTGGATTTCATGATGTTCATGCATTATTTCACATTATTGTTCATAGTGTGCATGCTAGGTGTTTGATAAAATGCCTCTTAGACATTTTCTCGCTTGTTTGGACTCCGATGAGTACCAAACTTTGGGGTTTCTCATGTTTCCTCATTAGGAACATGTTTGGTTTATTGGTTGTGCATTTAACACAAATTGCCCCACGTGCATTTTTCATGCATTGGTCATGCATTGCACTTAGCCACCTCTTGCACACACCTTTGCTACCCTTGTCATGCATTGGTCTATACCTTGCTTCTTCATCCTAGCATGTCATGTCTACCTTATGCTCTGTAGCATTTTACATTGTCTTAGGTTTGAGCTTCATTTTCTCATTCATCTTGCACCCCTCATGCATCATTAGCACTGTTCGTTCCTTCATCTCTTGCCCTCGTTTCTCCTTGACCCTTTGTCTATTCCTGACAAAAAGGGGGAGAGTATACTCTAGAGAGTATACCGGAGAGTTTTTGTCATTTCTATATGACTCTTGTGCACATCCTTAGGGGGAGAAATTCTATTTCTCATGCACATTTGTAGGGGGAGAAGACATTGTGTTAACAATAAAACTTTATTTTGTTTGTTTTCTTGTATTGCATCATGTTTGTGTTTTGGACATGCATATATCCCTATGCTATTGTGCTTCATTGAATGCATGTTCGGATGATCATTTGCTTTGCTATGTGATCATTGTAGTCATTTCTATATGACTAGTTTGGTGTATGATCAAGTTGCTTACATGTTTCACATCATGTTTACTTGATCGCAATTTACTTGTTATATTATACTTGTCTTTTTATTACTTGCTTTACCTTGAGGGTCTAATGTGTTTTGTGCAAGTGTTTCAGGCTACAAGAATATATGTTCCAAGTGCATCACAGCTTCTCATCATTTTGAAGGGGAGAAATTTTAAGCACTTTTAGTTTATATTGTTTAAGTTTATATTCAATATTTTGTGTTTTGTACCCATGTTGCTTTTGTAAGCTTTTAGGGTTATTCTGTAGGCTTTATGGTCTGTACCATTCTTTATGCAGCCTCTATGTTTTTGTTAAATCAGTACTTCTAACTAAATGTCATGCATTTTCTTGTTAAGTACTGTCACTCTTATGCCCTTGTAGGATTGTTCCTAGATGCATATACCTAGTGTATTATGCATTGGGTGAGTGTTGGGCATACAAGTAACTTGCATTGTTCTTGTTAGCTTGTATGTTCAAGTGTTCATTCCAAGTGTGAATGAGCATTGTGATCACTACCTTGTAGTGATTACTTGTTTGATCAAGCCACGGTTTGTTTCTTTACTCCATCTTTGCTTGATCTCTTTATGCCTGTTTCATATGCATTTCATGTTTTCTGCATACAATGATCATGGTGTATTGTTGTGTTTCAGGAGTTTCATGTTCATATAATTCAAGTGCTTCACAATTTCTAGAATTAGGTGTGAGTGAGTTTTGCTCAACTGTTCCCAACTCACATGTTAAGTCTAGAATCTGTTTTAGGGTTTTGTCATGGAATAGCCAAAGGGGGAGATTGTAAGGTTGAATTAATCAACCATCTTGTTGGATTTATTCCGTGCCAAATTTGCTTGTATTTCAACAATTAGTAACCCTGTATTTAGGTGGGTTTGTTGTAAGGGTAGTGAGTGAGATAGAGCGTTGAATGCTCAAGAGTGTGAAAGAAAACAGAATCTCGCGGCTGCATCTCGCGGGTGACTCGCGGCTGTAAGCCGCCAAAAGCAGCACACGTGCCAAGCATGCTAGAAGTTGAAGCGTCATGCTAGCTGGAGCACTACAGGACAAAATAGGACAACTGGCCGTTCTGTTATCTCGCGGCTGGATCTCGCGACTCAGTCAAGCAGCGAGGCCAAGTCGCGAGCTAGCCCTGTTTTGAAAAACCTGACGTTTCACATTCCATTCTCACCCTAGTATAAATACCCCTCGTTTTGAAAATGTCTAAAAGTCAAAATAAGGTCCCGCTTGTTTTGAAAGTCATTCCAAAACAAGCAGGACCTTATTCTAACTTTTGAGCAAAGAGTTATTAAGAAAACAAAAATTATTATAAACGGAAAAATCGCAGTTTTCGGGGCCTAAATGAAGGAATTTGCGATTTTCAGGGGGTACCTCGTGGCAAAGCGACGACTATTGCTCAAAAGGCTGTTTCACTTCAACCTACCAAATTTCATACGATTCCAACTCCGAGGCCCATGATTTCTACTGGTGTCTTTTTGCCTTGCACGATGATTTCAGGCACACGTGAGAAGCTCAGAAGGCCGTTGTACAAGTTTTTGACTTTTTTTAAAAAAAATTAAAATTATGGAGTCTAACCTTAAAAAGATAATAAATAGTGTTATGACGAATATTAATATCTATACTACTATTTAAGGAGTTTATCCTATTTGGGATCTTCAATTTAGATGCCCTACCCTCAAATTCATCATTTCTAAGACTTAAATTATAGGGTTAGACATGTAAAATTAGTAATTTAAAAACTCCTAATTTACTCCTAATTTTTAGCTAAAAAAAAATATGTTTTTCTCCCAACTTCACATTTCTCTCTCACATTATAGTCAAGTACTATTGTACTAATACAACTTCTTCTTAAAATAAAAAATAAAATTAAACGTGTCATGAGTAAACATGTAAACCCAAAAAAAAAAAAAAAAAAAAACCCCATCAATGGAGAAGGTATTGCATGTTTACGAAACATATTGAACTATTCCCCATCAATGAGACTAGTTGTTATATATACACTAATACACTTGAGATGTCACCTAATCGCGACGTGGAAGACCACCTGCCGCCAAAGCTTGTGGATTTGAGTTCGCCAAACTCCCACGAAACACAACTGTTACAACTTACAACATCAACTACCATCCACCTCAAAACTAAAAATTCTCTCATATTCTATGTAGTACAAAAACACATTGTTTTCTGTTTCCTATTTCGTCTTCTTTGCAGTACGTACTCTCTCACTCTTTTGAGTACTACAAACAAACAATGAATCAAACTAATCAATGCCAACTAGACCTTGGTCCCTCCTTTGACGATAATCACAAACTCCCAAAACCCAATTCACAAATTTATATATCACAATCCCAAAACTCCAAAAATTCTCACCATACAAAACGATGTATCGTTGCCTCTCCATCTTCTGCTTCTTTATCCTCTTGCTCATCCTCTCTGCCTCGGCACACAGTGGCCATGATGACAGCGATGATGACAGCGATGATGACAGCAGTGAAAACGGCAGCGTTAACCTTCAGTCAAAGCCATTGATACTGGTGAAGATATGGTGCTTGATTCTCATATTTGTGGGCACTTTTGTTGGTGGTGTTTCACCTTCTTAAAATGGAATTAGGGGTTTTACGGTTTTGGGGGCCCAGTTTGTTGGGGGTGTGTTTTTGGGTAAGGTTATGATGCACTTTTTGAGTGATGCAAATGAAACTTTTGAGGACTTGACAATAGGGGTGTACATGGGTCGGATTGGGTCGGGTTAAAAAGATTTTTTGACCCCACCCATCATAGTGGGTTCAAAAAAATTCAACTCAACCCAACCTATCACATAAGTCCAACCTAACCCAACCCACATAGGTCACGTTAGGTAGGGTTGAACCCATGGGTTGGACAATTTTTTTATTACAATTATTATTAGATTGAGCAAAAATATATATATCACACTTGCCACCTGAGTTGATAAACAAAATATATATTAATATATGAACTAATATTCCAACTCAGTTATACATTAATATATGAACTTATATACATTAATATTGGCTTTTCTATAGGATAGGAGGAGGAGATGGTTATTAAAAAAAATTTATTAATTATATAATATATATTAAATATATGGTGGGTTGGGTCGGGTTTGGAATTTTATGACCCAAACCCAACCCAAACCGCTATCCAAAAAAATTTTGTAACCCAATCCTACCCACCAAGCCCTAAAAACCGACCATACAAAAATGTACCCTTTTGCATTCATGTTGGCTTGTGCTAGATACTTGTTGACCATGGTTGATGATTGTGTGGTCTCCTCTGTGTTTAGAAGTGACGAAAAGGCCGGTGATCTCGAGCTTCAAGGTTAGCCAATTCAATCTTCTTCTTCTTTTCTTTTCTTTTCTTTTTTTTTTTTCCTTTTTTTTTCTTATTTGGGATCTTAGCATAATTTCAATTAATGTTGATGAATGCGATGTTAATCCTAAAGGTTAAAGCTTTAGGAATTGGTGAAATATCAAATATATGAATTAATGGTACTTGTAAAGTATAATGGTCCTGATTAATTGATGGGATGGAAAAAGTTATTGAATTTATTTCTTTCCCCTCTCGGCTTTTCCCCTGAAAAGTAGAGAGAGAGAGAGAGAGAGAGAGAGAGAGAGAGAGAGAATAAATGAAGAAAGTAATTTCTAGGGGAACAAGCACAAAAAGGGGTGTTTTGGTTTTGGTTTTTTTTTTTTTTTTTTTAGGGAAAAAAATGGGGGTGTTTATGGTTATATTAAACTCCCGAGTAGAGCACACACGCTTAGGGATGTGATGCCCACCAATGAACTCCTGCTGGTAGCGGGAATCAAACCTGAGCGTGTTAGGTAGAGCGAATGAACCATACCCAACTGAGCCAAGCCCCTGTTGGCGAGGTGTTTTGGTCTTGTTTAACTAACATGTGGATTTTTGATGAAACTGTTTGGTTTGGTTGTTTTTGGAAGATGTGAAACTAGTTGTTTTATTTTGAAAGGTTGATTGTATTCAATTAGCACATGAAAAGTTAGAATTAAGATCAAAAAGGTGGGTAATTTTGTCAAGTATTTGGTAGCTTAGATAAATCCATGGTAAGCAATTAGGCTTTTCGGATTTAGTGTGCATTTGGGATAAATTAAAAATTTCAACTTATTTGCAATTTCAATTTATTTTTGCTATTCATGAGTCCTACTGTATTATTCAACCAACTTTTACCTTTATTTACAAGACTTTCTTTCAACAAAAAGTTTTCAGTTTGAGCTAAATATGTTGTTCTCAAACAGACACTTAGAGGCCGTTTGGATTGCGCGTTTCAGTTTCAGCGTTTTGGGTTTTTTTTTTTCAGCGCATGAACAGTAAAATCACATGAAGTTACTGTGCAGAGACAAAAATCACTGTTCACGCACTATAGCAGTACTGCTCACGCACTGTAGCAGCACTGTTCACGCATTAAAAAATATTAAAAATGGGTCCCACAGCACTATTACACATTTAAAAATTATTTTGCTTCAGTGTTTTCAGTTTTCAGTTTCAGTAACAATAAGTTCAATCCAAACGGACCCTTAAGCTCCGTTTGGTTGTGTTTCTGGGATGCGTGTCTACATCTACTTTTTTTTTTTTGAGAAGTGCGTTTCAACTTTTCCATTGGCTCTCGTGCACTGTTCACGGGACCCACAGACTTCTTTTTTTCAACAAAACTTTCATTAAAAATAGGTCTCACAGTACTATTCACATATTTAAAAATTATTTTGTTATAATATTTTCAGTTTTCAATTTTCAGTAAAATAAGCGGTATCCAAATGCACACTTAGTATATAGATATGAAGGCCACGTTTGTAAGAAACAGTGTTGTTTGCAACATTGGGTTGGATTCTGTGGTGATTTTCTATTGGGGTGCAAAAGGAGTTAGGATGATTAAAGTTTTGAAATAAATAAGTTTGAGCTTACAAGAAGCAAATAAAACCCTAGGCAAAAAGTCTCACAAGAAGCAAATCAAGCTAGAAAAATCAAATAAATGTGAATCTCCTCTGTTGACTCCGAAAAGAGGATGTAAATGTGTAATGGCTGTTTCCTGTTTGATAACTTTATTCGATTTTTCCTTCATTTCAGGTGGAGTTGGGCAAGGAAACGGCACAAAAAATGGTGGGACTCCACAATCACAGAATCAAGTGAGATACTTGCTCATTCATTTCATGTTAGCATTAGACAAGCAAGCTCCTCCTCGGATGTAGTATTAGGTATATAACTTGTTAGTGGTTCTATGACGGAATCAATATTTGCTTGTATGCCTTAATAGGTGCACCACTCCCTGGCTCCTGCAGGTTCAGTTGGGGATAGCATTTTGTTGATTGTTGCCTTGTGTTTTCATTCTGTTTTTGAGGGCATTGCAATTAGAGTTGCAGAAACAAAAGATGATGCCTGGAAAGCTTTGTGGACAATTTCTTTGCACAAGATATTTGCAGCCATTGCCATGGGCATTGCTCTCCTTCGTATGATTCCAAACCGTCCCTTCTTATCATGTGCAGCCTATGCTTTTGCATTTGCCATTTCTAGTCCAATTGGGGTGGCCATTGGAATCATAATAGATGCCACAACTCAGGGTGCTGTGGCAGATTAAATCTTTTTATAATAGATTCTATTAGTGATCACACACTCCTAATTTTAATGTTCAATAGCAGATTTTTTTTCTTAAGTTAATCTAGAATATCATTAATTAATGGTGAATCATTGTCTTCTAAGATCAGTACTGACAGAAGAATGTATAATGATTATGCCTATTCCAGTCTCAAAGCGTCACAAGTATGCTATAAATCAAATTGAATGATCAAATTGAAGCATAAAAAAAAGGGGTATAAATTATAATCAAAAGATTTGGAGTTACACATGAATGTCAAAAACTCTGGTCTGGTTTCACACATTAGGCAATTAAAAGAAGAAATAATTATCTGAAACACTTTCCATTGAAAGGTACCCTTAGATGGAAATAATTCACCTTTTCAAGTACAATCTTTACAAATTACCAAAAACTATTCAAACCAGAGTTAAAATGTAAAAGGTAAGAAGTAGGGAGAGGTAAACTAGGGCATAAACGACAATGCCACCAAAATAATCACCTGTTTTACATATACGTGCATACTTGAAACTTGCATACATATAAGATTACAATTATATTAACACTAGCTTGTAACCCTATGCATATATATGGATACACTTAAAGATATAAAATAAGATGTATAATATAAATTCTATATATAACTTAAATACTATTGATAGTCATTTTTATGTTTCGTTAACTCTTTAAAAAATTTTATAAGGATATTATTAGGTATAAAATGTAAATTGTCCACGAAACACTTTTTTTTTTTTTTTTTACAATTCATTTATTCTAGACTCTTTGGTTTTTGTATTTAATAACTTACTTGGATGAATATTTATGATGTGGTCCCATATTTAATTCTAAAATTAAGAAATAAAACTCTTTAAGAATAAATAATTTAGGACACGTAGCGCAAAACTGGAACTCAAATTTGGAATTCTAATTTGAGTTTCTCTCAGCTTCACCTATTATTATATACTAGCTTGTAACTCCATGCATATGCATGGAAATACTTAAAAATATATAATAAAATGCATAATATAATTCCTATATATATGATTTAAGTACTATTGATAGTCATTTTTATATTTTGTTAACTCTTTAAAAAGTTTTGTAATGATATTATTAGGTATAAAATGTAAATTGTCCATTTAAAAAAAAATATATTTATTGTGAAGCACTTTTTTATTTATTTTAAAGATTCATTTATTTTAGACTCTTTGATTTTTGTACTTAATAACTCACTTGAATGAATATTCATGATATGGTCCCACATTTGATTTTAAAATTAAGAAAATAAAACTCTTTAAGAATAAATAATTTAGGATACATGGCGCAAAATTTGTACTCTAATTTGAAATTCTAATTTATGTTTCTCTCAACTTTACCTATTATTATATATATAGATATATAAATTACAATTACATTATATACTCATGGGAGTGAAAGACACAATGACCAGAAGAGAGGAGGATTGATTGCACAATGGAAAGACGAATTCAGCTTCTTTCTTTTTTTGATTTTTTTTTTTTTTTTTTCTGAGTTTGTTGTAAAAGGGTGTTTTTTTTTTTTTTTTTTTTTTTTGTAGGTTAGGAAATTCAATATTGGTACTTGAATCTTACGGTTTCTAGGGATTTCGTTGAACGTGGGGCAATTTTGGATTTTTTTTTGTTCATTCGTAGTCTCATAGGGGTTCATTTATTTATATTTTTTAAAACTTAATTGTTTTTTTTTTATTTGTTAAAATATTTTTCTTTTCTATATATTCCTTTTCTGTTTGGGATTTTCTTTATTATTAAAATTGTTTTATTTTTCTAGGGTTTGTTGCAAAGGGTTTGTTTGGGAAAAATTCAATTCCCTTTTCAGTTTGGCTAATAAAAAATAAATAAATTTCCTTTTCCATTTGGGTTTCTTTGATTGTTTGATTTTTCTGGGGTTTGTTGCTAAAGGGTTTGTGATTTTTTGGTTTCGGAAATTAGACATTGTTACTGAATTTTAGTGTTTTTGGGTATTGTGTTGAACATGTGCATTATTGTAACTTTTTGAAAGAGTTTCACATGGACAATCCTAATCAGAAGCAGAGGAAGAGGAAGACTAGAGAAGACTATATAGTTGAGACATTGGCTAAGTAGAAAGAACACGATGCTGCCCAACTTGAGTCTTGTGCTGCTCCTAAAGTGCCGGCCAAAGGGTCAAAGAAAGGGTGTATGAAAGGAAAGGGAGGGCCTAAAAATTCATAGTGCCGTTACAGAGGGGTTGGGCAGAGGACATGGGGTAAATGGGTGGCAAAGATTAGTGAGCCAAATGGCGGAAAGAGACTGTGGCTTGGTACTTTTGATAATGCAGTTGATGTTGCCTCTGCTTATGATGAAACTGCTAGGACAGTGTATGCCGGCTCTTGTAAAGTTGTGATTTACAAATATGTATTTGGTTGGCTTTTATTCCGTGCCAAATTTAATTGTAATTTCATTCAATCTTTTGTACCCTATATTTATTATTGGATTTGATTGTAAGGGTTATGTGATAAAGAGAGAGAGTGTGTGAAGACTCATGCAATTGAAGCTAGAAGATTTTTCGCAGGTAGCTCGCGACTAAGCATCTCGCGAAGTGAAGCATGTGCCTTACACATGACTGGAATGTGAAGAATTAGTACAGATGGAGACAGCTGTGTTTCGCGAATATCTCGCGGGTAAGGCCTTCCCGCGAGACACCCGCGAAACATTCTGTTCTGCCAGACTGTACTATCTGATACACACTTTCTGTGCCCACACTATTTATACCCTCATTACCCACAAATGTTAAGGAGTGCTTCTGAGAGAAAACCCTAGCCTCAAACCTTGAGAGTTAGAGATTATCATACCCATATATCTCTACACATATACTTGTGGATTTCCTCAACTCTTACCTCTCCATTTCCATACTATTGAGAGGTTGATAGCTCAAACACTTACCACAACCTTTCAGAGTGTCAAGTGAGGTTTTGGTGCTGCTAGGAAGTATTGGAAGAAGCCAAGGATGGCAAATGCAACATGGAGCTTGTTGCGGGATCCAGAGAGCTAGACAAGACACGGTTCCGAGAAGTCTTGTTGGAGTAGGAGCTTGGAGGGCTTAGGTACAGCGGGTAGATTAGGCTTGGAGGGTCTCTTGGTAACCCATGTATCCCAACTGATTTTTTAGTGGATCGATTACCGCTTGGAGGGCGGTGGAAAGGTTTTTCGCCGAGTTCTTTGGTTTCCTCTTCAATAACAAATCGGCATGTTATCTTGTGTTTGCATCTCTCTTCCCTACTCTTTTACATTCCGTTTTACTGCTGTGTTGCTTTGTTTATGGATTAGAGTAGCTTGTTTGTTTATCCGCTCGCATTTACACTATTCCGCACTTAGAACTAAGTTAGTGTAAAAACTATCGATCCATAATTTTATTTTGGGAGTCTAAACAACTCTTGTGTTTTTAACACATTTTTAAGCTTTCAAATGGTATCAGAGCGGGTACACTTGATTTGGTTTCATTACCTAAGTGTGATCCTTAATCCCTTGTATGTTTTGCCAGGGATAATGCTTTTTATGCTTTTATGGATGTTGTTGATTGTAACATGCCATGTGTTTGTAAAAATGCCTCCATGAGTGTTTATCCTCATGATTGTGATGACATGTTACTTGAATCATTGGGTGTTGTTGATATTCCTAACATCAAACTTTTGAAGAAAGATGCTAAGAAGTTTCAAAAGAAGTTAAACAAGTTATTTTGTGAAAAGGATGATTTGATTGCTAAGCTCAATGAATCCAACAAATTGGTTGAGAAATATAAGAATCTTGCTGAAATTTCTCTTGAAAAGCTGAAAGAGTTTGAATGTTTGAATATGGACTTAGATGCTAAACTAGTTTTGTCTAACAAACTTGTTGATGATCTTAAATTTGAAAATGAATCTCTTAAGATGCATGCCAAGTGTTTGATTGCTGAACCTGTTGCTAAAACGGAAGAAAATATATGTTGCAATCATGTTGTGGTACCCGATTGTGTGCCCATTGTGTGTTCTACCTCAAAGGACAAATCGGTGTACATTCCTCCACACAAAAGAAAACAAAAAGTGGAGAGAAAGGCTCTTAAGCCTAAGCCTCTGTTTAGGTCCCATCTTAGGGAATTGAGTGGATCTAAGTTTGTTCCTACTTGCCACCATTGTGGTGTGATTGGTCACATAAGACCCCAATGCCCCAAGTTAAAGATAGAACAAACTCATGTTGCTAGATCCCTTCTCAAAAGGCCTAGTGGACCTAAACACATTGTTTGTCACCATTGTGGTGCCTTTGGTCATCTAAGACCTCATTGCTCTAAGTTTCAAGCTCTTAAAGAATTAAAAGAAAAGAGAAATTTGAGCTTCTTAGAAGTTGTGCTAAAAGCGATAAACCAGATTTGAGTGATAATAGCATGTTGTTAAAAAAAGTGTTTAATGCTCTTAACTCCTTGTCTATGTGCATCTCCGGTTCTCATTCTCCCAACCCTCGTCTCACTTCTCATGAGACACTCATTCCGAACAATCGTTGTGTTTGGATGAGGAAGGGTTCCTATGGTTGAGCTTTTGCTCTTTTGGTCCTTGATCTAATTCTTTCGATCTTTGTAGGACCGTTCATGCATTAAATGTCATATTTTCATGCATTTTGTGCATCTTACATTTATTTGTATGCATTGTTCTGTTTTTGTTTTTGATCTTACTTTATTGCTTTTGTTTTGTGTGAGTAAAAATCCAAAACCACATAAAAAGTGAAAAATTCAAAAAGTTTGATCGTATTTGTTTGAGCACATGTCATATATGAGTTTGGCCTAATACCTTCGTACTAATGGCGTAGTGCATTTACGAGCCTAGCTTGTTCTGTACGCACATTTATCTTTGTGGGAGAAATCTTGAAATCTATGTGACTGTTGCAAATAGATCTTCAAGCTTGTCATAAATGATTGGTCAATAGTCTTGATGGTCTTGATACCTGCATAGACTTGTGCCTATATATCTTCCCACCTTTATTTTTATGTTTTTGCTATAGAGCTCACCAAATATAAATCTCCAAATGAAAAGAGATAATGAGCTGCAAAAGCCTGTCGCACATACTAGTATTTGACTAGGAAAAAGGGAAAGCGACTTATGTATTGAAATGTATGGTGCTCAAAAAGCCAAAGGCTAACTATCAATGTTGAAATATCAAAAATTTCAAACACCGATCTCAAAAAGAGGTATTATCCAAAAAGGATCAAATGTTATGATTTATGAAGAAGCCAAATGAAAAGCTTCTAAGTTTTGTAATCATTCTCTTGTGGGAGGTCATATATGTTCATTTCTATAATTGAGATAATCCACTTGACTTAGTACTAATTGTGTATGACTTGATTGAATTGATCATTGAAACTTCACTTTAGACTAAGGACTATTCCACATTTGATACACACACAACACACAAGACTTATGTCTAATAAATGTCTATTTCATTTGTATGATTGTACATGTTCAAATGTGATGTGTGTGTGCTCAACCATATGTGGATCAAATCAAAAGGATTTTTTTTCTTTGTATTTGCTTTTGGAAGTGATTTTTATCACTCATGTTTTTCAAAGTTTCTCAAATTGTTTTTGTGTGAAAAACATGTTTTATGGGTGTTTTTGTGACCTATTTCATGTGTAAATTCAACTGGGAGTTAAATGGTCCAATTCCCAAGTTTTTCAGTTTTGGACAAAGAGTTTCGCGACTGTTTCGCGGTTGTTTCACGAGTAAGGCTTACCAACGAAATACCAGCGAGATACCAGCAAAATTTTTGTGGGAAGCTAACCAGCGAGATACCAGCAAAAATTTCCAGATCAGCTTTTTAAAGGGCATTTCGTGGGACATTTGTTTTAAACGCCTCCCATCTTCTCTCAAACTCCTGTTTTAATGTTTCTACATCAAAACCCAACTAAATTCAAGTGTTTTTCATTCCATTAGCATCTCTAAGGTAATCTTTAACTCTTTTCATTGATTTTGATCCTTAGATTATGTTTTTGGGGGGATTCTATGTTCATAGTTGGGATTTTCTCAAATGGGAGTTGGAAAACTTAATTTTTGTCAATCTTTTTTATTGGACTTTGTTTTAAATGATAATTTGCTTTGGATGTTGGCCCCTTGTGGAAAAAATAACATGTTTTTAGGCAAGATTTTCATATGTTCATGCATTGTTTAACATACATGCGTAGTGTGTGCACTCTAAGTGCTTGATAAAATGCCCAAATGACATTTTGTTGTTGATTTGGTCTCCGATGAGTACTAATCTTTGGGGATCACCATAATTATTCATGTTTATCATGTTTTGATAATTGGTGGTGTGTTTCATGCACTTTTTCCCGTGAGTGCTTATTCATGCATTGGTCATGCATCAGTCATGCATCTCACATGCACACTAGATGCATCTTGCTGCACACACTCTAACACTTGACATGTTTTGCATTCACTCATGCTAGTTAAGTCCTTTTAGACCTTTTAGTACATATTACATGTTCTTGTGTCCTTGTCATGCCTAGGTTTATATCATGTTCCATCATCCTTAGCATGTCATGTTTACTTTATGCTTTGTAGCATTTTTTTTTTTATGTTTTTGTCTTATGTTTGAGCTTCATTTTCTCATTTATCTTGCACCCCTCATGCATCATCTTTTACCCTTGTCATATCTTTTTTTCTTTCCCACCTTCCTCTTGATCCATTTGTCTATTAACAAAAAGGGGGAGTGTATACTTTGGTCATTTCTATATGACTCTTGTGTATATTCTTATGGGGAGAAATTCTACCTTGTGCACATTCGTAGGGGGAGAAATCCATAGGAGAGATGCATATATCAAGGGGGAAAAGACATTCTTTTACGAGAAAACTTTGTTTTACCTTATGCTTAGTTTCTCGGTGTTTTATGGTGCTTTGTGTTCTATGCTTTATTGCTCTCATCGCATCGTGTTTATGTGTTGAACATGCATACATCCTTATGCTTGTTCGGATGATCATTTGCTTTGCTATGTGATCATTGTAGTCATTTTTATATGACTGTTTTGGTGTATGATCAAGTTGCTCATATGTTTCATATTATGTTTACTTGATCGCAATTTACTTGTTACATTATACTTGTCCTTTTATTACTTGCTTGCTTTACCTTGAGGGTCTAATGTGTTTTATGCAAGTGTTTCAGGTTACAGGTATATATGTTCCAAGTTCATCACAGCTCCTAAGATTCATGATAGGGGGAGTGATATGATAGGGGGAGAAAGAGAGAAAGAGCTTTGTGCTACATTAAATATGTTACAGGTATAATCGTGCAAGTGCATCACAGTTTTCTAGATTAGGTGTGAGTGAGTTTTGCCATTATTCCCAAACTCACGTTTAAGTCTAGAGTCTGTTTTAGGGGTTTTGTCACGAAATAGTCAAAGGGGGAGATTGTAAAGTTGTGATTTACAAATATGTATTTTGTTGGTTTTTATTCCATGCCAAATTTGATTGTAATTTTACTCAATCTTTTGTACCTTGTATTTATTGTGGGATTTGATTGTAAGGGTTATGTGATAGAGAGAGAGTGTGAAGACTCAGGCAATTGAAGCCAGAAGATTTCTCGCGGGTAGCTCACGACTAAGCATCCCGCGAAGTGAAGCATGTGCCTTGCACATGACTGGATTGCGAAGAGTCAATACAGATGGAGACAACTGTGTTTCGCGAGTATCTCGCAAGTAAGACCTTCCCGCGAGACACCCGCTAAACATTCTGTTCTGCCAGACTGTACTATCTGATACACTTTGAGGTAATGAGTTATGCAAAGTGTTGCAATACAATTTGAGATAATAGGTTTGTGCTAAAAAAAAAATTGTTGCAATAAACTTTAAAATATTTTAATTGAAAATTTTGATATAATAATATATTTGCTGTTGCAATAAACAATTTGCTACATTGAATATCTTGTAGCAATAGGCTATTATTTCATGAATTTTATCGCAATAGATTGCAAATAATTGACAAAAATAATTTGAGTCAAGTTATTTCAATGATATTTTCATTGTAATAGATAATTATTTCATATTTTTTATTACAATATATTGTAAAATAATTTGTATCAGATTATTGTAATAATATATTCGTTGCAAATTCATGTTTGTCATTGCAATAGATAGTAAAATAATTTATATTTAGTTATCGCAATGATATATTTGTTGCAATAAGCTATCACTTTGAAATTTCTATTATCATAGATTGCAAAATAATTGGTATCAAGTTATTACAATGATTTTTCCAATTTAAGTTATTGCAAAAAAATTTCTTAATGCAATTTAGTATTAAAGCCTCTTGTAAGGATCCGATTGGAACTCCTAACCGAAAAGGTATATGGACTTAGGCCCAAAAAAGCCCAAAACAATTAATTTGTAGAGAGTGGGTTGGAAAAACTGGGCTTTAGTGATTCAAACAATGCAAAGGTAGATTGAAATGACAAAAGAATGAAAACAGACGGGTTTATGTTGAAGAAAAACGTCATCGGCAATATCAGAGGAGCACAACTCTTATATATTGCTCTTAGGTTTGATTACAAGACTAGTTCCTGATTGCTACAGTATTTTCCTTTTGATTTCTCGATCCCATTTCATGGAGGGTCTCTCACATTATATAGCTCCCTTTGAACCATCTTGATCCTACACTTATTGATCATCTAAGCCCTTACTTGAGTACCTGTCCCATCAGACACCCCCTTTGGCTTTCTGTGAGTTACGGTAGCCAAGGTGGCACTGTTCAGAGGTCTTCTCCTTATAAATACGGCCAGAAAAGTAACTGCAGTGCATTTAATGTAGTGGTAGAAGCTCTCCCTTAAATATTTTTGGGTTTCCTTCCTTCTCGCTTATTCATGAGGCACGTCCTTATCATTGGAACTTCTTGGAGGGTCACCCTAATTACTGGAATACATACTTGAATTGCATTCATCATATCCGAGGAGGAGTTCCTCCTCGGACCACTTTCCATTCGTTCCTTACTCATGAGACTTTGAATGGGATCCCTTCATAACTATTTGTCCCTCCTCAGACCATTCAACGCCCTCAGACAAAGCCCAAGGCCCAATATATGATTTAGGGCCCTTCTCCCTACAATAGCCCCTCAAAACTCCGGTTTTTCCCTCTTGCCCTAGGAGAAAAAGTGGGGTTTTGATTTTTAAGTAACAAGACCAACTGATTCCTTGATTCATACATGCGGGAGTGTCGTTTTACGCGCCTCATAATTGTTACTGACGTTTCGAAGCTCGCGAAGCATCATTAATTTCTCCAGGCGACGTCCTGTCCCCCGCATCCAACGGTGACACGCAGATCCAACGGTTGATATTTTTCTAGGAATTTTGAGCGAGATTACTCTCATTCACTCCCACCCTCTATATAAAGCCTTGAGGGAAGTCATTTTCCCTTTACTTTATGAATCTTCAAGTTCTCTAGAGATCTCAAGCACTCCATCTCTCAAAGCTCCCTACACTCCTAAGTCTCCCTAATTCATTTCCTTAAGAAAATTTCCAAGAGACTTTTCTAAAGGTTCAGGGTTAATTACACTCATTTTCGTAAGTATTTCTCTCTTCAAACTTTCTTTTCCTCCTCGGCCTTCTTCCTTTTTAGAAAATTTCCATCGTGTCATCTACGTTTGCTTAGATGGGTAGATTCAAGCACTTAGTGGACTCTCTGGCCAGTATAGAGGGCTTTAGGGCCAAATACCATATCCCACAGGGGGTGGTTTTACAATATTGTCCCCCGAACTGAATAATTACAGATAGAAAAGTGGGTGAAGTCGGCATTCCCATGATTGCTTTCATAGAGGGAGGAATGACGCTTCCCATGGGTAGGATAACCAGGGATTACCTGATTAACCACAAACTGACTCCCCACCAGTGCGCCCCTAACCTATTTAGGGTCATGGGTTGCGTAGACGCTTTCAATGAGCAGATGGGCTTGGGGCTTACATGGCATGATGTGGTTTACATGTAAAAGTGCCAAAAGCTCGCCGGCGCGAGATACTATCTCAAGTCCCGATCCAACGTCATCAGACTGATATCGTGCCTTCCTAAGTCAAACAAGGGCATGAAGGATGACTACCTTATTGTCTCCAGGGAGTGGAATGACAGTTTTCACTGCCTAACTCGGGCAGGAGATCCAAGTGGGGTACCCTAGGATTAGGTCCCTTAGCAAGGACCTCAATTTTTCTAAGCTTTTCTTTTATTCACTCTAAGTCACTTGTCTCCTCGGATAATAGTTGTCAATGATCTGACCACAATTTCCCTCTTGGATGTTTTTGCAAATAAAGATCACATCGCTCCAAAACTCAATCTTGTCAATGTTCCGGGACTTAACTACTTACTGAGGTCGGAGATATTCGCAAGCAAAGACGAACAGCTACGGGCTACTTACCTGATCATAGATTACGAGCCCTTGTCGCGCATATTTCAGGATGTAGGCCAAGCATTAAGAGTAGGTAACCCTAGGCTTGCTCGAGTAGACGTCTCTAAGCCTGGGTTCTTGGCTCGGAGAGACCTTCCCCCTGTTGTGCTGCCACCCTAATGTGTTCCTCAACAAGGAGCTGCTCCGAGAGAGGAGTCAGCCTCGTCCTGCCATTCTCTAGACGTCGAGATCGACCAGTTCCGCTTCAAAGAAGAGGAAGGGGCTTTGGAAAGGCCTGTAGAGCTCTCGAACTCCGAGACTGTGTCCGATAGATTTTCTACTGTCCATCATCCAAGGTTAATAGTCGCTCGGCCAGACACTAGTTCCGAGGGAGAAGAAGAAGGCATGGATCTGAAACGAAGGACCAGCTTAAAGGGCCTATTGGCCAACAGGAACAACGGGTCAACCTCAAAGGAGGTCCCCAAGACCCAAGTTCCTCTCAGTCTTCCTCCTCTTCCCCGACCGCCCCCTACTGACCTCGAACTGAAGGCCAACCTGAACCTGAGGAAGAAAAGGCAGTGGAGGATCTGGAGGAAGGTGAGGTGGCTCCTCAAAAGGGGGCTAAGCAACAGAAGAAAACTAAAGACCCCAAGGACAAGAGGGCCAAGTCAGTGGAGAGCCGAGATGAAGTTGAAGTGCGCCAAGGGCAGCGCTCTTGGGCCCCTCGGCTAGAGGTGGAGGGTGCTCCCATTCCTTGGGATGCCACAATCTGGGAGTCCCAAAGGGGGCACGCCACCATCCTCGCCGAGGCCTTAGAGTAACCTCTTCTCCTCCATAGGGACATGGAAGGCCTCAGGCGTACTAGGCAACCTAACCTTTTCATGTTGCTGAAGAAGGACCTCGTAATGGTAAGTCGGTTAACGCTTTTTTTTGTCAAACACTAAGATGCACATTTATTCATATATGTATATATTTTTTATGACCCATTTTGCTACTTACACGCAGATTACTCAGTAGGTCTATGTAGCCAAGGAGTGGGTCAAGAATGCTCATGACGAGGCTAAGGCTGAGGCCCACTCCCGTTTTGAGGTCGAGAAGGATTTCAAAGCCCTCAATGAAAAGCACATGCAGTTGTCTCGCCTAAATGTCGAGGCGGGTCTAAAGACCACGGAGAGGCAGGCCGAGGATCAGCGCCAAAAACTGCACATAACTGAGATAAACCTAGCCACCAAAAAACAAACTATTTTAGATCTTAAGGCGGAGCTGTAGAAAGCCAAGGATGCAACTCGGGTGGCTAGGGATGCCGCTGAGGCCATGGTGGAGACATCCTACGAATGTGGGGTGCAGGATATGGAGACCCGGTTGGCAGAGGAGGTGTCCATAGTGTGCAGGGACTACTGCACTGAGTCATGGGGAGTCCCTGTAGACCCCGATCTGAGGAAGGTCGAGAATATCTTCTTCCTAGAGGATATTCGAGAAATTCCAGATACGGTCCCTCCTACCGAGCAACTCCCTACCACCCAAGCTCCTCCTCCTGATGCTGAAGTTTCAAAAGGGGCTGGAGTGGATAAGGAGAAGGCCAAACCCTCCGAGGATTCCCTTACCATCAGGGATGTGGTCTCCCAAGTCAAGGATGCAGAGCTTAAATTTTCATCCGAGAAGGCCAATCCTAAGAAGGACCCTCCACAGGCGAAGGCCTAAGTATAGGATTTTCTTTTGCAACTTTCTATGTGTCCCCTTTTTTTGTAATGGCATTTTGCCACCATTTGTAATGCACATTCGTGTGATTAATGAATAGATTTTCCTCTCTACCTCTCGTGTCTTTACTTTATATACTCTCAAGTTTACTATTATTGCAAATAAAATTGAACTGGTACCACTCTAACTTTAATAGAAACTAACAACAACACCCAGCCACCAGCTTAACCGATTTGACTAAGTGCCAGCAACAAAGAGATTTACCCCATATTTGCACTGTAACCTAATTCTTCTGCCATGAAGGCTGAATCCAATAAAGATAAGCAATAAACTAAGTAAAAAAAAATAAAAAAGGGGGAGATTTTCTTCATTCTACCCAACACTTGGGTAAAAAATTAAGGACTTTAGCTTGCACAAAACCAGTATCCGAGGAGTTGGATATAATCCTAGATCTGTTTCAACACTTAGTGAAAAATAAATGGACGTTATAATGTTAATTTTCCCAAGAATACGATCCAAGGGACCAAGTATGACCAGGGTTCCGTTTAAACACTTAAAAAGATGTCAAAGAGTGTTAATTTCCCCAAAGCATCTAGTCCGAGGACTCAGGCATAACTAAGGTTCTGTTTAATCACTTATAAAAATGTCATAGAGTGTTAATTTCCCCAAAGCATTTGGTCCGAGGACTCAGGCATGACTAAGATTTTGTTTAACCACTTGTATAGATGTCATTAAGTGTTAATTTCCCCAAAGCATGTGGTCCAAGGAGCCAGGCATGACTAAGGATCTATTTAAACACTTGTATAGATTTCATTAAGTGTTAATTTTCCCAAAGCATGTGGTCCGAGGACTCAGGCATGACTAAGGTTCTGTTTAAACACTTGTATAGATGTCATTAAGTGTTAATTTCCCCAAAGCATGTGGTCCGAGGAGCCAGGCATGACTAAGGTTCTATTTAAACACTTGTATAGATGTCATTAAGTGTTAATTTCCCCAAAGCATGTGGTCCAAGGAGCCAGGCATGACTAAGGTTCTGTTTAAACACTTGTATAGATATTATTAAGTGTTAATTTCCCCAAAGCATATGGTCCGAGGAACCAGACATGACTAAGATTCTGTTTAAACACTTATATAGAACAAATAATGGGAAGTACAATGCCTTTACACAATAAATGAACGTATTGACAAAGGAAACTTTCATTAATAATAATACATTTTCAGGTTGTTTACATTACAAGGACGTGGTATTACATGCTCATCTAAGTCTTCCAGAAAATATGCCCCTATGCCAGCCACCGAGATGATGCGATATGGTCCTTCCCAATTGGGCCCTAAATTTCCCCACGCTGGGTTCTTCACAGTGCCTAGAACCTTTCTTGGTACTAAGTCACCAGGCACTAATGGCCTTAGCTTTACATTGGCATCATAACCTTGCTTGAGTTTGTGTTGGTAGTACGCCAATTGGACCATTTCATTTTCTCTTCTCTCGTCAATCAGGTCTAGGCTTTTTTCTAGTAATCCATTGTTACTGCTTGGATCAAAAGAACTAGTTCTCAACGTTGGGAAGCCCGTCTCTAAAGGGATAACAGCTTCGGATCCATAAGTCATTAAGAAGGGAGTCTCCCCTGTTGACCTACGAGGAGTGGTTCAGTACGTCCACAGGACGTGTGACAGTTCTTCCACTCATTTTTCCTTTGCACCATCCAGTCTCTTCTTGAGTCCACTCACTATGACTTTGTTAACAGCCTCGGCTTGCCCTTTCCCTTGGGGATAAGTTGGTGTAGAATACCTATTCGTAATTCCCAGGTCAGAACAGTATCTTCTGAAAAATTTGCTATCAAACTAAAGGCCATTGTCCAAAATGAGGGTGTGAGGGACCCCGAATCGCATGACAATGTTTCTCCAAATGAACTTCTTGGCATCCACATCCTTGATATTTGCCAAGGGCTCAGCTTCAACCCACTTAGTGAAGTAGTCTGTGCCAACTATCAAATACCTCTTGTTCCCTGCTGCCTTAAGGAAAGGGCCGACAATGTCCAAGCCCCACTGTGCAAATGGCCAAGAACTGGATAGTGGGCTAAGGACTCCCCCTAGTTGGTGTATGTTTAGTGCGAATCTTTGACACTGGTCGCACTTCCTTGCATATTCTTGTGCTTCCTTTTGCATGTTTGGCCACCAATAGCCTTGAGTGATGGCTCTGTGTGACAAGGATCTTCCTCCAGTGTGGCTTCCATAAATCCCCTCATGTAGCTCCTCAAGGAGTAATTTCGTTGCCTCAAGGTGTATGCATAGCAAGTATGGCCCAGAAAAAAAGCGTTTGTACAATTTCTGGTCCTCGGTTAGCCAAAACCGAGGAGCCTTCCTTCATACTTTGTCAGCTTCTGACTTCTCCTCGGGCAGGATATCCTCTTTCAGGAATAGCATTATGGGGTCCATCCAACTAGGCCCTACCCGAACTTGGTGAACATGAACCACATCCCTATTCGCCTCTGTGGGCTTGCATAAGTCTTCCACAAAGATGACCCGAGGCAAACTTTGCACCGACGAGGTTGCAAGGGTGGCTAGGGAATCTGCGTGTGTGTTTCCACTCCTAGGGATGTACAATAAGTTGAAAGATTCAAAGTCTGACTGCAGACGCCTGACCTGACACAGGTACCCTCGCATTCTTTCATCTTTGGCTTCGAATTCTCCTTTCACTTGGCCGACGACCAATCTCTAGTCCAAGAACATCTCCACAGCCTTTCTGCTCATTTTTTGAACCATGGCCATTCCCATCAACAGAACCTCATACTTGGCTTCGTTATTCGTGGCCGAGAACCCCAGCCTTAATGACTTCTCAATGGTAATCTTTTCGAGGGATATTAGAACTAGTCTCACTCCGGATCACTTCTAGTTTGCTGCGCCATCGACGTATACTCTCCAGGATAGGGGGTCTTATTAGGAGATCATGCCAACCGATTTTCCATCCATGTTTTGCCTTTCTGCTTCTACTTCCAACGAGGATTCAACAAACTCGGCAACCAGATCCGCGAGGACTTGACCCTTGACAGAGATACGAGGTATGTATTTGATGTCAAAAGCCCCTAGGATCGTCCCCCATTTAGCAATCTTTCCTTGTAATCAGCACTTTGGAGTAGATCTCTGAGCGGGAGCTGAGTTAAGACAACTATCGTATGTGCCTGGAAGTAATGGGGGAGCTTATGTGTAGCATGTACCACTGCCAAGATGGCTTTCTCTAGTGGCAGATAACGGACTTCGCCTCATGCAGTGACTTACTCACATAATAGACTGCCCTTTGTATGCCGTCATCAACTCGTATCAAGACCAAGCTCACGGCATGAAGGGCCACAGCAATATAAGCGAACAGGACCTCGTTCGCATCAGGATTGGACATGATTGGTGGCCGAGAAAGGTAGTCCTTAAGCTGCTAAAAGGCTAAGGCACACTCTTCGGTCCACTCAAATCCCTTCCACTTATTCAACAACTGAAAGAATGCCCTACACATGTCTGCTGATCAAGAGATGAATCGGTTTAGTGCAGCAGTCATCCCAGTTAGCCTCTAGACCTCTTTGGAATTCTGAGGTGGTTGTAGGTTGTTGATTGCCTTGATTTGGTCAGGGTTGACTTCAATTCCACGGTGTGTGACCATGTAGCCCAAGAACTTCCCTGATCCGACACCAAATGAACATTTGGAAGCATTAAGTCGCAGCTTGTGCCTCCTCAAGATCTCAAAAATATTCCCGAGGTCATTAACGTGCTCGGATTCTAACTTGCTTTTGACTACCATGTCATCTATATAAACCTCCACGTTTTTCCCTAACTGTGGCTCAAACATCCTGGTCATAATCCTCTAGTAGGTAGCCCCTGCGTTCTTTAAACCAAAAGGCATCACCTTGTAGTGGTAGTTTCCAGTGGGAGTGACGAAAGCCATTTTTTCCTAATCATCCAGGGCTAGTAGTATCTGGTGGTACCCTTGAAAGGCATCTAAGAAGCTCATCTAAGGATGTCCTATAGTTGCATCTACCAGCTTGTCAATCCGAGGCATGGGGAAGGGATCTTTTGGGCAGGCTTTGCTCAAATCCATAAAATCTACACATACACGCCACTTTCCACTCTTCTTCTTTACCACCACCATATTGGCCAGCCATTCAAGGTAAAAACACTTCTTTAATAGCCCCGGCCTGCTTGAGCTTCATCACTTCGTCTTTGACAGCATTAGAGTGATCCTTGGATGAGTGCTGAGGTGGTTGCTTTTTGGGGGATGATAGACGGATTGACATTCAGATGATGGCAGATGAAGGTTGGATCCACCCCTGGGGCTTCGTAAGCATTCCAAGCGAATACGTCGACATTCTTTCTAAGAAATTCCACCAACTTCTCCTTCTCCTGAGGTGGTAGCTGGGCCCCAACTTGAAAAAATTTCTCCAGATCATCTCCTACCGCAAATCTCTCAAAATCTTCACATTTGATCTCCTCGGCTGGCCCCTTCACAGATAGCACCGTGGCATTTAATTGCTATAACCCTCCCTCAGTAGGGGCCGAGGACTCAGCCGCGGGCCGATGTAAGATTGCGGACACAAGGCACTGCCTAGCTACAGATTGGCTTCCAATTAGCTCCTCAATCAGGTCACCCGACGGGTACTTCACCTTCTGATGTAACGTTGACGAAATAGCCCCTAGGGTATGAAGCCAGGGTCTGGCCATAATGGCCGTGTAAGGGGAGTATGCATCCACCACAATGAAGTCCACTTCGACTGTCTCTGATCCTGCCTATACAGGTAACCTAATCTGGCCCTTTGGGATGACAAATTTCCCATCAAAACTTACTAGAGGTGAATCATAGGTTGTCAGATCTTCAGGCTTTAAGTTCAATCCTCTATACAAGTCAGGGTACATGATCTCTGCACAACTACCTTGGTCTACCATTACTCTCTTCACATCATACCCCCCCTATTCTGAGGATAACCACCAAAGCGTTGTCATGCGGTTGGATGGTTCCAATCATGTCCTCGTCTGAGAAACTCAGTGACGGTCGAACCTCCACTCTAACCCTCTTCGGATCAGGGTTAGCGTCCTCAGCTGAATGCCTAGCTACAAACATCACCCTAGAGGGATGAGAACCGATTCTCTCGGGTGCCGCAAAGATGACATTGATCGTGCCTAACGGAGGCCTTAAAGGAGCATCCCCCTGAGCCCCTGATCTTAACTAGTTTCCTTGTCCACTAGGCCGATATAGAAATTGTTGCAACCTTCCCTCTTTGACCAATTGCTCTAGATGGTTACATAGTATTCTGCAATCCTCGGTGGTATGTCCCCACTCTTAGTGATACTGGCAATGAAGGCTCTGGTTGCGCCTCAAGGGGTCTCCACTCATTTTGTTCGGCCATTTGAAGTATGGCTCAATTTTTATCTTCTCCAAAACTTGATGCACTGGTTCTCAGAATACAATGTTAACCGCTTGAGAAGCTGCAGCCTAGACTACACAGCAAAATCCCTCCGGGGTCTGTCATTGCTGTAGTGGTTCGACTTGAAATCCCTCATCTCCTGAGGGATAACCTTGCTCTTTCCTTTACCCTACTGCTGGTCCTCCTCAACTTTCTTATATTTATCAATCTGATCCATGAGCTAGTGGATACTGGTAACAGGTTTCCCAGTCAAGGACTGCCTTAAGCCATGCTCAACAAGTAGGCGAGCTTGAAAGTGCTAATGGCTACATCACCAAAATCACCATCTATCTCGTTGTACATCTCCCAATATCTGTCCGAATATGTTTTCAGGATTTCTCCTTCTCTCATAGATAGGGATAGCAAGGAAGTTAAAGGTCGAGGAACCCTGCTGTACGTAATGAAACGGGATCCAAACGCCTGAGTGAGTTCCTTGAAGGAATCGATAGAACCTATCCTCAAACTGTTAAACCACCTCATCGCTACAGGCCCCAAACTAGATGGAAATACCTTGCACATCAAGGCTTCATTCTTGGAATGTACAACCATCCTTTGATTGAAGTGGCTAACATGCTCTACAGGGTCTGTTCTACCGTTATACAGGGTGAATGTGGGTTGAGTGAACCGCCGAGGGAGTCTCCCCCTCTCAATCCAGCACGTCAAAGGCGACTTAAAAATTTGGTTGAGTTCTTTACTCATAGCATTTCCCATGCCTCCCGAAGATGAATTTTTGTTTTTGCGATCATGGTGATAGTCTTCATTATATGAGAAAGACTCGTTGGGGTGAGTCCTTGACCTCTGTCTATAGTCTGAGTCCTTCTCATCATCGGAAGAGTAATCAGAGTTGGAAGGAGCTCGCTTTCTGCATTCGTGGCGTAAGCTTCTCTTTAGGTGATCAATTTCCTTCTGCATAGCTTTGATATCTTTCTCCTAGGAGGGATGGCTACCACCCCGAGAATGGCTCTTACTAGTATGGGTAGTACATACACTCCCCTCCCAGTCTCTCCTTTGCTCAAGTTTATGGAAGTGATCTCAACGTTGAGGCCCCATGGATTCTGCTTGGTTTAAACCTGAACCTACCATAGTGGAATGTCAAACTCACTATCACACCAATAGTCCCCACAGATGGTGCCAATTGTAAGGACCCGATTGGAACTCCTAACCCAAAAGGTATATGGACTTAGGCCCAAAAAAACCTAAAACAATGAATTTATAGAGAGTGAGTTGGAAAAACTGGACTTTAGTGATTCAAACAATGCCAAGGTAGATTGAAATGACAAAATAATGAAAACGGACAGGTTTATGTTGAAGAAAAACGTCCTCGGCAATATCCAAGGAGCACAACTCTTATATATTGCTCTTAGGTTTGATTACAAGACTGGTTCTTGATTTCTACAGTATTTTCCTTTTGATTTCTCCATCCCATTTCATGGAAGGTCTCTCACATTATATAGCTCCCTTTAGACCATTTTGATCATACACTTGTTGATCATCTGAGCTCTTACTTGAATACTTGTCCCATCAGACACCCCTTTTGGCTTTCTGTGAGTTACGGTAGCCAAGGCGACATTGTTCAAAGGTCTTCTCCTCATAAATGCGGCCAAAAAAGTAGCTGTAGTGCATTTAATGCGATGGTAGCAGCTTTCCCTTAGATATTTTTGGGTTTCCTTCCTTCTCGCTTGTTCATGAGGCACGTCCCTATCATTGGAGTTTCTTGGAGGGTCACCCTAATTCCTGGAATACATACTTGAACTGCATTCATCATATCCGAGGAGGAGTTCCTCCTCCGGCCACTTTCCATTCATTCCTTACTCATGAGACTTTGAATGAGATCCCTTCATAACTATTTGTCCCTCCTCGGACCATTCAACGCCCTCGGACAAAGTCCAAGCCAACATATGATTTTGGGCCCTTCTCCCTACACCTCTATTGAACTAAAAATTATAAGTTATTGCAACTAATTGTTATTAGTGTAATAATTTATCACTTTTAAATTATTATTGCAACGACTTTTAATTTGTAGATGTGATATTATGTCTAATACTACTATACTAATTTTGTTGTATTAACTCTTGATGTAATAGATTTATTTTGATGTAGTGTATATATTGCATGAAGGAAATCAATTTGATTTTTTTTTTTTTTTGATGAACTAGTAAATCAATTTGATGAGTACTAAAAAAATAAATAAATACAGTGAAAACTTTATAAAAGTCGCATGGGAGTCGGACAAGGAAAAGAGAAATAAAAACCTTTTATTAAAAAAAAAAATAAAAACGGTCTTTACATAACAACCAAAGAAGTGAGAAGCTTGTGCGCAAAGTACGTAGTCCGAATCTCAACAACACCATGTAGAAAAGTGCCACGTCATTATTTTCAACAGTCTCATTAAATAAACCCTAAAATTGAGAGTGAGAGAGACAGAGCCTATAAATACCCACTAGTTTACTCTTACTCTCACTCTCTCACACTCTGCTCTCATTCTTTCACTCTAACACTGTGTTTGGTTGGGTGGAATTTAGGAAGGATGGAAAATATAGGAAGGAAAATAGGGTAGAAAACTGAGTTTTCCTCTGTTTGGGAATAGAGAGAAAATAGGAAGGGTGGAAAACCTGGGAGAAAATTTTCTCTCCCGGGCCCACAAATTTTTTCCTCCCAAATCGGGAGGAAAAACCATGAGAGAAAACTTCCTCATTGCACTTTTACCATAATGCCCTATCCCAACGTCTACAACAACTCAGCGCGGCAGAATATAACCACCTAACCACCAAACCCATCACCACCACCAAACACCGCAACCTAGCACAGAAAATTAACCCAAAATCAACAGAAAATTAACCCAAAATCAACGGAAAAGCAATTAGAAAACCCAACTCAAAATCAAGACAAACCCACTGGAAAACCCAACACAAAATCAATCAAAACTCACCGGGAAACCCAACTCAAAATCATCACAGACACATCACAAAATCATCAAAATCGTTCTAAATCTAGATCCAAATTCATCAAACCCACATACAAATTCATATAAATAATCAAACCGAAATTTAAAAAAGAAGAAGGAGAAGAAGAAGAAGAAAGAAATAAGAAGATGCTGAAGAAGAGGAAGAAAAACCCAAACCGGAGAAGAAATTTCACCGCCCAAAATCACTGCCATTAATCAAACCCAACCTGAAATTTCATCTATAATAAAAGCATAAAACTCAAATTGTAAAAGAAGAAGAGGAAAGGAAAAGATTCTCAAAAAAAAAAAAAAAAAAAAAAAACGAAAGAAGGAGAAGAAAGAGAGGCGGAGATAGAGAGATAAGAGAGAACTGAAGAGTGTTATTATGAATAGATAGAGAGATAAGAGAGGAATCAGAAAAAGGAGGAGGGGTTAGGTGGGGGGTAGTTGGGAAATAATATAAAAAGGGAAGAGAAATATCATTTTAATAAAAAAATTATGTATAATAGGTAAATTGATGTGGGTGTTTTGTAAAAATGATGGTGTAAAATAGAAAAAAATAATTTTTTTGTGTAAAATAGACGGAATTTTTTAGATAGACTGATGCGGTTGCTTTTATCAGTTTTACCTCTTCTCATCTTACCTTCACAGCACACCAACGTCCAGCGGTCCAGGTTCTTTTCTCTTTTTTTTTTTTTTCTTTTTTTTTTCAACGTGACCTGATCAAGTTGTACATTATTGTAATTTTTACATTATAATAATAAAAATAATAACATAAATTTATATATATAATGTGGTAAATTTTATATTATTTAATGAGTACAAATAAATCTATTTCTTACCTATTATGTAACAAGGGTATAATAGTCAATTTATATAAATTATATTTTCCATCATTCCCTTTTTCTCTCTAACCAAACAAAAGAGTTTTCCACCCTTTTACTTTTCCACCCTTCCAACCAAACACACAAGAGAGAAAACTAAATATTTTCTATCCTCCCACTTTTCCATCCTCTCATAATTTTCCATCTTCCCACTTTTCCACCCCTCCAACTAAACGGACCCTAAAAGTTTTCTGAAACAAAACAAAGCTCTCTCTTAAAAACACAAACACACCCATTGATTCAAAAAGCACACGCAAAGGAGAAAAGAAAACCCTAATCTTCGTTCTAAAATGCCTCGTTTTGGTCGAAAGAATCAAACAAAGATTACAAACACTAGAAGTTTCTTTCTTGTCTTCTTTGACCGACTGAGAGGTACTTTAATTTTCAAACAATTTGTACAAGTTTATTTCTATTTTTATAATATTTTTTTTGCCTTTCTTTTTTGGGTTTTCTTTATTTTCTTGTTTGATTTTTTTTTTTTCCTGGGTTTAGTTGTAAAAGGGTTTATGGTTTTTTTTTTTTTTTTTTTGGTTTAGGAAATTCAATATTGTTACTTGAATCTTAAGGTTTCTGGGTTTTTCATTGAATGTGGGAAATTTTGGATTTTACTTTGTTCATTTGTAGTCTTCATTGTTACGAAGCACGGTTGTGGATTCAGGTATGGGTGCAGTGTGGTGACTCAGCAATTTTTGAAAAAGTAGGGTGCGGGTGCAATGGGATACGTTTATTAGTAAATTATTAAATATGTTTTTATTTATATTTTCTATATGTTGCTAAACATATTTTTTCATATAATGGTAAACACATACCAAATAATTTGACAAATATATAATAACTAAAAAAAAAAAAATCAAGTAATCACAACTCAAGTCTTAACATTATAACTTATATAAAAAATTTAAAAAAAATTAAAATAAGATAATAGAGACAGTCAGATAGATTGAGGGACAGATATAGAATGAGCAATAGAGCATGTGAGAAAGAGATGGAGGGTGAGAAGGAAAGCAAAATACATTTACCGGTGAGCTTGGGTCAATGAGCTTGAGACCGAGAGATGGAGAGATTGAGACCGAGAGATAAAGGGATTCTAATTCAATGAGTCGTGGGTTAGAAAGTGTGGATTAGAGAGAGAGAGATTGGAGACAGAGAGAACGAGAGAGCTTGAGTTACAATTTTAGGGTTTTTTTTCCCTTTAAACTAAAGTCAAACAATGAGTTTTGCTGTGTTTTTTTTTTTTTACTTTTTAAAAAAAGAACACTTATTTCAGCACTTTCCAGACTGAATTGGCTCGTATCGAGCCAAATCAAAAATAGAAAAAAAATTAATAATAAAAAAAATAAAAAAGATTTGTGATGGATGAGCGTGCAATTGCGTCGACAGCCGCACAATGCATCCGTGTGTGTTAGATGTGAGTGCGCTGCCCCCGAAGGCACACCGGTGCTTTCCTAAGTCTCAGAGCAGTTCATTTTTTATTTTTTAAAAATTATAAAAAAAATTTATTTTCTTTTCTATATATTCCTTTTTCCTTATGGGTTTTTTTAATATTTTTTTAGGGATTTGTTGCAAAAGGGTTTGTAATTGTTCAGTTTGGGCAATTCAATTTCCTTTTTTGTTTGGGATTTTCTTTATTATTAAATTAATTTTCTAGGGTTTGTTTCAAAAGGGTTTGTTTGGGAATTTCAATTTCCTTTTCTGTTTGACTGATAAAAATAAATAAATTTCCTTTTGCAATTGGATTTTTTTGATTGTTTGATTTTTCTGGGGTTTGTTGCTAAAGGGTTTGTGATTTTCTTTGTTTGAGAAATTAGACATTGTTACTGAATTTTAATGTTTCTAGGTATTGTGTTGAACAGGTACATTATTGGAATTGTTTGAGAGAGTTTCAAATGGACAATCTTGATGAGAAGAAGAGGAAGAGGAAGACTAGAGAAGACTCTGTAGTTGAGACATTGGCTAAGTGGAAAGAATACAATGCTGCCCAACTTGAGTCTTGTGCTACTCCTAAAGTTCCGGCCAAAGGGTCAACGAAAGGGTGTATGAAAGGAAAGGGAGGGCCTGAAAATTCACAGTTCTGTTACAGAGGGGTTAGGAAGAGGACATCGGATAAATGGGTGGTAGAGATTTGCGAGCCGAATGACGAAAAGAGACTGTGGCTTGGGACTTTTGATACTGCAGTTGATGCTGCCTCCGCTTATGATGAGGCTACTAGGACAATGTACGCTGCCTCTGCTTGACTCAACTTTCCAGATGTCATGAGTCATACATTCTTGATGGAGTCTGCAAAGGAGTGTTGTTTGTCTTCTTCAAAATCAGGCCCTTATTCGATGAGAAGTCCTGTGGGATCTAAATCCACATCTGCGACAAACCCTTCTGAGTTTTGTGCAGAGGACGCCCCTTATTATCCTATCATTGAAGCTGCGACACCAAGTTGTTTGGTTGGGATTGAAGCAATGGATGAGTCTACCCAATAGCGGATGATCAAAGGGACTAGAGGGGGCCAAGGGCCCCCCAAACATTTTGAAAAATATCTATCTTACTTTATGATGTAATTATATTTATAAGTAGCTCCTTGGGAAAATACAACTTGGCCCCCTCAATTTGTTATTAAATGTCTAAATTAAATACTTTTTAGAGTAAGCATAATCAACAAATAATTAAGTAATAATCCTCTCATAATATATGTCAAGAGTGATGATATATATATATATATATATATATATATATATATATATATATATATATTAGGTTGTAAATAACATTAGTGTTTTTCAATTTTTTTGGTGTGTAAAATGTAATAATATCTTTCTAAGTGTAATGTTTTTTTTTCCCCTTATTCCATGTAATTTTCAATCATTTTAACTACATATCTATAATTTATAATTGATTTAATTACAATCTTTCGCTACCAGCAGATTGTTAAAAGAAACCGTGTTTTATTTAATATTCTGATAACTTATAAATCATAGAGTAAATAATATACAACAACATAGTGTTCTTTTACATCTAAAAAATATAAATAAATAGAAACATAAAATATAACAAGTGAAAGTTTAAATAGTGTGTAAAACACTAATGAATGTTTAGACCCCTAATTTCAAATTTATCTAACACAAGCTTATACCCAAACAATAGATGTGCAGAATAATAGGTACAAGCAAAAACTCAAACAAATAAACAACTCTACGCCATAATTAATCACAACACAGTAGCAATTAAAGTTAGAGAGTAAGGGTTAGAGAGATGCAAACACAAGGATAACACCGGCACCTGTTATCGAAAAGGAAACCGAAGAATTCGGCGAAAAACCTCTCCGCCACCCTCCAAGCAGTAAAATGATCCACTAAAGAATAAAGTTGGGATACACAAATAGTAATAGACCCTCCAAGTCTAATCTACTCAATGCACCTAAGCCCTCCAAGCTTCTTGTTCCAACAAGATTAAGCCTAACCGTGTCTTCTTTAGCTTTCCAGATCCCGCAATAAGCCCATTGCATCAACCAAGTAAATTGGTCATTTCTGAACTGCTTTCCAAATACCAAAATACCTCCTCACTAATATGGGTATGGTGAGATAAGAATTTGGCGAGATAAGAATTTGGCTAATGAACCTCTCAAGGGTATGTTAATGGAGAGAGTGAGAGCAGAGGAATTTGGAAAATCAAATGTTTAAGATTGTGGATGAGTCAATCTTGATTTTCTCTAGGGTTTCTCTTACAAAAATTCTCTCTAGAAGCTCTCTACATTTCGTGGGAATAAGGGTATTTATAGTAGTATACGCGAGGAATGTGAAAAGTCATTTTTCTGCAAAACAGGGCATTCTAGCGACTCAATCTCACGAGTGGGATGAGTTACGATTTTGAGTAGCGAGTTAACTGCCAGGCCAGACTGTCAATTTTTGTCCTGTAGTGCTCTAGCTGTCTTGACCCTTCAGCTTCCTGCATGCTTCACACGTGTGGCATTTTGGCGAGTTGCCAGTCGTGAGTTACTCGTGAGATCCAATTGCCAGAAACCTCCAAATGCACACACAACCCTTACATAATTACCACCTAAATACAGGGTATCTAATTGCTGAAATACAAGCAAATTTAGCACAGAATAAATCCAACAAATGATTGAATAATTTCAACCTTACAAAAAGAATTCTTCATAGCATTTTAAATATAAATGATAATGATAAGAACTTTTTTCTTCTTCTTGAGTTTTGTGTTGTTTAGATATATGGTTTAGGTTAGTCATGGCCCCCCCCTAAAGAAAACTTTTTGGCTCCACCACTGAGTCTGCTTGTGTGTCTGAGTTTTTTGCTGAGGAGGATGCTCTGTACGTATTATCTTGTCACTGAAGCTGCCCTGCCAAGTATTTTGGTGGGGAAAGAATCAAAGGATGAGTCTAATGGACAGGAGTACTTGCGGCTGCCATGCCGAGTATTTTGGTGGGCGTAGAATCAAAGGATGAGTCTGGACAGGTGTACTTGCGGGAATGTTCAGAAAATGAAATTTTTAGGGCTTAAATTATGGCACTATTAAACAGTGATCCTCTATGCAACACAGATTCAGTGCTGGGTTTTGGTTATGGTGCAGATCAACTTGGATTGGAGATGTTTTAGCTGGTTCTTTACGGTTATATCACTTATAATACACTGTTCATTGGAGTGAGCTTTGGAGGTTTAGACTTTATGTAAATGTCTAGTTTTAGTTGGTATATATCTTACTTAGCAAAAAGTTTTGGTAGGGGATTTTTATATGCTTACTGATTCTGTTTTAAGGTTTAGACATCATGTAAATGTCGAGTTTGGTTGGTAATAGTATTACTCATCAAAAAGTTTTGGTAGGGTATTTGTATAGGCATACTTATTCTGTTTTAATCAATAGTTGGTTTTCTGTTTCAATGGAATAATTTAGGAAAAGAAGTAGTATAGCAGTAGGTTCAAGTATTGTACTGAAGATTCAATGGAGGATAATAGTTGTCAGCCGTTATATTATTGTTCTATTAAACTTAATACAAGTAAATTTTCGTTCTTCTTAATGTAGTTTTTTATTTGTTTTATTTCATTGTCTCTTCCCTCCAATTCTCAACAATAAAAATCTGGCAATAACTATAATGCATAGATGGCAATAATTATAACATGTTTAACATAAGAGAAATACTATGCCCACAAAAGTTTCATAACAAATCTTAAGTAATAAGTTATTATTAGTAAATAAAAAAAGTATTTTTAATGGTGAGTCCAAATTAAAACAAAAAACAGCTTGTCACTTATGATTAATTTGTTGTAAACATAGAATTATTTTTAATAAAATTGAAACCAACTATATGATAGGCAAAATATAATGACGAACTTTCGTGCTCATCTTTTTTTTTTTTTTTTTTTATCTTATTTATTGGTCCAAAGAAATCACAAAAGAAAATGATCAACAGGCAATATATCAATGGTTTCCTTGAATACACTTGCTATACATCTCCCATAAATAAGATAAATAAGAGACATGAATATTATTGCATCTATACATACATAGGGTTCACCAAAATAGTATTTTTATTTTAACCTCAAAAAGGATAGACTTTGAAGTTCAAAATTTCAAAGAACTTTATTTTCTTCCAATTAGTAAATTCATACAGTAAAGCCTTAAAGGAATAATAAGAAATAGGAAAAATAAGGGTTCACCAAGCTATTAATAATACATCAACATTATACAATCAAATTTCAACCAAGCCACTTAATATGACGTGATTGTGCAACGCAAGAAAATCAGATACAATACAAGCACCGCATAAGTGCACTGCCACAAGTTGCAGATTTACTAGGAACCACATCTCAAAGTCCATCAATATTTATATTTAAAAAGTTGCACAATTGAGATATGAGCCTTGTACCTTATTGCTTATAGACTACTGATAATCCACACCAGCAAACATGCATTCAAGGGGTAGAGAGTAGAGACACAGAAAAATAAGTACATTGGAACCTAAATATATAATTTCTTGAGGATTATTAGTTATATAATAATAATACTACCTATTAGTTCTTGGAGTCCATGGCCATAATGGTGCTCAGGTTCATTGGGTTCATGTACTCTGTGGAACCAGTCATGATCTGCTGAGCAATGAGCCGGTTTGCACGCTCCGATGGATGAAAAGGATCCCAAAACACATAGGTGTTCCGGTTTGGGCATAGGTTTGACAGTGGATTGCATGTTCCAAGTCCATTGTAGGGGCCTAGGCCACAACATGCTACTTTTGATGTAACAAAACCTGGTCCACCCAGTGAGAAACATACAATTAAGATATATTTAGATACTGTTTATTACTGAAAACTGAAAACTGAAAATTGAAAACACTGTAACAAAATAATTTTTAAATGTGTAAATAATGCAGTAGGACCCATTTTTAACTTAAAAGTTGCATTTTTTCATACTTGTGGGTCTCGTGAATAGTGCACGGAAACCACGGAAAAAGCAGTAGACGCAAATTTTTTTCCTTTTCAGTGCAATCCAAACTCAACCTTAATTACTCATTTTCCCAACCAAATATGCATGGAGAATGAAGTAGAAAGATAAGAGCCATGTCACAAATTGCTAATATATGGCCAATCAAAATAATAGGATGCATTTGGATAGGGAATTAAAATCAAGGAATTTTTGAAAATTATATAAATTGTTTGGTATAAAGGTTAATGTAATAGATTTAAAATAATATTTTACCCTCAATATTTTAAATTCTTGTATTAATAAAAATTCAAACTATAAATTAAAAAAATTCGTCTTTTCAAATACTTTCATGAGTTCCATTTCCACCCCAAAAAAAAAAAAAAAAAAAAAAAAAAATCATTATAGAGATTGAATGATTGGAATTTTAAAAAAAAAGTTTATTGGGTCCCTATATTATTGTTTCTCTTTTAGAGGATATATTCATGAGTTTTACTATTTTTTGAAACGTTCTAGTCTTTTTCATGATCACCCAAAATTATCGACATTTAAATAAAATAAATAAAAAATAAAAAAACTTATTGATCTTTGTACTGTAGCTACGTTACAAGTATTAACTGCCAATCAACTATATTGTATTATTTGTATATACACCGGTCAATATATTTTCGCCAACCTCTTTTATAGCTAGGTTGAAGAGAGAGAATTTAATTTAAAAATAACCCTTTGATATTAGGGGAATACTTTTATCTTAAAAATGATTTTTTTTTTTTTTTATACCAAATGACGTGAAAAATCTACAAGTTTCATTGGTTATGTGGCCTTCTTCAAGGTCTGGACATAGGAGGGCCAGGACCGTACACCACAAAAAAGGTTTTTTTTTTTTTTAGGATCAAAACCTTTTAAAAAAATATGAAAAACCCAAAAGAATAAAAAGGTCTAAGGAGGTTAGGTTTTTTTTTTTTTTTTTTTTTTTTTTTTTTGTAGTGATACATGATATAAATGTAGAACGATTATTAAACCAAATATATACAAGGAGGATCTTCTAAATCTTCTGATAAATATATGTGTAAAATAATATGCTAGTTACAGAATAAAAGTTCACATCATCAGCAAATAAGTAATATAAATTTTAAAATTTCACATTATAGTAGGTCATGTGTGATGAGGTGGTCGAGCATTTTAAAAATATGTCGTGAAATAGTTGTAACCTTTTTTGTGTCAGTAATATACTAATATTACTATATATATGAAAGGGGAGGAGAAGGGTGCAAATTAATTAGGAAAACAAACCATATGCTTGGGGGTTGGTGATGATGTTCAGGTTCATACTGAAGGCATTGGCAAAAATAAAGACATTTGAGCCTAGTTCATTGTTGAGTTGTTGAATCATTTGGGCGAGCTCCGGGTTAAAAATTCCTGCAGCCTGTTGTAAATCTGGTACACATTCCCCATTTCTGCTTCTCATGGCTAGCTCTGCTGGTACACAACCCAGTGGCCCAGTTCCTGTCACCATTACTCTACGGGCTCCCAGCTTGTACAGTCTCTACACTTTCACAAATGGGTGAGAAAACAATCCCCACCAAAGGGCCCAAACAAAATAATAAATGATTAAATAAAAAAGAACAAAAACCAAACATGCATATGGGATTTTTTTTTCAATAAGATAGAGAGGTTCTAATTAAGAATTTGCTGAACTATTTTTGGTTTAAAGTAAATTTCATTTATTTTACAATTGAGTATTTGTAAGTTGTAATCAATTTTAAATATAACACACTTGTAAGAATTATGCCCTCTCTTTTTTTATCATTAGATCAAAACATTAAATAGTTTTTGGTGTAAGTGACTAGGTGGAGTTCGAATTTCATAATCAGATCTTTTATTTTTTGGTATGCCAGAGGAACTAAATAAAATATATGGGAATCAATTAAAGAAAACTGATAAATTATGAATTATCACTTATCATTTTAGGATAATTCATTTTTAACTTATGGAATATGAAAGATAAAATAGATATAAGATTGAATGCAAGAGATCACTTACATATGCTTTATATAATAAAGCATAATAAATTATTATTTATTTTAAAATTTTAAATTAATAAAAGATGAAGAAATTAATTTGTTGAGAAATTAATTAATATTACAATAACAATGAGTAAGTCACTTAAGAAAATAAAATAATTGAATTCAATAATTTGATTTTGGATATATGGTATTTGACCAAGTCTGAAAATTGATTTCATATGAACCACATTGATCAGCCACAGAGATACGGCAATAAAGGGACGTGGCGTTTCCAGGGTCTTTAATCCAGTGGGAGGTGGTACTATCATCGGTGATTGTGAAAAAAAATTAATGCTTCTACAGTCTACGCAAACTTATTGTGGTTTTTCTACCCCTCCTAGTTGACCAAAATGGGTCCAAAAATAAAAAAATGGGGCCCCAATTGCATGCAAGGTTTGTAGGAAAAAAAGGCCTCCATCTCTATCAAGTCTTCAATGTGTGTACCATATTTATGAAACAATTAAACACTACTAGGTCCTCACCCACCAAACATTTATTTAGTAAATAATTCAATACTCCACCAAATATCATGTTTTCATCTTCCTGTGTTCTCTTCCAAAACTTAGTTTTCTCAACGTCCAGCAACAGACTCACTAACATGCATATATAGAAATATGTAGTTAAATGATTAAATTTATCATATTTTAATAATTTAAATTTTTAAGATAATTAGTAATTTAACATGCAAAACAGGATATGCTAGCGAGTTAGGATTTTGAGAAGGGAATGAAAATTTATTTTAAAATTTTTGGGAATTACCCTTAGAACTTTTCGGTACTCAGAGACGAGGTAACGACAGTAATCTGGGATGGAGAATTGGCGTGATCTTGCTGAGAAAGGCGTCAAGAAATAGTTGTTAACAAAATCGTTACCACCAAGTGTAATGAGGACAAGTGCATTGTTCACTAGCCGCTTAGCCTGGGCTTGTCCGACTTGCGCACTCAGCCTTTGCTGATACTGTTGGAACAATTCAAACTGTCTGGAGATTCTTATAATGTTCACCTGCAAAATGCAAAATTTTGATTCACTACTCATTACTTCATTAAAAACTTAAACCTCAAAGGAATGCTTGAAAAATTGTTGCACATACAAAACTTAGGACTGGTTGCCAAACGGTGTCAAAAATTTAAAGTAACCTTATACTTAAGTGGGGGATATTTATAAACTATATGTCCCAAGAAATTCTGCAATTTTTTCTGCAAGCAGGTTTTTTTGGAGAACATAATACGATAAAAGTTGTAAATTAAACTGTGTTTGGAGTGGAGTTATTGTATGTCTATCATTAGCCTCTATGGTAGAATCAGTACTGATTCTACCATAGAGGCAGCAATTTACCCTCGCGGCTGCTCCAATTTCGAATACGGTATTATATGTATGCTCTTTCGACTAGGGAACCATCTATTACAATATCAAGTTTTAGGTGTACATATATACAAGCTAATATGTACATTTCTAACTCAAGCTCTGACATACATATATCCACTTCATAATCTTCTCGGTGGGAAGTCAAGAGAAGGCAACTTTGGAGTTCGGATTAGAAAAATGTCTTTCAATTCCACATGCCAAAGTTCCATATTTTCACCTCTCTCTTTTTTTTCTTTTTCTTTTTTGTTATTATATGTCTACATATGAAGTGTCTATTTGGATGGTGATTTTTGTTTAAAATTATTTGTTTAATGGCTAGAATATGATCAAACCCTATAAAAAAAATGAGGTATTAAAATGTTGTTCATAAATAATAAAAAAAATTAAAAACTAAAAGAGAAGTTTCTCAACCAAAAAAAAAAAAATCTAAAAGAGAATGTTACTGAGAAGTATACAAAAATAGAGCTAGATTTGGGACAAAAATTCTTCTAGAATCACTCTATTTGCTACAACTTGCTGAAGTGTTTTCTCCACCACTCACAATATTAACGAAGAGTAATTATTACATATTTTTAGAGAATAATGGCATAGTGCTCTCGCCTTCCACATTTATGGTGGGGTACGTATCATGCACGAATGAGAGAGGATCATTATGTTACTATATTTCAAAAGTACTTAATAATTTTCAATTTTCTATTGAACATGTCAAATTATGACAAAAGTTGTGTTTATAAACTTTTTCTAGACATTAACAGTGGAAAAGTTCCAACTCAAATTTAATTAATGTTGGACTTACAAACTGAAATCCGGTGTCGTTGAGGATTCCAATGCCAGCAGAAGCAAAGTTGGCACCAACAAGCAGTTTTTGTCCTGTGAGTTGAGGACTCAAGTATGGCAATGTGCGCTCTGCCCCCATTTGCTCACCTAAATGTATATATATTGTACACATTTTATTATGTTTTATTAATTAGTTCAATGAAACACATTCGTACGAGAAAATTTTGTTAAGCTTAGAAAAGAGATATGAAGTGAAATGGAAATTAAAACAATAAACTCACTGATAATGTCAGGAAGGTTGAAGCCATTGGAGAATCGGCCAGTTGGTCGGTGGGTGGGATAGTCTATACCATTTGGTGGAGAATCGGCACGTGCAGTAGTTGCTAAGTAGTTGTTGTTGCCGCTATCTACTAGTGAATCCCCAAAAACAAAGAAAGCCCGAGCTGCCTCGGCTTTAGGTGCAACTGTTACTACTAGGACAATGGTCAGGGTGAGCATTATAACCCTAGGACTTGACATGGTCAATAATGTGGAGATTTCTTTGGCACCCAGCTCTCTCTCTCTCTCTCTCTCTCTTATATTATTAGAGGCTTCTGGTTGTGAATGGGAGAGTGGGGATGGTTTTATAGGGTTTAAGTTTGACCTTTTCTTTTCCCCCCATTTTTTTTATGTAATTTTTTAGAAAGCCTAATAAACGGGACTTTTCTTCTACACATGCATGAGAACATTGAGAAGGGGATGAGGACAAAATTGTACAAAAGCAAAGGCTTAGAAGAAATCTGGGTTGATGTTGCGAAATTAAGGAAGTGGAGTTGTTGGCATATAATAAATACCCACTGTTCAGAAGATGATTTCTTAAGTCTTTTAAAAAAAAATGATTTTTTTTTTAATCCAATATTGATAAAGTTTTAATAATAATTAATAAAATTGTTTTGTGTGAACTTATATTGACATAACATATTAAAATTGTGGATTCCAGTTAATTCAACTGGTAAAGTCTCTGATGGTTGTATAAGAAATTTGGAGTTCGATCCCCGCCTACACCAAAAACTGACTGGTGTCTTGGTCTGATGATAAAGAGCTATCATCAGGAGTAGACGCTATAGATTGAAACTCTATCTAAAAATAAAAAAAAAAACATATAAGAATTAGAATATCATTTTTTTTTTTTTATACAAGATAGAATTCTACTCTACCCTAATCTAAGTATATATGTGTGTGAAGTTCCCTCTTGGAAACTTGAACCCCGGCCCTTACCCCCCACACCCCACAAGCATTTATACTTATGGAGTGACCATCGCACCAAGGGTGTGCGGTGGTAGAATTAAAATATCATTTAATTTAAAAGTTTAAGCCATAAAATTAGGATTCATCTACGTGAGACTTAAGCACTCAACTACGTGAGAGAGGGACAAATCTTATCCTAAACCGCACGGTCAAACTCCATCTATAAGAAAGTTAATTCATCAGTTGTAACCAATTAGTAAGAAAGATCTACAGACATGACCAATATCAATCTGAAATTTGGCATTTGGCATTTTTTTTTCCACATATTCTGCTTCTCATTTGTTCTTTTGTGGAAAAAAGAAAATGTCCATTATTGCACATTAACATAGAGTTTAGTGTCAGCGTTAACACCGACCTCTCTGCTTGAAACCCTAGTGTCTGTCGGCCTGAGTTAAGTTCTTTGGTATGTCAAGAATGTCAATTTGGCCAATTTCAACATTTAGCTGACTTTCATGATTTCATCTGCAAATTTTTCAATCAAACAGGTTAATGATGACGGTGCGTCGGTTACACCAGTTTTTTACACAATTTCTCTGGAGTCCAACAGCTTGTAAATGTATTTGCAACTGCCTTGCATGTCTCTACGTTTTAAACTCCATTATATATAAATATATATATATATATATATATATATATGTGTGTGTGTGTGTCAACGTCATGCATCTCCATCATTATCTTTGGCGTACTTTTTGCTTTGAAAGATATAATTAAAAGGGCAAAAACTTGAATGCATAAATCCGTGACTGAGGTTGTGATCTCCTCTCTTTCTCGTTTAATAACAATTCTAGATTAGTTCTTGAACTCACTTTGTTTGGTCAGGGGCTCAAAGACACATGGTCATTCGTCATAGGCCACGCATTGTAACACCATTCAATGAACAATCTTTAAGCCTTCCACCATAGAGCAAGCCCTGCTTATTTTGTTAAAATTGTCAGGCGTGTTAAGTGAAAAAGAACAAGGGAAGGGATGTATATATTTGGGGAGGCAAATTCTTTTAAGTAGTAATGGTAAACACAAAATTTTTTACAATTTTTAACATAGTTTTTTTATGATTGGAACCTTAATTTTACTTGTGACGGCCATTTATATTATTTTTAATACGTACCACTTAATCACAATGGAGCTCAAGGCAACAATTGTGAAAAGGTTATGTACAATTTATCTCTAGCACAACTTTGGTCGGCTATAATGAAGATTTCTATAAGCCTTGTTGTGCATGATCCACACATGATTCGCTTAAATATTAATGGGTTATGCTAATAAGTGCTCTTAGGGCATTGGTTAACAATTCATATTAAAAAAGTTTTGAAACTACTTTTATAGGAAATGAAAAATGATGTTATAACATTAATTTTTTTTTTTTTTTTTCCTTTTCCCATAAAATTTTTCTTTAAATGGATTGTTAACCAATACCTTAAGGACCTCCGTTAGCATTTTACAATATAAATAGCTACAAAAAAAAAAAAACGACTTCAGCTAGGAAAAAAAGGGGAGGGCCAACGCTCTGCGTGTTTGTTGATTTAATTTGTTCTCCAATGTCAAATATCAAGAGACAAGCTTTTTAGTACCTCATTTATGAAAGATGAAAGTGAAACTCTCCAAGTAGTTGGGCTCTACTAATAGCCTTTTATAGTCTTGTAGGACATGCATTACAGATCATTTAAGGGAAAGAGAAAGAAAAATGGAAAAGATGGTAGACTCTCACCATTCAATGGTCATATGTTTTTCTGTTCGATTTGTGCAAAAACCTACAGTTCGTTTGTTTTAATGAAAAAAAATATTTTGAAAAACAATTTTTATTTGAAAATTTTACTCACTTGTTATATTAATCACTTAAATAAATAATCACATATAATGTGCAAATAAACTTGTAATAATAAGAATAGTAAGATATCTATCACCGTGATACACTGTACACTCTTTTTAAAGCATTTCACAGCACCACAAGAAAATATCAAAAATATATCTTAATCAGTGTAACGAGTTCACTAGCACAATGCTCTCAAGATATAACAACCAGACACATACACTCTAAGCTCCATGAATTTGCATAGCAAATGTTCAACTAGAAGAACACCATTCTTTGTCCAACAATTCTCAAAATATGTACAATTGTAAATCACTTTTTTATATACATAGATATTTTTATTCTATATATATATGGTGCAAATAGGTACATATATAGGCTCATAAAATCACTCAAGAATAATGAACATTATCACCATATTTATTTTGATAAATATAATAATTATTATTTTAATGGTATGAGTGTCTAGAATTAAATATTGGAGTTATTTGTAATACAATAACTCTCCATTTCAAGCTAGGGGGGCCAGATGATATAAACAAAAAAAATTACAAATTAGTATTCATATAGTATTAACAAACTATTAATCAAGACAAATACGTAAAATTATTATTTCTTAATACATTAAGATGCATTTATCTATCAACAAAGACAAATAATACAAAACATCATTAGGTTTTTTTTTTTTTTTTTTGAATAAAATTTGTTGTGTTTTGGGTTGAGAATTCACATGGGTTTGGGTTGGACTGGGCTAAATTGGACTGATGATTTTGAAGGGATCGAAGAGGGCAACGCTACTTGGAAGAGGGGCATATATAGGGCTTATACCCTTTTTTTTATAAGGCCTAGGGCGGCCAAACCCTTTTGAACCCTCGTCTAGATCTGTCCCTAATACACATAAATATTTAAATTTATTTATCAATTAATATTAAAATGCACCAACAAATATCAATGACCACTTCCCAATATTAACGATTTGCCTTTAAGTAAAGTAGATATTTGCGGTAAACGGGAAAACCAAAACTAAGTTAAACACACCTTTAAATTTTGCACCACCTCCAACCTTAGAGCAATTACATCAGCTGGTGGAAAATTGTGTAAAATTGTGCAAAATGGAAAAAGGTGATCATTTTACACAATATGAGCAAAAAAAAGACCCACATCAGTTTGGGCAAACTTGTGTATAAATGCAAGTTGCTACAGTACCTATGCAAATATGCACGGGTACTGTAGCGCTCCTATTTATCATTTTAATGTTTTTTGTTTTTGATAAGTATTATTTTAATGTTATATTGGCATAGTATAAAAACCATCTTTTTTCACACTTTTTCTCTCTCCTCTCACTGAGCAGCACCCACACTGACCAGCTTGTTCCTCCCTGTTTCATTCCTGAGTTAATCCTCTCATCTTCTCTCTTCCTCTGGTTCTTTTCAGCTCTTGCTCATTGTCATCATCATCGGAAATTATGTGATCGGTTTGGAGTTTTTGCAGCACCGTGAGGAGGGTGAATCAATCCGAAGGTATCTCTATCAGGCTTTGGGCAATTTTCTCTAAGAAGGTATGAGTTTTTCTCATTGAGATTTTAGGTTTTTTTTTTTGTTTTTCGGTTTCAAGCAATATTCTTAGGAGTTTCTCTAAACTAATTTTTTTTTTAAGGATTTCTTGTTTCAAATTTTTTCTGGTTTGGGTTTTTTTTTTAGGGATTCTTCGGACACACCCGAATTCCTATTTCTCCCCTGTTTCAGACTGCTTGAACAGGGTATGTACATTCTTGAGGAAACTTAGAAGTGGATATAATTTTTTTATGCATTATTTCATGGTGGGTTTGTGCATTGAGGAATTTTTTTTCTATGACAGATCGTTGTTGGTTTTCAGTTTTTCAGAGTTAATATGCAACGTTCTAGTTCTTCCAATTTTCATGAACATCACCAACAGGTTTGGTTTTTTTTTTTTTTTGGTTTTATTAATAAATTGCTAATTAAATTTGCAAGATTTTTTTTTTTAATCAGTAGCCTGTCACTGGAACTTACGCATTATGTATGAGTGTATGTCCAATTATATATGGGAATCTTTGCTCATTTGTTTACTAAAAGCGTTAATTTTGTTGTATTGAAAATTTTTTATACCGATGCTTTCACTAGCTTATTGGCCAATTTTAGGATCTATACAGGCAATCCTAAGTAATCTGTTTCTTAATGTTGTTGCCAGGTAGTAGTGTTAACTATTAAAATTAGTCCATCTATTTCAGCACAGGAAGACTATGTACATTCTGTGAATTGCCGTGTTACTGGCAGATATTTTTGCTTGTGGTGTGAGATTTGCCGTGTTACTGGCAGATATTTTTGCTTGTGAAGACTACCCTTTGTCTTTCTGGTAATGACCTTACTGTGAATTAAAAGACTTTATTTTTCAATGTCAAACCTTTTGTTTTAGGGAACACTAATATTTTGCATTGGTTTTTAGGAAATGTGGTCTTTGAAGAACTTCCAAGTTGATCCAAACTATTCTTTTTCAATTGATTGTGTTTTGTACTTATGTATTGGTTATATAATTATTTTTTGGTTCTGTACATTCTGTCCACTTTGCATTGGTATGGTAACAACTCTAGGTATTTTGTTTTGGCACTTTGTTAAGGAACCACAAATTGTGTGAAGTACCTATTATGGTTATTAAGCTGAAAGTTTGGTCTGGGGCCTGTTCGTCTTGCCCATTATTCATGTGCTTTCCAGGCATATTTAACCAAACCAAACCACATGGTGTTAAATTATTTTGTTGCATATTCCTGATTTTCTGTCTCACATGGTATCTCATAAGACTTATTTTGGGAGTGCCCAGGTGTGGGGGTGGGGGTGGTCAATGGTTGGGAGGAGGGGTAACTACCTAGTTTGAAGTCATTTTGTCTTTGTATAGCTGAAGTGCATGCAATAGTTGGAATAACTCATTTTCTTTCACCATCCCATCTAAGTTCTTGCACCTCCAGTTCCCCCATATCTAAATTACTTTGGTGTTTGTTAGGTGATAGACTCACAAAATCCCTTCTTCCTTGACATTTTACAAGACAAGGAACAAGGTTTTGAGTCTTTTGATAGTAGTATTTTGATGTCTACTCCGCATTTAGACGTGAATGTCCATCAATCTTCACCCGAAGTTGAAATGGGACAATCTACACCCCCCATTGCAAAAAAATCATCTACTAAGAGAAGTCAACGGGGAAACAACTTCATGGTAGATGAAGACATTAAGCTAGTATCGGCGTGGCTTAATGTTAGCTTAGATGCGGTGATATCGACGGACCAAAAACACACAACATTTTGGGATAGAATGTGGTCCACCTTCCACAATGACAAGAAATTTAACCGCTCCAAGGATTCTTTATGTAGTCGGTGGTCAACAATTCAAAGGGAGACCAACAAGTTTTGTGGATACTTGGCCCAAATTGAGAACCGGAATAAAAGTGGTAAAACTGAGCATGAGAAGGTATTTCGACTCAACATCTAATATGTATTGCATATCAATGCACTTTTAGTTCTATGATTCTCATTATTTTAAATTTTTTTACTTTTGTAGATTGAAGATGCAAAAACTATGTATAAAGAAAATAGCAAAAATGCATTTCAATTGGAACATTGTTGGAGAATTTTGAGGAATGAAGCTAAGTGGTTGATTCAAAGAGATAATTTGAAGGTCCGCCCTAGACAGCCAACCACACAATCTTGTAATACTTTTGCAAGCTCAATAAATCTGGATGAAGATAATGATGAGATGAACTCCGGCGAAACCTTGGAGAGACCCATAGGCAAGAAGGTCGAGAAGGAGAAATTAAAGAAAAGAAAGAATTGTGATGACGTGGTCCCAATACTTTCCTCCCAATTGGACGAAATCAATGAAGAAAAGAGGAGAATGCATGAGAAGAAAAAGGAAAGTATGCGCATTGCATTAGAAGAACAAAGAGAGTTCATGCGCATTGCATCCGAAGAACGAAGAGAGTTGATTCGTATCAAAGAAGACAATAATGAAGTAGAAAAGAGGAAAGCGGAAGATGAAATTATGATGAAAGATACAAGAACCATGGATCTTGAGCAAAAAGAATACATTCGCCTACGTCGTTTGGAAATCTTGGAGAGGTTAAAGTCTAAATTTCCATCATCATCATAATTTGTATATTATTATTGACAATATCTAATTAAGTAATTTTTTGTATAGTGCAAAAATACTTGGTTAACATAGATGGTTTGATGTTAGACATCTCTTTTGTAGTATTTACTTGTGCAAGGAACATGATTATTCAATCTCTAATCATGTTAGATATATTTTTGTAGTCTTCACTTGTGCAAGGAAATAGATGCAATGTTGTAAATTTTGTATTGTGCAAGAACAATAGTACTTGATTAATCAATTTAATTTAATTTGTAAATTTTGGATAAGTGGTTTATTTTCTTGATAAGTGGGTGAAGCAATGTCTCTATTTTAGAATCACTGCTGATTGCTTTCAACACTGTGATGTCTCCTTCTATAAGCCTGTACCGTTTTCTCTCAATGACTGAAGCTGGTGGAAAAATATTGCTGTCATGCTGTGTTGGAATTGGTTGTCATAAGTAGAAAGGGAGGGCAAATGCTCTATTCTGTTAATTTATTTTTATATTCTTCATTGAATATGAAGATTTCTAGTTCCCCACCCCCCCCCCCCAAAAAAATATAGTTTTGTTGAGCTCCAAATGTGTTATGGAGTTTTGTAGTGGGATTATTCAGATTGCAGTTGTCGGGTGCACACTAAGCATATTCATGAGGTCGTTAGTTGGAAATATTATTGTACATTAACTCTCATTGTTTTACTTTAGTAAGATTTCCTAATACAGAATACAAGATGGCATTTTTTAAGTTTGAGTTGTACTTGTTTCAATACATATAGAATGCCACTTTTTATTATATATATATATATATATATATATATATATATATATATATATGTGTGTGTGTGTGTGTGTATAGAGAGAGAGAGAGAGAAAATGCCATCTGTTTTAGTTTATTCTTTTTTTTTTCCTTGGTTTGTGGGGGTGGGGGGTTGTTGAGGTGGTTGATTCTTGATAAGTGGGTGAAGCAATGCCTCCAGTAGTCTCCATTTATAATCCACAAACTTCCAATCTTTCTTGGCATTACAGGAAAGCAAATACACACATCACGCATTCCTTCATTTCACTAATTCAAATAAATAATCTCATAGAACAGCAAAGGAATGCAATTTGCAAATTTTATTCTAATATTAAACTTAGTAAATTTCAAAGTCCAATGAAGGTTCACATTAAATAAAAGTAGTAATACTTAGAAAATTAGAATTCCAAATTCCTACGACTGGCCTTGTAGTTGCCATAGATGCTCGACGAGATCGCTTGAAGTTGAGAATGAATTCCTCTATCTCTAATGGAATTATGGCGTTCAATGAACTGCATAAGGTTACAAGTGGGATTATGTGACACCGGTTCGGGGTCCACTATTATCGATTTGATCATAATCAAAGTCATTTGCTCCAAGGTAAGTATGTCGCTCATCTTCAACGATCATATTATGCAATATTATGCATGCCATCATAATGTCCTTAAGCGTTTCAAGGTGGAAAAAACATGCAGACCCACGCACAATTGCAAATCGCGCTTGAAGTACTCCAAATGCACGTTCGACATCCTTTCTTGCTGCCTCTTGTGCGGAAGCAAAATGTTGTCTTTTACGGTCTTGTGGTGCTGGAATTGTTTTGACAAATGTTGCCCATGATGGATATATACCATCTGCAAGATAATACCCCATCGAATAGTCATTACCATTTATCGAGTAATTAACCGGAGGAGCACGCCCTTCAGCAAGCTCAGAAAATACAGAAGACCGCTCTAGGACATTGATGTCATTGTGAGACCCCGGTAACCCAAAAAATGCATGCCATATCCAAAGGTCATATGATGCCACAATTTCCAAAATTATCGTTGGATCACGGGTATGACCAATATATTGACCTTTCCACTTACTTGGACAATTCTTCCATTTCCAATGCATGCAGTCGATGCTCCCTAACATTCCTGGAAATCCACGGTGTTGGCCAACCGCTAACAACCTTGCAATGTCATTGTCATTTGGTGACCTCAAGTACTTTTCAGAAAAGATTGAAACTACCATTTTGACAAATTTTTTTAAGCTTTTTATTGCAGTGGTGACTCCAATTCTCAAGTATTCATCCATGAAATCAACCGACACTCCATAAGCAAGCATTCTAATTGCGGCGGTCATCTTCTGAAGGGAAGACAACCCGAGTGTGTTAGCCGCATTTCTTTTTTGAACAAAGTATGGTTCAGTAGCTTCAACTCTTGAATGAATACGTAGAAAAAGAGAACGACTCATTCGAAACCTCCTTCGAAATACATTAGGAGAATACACTGGTGTTTCAGCAAAATAATCATGGAAAAGCTTGTCATGACCTTGCAAAGGATTACGCCAAATAAACCTGCGAGGTTGAACAGAACGACGACGTGATGTTGATGCTCCTTCATTGTTTAATTCTTCTATGGAAATAGCTAGAGTAAGTTCCACCTCATCATCATCAGAAGATGAGTCAAATGGAGGCTCATCATTTGGAAAAATAAAATCAATGTCATAATGGGAATCCATTAAGAGAGAACAAAAACCGAATGGAAGAGATAATTTTGTAGAAGTGTATGGAAATTAGAGAGAAAATGGTCATATTTATAGAGCAAGAATGTGACTTGAGTTTGAATTTCAAAAATTTGACCTTTAGGTTTGAATTTACCATTGGGTTTAAAGTTAAAAAATATGACATTTAGGTTTGAATTTACCAATGGGTTTAAATTTCAAAAATTTGACCATCAGGTTTGAATTTACCATTGGGTTTAATGTTTAAAAAAATGACATTTAGTTTTGAATTTACCGTTGGGTTTAAATTATAAAAAAATATGACCTTTAGGTTTGAATTTACCATTGGGTTTAAAGTTAAAAAATATGACATTTAGGTTTGAATTTACCATTGGGTTTAAAGTTAAAAAATTTGACCATTAGGTTTGAATTTACTAATGGGTTTAAAGTTCAAAAATTTGACCATTAGGTTTGAATTTACCATTGGGTTTAAAGTATAAAAATTATAACCTTTAGGTTTGAATTTACCATTGGGTTTAAAGTTAAAAAATATGACATTTAGGTTTGAATTTACCGTTGGGTTTAAAGTATAAAAAATATGACCTTTAAGTTTGAATTTACCATTGGGTTTAAAGTTAAAAAAATATGAACTTTAGGTTTGAATTTACCAATGGGTTTAAATTTCAAAAATTTGACCATTAGGTTTGAATTTACCATTGGGTTTAAAGTTAAAAAAAATGACAGTTAGGTTTGAATTTATTGTTTGAATTTCAAAATTATGACTGGTGGATATAAATTTAAAAATTATGACCGTTGGGTCAAAAAATAAAAATATTTCGGCGGCGTTCGCCGGAGCTACTATTTCGGCGGTTCGGCCATTGGACCTCCACCACAAGCGGCTCCATCAGGCGAGCCACCGGTGTTGGTTGTTTACTTAAAATATAAGTTTAAATTAAAAAAGTATGACCATTATGGAAAATAATAAAAAATTGATGAAGAATGAATATTTTATTGAAATATCTTGTAAAATAGATAAACTGATGTGGGTGTTTTGTAAAAGTGATGGTGTAAAATAGAAAAAGTAGGTTTTTTGTGTAAAATAAACGGAATCTTTTCCACCAGCTGATGTAATTGCTCTTAGTACTTACAGTGAAGGGCTCATAACGTAGGGCTGGCGTCACTCTCTTTATGTTGGACAGCAACATGTGGAGCGAAGCCATCACGTGGGTCAGGGCTCATATTATTTAGCACCTCCCTCAATTATGAAATAGTAGTAAGTTCATGAAATTAATATAAAGTTTTAGAGTTCATTTCTAAATCTTAAGACTTAAGTTTCAAGAGTTCTATCATTTAATTGATGGGGCTTATAAGTTTTTTCAACAGATATATTCAAAATTTAAAACCTATTTTTCCATCCTAATTAAAAAAAAAAAAAAAGAACTAAGATAATTGAATTATTGGTGATTGAAGTAATTCTTATAGGATAAAACTTAGATACAGTATCTTAAGTGCTGTTTTTTAGATTATTCACTTAAGATTCAGTTATATGACTACTTAATTAAAAAATACACTTTCATCTCATGAAAAAAAAAAAAAAATTTACATGACAGAATTTTAGAACAACACCTAAGTCCAGTATCTAAGTCCCACTTATTTTTCTATGCGTGTATATATATATATATATATATAGAGAGAGAGAGAGAGAGAGAGAGAGGGGCACACGTTGATTAATTGCTAATGTAATAAATTATTAAGAAAAGAGAATGCACTTTTGTCTTTTTCTCGCATGACGTAGGTACCTAATCATGTTGTCTGATGGGGCTCATAATGTGATGATAATGACTACGGTGTCCTTACTATCCGTCAGCAGTCACTTCCTAAAAAAAAATCACATCTTATTTTTTTTTTTTTTAAGTTCACATCTTAAAAACAACTTCACATCATCATAAAACAAACCTATCATAAATATCTATGAAAATAGTTACGTTAGTTCAAAGCAAAATAAATAAATAAATAAAATTATAATCTTATATTAAGAACTCACTGGAGGAGATTGTAACATGTAAAAAGTAAGTAATTTTTATATATTCTTAGAGTATGAAAGTAATTTTTATATATTCTTAGAGTATGAAGAATGATGTTTTCCTCTTACATTTATGATAGAGATCATTCATTAAACTCATACTCTAAGAATACCTAATAATTTTATGTAAAAAGCAAGAAGGTTATTTTTTATTTATTGAAAGAGTGATTTGATTATCGATTAATTTCTAGGAGTAATTCATCAAATTGGTTAGATATAACATAATAATATCTAGGCGATTGAAAGATTAAAAATAAAAGGAGTTAATATATTCGAGATAATTATATATTTACAAAATAGTGTCTCAAGTAGCAGCTAGCTCAAGATTCCATTTACTAGCCTCGCGAATAAGTTCTCAAAACAATCTATAATACAATTGATATTGTTTGAGTTAAGTAAAAGAAGATTCAAGGCCTACAGGTCGTGAACTGTTTTCCCAGAGACCAATTATGGATTTTCAGTCAAAAAGCAAAAGTTCAAATGGGAATATGTGTTATCAAAAGACTTCCTGTGATTACCCAATCACATTAATTTCCCTTTTCTATATATATATATATATATATATATAACATTAAAGTTCTGATTGCAGCAATTCAAAAGTAGGAAAAGGTTTTTTACGATTTTCAATTATTATGGCCGTTTGGTAAAAGATTTTTAGTAATGTTATTTATATTTTTTAAAAATACGTGTAGGTAAAAAAATATAGAAAAATATGTATAATATTATTTAAATATTGAAAACTGTTGTTTAAATAATGGTAACAAACAGACCCAAGTTTTTTAGCTTAGATTTAATACAAGTACATTATCAAGTCAATATCAAATTTATTATCAAGCTTAAAAATATCGTGTCTTGGCTTGAACTTGAACTGACTCCCTAGTTTGTATTCTAAAAATATGGGTACAAAATAATAATCTTGCTAAACTACCTATGAAAAGGCAACTTAGATTTTATTGGTAGTGGTTATAAAAAATTTAAAAAAAAAAATTGTTGGTAGCAATTGATGATGCAAAAAATGGTCAGTTGAACTCCTCGTTGATACAGATGGATGATCAAGGTGTTCACTTTGCCAAAGACGAACCTGTTGGTGCTATTCTTCTCTAGCTTGATCTATACGGATGGACGAAGCTATTAGCTTCATTTAGAGATGAACCTACAATTAGATATGAAATAGAGAAATATGGATACAATAGTGTGGTGTTTGCCAAACACCCTCTGATGATTAAGTTAGAATGGGATTCAATTGAAGTATATTGCAAAAGAATTCAACTTAAGAATAGTTTTTGGGGTGAGAGTTGTGTGTACCTTTGCCTTTGGTTTGTGTGGGTTTTTATAGCCCTTGTCCTTTTTGTTTGAATGAATATCTGCATTCATGAGATATGGAGCCATTGGTATTAATGGCTAGCTTTTATTGTCTATCAATGGCTATTCGTCTGTTGATGTCCGTATATTACTCCTTAGCTGTCTTAGGCATTGAATGTCTTTTATGGTTTCGTCCGCCATTGATGTCCGTACGTTACACCTTGCATTAAATAGCGTTTAATTAACTCATTCGTCGAGAGATGGACAATCTTAATAATTCATCAGTAATGAATGCGGAGGCGTAATAAACTTCAATGGTCTTCTACCCGTTGGTCCGTCGATTACACTTTTCCTGTCTGTCACGTTAACCGTTACTCATGTCATTTATGGGGGAACTCATTTAATGTATATTGTAGTCGTTCGTCACATGGACAATGCTGGCTTGATGAACGGTGTTGGCTTGATGGACGAAGCTGGCTTTCTCTTCTCTTGGACGATAGTGATTTTTCTCCTCATTAGCAATGATTTATCTTGGCTTAAATAGGCAATGTAGTTACATAAAATGTGTTCAATGTGAGACATTTCATTAGGGAAATTCTAAGGTACCCTTTCTTTTGCTAGGTATGATAGTTAACCTATTATTAGTGGTTACCAAAACATCACATTTAATGATTCTAACGTTATGTTGGGCAGTACGAACATCAGATATAAATATACTATTGTCACATTTAGTGGTTCTTTAGTTTTTAGTCACATTGAATGACTTTATTGTCACATTAAGTAGTACCAACATCATATATGATCATACTTTTGTCACATTCAGTGATTAATTACCTTTTTTTTACTCACATTAGATCATTCCAACGTCATGCATTTAACAATACTAACATTATATGTGACGGTACTTTTGTCACATTCGTTAATTTCTTTATGTAGAGAAGAAGGAGACAAATAGTCAATTGATAGATTTTTTTAGCTTTAATGTAGAGATATTTTTATTTGAGTTATTTTGTATTTGATGTGAATATTCAGTTTTTTTTAAAAAAAAAGCTTATGTGAAGCAAGCCACATCAACTGTTTTTTGGAATGTTCGTAAAAAATTTAGTGGCTTTAGCATTATTCTTAAAACAATATATTAAAATCTCATTGCTGCCTAACTTTAAGACAATAATGTATTAAAAGCACAAGGCATTAAAAATACAAATGCACTGTCACAAATTTTGATTGAATTCCACTGTGTCCCTGCAGCGTTAGTGAAGTTTCACCAACAACCTCCCTATGTACCCTCTAATTCTTCATATTTCTCCATGTATTCATTGGGTTGGCAGAAGAGCCTACATAAAGTTTGACTACCATGTGAAAAAAATAAATGGGTTGGGTTGAGGCAGGAGTAGCAAAATGTGGCCCAGAAAAAGAAGAAGAAATTTCCTTACGTATGTCTATAGTGTTGTGGGGAAAGGGGGAAATTATTGACTCCAACAAAGACTGATGCCGAAATTAGTTAATAACGCCTAATAAGTAAAAAACAAAAAGAGCTAGGACTCTTATTAGCTCAACCAAAAATTTTTAGTTAATATTTTCAACGAAAATGTGCACGATTTAAAAAGAGTTTTAAACCTTTAGGTTGAAAAAGTATACCCTATTTTAGATAGGTTTATGTTTTTTCCCTCTTATGAATTGATGGAATCTATCAACTGTGAGTCCCATCAACTATTAAGAGGAATAATATAAAAAAAAAAAAAGTATGGTGTATATTCTCCTTTAATTACTTTAGAAGTTTAATGTATATATTTTGAAGTCAGTGTCCACCATTAATAAATGTACCACATTCGGCAACCAATTCAGTCCCAAATAGTAGTAATTGCTAGCAATTGCCAATTACTACGAAATAGTGACAGCATTTCAAATGTTATTAATGGAGCATTTAATTGTAGTAGTGTAGATAGTCAAGGATTGATGACCCCAGTTTCATGGAGGTCTTGCTGTAAGCCTGAATCCTCAAGGTAGGGTCCTACGTACCCTAATTAATAGCCTTGACTTAACTGGGGAATTATCTGCATAATGATCAGATGAAGGTCTAGGCTAGGTCAAGATAAACTCAACCAGCCTATGTGGCTCACAACTCGAATGGAGTGTATGAAAGTTGGTAGATCAGACGAAGGTCTAGGCTAGATCAGACGAAGGTCTAGCCTTGACTTACAATTTTTTTGTCGGTAGGTTAATACTTTTTTTCTTTTTCTTTTTTTGGATCCATGAATGTTGGCTAATTATATTCAATTGCAAAGGCCAAATTCTAGCTTGAAAAGCTGTTGGAAATGGAGTCATAAGTTTATTCAACAACTTAATAGTATAATGATATGGATTATAAATTCATTAGATTTATTGATACAACAAACTTCATAATTTTTTTCATAATTGTTGAAGTGATAAATTATGATTAGTGTACAATAAAACTATAAAAGTGATGCTAGAATTGATTCTTAGGATTTTTGGGCTATTGACTTGAATATCTTCTCGTGATGTGCTTTCTCACATGTAAAACCTAATCCATCTTTCATGCGTTTAAAATGGAGTGAATTTAATGGTACGAGTTTGATAATTAACAAATTTGAATGTGAGCATTTTTTTTTTTTTTTTTGGAGATAGAATCATACTCTAACATAATCAAGGTATATGTGTATGAAACTCCTTTCTGAAAACTTGAAATCCGTCCCTTGCTCTCTTAACCCACAAATACTTATACTTGTAAAGTAACTATCATGCCAATGGTGTGCAGTGGTCAATTTTAATGTGAATTATTGTCAAGTTAAGATGTTCAATTAATACTTTAACCTCCCACAAGTGCAAAATTAAGATAAAGAGAACCCCAAACTACACATCAATCTAGCAATAGTATATAGTATTCTTAAAAGCTTCTACTTGATATTTCCCTTATTAATTAATTAATCTAAGGGCAAGCCCAATTTCACACTCAGTTTCAAAATTGGTTGAAGTAGTTAATTGTGAATAGTGGATAATCATTTTCATATGAACGCACTACTTCAGCAAGCTGTAAATTGAGTGTATCCTAAACTTAGTGTTTATTATTTATCCTAAAAATGACTTATTTTTAATCCAACATGGAAGGCTCTTATAGGTTTTTTTTTAAAAATATTTATGTTAATGTATTTTTTAAAATACAACTGCACTTTTATCAAGTTTAAGTAAAATACTAATCCAGACACATTTATTAGATCTTCAACTTTTGAAAAATGTTCTTATTAGGAAAGATTGAAATCTAGTATAATAGTAATTGTTTTTCAAAGACTTTCATTGAAAGTTAAAAGGTTCACTTTTAATTTTAACTCTATCCAATTGGGCCTCCTTTTGTACCACGTAGGACATCATCCCTATCGGCTCTATCCCAACTAGGCCTATCCACGGGTCGGGTTGGGTTGGTTTTGGACCCAACCCGAAGTCAATCTGCCGGCGTTGGGTGGAGGGCGGAGGAACCCGAAACCGACCGCCGGAAAAATCGATCAAGCCGGTTTCGGGTGAGGGGTGAGGGGTGAGCGTTGGTCGGTTCCGTCAGTCGCCAGAATAAAAATAAATAAATAAAAAGTCTTCGAAATTTGGAAAAAAAAAAAAAAAAAAAAAAAAGCCGCCAAAATCTGGAAAAAGCCATCGAAATCTATATTTTTTCGCTAAAAATAGCTGGGATTTGGCCGGATCTAGCTTCTTTTTGCAGGATTTGGCCGGATTTTTCAATAGCTCCGGTTGGGTTCAGATTGCTCAGGTTTTGGAGAAGCAAACCTGTCACTCGACCCGCCAGTGTCGGTTCTTGAGAATAGAAACCCGTCGCCAACTAATTGGACCTTCGATTCGGACCGAAATCGGGTCGGTGTTGGGCGGTTTTGCCGGGTTATCGGGCTCCAGTCGGGTCTGGACAGCCCTAATCCCAACTTAGGCCCTTGTTAATGCTAATCAACTAGTTCGCCTTATCCTTCTTCTCTTCTTCAATAAATTATCCTTATTTACCCAAAAATAAATAATAATAATAATAATAATAAAGTCAAAACCGCAACCACAAGGCCCACCTTCTGTTTCCACTCCTCCCATTCCCAAGACCAACAAAAGAAAGCTCTATATATGATACTACTCTCTCTAATTCCCAATTCCCAACTCCGCCTACTTCAAAATATTTCATCGTAGCACTGATATACTGAAATACATACTTCACATATCAAAAAATACCTTCTTTTTTTGAGAAGACAAAAAATATCTTCTTTATGAATATTTGTATGCATCTCTCGCTGTTTTCTTGAACAAGGTGGTCTTATTCTTGGTGGGTCTTTGTAACTTTTTTGTGGGATTTTAGGTTTTATTTGTGTGTGTTTTTAGTTCTTACTTCACTACACTCTATTTGTTTGAAAAGAAAAAGAATAAATAGCATGCGTTGCAAGTGGGTTATCAATGGATCATAAAAATGTCTTTCATTCTCTATTTTATGTTGGAAGTATATTTTGGAAAATTGTCCAAATTGACAAAGTTACAAAACAATATCAATAATATATCAATAAAACAAGATATGCTAAAATTAACTTATAAGCAAAATATACAAGTGCAAAAGCGTATAAAATTAAGGATTAAGTAAAACTTATCGCCGAGACACGGAACTAAATCTGCTGTCCTTAAGAAGTGATTTTGCCTCCACTGGAATGAATCCGTTGGTGCAAATGGCTCAGACGGTCGCTCTCCAGGATACAACAGCAACTTTGTTAATGTGCACTCACAAACAGAGTTTCGAACTTGTCACAAATGCCTAAGAGAAAATTTTTAGGAAAAACAGAGACGCTAAAGTTTCAAAGTAATATCTGTTTTATTGTTTTTTAACTAAAATCATATATGCAGAATTTTTGATAGTCTTAGAACTCTAAAAAAGGAAGTAGCTAAAGATAATTAGAGTGAAAAAGGAAAGGTAAAAACAAAGGAATTGATGTCACAAGCTGCTATGTATTTTCTGCAAAATAGGGGAAGGTGCGGCTGACTATTTTTCTATGGAAATATGGAATGATTAAGGGTTTTGTTTGCTGCCAAAAATTCTCATGTCAGCCAAGGAAAATTCTAGAGCATGGGCTTGGGCTTTACAACAAAATATTATGGGCTTAAGCTTTGAACATACCCAACATTTTATTGGGTTGCATGCAGTATGGGGTTCTAAGTTCTAAGTTCTAATTACTTGATGGGTCTTCTCTTGCTTGCCTTTGTAAGTTTGGTGCTGATAGGTATAGTCGAAGAACCTCATTTAACCACCCCATCTGCATTAAATTGTACAGTTTGTAAGATTCCGACATGATACTTGATAAGTGTTGCAACCCAATTAATTACACAGCCTTATATAAGGCCCAAACTAAAACATTGGCCGAAAAGGCCCAAAATAAATAGGGGCAAAACATGAGGCCGTGACCACAACACAATTACACATGACAGCTTGCATCTCACAACGAAACCCTCGGTGAAAATCATACCAAAGAAAAAATAGAGTCAGGAGAGTATTCTTAGAAAGTGTTATCACTGCATAAAGAACTTAGCTGAATAACAAGCTTGTCATGCACCAATATGACAAGTTTCTCTCTCCCACAAATTACATCCTCTCTGATCCCCAAAGCTCATTTCAGCGAAGGCCAATCTCGTTTCAAATCTCACAGTTTTGTGCTCGCGAGATAATAAAGTCATAAGAGATGCTGCTGAAAGCTTTTTGGCCCAACCTATCATGTGGAACACATATACAACTTTCTGCTTTAACATAATTTTTTTTTGGGGGTACATTTTTGCATTTGCTGATACCTTGTTGAGTTCGTTAACATTTGTTTCCTTATTATTATTATTATTATTATATTTTTTTTTTATCTATGCCAATGCTATACTTTTGTTAAACTTTGAAATCTTGACTTCACATCATGACTTGAAGTCATGATTCCAGCTGCTTTTGGGGGGTGTATGGGTAAAACTATGCAATTTTTTTTTTGGGTAATAAACACTACTCATATTAAAATGTAATGACTTTGATGGAAAATTGAATCATTTAGTGCTCATCTGGTAAGAGACAAAATGTTTTTATTTTCAAAATAATGTGAAAACAATTTTTAGATAATTAGGTTGGAATATAGTTTTTGAGAACACATCATGCAAAAATCATTGCACACATTGTGAGATATTTGGCCCCACAATCCAACAATTGTGAAATTGAGTGTAGGTTTGGCTTTGATAGCAGGTGCTTCGTTAATTTTAGTGGTGGGTTTTTTTTTTTTTGAACAAAATTGGGTTTTAGGGTTTTCTTCGGAGAGGCCTTCCCTTCTAGGACTGGAATTCTATACTATATACAAGTATATTTTAGACAAATTTTTTTTTTTTGGTTGATACCTTAGAACTTTTCTTATCTTCTACTGCGGTATCCTAGAAACTCAAACCCAACATCTGAACAAGTTTAACTGTATAGTAAAATTGTCAAAAAGAAAACAATTCTCTATGAATATTTTGGGAGGTCAGTCTCATGGTCATGGCCTCTTATTATGTGTTTCTTGTTAACTAATTAAAATTTTCTTAATATATATTTACATATTATATATACTGGCTACTTTTGATTTGTATGGCATCCAAATTAGATTTGAACCAAATTAACATAATTTATTTGTTTATATACCAAATTGTCATGTACGCCTAAAAAATTTAGAATTTTTTTTGTTAATAAAATTTTAGATTCTTGTGTTAGCTTGATTCACCATCATATAAAGTATTGTAAACTATGATGGGCTATTCTAGGGCAAAATTATAGCAAAATTTAGCCCAATCACTCCCAGAGAAGTTTTAGAAACCATAGTCCATAGTCCATACCTCTCGACCTCTACAGTTCTGTATCAACCAGAGCACATGAGAATATCCAATTTGAATATTCTTCAATCAATACCCTTTGATGGTATTTACTAATTAATTAAAGCCATTATAAAAATATCAATCACTTGAAAATAAATCATCTAGACATCTACCTCAAAAAAAGAAACAAGAAAATAAATCTTTAATAAATTGACTACAGTCACAAATCTTTTTTGTGTTATTTTTATTTTCCAAGTTTTAAGTCAAAGGTTACAAATTCTTAACCTACCTGAAAATGCACCCTATAGTTTGTTTAGACATCACCCATTTCTTTTCTTATCATTTTCCTCCCTATAAAACTACTAAACAACAAAACCTTGTTAAAAAAAATCCCTCAACATCCATCCAAAATCATTGCAAACTCTCAAGTCTCAACATTATTAGTTGTCAAATTCAAATGCCATTATCCATCTGTAACTTTTTACATTTTAAAACCAAAATCTGACTGGTGCACTTGCAACACAAAGAGTAATAGTTCTTTCTAACAAGCTACTAATTTATACCATTTATACGAGCCTCATCACACGCGTTTTGCGCTTGTGGATGAGGCTTAATTTAGCACTATTTCGAAACTAATCAGCAATCTACCACTTTTCTAGTACTTGAGTTTGACAAACTCGGGTTCTAAATGGTACTTGAGTTTGTCAAACTCAAGTTCCTAGTGAGCATTCCACTATGGCACTGTCTGAGTTGGCGTTTGGGCATTAAAAAATGCCACATAATACTCGAGTTTAATAAGCTCGAGTACTGTGTTAGTGTGGTACCCGAGTCCACTAAACTCGAGTATGGCTCGGGTTAATTACTTCCACAATGCAAACTCATACTCGAGTTCACTGAACTCGGGTATGGCCTAGCTACTTAAAACACTTTTTCAATCTTACTCCCACTCAGTCTTACTCTCTCATCTGTAGCAAAAAAAAGTCTTACTCTCTCATCACTCTCACTTTCTCAATCTCCTTCTCACTCTCTCAATCTCGCTATCATCTCGTTCTCACTCTCCCACACGTTCTCAATCTCCCTCTCAGTCACATAGCACATTGATCGCTGGGTTTCTAAAGGTTGAAAAGTGCTTGAATATCTCGCTGCTGAGGTAACTAAATATTTTGGCTTTTTTTGGTGTTTTGTGGCATGGGAATTTTTGATTTTGAGGGTTTGGATTTTTGGTTATTTGGGTATGGTTTTGATTGGGGGAATGAAATTAGGGTTTTTTTTTTTTTTTTAATGATAAATTTGGTTTGTTTTGATTTGATGAATGTTGTTTGAATTTTCATTTTCAAAATTAGGGTTTGTGTTTTGAAATGTTGGGTTAATTGGGTTTTGATTTTTTTGAAATCTTGTATCTCTGAAACACCGGTGATGTTCAAGTCAGCAATAACTGGCATATCCCTGATTAGACCATCTGAATAGCTCGAATGCACTGAAGATGCTTCCACTGAATGCATAGAGCAGCTAGTTGCTACTAAGGGCCAATTAATTAACAAGAAAATTTAACAATGGGACAATCACGAATTCAAAACCCACTATTATTTTAGCTTCTACAACCATCTAAACCGATCCAAATGCCCCCAAAAAACAAGCATAAACGCAAAGATCCAATATGAGATTCAATCTTTTCAAAAATCAAACAAAACCCAGAAATATAATCCGATTCCACATACCAATTCAATCTCCAAAAACAATAAAGTTTCGATCTTTTTTGACAGTTCTATAAGAAATTCAATACAGAAACCAAAATTAAAATGTATATAAAAAAAAAAAAAAAAATTGAAACCAAAGTTTATATGATTTTCCCGTTTCTCGGCAACCAAATGGTGAAACACACTTTGCATAAAGCGACTCACCTTTTTTTTTGTTTTGAGAGACTGCGTAGAGTGAAGGACGTTGATGACTTGATGGGAAATTTTTTTTTTTTTTTTTGGGTAATAATTGATGTGAAAATTTTGATTTTTGGCAAGGGTGATAATATGGGAACAAGGTGAGACGGTGTTGTTTTAGGAGTGTGAGAGAAGACAAAGGGTTCAGCTTAATTGTGTTAGGGCTTCATCACATTGATGCATTATATTATGTTGTTGTTCTAATTAACAATTTCTATATTTTATTCAACTGTTGTGATTTTGATAACATGATAGGTTTGCACTTTCTTTAGTGATGGTTGCTCTAATTTGTTTGTTGAGAGAAATTTTGTTGGCAAAATTCATAGTCCACTACTCGGGGAAGTAAGGGAGTGGCCAATTTCGTATATTTAGAAAAAAAAATTTATAATTTGGGAAATTTGTTGGGCTTTTAAAATTTTAGATATGCATCAGTATCTCCTTTCAATCCTTTTGGTTTCCATGTTTATCCTGTGTTTGGGTTGGCTTCATGCATATTGTTGTATTTGATTGCTTTTAAGTACAATGGGCCATTGATCACCTTTAATTTATGCCTGATATGGACCCACATGGAGCGGGACCCTCTGTCCAACCTTTATTGACGAGGCAGCCTGTGCATCATTCAAGTTTGCTTTGGGATGCTCCTTCGACAGGCGAGGTATGCACTTGTCCAAAATCGTAGTGTAGTAGAAAGATTTTTCTTACTATGCACTTGTCCCTAGCATTGGCATTTAAGTTTGAATTATATTTATTACGTGCTTAGTGAATGCTATCATTAATACAATGCTGCTCCATTTGTAGGAAGTGCCAGATGTACTGACTTGTCGTCACCGATTTATAATTGTGCCAGAAGGAGGGTTAGATCCACGGATTGCCGCTTATATCGCAGATGCGGGGTTAGAGGGGCTACTTCGGGTCCCAAATATAGACCTTGACCATGCATTGATCACGGCGTTGGTGGAGAGATGGCGGCCAGAGACGCACTTATTCCACTTGCCCCACGGTGAGATGACCATCACACTACAAGACATGGAGGTTATAATAGGGGTACCTGTAGATGGCTTGCCGGTGGTGGGATTTGCCCATATGCAAGATTGGGGCGACCTCTGCGCTGAATTGCTAGGGCATAGGTTGCCGAACAGACAAGTCAGTGCTGGTAAAAACATTACAGTGATGGAAGAGCCGAGGGTAAAAGCCAAATGGCTCGAGGAGCGGTTTAGCAACCCTTTCCCGGCTGACGCCACTAAGGTGCTTATGTAGCAATATGCTCGGTTTTACATACTGGGGATGTTGGGTGGTATGTTGTTTATGGACAAGTCTGGCAAATGGCTCTTAATTATGTATTTGTAATTTTTCAATCAGATCAGCAACGAAAAGAATTATAGTTGGGGTAGTGCAGCACTAAATTGGCTATATAGACACCTCTATAAGGCATCAGAGAAGACAGCCAAGCAAATTGGTGGTGCATTGCTATTGGTGCAGTTGTAAGCATGGGCGAGGTTTCCACACATATGTCCTGTGATGAGGCATCCAAACCAGGCACTGCCCCAGGTCCACTTATTATTAGGTATGTAGGATCTTAGATAGTTACCGTTTACATTTCCGCATTAACTTTTTCGCATGGGAATTATGTAAGTAGCTAATATGAAGGTTATGTCTGTGTTGTTTGCTAGATGGAAAAGGGCTAAGTGCACAACTGAACATCCAATGCACGTCCTACACGTCTATCGTGTGTCGCTTGCTTCGCTACGGCCAAATCAGGTATTGTGCCTTACAAGTGGGAACCGCTTTGGCATGTAGTTGTTGTACTTACAATTCGCTTTGGAATGAATAAACATTTTTTATTTCAGAGTTAATTATTGTTACCATGTATTGTTCACATTCGTTACACATTTTTTCTAATTATATTGTTAATATGGTTGTTTGCATCTGTTGGATCATTGCAGATTGTTTGGGAGCCATACAGAAATTATTTGGGTTCCCTGCCCACATATTGTATGGCAAGCCAACAAATATGAAGGTCTATCGTGCCGCTCATACATTTTTGGGTGGTTGAAGGTCATCACCCCGAACGTGTTCTTCGACAGTTTAGGATGAAGCAAAGCATACCGGTTAATGTCGATACTTCAATTGAACTTCACAAGATAATACTCCAAGGCAAGCTAGATAGAAACTGGGCTGAAGTACGTGCCACGCATATTACTAGATGGAATGCACACGTCGCAATTGCCGATGCACCACCCTTTCATGGGGAGATGAGCTACAATGATGAGTATATGGTGTGGTTTTATCCCCGCACTTTACGCCATATTACAAAAGAGACCTCGTACTAGGACACTTTGGTAAGTTTACAAAGGTTGTTCTGTTATAAATGTACCTCGCTTTGCATAGTTTAGTTCAACCTACTAACACTACTCTTGTATACTTGTAACAAGTTGAATCACAGTTGAAGATTATGACGAAGTGCGAACCAAGGTTTGAGATCTACACCGAATGTATTAATGCCTTGAAAGTTGTTGAAGAGATCGGTCGGTTAACCTTGGACGATGCACGCGCTACGGGCAACACAAATGAACCGGCTGTAGGGCGTGGTCGACAAGCAGGTGGACGTCAAGGGCATAGAGGCCATCAATCTAGTCAGTGTCATACATCTAGTCAGCATCCCACATCTGGTCAGCGTCACACACCCGTGCATGACCACACCATGGAGGAGGCAAGTCAGACAACAAATGAGATGTGTTTGGACACTGGTTATGACTTGGGCTCCATGGCACACGATGATGTGGGTCCATCCCATACGTTTGCCCATGGGGACACATCTCGGTCCCCATCCATGGCGAGTGATGATACCTACCCACCCACATCCCCTACTACATCTCCGTTGCCTACCACCCGTATGTCTCCCCCACCGACTACCGACACTGCCCCCGTAGATGTACGTGGTAAAGATGAGATAAGATTCATATAAATTGATGTGGTATTAAATTTAATCATAAGTTTTACAATTTTCTGCTAAATTAATAAAATATTTAAATAAAAAATTCACATTAATTGTGTCTAAGCTTTGCCATAGTAGTTTTTAATTTGTTGAAGTTGATGTTGGGTAGAAACGAGCCAAAGTGGTGGTTGAGGTATTTGATGAGAGGAACTCGAGTATCAAGAACTCGAGTATGCAGCGAGTACAATACTCGAGTTTGATAAACTCGAGTACTGTACTTATTACCCACACCTACTTACTGGCGCCAACCATCACAATGAATGAATAATGAATGGTACTTGAGCATAATAAACTCAAATATTGTTCATTTTAAACTCGAGTTTTGTGAACTCGAGTATGTCTTAACAAACTAATGCCAGCTTTCAACTATTTTTAGTATCTACTTTCTATTTTCAGTATCTACCTTTCCAAATTTGATACATGTGACGAGACAGAAGGCTTACTGGTCTAAAGAAGTAGAAGCTTTACTAGTAGTTGGGTCACCATTTGCAAGTCTTTGTCTCTCAGTGTCAGTGTCTCCATCCAAGACCAACGTGCTGTCTATTCCCACCTTTGGGTCAACCCTACTGTGATCAGTATATAGAGGTAATAGTTAAATGCATAGTTTTAGATTGTGATTGCATGTGGTTCGTATGAGATTTTTATACATGGAGTGTATTTCATGTAATGATATATATATATATTTATAACTTTTTTGTCAAAACAAATAGAGCACAAATATAAAAGAATCAAGCTTGACCATATGATAGCAAATAGAGAGCATGCATAGTAAGACTATTTTATTCAAAACCACCATGTCAAGGACACATGAAAAAGTAATTGCTTGTTAGCTAAAAAATTTGCAATTCCTTTAATTTGTAAGTTACACACATAAACGTAGTGGGGGTGTAAACACAAGAAAATTTCGCAAATCCTTTGAAAATATTCAATCTAAGAACACTTTCAGAATAAGCAAGTACTAGAACTACATATATATGTGTGTGTGTGTGTGTGTGTGTGTACACATTTATTAGTAAAAGTTAGTTGAATTCCCAATTAGTAACAAGTATAGTTCACATGTGGCTTAATTGTATAAAACTCATGGGTTGATAAATATAGGTAATATGATATTTTGTTGACTTTTACAGCAATACGGGTGTTCATAAAAATATGAATTCATTACTCAACAAAGAAATTGGCTTAATACAATAAGGTCGAAATGGTTGACATTTATTATTTTATATGTGTATAAAATATATATATGGTTAAGTGCACATTATGTCTATGTGTATAAATTATTTGAATGATCGAGATTCAATTATTTATATGTCTATACATAAAGTCGATGAGGTTGAATTTGAATATAAATTGTTTTTATCATACGTTAAATTTATTTAAGTGGTTATAGATTATGACAACTACAATATTCTTTGAACAGGTCAGTGATGGATTTTCACTATTTCTATGTATACTATGATGGAGAGACATATTATCATGAGTTACATGAGTTGTCATACCAAGGCTCAAACCAAAAGCATAAATGTGTTAAGGTGAAGCGTGTGATAGGCCTTATGAAATTGCAACGAAGAATATTGATGGTGATGGAGTTAGACCACTTTAGGCATAAAATTTCCATCGTGTATCAAACACCTCAACGGGTTGTAGACACCTAGGTTTTCTACAATTCACTACAGTTATCGGGTGGGAAGTGAAGATGATGTGGGAAGTTGTTGAACAAATGGTTGTGAAGGGATTCATTGCTTCAGATCTCTATGTCACTGTTGAGCCCGCCATAGTAGAGACTGGAGAGGGTTCACAACGCACTGTTTTGGATGAAACTGTAGATAAGCATATCGACTCAATACCGTTACAGTTTTATCAAGAGTGTGTAGAGAACACAAGAGATAGGTATGGCAGTGAACCGTGGCAGACATTTTCACGTGTGAACTCGATTGAGGAGGAGGTAGGGCCCCAATAAATGCATGAAGGAGAGCATTTATCTCATGATGGGGGCACATCTGAAAATGAAGATGATCACGGACTTGGTGATGATGCAACCCATATTGATGTTACTAGGGATGACTTCGAGGAGCTCCTAGATACCATAGGTGAACATGGGGATGTTGATCATATCGAAGAGGTAGTTGTAGAAGAGAATAGAAACACATGCCCCAATCTTGATCCTACGTTGGAATGGTTCACCAAAAGCACTTGGGATAATATGTTTGATCTATCACCAGTTATGCAAGCAGAAGTATCAAGTTGGATGCCTGGGGAGCAGCTAATGAAAGGGATGGTATTCGCGACTAAATTGGTAGTGTGACATGCATTGACCTGGTATGCAGTGCGAGAGAATTTTAGCTTCAAAACTGAGCATTCAGACTCAGAGAGGCTTATGGTGAGTTACGAGGATGATTCATGTCCATGGTCAGTCCATGCGATCTGTTGCAAGAGAGACAATTCTTGGAAGATCGCAAAATGCAAGGGCCCCCACACGTGTGACAAAATTCAGAATGCTCATAATGGTCAGATGATTGATTCGACGTTCCTAATATACGTACTTGAGCGCTATATACGAAAAGACCTCGCGTATAAGATAAAGAACTTACGCCACCTTGCTTTGGCAGACTTAAAACACAAAGTATCTCACTACAAGGTATTATTTAACTTGCATTTTTTTTAAATACAATGTAGAGACATCAGTCTTCATGGAAGTACAAACATGCTCTTTTTTCCCAACACCCATGAATACCTTATATTATGAAAAATGAAATTGAAAAACAAAAGGCCGTTGTAGCCTTACGATTTGTTTTCTTCAACTATAATTATTTAACTTGTATTCATTTCTAACGTAATCATTATGGTTCACATACAAGATATGGGATGCCAAACAAAAGGTCGTTGCAGCTATATACGGGGATCTTAAGGAGTCTTATGCAGAGTTGCCGCATTTTTTTGCGGGACTTAAGGATGCAAGTCCAGGTACAAAGTATAAGTTACCAGTGGATGATAATGATGAACGGGGAACTTGTACATTTAAGTCTGTATTTTGGGCATTTCATCCATGTACTATTGGGTTCAAGCATTATAGGCCTGTGATCAGCATTGATGCAACCCACCTCTATGGAAAATATAAAGGGAAATTGATGATTGCAATGACGACAGATGCTAATAATAAGATTTATCTACTAGCCTTCGCCGTTGTCGAGAGTGAGAGCACAGAGACTTGGGGTTGGTTCTTGGCTTGTATAAGAAAGTATGTTACCGACCGAAGCAAGCTGTGTGTCATATCTGACAGACACCCTGGAATATAAGCTGTCTTTAGAGACACTAGTTGAGGTTTTTTGCAACCTCCCATGACAGAATATCGTTACTGCCTTCATCATCTATGCAGTAACGTCAACACTAGATGGAACAATGAAACTTTAAAGAATCTAGTATAGAGGGCAGCAAGTGCTACCTAGGAGCAAAAGTTCAATGCCACCTTCGAATTAATTGAGAATGTCAATCGGGATGCGCACCAATATTAGAAGGATGTGCCCAAAGACAAATAGGCTCTAACTTTTGACGAGGGTTACCGTTATGGGGCAGTGACTATAAACGTTTCCGAATGCTTGAATGGTGTTCTAAAGGGTGCTCGCAGCCTGCCCATTACGGCAATGGTGAAATACACATGATTCAAACTGATTACTACGATGATCATCGCAATAAGAGCATAATGCAATTAAATTCGGGGGAAAAATGGTGTAAATATGCCTTGGATATCTTCATAAGAAATAAGGCGAAGACGGAGCATCACATGGTGACGAGAATGAGCGTGCAATAACAATCATATCAAGTAGATACACCACATAATCCAAGGACTGCTGGACATAGGGATCACACACATGGAGTTAATCTGCTGCAAAGAATTTGCACATGTCAGAAATGGAAACTGTACAAGATACCATGTTCACATGTCATTGCAGTTTGTATTAGGTATCGACATGATGCAGAGCAGTACATTGACCAATGCTATAGCGTGAACACACTGTTCTGTAGCTATGCTCTCGTTTTCCCTGCTTTGAAAGATAGATTATTATGGCCAGATCCTAAAGAAACTCAAAGGGTTGTCCCTAACCCCTGATTGATCAGAGAGAAAGGTTGCCCTGTCTCAACACTAATCAGGAATGATATGGACGAGGGCGGGAAACGACCGAAAACCACACCATGGAAGGAGGGGAGGAGGAAGGTGCAATGTGGGTTGTGTGACCAAGAGGGGCATAATCGAAGAACATGCCCTAAGCGAAATGAGGTATCGACGAGTGGTGGTCTCACAGACTAGGTACGCTAAATTTGAACTGTGGCATCCTTCTAAATGCAACTTGAAACAAAATGCATGATATATGCCATTAGATCAAAATGCATGTTATATGCGATTTAATTATGTATTTTTAAAACTTGAGAAAAATTGGATAAAATTTTAAGGACCAAATATGACATTTATACTATAAGCTACTTTCCCTATAGGATGCATACAAAATTCATTAACATTGCCATTTGGTTTGTCGCAAAAATTGCATACTAATTGGTTAATTTAATGTAATGTGTAACTGCCTTATGTGTAATGTAATGTTTTTCATTTTTTTCTTTCTTTGAAGGGTGTTAGGTCATTTGTGGGTTGGCCATGATTTCACTTTTCCACTTTTAACCTATTGGATCTTAGAAGTTTTCTCTAATTGCATATTTTACAATTGTGAAGACACTCTCCTTAGCATCAACATCTTTAAGTACCCTACCATTAAAGGTGTCAACTTTGACTTGGCCTCTGTTAACATGATCATCTTCAAGTACCCTACCATATATATACTATGTATAGTTTATGTTTTGGGATTTTTTATATAATCAATTTTATGATCTTAGTTAATATTATTTATTTTTATCATGTTATGAGACTAGGAGGTTGAACAACAATAGCTTGTTTGGGCCTTTTCCCGTGTTTTTGGCCAAAATCCCTCAGCTTGCTTTCCTGTAAGTATGGTTTTCATTGTTTCTCACTTTATGTTCATCAATTTGTTTGTTTGTCATCAGTATGTCTTGAAAACTGAAACTTCCTTGTACTTTAGGCAACCTTATGGATGCTTTTTTCTTCCCATTTACAAGCTGTATTACTTAAAAAATATGTACTTGATGAGTTTTGAGGAGGCTCTTTGGTAACCTTTTTAGATCTATAAAATTGCTATGAGACTATTTGATTTGTATGTTTATCCACTAGCCTTACCTATTTCTGTGATTGGTTCAACAGAATTTGGCATTGAGGATGGAATTTATTACTGACAGTAAGAAGTTTAGTTTACTACTTCTATTTACTACTTTTATTATAGTGATTTCTTTGCTTGTGAAGAAGTTCAGTTTTAGTTATGTGTGATTTCTCTGGTTTAAACTGAGCCTAATTTAGGTTATATTGAAACAACTACTTTTCATTGCAGATATTGAGAAAGGTCTAGGGTCAGATATGGAGAATAAGATAAAAGCATTTTAACATAAGTCCATAACAGACCTATGCATCCAAGTCCAGAACAGACCTATGCATCAGTAGAATTCAGAGGTAAAGAGAAGCTCATGAGCTTTATATTGAAGCTAGGGAGAAACTTAAGAGGGTTAGAGAGAGTGTGAGAGAATATACAAGCTGGTTTTGTCATGGTTATTTTTCATGTTTGTAATGTTGTTGGTGTGTTTTGCCTTAGTGAACAACAATATGGATGAAGAACCTTAGTCTGCCAAGAAGAATCTTATTGTATCTATCTTTTGAAATACAAAGTGTGGTCTTTGTGCAAGTGTTCCGCAGTTTAATTTTTTTTTTTTACTTCATTCTGGGATTTGGATATATCTTGCCACGAAGTGGTATGACAAACATGTATAATAATAAAAGAGATAGCTGTGGTACTCGAGCATATTTCCAATGAAAGCCCTAAAGGACAAAATATTTTATCATAGAATGGTGAAAGTGTATACTCATGGGTAAGTGGTGAAAGTGAATTTGAGCATTACTATATTAGAAAGCAACCTGCTGCCAAGCAATTGGGTATGTATCCTTTGTACATGACAGGAAAAAATAGTACTCGAGTGATCAAACAGTATTAAGAGGCATATCTAAAGACCAAACTCGAGTTTAAAGGACTCGGGTATTGCTAACACAATACTCGAGTCTAGGAAACTTGAGTATGAACCTAGATGATTTCACTTATATACCCGAGCCATACTCGAGTTATAGAAACTCGGGTACACACTAACACAGTACTCGAGTCCTAGAAACTCGAGTACCAAGTGACATTTTTTAATACCCAAATGCCATGTCAGACAGTGCCACGGTGGAATGTTCTCTAGGAACTCAAGTTTACTATACTCGAGTACCATTCGGAACTCGAGTTTGTAGAGCTGGAGTACTAGAAAAGTGGTAGATTGCTGATTAGTTCTGAAACAGTGCTAAATTGCTACAAATTTTGCAAAATGATGGTATTTAGCCATTTTCACCTATAGACTAGTGTAATAATTTCCCTTTCTAATTTTTTTTTTTTGGATAAGTTTGTTTTGAAGACATGAATAGAGTGTCCTATTTTGTAAGCATTTTAAGTGGAGTTGGAAATATGTTTTTACCAAGTTGTCCTCAAGTTTTTTTTCTCATTAAACATAAAGTTTAGGGGTATATATTCTGAATCACATAAAAGTTCAGTCCAAATAGAGGAAGCCCCTTAAATAGTAGTATAGACTAGTGTCATAATTTCTATTTCAAAAAAAGAAAAGAAAAAGATAAGTTTGTTTTAAAGACATGGATAGATTGTCCTATTTTGTAGCCATTTTAAGTGGAGTTGAAGATAAATTTTTATTGAATTATTCTCAAGTTTTTTCATAGTTAAATATAAGGTTTGTGAGTATTTCTGAACCACATAAAAATCCAGTTCAAATAGAGAAAGTCCCTTAAATAGTAGTATAGAAGAGGATTTCACTTTTTGGACTGAACTTTTATATGGTTCATTAATACCCTTAAACCTTAGGTTTAACGAAAAAAAAACTTGAGGATAATCTGGTAAAAATATATATCCAATTCCACTTAAAATGTATAGAAAATCTAAGAAGTAAGAATAGTATTTATGTTTCAAAAAATTGTGTAAAAAATATACCACTAAAATTAAAATGTTTTAAAAAAACTCACTATTTTCTTTTGAAGAAAACATGTTGCATAAAAATATTTTCCAAATATTAATCTTGAAAGTAAAGCTTTCCTTAAAAAAAAAAAAAAAAAAAAAAAAAATCATGTTTTAGATTTTTTTTAAATTTTATTTTTAAAAAACCTGTGGAAATATGATATTTGTTTTTTCTTTTCTTTTTTTATTTTTTTTAAAAAAACTCTAAAATTGTTTCCAAAATCTAGTAGAAGGAAAAGTGGAAAACAACCAAATAATAGATGTCCTCATAAAAAAAATAATTAAAAAAAAAAGTAATAACAAGATGCTCTAAAAAAATAAAGGAAAAATGAAAAAGAAACAAAACCAAACAAAAAACACAGAAAAAGCAAAAACAACAAAAGCAGAAAATCAAACACAGATTAATAGACCTAAAGAAACACAAACAAAATATAAATACAATTCTCATTAGGTTTAGGGTTTAAAAGTTCAATCACAAATTTTTCTTCCCATCTGAATTCCCAAATTGTCACAAATGCGACGCAATTGCTGCCACATTTCCTTGGCATTCGTGCTGAAATTGTTGAATTTCCTTCAAGCTTTCGTTGGGGTTTCGATCATAGTCTACTCAGTATGGATGCTCAACCAGTGGAATCATCACATTCCCATATCACCACCATCGCCATCACCACCAGCACCTTCAGCTCCATCTCCATCTTCATCTTCATCTTCTGTATCCCTTTTCTTCGATTCTAGTTCTGACCAAGCTAGGGGTTTCAAACTCGAGGTCGAGGCCGATATGGTTTCCGGATTCGATGGCGGGTTCGGGTTTGAGACCGATTTCACTTCCTTCCAGCTTCCCGCACCTTGGTAATTCATTTTTTGAATTTTATTTTGTATTTGGGTATTTGAAGTTTGACCCAGAATTGTATTTTTGGAAACTATTTTCATTTTGTATTGGGTATTTATATTTTTATCAGAAATAGAATATTGGGTATTAAATGAAGTTGGTATGGGTGTCTTACATTTAATGCTGTAACTATCAGTATGTCTAGCTTCTTATGGTAATTTCTTTGTGCTAGAAATTAGGGAAACGAATTGTAGCTTGAAACTTTTAGCATTTCCTTTTAGAGTGATGCTGAAATGTTAATGGTGTTAATGAACCATTTTAGAAAAGTTTTTATGAAAAAAAAAAAAAAGCAATTAGTGTTTTGACAAATTTTTCTATTTTATTAATAATTATCCTGAGGGCACCCAATCATATTTTAGAACATTAGTTTGTAAGCTTTTTGTAGTAGCTAGCTTTAACTTTTTCCTTTTATTTTTAAAATTAGATATTATTTTGTGAATGCTTGCTATTGTAGATATTTTGGGGTTTTCTTTATTTTTGTCGGAATTAAAATTGTATGTGTTTTGCTTGTGAGAGTGTTTATTGAAGTATGGGTGGTGTTGTGTGTTGTACTAGCATTTTGGTGGTTTTTGTGATTCACAATCACAAGTCTAGAAATTTGGTGGGACCCCTATAATATATGATGGTTGTAATAAATGTGGTGATTTTATACTGGGATTTCACTGCCAGTTACTGTTCACTGTGGTAGTGATTCAACTAGGCAGCGTCTTCTTCGTTGGAATTAAAATTGGGTGCTTCTTTTTTTTTGGCAGGTTCATCTACTCTTTTATGGGAGTGGGCATTCTCTTGTGTTGCCTAACTCTCGTAGGTTTTATTGCAGCTGAAGTATTACATGGCTGCTGCCTGTGTTTTGTATCCTTCAACTCTATGTATTTTCTTTGTCCAGCTTATTTAGGTTAAAAAATTAATCTCCTTATGTTCCAAGTTGTGATCTAAACTCGTTTTGATCATTGAACTTGATGCAAGTGTAGTAATGTGTGCCTTTGAGCACTTACTTTTGTGGTTTTTGCTAGTAAGCCTATTTCTTGTGTCTTTCCCTTTAACCTTTTGAAAATTTTAGTATACTATCCTCATCACTGTACTCATACTACTAGAAGCAGCTTTGGTGGCATTTATTGCGATTGATCGTCAATGGGAAAAGGTGATTTTTTTTTTTTTTATAAAAAAAAATTTAAAAAGCACTAGCTATGTGTAGGTGCATAGTGCATTGGCTTCATCTGGCATGCTTAATGGTAAATAATAATAAAATATGTTTACTACCTTTACAGGATCTTCCATTTGATCCGACTGGTGAACTTGAGAGCCTTCGATCTTTCATTGATGAAAATATTGATATCTGTAAATGGGTTGGTATTGCTGTGGTTATAAGTCAGGTATGTTCTCCACTCTAAGGATGGCATTTGTCAATCTGTCTTTAATTTCTTGGAAACAGATTGAGAAATCAATCTTTCACATGCTCATATGTCATGTAGTTCATTAATCAAGGATTTAGGAATCAATTTTTGCCAATTGTAGCTCAGAAGTATTTCAGCGTTTTCTCTCTCATAATTTATAGCTGTACTCTAAGATATAATAGATCCACTAACTTTAGTAAATGCATGAGCTTGATTGATAAGAATCATATTTAGTAATTAATTGATGGTATATTGATGAAGCAAATTTCTAGAATGATGGAATATTTTCCTCATCATGTTTGTATTGTGTGACACTTACTATTGACTTATTGTCAATTGAAGAAGTTCCATGGTAAGCGTATCATGTGATGTACTGTTAGCATCATGGCGGCAATACTCTCAAATTTGTAGAGTATTGCATGGTGCCATAGTCAACTAATATAAGCACATGAAGATTATCATGGCCGTTCTTGGTCTATTGGTTAGGTGGTAATTGTGTGGAGGTGGGTTGAGGTAGTTCTTATGTTTAAAGCTTATCATTGAAATTTGAACTCCTAATTTCTGAAGACAATGAAAATAAACTTCAGACTATCAAAAAAGAAAAGGCTTATCAATCAGAAAGTTATTGCTATATTCTAAAAGATAATTTTTCTTTTGTGTCTGACTAAAAAATCTTGTTATTAGATAGAAGCAAGAGTAAGAATGTAAATGGATGATGCTATTGGAGTAAATGTGCACAAAAAACTTCTGTCTGAACATTCAAAGAACATTTTATGCTGTTTCGGGATGCAGTAATTGACTTTTCCTGTTGTTTTTATTGCTCTATTTATAAGTTAATACAGCAGCTACTGACTCAAGAAAGAGAAAAAAAAATGGAAATATTAAAAACAAAACAAATCGTATGAACTCTGTCTTCTACTTTGGTGATTATTTCTTAATGGTGCCATCTTACAATAAAACCATTATGGACAAAGTATCATCTCATTTCCTGTACCCAACTGCAAAGCATGGTGTACTGGATTCCGGTTGGCATTTAATGTAAATATCTTGAGGTAACAGCAGTTCTTCCTTTGAATGATGACTCCTGAACATCCATCTGTGTGAGCGTTGAAAGATCCTTAGGTTCTAGAATTTGATTGCTTTGGAATGCGTCCTTAAGTTTGTCCAACCTGTGCAGACTCTCCCAGCCAGTTATGGAAAAGGTGAATACAATGTTCCAAATTCCAACACTGGTTGGGGCAGACGCATCCAATGCCTCTTTAACCAGGGACTTACGATATCAGTTTAATATTCAATTTGAAGCTGATAATATCATGGGTTTAATATTCGTCTTTGCATGGTTTTAGGAGAGATCATCTCAGCTCCTCAGAATGCCTTTGTTCTAAATAGGCAGATTCTTGACTCCGTTCTTATTGCTAACGAATGTTTTGATAGTAGATTGAAGTCTGGTCAACCAGGGTTGTTATGTAAATTGGACATAGAGAAAGCCTTTGATCATGTGAACTGGGGATTTCTTACTCAGGTGCTTGAGCGTTGTGGATTTTCTGATAAGTGGAGGCGATGGATTTCTTTTTTTTTTTATCTACGGTTCATTTTTCTATCCTTATTAATGGTACTCCCCATGGGTTTTTTGGAAGTTCAAGGGGGTTGCGGCAAGGTGATCCTTTGTCCCCTTTGTTATTTGAGTTGGTTATGGAAGCCATCGGTAAAATGTTGGATAAGGCTGTCCATGAAAGTCGTTTGTCAGGTTTTAATGTAGGTGTTTCTGCTGGAAGATCTTTGATGGTTTCCCATCTCCTTTTTGCTAATGATACTCTAATTTTTTGTGATGTTAATATTGATCAAATGCTGATTCTCCATATGGTGCTCATTTGGTTTGAGGCTGTGTTTGGCCTGAATGTAAATTTGGGTAAGTCTGAGCTGGTGGCTGTGGGAGCAGTTCATAACATGGATCTTTTGGTGGCTGTCTTAGGCTGCAAGCAAGGGTCTCTCCCAATGAAATATTTGGGTCTTCCTTTGGGGACAAAATTTAAGGACAAGTCAATTTGGATTCCAATTCAAGAGAAGATGGAAAGAAAATTAGCAGGTTGGAAAAAATTTTATTTATCCAAGGGAGGTAGAGTCACTTTAATTAAAAGTACTCTCTCAAATCTTCCTACTTACTTTCTTTCTTTATTCCCTATTCCTGCTTCGGTGGCCAACCGAATTGCTAGACTTCAGCGGGATTTTCTGTGGGGTGGCCTAGGAGATGAGCCTAAATTTCATCTGGTTGATTGGTCTATGGTGTGTACTTCGCTTGCTTCAAGTGGGTTGGGGATTAGGAACCTGAGAACTTTCAATATAGCTTTATTAGGGAAGTGGTTATGGAGATTTGGGCAAGAAAGGGACGCTCTATGGCGTCAAGTAATAGAGGTGAAGTATGGTTGTGATTGGGGTGGTTGGTGTTCTAGCTCTTCCTCTGGTCCATACGGAGTCAGCTTGTGGAAAAATATTAGAAGGGAGTGGCACTCTTTATCTCGTTTTATTCTGTATGAAATTGGAGATGGATCAAAAGTGCAGTTTTGGCTAGATAGTTGGTGTGGTTCTTCTTCTCTTGCTGACCGCTATCCTGAATTATTTAGGATTTGTCGTAGAAAAGAGGCAAGTGTGGTGGATCTAATGAGGTACACCAATGGTGTCCTCCATTGGAAGATACATTTTTGTAGGGATGTGCATGATCGGGAATTGGAAGCTTTCAGGAGCTTCATCAATACCATTTATAGCACTCTTGTAAGGGGGATCGAGGAGGATAAGAGATGTTGGCTGCCTTGTAAGAGTAAGGGGTTCACAGTTAGTGCATACTACCATCTTCTAGTTGGCCATAGTGAGCAGTTTTTCCCTTGGAAAAGCATTTGGAAGCAGAAGATTCCTTCTAGAGTGGCTTTCTTTGCTTGGACCGCTGCCTTGGGGAAATGTTTGACAATTGACAATTTAAGGAAAATAAAGGTTTGCATTTTGGATTGGTGTTATATGTGTAAGTGTAATTGTGAAACTGTTGACCATCTTTTCCTTCATTGCCCGGTTGCTTTGGAGTTATGGGATATGGTGTTTGGTTTATTTGGAGTTTATTGGGTTATGCCAATGTCTGTTGTTGGGCTATTTGCTTCCTGGCAAGGTCGATTTGGTCACCATTGTAATGGAGATATATGGATGGTTGTTTCTCATTGTTTGATGTGATGCATTTGGAAGGAGAGAAATAGTAGGTGTTTTGAAGACAATGAGCGTTCCATGCCTGACCTTAAGCTTCTATTTTTCAGAACTTTATCGGACTGGCTCTCTGTGTGGAGGAACCATCCTTTTTCTTCTATTTTGGATTTACTTGATTTTTGTAATGTTCGTTCTTGATTTGTTCTCCCCTGTATACTTCCTGTGTACTTGGGTGCCTCTCTCTTTTTAATATCAATGAATCTTTATTACTTATCAAAAAAAAAATGATGTTTCTGGAACCACCTGGAAGCTGAACCTAAAGATGTAGCCCACCCAATCTTGTCCAATATAGGCTCCAAATAATTATACAAGGCTCGCAAGCCCTCTAAACTTGTTTTTTCTTGATATTAATCTTAATTGATTTTGAAAGTGTTCACATTTTCATTGCAACCAGTTTATATCCCTTTCAAACCCCAGCATGTTTTATGGAAGGTACAGCCTCTTGATGAACTGCTAGATTTCCTTGCTGGATGAAACAATGGAATCTGACCATAATAAATGGAAAGTGGAATGAAAAGCTATTCATCAATGTTTGTTGAACTTGTAGAGCTCTTCTCACAATACAGAAACTCTGACATTAACTAAACCTCCTTTAAGTTCAATTTGAGGATAAAGTTTAGGAAGCGTGGAAGAAGGAATTTATGTAAATGAGTGTCTAGGATTAAGGGACCAAATTTTAGTTATTATTGTTTTAAGATCTACTAGTGACATTCAATAGAGATGAGATATTAACAGCTCATACACTAAGGAGTTTAAAGGAATGAAAAAGTTGTCAATTTCTAAATAAATTGATGAAAATGAGAATCCATATCTTATATGCATGGTGTGTAAAAATAATTGGTAGTGAAAATGCTTCTTTATTTTGACTACATTATTAAGGGAAAGCAAATTCTTGAAAGCAAATATAGATGGCCGTGACAGAACTTCACACCACATGAAAGCATTTTCTTGCAAATTCTTTTCATGTTTATGAAAGTATCTATTAAGGACAAGGTTTTCCTACAAACCAGTTTAGAGAAATCTCCTCCAACCCACTACGTGGCAATGTATTATTTAAGCAAATTACATTACTAAATTAGAAAGTCATGTGGCTAAAAATGCATGAGGATGGTCTTTTGAACTGCCATGTGGGCTGGAGGAAGTTTCCTCCAAACCGGTTTGGAGGAAAACTATTTCCATCTAATAAAATTCTATAGTTTCTGTTCTCCAATAAAGATAATTTATTAGAGATTTCTACAAAATTGTTGCTTACCAGGTTTCTTTGTATGAGAATAACCACAACCAATGGGGTTGTATAGCAAGCCATTGCAAGTCTAGTATATCATCAGTTTATTGGATCTTATTTTTTCCTTATATTTTTCTTGGTAATAATTTCAGGCATTATCTCTACTATTATCAATAGTGTTACGAGCCATGGTTTCTACTCAGAGAACTGACTTTGACTCTGAAGATGGCTATGATGGTAGGGGTAGAACTTGGGAGCCCCTGCTAAATTCACAATCAAGCCAACTATCTGGGTCAACCAAGGGTGACGGCAGAGGGACTCAATCGGACATGTGGAGCACACGAATAAGGGAGAAGGTATCTTATTTATGATAGTAGCCTTAAGTTAATCATATATAAGCTTATGACTTTTCTTCGTGATATTAGCTGATCTGAATGTAGGTTTATTTATTTATTTTTTCAATATTTCCCTTTTTGTGACAAATAAAGTTATGTTCTCAACATTGAAATGGAGTATACCAGATGAATTTGCTACTTTGAATAATTAAGATTTCAGACTGTGGACGGATCCGAGAAGTATAAATAACAGTAACAGGTTGTAACTTAATGTGTCAGGCATCCTGCAGTCTACCCCAATATGTGCAATTCAAAACATTAATGAGTAAACTGTCTAAATGGAACGGCATGAACTTTATCCCAAATATAACATCTAAAATTTGAGGTGGCAATAATCAATTGTCCAATTTTTATGCGGTTTGCATATGTACATGTCTTACTACCAGCTATACTGTCTCAATACATAGATCAATTGACATCCTATGTCCGTACATTTTTTTTATTTCTATTGTATGTTTCTTCTTGGCATGAATTTCAAAATAAACCTACTAATTCTGCTTGATTTTGTTGGACCTGATTGATAGTGATAGATGCTGATTAATGCTATTAAAGGGAATTTTTTTTATTTGAGTTTTATTTCCATATCTTATGCAATCTCATTATGAGTTTATTTTCTTTCCATGTTAGATGTAAGTTGGAGAGCCTATTAAAAGCTTCTCGGATGATTATTGTAGATAGCTGATCATAGATTAATGAAATTTTTGTTGGTAGTTTTCTTTGAGTGCTTGGTTGTGATTCCGAGAAAGCCCATGTGGTGATTCCTAGATTCCTATTTTTTATCCCATGCTTAGAGTTGATTCCACCAATCCTAGGCGGTGATTCTTAAATTCTATTTTTTATATTTTCATTGTTAGCGGTGATTCCAAGAAAACGTTACGTGGTGATTACCAGGTTCTATCATTTCTTGTTTGGAGTAATTTTGATTTTGCCTCCTAAAGTTTCAAAATTTTGAATATGTACACCTAGTGTGCGTTTGGGATGAGCTGAATTTTTCAGCTTATCTCCACTTTCAGCTTATTTTTGTTATTATTCATGGATTCCACTACATTTTTTGATACTATTCATAGGTCTCATTGCACTTTTGATACTATTCATGGGTCCTACTGTACTATTCAGCTTATTTTGAAACATTTTTTCTACATTTTTAGCAAAAAGTTTTCAGTTTCAGCTAAATAAGTTATTCTAAATAGATACCTAATATTGCTTAGGTTTGGAAAAAAAGCCCTTCTGTGCAGATTTTGTTAATGAAGCGGCTGTTAAGTACCAACTCATCTCAAAATGCTTAAAACTACATCATTTTGCCATGTCAGGAATATATATATATATATAGACTTGAACACTAAATTTTTTTAAAATTATTTTTATTAAAAAAATCTATTTTCCAATTTTTTCCTTCTGATATTCCCTGCCAGCGACTCTTTCACATTTTTCTAGAAAATTAGTATTTTCATTAGGAACAAACACATACACATAAAATAAAAGGTTTACCTCCCTGAATCTCATTTTCTAAAATTCAAAAATTAAAATATGATCTTAAAATACTAGCCAATTCAGACCTACACCCACAAACACCCCAATTCATCCCAACCTACCCAAATCCCACCACCCATGGTGACTCTTCACCCCCAAGCTGTGACCATACCCTAGCCACCAAAGAATCACTGACAACCCAGAACCACCACAATCAAACAAAACCACCCCATGATCGCAACTTAACCGATCAATTTTCATTCATAAGTGGTGCTAACATGGACTTGACCACCCAGTCAGCCATTCAAAAAAATCCCAAATTGCCCACATCATTGAGAGAAAACCGTAGCCCGTCATCCCACTAGAACAGAAACAGAACCCTAGCCACTGTCGTCAAGTCAAACAATCTCAATCACCACCAATGCATTAATCACATACAGTGATAACAAACCCTGATGCTATAACCCCAGTCCTAGGTTCCAGATTGCAACAAGTTGAAGCCACCCTAAACGTGATCGCCATTTTTATTCAATCCATGTTGCTATCGAACCATTCTAGCTGGGAACATGTTGACCAATTCACCAAATTGAAGCTTTGTCATTGACCCATCGCTTTGCCATTGGCTTCAACCACAAAGCCACACATGCCAAATATTCCCAAGCACCATCAAGACAAGCCGACATCTATGAAGCCCATTGTGGAAGGTGACTTGTTGCTGCCACCAAGCCCTTCAATCCAGTTTTCAAAAGACAAACACCATCACTTGGTTTTCTAAAGATTACAACCCAACCCATTAAAAATAAAAAGAAGCCTAGCCCAGTTCACCCATTACTCAATTTTATTTCATTTTTATTTCCATATCTTATACAATCTCATTATGAGTATATTTATTTTTTCCTATTGGATATAAATTTGGAGAGCCAATTAAAAGGCCTCTAGATTCACTATTGTAAGCATTTGATCATGTATTAAATGAAATTTGGGTTGTAAGTTTTCTTCCAGTGTTTTGTGGCTATTCCAAACAAGCCCAAGTGGTGTTTCTTGGGTTCCTATATTTATCATATGCTTGGTGTTCATTCCAAACTACTCTAGGTGGTGATTCCTTTATTATTTTTTTCATTGCTTGGTGGTGATTCCTAGGTTATAGCCTTTTTTATTTCCTCATACACCAAGTCTTCTTTCAAGAGCTCATTGTCCTACATCACTTGTTGTCAGTCCAGTTGTGGTAGTGATGAATGATTCCCCTTATAGTTTTGTTGGGAACAATTTTTTTATTATAATCATTTCACTTTGAGACACACATAACTAGTTTGGTCATCTCTGTTTAATCTTTTGGTCTACACGTGTGAGACACATAATTAGATCATAGAAAAACACATAAACCACAGTATTTTTTTTATAAAAGAAAAAGAAAAAGAAATTGTCATTGTTCTACACCTCAGGTTTGATTTCTTCTCTGGTTGATAATTATATAATAAACGAGGAAACAGGATGAGCTTTTGGATATCCATTTCAAAATTCAGTACAGATTTTATGCAAGTACGTTTAATTTGTGAGAAATATCTTGAGATTTTGATGTAGGATCTTGCAACACTATACTTAGATTTCTTGATGACTGTTTGGGGCTGAAACAGGGGATAGAACAGACAACAAGATAAATAAAACACTAGGTAATCACACCTAGGTCTTCCTAAGCAATCACACTTAGGTAGGAGAAGGTAATCAAACCCTCAAGGCTTAAAATAAGCTGTTGGAATTTTATTAGAATCAAACTCACTATGAATAATATTGACTACAATAGACAAAAAAGGAGTTAATAACTCCTAAACCAAATAGGAAAAGGACTCAACGTAAAATAAGACTCATGGGCCTTTGGTACAGCCAGGGACAGCCCATTCCCGATTTTTTGAAACTACCAAATTGCCCTTTTTCTAGTAAACTTAATTAAAACTGATCCAACAGCAAATAAGCAATGAAATAAGACTCAATGCTACTTTTAGAATGACTATGCAAGGTCCCAAGAGAGCTCTCCATCATTTGAAACATCCCAAATTAATGCATGAGCACTAGAACTTGCTTTCCCTTTGCCTTTTTTAGGTCTTTAAACTATAGTGGGCTGCCACTTGCGTTCCCCATCGGATTGGTTTTTCATAGAGATGCATTAACCATCTGGGTAGCCGTTAAGAATTAGGAACTATATATTTGAAAACCTTTAGGTCTAGAGATTCATAACTTGGTAATAATTTCTCAAAAAGTTGATTGTTCTAACCCTGTCTTTACAGCTAAGCAAGGACATGCTTGTCAACTATTCATTTACTTCTTTTTTTTCAGCATTTTGTTTACATTTATCTAGTCTGTATTTTTTTTTTTATACATGTGAACCAAAAAATTTTGAAACTCACTGCCATTTTGTTAAATATTCTGATTTTGTTATTATTTGTCTGTGGAGCTTCTCTTGTGATTGCCAGTAATAGGTAATCATGCCATTTTGTAATATTTGATGCAGTATGGATTGAGCACAAATCAGAATGCATCAGTGAGCACAAACTCAAGGCAGTGAAGACTAGAGAACGTTGCCGGGGCATTTAAAGAAAGCAGTATGCTCTGCTCTTTGTTGATACCAGAGTATATATCATTGCTTTGTAGATTTCACATTCTTTGCGTTTCTTAAAGAGTTTGTGGTGTATATAGTCAATTGAAATGTGTGCTGAATTGCTAATGTTGTCTGAGGGGAATCCTGATTGGGTGTATAATTTCTGTGAAACAATAAAGCTTGAGTGGTTCTAACTTCTAATGTGTGATGTATCAACCCTGTTTCATTTGTTTACTGAAATAAGAAAGATGATTGTTGCAAAATTGTCAAATGTCAGTGACCTGGTGAGTTCTAAATCATATTATACTATGGATGAAGCTATACATTTGCATATCAAACAAAGAAAAACAATTGCGTATGGACTCACCTAAAACACATGCACACACTGCAGCGTGCACAGAATGTCAGAAACATTGTGAAGCTGCATTCAAACCACAAGCCTGGACACGCACCCGACTCTACATTCCATGTTATTGTGCTCTCTCTCTCTCATATGCTGTAGATTTCCTTCCGCTGTAGTTTGTTCGTGTTGTGTTCTCCAAGTGACTCCCTTACAACCCTTCTACAAATCCCATGATAATTATATTGGTTTAACAAATGCTACCCTTTTAAATAATAATAATGATGATGATGATGATGATGATCTTAAAAGGGGGAATATTATTTAAAAAGAAAATGAGCTAACCAAAGGACAAAGGCATCCCTCGGAAAGAGGAGTTTTTATTTTTGTATCACTGAGTGAGGTGTTATACTGCCTCACAAAAGAAGGGGATGAAGGTTTTAGCAGTCCATCCCATTAAAGAGTCTACTTTCCTAATACATGAGCTGCATTTGTTCGCATTGCGATGGGCCCAACTAAAAATACTTGAGGAAAAGCCTTTAGTCATATGTAAAATGTCCTCTAGTATGGTTAAGACATGCCAATTGGGGATATAATGGGGTATAGTAGCACTTTGCATCGCCCTCTAGAATGATATTCTCAATATCTTTACTGAGGGCCAAGTACAGTACCCATCTCAATGCTCACGACTCTGCAATTTGGCAATTTTTCGAAGATTTCTTTTTAGTAGTGGCTATTACAAGGTTGTTTCTCCAGTCAGGGAGGAGTTTGGATGTAGAGCAGCATCATAATTGATCTTCATGGTGCATAGAGTGGAGTAGGAGGTAGCCAAGTTTGTTCCATAACAAGGAGTGAAGAGGCTGGCATTGCTCACTTGGGCCCCAATTTTTTTGAGTTGAAGATGTCTTGGTTTCAAGCTTTCCAGATGTAATCAAGAGTTATTGCAGAGAAGAGCACGGAAATTTCCTTGATCTCCAGGTCTTTAAAGATATCAAATGGTGGGTCTATCAAGAGTAAGACAATAGTAGTAGTTGATTTGATTTGTTGATTGCTTTATTAGATCTTTCCCTGTGCATGGCCTTGCAAGGCTTTTAGGTGCTTAGCACCCATATAGGGGTCAAAGTGGTTCTTGGACCTAAGCTAATTGACTTTAAACTGAGTGGCGAATCTTTGGGGATTGCGACTCCTTGATATATTCCCAAGTTCACGTGTAGGATGAACTCACAGTGGATTGATTTTACTCACTTTGCCGTGATGTCCACTTTTCAAAGGTTAAATTAAGTGTGTTGGTATACAAATGGAAAATTAAAATTATTTTATTATTCAATTGATTTTTGGTATTATTTATAGGTTTCATTGTATTTTTTGGTATTATTTACGAGGTTTACTGTACTATTTCAATTAACTTTTACCTCTATCTATAGTACTTTCAATAATAAATTTTCAGTTTTAGCAAAATAAGCGGTATCCAAACAAAGCCTCCTAAGTTTAGACTACAATAAAATGGGGAAACATCTAAATTAACTGTTTTTTCAAATGTGTTGAACGTGCGCAGTTCTATGAGTGTGGCTGTGGCTTGACAAAAATACCCCCATCCATTTGCTAATAAGTATTCTTCTCAAAAGTACAAAAAAAATTAAAAAAAAATTATCTATCCCTTTAATGAAATGAAAAGAAAATATCATTTTAATTCCAATTTAATAAAAGACAAATAAAAAGTGAATAATATAATAGTAAAATTCTATATTTCTTTACTTTTAGTTTCTTCTTTTAATAAAATTTCAAAGACATTTTCATAACACATTTCATTCTATATATTCAATTTTCAAGAAAATAAAATATTTCATCCATAGCGTAAATTGTGATTTTTTTTCTTCTTCTTTTTACCACTTTCTTAAGAAATGTTTAAAAGGAAATACAATCTCTTCTAGGTGAAAAAGTGACAAATTTCACTTTGGAAAAAGTGAAAAACAAGAAAATTGCCTTTTGCTTTCGTTCTTAAAAACAGGTGTTAAAAAACAAAACAAAAAGTGAAAAAACAGAAACCTCAACACAGTGGACACTAATTTTTCAACTATTTCAAGATTCGCTTGCTCGCCCGTCCAACTAAAAGAAAAGGTTAAAAGAAAAAAAAAAAGGAAAATGTATATGATTACCAAAGATTCAAAGCATGCATTATTGGTTTCATAAATCTGTGCTAGTTTGAAAATAGACAATTTAATAGGTTAGTATTTGCATCATTGCATATCTCTCTCTCTCTCTCTCTCTCTCTCATACACTCATGGAGACCCCCACACAAAATCTGTCCCTGTCATGTTTTAAACTGTCTGACCACCCTGATCAATTTGCCTATCCCGTGAATAACTCATTTGTTGTAGTAGGATTACAGTTCTTTTTGCCTTAACTTTTTTACTGACAGACCTTAAGTGGCTGTTTATTATTTTCTCATTGACTTTTTTTTACTGTTCACAATTTACTGTTTGTCAATTATGAATATTCTTTTATAAATGTTTTTGTCTTCAGTGGGTAAAGTTTTTTCCTTTTAAAGTATCTGTTGTAATTTGTAAAAAGTTAAAAAGAGGTGCTCCAATTAAATAACCAAATCTTTGGATTTATACAGGATCTTGATTGATAAAGATTTCAAATAAATTTTGAATCATAAACTAACGAACTAAAATTTAAAATTGAGATGAGATGGATTTGGAAAAGAATCATTACAGACCTGATATTCAAAGTCGGTCATCATGGTCATGGTGTTGAAATTTTCTTTCTTTTATTGCATTGAATTGTTTCAACGTCGAAATCATCACTCACACCCAATGGTAATCACTCTTCATTAGCTATTTAGAACACCTTTTGCAACATGTGACATACACTAAACTATGTTGAGACTAAAGGGTCCCAATCATTTTTAATAAATTATATATCTTATTTATCAAATTTTAATTTTTTAAGAGTTTGGACACAAAAAAAATCTATATGATTTGGGCCCCAAAAAAAGTGATTATTTAAAGAAATTAAAAAAGAAGTTAAAAAAAATTTCATACCCCATAAAAAATAATAAGAGCTCCACTTGAATTTATTATTTTGTAAAAATATGCGTGATAGTTCTAATACAATTATATTTGAAGCATCTAACTAAAGAAATTTCATTGTCAATTCTAAAATAAAATACCTATTTAATATAGGTAATAAAATATTTTCTAAAGAGTTTTAGGTTTGTCAACCAAGTAACAACAATATGCATTTTCGGTCTACATGTTCAATATGCTTAGTTTTCATAATTTTCTTGTGTAAATTTTTTTCTTCAATTTATTAATACTTTTTCTTATTTTCTAGTATGTAATTTAAATCTTTGGGGATAGGAAAGAATGAAATGTAAAATGTTACATGACATGTCAATTAAAAAGAAAATTGAGGTTTTTGAGAGAATGATTGGAGCAATAGTTTGAGAGGAAGAGATTAACTCGGGGCTAACCATCCCTAGGCCAACCAATCATAGACTAAAAACACTCTATTTGTTTAGATGGAAAACCTCTTGTGAAGATAGTTTTTTGCATTTTCATGTATTTGATAGTATCAAAAAAAATAAGTAAAAAAAAAAAAAAAATTATATTTGATCAACAAAATATCCTATTAAAAATATGACTTGCTTTTTAGAAATTGTTTTTTTATTTCGCACCGTGCTAAATAAAGGAAGCAGTCATTGTCAAACATATAATTTTCCAAAAAATAATTTTGGAAAATGACGCATTTTTAATATCAAATTACTTGCACTACAAGTAAGTTTACTACAAATAAAATCAAGATTACTATTTTTGGGACTATCATGAATATTCAAAACTCATCGAGCACCTAACTATGTCTCTGAATGATCAATACTACTTTACTAGCTCTACAAATAATTATAGGAATAATTAAAACGGGCTCAGAGCCCCAGACCTTGAAATATCTAGCGAACCTAACATGCTACTTGTAATATCTCTAGTCATGGTTCTCATTTCCACTCCAGTCGTGTCATTGAACAATTGAATTTCTTCAATTGGTTAGTAGTTCAACCACTACAAGAATTCATGTTGTGCTATGAGAAGCATTTAATCTGGTAGTAATGTTTTGGTTTTGGACCACAAATTGCTTTTAGCATGGACACCCCCCCCTCCTCAAAAAAAAATTGTCATTGGGACAAAATTGATAGGCAGCTATCTGTTTTGCTTTTTCCATAAGATCAGAAGACAGCAAAGAGAACACTTTTTGTCTGACTGTTTGTGGGGCTGCTAAGATCATCAGTCATTACCATCCCAGTTGGCTTACATGAAAAATGGACCATATATGCAATAAGAAAGTGATCTCTCTTATTAGGAAATAACCTGGATATATAAAAAATCGATAGGAGTAATGAATGTTATTGTCGTCTTACTATGTGTCTGCAGTTTCAATTATTGTTCATCAAAGTTAAAAACTAAGAAGTACGGAAACTTCATTTAGGGTACTGTATTCGTATCGTACTGGCTATTTTATGTTATAATTTTTTAGAAATTGCGTGTGTTACCATGTCATACCCATGTCTGTACTTTGGTTAAAAATGGAACCATACTATCAAGAACATGAACTAAAATGATCCAAATGAATTACACAGTATTGTAAGGAGGAAGACTGAGATTATAACAGATTCTACGTGAACAGCTATTTTCTTTGAGCCGTTATTTGCTCTAGTTGAAGCATTAGACTAATACCAAACATAGTATTTCAATCTCCAACCATAGTAGTACTAAATATCAGCAGAGATTTTTTTACCTGATCAGCAATTTTCAGTGACTAGGAGAACAGAGTTAAAAAAAAAAAAAAAGGGTTATGTTCCTTCAAGCATTCTTGCTCTAGTTTTAGCATTAGACTCAAACAGATAATAGTACTAAAACTCAGAAGAGATTTGGTATGATATCAATTTCGGCTGCCAAGGACAAAGCACTAACTTTTAAAATAAAAAATAAAAAAGATTGCAACCTTCGTAGTCGTAGAGCAGCCAAAATTAAATGTGTTCACAAGAAAGCCAAGACCAAAACCAATACGGTCAGATGACCAGAATCAAAATCGCAATTTTTCTTTAATTGTTAATAACAGCTCCTAACCGTCAAGCACTCAATGACAGAAATGACACAGTCCAGTCTACTCTTCCCCATAACCAAAATTTATGTGCAAATCCACAGCTCAATAGTCAACCAAAATCAGTCAGGTTTGAATTACTTGGCAATGACCCAGTCGGCGCAAGAATAAAATAAAAGGGATTCAAGACCCTAAAAATGATTCATTTCACATTAAAGCAGCTTTTCTCTTCTTCTTTTTTAGCTGAGAAAAGGTAGTAATATTTGAGAGGCTGATGGTCAAATCCAACTCTGCAGCGGTTCAACTCTTCATTATATATACCCAATTATATGCTGTGTATCCTTAAACCTACCAATTAAGTAACCTCTTAAACCAGTTACCAGCCCCAGTTAATGTGCTACAGATCTTTTATTAGTATAAAAATTTTGGGAACAAGTCCAACAATTTGATATTTAAGACTTGAATCATTCAAAGGTAGTTGGTTTAAGTAGCAAGTCCAGAGGGCTCATGTACAAACAGCTGGAACTTCAACCTGGAAAAATACCACATGAGCATGACACGGGACATAAACACCATGACAAACATTGTTGGCCATGCTACTGAGTAACTTAAAATTAAAAAAAAAAATCACAAATAAAAACATTAAGCTTGGATTAGGTTGTCAATACCAATATGGCTAATATAAAAGACAGATATGACAGTAACAACGTTAAGTAGCTGATACATTTGTACATATATAATCAGAAAATCAGATTAAACAAACAATCAAAGAAAGACTATCTAAAACTATTTGCAATATAAATGAGATTAGGTGAGTAGGACCATCTTTGTTGAAAATCAAATACACAAATTATAGAGTTAATATAAAAAAAGAAAAAGAAAAAAAAAGCGAAGCCTCTTCACAACCTACCTGTCAAATCAATCACTGCCTCTTCCACAAGCTCTTCCAGCAACTTCCCCTCAATCTCCTTTCCATAATTATCTATTTCCAATCTCAAAAGCTCATTCCACCCTTTTCCCACAACCTCCTTCCTCACCATCCTCTCCACCAGGTTGTTGCATTCCCCAACATCCCCCAAAAAGCACCTCCCCTCATTAAAAAACCAATCCTTTATTTGGGTCCACACGCAGTCCGCTAACATGGGTGACGCACCCTCTAAGACCCTGCTGTTGGCCCCATTGCGTTGCCTTCCCATTAAGCACCCATAACCAGTGATTTCCATTAGTGCAGCATTAACACAGTCGTATACAAGCTTTCGATTTGATCTCCATTGCCTTCGCTTTGCCTCATGGAGAAGCTCCTTGTCATGCAGGGATGCATATTTGTCTCTCAATGATGGGTCCAATGGACTTTCAAGTGAATGCCATCTGGCAGAAAATGACTCCAATTGCACCTCATCCTCAAGACCAGACACTGATAGTAGTGTTTGGACAAGGCCAAGCCAATCTTGTTCTGCTTCCTCAGTGCCCAGAGAAACTGAAGGTTTTAACGTATAAGGAGTGGCTGTCTCTGCACAAGCATCATCCCACGACAGGGTCCTAGCCATTGATTCAATAGGTGGCGATTTGTCAATTAAGTTAGACTTAATAGGCAATAATCTTCCTGTTTATATGAAGAAAAAAATAGTCAGTAAGGTATTGATGCATGAAGTCATATAAACGAAAACTTTCCCAGATATGAGACTGCATATTACCAGAGGACTCTAGAGTTGCATTATCATCTTCAAATGGTGGTTCCAAAACTGAAATTGGACTCGGCTGGTCCTGATTCTCAATCACATTCCCAGGCTTGGTTACAGATAATCCTGCCTGCAAATAGCATGATAACCATTGATAAATAATATAATTACAGGATTCTGCATTCAAAATTCAGGAACAACAACAATAAAAAACAATTCAGGGAGCCAATTAAAGCAATACTAAAAGCTAAGTGCGTTCAGTGTATTGTTCTATCATCATTTTTAGTGGGACAATCAAGAGCCTCATGCTATACTAGAAGCAGAAACCTCAGGTTGGCATATAGCTTGCTAGAACAATGCAATGGGCAACAATCAGTGACAAAAAAAATTGATAAGTTATGAAGTAAAGATATTACAACTTTAAATTTTGATATTAATTTCTTCTTTATGAAAACAAATACATCAGACACATTGTAAGGTAATGGAATCATGATTGCATGTATTTTGCTTAAATGCTGCGCAATTGTGCACCAACACCCTTATCAGCATCCTTGTTACATATATTCTAACCCATCTCAGAGCCGACAATTTCCATTCATCACTAACCTCCTAGATTATCTATCATTCTACATTTTACATTCATTAGTTGAGGGCAAGCAGGGAAAGCACAGAAAAGGGTAGATTAATCTGGATGAGCAATATAGTAGTAACATCTATCTAGTATCAGGACAAAGGTTACAAAGAAATCAGACGTCAACCACATACACTGGCAAACAATAGCAATGTATTACAGGAATTTATTTTCTTTTCCTTTTCCTTTTTTTTTGTTGGGGGGGGGGGGGGGGGGGGGGTGCTAATTAACTATGATTAAATATATAATATGATTAAAGAAGCATGAGAAATAAATACTACCTCACAAGAAGCTATGCCTTGTTTTTGTCCCATGCTGGTCATATCTGGGGAACTTTTGCCTGCCGACACATGGGGATCAGGACAAAGACGACCATCATTAACACGTTGAGAGGCATCATCACTAATCACTCCATGAGGATGTGATGGAGATGCTGTTGTTTCAGGGGAGGCAAAATTAGCTTCATCTTTAGTTTGAGATGCAGCACATTTATCCTTATTCGATTTCTTACTCTTTGAGAAAAATAAACTTGAAACCTTCCCTTTGAATGATGATTTCATGCCCTTTGCTTTTGTCAGCTCCTTGGGAACATGTGTTTTGACCACCTCAATATCAGAAACTTCAACATTGAGCCTGGCACCATACACTGTAGAAGACGCAGGAACAGATTTTGACCTCAGAAGATTTTTAGGAGAATCAACCACACCTTCTTCTTTATTTAAATTATTGGTTACACATGAGACTGATTCCCTTGGATCTCGTTCTTTATTACTATCCTTGTCCTCAGATCCCACTGACTTCTTTGTATCCGAAAGAGCAAGCATCTCACCCAAAGTACTAGAGCTTCTCCGGGCATGTCTTTGTTCTTGAGAAGTCCCATGTGATGCCATCATGGCCCATCTTTCAAAGAGTCGCTTCTTTGCTTCTCTACAAACTGATGACTCTGGAGAACATGATGCACGGCTGAAGGATGAAGGAGAATAAGGGCTACCAAACCTATTGATGTAATCCCATGAATGCCTAGGAGACGGTGACATGACTTCAGAATCACTAAGATTTCCCGCTGCATACTCAGTCTCTGATTTATTAAATGAACTCTCATCACCAGTGTAGCCATTGGAAAAAACAGAAGAAAGCAAAGTCTCATCCCTTAGGTGACCCATCAAATTTTCACGCATCTGCCTGGTGATCTCCTTTGCCATTTCCCTTGATTCTAATATTTCAGTGTCTTCATCTTCCTCATAAAAGCTTTCACCATGCAATATTTTTGGTGATAAGGAAGGTGAAGAAACAACAGCCTTGATGTCTTGACTCTTGCCAGGGCTAGGCTTCAATACCACTATTCTAGTTGGTTGAAAAGGACTTTCATCAACTTTCTGATTCACAGAACTAGGAGAATATCCAGGGTCACCTTTGTCCCACATAACCGCTTGGTTCACCTTAGCTGGCTTCTTTATTTGTTTATCATTCTTTTTCCCTGATCCAACAAATTTGTCATTATCAACCATCTTCGAAGGTCTAAGAACAGTGATACGTTTTGTCTCAGAAGGTGGAGGAATAGACTTCGGGTCATATAGATGTTGGGAAAGTAAGGAATTTGGTTCTTGCAAAATCTTCAGTAATAAATCTTTATTGGAACTTAAAACTTCCAATGCATCTTGAAATTCCTTAGATTGGCGAAGCCTTTCATCTGTAGAGAGTCGCTTTGCTTCCATGAATTTTTGACGAACAAGAGCCATCTTTTTCTCATTGATATTGTGATTATGCCTTCCCTTCTGCCAGATTTCATAAACATCTTTATATTCATTCTGTTCTGGAGGCTGATAAACTTCACATAGCATGCCTTTGTCAGAAAAGCCCTCTTCTTGCTGCCAAGAACCCAATGGTATTCCTGAATGACTTAAACTACGCCGTGAATAACCTCTTGCATGGTTTCTTTGAGCAGCTGAATCAGGCTGCACGTGGGGGAAGGCATCAAGCCCCATCAACTTGGCAACCACATTGGGTGGATTGTGCTTGGAGTCCCCTTCTTTTGACATTTCTTGGTCTATAAGCATCTTCATGGGTGTTCCGTTTGCCTTCTTGCTTGAAGAGAACCTTGAGTCGGACACAATCTGCATGCTCCACAGAAATGCAACACAAATCAGGACATCAAAGCTTATAATGATTCAGAAATGAATGAGAGACACTTGCATAGAAATTGTTTCCAAACTGGTCTATAATTAATTATGCACAATAACCCTAAAAGTTACCAATTTATCCTCTATCTGATCTCCAAGAGGACTCCATGTCCTTGCCACATCCGATCTACTCCTTGATAGCGAAGAACCTGCCAAACAACCAATTCCATCTCAACAATAGATAGAAATAGTATAAAATAATTTAAATTTATTTGTTAAGTTAAAAATGCACACCCACGACCATACTCTCCGTCTCTTTATATAGGAAGGAGGAAGTGGTATTAAATTAGAGCTCATCGGCAATAATTTAATCTAAAATATACAACTAAAGAAACCATAAGAGAAGTAGCCGGCCTGGTTGAGGAGAGAAGAGGATATTTTAATTTAACAACAATATTACTCAATTGAGCTCAAAATGCTAATTACTTTTAAGCCTCTATCTGGTGGGGGAGATATTATTTTATGATTTATACCCCCACCCATGAGAGAGAAGCATAGACAGAGAAAGCAAATTAACTAACCACCAAAGAAGGGAATCTACATCAACCTGAAGGAATTTATGCATGATGCCAATAATACAGGCCAAGCAGACAGATGAACAAAATTAAATCAAAATTCTCCACTAGCATAATGTATATTGTTCAAGAACTTCAGAACGTACAAGGCAATTTAAAAGTTATAGTTAACAGTGCCAAATGACATTGCACGTAGTTCTTTTTGAAAACAACTACAATAGGCAAAAACGAAATCCAGTAATGGAATAGACTGACATTAAAACAAGTGAACTTTAACAAATGGGGCTGTCAAATTTTTTTTGATTACACGATTAATACAATCATATGCCATAACTGCTCAAGAATTTATAGAGTAACTGATTACCAAAGAAAAGATCAGTCAAAAAAAAAATTATAGTCAAGAATATTTTACATTTTACATATGAACCACAAAGCAAAGCGGAAAATTTCATGGCAAATTAGATAACAAAATGAAGAGAAATATGAGAAAGGAAACTACCATCACGATGCGGTTTATCGGTAAGCATCTTGTTTCCAGCAACGCCCGAACTCAAATCAAAAAGGTTCACCATTCTTCCCAGACATCCTGGGATGGGATTCTCAGTAGTATAAGGTTTCCTGCTCTGAATCCCATTCATTTTAAACGCCTGTAGTGACAACATTTCAGAAAATTAATCCCAAAATACCATCTTTCGTTCAATAATTAATTATAAAAAATAAAATGCATACATAGAAGCATTTACACTTTGAATACATACCATATATTCTACACAAATAAGGAAAGAACAAGAAGATTGTAATCCTAATCACCCAAAACCTTGCCTACATATAAATCATTCCTACATTTGCTTACCAAAAAAATTAAAGCTCAAACACAGATGTTATTTTTTACTTAAAAGCAGGTAAGCTTAATGTTCCCCTACAATAAATAAAATAAAATAAAGATAATAGATGTAGAGAGTGAGAGCGTGAGAGAGAGAGAGAGCTATTTGTTTAAAACACTGTTTATGGCCTAAAGTAATGTGAAAATGAGAATTACAAAAGACAAGTCCACTTCTATGCAGAGAGAAAATTAACCATATTCGCATGAGATATCACATCAATTCATGCGTCACTATATTCCCTGATCAAACTCAAGGTAAAGCTTAATTAAATACTCCATTAATATTTCAAAAAAAAAAATTCCTAAAAAATTACTCCATACTTTCTTTTTTTTTTTTGAGTTTTGGCTAAGCTACACTGATCAAAGCCTCTAAAGTCTCAAAGACCCTAAAACTAAATCTCACTGATACCCACTTGGTAAAAAAAAAAAAAAATTAGATGCTTAATGGCCCAAATTTTGATTCAAAAAGGCAAAAACCCAGAACAGAAATGAACCAAAATTACGCATATTTATACTAAAAAAAAAAGTTAATTAAAACATACCCAAAAAGGAAAAACAGAAAATTACTTGGGACTAAAAGTAGACTGTAACAAAAAGCAGAATTTTGAAGTGCACAAAAAGCTGCACTTTGAGCAGAAAACAAAAGCAAATCTAGAAAGAGAGTAAATTTGATTCGAGTATCATAGAGATCCAAAAGAGGGCAAAAAGGTCAAGTCCCCACCCAAAATAAAAAAGCACTACATTCACAGAAATGAAACCCAAACATTCACAGACCCAGAAAGCAGAAACCCACAAAAAAGGGTGTGATATAAAGTGAAGCAAATATAGAAAGAGAGAATGTTGGGGTGGGGGGGGGGGGACCTGGGGTGGCCGGAAATGGCATTCCGGTACGGCGGACAGATGAGTTGGATCTGACGTGGCACGATGGGATCCGCGGGTATCTCTCTCTGACTGGATGTGCGTGTGAACGAGTGTGTGTGTTTGTGTTAGATAGAGAAAGAAAGAGAGAAGTGGAAGTGAGGTGGTTTTGTTTTGGTGGTATATTGTGGGTAGTTGTAATTGAAAAATTGTAGAGTTATGGAAAGGCTTTGATTGTATTATTATTATTATACTCTCTCTCTCTCTCTCTCATATCATACCATGTTTTACTCTCCTACCGACTATGTGTCTTACTCTAAATTGCTTCTTTTTTTTTTTTTTTTTTTAAGGGACTCGACTTACAATTAGGTTGCATTCCACTTAGCAAAGTGTGTTTAAAATCACCTTATTTTACTATTTAGCTTATTTTTATTACTATTTAACTTATTTTTATTACTATTTATAGTTCCACTGAACTTTTTGGTATTATTCACGGATCTCACTGTACTATTTCAGCTAGTTTTTACTTTTATCTACTTTCAACAAAAAGTTCAATTTTAATTAAATAAGTTTTTTCCAATCGAACCCTTAGTATTTACAATACTTTCAGCAAAAATTTTAGTTTTAATTAAAAAAGTTGTTCTCAATCGGACTCCTAGCATTCTGGAGCCAACTCAATCCTTTTTTTTTTCCTTTTTTTAAGGGACTCATTTTTTCTTATTTTTTAAAGAGACTCGTCTTAGAGCCAACATGTCAAATACGTGTTTAATTTTTGCCGCATATTCAAATCTTGTCCGCTTCATTGCATTGAGCACTTAGAGCTAGGTCTTCCCTTTTCTCAGGTTGTGCTTATTTTTATGAGTTGTTTTTTTTAAAGAGATTGTTGCATATACTTAAATAAATAAATAATAGAAGAGAGAGATTACTACATACTACATAGACTTAAATTTAATTAGCATTGTCAAATTTTAAACATTACACAAAAAAATTAATTAAAATTTGATTAATTATATTGTTGATGTCACAATTATCACATTATTATTATTATTATTATTATGGTTAATTTATAAATTTCTTTTAGTATAATTAATAATATTTGTTAATATTTTTTCATAATAATTTTACTTTTGTGATTAAAAACAAGAAATATATATTGATGTTTTGGGAATTTTTATGATTTTTAATTAATTCAACCATTAAAATCTTTTATTGACCAATAAACCTAGTATCTTAATCCTGTCTATATTATAATATATATATATATATATATATATATATATATATATATATATATTAGCGTTTTTGTATGATCCATACCAATTATCATCGAGTTGAAAACTATAGATTTAAATACTATCATATGATCATGTTTATGGGAAAAAATGGTGGGAATTTTTCTATTGTTATTTTAAAAAATAAAAAATCTTAAGGTATTTGCAATATTGTACTCCTAGTCTAGGGCATTTTTGGTTTGGCCTTCTTTTGTTTTGGTAATTCAAGGTTGGGATCCAATATTTATGTCGATTTTGCCTTAAACTATTTTAGATTAAATATTTTTTAGAAGGAAATATATATATATATATATATATATATATATATATATTAGTTGGATTTCTTTTTTATATCCAAAAATAATTAAATTAATTCAAAAAATATTATGTACATTTTTTTCGAGGAACCGGCAACCAGGGTCTCTAAGTTTACTAAAATGGATTAAGGAGTTCAAATCTTCAAATTAAACTAACAAACAATTTGTAACTTATGGGTTTTGGTTAACTTATCTATAAAAGTCCCTAGAAAGTATGAGCACTTGATGATTATTTGTATTAGGAAGCAAAAATTATAAATAAATTAAAAAAAAAAAAAACTATAAAGTCCCTTGTCATCAATTAAGTCACCAATTCAAATGAGAGAGAGAGAGAGAGAGAGAGAGAGAGAGAGAGAGAGAGAGAGAGAGAGAGAGAGAGAGAGATGGATGTTAGCTAACTTTATTCCATAGTATGCCTTTTTGTCCAATAGGAAGGAGAAATGTTGAGCACTCTTATAACTAGATGAGTTCTTACATTCTCTTCATTCATTCATTCACTAAATCAAAATTTATACATGAATTTTTTTTGAGATAAAGATAAATATCTTATTTCCTTAGAATTTAACACACAAAAAATCATGACTTATCATAATTCAAACTAACCTAAGTCATCTTTGCCCAAACTAATTTATTTGAATCAATACAAAATACCTTTATCATTATTACCTAGTGTTATTCAAAACTCATAACAAAAAAAGTAGTTACATTAGTTGGATTTGGGTTTTTTCAAACTCAAAAAAAGTCAAACTTGAATTTAGTTTTATCTATGTATTTATAATTGATATCTGGTAGTTTATTAAAAATGAATATTATAGCTTATAAGAATTTCATTAATAATAAAATGGGTAATTACATTCTTCTCTCTTGAGGTTTGAGAAAATGATACTCCACCTCAACTCGGAAGAGACAAAATACTTCCCCTTTGACACCCTTTTGACCAAATTTTGTTAAAGTGAGGCATTAAAAAATTAGATTCATTGTCCTAGAAGAACTCCTATGAAGGAAGAAGAATTACCTTTCTTTATTTCTTATTCCCTAATTCTAAAATCAATTGTTTTAATTAAAGAGTTTTAAAAAAATTGGATGAATTTTTATTTTATTGTTTTTCTTTTTCCAACAAGCAATGGAGAGATTTGTCGTTGCAAGTCATTTGGTGCTTGATAAACTTTGCATTTATTTATGTTCTAAAATTATCCATTATGTTTTTACTAACTGATGAGTTAGAAATTTATGATTGTCATTAAGCTGAGATCGTCATTAACCAAGAGAAGACGTTACGCATTTGTTACGCTCATTGATGACAAAGTGTAACGGACGGAGCAACGGTCACAAAGTGAGCTGTGAACTTCAGACGAAGATTTTGTAACGCACTAACCGTTGAGCATAAATACAACAATTCATTGCCCATTAATGAGGCACACAACTATAAAAAGAGAACGCAACAGAAGTTAAAGGTACACACAAAAATACTCTACGAAAATCACTTTCCAGTCAATTCTCTCTAAAATCTTTCTCCCTTACTGACTTAAGCATCAGAGGCGGTTTGGCTAACGCCACACTAGCGTGTTACTCTTCCACCCAGTTTGTTTTGCAGGTTTTCCTCCAATAGAGACAACCCCAATCATAGCTTTGTCCATCCACTACGACGAGGAGCTCAACTGCTAATTTTTTGCATTATCAGTTTGGCGTCGTCTATGGAAATCACTAATCATTCAAGCCATCTTTCCTAGAGAAAAAAGAGTTCCTCGAAGTACGAGATGGAGCCAGAAGTTGTACAACATCCAGAAGCTGTGCAACAGCAACAAATCCAGGCCCTCCTAGCTAATGTGGAAGAACTGACTCACCATAATGAAAAGCTACAAAAGACAATAGAATCCCAAAACCCAAAACGTCAGCGAACAGTTGAAAACCAAAATGAGGAAGAACAGCTTAGAAGACTTAAAGGGCACAACAATGAAGAAGAATCAAACTCCCAAGCCAACAAGAGAGATAGGACCTCAGGAGAAGATTCCTCTAGGATGGAGAATGAGCTTTGCAACATGAGGAAGGAGATGGACGAATTAAGAAGTGCCATGAAGGACAAAGGCGAGAAGAATTTGGATGGGATGATTCAAAGGGCAAACTCACCATTCACCATTGGAGTACTGAACCGTCCCCTCCCACCGAAATTCCCTTTCCCATAACTAGAATCATATGACGGTTCCAAGGATCCCTTAGATCACATTGAATCATTCAAGACACTGATGCTGTTGCAGATGACCCAAAACGAGGTGATGTGCAGGGCATTCCCAACGACACTGAAAGGAGCAGTTAGAGTATAGTTCAGCAAGATACCCCTAGGAATTGCAAATTTTGGAATAACTCAGCAAGGGTTTTGTTCGTCATTTCATTGGGGGGCAAAGACATAAGAAGCCAACCGGTCATCTTCTCAACATTCAACAGGCAGAAGAAGAATCACTAAGACAGTACGTGACCCGATTCAATAAGGAGCTACTGTAAGTAGACGAAGTTGAAGATCAAGTCATCCTAACAACTTCCCAAGCAGGGTTGCTACCAGGGGATTTTTTCTTCTCAATCACCAAAAGCCCACCAAAAATGGTTGTGGAATTGCTTCGAAAAGCTTAGATGTACATGAATGCAGAAGACGCGGTGCTTGCAAAAGAAATGAAAGGAAAAAGGAAGAGAGACGAAGGAACAAGCAGCAATCTCGATAAGAAGAAGGAGACTCGAAGTGTTGGGCAAACGGTAGGAAAAAAGAAGGAACTTCCGGATAGGAGGCCAAAGTTCACTAACTTTACTCCTCTAATAATGCCAATTGAGCAAGTCTTGATGCAGATAAGGGACAATCCCTCCTTGCAATGGCCGAAGCCAATCAGTGCTCCAGCAGAAAGAAAGGACAAGAACAAGTACTATAAATTCCACTAGGACCACGAGCATCGCATCAACGAGTGTAGACATTTGAAAGACCAGGTGGAGACTTTAATCCGGCAAGGGAAGTTACAAAAGTATGTCAGGAAAATGGAGCCCTACAAATATCAACGGAAAGACGATAAAGACAGAGATCGAGAAGTAGGAGATAATAAACCTCCTACAGGAGAGATAAAGATGATCTCAGGAGGATTGACGGCACGCGGAACGCTGAAGTCCCTGAAAAAAGCCCATGAGAAAGAAATAAATAGTGTCCATTCACAGCTCCCTCCAGTGAAAATGCCAAGGAATGACAAACCTAATATCATCTTCTCAGAGAGAGACTATCGCGGCATTAGACAACCCCATGACGATCCATTGGTAATCATGCTCAGAGTAGAATTCAACATCCACCAGGTACTTATTAACAACGGAATCTCAGCAGATATCATCTACTTACCTGCGTTTCAGCAAATGAAACTGGACAAGAGAAGGATCGGGCCTTTCACCTCTCCTCTGGTGAGCTTTACTAGGCATAGGATCGTCTCTAGGGGCATCGTCACTCTAACCGTAATTGCAGGCATTTACCCAGCACAGATCACCAAGAAAATTGATTTCCTTATAGTTGACTGCCCTTCAACATACAACATCATCTTGGGAAGACCTTCACTCAACAGGCTAAGAGCAGTGACGTCAACATATTACTTGAAGGTGAAATTTCCAACAGCCCATGGGGTAGGAGAAATCAAAGGAGATCAAGTTCCGGCAAGAGAGTGCTACCAAGCTGCCTTAGCATCTGGGGAGAACCACACATGGGTGATCAAAGAATTAGAGCCCATCTCCGAACCGTCAAAAATACCACAAGAAGTTGAGGTCGTCCTAGGAGATTCGTCAAAGGTAGTGAAGATAGGATTAACACTCCCGACTCTGGAGAAAGAGAAGATGATTTCCCTCTTGAGGGCAAACCAAGATGTTTTCGCCTGGAAACACGAGGATATGCCTGAAATTGATAGGAAGATCATAAAGCATCGTCTCAACGTCAACCCAGAGTGCAAACCTGTACAGCAAAAACGGAGAATATTTGCACCAGAGCGCAATAAAGCAGTAACTAAAGAAGTAGAGAAGCTACTAGAAGCTGGTTTTATCAGGGAACTCTTCTATCTAGATTGGCTAGCAAACGTGGTAATGGTAAAAAGAGCAATGACAAATGGAGGATGTGCGTTGATTTCACAGACTTGAACAAAGCCTGCCCAAAGGATAGCTTCCCTTGCCAAGGATTAATTAACTAGTAGACTCAATTGCTGGACACAAGCTCTTAAGTTTCATGGACGCATTTTCTAGATACAACCAGATCCTCATGGACGAAGAAGATCAAGAGAAGACCTCGTTCGTCACAAGCGAAGGGTTGTGTTGCTACAAAGTTATGCCTTTTGGATTGAAGAACGCAGGAGCCACATACCAAAAATTGGTGAACCGCATGTTCTCTCACCAAATTGGAAGGAATTTTTAAGTATACTTAGACGATATGCTGGTGAAAAGCAAGGATGAAGCCAACCACTTGGACGATATGAAAGAAACCTTCAGCACACTATGTAAGTACAATATGAAATTAAACCCTGCAAAGTGTGTTTTTGCTGTTGCTTCAGGGAAATTCTTGGGATTCATGATGTCCCAACGAGGCATAGAGTCAAATCTAAATAGAGTAAAGGCAATAATCGAGGTCAAATCACTAAAAACGGTGAAGGAGGTTCAGAGCTTGACAGGAAAGGTTTCCAACTCTAAATAGATTTGTCTCTAGGGCAACGGACAAGTGCATGCCATTCTTCAAGGTCTTGAAAAAGACATTTCAATGGATTGATGAATGTGAAGAAGCCCTTGCAAAGTTAAAAGAGTACTTGACGAAGCCACCATTGCTAAGTCCCTAGGTGATGGAAGAAAAGCTATACCTCTACTTAGCAGTGTCTAACATCACAGTAAGTTCAGCATTGACCAGAGAAGAAGAAAATGTCCAGAAGCCAGTCTACTATACCAGCCAGGCATTCCAGGGAGCAGAGGCAAATTACCCAAGGATGAAAAAAATAGCTTTCGCATTGGTGGTCGCTTCCAGGAAACTCCGTTCTTACTTCCAAGCACACTCCATCATCGTTATGATAGACCAACCAATAAGAAAGACAATGAACAAGATAGATGCAGTTGGACGACTCATCCAATGGGCAGTTGAACTAGGCCAATTCGACATCAAATATCGGCCTCAAGTAGCAATCAAAACCCAAGTACTAGCAGACTTCATCGCAGAATTCACCTACCCTTACAAGGAAGAAGAACTCCCCATGGAAACATGGACAGTCCAAACAGATGGGTCTAACACAAAAAAAGTAGGAGGGGCAAGAGTAGTGCTCATATCTCCAGAAAGAGAAATATTGAAGTATGCAGTTAGAATGCAATTCTCATCAACGAATAATAAGGCTGTGTATGAAGCATTACTAACAGGATTAAGTCTAGCAAAAGCTCTCGGAGCAAAGAATCTTATCGTCTAAGCTGATTCTCAGCTCATAATTGGACAAGCGAAGGGAGATTATGAAGCCAAAGAAGAGAGGATGCAGAAGTACCTGAAGATTGTCTAACAACTCTCACAGCACTTTGACAACCTAGGCTTTGTGCAAATCCCTCGGGCCAAAAATGCAGAAGCTGACTTCCTAGCAAGATTGGCCTCATCAAATGACTACAATGCGTCCTTCAAACTATGTATAGAGATAAGGAGGCAACCAAGTATAGAAGGTGAGTAGGTTCTGAAGATAAAAGAACAAGACGAGTGGATGACTCCCATCGTCCGTTATTTGAAAGAAGGATCGCTCCTAGAAGATAAAACGGAAGTAAGGAAGATACAGATCAGAGCAGCCCGCTTCGTCATTATTGACGATGTGCTGTATAGACGAGGTTATTCACTCCTATACTTAAGATTTGCTAACTCAAAAGAAGCGGATTATGTGCTCCGCGAGATACACAAAGGAATTTGTGGAAATCATGCTGGAGCAAGGTCTTTAGCAGGAAAAGCACTTAGAGCAGGATACTACTGGCCGACTTTACAGAAGGATGCACACGACCTCGTCAGAGCATGCGATAAATGTCAATGCTTTGCAAATGTCTAGACATGACCAGGAGAGACGATGACACCCATATCCTCACCATGGCCCTTTGCCCGATGGGGGATTGACATTATGGGCCTATTCCCTTTAAGGAAGAAGCAACTCAAATTTCTGATCGTCGCAATTAATTACTTCACAAAATGGGTAGAAGCAGAACCAGTAGAAACGATAATAGAGACTAAAATCACCAGTTTTGTGTGGAAGAACATCATCTATAGGTTTGGAGTCCCAGGCGTCATAATAGCGGACAATGGAAAGCAGTTTGACAATCCCAAGTTTCAAAAATTTTGCCAAGACTTTGGAATCAAGAACCACTACTCTTCTCCAAGACACCCTCAAGTTAATGGTCAAACAAAAGTGACAAACAGAAGCCTGCTTAAAATTATCAAAACTCGACTTGAGGGGGCATGGTCTGAAGAACTACCAAATGTCCTTTGGGCATATAAGACGACCACAAGAGTTCTAACAGGAGAAATGCCATTCAGATTGACATTTGGCACTGAAGCCGTTATACTAGTGGAAGTGGGACTAACGAGCCTCCGAGTTAAAACTTATGAAGGTCAGAAGAACTAGCAGGAGCTTAACATCAACTTAGATCTAATTGATGAAGTCAAAGAGGAGGCCGCAAAGCAAATGACCAAACACAAGGAAGCAATGGCCAGATACTACAACATAAAAGTCAAGGTAAGAAGGTTCAACACAGGAGACCTTGTCATCAGGAAGATATCACAGGCAATGAAGGACCCATCCCATGGAAAATTGGGACTAGCTTGGGAAGGCCCCTATGAAGTAATTTGTCACTTCAGAGAAGGCTCTTACTACCTAAAGTCTTTAGACGACCAGGAACTGCCTCGACCATGGAACATAGAACATTTGAAGAAGTACTATCAGTAAGGAATTTTTTACATTTCAAGTTGCCCAATCTTCATCTCAGTATGTACGTTAGTTATTACTTTCATCATTCATAGATCAATAATACACGAGAGCATTATCCATGCGTATTTATCAATAATTATCCATGAGCTATTTATCAACAAAAACATGTGCAACACTCAGGAGTTATTCTTTAGAGACGTCCCAAGAATCTCCGTCATTAAAATTTAAAATCAAAAGCTGTTCATACACAGTCGACATCGTCATAACCATCAAGGTTGTTAATACACAACCATCAAAGTCGACTAAATCAAGAGTTGTTCAAACACAACTATTATCATCGTCATTCAGACATAACCAAAAAAAAAAATGGTTAATCTAAAGATGCTCCAATAGCGTGACTCCAAGTCATGCGTACAACGCAACATTGTCATTACTAATAACGTCATGGCATATGAAAAAAAAAGGAAGTTGTTCAAACACAACTTCTAATATCGCCATTCAAACATGACTTAATAAAATTGTTCAAACACAAATAAAAAAGGAGTTGTTCAAACACAACTTCTAATATCGTCATTCAAACATGATTCAATAAAAGTTGTTCAAACACAACTAAAAGAGAAGTTGTTCAAACACAATTCCTATCATCGTTATTCAAACAAAAAGTTATTCAAACACAACTAAAAGAGAAGTTGTTCAAACACAGCTCCTATCATCGTCATTCAAACATGACTTAATGAAAGTTGTTCAAACACAACTAAATGAGAAGTTGTTCAAACACAACTCCTATTATCGTCATTCAAACATGACTTAATGAAAGTTGTTCAAACACAACTTCTATCATCATCATTCAAACATGACTTAATGAAAGTTGTTCAAATACAACTACATAAGAAGTTGTTCAACCACAACTCCCATCACCATCATAACTTAATGAGATCTGCTTAACTATTATGACGAAGAACTACGATTAAACAAATACAGCCAACATATAAAGTCGTTTAACACGGCAAAGACCCAATGAAATAAATGGTTACAAACACACTTCGTCAGCAAATTAGTTGTTAAAAGAGAATTGTATACCCAAAACACACAAGCCCAAATAAATTGTTCAAAAAACATATGCTCAAAACAATAAGCCCCATAACAAGACATTGTTTTCCTCTTACATAAAAGAGAGAAAATAAAAGAAGATATGAAGTAAATTACTGTCTAGCTGGATCAGAGGGGGACGAATCTACAAGAGCAGCAGTCGTAGTTTCTTCTACTACATTCTCCTCCGTGTCCTTGGAAGGACGATCTGCTACAAACTCCTTCTCCACTTCACCCATTACCAAACCAGAGAGATTTAGTTCTAGGTGGTGCTTAGCCATCCATCTTTTGAAGAGTTCAAAGCCCTCCACATAGTACTCACACAGGTTGTCTGAGTACAAGTCAGATTCTTTGAACTCCTGTATAGCATCAGGACTAGCTTTTTCCAGTTTAAACTGAAGATCGCCTATCTGCTTGTCCTTCAGCTTAGAAAAGTCCTCCTCCACTTGAAGACTCTTCTCCAAAGCTGGCACACATTCTTTATCATTCTCAACTTCAACAGTAAGGATGGAAACCTTGTTCTTGAGCGTCTCATTCTCAGCAGAGAGGGATTTGATCATAGGCTCAGCTGTAGCCACCTTCTTCTCCAAATCCAGAAGCTTCCTAGAGACGAACAAGGACTCCCCCAAAGCCTACATTTGAAAAAATCTCTCTTAGCAAAAGCAAAACAAAAGAGAAAAAGCAACCTTTGTCGTCAGAACAAACCTGCACCAATTTCTGAATGTGAGATGACATCACATCACTAGAAGACATCACCATTAGAGGATTCAGGTCGTCCATTGAAAGCGCCTCATGCGCCTTCAATGCAATGACGTCAGCGTCGTCCCAAAAAGATTTGCTAACGGATTTTCTTCTGGCGCCCCCCTCTGAAGAGACAATCACCTCCAAAGACGATGTAGGAGAGGGAGGACGCTTGGCAGCAGAGTGAGCAGAGGGAGGAGTCACCACAGGCACTCCGGAACGAGCATCGCCCACTTTCTGACGCTTCCTAGACAGAAGGCCACCAACAATGCCACTCCTGGCCTTCTTCTCTTGGGCCTCGGCCAGTTTCTATTTGCTAAACCTAGTTGTCATTCCTGGAGAAGAGAAGGAGAGATATATATTAAAAAAAAAAAAAAAAAAAAAAAAAAAAAAACATAGAGAAACGAAGAACACATTTACTTTTCTTCACAACCTCTAAATTCTTCAAAACCTTGCTTGAAGGCCCTGGGCCCAAAAAATGGAGGAACAACAATTGAGGAGAGATAAGGTCGTCGAAATCTCTAACAGTCCCAAGATATTCTCTGACCTTCTTAACATGACTGTGATATCTCTTCTTTAGATGAGGGCATTATGGAACTGCAAAAAGCAAGTATATCATATATCATTGTCACTCACAAAGAATAAATAAAGAACAGAAAGATCAGACAAGAAGGACGCACCAGACACAGGAGTTCCTCAACTACGAAAAAACTTAGAGGCTTCGTCTAGGCCCTCACCAGGGACGAACTCCCAACCATTATCCGAAATAAAGAAGAAGTTTGGTTTCCAATTGCGGAGGGACAATGGAGAGTCAAGTGTTAACCTAGAAGCCCTGTCCCATGGCTTAAATTCCCAGTAGCCAGGGTCTTTGGACTTTCTCAAACGATAAAAATGGAGAAATTCGTCTCTCTTGATGACATCTCCTTCATTGGCAGACATCCACACCACCATACAACAAATGACGATTCGCCAAGAATTAGGCACTAATTGTGTCGGGGCAAGGTGCAAATACGCGAAAAGTTCCCTAACAAAGGGATGAACGGGAAGACGAAGACCACTGGCGAAATCTGCTTCGTAGAAACATACTTCATCAGCATATGAGTGACATGCCCTATCCTTGTCACTCGGAATCCTAATTCTAACTGAATCAAGAAATTGAAACCTATCCCTGATTCGCTTCTCATCTTTCTCTGAGAGGGCATATTGGATGTCCCAAGCTTTATAGGGAGTAGAAGGGGAAGTAACCTCAGGAATCTCTCGATTATCAGACGAAGATAATCCTTTCCAGCTCACTAGACCTAACTTCCCCAGACATTTTTAAAGACCTAGCAACTTTAGCAAAACAAGAAGCAGAAGGAAATAAAGAGGAAAGGACAAACCTATACAGATAGTCCTCCCCCATGAAAAGACTAACCCCCTTGAGACACTCTCCCTCTACAATCTCAAGCAAACAACCTAAGCGAGCAAAAAGAAAAGATATTGAAGGACAATCAACCCTAACAAAAGAGTAATCTACCATGGAAGAGTAGAAAAAAAGAGAGGAGCATGAAGAACTTACGAGGGAACGCAGAACTGAAAAAGAAAGCTTGAAGAAGAGAAAAACCCTAGAACGCCAACTGAACAAGGAAAGAAAACGAAGAAAAGGAAAAAGGAGGGAAAATGGCGAAATAAATGGCCAAAACGTGGGTGGGAAAACCGAGGAAAGTCTACATGTTAGACACATCTTGACCGTACACGTGGCACTCAGCGGATCAAACATCAACTCGTCATAAATATGCTATACACGGAATACGAAGCGTCAGACGATTATGTTTTCATCTTGTCTAACAGACAAAAATTCAAATAAGGGGGCAATTAATGAGTCAGAAATTTATGATCGTCGTTATGCTGAGATCGTCATTAACCAAGAGAAGACGTTACACATTTATTACGCTCATTGATGACAAAGTGTAACAGAAGGAGCAACGGTCACAGAGTGAGCTGTGAACTTCAGACAAATATTTTGTAACGCACTAGCCGTTGAGCATAAATACAGCAATTCATTGCCCATTAATGAAGCACGCAACTATAAAAAGAGAAGGCAACAAAAGTTAAAGGTACACATAAAAATACTCTACGAAAATCACTCTCCAGTCAATTCTCTATAAAATCTTTCTCCCTTATTGACTTAAGCATCAGAGGTGGTTTGGCTAATGCCACATTGGTGTGTTATTCTTCCACCCAGTTCATTTTGTAGGTTTTCCTCCAACAGAGACAATCTTGATCATAGCTTCGTCCATCCACTACGACGAGGAGCTCAACTGCTGATTTTTTGCATCATCACTAACCATAATTAAATTTTGGCAAATAGAATCTCTTAAAAAAATTGGAATATTTTTGGATTTTAATTTACACTAAGTTTTTTTTTTTTTTTTTTTTTTGAGAAGCAAATAGACATACAGAAGAAAGTGAAATGGGCTTTAATATAAATGCACATCACAAACTCCACTCATAAGTTATGGAACTCTTTAAGGGAATGTGGAACAAGTTATATTACATATTATACTCTCTTAAGTAATTTTTTAAGAGAATTTAGAGTAAGTTATACTATACACAACACAAGTTATACTATACACAACACACTCTGTTAAATAACGTAAAAAATTATCTATTCTTTTATGGAGAATTTTAAACTAAGTTAAAGATTTAATATATATATATATATATATATATTCCTTAAAGGTGGGTTTAACATTATGATTTGTCCAACTATAGTATAATGTCGTTTGGGAATTGGGACCATATATCATATATGCCAATTAAGCAATTAATACTCTTTGGAGTTTCGAGTACGAAAACATCGTAATGATGTTTAGAATTATGTTGCAATGATACCGGTAAGAGACTAAGAGGAAGAGAAAAGAGGGAGAGATATATCATATATGTCCACTACACCTCCTAAGTTTATTTATTTATTTAAATCACATACGGCATTTGTTTTTGAAATATTTTAGGAAAATTTTGAATTTATTTTCATGGAAAATATAAAAAATATATATATATATATTTGATTTTTTTTTTTCATAAAAAAATTTAAAAAATATTTCTTAGTTAACTTTTCTTTATGTTTTAAATTTTATTTTTATGGGAGTTAACTTTTCTCGTTCTACTGGGCAATAGTTATGTTTTTTTATTTTATTTAGAAGTGTATAGTTTTGCTTAACTAAGTAACAATGTGATATCTTGGTTGCACCATGCTCATTAAATTCATAACCTTAAATTATTATTGTCCCAATAATCTTACAACCACAACTTTTGCCACACCAATTTTCATTATTATCCTATATAGCTTTTTTTTTAATAGAAACATTATTCTATATAACTAATTGTGAGCACGGAGTAATATATAAAAACTGGTAAATTTATATAAAAGCGATAGACAACTAGTCACAATGTACGACATCAAAATTGTGGCGAAAGTAAAGGCAACAAGTCAACTTGCAATTAAATTATAATTACTGTTTAAACTATTCATGCCTTTTTTTTTTCTATGAAAACTACTATTATTATAGTTATTGATTGCAATTCCCTTATTCTTCATGACATAATAAAATTATAGAAAATAGAATGCCAAACAGTAAAACCGAACAGGTAGCAACGTACGTCAACACTCACCGGAGAAGTGGAAAAATGTCCCCTCTCTATATCTATCACTTCAATATTTTTGTAATATCACATTTATGCACGATACTTATTTCATAAATTTTTATGTTTTCTTTCTTTCTTTAAATTAGTACACCAGCCTGAGGAGTCCTGACCCAACCCATAAGGATTCGCAGGAGATTCTTAAATAAATATTTGTGTAAGCCAATCAGACAGTCACACCTATCCATCATGGAGGATTTATTTATTTTATTTTAACTGCACCCACCAACCCCTCGTGGATAGAATTTTTTATTGCCACACATTTTCTAGTTGCTCACTTTCTTTTTCTTAATAATAAGTTAGAAACTCAGGACATTTTTTTAGCTAATAAATCTGTTCGTCAGGTCGGGAAGATTCTCCATGTTCTTATTTTAAGCGATGGCTATTGGCTAAGACAAAACGGAAGCACCCCATTTATATTATTAATATTGCAAGTTAAAAGGAACTTGTCATATTTTTTGATAATAAACAAACTTGTAATATATATTTTTTTATATATAATAAAACTTGTAATATATTAAGATACGTAGAGCAACACCGAATAATCAATGCAAAACTAATATATATATATATGATAATAAAACTTGTAACATATTAAGGTACGTACACCCAAAAAAAAAAAAAAACAGATACCTGGTTAGGTCATATGAGTATGAATTGCATTATATGATTAGCTTATTTAGGAATTAGCTTTCGGCTTAAAATCAGCTTTTTAGGTGTACTTACTGCACCCGAAGTTTCGTCATTGTCTGTGAAAACTCAACCACGCGGCTTGGACGGTGCAAATGTTTACTGAGTTTTTTAGGGCACAAAGTTTGTGTCTGGCTCAGCTTAAAAAAGTAATTTATTTTTATTATTATTTATAGACTTTATTATATTTTTTGGTATTATTTATGAGTCTCACTGTACTATTTCAGTTATCTTTTACCTTTATCTATAGGACTTTTAGAAAAAAAAAATTAATTTCAGCAAAATAAGCGGATCCCAAACAAACTCAAAGAGCACTCTTACAAGACTTTTAATTTCACAAAACAATAATCCTATAATTATATTATTTTTCACAAAATATTTTACAATTCTTAGGGAATAAATAAACTATTGCAAGATAGGAGCCACAAGAACACCAGGATGAGAAAAAAAAAAGTTACAACTCAACTATTGTGAAAATTGTTATATCTATAACCTTACTCATAATAAAATTGACAAATTTTAACATTCATTTTTCTCGCTCTCTCTGTCTCTTAGAGCATTAGCATCTATTTTACCATTCTAAAAACTAACTTTATTATTATACCATCTTATTTTACAATACCTCCCCATCCCAAACTTCTATTTTCCTCTTTTACTTATTAAAATAATATATTTACAAAATAAAATAATATATATCAAAAAATTTTCTTTTCTCTCCCATCTCTCTCCTCTCTCTCATTTTCAGCTCTACCCTCTGTAACTTCCGCCCTTCCCTCTGTAACTTCCGCCGAATCCTTCATTTCCGACGAGGTGGTGAAATAGTCCGACAATAACCATCAACTCAATCACCCAAAACTTCATAGATCAACCAAAAACGCATCAATTAACAAAACCCACAAACAAAAAATCCTAAATTTCACTACTCGGTTTCAATAAAACCCAAAACTTCATTCGCTCCATGACGAGCTCGTACTTGCACTGCTTCGATTGTGGATCGTGGGTCGTGGATCGCGAATTCGTGGGTCGTGGATCGTGGGTTGTGGATCACCATGTTGGTTTCGCCGTGCGGATGGCGTGATATGGTGCTGGGTTGCAGGTTCTGGGTTCGGCGATGGAGTGGCTATGCTCTGTGGTGCTGGGTTGCGGGTGGCTGTTGCGGATGGCGTGATATGGTGTTGGGTTGCGGGTGCTGGGCTCGGCGATGGAGTGGCTGTGCTTTGTGGTGCTGGGTTGCAGGTTCTGGGTTCGGCGATGGAGTGGTTGTGCTCTGTGGTGCTGGGTTGCGGGTGGCTGTTGCGGATGGCGTGATATGGTGCTGGGTTGCAGGTGCTGGGTTCGGCGATGGAGATTGGAGAGACAGAGATGAGGTTCGGCGATGGAGATTGGAGAGACAGAGATGAGAGATGAGAGACAGAGGAGAGAGAGTGAGATAAAATATTATTATTTTTTTACAATATTTGCTACAGTGCAATTCTATGTTTAGAATTGCACTGTAGCAGTATTGCAAAAAAATTTGCAATACTGCCGTTTAGCATTCTCCAACGTATATGGTTTTGGGACTTAAAATTCTAAATTTTCCTTAGATATGGCATTAGCATTCTCCAATGCTAATGCTCTTAAGGATACCAGATGAGAATTTGTAAATGGCAATTAAAATTCTAGGGATGGCAATGGAATGGAACAAAGGAAACTTATGTAGAGTAGGAGTGGGGCAGGTTGGGAGTATGACAAGTTAGAAATATTTTGTCCTTTGATGAGATAAAAATTAACGGAAAAAAAGCATAAGGACAGAGAGGCATTGTGGAGGAAGATAATAAAATATGTATTGATGATGCAAAGGATTTCAATGGGCCAGTCATCCAAGAAGAGTTCTGGAAGAGATGTAATATACAAGAAGACTCAATCGGAGTAGCACTTGTGTGTGGTGTTTGTCAAAGTTTCTTTGTTGCTTAAGTTCAAACTCACAAACTCAAAATATAAAGTATATAACAATCAGGGTTTTTCTCTCATGCCTTGAAATGGTGTGATTTGTTATATAAAGATCCGATTTGACCATCATCTTCACAATTGTCTTCATTTTCCATAATGGGGAGTGAAACAAGCAATGGCTTCAATCATGGGTGGGAATCTTGGGATTTATGCTAACATTCTTTGATCATGAGTTAATGGGGTGAGGATCTTGTGCTCTCGTTCAGAGATTGTACCTTTTTGAATAATGAGACCTCGTCCTTTTTTACTTCACCCACTTTATGATGGATGACTAAGAGCATCCACAACAGTGAAACTAAAAATTTAGCTTTTTAGCTCTACCAAAAATTACTTTATCTATTTTACCTATAGACATGCTACAACAGTGGATCTATTTTAGCTTTCAACACAATAAAATAATATAAACATCACAATAAAATAATATATCCTCTACACTAAAATAATATATCATCTACATTAAAATAATATATCCTACAACAAAAAAAAAAATCCACAGCACCGTCCAAAACCACCTATACCATCAGCCCACCACCATCACCGGCCACAACCACCACTCTACTTTGGCAACCACAACACAACATAGAAAAAAAAATCAAAACCACAACCACGGCGGTTGGGACAGCGTGGGGTGAGGCGATCGGCGGCTGGAAAGGTGTGGGGTGAGGCGATCAGCGGCTGGGAAGGCGTGAGGTGAGGCGATCGGCGGCTGGGATGGCGTGGGCTGAGGTGATTGGCGGCTGGGCGATCGGCGGCTTGGATGGCGTGGGCTGAGGCGGCGGTAAACTGAGAGATGAGAGATGAGAGCTTGAGATAAACTGAGAGATGAGAGCTTGAGAGCTTTAGGAGCTTGAGAGTGACTGAGAGAGAGGACGGTGAGATAAAAGAAATGAAAAAAATAACCAAAGCAATATTATTTTAATCTGGGGGTGAATAAACAATTAATTTTTTTTTTTAGATGTCTGCTACAGTGCACATCTAAAGATAGATGTGCACTGTAGCAGTTCAGCTAAAATTTATACCTATGCCTCCACTGCTGCTTGGCCGTTTTTGGTATAATGGTGGAGATAAAATAGCATTATAGTTATTTAGCTTCACTGCTACAAATGCTCTAACTAAATACTATACATTTGGAGAACTTTAAATGAGCAAAGGTAAATGACCGTTACCCATCATGTATAAAAAAATTAAAATAATAGAATATGTGTAAAAAGAGATTAAGTTATATATATCGTATAAATATATAAAATAAATATACAAATTTAAGGCAAGCAGGACATGACAAGATAAAGTAAGCAAAACTTATCCTTAGTTATTTTATCAATTTTTCAGGACAAGAAAAACTCATATGGGATAAAGTAGGACAAAACAAATTAGAGAAACTTTTTAATTTTTAGATAGGATGATATTTCAAACTTTATTATATTTATTTCCTGATAATTGTTCTTTATCATGAGATAGACACCAAAAACTAATTGGTGTAGATAGAAATTGAAGTTTTACTAGTTGAGTTACTAGAATCCACAATGAGTTGCTAATTAAATAAATAAAATTTGTCAAGTATTTTTTTATATTTTTTGAGAAGTTTAGAACTACCAAAAAAAAAAAAAAAAGAACTGACTTCAATATTATAGGTATCATAGTTAAATTTGTATTTATTTTTTCCCTGAGTAGTCCTAAATTATAGAAATGCATATGAAGGTTGTGGCTTGATCAATGAAATCACATTAAACTCATGACATTGTTTAATAAGTTGGGACTTGGGAGATGGGTGAATGAGACTAATCACCAACCAGTGTGACTTTGCGTATCTAGATCTTATTATTCCCAAAATTAAGGTGGGAGATGGGTGGGACTTTAATTTTCATTTATAGTCAGTTTATTATATGGTACGTTGGGTCTAGATATTCAAAACCAAACCGGGTCTCTAGCTCCTTGTTTATTCTATATATTTGGTAATTGGTACTTTGATTTCTTAGTCAAACAACCGAGAAAGAATAACTCATTTCATAAAAAGAAAAATAGCAAATAACTTAAATATTTTTTTTTTAATCAGAAGCAAATTTTTTTTTTTTTTTTTTTTTTTTTTTTTTGAGAAAGAAGACAAAGATGTTTTATTAAGGCAGGCTAGATAAATCTGCCTGGAAAACTGAGACAAGGTCAGGTGGGATGTCACCCATCCAAACGGTCATAACAGGTAGATCTTTTGACTTACGAGCTAGGGAGTGGGCCAGCTTATTGCACTGGCGTCGTACCCATGATACAGAAAAAGTTGTAAAAAACGAACTGAGGAATAAAATATCGTTTATAAGATGACCATGCTGTGCTAAACTTCTACCTCTGTTTTTCAAAGCTTTAAACAGAGGTTCATTGTCGCCTTCCAGAACGATGTCTTCTAAACCGAGTTCCACCGCAAGCTCCGTTGCTCTGCGTGCTGCAAGTGCTTCGGTCTCGATCACAGTGGCTGGCAAAGGGATTTGTTGCGTCAGTGAGACCAGTGCGTGACCTTCACTATTCCGTATTACAATTCCCAGTCCAGCTGTATTGTCTTCAACAAATGTTGCCGCGTCGTAATTTATCTTGTATCGTTGAGCTTCCGGCGAAGACCAGGCCATCTGATGTTGACGCCGGTGCAGAGATGGATTCGCTGAAGGTGAGAGAGCTCCGAGTTGTCTTTCCCGAGCATGCTCTGTTATTTTGTCTAAGGGCAGAGCTGTTTTGCCGAGGCGGAGATTGTTGCGGCGATTCCATAGGTTCCATATGACAAGAGAGAATAGTTCCGAGTCCTTATTACCTGCAAAAACAAAACCCATAATGTCAGTGAAATTTTTGCTACCCTTGAGTGCTTCGTGATTCCATATTGGAGTTTGATTCCATAAGGAACTCAGCACTGGGCAGCCATACAGAGCGTGGACCGTGTCTTCTTGGTGCACTCTGCAGATATCACACAAACCATCAGAGGTGATTTTACGGCGAGCCAGGTTCACTTTAGTGGGTAAGGAATTTGAGCATGCACGCCAGATCAGGTTTTTAACCTTATTTGGCACCGCCAAACTCCATACTTTACTCCAGAGAGGTTTCATGGCTTCAGCATTCGAGGGTCCCGGCTGTTGGAGTGTGTTTGCTTCGAATAAGAACCTGTACCCCGATTTAACAGAGTATTCTCCGTCCGGATTAAAAGGCCAAATCAGGACATCTTCTTGAATGGAGCGACACAGAGGAATATTCTTAATGGTAGCTGCTTCAAAGTCATAGAAGAGCCGGTCAAGCATATCATCTTTCCACGTTCTGTTCAATGGGTCAATCAAGTCACTCACCCAGACAATACCATCCCCATCCGGTTTTGGTGTTAAAATTCTGGGTTTGTGTTTCACAGGGAGCCAATTATCTCCCCACACCCGTATTGAAGTTCCTGTTCCTATTCTCCACATCGCTCCACGCTTTATTACCTCCCTTCCTTTTAATATGCTTTTCCAAGCATATGAAGCATTACTTGGGGATCTTGCTTCCATCACAGAGGTATTGGGAAAAAACTTGGCTTTGAAAACCTTGTAGAACAATGATTGGGTGTCATGCAGAAGTCTCCACGTTTGTTTTGCCAAGAGTGCATCATTAAACATGGCTAAATCTTTGAAACCCATGCCTCCTTGTGATTTAGGCTTACATAATTCCGTCCATTTCACCCAATGAATCTTTCGATTATCACCTCTTTGACCCCAAAAAAATTTGCGAATTAAGGCCTCAATCTCATTGCACAAAGTGAGTGGTAACTTAAAACAAGACATGGTGTAAGTGGGGAGAGCTTGTGCAACAGCTTTAATAAGAATTTCTCTACCTGCTTGAGATAAGAGCTTCGACTCCCATCCTTGTAGTTTCTTCCAAATTTGTTGCTTTATGTGGGTGAAACTCTCAGTCTTGTTTCTACCCACCAGGGAGGGGAGACCCAAATACTTCTCATATTGTTGAACTACCGTTACTCCAAGCATATCCTTGATCCTATCTTGGATATCAGTATTGGTGGACTTGCTAAAAAAGAGTGTGGTTTTAGCTCGGTTTATTTGTTGACCAGAGGCACGTTCGTATTTAGCAAGAATGTTCAACAAAGTTTGGCATTCATTCTCCGTAGCCCTACAAAAGATTAAGCTATCATCTGCAAAAAGTAAATGGGTAAGTTTAGGACCGTTACGACTAATCAGAAGCAAATTTAAATCAAACAAAATATTAATTCAAGTTTTATATATAAGATTAAAAGCTTTACTAGTATTTATAAGATTAATGAAAACTATATTATTATTTTTTTTTTTGAGGAAAAAAAGAAAACTAGACTTAGGAGTTAGGAGATAGAGTGGAGATAGTTTTAACTTATAAAATGATCTTTTGATCTACACATTTCATGATACATTTATATATATTTTTTGGAATACAATTTTTAGTGTACTTTTTCTATACGTCCAAAAATAATTTTATTATCTAAGGAAAAATGATTTAAAAATGAGACAAATTAAGGGTATAAAGGTAAATTCAAAATTTTTAATTTTGAAATTCCTGAAATTATGACGTATATTTTATAATTAAAATATAATTACAGGAAATATAATATAAGAATATAAAAATATTATATTTTTTATTTAAAAATAAAGTCTCTAAACAAGTACATGTTGGGTATAAAGAGACTAGTATTTTTTACGACGTCTTGCATATCAATTTTGTTATCTTTCTTCAATAATAATCTTGGACATCAATTCTACTTGTAATAGTCTATAGAGAGCTGAGTTCTTCTTGGTTATTATTTAATAAAATAGTAATAATAATATAAATAAATAGAGAAATGAAGCAAGAGAGGACAAGTTGTTTGCCGAAAGACAATTATGATTTTTCTTTTTTTTTGGGAGAAACAAACACACATACAAGGGAGAGAAAAAGATGTTCTAATGCAAAAATATACCACAAACTCTGATCAAAAGTCTTGGTTAATTGATCTGACACTAGTGACAAATTCTTGGACGCCTAATTGTCACTATCCACCATTTTTTTTTCCCTGTCATGACTCATGGGAGTACACTTTTGCTGCAAAATAATATTTAGGAAAAAAAATCTCTCTTTTCCTAATCATTAAAGTAACTAGTTTGTAACCCATGCATATGTATAAATGCATTTAAAAATAAACACATTTTTTATCATAAAAATATACATAATTAATCAAATTATTAGAAAAAATAAATGTAAGCAGATGCATATTAAAATTTATATCTAAATTTAATACTACGTATGATTTTTTTTATTTTAATTTTTAATAAGATAGAACATGTGATGATTTTTGTTGAATAGATATATAACTGTTTTTTATTTTTATTTTTATAGTTCATTAACATTGGACTCTTAGTATTTTTTAATTTTTTTTTTTGAAATTGACTCTTAGTATTTTGTATTTTTTACCTTATTTGGCATAAAAATTTAAAACTTTAAATAGACACATTGTACAAAATTAGCTCACAATTAAAATATAATTTAGAACCTAATTAAATTTTCTATGAGCTTTGGCACAAATCCTCTACAAATTTATGCTTTAATTCTCACGTAGAATTAGGATTATGTTTAATAGGTCTATAGTCCATCTCACACAACCTTGAACGGTTGAACACTTGAACCTTCTCTTTTTCTTCCCTTTTTTTCTTTTTCTTTTTTTGGGCTTAGGAAAATCAAAACTATACTCAATGAAGGATGTCATGTGGAGAGAAAATCAAGTCCTTTTACTTAATTATTATTATAATTATTATCTTTTTCCTGAGTTTTTATTGACTTGTTAATCCATTTACCATGATGATGGACCAAATCCCCTGTTAAAACCGTGAATCTCATAGCAAATGAACAGTTGAGCTTTCTAACTAAATCACGGCAAAAAATCTGCAAGGGGCCACAAATCCTTTATCTATACCAATTGGGTCATGTCGATTGTACGATTGCACATGCAAGTGAAAATGACTCCCAATTTTGTTTTCAATAGACAGTGGCCATTTTGACCTTTTAACTCTCTTATCAACATAAAATACTCAGAAAAATGATGTAATTTTGTTGAAATTTGAAAGTTAGACATAAAGAGCAGGTCACAATTAATCCCAAATTTGAGTGGCAAACGAAGAAAAAGTCACTTTCCATTTGTTCTTTGTCACCACTCACCATTACCTACATGCAATGCAACGTGGTCTAAAGTGGCCACAACCACAATAATGATTAACATAACTATTGATTTCTATTTAAAGTTTAAAAGGTCTAACCCTTTAATTCGGGGGGGAAAATTAAATGAAAAAGGCCAACGGTGCATAAAGAAAGATATAAGTAGGTGTGGCAATATGTGTTTGCAGGTTAGGCTCGTGTCATATTAAGTTATAAGTACTTGGTTATATGGGTTGATTTGAACTCGATCTCTTTAGTAAATGTATCAAAAATCCTTAACCCTAACGTGATTTGTTTATTAAAAAGTCAACTCGACACGATACGTTTAACCTATTTAATTAACAAGTCATGTAAATGTCAATACAAATTATCCATTTAATAACCCATTTGATTAATGGGTCATACTTGACCTGAATAACCTATAATCAATTTCTATATATCTAAAATTAAAATACAATTACAACCATAAAGATAGTAATAAACATATTATTACAACAAAAAATTAAGCAATAATAACAAGATAATAATAACAAAATTTAATACCTTTATAACTTAAACGGGTTAAACAGATCATACAAGTTCACATATTGAATACGAACACGACCCGTTTATTAAACAAGTCAGCTGAGTCAACCCGAATATGACCCGAACCCGTTTAGCTTCAACCTATGACTTGTTTATAAATAGATTAGTCATGTTAAGTTCACAAGTCGTGTCAGATTTTGCCACCTCTAAATATAAGTAGTAATAAGTACGTTACATTCATGTGGGACATATCAATTCTTTTTATTTTTTGAGAATCAGGACATTGTCACAGCCGGTTTGGTAGGGCATTTCAAACACACTTTTGAGCATTTTAAACATATTTACACACATTTTTATACACTTTTTCACTCACACGTATATCAAAAACACACAAACAACATTACTCAAACTCCTTTACCAAACACCCTTGAAGTTCTAAACATTGTAATCTTTTTCTCATAAAAATAAAAAATTGTATTCTAAAAGTGCGCATTTTTATGGAATAAAAAAAAAGTGTGCGTTTATATAAGCATGCTGTTTTTTCTTTGAGAGAAAAATAATCACGCTGTTGATTCGCTTACTTGCTTATTTGTTGACTGCTTGGACTTTGAGTTGACTGAAATTAAACATTAAGTCTAAATACAAGTCAAATTTTACAATTTTATTCACAACTATTGAGTTAACAAGTTATAATTCATGTATAATAAAATTGAGGCTAAAAGTGTTCATTTGTGAATATGATGTTATACCAATTATAATCTCTCACCTCAAATCTTATGAAAAAAATTTGTTATGTTAGTATTATTGTTGGATTGAAAATGGATAAAATATTTGTCTTCACAATAATCTTAAAGCCTTAAAATTCATCATTCTTAGGACTTTTTTTTGTTGTTGTTGTTGAAGATTAATCATTCTTAGGATCTTAGTTGCTTATCTTGTTTGCATTATAGTCCACTTAATTTGAAATGAATCCATTTTATGATTCATATAAAGAGTTGCATATTAAAAAATATATCTAGTGTTATATCATTTAAAATTTTATATAACATGACACTTTGTATATTGTCAAATCTATCTATAAAATTTATTTCTTCTCCTTTTCACTCACTCCTTAAAAAAAAAAAAAAAAAAAAAAAAAAAAAAAAAAAAATCACCATCAACTCATTTTCTTCTTCCCTAATTTGTTTTCCTTTTATGTTGTTGGTGAGATAACACTTTAGGTAGCCTCGAATTAAGTAGTTAATACAGCATATGGAGAAACTACTTAACATAAAAGCTTAAGCTAACAGATAAGCTCTAATTGACAAGTGAATTTTTGAGATTGCTAATCAGGGTGGGATGACTGGTGCTTTAGAGACGTTATGCGGACAAGCCTATGGGGCAGAGCAATATCAAAAGCTAGGAATTTATACTTACATTGTCATTTTCTCTTATTCTAGTTTGTATCCCAATATCTATCCTATGAATGTTCATAGATAAGCTACTAATACTCATAGGCCAAGTTCCTTCAATCTCACTTGTAGCACACATGTACTCCATATATATGCCTCATCCCTAACGTGTTTTCATACACTATACTTCCATCACTAATTCACTAATCACTACTTCCAGACTCAAAGAGTCTGATCCTTCTAAGGCTCTTTAGTTCATGTGCAACTCTTTGTTTCCATATTCCCCTTTGTTGGGCTATAGTTTCTAAATTAAAGTTAGGAAGTATTGAAGCAACAACATTCATTGTTTCATCATATCGGTTGAATGTGTTCTTGCTTGGGATACAGTCCAAACAAGAGTTAATATCTTATAACACGGATTTATGTAACCCTTCTCTCACATTGGGTGAGTCCACACTCGTGGTATCCACATATTATGAGGAGGTGTTCTATAAATTCACTTCATAAGATGCAGACATCTCTCATAAAGAAAGAGAAAGAACATTCTTATGTCTCATGTGAGTAATTACATGAATAACAACAAAAATATTAAAATTTATTTACTTTACCCTAAAGCACAAGGGATAAACTATAATATTGAAAAAAGCACTAAAGGTAAAATGGATTAACCAAAATGAAAGGAATAAATTGTATTTTATAAAATAATAAAAATAGGACTAAAACTCATTTTACATTCTTGAACCTTGGATTAATTGTCATTTCAATTATTTAAATTGTGGTTTTGCTAATTTAGTCCTTTGAGTTTGCTATCTTTGTTAATGCCATCCTTCTGTGTATTACTATTAGAAAATCTATTGTTAGTAACTCTAAAAGCTTTTTTTTTTTTTTTTTTTTGCTTATTGCTAAATTTTTTTTGCTTTTGTCTCAGTTTTTTTACTTTTTAAAAATAAACTAACTTGTAGCGTTTTATCACACATTTAACTTAAATATTATAAGAAATTATATCTTTTTAAATGAAATATAAGAATCCAGTTTTATTTTGTACTTTAAAAAGTGCGACTTTAAAAGAAAATAAATGAAAAGGTTAAAAAAAAAAGAAAAACAAACAGACCTTAAAGTTTTTTATTTTATTTATTTTATAATTTTTATTCAGCACCTTCTTTTTTTTGAGGAATACACACACGCACAAATGATGTAGACAAACAAAGTGGGAACAAATGACATGGTGAAGTTCGACCATAAAGTCGGGGGAATCTTTTGTATTAAATGATACCACATCATTTATAGTAAAATTCAATAAACAAAAGACATGTGTGCAAAAATAACTATCTATTAATGCATGTCTTTTATTTGTTAGTGGGGTAATTACTTTTGCAAACATGCTTCTTATTTATTGAATTTTGGTATCCCTGAAATGATATTATTTGATACCAAATACTTTCTTGGAAGGAGGAGTGGGTCACGAGCAGAGCTCGTTCCTCCTACTAGCTAGCTATCCTTTATATTATAATTATTGTTTTTATTTTTATTTTTAATTTTTTATTAAGGAATTGGTGTCCTATTTTTTTTATCGGACTATTTCACTTCATTCTCATGATATATCCCTAAAACCCTATGTAAAAATAGTATAATGAATTGAACCTATAGCCTTCAAGTCATTTTACGCTATTTCAAAATAATTAACTCACCATTTGGATATTGACACGAGGGTTTACTATTAGTATAGTTTTTCATAATGATTTCATTCTTTAAGAAATAATTTTCAAATCTATTTCAATTGAAATAATATAAAATATACTTAATACTAACCTCATCACACACGTTACATGCATTCTCAAGGGTTTTTTTTTTTTTTTTTTTTTTTGTATTTTAATTTAAATTTCACGAATTTTCATTTATCACAACTATGAGGTTATACGTTCACCAATCATCAAAAGAACTGGGAATGTGGTCAGACTCCGTGCCCAAAAAAAGAAGAAAGAAAAAAAAGAACATACCCATACTTGATAATGACTTCAATATTATTTGGGTGTTCATTTTCTTGTGTTAGGACTCATCTCACTTCTGACTATTTTCGTAATTGACAAAAGCAGAAAATTCATCTGAGAAATGTATAAACATTAAATGGGGATGAATGAAAAATTGTAAATTTCAAAAAATAAATAATAGAGGCTGGCAATGAGTTTAGTATAAGTACACTGAAAATTCTTATGACAAGCCTCAGCATGGGCACCAGTGCACCGCCCATTATATTGTTCGAACTGCAAGTGTGTTGTAGGATTTCTAATTGGGATACTATTTTATTTGATCTATTAGAGCATCCACAGCAGGTGTGGCAAATGTGCCAAATGCCAAATATTTAGCACATTTGCCACACTAAACACAAAAATGGTGCTTTATGAGATGTGCCAAATCTCAAAAATTATACAACATGGCTACAGTACTGTTGCAAATTTGCAACGGTACGGACAAATGTTGCAAAAATTATATTGTTTTATATTCTCTTTTCTCTCTCCTCTCTCTTCATTTTTTCTTTTCTCTTCTCTCTCACTCTCCGGTTCCCTCTCTCTTCTCCCTCAAACCCCAATCCTCTCCTCTCAAACCTCACTCTGTCTCTCTATCTCCCACTCCCTGTTTCTCTCGGCACCGTCGCCCTGCTCGACCTCGGCGCCGTCGCCCTGCTCGACCTCGGCGCCTCCGTGCTTACCAAGACGCTGACGTTCGCCGCCGCGTTCTCCGCCTTCGGAGATCCGATCCCGTGGCTCATCGCGCTTGCTTTCTTCTTCGCTCGTGGGTTCCTCAAGACTGGGCTCGGGAACCGAATGGCTTACTAGCTCGTCGTTGGCGCGAATTTGACTTTCAACACGATCAGGTGGACCGATTGGGCCAAGGCGGCGATCGTGCCTGGGTTGGTGTCGTTGATTGTTGGGGTGATTTGTAATGGGGTCTGGTGGTATGGGTGTGGGGTTTTGATTTGAGGGAGTGGGTTTTGGGTCGTGGTGGTGCAGTGGTGGTGTGGGGCCGTGGTTGTGGCTGGGTATTGATCAATCAAAGATCTCTCTCTGCCTCCAAACCAAAACAGAGCAAGAAACACATCCAAAACCTTAAAATTTTTCAACAATGGCAGAGATTAACGGCTGTGGTGGGTTTGTTTTGAATTGTGTTTTGGGTTGTGGAGGATGTGGTGGTTGTGTGGTGGTGGCTGTTGGTTGTTTGCAGTGGCTGTTGATTGTGATTGATAAGTTGTAGATATTATTTTAATGCGTAGGAAATATTATTTTAATGTATAGAATTATATGATAAAACATCTGATAAATGGGATGTTGTAAAATGATGTGATAAAATAATAAAGTAGGTCTTTGATGTGGCAAAATGTCATAATTTTTGCCACATCTGCTGTGGATGCTCTTATGTTGTTCGAACCGCAAATGTAATTGACGCAATTACTAGCTATTTAAGCATACGGAATTGGGCAATTGAATTTTTTAGGCAAACCATTTGATGTGCTTTTAGGACCAGTCCCCTTACCAAATTTCAGAGGCCTCTCCCACTTTTTTTTATGCAAAAGTGACCCAAGAAAAAACACCGCATTTTTATTTCCATTCACAAACCCATAATCTCTGCCATCTTCTATCATGTCAGTGGGAGTAATTATTGGATGCTCTTGGAGTACCATAAATATATACTCTTCCCTCTCACATAATTGTGGATTCCATTAATTAAATTCATGGTGAGACCCATAATTCATGTGATTGGGGGGAGTACACATTTATTGTACTCTTAGAGTATTCAATAATTTTCCGGTAAGTGGACTCTTTGTTCTTACCACCCTCTTTCTTTGGGCTTGGTCTACTTGGAGTAGGGATTTCCTCATCTTGACCATTGTCTAGCCAAAACTTGAGTAGGTACTCACCAGTTTTTAAACGTGTTGTAAATGGGTTTATGAGCTACTTACCTTGTAGTGACTAGCATTAGTATAGGAGCTTGTAAATGGTATATGTTAAAAGATTTTAGCATCAAAACCATAAAAGTGTGCATTATTCGGCATCTTATTTATATGATGCTACTGTAGCACAATGGTATTCCTAAAAAGCATTTTTTAATTGTCTCTCTCCTACTTTTTATTAATGATTCTAACAAAATTTCTCTCTCCTACTTTTTGGGTTATATATTTTATTGTGTAGATATATTATTTTAATGTGTTGTATAGGAAAATAAAAGTCGGGATGTTGAGTGTGTTATAAAATGGTATGGTGTAATTGATAAAGTAGGTTTTGAGATGGTAAAATATGATTTTTTGAAGAAACCGGACGCAAATGCTCCACTTACCTCGCTTTCTTGCTTTGCAAACTCCCTCCACACAATTCTCACAAGCCTTAACGCTAGCTTTCTTGGTTGTAGAGGCTACCGGATTCACCGTAGGTTTCCCAGCTTCCACACTCCAAGTATTAGGGTTTGTTGATAGTGACCTTTGATAGTTAGGGATTCATTATAATGTTACTTCTAAAATTCTGGTGTATTATTATTATTAGGGTCGCAGTCCATATAAACCATGCAATTGTCTTCTGAATTTATTTATTTTGTGGTATTGACTTCGTTTTTAGCTGGCTCGGTTTTCGTGGTACTGCAAAGAGCAAACCAGAAAAACCAAGGTGTCATTTCATTTTTGTTATAGAGCTGCCGGTGAGCCCATTTCTAATCGAATTTGGACACATGGTGAATCAACACAAGATCCCAAACATGAACAAACCATAGACTGTGAGAAGCTTGTTGCATGCATCTTAACACAATATAATTTTTCAATTTAGAGGTCTAGCGAGAGCAGCTTCTTATGCAATATCATCCTTGTGCTCTAAATCAACTCAAACCCTGTGTTGCTATTGTGAAGATTAGTTAAACATTCTAAACTGAAAACATTTGGTAGGAGTATAAAATTGAAGTTTTAAACAGTTTTATTCTGACGTGAGTTGGTAGCTTAAACTTCACATAACAAAAACCATGTGTACTATCGGTATACTCTCAGATCTCCAACAAATAAATGCCAAACTGGCTACTGTCAGAGAAGCTCTATAACCGAGCTAGAAGCCGGGGATTTGATAGAGTAGTAATCCTAGCAAACAAGAAGCATGCCAAAGCAATAATAGACTAGACTACTAAACAACCCCATGGACTTGCTTAGCATTAATAATAGCAGACCTGGACTACAGGAGAGTAGAGGGGTTCATATGACTACATGCATCAGGAACTTTTGTAAACCATTGTGAGCATGTTTCATAACTTTTTATCTTTTCTTGGTAGTTAAAAGAAAAAAAAATGTGAGCTAGAGTCCACCTGCTCCCTAAGTTAAGATTCTAAAGGTTACTTCCAAAGCTTCACCACCCTCTTTGATACCCTCTTCATACCTAGTCTTGTCCATCTCACAGTTCAGATTTTATTTAACAGTGTACAAACTGCCACGTCACTGCAATTTAAGGGGTGGACTTCTTTGAGATTGTGTGGCAAGTGTAGCTTCTTGTGCCAGGGTGTGGCTCAAGAAACAACTTTTGAGAGATGACAAGAGAGATTGAACTTGCCCCCAACATATGACAATAGACAAGGCAGTGTCAAATTCACAAGTAATCTCTTGATAGACCCGTATACTTAAAATCTTTAAAACATTGGAAAATTCCAGTAAACAAAGTAGCTACATTAACAATAATGTGCAGCTACAACTAAGCATAATGAAAACATGAAGAGCATGTCCAAAATGCTTGGAAGCATCTTTACTATCATCATAATAAATTTGTCCTCAAGTTCCATCCCAGCTTGATTTATCGAGCAGCAGAGGGCATGGCCTGTCTTTTTCTAGCGGCATTTGGAAATAAAATGATGACAAGTCTTGGATGTTAACAATATCACTGACATGACTCAGGGTTCCTCTATGACTTGAACCATCTAGGAAACTTTCACTCTTGCCTTTGAGTAAAAAGCATGAATATGTTCCTTCATTTCTGGGAGACTGAAAAGCACAATTGACAGGTGGATGATGCTTCCTTGAGGAACCACTTAATGATGGGCAATCCCATTCTAAATCAAAATCAAGTCCAGAGGAAAGGAGGACACCTTCAAAACCAGGATGATGATATCTCTCACCAAAAACCTTGCTCATTATATCAAGATTATGAGGAGAAAAGAAGATGCTGCTATCTTTGCATTTAGTGTCATTCTTGTGATCTTCAGCCAGAGTAAGATAGTCTGGTGCAAGTGTTAGAGCTAGAGGAAAATGGTTAAAGTCAGCATTTATATCTTCCTTGTCTTCAACTTGTTTTCCAAAATCAAGTTCATTATAGTTGGCTGAATAGGACCATGGGAATGAAATAACATTTGGAGAATTTGTTGACAGGAAGGATGATTCACTTAACTCTTTTGCACCTATCCTTTCATCCAGAATGTGCTGATGATAATCACCCAAGGAACTTGATGAAGGTGAATACAGATTCAGCTCTGTATTTTGACAAGTATTAGACGAGTTTCTTTCCTCTGTATTCCTGCCAAAGTCCCAACCCAGAAGAAGAGGATTTGACCCACTTTTAATCAAACATTTTTTTGGATAATGCAAGTCATCCAGTTCTTTGAGATGATTATATGCAAGAGATCCATATCTTTTAGATTGAAAGCCATAAGTGGAATCACACTGAGTGCATAGAACTGGACTTCTTCCTCCTACTTCATAATCAGTTTCTCTCATTTCATACTCGAGACATGCTATACTGGCATCGATTGGGGGAGTGTAAAAATTTGAGAGAACCCCCTCTGGTGATCTATTCAACCAACAAGATGAAGGACCATCATCCAAGTGTGAAACATGGTCAAGTTCCATATAGTTCCTTGCAGGCATATGACTTAATTTTTTGAGCTGACTATGCAATTCCAAAGAAGTGAGAAATTGAGATTTGGTATCAATATCAACTTCCCTTGATTTTGATTTCTTAAAACCCTGCCAGAGAAATAATTATTCAGCTTAATCACCAACACCAACAGAATAAGTGACATCCATATGGAAAGCAAAAGGAACATACGCTGTTTTTGTTGCTCTCAGGGAACAGGCGATTGAGAAGCAAAGAAACAAAATCATACCTGAGAAAATTTCTACAAGTCCATGAAATGAGGCTAAAATTAAATGAGAAAACTTATTAAATGGTCATGTGTCTAACCCCTTTGAACAGAGTTCTTCAATATGATGATATGATGTCTCTACAACCCATTTGCGTAATTTTTGTCTCTTTTTAGAAAAGATTTCTCCATGCCCGTGCTGGTCCCCTAAAAATAAAGACTTGCAAGCATTTAAGACTATTCAGCAAAGCATTCCACCAGCATCTCTAGTTGTGAGATTTGGAAGTGGAGAAAGATTGTTATAATCTACCTTAAACAAGCAATAGAACTCCATGGGATTGCCAAGAATAAAATAAATTTTGGAATTTAGAAACAAAATGCTTAAAAAGTTGAAAAAATCTATATTTTTCTCATCCTTTCCTCCATGATATTAGCTAACAAACAGAGCATACATAACCCCAGGATTCAACACATTGCTATATTTCTCAATATTTTCATGTATGCAGGCAGCATATACCTGCTGAGGTTGAATAAACTTCTGGTGAATTTCCCTCTGCCAACCAATAAAAAAGTCAAAATATCATTTCAAAGTTCTGGATTCCAAATCCACAGGATATATTGCAAACTGAGCAAGTTCATTAATGGTTCTAATTTGGCATCGTCATTTACAAAATGAGAACATTAACGAGGATATTATGACAATGTACAAAAAATCATGATTAAAGATACTACAAATCATGTAACATTAGATTATGAAGCAGAACACCATACTGAGGATGAGGTTAAATAAAGTGGTGGTGAATATTTTACTTAAGAATGTTGAAGCCTAATAGTGCTCTCCCACCTTTTGGAATACTAAAATCACAAATTCGTCTAACCCAAGCCTACTAAAATAGCATTCCTAGATGGCTTTCTAATTCTATCCATGTCAAATAGCCCTCCATGAGTGTCATAGTGCATGGGCAGCAACAGATATGAATCACCAGGAATCAACTACCAAGAAGCAAGTGGTCAACAATGAAGGAAGCAGCATTCACCTCCTACAAAGAATTAGCATTATTTTTTCTAGGGATTCAGAATACCAAGTGATATCCCTAAAAGTCGCCTCATGACAGTACAATATAACCTTTTTTTTTCCCTTTTTCTTTTCAGTTATAAGTCAGTATAACTGCATTTATATCTGCCATTTTTAAAGATGTTAAAAATGATAAGCCAGTGCATTCTTGACATCAGAAGAGGAGCTATTTCACACAATATTAAAAGGTTATAATAAAATCACAAAAAGGGAGTAAAAATTAGATTTCACGTTCAAATTACAGAGAACAATCTCCATTTATTTACAAGGAAGATTACTGTAAAATTATTCCAAAATTAGGAGCAATAATTTGTTGTCATCATTTTCTTCCCTTTTTATTGATAGAATAAACAAGAAAGAAATATTAATCAGAAGCATACCATTAAAAGAAGAAAAAAAGAAAAGCCACTTTACAACACACACCTGATTTCTTTGATGCCCCACCAAGAGGTGACAGATGTGAGCTAAAGTTACTAGGTGTGACATTTTCAGCAAGTAATGAGGAACTGAAGTCCTTACAGCTAAATTTGACACTGTTTGGGTTTCCTGCATAGTACAGAGAAAGCACGTAAATAATCATGTCCAGACAAGTGCATTGCCTTTAAATATTTTAAGTATGGCTGATTCATATACATAAAATTTTCTAGAAGAAGAAATAAATTCATACCAGCCTTTAAGACTGGGAGAAAGAAAAAAAACCGAATAAACCCAATTTGCAGTTGAGATGCATTTCTGAACATTTACCTCCATAACAGTCACTAATTTTGAACTTCTTTGACTGGTTTTCTTCTTTATGTAATGTATGGGATTGGTATTTGTGGCCTGCATTTTCCTTCAATTTCTTAAAAAATGCAAATTCGGAGGTTTTGGGGTCATCGGCTGCATGTTACATTCAAATGGAATGATTAATATTTTCAAACACTGAGTTCCAATTACTTATGATTGGTACCACTAGAAATACAACATAATTACGACAATAGAGCTTGTATATATTTAAACATTTAGCACAAAGAGAAAAAACATTTTTACTTCAAGAAAAGGAAAACAACAAGTAATACCAAGAACCCAAGGAATATGCAGCTCCAGAAAAGAAAAGCAATGTATGGTCAGCGGTAGAAACTTACATCTTGGACTCTGTCTTCCTTCTAAAGCTGTGGAAGAAGCATTTCTTCTGCAACTTAAGGGAATATTGACATCAAGATCTGTAAGCTTTACTCTTTTCCTGCAGCTGATATCTACATGGAAATGAAAAATGAAATAAATTATTAGGAAAGAACAATTTAATTTAAATGATTTTATCGTGAAGCAGTATGCCATAGTGCATAATGGTAAGTGCAATGGAAAAAAACTAGAGAAATAGGCCCAAGCATTTTCCTAATAACAACCACTACGTTTTCATTTTAATTTTTTAATATATCACATTCAAACAAATAAATTGTACAAGGGATGACTATAACACATCCATAAAAATTCAGACAAGCAGTAAAATCCCAAAAAAAGAATCATGATGTATATGCCAACGAGCCCATGTCAAACCAGTTAAGTAGCACAAGAGAATGCGTTTCAATAACTAATATGAAAATAATACTATGCATTAGTATTCAAGGCATAAAGAGTAATTTTAGGACCACACTATTTTCCACAACTATCTTATGTGATAGACTGTGACCCTATCACTTTTATATGGACCCACAAATTTTTCACTACTCATAACTTGCTCCATCAAAATTATGGCGAAGTTCTTGTGCAAAAGGGTGTGGTACTAGATTTTTTCAGGCATAAAAGTCAAGCCTTGGTGCATTGGCACATGCTTTCCACCAAAGTCGACAGGTTACAGTTTCAAGTTCAGGAATCTACCTCGGGATACGCCCTTTTATTTATTTAAATCAGTATTTCTAGGCATGAACAACAACAACCTTCATTTGGGTGAGTCATTTTAGCTATGCACCAATATCACATGCAAGCAAGAACATGGAATGGGCCATTTTTGACTTTGTTTCTTAGTGTACCAACATTCTACTATACTTTCCTAATTTTTCTCTATGAAATTTCTAAACCCTATTTATATAAAAATCCATTTTCCGTGCTAAAAAAAATTTCCTAATTGAAACTTAGAACTTGTAAATTAATCTCAACTGGAACAAATTTGAAGCAACAGGAACATAAATGAAAAATCAATTACACGCAGAAAAATGAGTGATTTAGGAGAAGAACCTTTGGTTGATTGGGAAGTTGGATTTGGAATGCGGAAATCGGAGCTCCGAACTCCACGAAGACGACCCGGTTGTTGTGGTGGAGTTGCTCCGATGATCGGCGATGGATCTTTATGGGTAATTTTGGAAATTCGTCGCTTCATTGTGTTTGGGGATTTTCTTTTTGAAAGAATTTTGGCTGTAAGAGTGAATGAGAGCAAGGAGAAGAGCGATTGGAATTTGGGCGCCAAAATGTCACGTGACTGGGAGGATGCACTACCCCTTTCTCTCTATGTATACTCAATTTGTTGGAAGCGTGAGACTACTCAATAAATTTGTTATTAGCTTTTTTTTTTTTTATTAGTGAAAAATTTAGAAATTTGATTGAGATAATATCAAGAGTTTAAAACTGATGCATTTATTTGAAAGGAGATACTCCAACCAAACCGATTTTAAAAAGACAAACCTAAGTGATTAACTAAACAATTTGAAGCAATACAGACAAATTAAAAACTACAATTTTGAAATAGAAAAAAATTGTTTTTAAATAATTACTGTATGGCAATTGTAAGAGATTATTTATATGTAGTTTTAATCACATGACTTTGCTAATGAGTTGTGAGACTTGTTTAAACTTTAAAACTTTAAATGATAAACATGAATGACTTATAATTTCCATGTAATGGTTGAAAAATGTAGCTAAAAACATGTTTGGAAATGCAGCTCTAAAGAGAATAAGTAACAAATATGATTAGGGAATATTGCATTGAGAGCTGAGACTATAATAACTTAGATCCAATTTGGTCTAAGAGAACAAACTCGATAGAGGAGTTGATGACAAGCCCATGGAATTGGGACTTCTCAGCTTAAATCACCGAATGCTAGTTTTTTAAGAGTTTTTGAAGAGAGTTTTGGAAGAAGGCATTAGTCTTGTAGCAATTCCACTCATATCAAGTTCATCTAGACTTTAAACTGTTACAATGTTCTCTAGTAGTTTTAGCATTCCAAAAGATTGAGAATTTTAAAGTGACTACATATTTAAAAAAGTCTTAGGAAGAGACATGAGATGTGCACAATCTCTTAAGCTTAATGAGGCAAGGCAAGTGAAATACACAATTGATATGGGTAGTTTTGTAATAGTAGAATCATCCAATAAAAGCTTTGAATCTTTGGTACACATTCCTTGTTTTCCCAAACTCTGGAATTCTTTTTACTTTCGAGTAGATAGAAAAAATAAGAATATTAAGAGATTCCATTTTAAATTTGCTTGGCAATATCATTTGTAAGTGCTCAGAAAATAAAGGCTCAAGCCCACTAAGAACAGTGGTACCTTGCCCTTTATACCAAGTCCAAACAATAGGATTTCTAAGAGAGTGAGAAAAAAATACTTGTGTAATTCTAAATCAAATCCTGGTATATAGCCGAAGAGATTAGAGTGATAGAGAAGAGAAATTGAAGTAGGGATTGGTAGTAATGCTCTCCTTGGGTTGCTCCGATGATCAATTTCTTATTGATATGTATTGCAAGTTCTTGACCAAATTATACACTGTTCACTTCCTTACTTCTCTGTTTTTTAGAGAAAATCAAAATCCCCCCTTTGCTTCTGGGATGCTCTCTTTCTTTTATATCCTTCCTCCTTGCATCCTACCTCTTCACCTGTATGCCTTAGGGCATTTCTCAAGATACTTGTCCCATTAAAACTCTGCTGAAGGTGGTAGAAGGGGCTGCAAGCTGTGAAGTTACTTTTTAGGTGTCATTTCCACATTAATGCAGCTAATATGATTGGTGTAGGGCATTCAATACGGAGGTAGGAAGTATCTCTTTCTAGAAGCTTCCCCTCACATCCTTTGCCCCCATTGTGGTTCTTCATAGGACACCAAATGCCCATGCTTTTACTCTCATCCTCGGGTTTGCAGAATCCTCGGGGCTTATTCAGCTCTTTGAATTGACATGCAAACCATTCTTTGGCCAATTCCTCTTCAGTCCTCGGACCCTGCACATCATCCGATAAAAGCTTTGATACTCCTTCCTTGTTTTCCCCAAACTTTGGACTTCTTTTTACTTTTAAGCATATGGAAAAAATAAGAATCTCAAGAGACTCAATTTCAAATTTTCTTGGAAGAGTTTTGAGGTTTTTGCAGCCTTTTAAACTAAAAAATTTAAGTTTTTTATGAACTCCAATTGATGGTCAAGTAAATTTATACAATTTTCAAGAACCAATTTCTTAAGACTGGGATACCATGAAGTTTGGGGTTTCAAATAAGTTTTTGAGACTTGCTTAATCGAATGGATTTTAACCTCTCAAGTGACTGTTAAAAGCCATATATATATATATTAGCTACCACAAAACCTTTAATGAAACTTAACAAATAAAATTGTATAAGGCTACCTAAAGTACTTTGGTTGTTTCTCCAAAAAAAAAAAAAAAAACTATGGTTGGAAACTTGATGGAAAAGATTTTGAAGGGTATCCACTCCAATCGAGAAATCTTCAGTCACGAGGAAGATGTTTGAGGATCATACAAAATGTGAACATGATCAATTATGAGCAATTTAAGATGTTACATTTTTTTAAAGGATTCAGGATTCCAATATGCCTATTTTGGTTCCAGCAACTTTAAGACTATGCCTTAAATTGCTTTTGTTCATAATCATGAATAAAAGGATTAGTGAATTGCAAAACGTAAGATTACCAAAACCATTCTAATGTCAATTAAATAATATAAAAGGGTACGTGCTAAAATTTTCAAAATAAACTCTTACCATATTTTTTGTAAGAACATTATTAATGTCCTCAAATATATAACCACAATCTACTATGATTTTCAGGCTCTTTAAGGAACTCTTGATAAACTATGATCTTGCTCATTTCATGTAGTAAATCATGCATCCACAAACCATCGTTGCTAACATTTACTAGAGATTTGTCAATAAGAATCCCTAATGGTAAAGGCCAAGATAGTCTTGTATTTCTACATGATTTTCATGGATTCTTCCATTGTTTTCTATAATCATGATCATGTTAGAGCCAAGCATTTAGTTGTTCATCATAAAAATAGTGTTTCTAGTAATATCAACAACTCAATTATATAAACAAAGTAGGAGTTAAAGTGTTTAAATTTTGACCGAAAAATATTCAACTATATAAGATAAGAATTTATTTTGTTTAAAAAAGGTAGATAATCTTGAATTCTTGATACACTAATATATGACATCTGGGAGGGAAGTTCTAAAAGATACATGGGACTAATTCTCTCCAACCAACTTTGATTTTTTTTTTTTTTTTTTACCAATTTGAACATGACAACTAATTTTTGTAGTGTAATGTAGTTTATGCTACGACATTACTTCTAAGAATAATAATAAGAGAAATCCCAAAGCTTGCAGGCTTGCAGCTTCAACAATCCTTCACACAAAGACATAACATTTGCTATCATAGAATCCTTAACAGCCCAGCTGAAACAACCAGTCAAGAGCATGCACCTATCTCTATTTTTACAAACAAAATTGAATCCCCTCCCCATTTCAGGATTGGTTGCCATTTGGAAGACTCTATAAACGTCTGGACTAATTTTTCCACTGTTGAGGATTTCCTTTATTTTGAACTGTTAGTGACCCTGCACATAGAAATCAAACTTTTACTATACATGACCACCAGTGGAGGGTAAGGGTCTCTCTTCACCACTGCCATGTTCCTATAAGTCCAAATAGACCATAAAATAGAGACACAAGACACTGAGAAGTATTTAAGTTTTTTTCTAATTGCCACTGTACCCTTCAGCCAGCTCTTGATCCATGCCTGAATTGAGTAAGGCTGAAAGAAATCAGTTCTAATGGACAAATATAACCAAAACCAGATTTCTAGATGACAAGAAGAAATAAGAAAGCATTTTAATGGTTCCAAACAAATGAAATCCCTTTTTCATACTTTAAATTAAAGCAAACCAAATTATACGTAAAGGGCAACAAGGAAAAATATAAGAATTAGAATTCTAGTTTATTCATTTTGAATTACCTGTCGATTTGTCATGCCTTTTCTTACCAATCAGCTTGCACTTATGGACTTCTAAAAGGAGGACAACCCTTAAACCTAATTTTGAATGGAAACATGGGATAAAACAATAAATTAATAATACCTTTGGCAGTAAAAGCTTTCCAGTTTTGATCTTTACTTGCTTTCCAGCACATGATTTCTACTGTCTTTAAAACACCAACAAAAACCTTTTCTTGCCATTCTTTTTTTGGTACATTGAAACAAAGGAACCAAAGCAGCACTAGAAGAAAATATTAGAAGATTAGGAGCTCTCTTTCTGTTATCCAAGCTAATGTTCATAAAGACTTAGGGATCAAGGCTTTGCCAAAACGTCTGTCTACTTGTCAATCCCAAACATCTGTAAACTACTGAATGCCCTTCACCACAACCTCTCTCTTAGGTAACTCTGCCACCTCTTTGTTGCTTCTAAGAATACTAACAGGGAGAAATCCCAAAGCTAGAATCTTCAACAATCCTTCATTAAAAAAAAAAGCCAATAAAGCTGCTGTCATATAATCTTTAACAGCCCAGCTGAAATAACCAGCCACAGACATGGACATCTATTTTTATAAAAAGAAACTGGATCCTCTTTCCTTCTATTACCCTTTCAGCTCTCGTCCAACATGGTTGGTTGCCTGTTGGAACACTCTCTAAAGGTGTGGACTTGCTTATCCTGCTGCTGTCGAGGCTTTTATTTGATAATGAACTGTTAGTTACCCTGCACATTGAAATCAAACTATTACAATACATTAACCACATTAGTGGCAAATAAAGGTTCTTTATTTACTGTTGCCTTGTTCCTATAAGTCCAAATAGGCCATAAATTAGAGACAAAAGACAACAAAAGGTACTTTGAGTTCTCACAATGGCCCTTGATGCCCTTCATCCATGCCTGAATCAAGTAAGGCTGAATGAAATCTGTTCTAATGAACAGATCAAACAAGCCAGATTTCTCTACATGACAAGGGGGGAAAAATATGGTCTAAGCTTTCAGTATCTTGGACACAAAGGACATTAGCCCTTAGATGTCTTGTCAATTCTACCCTCACAAGAAGAAAATTCAAAAAAGAAAAAAATTTCAGAAAACGATAATTATTTTAGAAGGTAATTGTATCCTACATAACTGGTTGCAATGCCATTAGGATCAATAAAAAGGCCTACCAACTTGGTTTCTACAATTCCTGGTATGCAACAGCCATTTTCCATTTTAGACAAAATAAGACCTATATTTAGAATGAGGCTTTATGAGTTTGTGAGCAATAAAAACAGGAATTAAGAAAATTCTCTTAGCATCATTTTGGCCATTGAGTTTCAAAACCAATTCAGAATTCCCTTTGAATGTATCTTTAACTAGGACATCTGCCACAACTTTCAGAGAACCTAAGCAATTTTATTGAACATCCCTTTGGAGAAATCCTATAAAACTGGAACAATATGCATATACTTGGATGGTTATAAAGGTGTGTCATCAATTTAATATGAAATGTAACAGGGGGAAACAAAAAAGAAAAAGAAAGAAAAATATAACCAACAAAATTTGTCACTTTTAATTGAGATTCAAATAATATTAAGGTCTTACTCATGCCTTCGCAGAAGCATCACATGGGATGATCAGGGGTAAGATGTTTTTTCTAAGGCCATTTTGAAATATTACTATCCAATACTATCTATTATTCAGTATTTGTTGTTTGGAAGAAAACAACATGAGATAGAACAATAAATTGGTACGTTTGGCAGCCAAAACTTTCCAAGTTTGATGAATTCTTCTGCATTTAAAACTTTCCAACAGAAAGCTATTTCTTGCCATTTTTTGTTCATTCTAGTCAAACTACTAGAAGACTTATTGACAACTATAATCAAACAGATGGTGGGCAATCCATTTATAAATGTATACTGAAGAGAAAAAGATAATGCAGCAACCAACAGAGCTTGAATTAAGAAGAAAGACAATGACAGTGACTTACATGCAATTCCTACCAATTGCTTAGCTCTTCACCACATTCCTTGTACCGACTTGACTCCTCATAGTATTTACCATGGGCCATAAATTCAGGGACTTTTTCAAGCCCTCATAAGGAATGATGCTGTTGTTGCTACTCTGAACCACATTACCGTTGAGATCTTCAATGTCTTTCTTGTATACCACACGCAACCCGCATTTCTTCACCAAGCCTGAATATGTGGTATCAATCTTAATTCCAATCTCACGGAATCCATTTGCATCACATTCCCACAGTGATTTTCTGTCCTCCTCCCGGATGAGTTTAGGAAGCAAATACAACAGACAAATATGATCTGATAAAACAAACACATCATCGGGAATGTAGTAACGCGATATTCTTCCCTTTATACCTACAATAGACATATCTTTTCCATTGACTCTCAACCGTAAGTGAACTGGACCGTAATTAATTTGGTGACATGAAAGAGAACAAAATGCAATGCAAACAGCAATCCCAATCCAGTCATTACACAAATGAGAAAAAGGTTCCATTATATTCACTTCATTCCCCATACATTGATGGCTAAACCACTCCGGCATTTCACTTCCAGGAAAAAAAACTGCGTGATAGTTAGGAGAGAGTCCCTGAAACATACAAAGCATGATGCTTAGAACTCTGTGTGTGTGTGTGTGTGAGAGAGAGAGAGAGAGAAAGAGAGAGAGAGAGAGACCTGAGAAGACTTTTTTATAACTGCAAAAAACAAGTCAATGAATCCTTGATTGCCAGTCAGTTTGCTGCAATTTGATAGTGCGAGTATTGGCTCAAACGAAGAATTTGGTCTCAACAGATTCGGTACCGTTTCTAATGAGGAGCAACCAAATCCAAAAATATAACCCATATTTAAAGGAAGCTTTGGAAAGGATTGAAGACTCGTGCAATTATCCACCCTCAAATAATTCAGATTAGATAGTTGAGCCATGCTTTCCGGAAGGCAACTAAAATTATTTCCACATAGAATTAAACCTTCTAAAGAGAATAAGCAAGCAATATCATAGGGGATTTCCTTGAGATAAGTAAAGTTCTATTACACATCCCATATTCTCTCCAAATTCTGGAATTGTTTTAATTTTTGAGCAGTTGGAAAGAATAAGGATCTTTAGAGACTTCATCTCAAATTTTCTTGGAAGACTTTTGAGATTTTCACAACCTTCTAGATTAAGAACAGTAAGCTTTTTCAACATCTCCCAAGACTGTAAAAAGCCAAAAGACAAAATAATTTTTAGCTTCAAAAACCTTATAGTTTAATGAAACTATTGAAAGAAAAGTTGTAGAAGGGTATTTATTACCTTTGCTCCTGTCCAAAGTTGTTCAATGTTGCTAAAACACATGTGAAGTTCAATTAACTCATTTGGTTGGAAACTTGTTGGCAAATATTTTGAAGGGTATCCACGCCAATTAAGATATCTTAAGCCATTAGGAAGATTTTTGGGATCATACATGAGGTAAGAATCTTCAATTATGAGGAGTTTCAGATGATTCATCTTTGAAAATGATTCACGATTCCAATGTGCCACTTTTGTTCCTAGAAAAGGTAAGGCGATGCCTTGAATTGCTTCTGTTCCCCAATAATCATGAACAAAATGGATTAGTGAATTGTAAAATGTATAATTATCAAAACTAATTTATGCTAAACTACGTTGAATTAATAAGTTATATCCTTGGGTTCTTTCAATAAACTCTTACTGTATTATTTGTCAACACATTGTCAATATCTTTATACGACCACAATCTACTACGCTTCCCAGGTTGGTCTTTCGGGCACTCTTTACGGACTATATCTCGACCCATTTCTTCGATTAAATCATGCATCCACAATCGATTGTCTTGAAACTTAATGAGAGATTTATCAGTAAGAACCCTTAATCCAATTTCAGGGTAAAGCTCAAGACAATCTAATATTGCTATAATAGTATCTTGATTTTTATGATTAAAGAAACATGCTATATGTAAGAAAATTTCCTTCTCTGTTTCTTCTAGTCCATCAAAACTTATTTGATGTACATTGATAATTTTTCTTTTAGGAAATTCTTTAAGCCTATCTAATTCACTTTTCCATTCATAGGTACTTCTATTATGCAGAAAGGAACCCAAAACCTCAATGGCTAAAGGAAGGCCATTAGCATAATCTACAAAGGCTTGGGACAACTCTAGATATTCTTCAGGAGGATGCTCTTTGTCAAAAGCTTTTGAATTAAAAAGACGAAAAGCTTCATCATCACTTAATCCTTCAGCCTCACATATATCATCTACTTTATGCGTTATTAGCAAATGCACATCTCTTGTTGTTATGATAACTCTACTACCTGGACCTAGCCAATCATGCTCCGCAACTAATTTATTCAACTGGTCTAATTCATTTACATCATCAAGAACAAGAAGAATCTTTTTGTGACGTAACCTATCCTTAATCATGAAAACTCCATTTTCAACATCTTTTACCTTCACATCCCTAAGAATCAAAAGATCTTCCAAAAGTGTTTGTTGTAACTGAAGTATGCCATATTTTTTGTAAACTTCCCTGACATTAGAAATAAAACTACATGCTTCAAATTGATTGGAAATCTTATTGTAAACAACTCTTGCTAGAGTTGTTTTGCCCATTCCTCCTGTTCCCCTAATTCCTATAATGCGAACACCATCTGACTCTATATCTAAATGTGACATCAATTTCTCAACTCTGGAACTTATTCCTACTAGTCCCTTGGTAGCTACAAGGAATGTATAATTCGGTTTATTTATTATCACTTTCACAATGTCTTCAATAACTTCTGCCTCAGGCCTGCAATGAATAAAGAATAATTAGTAGTGAGTTTGAACCTCCCATGATAGGAACCAAATTAGAAAATGTTGCAGATATATAGCATTTAGTTTAGTTGATTGAAACTAAAATCCCAATAAATAAATGTATATACAACCTATAATGTAAAATATGAATGTATCATTTAGTTTTGTTTCATTCCTTAAGAAATCTAATTTTATTTTGAGACATATGCAAATATATACTCTATATTAAAAGTCTGAATATTAGTTGGATTGAAAAAAAAAAAAGATCTAATTTCATGCTACTATGTTTCCGTTTTCGGGTGGGTTTTGAAACTAATGATTTTTCAACATAGGATAGTATAAGCAACAACAAGATTTTTTCCCCTTTGTTAAGAAAAAAAGAAGATATTTTAAATGCAAGATTTTCTTTTATAACACAATGTGTTCCCTTAAAACTAAGGTTACTTGGATTTTCGCTTAGCTTAACTGGTAAAGTCTTTTATCGTCGAATAAGAGATCTAGGGTTTGATCTTCATCTGTCCAAAAAACTAATTGGTGTCTTAGTTTGATGATAAAAAAAAAAAAAAAAAAAAAAACAATTGTTAGGAGCTAACACCATATATTAAAACTATATAAAAATAAATAAATTAAAACAAAGGACACTTTGTGTTCCATTGCATTTAATTGAGTTAAATATTGCCCATTTGGAAATAATAAATGTCTTATAAAATGATGAAAAGGTGATGATATTTTTTTGTGAGTAATGTTATGTTCACAATATTTTTACAACAAATTCTAGGTAAGTGTAGAAAGTTAAACAAAAGTTCCATTGCTGGGAGTGTAGATATTTATTTTCTCATAATTGTTAGTGAGATTTTTTGTGAGTAATGTTATGTTCACAATGTTTTTACAACAAATTCTAGGTGATAAGTTATTACTGCAATCTAAGGCCATTACTAAAATAAGGCAACCAATTACAACTTACTACAGAGATTTATAGTGAAATTATTGTTGTAGATGTAGCATTTTATTTTATTTTTGGTTAGTATTGCCCCTGAATGTAGGCATAGAGTTTGTCAAATCATTTTAACATTTGTGTCTAGTATTGCTTACCTTTCTCTTTACATGTTTTTCACAACAAATTAGTATTAGAACTTCTACTATTACAACAAATGACTTATAAAAAATTTACCAGATTTTTTATTTTTTGACAGCTCTGTTTCCACATATAAGTTTGTCAATTCTCTCAATCTATCTCTCTCTTCTTTTTTTCATTACCAAATGAGTTATTCAACAACAAATAAAATTCCTTTCCTCGGAAGAAAAAAGAGAATATGATATTAAGTAGAGCTGCCACAAGAATTTGCAATTGCTTGAGCTACTGTACGTTTCAAATTAATCACGCAATAAAAAATTGTACATGAAGCAAGTATTTTGGTTGAACTTTTCATGGTTAATCTTTTCAGGGCTCCACAAAGTCCAAGTGCATCTCAAACTATTGATGCATAAAATATGTTCTATTTTATATATACTATTAGTGTGCACTAGCAGAAGTTCATTAAAAGTTATATATAAATGTTATCAAGGAAAATATTTCACTTATATGTTAAAAAGTTTTGTAATTCAATTAGTTCCTCTAGGGTTCAAAATTCAATTCTCCTCTCCACCACCGTAACTTTTGAACAATCAAAGCATAAATATTTCACTTTTATCATTAAGTTGAATAATAAAATAGGTAATAAAAATAAAATAAAATGTAATTTAAGTTACATTGTAAACATTGATTATTCCAGACTAAACTATGATAGATGATTAAGGTAACTTGAAATTTTTTTAACTTTTAAAGTAATTTAAGCTCTTTTGTAGTGAACCACAAGATACATATACAACGTTTGTAACAAAACTTTTTTATTAAAAAAAAAAAAAATTCTCGGCGGCTATTTTCTTTTTTAAAAAGAAATTTTATTTGGCTAAAGTAAGGCCCTCACCACTATGTTTATAATTTTACATAATTCAATTTTAAAGCTCTTTTTAAATAGAATTTTATTTTGCCCTATTATAATGACGGTCTTTAATTCTATTGCTACTTTATTTGTAATGGTTAGGTTTTACATTTGTGTTGGCTAATTCCCGTGTTAAGTTTAATAAGTGTTAGAGAGAGTTGTATTTAAATAGTTTGCTTAGTATCAAGTCAAGGAGTAACATTGAAGAAATCAATCTTGAGAAGACTTGTTCAAGTAAACTTAATACAAAAAGTTTACGAACCCTCAGCTTGACATTCTGTTGACCTAAACTTAAAGAAGTTTTATCAATTGTGATTTCAGTAAGAAGTTAACTATCTTTTCTAGTCTAACAACTTAACCTAATTTTTCAATATAATGTTACTCCTTGACTTAGAAAACTATATAAAGGGAGCCTTCTTTCATTAAGCCTATACAAAAAATCCTTCCCCATGCTTTTACTACCTTGAGCCTAATTTGATTTATTGCAAAACCACAAAAGTTGTTAAGCATACTAGTGTGTTCATTAGTTTTTCCATCCAAAAGGTTCTTTAGAGCATCAAAGTTTTGATAATTGAAAACAAGTTCGTTCGTTGAGGAGATTTTTTAGAGGAATTCAAGAGTTTTGCAGCAACGGCAATGGGGGGTGAATTGGCTTCTTTTTTTTAATTTTTTTATGTCATCATCAAATCCGTGTGATTTTTACCATTTTCATTGCTTTTAGATTTTGGTGATACTTGTAGCAATTGTACACAGTAACAGAGTCAGAAATTTTTTTTAGGGGGCTAAGCTATATAAATATATATATAAAATAAATCCAAAGAATAACATACACACATATATTTATTTATTTATTGCTTATACATGAAATGTTTGTAATTTTGATTTAACATATGATATTTTCTTACATTAATAAAAATATTCACATCAAATAAGTGTTTTTACTTTTTACATCTTTGCAAAAAAAAAAAAAAAAAAAAGAAAGTAAGTTTTGACATGTCTAAAAATATGCACTCCCGCCCTCTGCAACTGGCTTTACAACAGATCAATTTTTTAACTCTGAACTTATATGAAATTTGATCACGGTCAACATGTTAATCCATTGTCCATTGTTTACGCTATAGGGTTCTAAAATTATATTGTTTAGTAATTATGTCAGGTATTATTCTATAAATTAAAAAAAAAAAAAAAAAACTCTTTTATCATTCTTATTTTTTTCTCCCACCTTCCAAAGATTGAGATTTATTCTGAATCTTCTTATTTAACAATTTTAACCTTATCATATTCTATACTTTAAATTTAAAACTATTTAATGAGATATTTCTTGATAAATTAAAGGATCAAATCATCAAATCTTATTTCCTAAAAAAAAAAAAAAAAATCAAATCATACCCTGTTTAAAGTAATATAAATTACCTATCATGTATAACGTGGGCGGATTTAACATAACATATATTATAGTCAAAACATCATATTGTATGATGTAATTCATGGTATATATATATATAGGAAGAGCTATTTGAAACATTTTTTAAAAAGTCAAACTACTTTACCTATCTTGTGAATGGCACCCGGAGAGATTGGCCACTTCACTCAAAGCGGCTTGCCAAGTTTGCACCTTCTTTGTGTTCCCCTTCAAACGTTTTTCATGCTTAGCAAAAGCTTGTGCAAAAGTTCCCTTCTGATTTCGTACATTAGATGGGTCCACCTTATAAAATATAGGTAGAACAGTCATTTCCATCTCTTTCATGCATTGAATGATCTTTGCAAGCTCATCCAAGCACCATGTCGAAGATGCATAATTTCCTGAGAGAATAACAATAGCAAATCTCGATTCTTCTATTGCTTTCAAGAGTTCTGGTGCAATAGATTTTCCTCTCTCAAGTTTTTCATTGTCTCTAAAGGTAGAAATACCCGAACGTTGCAAAACAGCATATAGATGGTCAGTAAAACTATTACGTGTGTCCTCGCCTCTGAAAATAAGGAAAACGTCATATATCCACCGTCTTGAAGAAGAAGAAGATGATGACAATAGTGAGGCTTCTTGAGTACTCATTGAATCCAATGGAAATATGTTGGTAAATCTTGAACCACAATAAGGATTAAAAAAAATTAGTAAAATAACAATTTGAAGGATGTGTGTGGAAAGTAAAAATACTAGCTAGAGAAGAAGAATATGATTTAACGTGGATTTTTTGAGAAAAGAAAAATAAAAAAGATAGATGTGCCTGAAATAACGCGGTCTTCTCCAACCTTTTCTTTTTCTCTTACTAAGAAAACTGATTATTCTTAAAAGCAAGTATTTATTTCCCACAAACAAGTTTGAACCCCTTTTTATTTTCCATTAAACAAAGTAGGTGTGCAATTAGTCTTTTCGTCGAGGAATCTTCCTGGCAAAACAATGACCAAAAAATTTTTTAAATGTAATGATTATTTTTAATATAAATATATACACAGAGGATAAACTCAATTATTTTTGACTGAAATGATAAACCGTTCTCCATGTAATTGGTTCATTAAAGGGCTGATCAAACAAAGACTACATCCTTCCTCCACACATCCTGAATAGAATCAGGTAGGGAGTTCTTATTACAACAAACAAGAGATCTGAGAGAGGCAACAAATTTAGCTAAAGCATTTGCTTCCCCAAAAATGAGAGCTGGGAGAAAAGAACATTCATAGAAAGAAGGTTTGACATCAATTATACAATGATTTTTCCTATTCAAACTATCTACCATGTCTCTTTTAACTGTAGGAGTTACCAGATCAAGCATGAGGGGAACAGTCTCAAAACCCCTTTTTGTTTTTTGAACTTTAATATTTCAACAACTAGACTCTAAATTAGTGTTGCTACTCCCTTACTCTTAGGACAAGAATGCAGGCTAGTTCAATATCCTAATGACCCTAGTGGCCACCATCTGTTTCAACTTTCAAAGGAATATTTGTTGTGGATATTTTATTTCAAGGAGAGATGTAGAAGACATGGATGTGTGCAAGAAAAGTAATAACTTACAAATTTGGAGAATTGCAGAACTTTTGTTGTTGTGAACCTCTATAACCTCTTGAAATAACACTTCTGGATACAGTTCTAATTTAAAGAACAACTTTTTATTTTATAGTAGTATTTGTTTTTGTTCTTAGGCTATTCTCTCAAAAAATGATTACAAACCTTTTCTTTTATCCTCACTACCCCAACTGTTTTTTTTTTTGGTTACTAGTCCTGACTATTCTTGAACGCCTTTATATCTCGAGTCTTGACTTTGCCTTTTTAGGTCCTTTAAGCGTGGCACATGAGATAAATTAATTGGACAAAGTTTGACTAGATGCCTAGTTGTAGCCTAGGTTATAATTCTTACTTAAAAAATTAATATGACTATATTTTTTGAAAATTTAACTATTGTATCATGTATGTTCTTTATGTTTTTAACAGCCAATTGGATTTTATTTATTATTCGATTTATAAACTCTTTTTTTTTATGTATAATTTAAGACTATCAAAACTTGAAATTTAAACATTTGATTGATAATATACCTATTCAGATTTTATCTTTTTGGGAATTTTGCAAACATGAAAGATTTAAGAAAAAAAATGTAATCCAACCGTAAATTTATCAAAATTTACATCCAATAAAAAGATATTGAGTGAAGTTGTAGTTTTAGAATATAAATAAGTTTTTTAGATAATTATATATATATATATATAAGATAGGAATTTTACTCTAGCCTAATTTTAAGTATATATGTGTGTGAAACTCCTTTTTAGAGACTTAAATCCCAACTCTTGCCCTCACACCCCAAGTACTTATACGTATAAAGTATTATCTAACTTAATTAGCTCAATACCCAAGTAATTTACTAAGGCTGCATTTGTTTCAGTTGAAAACGAATTCCAGAATTACTTTTACACCCTTGTGTGTGTTTGGCTCCAACAGAAAATATGGTGAAATGGAAAATCAATTACACATTGACCGTAAAATCACCCACTTCAGCCGTAAAACCAATGCAACCTTCATTTTACCTTCAAACGAATTCCAAGACTCACAGAGAGAGAGAGAGAGAGCACAGTCCAAAACTCAGATCATGCCTCACCTCAGCCAAGCTCCGACCAATCCAGATCGTGTCGCCATACCACTCAGATCACGCTGCCCCACCGCCCAGATCACGTGCCAACCAAGCATCTCTTTTTTCTCTCTTCTTCCTCAACGTCGTCGCCATCTAGATCGGAGCCTTGCATCTCGTTCTCGTCGTCACCACCCAAGACCGATCTTGTTCTCGACCCACCCAAGACCGATCTCATTGCCGCTGCTGAAGACCGATCTTTCTTTCCCTCAATCTCTCAATCTTTCTCTCTTTGATCTCTGATTTTTTTTTTTTGTTGTTGTTGTGGTGGTGTGGGTGGTGGTGTTTTGGTGGTTTTTGTGTTGTGTGGTGGTGGGTTTTGTGTGGATAGTGGTGGATTTTTTGTGGGTGGTGGTGTGTGGGTGGTGGTGTTTTGGTGGTTTTTGTGTTGTGTGGTGGTGGGTTTTGTGTGGACAGTGGTGGATTTTCTGTGGGTGCTGGTGTGTGGGTGGTGGTGGATTTTTTGATATAAAATTTGTTTGGAAGCTGAGAAAATGTGAAAAATTTGTAGGAAAATAGCATTTTCAGAATGTTACTAAACACTAGAAATCTTTTTTTAGACTATTTTCCATTGCACACCCAAACGCCTGAATTTTAATTTCCTTACGGGAATTTATATTTCCTTGCATTCATTTTACGCTTGGAATTCGATTTACATCGAACCAAACGCAGCCTAAAATATAAAAGAAAAAGAAAAAGGAGAAGTTTCCTGGTAACCAGTATAAAGTTTTTTTTTACACTTTATTTTGCCTTTTTGAAAACTTTTTTTTTTTTTTTTTTTAAGGAGAATTAGTTTGGTGGAAATTAGATGGAAATCAAATAACACTTTACACATTCTGCGTTCAGGAAAAGAGAAAGAAAGATTACTTCTTGGTGGTGGCCAGCTATAAAGTTCCGTTTATATTGATTTTTGACAGACTTAAAATTTGTACTCATATTGCCTTCTTTACGTTTATTTAGAATAGAGACAAGTCATCGTGATCTGTCACGCATAACCACAAAACGTCAAACCCATGTAAAAGGGACAAAATGGGCTTCTGCCCTTTTTGGGCAAATTAATTAGTCTTTTGTCCTTCTTCCCAAACTAAATAGGGAAATGCCCCTCTTTTGAAATCGAGTTTCTCAAAATCGAGTTAAAAAAAAAAAATTTCTGGAGCCCTATAGTGACGTTTTTAAAGACCTATAGTGACATTTTTAAAGACCTATAGTTACATTTTTAAAGACCTATAGTTACATTTTAAGAACCTATAGTGACGTTTTATAACTTGATATCCATGAAATCGAGTTATAGGCATCCACTTGCAATTATATATACTTTCATTTTTGCCATTCGCTTTCTTTGCAGATCATTTTCAAATTTTCAATCGGTTTTATAAAATAAATTAGATTCAATAATGTAAGCAAGTAGTTAAATTATATATCTGTTTTTTTAATATACAATAACTATCACTTTGAGGTGTCCTAGTTGCATTGGACAGACCTCCAACTGCCATTACTAGTTTATAAAATGTATTGTTTATCATCTTTAAGCGTGTCAATTCATCTAAGCTTAAAAAATAATCCTAGCATGTACAACCAAAGTCACCCACGCGGCAATAATGTCCCATCTGCAAAAGGGTATGAACCTAACCTAAAAACAAGGACTATATCTACTTCTATTTGCAATAAACTCTTTTTTAACTCGAAGTTAATTGGTTGACATTTTTTTTTTTAATATTTCTAATTAAAATATTGAGGATTAAAATCCTTACTCCGCCAATTATTGATTTATAAAAAAAAATTAAAATGAAATCAATTTTCATGCATGTTGCCTCTCCTTCTAGGAATCTACCAGTCAAAAGGAAGACCGAAAGTTATCAAATTGATTAAAAAAATAATATTAATACTAAATAAAACAGAAAGTTATCAAATTGATTTTAAAAAAATAATAATACTAAATAAAAGAGACCTACGAAGACTTTTAAGGACGTTTGTTTTGTTGTGATGTGTCCTTAATATGATGCATATTAGTATATTACCTTAATGTGACATTAAGGTGTTTGGTTCATTTAATTTTTTTCTAACATTACTGTAATTTAAGATTACAAAATATATCATATCACCATAATTATATCACTTTCTTAAATGGGTTTGATCTTAAATTACTTTTTAGTGGGATGTAATAATTTATTGAATTCACAAAATTTATTCAAGAATCACACCCTGTAGGCTCTAACTGTTGTGAGTCAAGTCAACAAATCTTTCTTTTTCATTTTCTTTTGTCAAGATACCTTCTCTTTCTTCCGGGCATCTTCCAATCATGACTGGAGGTTATCAAATTGATAATAAAATAAATAATAATAAGAATAATAATAAAAATAAATAAATAAATAAATAAAGACCCATGAAGACTTCTTTACACATTTTGTGTTCAGGAAGAGAAAAATAAAGAGAAATCCTATTCAACAATAATTTCACAATATTTTAATAATAAATTTTAAGTGGTAAGTTGTTAAGGGTTGTTATTGGTTGGGTAAAAAAATAATTTATTTGGTAGATTTAAATTATAATCAATAACAACTAACCGCCTATAATTTATTGTTAAAATACTATGAAATAATGAAAATATTATAGATGTAGCACTTTTCATAAAATAAACATAGCTTCTTGGTGGCTAGCTATAAATTAAAGTCCTGTTTATATTGCTCTTTGAAAAAATTATAAATTTCTCTTCGTATTGCTTTCTTTATGTCTATTCAAAATCGAGATGTCATCATGATGTATCACGCATAAATGCTTAGTGGAATTTGCAAACTTTATGAGTAATTCATCCTCTAATTAATTTTATATAAGTAGTGGGTGAATTAGCTAGAAGCAGAACATAATAATTACTTTAGTTTTCATTTGTTCCTGATGTGGATAAAAATAGAGATTACTCACAATAAGACAAGCCGACGGTTAAAAGTGGACGGATACAATTAAACCTGTCAGCCTTCATTTGAAGACTATCGATGAAAGGGATATGTAGGGAGAGGCACCAGCAAGGCCTACCCTAAGGTTGACGGGATCATGAAGCTAACGGGATCATGAAGCTAAAGGGATCATGAGCTGACGGGATTAAGACTAAAGGCGCAGGGTAAGCTGACGACCTTAGTAAAGGATTGCTTGCCAATCACGATTGCGTATATAAGGAAATGTCTTGCTCTCCACGTTTTGTGATACCCAAGAGGGATTCCTATATGGAAAGGATCCCGCGAAATACGTCCAAGAAGACTCCTATAAGGAAAATACTTCTATTTCAAGAAAAAGAGGTCAATCCTCTACTACTATAAAAACCCAAGCACCCTCGCAAACCAAGGTACGCATAATTTACCCTCTCTAGCACTCTAGAGTTATGAGAATAGTTCTAACTTGACCTTCGGAGGGTATTTGGCTAGCACCATACCGGTACTTTCTGTTAGGTCTTCTTTTTTTGTTGTGCAGGTGCTGTTTCGAGCGTGCGAGGACTGTGTAGCTTACTGGTGATTTTTTTCAGCATCATCAGTTCCAATCCTTCTCATTGAATTGTTTGTTGATTTTCCAATTTTTAGAGCAAAGCTTTTACATTTTTACTAGTCGTAGACTTATGCGACATGTGGAAATAAATAATTATTTTATAATTGTAATATAATGTATAATTTGTTGAACATAATTTGTTCTCCACTAAAAATTAAACAATTGTTATTCGGTCTAATTAGGTCTACTTTGTTCCCATTCAGTCCAATTAGGTCTACTTTAGTCTACTTTGGTCCACTCAGTCAATTTCAGTCCCCTTCGGCCCATTTTGGATTAATTGGACCTTAAATTGATTCTTTTTATAGGTTTAGCTCAAAAATTCATTTTTTTTTCTTAATTTTTGGGTTGAAAAGTATGAAATTTTATTATATTTGGGTTAAACTATTTAGTTTTGGGTTAAAAACTAAAAACAAAATAGACATTATAAATTAGAAATATGAGCCCTAAAAATGATAAATATTCAAAAGTCCTATTTGGTCTACTTCGGTCCTAATTAGTCTATTTTGTCCTCTTTGGTCCATTTTGGTTCTATTTGGTATGTTGGTCCTATTGGGTCCATTCATTCACATTGCTCCTATTCTATCTACTTCAGTCTTGTTTAGTCCACATTGGTCATATTCAGTTCATTCCACTTTGGTTCTATTAAGTTCACATTTGTCCTATTCAGTCCATTCTATCAACTTAGGTCCTATTCAATCAACATTGGTCCTATTCCATCCACTATGGTCCTATTTAGTCCACTTTGGTCATATTCAGTCCTATTTGTTCCTATTTGGTCCATATGTCTACTTTGGCCCTAAGCTGTCCATTCGTTCATATTCAGTCCACTTCGGTCCACCTTGTTCCCATTCAGTCCTATTCTATCCATTTAGTCTATTTGGTCCATTTGTGTCTACTTCAGTCCATTTTATGCACTTACATATAAGGAAAAGATATGTTTGGGTTGAGACTACCTATTCTAAATCCATATATATATATATATATATATATATATATATATATATATATATATATATATATATATATCAAACTCGTAATATCTAAAATTTTAAGCATAACATTTATTGTTGATATATTTTTGTTGAGTCACATTAACAAAACATTTTAGTTCACTCCGGTCTGATTAAATTTAAGTAAAAGTCTCTCTAAATCTTAAGGCAATAAATATACAAATTTAATCTTTAGGGCAATTACTCATTTGTTTTAACATCATTACTTTTAAATGAATTGCATGAAATTGATTATACCTTTAAGCAAAATGAATATATATGTGTGTGTGTGTGTGTGTGTGTGTGTGTGTGTGTGTGTGTGTCTGTTTATTTAAATAAATTATTCAAATTCTCCATTCTCTTAAAAGAGATTATTATGCTAATCAAAACTCATAAAAAACTTATACTGAATGTGTATAATTTATTCTCTAAATTTTATTGTAGATAATTTGTTCTCCCTAAAAATTAAAAATTTTCAAAAAATAATTTCCATCATTTTTTCAAATATATAATTTCATCATTTTTGATGTTTTTGATTGATATTATTCTTTAATGAAATGGTCATATTCTTCTAACTATTTTTATTATGCATTATAATTTCTTAATTTCTTTTGGTACAATTAAAATTTTTAATTTTCAAAGTTATTATTCAAATCTCATTCTCTTAAGGAGTTTATTATAATAACCAAAATTTATCATATAATTACAATTAATATTACTCAAATAATTAATAGGACTCTCAACTCAAACTTGTATTTTGCCATTCTTAAGTAGGTACAATGAATTGGACCGAAGTGGTCTGAAATTGACCAAATGGACCGAATAGATCGAAGTGGACCAAATTGGACTGAATAGACCTAAGTGTACCGTATGGATCAAATTGGACTGAATAGATTGAAGTGGACTGAATTGACCGAATGGGCCAAATTGGACCACAGTAGAACGAATGGACCTAATTGAATTGAAGTGGACCGAATTGGACCAAAGTGGACTAAAGTAGACCAAACTAGACCAAATTGATGAAGTTGACCGAAATAGAATGGACTGAATGTCATTTTGTGATTAGCATAGCAAAGATTGTGTTTTGATATAAACTCAAATTCTTACTTCCAAAATAATAAAGTATTAATTCAAACAAAATCAAACCAACCAAAACTATAAGAGAGAGAGAGAGATATACTATTTGTAATGAGGAACTAAAAAATACAACACTAAAATGTATGGATCCAAAATAGAGTTTTAAAAATCACAATGATTCATCAATATAAAGTAGAGTTGCAAGAAAGAATAAAAAAGGAAGAGAGAGAGAGAGAGAGAGAGAGAGAGAGAGAGAGAGAGAGAGAGAGAGAGAGAGAGAGAGAGAGAGAGAGAGAATAAGCAGTTTTGTAGAGATTCATTAACCCAAAGTAAAGTTCCAAATAATAAAAAAAATCTTATCAACTTAAAAGTAGAGATGCAAGAAAAAAAATCCACCAAAAATGGAAATTCTTTTTAGAGAGATTGAGAGAGAGAGAAAAATAATTTTTGTGTAAGAAAACTATGTATAGAATAAAATAGAGAATTGTAAATTTATAGTAAGAGGAGGGGAATTAGAAAAGCCAAAAATAAAGGAAGATAAAGGGATAGAGGAAAAGTGACATTACAATAATTAGTAGTGGGGAGATAAAAAGGTAAAAGGAAAGGGAAAAGTTGGAGAAAGTATAATATTTAGTTGGGAAATTAATAAGAAAAATGAGAGTTAAAAATAAGAGAGTGAATGTTGGAAATGAGTAGACGATGTTGCCGCTAATGTGGCTTATAACAGGAGCATAACAACAATAAATGTTACGCTTTAACTTTTATATACATAGATGAGGCAAGTAAAAATGTTACCAGATGGGATAATATTGGGTGATTCTTTGTAGAGTATGTAACGGCATTGTTTGTTGATTTTTGATTTTTGTGAGTGATGTTTCCATTAATCTTTGCCCTTTTGAACAAAGGTAGGGCCTTTCACTATGACAGAGTATGATGAAGATATTTTTTTCTCTACTTTATGTGCAAGGCAATGTTCTAGATTCGTTAAAAATCACCTTACATTTTTCTCCTGTATATGTTAATCAAATTTGCCTAGCCTTGTTAATTGACGTTCCAAGCCAACTCTCAGAGGCTCATGAGCAGGGCAAGCCTTGTGATTTGAAAAATGCCATTTGGGCTACACAGCTCATTTGCAAATCTGTCGCTATGAACATGTGGTGAATATCTAAACATCAACAGTTATTGCTGGAAGTAAAAGTATTGGCTCTGTTATCTAGAGTGCTAAAATTAATTCCTAGAGCTTTGCTTCAATGTTTTTTAGTGTAGTACAAGTACTTCTTTTATGTATGCAGTTTCTTCAACAAGTATTTGGCATTGATACCATGAAACAATGGGTAGGAGTATAAAATTGAAGTTTTGAACCGTTTAATCCCCTTGTGTATTTGTGTGCTTCGCAAAATAAAAACCATGTGTACTATACTATCACTACACTCTCAGATCTCCACCAAATAAATGCCACACTGGCTGCTGTCAGAGAAGTTTTACACCAAGCTAGAAGCATGCCAAAGCCATTAAAGACAAGACTACTAACAACCCCATAGACTTGCTCAGCACTAATAACAGCAGACCTAGACTACAAGAGAGAAGAGGGGTTCATTTTTTCTTGTCTGTTAGCTGATCATAGGGTGTCAACTGTTAAGTTTGATTTTGAAATTTTTCTAAACCATTATGAACGTGTTGTTTTGAAACTTTTTCTCTTTTCTTGGTGGTAAAAAAAGAAAAACACCCAGCACGAATATAAGCTCTTTTTTTTTCAACTCAAGATACAAGAAAGTATTTGAGTATCCTATTTGACTTATGTAGTAGTTTTTATTTTATATATGTTTTTATCGGTGAAGTTTTTATTTATTTTTTTAAATAAAAAAGATAAAGCTTTCAATTTATTTTCTGCCTCTTATCATTTATCTTATAAGAAAGGGAAACGGTTTTGGATTTGAACAGGTTATCGGGTTCAGGTCCACTTTTCTCAGTTCAGTTGTCTCCAATGTCTTTTTAGTGAACGTGTTGAATTGCAAACAATGTCAAGTAGCGGTACATAGTCTAAAAGTAGAAAAATCAAGACCCTTTTTCAATTTGCATGTTAGTATGTTACTAATAATTTTTTGTTTACTAAATTCTTTGACCTTGCCCTTGCTTCAATGCAGTGGCGGTAGCAGAATCAAAATCTGAGTTTTCCTTCCTTAGTTTTTCCCCCTTTAAACAGTAAGAAATATCATATCTCCCACGAGTATAAACAGTCAATTTCAAAAGTGATCTATTAATTGACCGAATACACCATCTAACTCCAATTTCAAAAGTGATCTATTGATTGACCGTATACACCATCTAACTCACCATCATACATCCAAGTATTCCTTACACCTAAAACTTTTTAAAACATTGGAAAATTCCAGCAAACAAAGTAGCTACATTAACAATAATGTGCAGCCACAGATAAGCATAGTGAAATCATGAAGAGCATGTCCAAAGTGCTTGGAAGCATCTTCACTATCATCATAATACATTTTCCTCAAGTTCCAACCCAGCTTGATTTATAGAGCAGCAAAGGGCAGGACTTGTCTTTGTATAGAGGAACTTGGGAAGAAAATGATGACAAATCTTGGATGTTAACAATATCACTGGCAAGACTAAGGGTTCCTCTATGACTTGAACCATCCAGGCAACTTCCATTCTTGTCTTTAAGTAGAAAGCATGAAGATGTTCCTTCATATCCGGGAGATTGAAGAGCATAATTGAAAGGTGAATGATGCTTCTTTGAGGAACCACTTAATGATGGACAATCCCATTCTAAATCAATATCGAGTCCAGAGTGAAGGAGGAAACCTTCTAAACCAGGATGATGATATCTCTCACAGAAAACCTTGCCCATTATAAGGAGATTATGAGGAGAAAGGAACATGCTGCTATCTTTGCATTTAGTGTCATTTCTGCAATCTTCAGCCAGAGTAAGTACTCCGGTGCAAGTGTTAGAGCTAAAGGAAAATGGTTAAAATCAGCATTTATATCTTTCTTGACTTCAACTTGGTTTCCAAAATCAAGGTCATTATAGTTGGCTGAATGGGACCATGGTAATGAAATAACATTTGGAGAATATGTGGACAGGAAGGATGATTCACTCAAGTCTTTTGCACCTATCCTGTCATCCAGAGTGTGCTGATAATAATTATCCCAGGAACTTAATGAAGGTGAATACACACTCAGCTCTATATTCTGACAAGTAATAGACAAGGTTCTTTCCTCTGTATTCCTGTCAAAGTCCCAACCCATAAGAAGAGGATGTGACTCACTTTCAATCAAATATTTTTTTGGATGCAAGTCATCCAGTTCTTTGAGATGATTGTATTCAAGAGATCCAATATCTTTTAAATTGAAAACATAAGTGGAGTCACTGAATACATAGAGTAGGACTTCTTCCTCCTACTTCAAATCTGGGTTTCATCATTTCATACTTGAGACATGCTATACTAGCATTGCTCGGGGGAGTGTAAAATTTTGAGAGAACCACCTCTGACAATCTATTCAACCAACAAGATAAAGGACCATCATCCAAATGTGAACCATAATCAAGTTCCATATAGTTCCTTGCAGGCATATGAATTAATTTTTTGAGCTGACTATGCGAGTCCAAAAAAGCAAGAAACTGAGATTTGGTATCAATATCTACTTCCCTGCCAGAGATGTAATTTCAGCTTCATCACCAACACCAACAGAATAAGTCACATCCATATGGAAAGCAAAAGGAGCCTAGACTGTTTTTGTTGGTCTCAGGGAACAGGTGACTGAGAAGCAAAGAAACAAAGTCATACCTCAGAGAATTTCTAAAAGTCCATGATACGAGGCTAAAAATAAAAAAGAGAACTTATTAATGTTATGTGTCTAACCCCTTTTAACAGAGTTCTTCAATATGAGGATACAAGGTCTCCAAAACCCATTCGCATAGTACAGAGAAAGCACACAAATAATCATGTCCAGACCAGTGCATTACTTTTAAATATTTTGAGTATGGCTAATTCATATCCATAGAACTTGTCTTAAACAAAAATTTATACCAGCCTTTAGGACCAGGAGAAAAAAAAAAAAACAAATAGACCCAAATTGTAGTCGAGATGCATTTCTGAACACTTACCTACGGAACAGTCACTAATTTTGAATTTTTGACTGGTTTTCTGGTTTATGCAATGTCTAGGATTTGTACTTGCACTCTACATTTTCCTTCAATTTCTTAAAAATGCAAATTTGGAAGTTTTGGGGTCATCGGCTGCATTTACATTCAAATGGAATGATTAAAATTTTCAAACACAAGTTGCAATTACTTATGATTGTTCCCACTAGAAATACAACATAATTATGATAATAGAGCTTGCAATAGTTTTTATTTTATATGAGTACTATATTTTATTCAAACAAATAAGTTGTACAAGGGATGACTATAACATATCTATAAAAATTCATACAAGCAATAAAATCCAAAAAAGAAAAAGAAAAAGAATCATGATGTATATGCCAAAGAGCCCATGTCAAATCTGTTAAGTAGCAAGAGAATGCGTTTCAATGACACCCTTTCCACAACTGTCCTTTGTGATAGACTGTGATTGATTGCTTTTTACAGTCCTATGAACTCATCACTTTTTCTTCTCTACTCATAGCCTGCCATATCAAAGTTGTGACAAAGTAGTGGTGCAAAAATGTGTGGTGCTAGATTTTTTCAGGCATAAAAGTCAAGCCTTAGTTCATAGCACATGCCTCCCACCAAAACCGATAGGTCACGGTTTCAAGAAACAGTAGATTATGAAGCAGAACACCATACTGAGAATAAGGTTAAATAAAGTGGTGGTGAATACTTTACTTAAGAATGTTGAAGCCTAAAAACTCTCTCACCTTTTGGAATACTAAAATCACAAATTAGTCTAACCCAAGCCTACAAAAAGAGCATTCCTAGATGCCTTTCTATTTCTATCCGTGTTAAATAGCCCCCAACAAGTGTCATAGTGCATGGGCAGCAACAGATATGTATCACAAGGAATCAACTATCAAGAAACAAGTGGTCAACAATGAAGCAAGCAGCATTCATCTCCTACAAAGCATTAGCATAATTTTTGCTAGAGATTCAGAATACCAAGTGATATCCCTAAAAGTGGTCTCAGGACAGTACAATCTCACCTTTTATTCCCTTCAGTTTATGTCAGTATAACTGAATTTATATCCGCCATTTTTAAAGATGTTAGAAATGATAAGCGAGTGTATTCTGGACATCAGAAGAGGAGCTATTTCACACAATATTAAAAGGTTATAATAAAATCACAAAAAGGAAAAACTAGATTGCACATTCAAATTAGAGTGAACAAACTCCATTTATTTACAAGTAAGATTACCATAACATTATTCCAAAATTGGGAGCAATAATTTGTCATCACGATTTTCTTCCTTTTTTATTGATAGAATAAACAATTAGGAATCAGAAACATACCATTAAAAGAAAGAAAGAAAAAAAAAGGCCACTTTATAGCACACACCTGATTTCTTTGACGCTTTACCAAGAGGTGACAGGAGTGAGGTAAAGTTACTAAAGATTTTCAGCAAGCAATGAGGAACCAAAGTCCTTACAGCTAAATTTGACACGGTTGGTGTTTTCTGCATAGCACAGAGAAAGCATGTAAATAATCATGTCCAGGCAAGTGCATTTCCTTTAAATATTTTGTGTATGGCTGATTCAAATCCATAGAACTTTTCTAGAAAAATAAATAAATTCATAACAGCCTTTAAGACTGGGAAAAAATACACGAATAAACCCAAATTGCAGTTGAGATGCATTTCTGAACATTTACCTCCAGAACAGTCATTTGCCGAATAATAATGACTACTAGGATTTGTTTTAAAAAAAAATTATAAGAGTAATATATTTTATTCAAACAAATAAATTGTACAAGGGATGACTATAACAATCCATAAAAAAAATTCATACAAGCAATAAAATCAAAAAAGAAAAAGAATCACGATGCATATGCCAAAATGCCCATGTCAAATCTGTTAAGTATGCATCGGTATTTCAAGGCGTTAAGAGTAATTCTAGTTTAAATTAGTATTCTAACTAAGGTATGAATAACAACAACTATTATTTTGGTGAGTCATATTGGCTATGCATCAGTATCACATGCAAGCAAGAACATGAAATGGCCTAGTTAGTACTTAGTAGCCAGTTTCTTAGAGATAGGCGTTTGTCTTTGTTTCTTAACGTACCAATATTCTAGTTTCCTAATTTTTCTCTACGAAGTTTCTAATCCCTAAATATATAAAAATCCATTTTCCGATTCCAGAGATTAAACGTGTCAAAAGTTTTTCGTAAAAAAGAAAAAAGCAAAAGGATTAGAACCTGTTAATTAATCTACTACAATTGATAATACGATTGCTATTATAATTAGTACCTTTTCTTATTGGAACAAATTTGAAGCAAAAGGAACATAAATGAAAAACCAATTTGAGTTAGTTGAAACAAATAGAAAAATGAATGAAATAGGAGAAAAACCTTTGGTTGGTTGGGAAGTTGGATTTCGAATGCGGAAATCGGAGCTCCGAACTCCACGGTGCCGTTGTTATTGTAGAGTTGCTCCGATGGTGATGGATCTTTATGGGTAGTTTTGGAAATTCGTCGCTTCATTGATAAGTAAATGAAAACGCCCTTTATATATAGATGGGTTTGGGGTTTTTCTTTCCGAGCAACTGAAGATTTTTTTTTTTTGGTCTGGAAATTTGGCATAAGGGGGAAATTTTGGGCGCCAAATGGCACGTGACTGAGAGGATGTACTACTCTCTCTCTAAAATGGCACGTGATTGAGATAATATCATGGGTTTACATCTGATACATTTATTTGAAAGGAGATCCTCCAACCAAACTGAAACTCCTTCATGGGTCTCAAAAAACCAAAGCTAATTGATTAGCTATACAATCTGAAGCAATACAATTGACTTAAAAACAACAATTATGAAAGCAAAAAAGTTTGGCTCTAAACATGTTATACCTACCGTGTGACAATTGAAAAAATCATTTATATATAGTTTTAATCATATAATTTTTTTTTTATTTCACCAAAAAAAAATCATATAATTTTTTAATGGGCAATGTGACTTATTTAAAACTTTAAACGGGACACACTTCAAGCTAGTTTTTTAAGAGTCTTGAAGAGGGTATTGGAAGAAGGCATCAGTCTTGTAGCAGTTCCACTCATATCAAGTTTTTCTATGAGACCAACTCATTGGCAATTTATGTGCTTGAGAGAGAGAGAGAGAGAGAGAGAGTTTCTCTGTTGCTAAGAAAGTCCTCTGACTTCTCTTAGACAGTAGAATTGTTGTCCCTTCACTCTGAAGGCTGCTTGTTCTTCCATGTTTTTAACAGTGTTAATTCAAGGACTAGTTGGGTTTTTTTCAAGGGCTATTGGGAAACAGTTTTTTTTTTTTTTTTCTCTTACACTTCTGATCTGCATTCATAAGTTTACCGTGTCTGCAATGGATGAACTAACAAACGATTGGACCAAATTCATGCTTTCAGAAAGGGAGGGGCCTGGGTATTGCTTGGAGAGTGATCTTAGCTCTCAAGACCATATCATTGCAGCCAAGTTTCTGATGAAGCGAGCCCTCAATATCGATGCAATAGCAAGAACTTTTACTCCTCTTTGGCGATTGCAAAATGGCTTTCAAGCTCGCAAAGTTGGAGAACATAAAATATTGTTCCCTGCCTATTTGCCGTGGTCGGATAATTTCTATGGAGAATGGTAAAACCATGTGGATAACTTTCAAATACGAGCACCTCCCAAATATTTGCTACCGGTGTGGCCGTCTTGAACACAATGACAGGGATTGCGATCTATGGCTAGAGAGCAAAGGTTGCTTAACTGCCGATCAAAAGCAATACGGGCCCACTCTTCGAGCCTCGCCTTTTGTTTCTTCACGGAAGGCTGTCGTCTCTGTTCCAGGTTTTTTCAAATCGAAACAATGCTTGTCTTCAAAACCTACTGATCGTGACACTGGTGTTGAGGCTAAACCGGTGGTGATGAATGATGTGAATCCGATACCTGTTTTCATTGTCCAACGGCGGTGAGCAAGTCAGAAACTCCAAGGGACTTCTTGCAGAAGCATTCAAGAGATGAAACCGTTACTTTGGACTCCCCATTTGTAACGCAAAACGTACGGGAACCAAAAGATTCCGTAATCAATAATACCATTGAAAGCTCACAATTTTTGGAAAGTCATAACTCCAATATTCATGGGAAAGTTGCCTTCCCCGATTTGTCTGTAGTCCGAATTAATGAGATTGATTCGGAGCTGACCAAATCACATTAAACTCACGACCCAATCAGCTACTATTGCCAAAAATACTTCTAGTCAGTCACGTGAGGAGCAAGGGGCAGCAAAGTCACTAAATACTCAGCGTATTTGGACCCAATTGGTAAGGAAAAACACAGAAGGCAGTGCTCAGGAAAACGCAGGAAACACAGGGAGAGACAAAGGTGAATACATTGGTGGAGAAAAGAGAATTTTTTCACAGGTTGAAGGTCCTTCTGAATTACCTCGCAAGAAAAAGCAGGTTTTAAGGGAGGAAGGGGTCTTACATTCTATATTAGCGAAGGCTGGTAATCAGCCCTGCCAAGAATCATGAATCTCAGAGTTTGGAACTGTCATGGGCTTGGAATCCTACGTACAGGGAAGGAGCTTAGAGACACTATCCAAGCAAAAGACCCCTCTATATTGTTCGTAGCCAAAACACTTGCAGATGAAGCAAGGCTAGATCGAGTAGTGCAGGAAATTGAGGTACAAGACAAAAGCCTTTGGATGGGGATTTGGTCAGTCTACGTTCTAAGTAAGATAAAAAGTTTTATTTGGCTTGCTTGCTGAAAATCCCTACTGACTAAGCAGAATTCGGTGCGATGGACCATCATTAACGACCCTCACTGCATTAGATGCTGTGAAACGAAAGAGCATTCCATCTATGCAATTTGGTCGTGTCTTTTGCTTGGCACTGTGTTGCTAAACACTGATTTCTGGGCTTGCCGAATATCCAAACAGTTTCTGGACTTCAGGGAGTTGCTATCTTGGATTATGCAGAATCACCAACAGCCAGTTTTGTTTGCATTCACAGCATGGGCGATATGGACCAACAGGAGTCAGACCCGCTTGCATTTGTCGTGTTGCAACCTGCAGCAGCTGATTCAAGAGAGTGAACAACCTCGAGCTCTTTGGCATCCTCCATTGATGACTTTGGTGAAGGTAAACTTCGATGGAAGAAGTTTTTTTCAGGGGTGAACTATTCGGGAGTTATTGTGGTTGTTCGCGACAGTGATGGATCGGTTATCACTTCTTTGTCGCAACTAATTTTGCAAGCTTATACACTGGATGAGATTGAAACTATGCTATCCTATTGTGGTTCACTGCTAGATGATGTACATCGATGCCCTTGTTTTTTTAATCAATTACCTTACTCTCATGTTAAGAGAGAAGGTAATAGGGTTGCTAACAGTCTAGGCAGATATATTGCGCATATCTCAAACTTAGTTGTGTGGATGGAGGATATTCTACTACAATGTTTTCCAATCATCTAAATTGATTTAGCTGGATTTTCTTAATAAACCTTTATGATGTTCTTTCTCAAAAAAGAAAAGAAAAAATTCTATGTTGGGTTTCACAGAAGTCTCACATTGACTAATAATGAGAAGAATTGAGCACATAGTCATTAAGCTTAGACCTTTTAGGTTAAAATGTGTCTCTATATATTATATTAATTATTTAAGAAAGCTCCCTAAGATGTTTATCTCTCAAACACTCTATACTTTTCAACTGTCCCAATGTTCTCTAATAGTTTTGAGCATCCCAAAAGATTGAGATTTTTAAGTGATTTTATATTGAGTGTGCATTTGGCAATCGCTTATTTGACTTGTTGCTGAATGTTTTTTGCTGAAAATGTGTCAAAGTATACTTGTACTTAGAAAATAATAATAATAATAAGGTCTTTAAAAACTATACATAAAAGTTAAAAGCTAAAAGTTAAAAGTTGAACAAAAAAGTTGAAACCAAACGGATACTAAAAAAAGTCCTAGGAAGAGACATGAGATTTTCACAATCTCTTAAGCTCAATTTTTCACAATCTCTTAAGCTCAATGAAACAAGGCAAGTCAAGCATGCAATTGATGTGAGCAGTTTTGTAATAGTAGTGTCATCCAATAAAAGCTTTGATACATGTTCCATGTTTTCCTTACAACTTTGGAATTTAAAAAAAAAAACTTTCGAGCAAGTAGAAAAACTATGAATTTCAGGAGAAACATTTCAAACTTGCTTGGAAGAGTTACAAGGTTTTTCTAGCCTTTTAAACTAAGAAATTTAAGATTTTTATGAACTCCGATTGATGGGTGCACCTAGATAAATTTATACATTCTCCAAAAACCAATTTCTCAAGAACTAGGATTCCAATGAAGTTTGGGAGTTTCAATAAGTTTTTGAGACTTGCTTAATAGAATGGATTTTAGCCTATCAAATGACAATTAAAAGCAACCCAAAAAAAATAAAAAAAATCAATTAGCTACTACAAAACCTCGTAGTTTAAGGAAAATTAAGAATAAAGTTGTATAAGGCTACCTAAACTACTTTGGTTGGAAACTTGATGGAAAAGATTTTGAAGAGTATCCACTCCAATTAAGAAATCTTACCATATTAGGAATATGTTTGGGGATCATGCAAAAGGTGAATTTTATCAATTCTGAGCAATTTAAGATGATGCATATTTCCGAAGGATTTAGGATTCCAATAAGACTGTTTTGGTTCAAGCAGCTTTAAGACTATCCTTGAATTGCATATGTTCATAATCATGAACAAAAGGGATTCGTGGGTTGCAAAGTGTAGGATTACCAAAATCATTCCAAGTCTATTGAATAATATAAAAGGGCATGTGCTCAAGTTTTCAAAATAACATCTTACCATATTTTTTTGTAAGAATTTTGTTAATGTCCTCGAACAACAATAATCTTCTATGCTTTCTAGGTTCTTTTAGCACACTCTTGATATATTATGCTCTTGCTCATTTTTTGTAGTAAATCATGCATCCACTAACTATTATCACTAACTTCTATGAGAGATTTATCAATAAGAACCTTGAATGATAAAGACCAAGATAATCTAGTATTTCTACATGATTTTAATGAATATTTTTATTGATCCCTATAATCATGATCATGTTAGAGCCAAGCATTCAGTTGTTAATATTAGCATAGTGTTTCCAGTAAAGTTAACAACTCAATTATTTAAACAAAGTAGGGATGCAAGTGTGTAAACAACAACAGAAAGTTATTCAACTACATAATAATCTTAAAAGAAGAAAAGAGAAAAAAGACAAAAAGAGGAAGACAACCTTGAGGGACCAAAATGACAGCTGGGAGCAAAGTTCTAAAGGATACATGGGACTAGCTCTCTCCAAACAGCTTTTTTTTTTTTTTTTTTTTTTAAATTTTAATACCAATTTGAACATGACAACTAATTTTCATTGTGCAATATAGTTTATGTGAGTCGGATTTTTCTCCATCAAAAGCACTCAATTCATATGAATAAACTTTTTTTTTGGGGGGTATATTGATAAAAAGGAACAAAAAACAGCACTAGAATAAAAGAGTACAAGATTAGGAGTCCATTGTCTGCTATCCAAGCTAATGTTCATAGAGAAGTGTGGAAGGGGGTCACCCCTCCCCAAATCCAGCATGTCTTACTTAATGACTCGTTATAATAGATTGTCCCCTTTCCCTTGCTTTCCCTCTGTTGCAATCCAATTTCTATCATGGAATGAATATCCTTCGTGTTTCACCATCAAAAAAATATAAATAAATAAATAAATGGCACGTGACTGGGAGGATGTAATACTTTCTCTCTCTCTCAACTGGCAACAGTTAAGGGGGGTGTTTGGTTTAGTTTTCGGTTGGGAATTGGGGTGGTGGGAGACGCTTCTTAAACTCGAACCCATTACCATTAGGGATTATATGACTTTTTTTGTTATTAGATGACTTTTATTTATTTATTTATTTTTTTTTTTGAGTGAAAATTTAGAAATTTTATTAAGATAATAGCATGAGTTTACAAATTACAACTAATACATTTATGCAAAGGGATATCCTCCAACCAAAATTCCTTTATGGGTCTCAATAAACAAAGATAATTGATTAGCTACACAATTTGAAGCAGTACAACCAACTTAAAAACTACAATTATAAATGGAAAAAAAGTTTGACTCATAACTTTATGTTTTTACTATTGTGTGACAATTGTAGAGACTGCATATATATAGTTTTAGTCACATGGATAATCTCATAAGGGTTTGGTTAATGAATGCACTAAGGATATACATTAATTATTTATTTTAGGAAACTTTTTTTTATGAGAAATTGAAAAAACAGTGAAAAAAAAGTTAGTTACTTTTTCATTTTGTCATAAAAAGTTTTCTAAAATGGTTTATTAATTTATACCCTAAGAGTACATCTATAAATCCCATCTTGTAATTTCCATGTAATGAGTTGAAAAATGTAGCAACAAACATGTTTGGAAAATGTAGCTCTAAAGAGAATTAGTAACTAATATAATCGGGGTTTGCATTGAGATTGCAATAACTTATATCCAATTTGGTCAAAGAACACAAATTTGATAGAGAAGTTGATAACAAGCCCATGGAATTGGGACTTCTCAGCCTAAATCCTCTAAAAGATAGTTTTTTAAGAGTTTTGAAGAGGGCATTGGAAGAAGGCATTGGTCTTGTAGTAGTTCCACTCATAAGTTGTGCATTTAGCATCAACTTATTTAGGTTTCTAAAAAATAAAAAATAAAAAATAAAAAGCATAAACTTATTTAGCTTGTTGCTAAAAGTATGTCAAAGTAATCCAGTACTTTGAAAAAGTGAGATTTTAAAATGTTATCTATAAAAGATAAAGTTAAAAGCTATACAAAAAAGTTAAAGTCAAATGAACACTAAAAAAAGTCCTAAGAAGAGACATGAGATTTTCACAATCTCTTAACTTCAATGAAACAAGTCAAATACACAATTGGTGTGGGCAATTTTGCAATAGCAATGTCATCCAATAAAAGCTCTTATACATGTTTCATGTTTTCCTTACAACTCTATAATTCTTTTTTACTTCTGAGTAGGCAAAAAAAAAAATAATAATAATTTCAAGAGACTTCATATCAAATTTGCTTGGAAGAGTTTTAAGGTTCTCTAGCCTTTTAAAATAAAAAATTTTAATATTTTAATGAACTCCGATTGATGGGTGCACCTAAGGTCAATTTATACAGTCTCCAAGAACTATTCTCAAGAACTATGATTCCGGTGAAGTTTGGGGTTTCAATAAGTTTTTCAAACTTGCTTAATTGGATGGATTTTAGGCTATCAAATAATTGTAAAAAGCAACTGGGGAAAAAAAATCTTAGGTACTACAAAACGTTGCAATTTAATGAAACTTAAAAATAAAGTTGTATAAGGTGCAACCTATACTACTTTGGTTGGAAACTTGATAAAATATATTTTGAAGGGTATCCATTTCAATTATAAAATCTTTAGCCACTAGGAAGATATTTGGGATTCATGCAAAAGGTGAATAATTATCAATTACTAGTCGCAGACCCACGCGTTGCGTGTGATAATGTTTTAGATAAAATACTATTCTAGTCCCTAGATTTTATAAAGAGTTTTTTCTTTTTTGGATAGTTTTATCATATTTTTCGTAATCTTATTTATAACATTTTTTATCATTATCATATATTTATTGGTTGATGATTTGTATAAAATAGACATTAAATGAGAGGTAGAACTATTCAATAATTTTTTTTTAAGTCATGGTGTATGAAGATTATGATTATATAAATATAAATATAAATAAATATATATATATATATATATATATATATATATATATATATAAATTTCCCTAGTAGAGTTTGATTAGTTTTAAGTTTAAATTTTTTATTATTGTATTCAATTATTGATTTTATTGCACTATAAAGTTTTTAATGTCCTCTGTATAGCCATCTCTATTTTATTTCTTACTCCTCTTTACCATCTTTTTATTTTCCAAATAACAGTTATTAATTGACGTTTGATTTCATTTCTTTTTTTCTTCCTTCATTTATTCTTTATTATTTTATATGTTCCTTGCTAGTTGTAAATTTTATTGTTATTAATAAGAAATAGATATCATGGATGGCTTAAATAGTCATAAATGTAGTTATGTTATTGGTATGTCAAAGGTTTTTATTTTTATTTTTTATGGGGGATGTGGCTGAATTTAAATGTTAATAAAATGATATGAGAAAAAAATAAAAATGAAATACATAACAATAAACACTAACTTATCCAAATAATTCTATGTAATATAATAATAGTACATTCTTATATACTATTTTTAATTATTTATAATGCAATATGATTATATTTAACAATCAAAGTCATAAAAAATAAAAATAAATAAAAACTTAAAACACAAAACTAAATCCCATAAACCAAAATAGAGTTCTAAAGAATACAAAACTTTATCAAGCTAAAATAGAGATGCAAGAAAAATAAAAATAAAAATCCACCAAAAAATTGAGGGAGAAAGAGTTGGAATTAGCCACTTTTTTGTGAGAGAAAATTTTATAAAGAATGGAAGAGTGAATGACAAATTTATACTAAGAGGATAATAATAAAAAGAAACAAAATAAAGGAAGATAAAAGGAAAGAAGAAGAGTGATATCAATATAGAATGTTTGGGAAGATAAAAAGGTAAAGAGAAGGAGAAAGGTTGGAGAAAGTGTAAATGTTAAAAAAAATTAATACAATTTGATGAGCACAATAAAAAATTACATTTTTTTTAAACAAAAAGAGAGAAAATATAAATAATTTAATGATAAGGAGGATGTGGTTGAATTTCAATATTGAGTAAAATAAAAGAGAAGAAAAAAAGAAGAAAAATTAAAAGATATAACAATAAATACTAAATTATCCAAATTATGGTATGTAATGAAATACTATTTTATTGTTATCTACTATCTTTAACTTTTTATAATGTAATCGGATAAAATTTAACAATCATAGAGCAAAATAATAATAATAATAACTTAAAACACAAAACTAAATTGTATCAACCTAAATTAAAGTTCTTAAAAACATAAAAATTTACAAACCTAAAATGGAGATGTAAGAAAAAATAAAAATCCGCCGAAACATTGGGAGAGAGAGAGAGAGAGAGAGAACCTTTTTGTGAGAGAAAACTATGCAAAGAATGAAAAAGAGTGACAAATTTATAGTAAGAGGGAAGGGATATGAAAAGACAAATAAAGGAAGATAAAGGGAAAGATGAATGACAATATTAAAGTTGATGGTAGTGGGGAGATGAAAAGATAAAGGAAGAAGAAAGGTTGAAGAAAGTGTAAATATTAAAAAAAAAAAAGTGAATGTAAAAAAAATTATAGGAAAATTGGAAATAAAAAAGAAATATATATAAATGTTAAAACCGACAAACATGAATATGTAAAGTCAATAATATATTTATTTATATATATATATATATTGTAAATAATAATTAATAATAATTATGTGGCGAATGACATGGCGATGAGATGGCGCAACAGGAACTCAGCAGCAATAAATGCCACGTTTCAGCTTTTAGTAATATATAGATATAGATGAGCAATTTAAGATGATGCATATTTGAACAAAATTCAAGATTCCAATATGCCTCTCTTGGTTCAAGCAAATTTAAGTCTATGGCTTGAATTGCTTTTGTTCATAATCTTGAACATAAAGGATTAGTGGGTTGAAAAATGTAAGATTACTAAAACCATTCTCTATTGAATAATATTAAAGGGTATGCGCTCAAGTTTTCAAAATAACATCTTACCATTTTTTTTTTTTTGTAAGAATTTTGTTAATGTCCTCAAGTAACAACAATCTTTAATGCTTTCCACACTCTTTAGCACACTCTTGAAAAAAAAAAAGAGGAAGACAATCTTAAGAGACTAAAATGACAGCTGGGAGCAAAGTTCTAAAATATACATGGGACTAACTGCTAGTTGCTACATGGGACTAGCTCTCTCCAAAAAGCTTGAATTAAAAAAAAAAAAAAAAAAAAAAAAAAAAAAAAAAAAAAAAAAAATTATACCATTTTTTTTTTTAATCTCCAAACAACTGTTAGTTACCCTGCACATAGAATATCAAAGTTTTACCATACATGACCACATCAGTGGCAGGGAAAGGATCTCCCTTCAAAGTTTCCATGTTCCTACTATAAGTCCAAATAAGCCAAAAAATAGAGACACACTACACTTAGAAGTACTTTAAGTTTTCTAAATTGCCATTGATACCCTTCAGCCAGCTCTTGATCCATGCCTGAATCGAGTAAGGCTGAAAGAAATCAGTTCTAACGGATAGTCTAATTAAACCAGATTTCTATATGACAAGAAGAAACAAGAAAGCCTTTTAATAGTTAAAAACAAACAAATAAAACCCATTTTCATACTTTAAATTAAAGAAAACCAAATTGTACGCAAGGGACAAGAAGGAAAAATATAAGAATTAAAATTCTAGTTTATTCATTTTGATTTGTCATGCCTTTTCTTGCCAATCAGCCTTTGCTTATGGACTTCCAAACTGAGGACAACCCATAAGCATAATTTTGAATGTAAACATAGGATAGAATAATAAATTAATAATACCTTTGGCAGTAAAAGCTTTCCAGTTTTGATCTTTACTTGCTTTCCAACACATGATTTCTACTTTAAACCACCAATAAAAACCTTTTCTTGCCATTCTTTTTTTGGTACATTGAAACAAAGGAACCAAAACAACACAAGAAGAAAAGATTAGAATATTAGGAGTTTTCTGTCTGTTATCCAAGCTAATGTTAATAAAGACGTAGGGACAATATTTGTTAGAGATCAACACTCTGCCAAAACGTCCGTCCATCTGTCAATCCCAAACATTTGTAAACTGCTGAATGACAGAGAGAAATCCCAAATCTAGAATCTTCAACAATCCTTCATAAAAAAGCCAATAAAGCTGCTATCAAAGAATCTTTAACAGCCTAGCTGAAACAACCAGCCATGGACAAGGACCTCTATTTTTACCAAAAAAAGAAGAAGAAATTGGATCCCCTTTTTCTTCTCTTACTCTTTCAGCTCTCATCCAACATGGTGTGGAGTTGCTTATCCTGCTGCTGTCTAGGGTTTTCTATGTTTTTGCACTATTAGTTACCCTGCACATTGAAATCAAACTTTTACAATACTTTAACCACATTAGTGGCAGATAAAGGTTCTTTATTCACTGTTGCCTTGTTCCGATAAGCCAATCAAGTAAGGCTGTATGAAATCCGTTCGAATGGACAGATCAAACAAGCTAGATTTCTCTACATGACAAGGGGGGAAAATATGGTCTAAGCTTTCAATATCTTGAACACAAAGGACATAAGTCCTCAGTTGTCTTCTCAATTCAACCCTCACAAGAAGAAAACTCAAAAAAAAAAGAAAAAAAAGAAGAGAAAACTATAATCATTTTAGAAGGTAACTGTAACCTACATAACTGAGTGCATGCAATGCCCTGGGTCCTTATTTAAGGTTGTGCCAGTAAGATCAATAAAAGACCTACTAGCTTGGTTACTACAATTCCTAGTATGCACCAACCATTTTCCTTTTTCGACAAAATAAGACCCAAATTTGGAATGAGGTGTTATGAGCATGTGAGCAACACAAACAGGAATTAGGAAAATTCTCTCAGCATCATTTTGGCTATAGAGTTTTCAAAAGAATTCAGAATTCGGTCCAAAAATATCTTTAACTAAGATAGCTGCCACAACTTTCAGAGAACCTAAGCAATTTCATTGAACATCCCTTTGGGCAAATCCAATAAAATTGGAACCATATGCATATACTTGGATGTTTATAAAGATGTATCATCAGTTTAATATGAAATGTAACCAAAAAAAAGATTTTTCATTTTTAAACGAGATTCAAATAATATTTAGGTCTCATTTATGCCTTTGCAGAAGCATCACATGTGATGATCAGGTGTAAGATGTTTTTCTAAGGCCATTTAGAAATATTACTATTCAATACTATCTATTATTCAGTATTTGTTGTTTGGAAGAAAACAACATGATATAGAACAATAAACCAGTATGTTTGGTAGACGAATTATTCTGCATTTAAAACACCAACAAAAAGCTATTTCTTGCCATTCTTTGTTCATTCTAGTCAAACTGCTAGGAGTCTCATTGACAATTCTAATCAAACATATGGCTTGCAATCCATTTATAAATGTACACTGAAGAGACCAAGATAATGCAGCAACCATCATAAATTGAATTAAGAAGAAAGACAATGACAGTGACTTGCATGTAATTCTTGCCAATTGCTTAGCATTTCACCACATTCCTTGTACTGACTTGGCTCCTCACAATCTTTTTTGTTAACTTCCACTACCACTGCCGAATTGTTGAAATTATGATAGGGAACATCGAAACCCTCATAAGGAATGATGCTATTGTTGGTACACTGAGCCATAGCGCTGTTGAGATCTTCTATGTCTTTCTTGTATATCACATGCAACCCACATTTCTTCACCAAGCCTAAAGGTCCTTTAGTAATTTTAATTCCAATCTCACGAAATCCATTAGCATCACATTCCCACAGTGATTTTCTGTACTCCTCATCCTTGAAGAATTGAGGTAGCAAATAAAATAGTTCAATATGATCTGATAAAACAACCATTCGGCAGGGACAGAATTAAAAACTTTTCCATTGACGGTCAACCTGCATGAAACTGGATAGTCACTTTGAATTTGGTGACGTGGAAGAGAACAAAATACAACGCAAACAGCAATCCCAATCCAGTCATTAGACAAATGAGAAACAGGTTCCATTATATTCACTTCATCCCCAATACATTGAAGGCTAAACCACTCTGGCATTTGACTTCCAGGAAAAAACACTGAATATATATCATTTGAATACTTAGGAGAGAGTCCCTGAAACATACAAAGCAATATGCTTAGAACTATGAGAGAGAGAGAGAGAGAGAGAGAGAAAGAGAGAGACCTGAGGAGACTTTTTAATCACTTCAAAAAACAAGTCAATGAATCCTTGATTGTCAGTTAGTTTACTGCAATTTGAAAGAAAAAGATTCGGTTCAAATGAAGAATTTGGTTTCAATTGATCCGGTAACGTTTCCAATGAGGAGCAACCAAGTCCTCTTATAAAAGCTATACCTAATGGAAGCTTTGGAAAGGATTGAAGTCTCGTGCAATTATTCACCTTCAACCATTTTAGAATAGATAGTTGAGCGATGCTAATTGGAAGGCAACAAAAATTATTTCCACTCAAATTTAAATGTTTTAAAGAGAATAAGCAACCAATATCATTGGGGATTTCCTTGAGATTGCAATAACTTAAATTCAGTCTAGTCATAGAACACAAGCCAGATAGAGAAGATGACAGCAAGCCCATGGAATTGGAATTTCTCGACATTGAAAAAAGAGGGAGAAGCTGAAATTCACCAAAAGCTATTTTTTTTTTAAAAGTTTCGAAAATAGCATTAGAAGAAGCCATCTGTCTGTTCACATCAACACTTTTGGCACTCCCCAAGTTCTCTAGTAGTTTTGAGCATCCGGAAAGATTGAGATCTTTAAGCCACGTCATATTAAAAAAGGTGTTAGGAAGAGACATAAGATTTTTACAATCCCTTAGAGCATTCACATCAGCTCTTGGATAGTTGTGTATAAATGTGTAAAATACACATTTTGATCATTTTTACACATTTTGAAGCAAAAAATACACTATATCAGTCTTTGTAAAATCATCTAAACTTGTGTATAATTTTGGACAAGCTATAGTACCCGTGTAAATTTACACGGACACTGTAGCTCGTTTATAACTTAAAATAATATTATATGTACAGTATTATATGTACAGAAACTCATTTTCGCTCTTTTTTTCTCTCTCATCTCACTGAGCACACCAACGCCTCTCTCACTCTCAGCTTCCCTCTCCCTCTTGAGTTCTTCCTCTCATATTCTTTTGCTCATTCTCATCACCGAATTCTTTTGGTCATTCTCATCACCATGGGAAATAAAATGTGATCGGTTTAGGAGTTTTGCAGTTCCGGTGAGGAGGGTGGATCATTGGGTTGACGGAATCTTCTCTATTGACAGACGTTAGGGCTGATTTCTCTAAAAAACATAACAAATCCAACCACCAAACCCAGCGCCACCACCAAACACCGCAACCTAGCACAGAAAAATATCCCAAAATCAACAGAAACTCAAAAATCAACCCAACCCAAAATCAACAGAAACCCAAAAATCAACCCAACCCAAAATCAACAGAAACCCAAAAATCAACCCAACCCAAAATCAACAAAAACCCAAAAATCAACCCAACTCAAAATCAATTAAAAATCACTGGGAAACCAAACCCAAAAACAACACCCACCCACCGGAAAACCCAGACCAACGGAGCCGGATCTGCCGTCCGATCTGCTGCCACTGCTGCCGTTGGGTCTTCCATTGCTGCCGCCGGATCGTCCACTGCTGTCGTCGGTTGGAGGTGGGAGGCGAAGGGTCGGTTGTGGAGGAGAGAGGGAGGGCGAAAGTGAAAGGAGGCCGATTCGACTGTGGCTGAGGCAGCGGCGGCGGCGAGCTGGATCGGCGAGCTGGATCGGCTGGATCGGCGAGCTGGGAGTGAGTGAGGGAAAGAGAGAAAAGGATGACTGAGCTGAGAGAGAGAAAAGGATGACTTTGCTGAAGAGAGAATGCGTGAGAAATGAGAGAAACGGGTAGGGAAAGAGAGAAAAACTGTTGTAATAACTAATAATAAAAAAATAATAAATAATATTATTTAATTAGAATAGATTTGTAAAATAGATGAACTGATGTGGGTGTTTTAAAAATGTGATAGTGTAAAATAGAAAAAGTAGCTTTTTTCGTGTAAAATAGATGATAAATTTACACGAGCTGGTGTGGATGCTCTTACATTCAATGAAGCAAGGCCACTCAAATTCCCAATTGATGTGGGTAGTTTTTTAATAGCTGTGCCATCCAAGTCAAGCTTTGTTACATGTTCCATATTCTCCCCAAATTCTGGAATTGTTTTTATTTTTGAGCAATCAGAAAGAATAAGGATCTTTATAGACTCCATCTCAAATTTTCTTGGAAGACTTTTGAGATTTTTACAACCTTTTAGATTAAGAACACTAAGCTTTTTCAACATCTACCAAGATTGTAAAAAGCCAAAAACAAAATATTTTCTAGCTTCAAAAACCTTATAGTTTAATGAAACTATTGAAAGAAAAGTTGTAGAAGGGTATTTATTACCTTTGTTCCTGTCCAAAGTCGTTCAATGTTGCTAAAACACATGTGAAGTTCAATCAACTCATTTGGTTGGAAACTTGTTGGCAAAGATTTTGAAGTGTACCCACTCCAATCAAGAAATCTTAAGTCATTAGGAAGATCTTTGGGATCATACATGAGGTGAAAATTTTCAATTATGAGGAATTTCAAATTAGGCATCTTTGAAAAAGAACTAGGATCCCAATGTGCTTGTTTCAACTCGGGTAAAGTTAAGACTATGCCTTGAATTGTTTTTGTTCCCTAATAATCATGAACAAAAGGGATTAGTGAATTGCAAAATGTATTTTATCCAAAAGTACTTTATGTTAAACTATGTTGAATAATATAATTAATAAGGTATATTCTTGGTTTCTTTCAATAACTTCTTACCGTATTTTTTGTTAACACACTATCAATATCTTTATACAACCACAATCTACTACACTTTTCAGGTTGGTCTTTCAGGCACTTCTTACGGACTATATCTCGACCCATTTCTTGGAGTAAATCATGCATCCACAATCGATTGTCTTGATACCTAATGAGAGATTTATCAGTAAGAACCCTTAATCCAATTTTGGGGTAAAGCTCAAGACAATCTAATATTGCTATAATAGTTTCTTGATTTCTATAATTCAAGAAACATGCAATATGCAAGAAAATTTCCTTCTCCATTTTTTGTAGTCCATAAAAAATTATTTGAAGTACATCTAGAATTTTTCTTTCAGGAAATTCTTTAAGCCTATCTAATTCACTTTTCCATTCATACGTACTTCTACTGTACAGAAAGGAACCCAAAACCTCAATGGCTAAAGGAAGACCATTAGCATAATCTATAAAGGCTTGGCACAACTCTAGATAATCTTTAGGTGGATGCTCTTCACCAAAAGCTTTTGAATTAAAAAGATGAAGAGCTTCCTCATTACTCAATCCTTCAGCCTCATATATATCATCTACTTTATATGACATTAGCAAATGCACATCTCTTGTTGTTATGATAACTCTATTACCTAGGCCTAACCAATCATGCTTTGCAACTTATTTATACAACTGGTCTAATTCATTTACATCATCAAGAACAGGAAGAATCTTTTTGTGACGTAACCTATTCTTGATCATGAAAACTCCATCATCAACGTCTTTTACTTTTATGTCTCTAAGAGTCAAAAGATCATTCAAAAGTGTTTGTTGTAATTGAAGTATGCCATATTTTTCATAAACTTCCCTGACATTAGAAATAAAACTATATGCTTCAAATTGATTGGAAATCATTTTGTAAACAACTCTTGCTAGAGCTGTTTTACCCATTCCTCCCATCCCCCTAATTCCTATAAGGCGAACACCATTTGACTTTATAGCTAAATGTGTCATTAGTTTCTCAACTCTGGAAGTTATTCCCACTAGTTCCTTGGTATCTATGAAAAGCGTATAACTTAGTTTATTTAGTATCTCTTTTACAATGTCTTCAATAACTTCTGCTTTAGGCCTACAATGAAGAGAGAATAATAAGTAGTGAGTTTGAACCTTCCATGAAATCCCAACAAATAAATGTATATACAACCTATAATATAAAATCTAAACGTATCATTTAGTTTAGTTTCATTCCTTCAGAAACCTAGGTTTAATTTGAGACATATACAATATATACTCTATATTAAAATATGAATATTAGTTGGATTAAAATAAAATAAAATAAAATCTAATTTCATGCTGCCTATGTTTCCATGTTTGGGTGGGTTTCAAATCAGATAAGATTTTGATCAGGATAGTATAAGCAAGTAGCAAAACCAGGATTTTTTGCCCTTTAGTTAACAAAAAAAATAACGATATTTTGCATGCAAGATTTGCTTTTATAGCACAAAATGTTATCTTAAAACAAAAGTTACTTGGAGTTCCACTTAGCTTAATTGGTAAAATCTTTTATCGTCGAATAAGAGATTTAGAGCTTGATCTCCATCTACATCAAAAACCAATATCCCAAAAATCAATTGATGTCTTGATTTGATGATGATAAAAAAAAAAAAAAAAAAAAAATTAGGAGTAGATGTCATATGTTAAAACTATATAAAAATAAATAAATAAATAAAAACAAAGGTCACTTTGTGTTCCGTTGCATTTAATTTAGTTAAATATTGTCCATATGGAAATAATAAATGTCCTATAAAATGATGAAAAGTCCAACCCACGAATAGATTAAAGGTTCCTAGTTTAACATGATTATTTATTTGAATTTTATTGGGATAGAATAAAAGTTTATTATTTGTCAACAAGAATAATTTTATGTTTTTCTTTCACCAAAGAATAGGTATTAAAGTTTTATATATAAGCAGCACTACAAAGAGTTTGAACATATAATTTTTGGTGAATTTGAGAGTTAAATGACAAATTTTTGTCTCATTTGTCTAGTGTGTTATTGTAAGAACACCTTTGGTTGAAATGATAATGTAAAGTTGTGATTTACAACTATTTTATGTTGGTTTTAATTTTGTGCCAAATTTGATTGTAATTTCTTCAATCATTTTTCCCTGTATGCATGTGGGTTTCAATTGTAAGGGATGAGTGTGAGAGAGTGTGAAAACTCAAGCTTCAAAGGATGAACAAGAGGTTTTTGTGAGTGTCTCGCGAGAATCTTACCCGTGAAAGAGCCATGTGTATAGCACATGACTGGAAGATGAAGAGTCATGCCAGCCTGAAGGTTTTCGCAAGTGTCTCACGGGTAAAGCCAACCCGCGAAGGACTCGTAAAACATTCTGTTTGGCAAAAAGTGAACTTTTTGTTTACCAAGTCTTTACTCATACTATATATACCCTCATTACCCACATGTGGTAATGAGTGTTTTTTAGAGAGAAAACCCTAGAAAATACACTTGAGAGTTAGAAATTGATATACCCACAATCATCTACACATTTCTTTGTAGTTTTCCTCAACTCCTACCTCTCCATCTCTACATCCTTGAGGTTGATAGCCCAAACACTTACCACACCTATTCTGAGTGTCAAGTGAGATTTTAGTGCTGTTGGGAAGCATTGGAAGGAGCCATTTATTGGGGGATGCAATCGGGTTAAACTGCGGGATTCGAAAAGTTAGAAAAGACAAGGTTTCGAGAAGCTAGTTGGTAGCAGGAGCTTGGAGGGCTCAAGTACATGAGGTAGACTAGGTTTGGAGGATCTTTTGTTATTCATGTACTCTAACTTTATTCTCTCGTGAATCGATTTCGACTTGGAGGGTTGCGGAGAGGTTTTTCGTTGAATTCTTTGGTTTCCTCTTCGATAACACGTCTTAGTGTTATCTTTTGTTTGTATCTCTCTTCCCTATTCTTAAGCTTTACTTTATATTGTTGATAATGGATGAATATGGCTTAGGGTAGTGATAACGATTGTTTGCGCTTCTTACTCCTATTCCGTACTTTGTATAAGTTAGAGTAAAAGCTATCTAACTGTAATTTTAATTTGAGAGTCTAAACAAGCTCTTGTGTATATATACAAATTTGAGCTTTTAGATAACTTGTATTACTTTATCTTTATGACAGTTGGGAGTGCAGTTACCTTTTTCTCATAATTGTTAGTGAGATTTTTTGTGAGTAACGTTATTTTCATAATATTTTTACAACAAATTTTAAGTGGGAAATTATCACTGGTTCCAATTTGCACCCACCACTAAAATAAGGTAATTAGTTACAACTTGTTACCTAGAATTTATTGTGAGATTGTTATTATGGATGTAGATTGTTGTTGTGGATGTAGCCTTTCATTTTTTTTTTTTTTTGTTAGTGAATGTAAGCATAGAGTTTGTCAAATTATGTTAACATTTGTGTCTAGTATTGCTTTCCATAATTTTTCTAGAACGGCCACAAGAATTTGTATTTGCTTGAGCTATTGTACATTTCAAATTAATCACCCAATAAAAAATAGTACATGAAGCAAGTATTTTGGTTGAGCTTTTCAAGGCTCCACAAAGTCCAAGTGCATCTCAGATTATTGATGCATAAAATATGTTCTATTTTATATGTACGCTATTGGTGCGCACCATTGTTTTAAAAACCGGACCGGACCGGCCGGTCCGACCGGTTCAACCGGGAACCGGGAGCCAATCCGGTCCGGTTAAAAGCCTCAAAACCGGTCAATAACCGGTCAACAACCGGAAAACCGGCCAAAAACCGGTCAAAAACCGGGGTTGAACCGGAAATTAAAAAAAAAACGGTTCGATGACCGGTTCGGTTTTTAAAACCATGGTGCGCACTAGTAGAATTTCATTAAAAGTTATAAATGTTATCAAAGAAAATATTTCACTTATATGTTAAAGTATATGTTAAAGTGATTTGTAGTTCAATTAGCACCTCTTGATATTTTTAATAGATATGTTTGTAGTACAAATTAGAATTCAAATCTCATCTCCCATAAATATTTCACTTTTATCATTAAATTGAATAATAAAATAGGTAATAGAAATAAAATGAAAATTAATTTAAGTTACATTTCGATAATTGATTATTCAAGACTAAGTTTACTACATAACTTAAAAACTATGATAGATGATTAAAGTAACTTGAAAATTGTTTATCAAAAAAAAAAAAAAAGTAACTTGAAATTCTTGCTCTTATGTACTGAGACACAGGAAACATATACAGCGTGTATGACAACTTTTTAAAAAAATCTCAGTGGCTATTTTCTTTTTTAAAAAGAAATTTTATTTAGCAAAATCAAGGCCCTCACCACTATGTTTGTAATTTTACATAATTCAATTTGAAAGCTCTTTTTTAAATAGAATTTTATTTTGCCTAATTATAATAACAGTCTTTAATTATATTGCTACTTTATTTGTAATTGTTAGGTTTTATATTTGTGTTGGCTAATTCCTATGTTAAGTTTAATAAGTTTTAGAGAGGGTTGTATTTAAATAGTTTTCTTAATATCAAGTCAAGGAGTAACATTGAAGAAATCAAGTTTGAGAATACTCGTTCGAGTACACTTCATACAAAAAGTTTACAAACTCTCGCTTGACATATTATTGCCCAAACTTAAATAATAAGTTTGCTCAATTGTGATTTCAGTAAGAAGTAAACTTTCTTTTCTAGTCTAACAACTTAAAATTTTCCACGTTGAGAGGCATCATCACTAATCACTCCATGAGGATGTAATGGAGATGCTGTTGTTTCAGGGGAGGCAAAATTAGCTTCAATCTTTAATTTGAGATGCAGCACATTTATCCTTATTCGATTTCTTATTCCTTGAGAAAAATAAACTTGAAACCTTCCCTTTGAATGATGATTTCATGCCCTTTGCTTTTGTCAGCTCCTTGGGAACATGTGTTTTGACCACCTCAATATCAGAAACTTCAACATTGAGCCTGGCACCATACACTGTAGAAGACGCAGGAACAGATTTTGACCTCAGAAGATTTTTAGGAGAATCAACCACACCTTCTTCTTTATTTAAATTATTGGTTACACATGAGACTGATTCCCATGGTTCTTGTTCTTTATTACTATCCTTGTCCTCAGATCCCACTGACTTCTTTGTATCCGAAAGAGCAAGCATCTCACCCAAAGTACTAGAGCTTCTCCGGGCATGTCTTTGTTCTTGAGAAGTCCCATGTGATGCCATCATGGCCCATCTTTCAGAGAGTCGCTTCTTTGCTTCTCTACAAACTGATGACTCTGGAGAACATGATGCACGGCTGAAGGATGAAGTAGAATAAGGGCTACCAAACATAATGATGTAATCCCATGAATGCCTAGGAGACGGTGACATGACTTCAGAATCACTAAGATTTCCCGCTGCATACTCATTCTCTGATTTGTTAAATGAACTCTCATCACCAGTGTAGCCATTGGAAAAAAGAGAAGAAAGCAAAGTCTCATCCCTACGGTGACCCATCAAATTTTCACGCATCTGCCTGGTGATCTCCTTTGCCATTTCCCTTGATTCTAATATTTCAGTTTCTTCTGCTTCCTCGTAAAAGCTTTCACCATGCAATATTTTTGGTGATAAGGAAGGTGAAGAAACAACAGCCTTGATGTCTTGACTCTTGCCAGGGCTAGGCTTCAATGCCACTATTCTAGTTGGTTGAAAAGGACTTTCATCAACTTTCTGATTCACAGAACTAGAAGAATATCCAGGGTCACCTTTGTCCCACATAACTGCTTGGTTCACCTTAGCTGGCTTCTTTATTTGTTTATCATTCTTCTTCCCTGATCCAACAAATTTGTCATTATCAACCATCTTCAAAGGTCTAAGAACAGTGGTACGCTTTGTAGACTTCAGGTCATATAGATGTTGGGAAAATAAGGTATTTGGTTCTTGCAAAATCTTCAGTAATAAATCTTTATTGGAACTTAAAACTTCCAATGCATCTTGAAATTCCTTAGATTGGCGAAGCCTTTCATCTGTAGAGAGTCGCTTTGCTTCCATGAAGTTTTGACGAACAAGAGCCATCTTTTTCTCTATCTGATCTCCAAGAGGACTCCATGTCCTTGCCACACCTGATCTACTCCTTGAGAGCGAAGAACCTGCCAAACAACCAATTCCATCTCAACAATAACTAGAAATAGTATGAAATAATTTAAATTTATTTGTTAAGTTAAAAATGCACACCCACAACCATACTCTCCATCTCTTTATATATATATATTAAGGAGGAAGTCTCTTTATATATATATTAAGGAGGAAGTGGTATTAAATTAGGGGTCCAGTTAATATGTGCCCTTAGGGCAAACATTAACAAATCCATTATTGGAAAAGTTTTATCGGGACTTTTTCAATTCCTGATAAACTTTTTTCCAAAATCGGTTTACTATTGTGTGCCCTTAGGGCACACATTAGTAAAATCCTTAAATTAGAGCTCATCGGCAATAATTTAATCTAAAATATACAACTAAAGAAACCATAAGAGAAGTAGCCGGCCTGGTTGAGGAGAGAAGAGGATATTGTAATTTAACAACAATATTACTCAATTGAGCACAAAATGCTAATTACTTTAAGCCTCTATCTGGTGGGGAATATATTATTTTATGATTTATACCCACCCATGAGAGAGAGGCATTGACAGAGAAAGCAAAGTAACTAACCACCAAAGAAGGGGATCTACATCAACCTGAAGGAATTTACGCATGATGCCAATAATACAGGCCAAGCAGACAGATGAACAAAATTAAATCAAAATTCTCCACTAGCATAATGTATATTGTTCAAGAACTTCAGAACGTACAAGGCAATTTAAAAGTTATAGTTAACAATGCCAAATGACATTGCACGTAGTTCTTTTTGAAAACAACAACAATACGCAAAAAAGAAATCCAGTAATGGAATAGACTGACATTAAAACAAGTGAACTTTAACAAATGTGGCTGTCAAAATTTTTTTGATTACACGATTAATACAATCATATGCCCATAACTGCTCAAGAATTTATAGAGTAACTGATTACCAAAGAAAAGATCAGTAAACAAAAATTATAGTCAAGAATATTTTACATTTTACATATGAACCGCAAAGCAAAGCGGAAAATTTCATGGCAAATTAGATAACAAAATGAAGAGAAATATGAGAAAGGAAACTACCATCACGATGTGGTTTATCAGTAAGCATCTTGTTTCCGGCAATGCCCGAACTCAAATCGAAAAGGTTCACCATTCTTCCCAGACATCCTGGGATGGGTTTCTCAGTAGTGTAAGGTTTCCTGCTCTGAATCCCATTCATTTTAAACGCCTGTAGTGACAATACTTCAGAAAATTAATCCCAAAATACCATCTTTCCTTCAATAATTAATTATAAAAAATAAAATGCATACATAGAAGCATTTATACATTTTGAATACATTCCATATATTCTACACAAATAAGGAAAGAACAAGAAGACTGTAATCCTAATCACCCAAAACCTTGCATACATATAAATCACTCCTACATTTGCTTACCAAAAAAAATTAAAGCTCAAACACAGATGTTATTTTTTACTTAAAAGCAGGTAAGCTTCATGTTCCCCTACAATAAATAAAATAAAATAAAGATAATAGATGTAGAGAGTGAGAGGGAGAGAGAGAGAGCTATTTGTTTAAAACACTGTTTATGGCCTAAAGTAATGTGAAAATGAGAATTACAAAAGACAAGTCCACTTCTATGCAGAAAGAAAATTAACCATATTCGCATGAGATATCACATCAATTCATGCGTCACTATATTCCCTGATCAAACTCAAGGTAAAGCTTAATTAAAATACTCCATTAATATTTCAAAAAAAAAATCCTAAAAAATAACTCCATACTTTTTTTTTTTTGAGTTTTGGCTGAGCTACACTGATCAAAGCCTCTAAAGTCTCAAAGACCCTAAAACTAAATCTCACTGATACCCACTTAGTAAAAAAAAAAAAATGCTCAAAGGCCCAAATTTTGATTCAAAAAGGCAAAACCCAGAACAGAAATGAACCAAAATTACGCATATTTATACTAAAAAAAGTTAATTAAAACATACCCGAAAAGGAAAAACAGAAAATTACGTGGGACTAAAAGTAGACTGTAACAAAAAGCAGAATTTTGAAGTGCACAAAAAGCTGCACTTCGAGCAGAAAACAAAAGCAAATCTAGAAAGAGAGTAAATTTGATTCGAGTATCATAGAGATCCAAAAGAGGGCAAAAAGCTCAAGTCCCCACCCAAAAAAAAAAAGCACTACATTCACAGAAATGAAACCCAAAGATTCACAGACCCAGAAAGCAGAAACCAACAAAAAAGAGTGTGATATAAAGTGAAGCAAATATAGAAAGAGAGGATGTGGGGGTGGGGAGGCGGGACCTGGGGTGGCCGGAAATGGCATTCCGGTACGGCGGAGAGATGAGTTGGATCTGACGTGGCACGATGGGATCCGCGGGTCTCTCTCTCTGACTGGATGTGCGTGTGAAACGAGTGTGTGTGTGTGTGTGTGTGTGTGTGTTTGTGTTAGATAGAGAAAGAGAGAGAGAAGTGGAAGTGAGGTGGTTTTGTTTTGGTGGTATATTGTGGGTAGTTGTTGTAATTGAAAAATTGTAAAATTATGGGAAGGCTTTGATTGTACAATTATTATACTCTCTCTCTCTCTCTCATATCATACCATGTTTTACTCTCCCACCGACTATGTGTCTTACTCTAAATTGCCTTTTTTTTTCTTCTTCTTTTTTAAGGGACTCGACTTATAATTAGGTTGTATCCGCTTGTGAAGTGAGTTTAAAGTCACCTTATTTTACTATTTAACTTATTTTTGATACTATTTAACTTATTTTTTATTACTATTTATGGTTCTACTAAACTTTTTGATATTATTCGCGGGTCTCATTGTACTATTTCAGCTAGTTTTTACTTTTATCTACAGTATTTTTAGCAAAAAGTTTAGTTTTAACTAAATAAGTTGTTTCCAATCGAACTCTTAGTATTTACAGTACTTTCAACAAAAATTTTAGTTTTAGCTAAACAAGTTGTTCCCAATTAGACTCCTAGTATACTGGAGCCAACTCAATCCATTTTTTTTTTCTTTTTTTAAGGGACTCTTTTTTTTCTTTTTTTTAAAGAGACTCATCTTAGAGCCAACATTTCAAATACCACATATTCAAATCTTGTCCGCTTCATTGCATTGAGCACTTAGAGCTATGTCTTCCCTTTTCTCAGGTTGTGCTTATTTTTATGAGTTTTTTTTTTAAAGAGATTGTTGCATATACTTAAATAAATAAATAAGAGAAGAGAGAGATTACTACATACTACATAGACTTAAATTTAATTAGCATTGTCAAATTTTAAACATTACACAAAAAATTAATTAAAATTTGATTAATTATATTGTTGATGTTGCAATTATCACATTATTATTATTATTATTATTATTATTATTATTATTATTATGGTTAATTTATAAATTTCTTTTAGTATAATTAATAATATTTTTTAATATTTTTTCCATAATAATTTTACTTTTGTGATTAAAAACAAGAAATGTATATTGATGTTTTGGGAATTTTTATGATTTTTAATTAATTCAACCATTAAAATCTTTTATTGACCAAGAAACCTAGTATCTTAATCCTGTCTATATTAAAAATATATATATTAGCGTTTTGGTATGATCTATACCAATTATCATAGAGTTGAAAACTATAGATTTAAATACTATCATATGATCATGTTTAGGGGAAAAAATGGTGGGAATTTTTCTATTGTTATTTTAAAAAATAAAAAATCTTAAGGTATTTGCAATATTGTACTCCTAATCTAGGGCATTTTTGGTTTGGCCTTCTTTTGTTTTGGTGATTCAAGGTTGGGATCCAAAATTTATGTCGATTTTGCCTTAAACTATTTTAGATTAAATATTTTTTAGATTTTTTTAGAAGGAAATATATATATATATATATATATATATATATTAGTTGGATTTCTTTTTTACATCCAAAAATAATTAAATTAATTCAAAAAATATTATGTACATTTTTTTCGAGGAACTGGCAACCAGGGTCTCTAAGTTTACTAAAATGGATTAAGGAGTTCAAATCTTCAAATTATACTAACAAACAATTTGTAACTTATGGGTTTTGGTTAACTTATCTATAAAAGTCCCTAGAAAGTATGAGCACTTGAAGATTATTTGTATTAGGAAGCAAAAATTATAAATAAATAATAAATAAAAAAAACTATAAAGTCCCTTGTCATCAATTAAGTCACCAATTCGAATTCTAGAGAGAGAGAGAGAGAGAGAGAGAGAGATGGATGTTAGCTAACTTTATTCCATAATATGCCTTTTTGTCCAATAGGAAGGAGAAATGTTGAGCACTCTTCTAACTAGATGAGTTCTTACATTCTCTTCATTCATTCATTCACTAAATCAAAATTTATACATGAATTTTTATTGAGATAAAGATAAATATCTTATTTCCTTAGAATTTAACACACAAAAAATCATGACATATCATAATTCAAACTAACCTAAGTCATCTTTGCCCAAACTAATTTATTTGAATCAATACAAAATACCTTTATCATTATTACCTAGTGTTATTCAAAACTCATAACAAAAAAAGTAGTTACATTAGCTGGATTTGGGTTTTTTCAAACTCAAAAAAAGTCAAACTTGAATTTAGTTTTATCTATGTATTTATAATCGATATCTGGTAGTTTATTAAAAATGAATATTATAGCTTATAAGAATTTCATTAATAATAAAATGGGTAATTACATTCTTCTCTCTTGAGGTTTGAGAAAATGATACTCCACCTCAACTCGAAAGGGACAAAATATTTTCCCCTTGACACCCTTTTGACCAAATTTTGTTAAAGTGAGGCACTAAAAAATTAGATTCATTGTCCTAGAAGAACTCCTATGAAGGAAGAAGAATTACCTTTCTTTATTTCTTATTCCCTAATTCTAAAATCAATTGATTTAATTAAAGAGTTTTAAAAAAATTGGATGAATTTTTATTTTATTGTTTTTCTTTTTCCAACAAGTAGTGGAGAGATTAATCGTTGCAAGTCATTTGGTGCTTGATAAACTTTGCATTTATTTATGTTCTAAAATTATCCAAGAGAAGACGTTACACATTTGTTACGCTCATTGATAACAAAGTGTAACGGACGGAGCAACGGTCACAGAGTGAGCTGTAAACTTCAGAGAAAGATTTTGTAACGTACTAGCTGTTGAGCATAAATACAGCAATTCATTACCCATTAATGAGGCACGCAACTATAAAAAGAGAAGGCAATAGAAGTTAAAGGTACACACACAAAAATACTCTACGAAAATCACTCTCCAGTCGATTCTCTCTAAAATCTTTCTCCCTTACTGACTTAAGCATCAGAGTCGGTTTGGCTAATGCCACACCAGCGTGTTACTCTTCCACCCAGTTCATTTTGTAGGTTTTCCTCCAACAGAGACAACCCTAATCACAGCTTCGTCCATCCACTATGACGAGGAGCTCAACTGCTAATTTTTTGCATCATCAGTTTGGCGTCGTCTGTGGGAATTGCTAATAATTCAATCCATCTTTCCTAGTGACAAAAGAGTTCCTCGAAGTATGAGACGGAGCCAGAAGTTGTGCAACAGCAACAAATCCAGGCCCTCCTAGCTAATGTGGAAGAGCTGACTCGCCAGAATGAAGAGTTGCGAAAGACAATAGAGTCCCAAAACCCAAAACGTCAGCGAACAGTTGAAAACCAAAATGAGGAAAAACAGCTGAGAAGACTTGAAAGGCACAATAATGAAGAAGAATCAAACTCCCAAGCCAACAAGCGAGACAGGACCTTAGGAGAAGATTCCTTTAGGATGGAGAATGAGCTTCGCAACGTGAGGAAGGAGATGGATGAATTAAGAAGTGCCATGAAGGACAAAGGCGAGAAGAATTTGGATGGGATGATTCAAATGACGGACTCACTATTCACCATTGAAGTACTAAACCATCCCTTCCCACCGAAATTCTGTCTCCCACAGCTAGAATCATATGATGGTTCCAAGGATCGCTTGGATCACATTGAATCATTTAAGACACTAATGTTGTTGCAGATGACCCCAGATGAGGTGATGTGCAGGGCATTCCCAACGACACTGAAAGGAGCAACCAAAGTATGGTTCAACAAGATACCCCCAAGAACTATTGCAAATTTTGGAATAACTCAACAAGGGTTTTGTTCATCATTTCATTGGGGGGCAAAGACACAAGAAGCCAACCGGTCATCTTCTCAACATTCAACAGGCAGAAGGAGAATCACTAAGACAGTACGTGACCTGATTCAATAAGGAGCTACTGCAGGTAGACGAAGATGAAGATCAAGTCATCCTAACAACTTTCCAAGCAGGGTTTCTACTCGGGGATTTTTTCTTCTCAATCACCAAAAGCCCACCAAAAATGGAAGCTCAAAAGTACATGAATGCAGAAGACGCGATGCTTGCAAAAGAAATGAAAGGAAAAAGGAAGAGAGACGAAGGAACGAGCAGCAATCGCGATAAGAAGAAGGAGACACGAAGTGTTGGGCAGATAGTAGGAAAAAAGAAGGAACTTCCGGATAGGAGACCAAAGTTCACTAACTTTACTCCTCTAATAATGCCAATTGAGCAAGTTTTGATGCAGATAAGGGACGATCCCTCCCTGCAATGGCCGAAGCCAATCAGTGCTCCAGCAGAAAGAAAGGACAAGAACAAGTACTATAGATTCCACTAGGACCACGTGCATCGCACCGACGATTGTAGACATTTGAAAGACTAGGTGGAGACTTTAATCCATCAAGGGAAGTTACAGAAGTATGTCAGGAAAACAGAGCCCTACAAATATCAATGGATAGACGATAAAGACAGAGATTGAGAAGCAGGAGATAGCAAACCTCCTGCAGGAGAGATAAAGATGATCTCAGGAGGATTGACGACACGCGGAACGCTGAAGTCCCTGAAAAAAGCCCATGAGAAAGAAATAAATAGTGTTCATTCACAGCTCCCTCCAGTGAAGATGCCAAGGAATGACAAACCTGATATCGTCTTCTTAGAGAGAGACAGTCACGGCATTAGACAACCTTATGACGATCCACTGGTAATCATGCTCAACTTATAAGCTTGGGAAATTCTTGGGATTCATGATGTCCCAACGAGGCATAGAGTCAAATCTAAACAAAGTAAAGGCAATAATCGAGGTTAAATCACCAAAAACAGAGAAGGAGGTTCAGAGCTTGACAGGAAAGGTCGCAGCTCTAAATAGATTCGTCTCTAGGGCAACGGACAAGTGCATGCCATTCTTTAAGGTCTTAAAAAAGGCCTTTTAGTGGACTGATGAATGTGAAGAAGCCCTTGCAAAGTTAAAAGAGTACTTGACGAAGCCACCATTACTAAGTCCCTCAGTGATGGAAGAAAAGTTGTACATTTACTTAGCAGTGTCTAATACCACAGTAAGTTCAGCACTGATTAGAGAAGAAGAAAATGTCCAGAAGCCAGTCTACTATACCAGCCAGGCATTCTAGGGAGCAAAGGTAAATAACCCAAGGATGAAAAAGATAGCTTTAGCATTGGTGGTCGCTTCCAGGAAACTCCATCCTTACTTCCAAGCACACTCCATCCTTACTTCCAAGCACACTCCATCATCGTTATGACAGACCAACCAATAAGAAAGACGATGAACAAGATAGATGCAGCTGGACGACTCATCCAATGGGTAGTTGAATTGGGCCAATTCCACATCGAATATTGGCCTCGAGTAGCAATCAAAGCCCAAGTACTAGCAAACTTCATCGCAGAATTCACCTACCCTTACAAGGAAGAAGAACTCTCCATGGAAACATGGACAGTCCAAACAGATGGGTCTACCACGAAAAAAGTAGGAGGAGCAGGAGTGGTGCTTATATCTCCAGAAAGAGAAATATTGAAGTATATAGTTAGACTGCGATTCTCAGCAACGAATAATGAGGCTGAGTATGAAGCATTGCTAACAAGATTAAGTTTAGCAAAAGCTCTCGGAGAAAAGAATCTTATTGTCTAAGCTGATTTTTAGCTCATGATTGGACAGACGAAGGGAGATTATGAAGCCAAAGAAGAGAGGATGCAGAAGTACCTGAAGATCGTCTAACAACTCTCGCAGCACTTTGACAACCTAGACTTTGTGCAAATCCCTCGGGCCAAAAATGTAGAAGCTGACTTCCTAACAAGATTGGCCTCGTCAGACGACTACAATGCGCCCTTGAAACTATGTATAGAGATAAGGGGGCAACCAAGTACAGAAGGTGAGCAGGTTTTGAAGATAAAAGAACAAGATGAGTGGATGACTCCCATCGTTCATTATTTGAAAGAAGGATGACTCCTAGAAGATAAAACGAAAGGAAGGAAGATACAAATCAAAGCAGCCCGCTTCGTCATTATTGATGATGTGTTGTATAGATGAGGTTATTCACTCTTATACTTAAGATGTGCTAACTCAAAAGAAGCGGGTTATGTACTCCGCGAGATACACAAAGCAATTTGTGGAAATCATGCTGGAGCAAGGTCTTTAGCAGGAAAAGCACTTAGAGCAGGATACTCCTGGCTGACTTTACAGAAGGACGCACACGACCTCGTCAAAGCATGCAATAAGTGTCAACGCTTTGCAAATGTCCAGACGCAACCAGGAGAGACGATGACACCCATATCCTTACCATGGCCCTTCACCCAATGGGGGATTGACATTATAGGCTCATTCCCTTTAGGGAAGAAGCAACTCAGATTTCTGATCGTCGCAATTGATTACTTCACGAAATGGGTAGAAGCAGAACCAGTAGCAACGATAACAGAGGCTAAAATCACCAGTTTTGTGTGGAAGAACATCATTTGAACCACTACTCTTCTCCAAGACACCCTCAAGCTAATGGTCAAACAAAAGTGACGAATAAAAGCCTGCTTAAAATTATCAAAACTTGGCTTGAAGGGGCAAAGGGGGCATGGTCTGAAGAACTACCAAATGTCCTTTGGGCATATAGGACGACCACAAGAGTTCCAACAAGAGAAATGCCATTTAGATTGATATTTGGCACTGAAGCCATCATACCAGTGGAAGTGGGACTAACGAGCTTCCAAGTCAAAACTTATGAAGGTCAGAAGAACCAGCAGGAGCTTAACAGCAACTTAGATCTAATTGATGAAGCCAGAGAGGAGGTTGTGATGCGAATGACCAAACACAAGGAAGCAATGGCCAGATATTACAACATAAAAGTCAAGGTAAGAAGGTTCAACATAGGAGACCTTGTCATCAAGAAGATATCACAGGCAATGAAGGACCCATCCCATGGAAAACTGGGACTAGCTTGGGAAGGCCCCTATGAAGTAATCTGTCACTCTAGAGAAGGCTCCTACTACCTAAAGTCTTTAGACGACCAGGAACTGCCTCGACCATGGAATATAGAACATTTGAAGAAGTACTACCAGTAAGGAATCTTTTACATTTCAAGTTACCCAATCTTCATCTCAGTATGTACGTTAGTTATTACTTTCGTCATTCATAGATCAATAATACACGAGAGCATTATCCATGTGTATTTATCAATAATTATCCATGAGCTATTTATCAACAAAAACATGTGCAACACTCAAGAGTTATTCTTTGGAGACATCCCAAGAATCTTCGTCATTAAAATTTAAAATCAAAAGCTGTTCATACACAGTCGACATCGTCATAACCATCAAGGTTGTTAATACACAACCATCAAAGTCGACTAAATCAAGAGTTGTTCAAACACAACTATTATCATCGTCATTCAGACATAACCAAAAAAAAAAAAAAAATGGTTAAGCTAAAGATGCTCCAATAGCGTGACTCCAAGTCATGCGTATAACGCAACATTGTCATTACTAATAACGTCATGGCATATAAAAAAAAAAAAAAAAAAAAAAAAAAGGAAGTTGTTCAAACACAACTTCTAATATCGTCATTCAAACATGACTTAATAAAAGTTGTTCGAACACAACTAAAAGAGGAGTTGTTCAAACACAACTTCTAATACCGTCATTCAAACATGACTCAATAAAAGTTGTTCAAACACAACTAAAAGAGAAGTTGTTCAAACACAATTCCTATCATCGTTATTCAAACATGACTCAATAAAAGTTGTTCAAACACAACTAAAAGAGAAGTTGTTCAAACACAGCTCCTATCATCGTCATTCAAACATGACTTAATGAAAGTTGTTCAAACACAACTAAATGAGAAGTTGTTCAAAAACAACTTCTTTCATCGTCATTCAAACATGACTTAATGAAAGTTGTTCAACCATAACTCCCATCACCATCATAACTTAATGAGATTTGCTCAACTGTTATGACGAAGAACTACGATTAAACAAATACAGCCAACATATAAAGTCGCTTAACATGGCAAAGACCTAATGAAATAAAAGGTTACAAACACATTTCGTCAGCAAATTAGTTGTCAAAAGAGAATTGTATACCCAAAACACACGGGCCCAAGTAAATTGTTCAAAAAATATATGCTCAAAACAACAAGCCCCATAACAAGACATTGTTTTCCTCTTACAAAAAAGAGAGAAAATAAAAGAAGATATGAAGTAAATTACTGTCTAGCTGGATCAGAGGGGGACAGATCTACAAGAGCGGCAGTCGTAGTTTCTTCTACTACGTTCACCTCTGTGACCTCGGAAGGATGATTTGCTACAAACTCCTTCTCCACTTCACCCATTACCAGACCAGAGAGATTTGGTTCTACGTGGTGCTTAGCCATCCATCTTTTGAAGAGTTCAAAACCCTCCACATAGTACTCACATAGGTCGTCCAAGTACAAGTCAGATTCTTTAAACTCCTGTACAACATCAGGACTAGCTTTTTCCAGTTTAAACTGAAGATAGCCTATTCGCTTGTCCTTTAGCTTAGAAAAGTCCTTCTCCACTTGAAAACTCTTCTCCAAAGTTGCCACACATTCTTTGTCATTCTCAGCTTCAACAGTAAGGATGGAAACCTTGTTCTTGAGCGTCTCATTCTCAGCAGAGAGGGATTTGATCATAGGCTCAGCTACAACCACCTTCTTCTGCAAATCCAGAAGCTTCCTAGAGATGAACAAGGACTCCCCCAAAGCCTACATTTGAAAAAATCTCTCTTAGCAAAAGCAAAACAAAAAAGAAAAAGCAACCTTCGTCGTTAGAACACACCTGCACCAATTTCTGAATGTGAGACGACATCACATCACTAGACGACTTCACCATTAGAGGATTCAAGTCGTCCATTGAAAGCACCTCATGTGCCTTCAACGCAGTGGCGTCAGCATTGTCCTGAAAAGATTTCCTAACGGATTTTCTTCTGGCACCCCCTCTGAAGAGACAATCACCTCCAGAGATGATGTGGGAGAGGGAGGACGCTTGGCAGGAGAGTGAGTAGAGGGAGGAGTCACCACGGGCACTCCGGAAGGAGCATCGCCCACTTTCTGACGCTTCCTAGATAGAAGGCCACCAACAATGCCACTCCTAGCCTTCTTCTCTTGGGCCTCGGCCAATTTCTGTTTGATAAACTTGGTCGTCATTCCTCGAGAAGAGAAGGAGAGATATAGATTAAAAAAAAAAAAAAAAACAGAGAGACGAAGAACACACTTACTTTTCTTCACAACCTCTAAATTATTTCGAACCTTGCTTGAGGGCTTTGGGCTCAAAAAATGGAGGAACAACGATTGAGGAGAGACAAGGTTGTCAAAATCTCTAACAGTTCCAAGATATTCTCTGACCTTCTTAACATGACTGTGATATCTCTTCTTTAGACGAAGGCGTTGTGGAACTGTAAAAAGCAAGTATATCATATATCATTGTCACTCACACAGAATAAATAAAGAACAGAAAGAACAGACAAGAAGGATGCACTAGACACAGGAGTTCCCCAACGATGAAAAAACTTAGAGGCTTCATCCAAGCCCTCACCAGGGACAAACTCCCAACCATTGCCCGAAATAAAGAAGAAGTTTGGTTTCCAATTGCGGAGGGACGATGGAGAGTCAAGTGTTAACCTAGAAGCCCTATCCCATGGCTTAAATTCCTAGTAGCCAGGGTCTTTGGACTTTCTCAAACGATAAAAACGGAGAAATTCGTCTCTCTTGATGACGTCTTCGTCATTGGCAGACATCCACACCATTATACAATAAATGACGATCTGCCAAGAATTAGGCACTAATTGTGTCGGGGCAAGGTGCAAATACGCAAAAAGTTCCCTAACAAAGGGATGAACAGGAAGACGAAGACCACTAGCGAAATCTGCTTCATAGAAACAGACTTCATCAGCATATGAGTGACAGGCCCTATCCTCGTCACTCGGAATCCTAATTCTAACCAAATCAGGAAATTGAAACCTATCCCTGATTTGCTTCTTATCTTTCTCTGAAAGGACACATTGGATGTCCCAAGCTTTATGGGGAGTAGAAGGGGAAGTAACCTTAGGAATCTCGTGATTATCAGACGAAGATAACCCTGTTTCCAGCTCACTAGACCTAACTTCCCCAGACATTTTTAAAGACCTAACAACTCTAGTAGAACAAGAAGCCAAAGGAAATAAAGAGGAAATGACAAACCTATACAGATAGTCCTCCCCCATGAAAAGACTAACCCCTTTGAGACACTCTCCCTCTACAATCTCAAGCAAACAACCTAAGCGAGCAAAAAGAAAAGATATTGAAGGACAATCAACCTTAACAAAAGAGTAATCTACTATGGAAGAGCAGAAAAAAAGGGAGGAGCATAAAAAAAAAAAAGAGGAGCATGAAGAACTTACAAGGGAATGCAGAACTGAAAAAGAAAGCTTGAAGAAGAGAAAAACCCTAGAACACCAACTGAACAAGGAAAGAAAACAAAGAAAAGGAAAAAGGAGGGAAAAGGGCAAAATAAATGGCCAAAACGTGCACGGGAAAACCGAGGAAAGTCTGCACGTCAAACACATCTTGACCGTACACGTGGCACTCAGCAGATCAAACATTAACTCGTCATAAATATGCTGTACACAAAATACGAAGCGTCAAACGGTTATATTTTCATCTCGTCTAATAGACAAAAATTCAAATAAGGGGGCAATTAATGAGTCTGAAATTTATGATCGTCATTAAGCTGAGATTGTCATTAACCAAGAGAAGACGTTACGCATTTATTACGCTCATTGATGACAAAGCATAACAGAAGGAGCAACGGTCACAGAGTGAGCTGTGAACTTCAGACAAATATTTTGTAATGCACTAGCCGTTGAGCATAAATACAGTAATTCATTGCTCATTAATGAGGCACGCAACTATAAAAAGAGAAGGCAACAGAATTTAAAGGTACACATAAAAATACTCTACGAAAACCACTCTCTAGTCAATTCTCTGTAAAATCTTTCTCCCTTATTGACTTAAACATCAGAGGTGGTTTGGCTAACGCCACATCGATGTGTTATTCTTCCACCCAGTTCATTTTGCAGGTTTTCCTCCAACAGAGACGATCCTGATCATAGCTTTGTCCATCCACTATGACAAGGAGTTCAACTGCTGATTTTTTGCATCATCACTAACCATAATTAAATTTTGGCAAATAGAATCTCTTAAAAAATTGGAATATTTTTGGATTTTAATTTACACCAAGTTTTTTTTTTTTTTTTTTTTTTTTTTTTGAGAAGCAAATAGACATACAGAGGAAAGTGAAATGGACTTTAATATAAATGCACATCACAAACTCCACTCAAAAGTTATGGTACTCTTTAAGGGAATGTGGAACAAGTTATATTACATACACCACACTCTCTTAAGTAATTTTTTAAGAGAATTTGGATTAAGTTATATTATACACAACACACCCTCTTAAATAACGTAAAAAAAAAAATAACGTAAAAAATTATCTATTCTTTTATGGAGAATTTTAAACTAAGTTAAAGATTTAAAAAATATATATTCCTTAAAGGTGGGTTTAACATTATGATTTGTCCAACTATAGTATAATGTCGTTTGGGAATTGGGACCATATATCATATATGCCAATGAGGCAATCAATACTCTTTGGAGTTTCGAGAACGAAAACATCGTAATGATGTTTAGAATTATGTTGAAATGATACCGGTAAGAGACTAAGTGCCCATTTGTTTTAGCTTTTAGGAGCTGAAACGCACGTTTTGAAGAAAGCTGGAGCCCAAAGTGTGTTTGGTTCAGCCCAAAACGTAATTTTTTGGAAAAAGTTGTGTTTTGGGTTAGGCTGAGAACGCGCAAAACATTATGGAGCTCTAGAGGTCCATAAAACACAAAGTCCATGCACGCTCTAAACTATCTGTTGGGCTCTTCCTTCAATTACCAAATTACCCATCACATTTTACTGAAAATCTAAATTTACCCTTTGATCTTGGGCAAACCATCTTTCTCTCAAACATTTCTAAACTCAAGCATAATCAAAATACAAACTCAAAAACATAATCTTAAAATTAATCAAACCACAACAATAAAAGAAAAAAAATTATTGCTCTCATAAAACTGATATAATTTAAACAACAAATCTAAAATCAAAACAACAACAACAGCAGATTAAGAACAGAAAAAAAAAAATTAGAACAACAATAAATGATCAAGAAAAAAAAATAGAAGCCGATCTGACAAATCTAAAATTAGAAACAACAACTAATCAAGAACAAGGAAAAAAAATAGAAGCTGATATGACCCCTGGTTGCATGCACTTTGTAGTGAGGAGGAGCAGCGGTGGCGGTGTGATGGAGCAAAGGCGATTTCTCCTTTCTCTCCATGCGTGTTTGTGTGTGTTTGAAGATAATAACACCAAAAGGCAAGCAAAATTATGTGAGATGTATCACAGAGAGAGCTAGAGATTTATGGAATCAAGTAGAAAAAGAAAAAAAAAAAAAAAAAAAGAGATAAGAAAATGAGAGAGCTGGAGAAAGAGTGAGGGAGCTTCTGGAATCAAGTGGAAGTAAAGAAATAAAAAAGAAAGAGTGAGGGAGCTTCTAGAATCAAGTGGAAGTAAAGAAAAAAAAAAGGAGAGGATGTACTAATGATGGGTATACGTGTGTGGTGGACAAAATGCAGGAGAAAAAAAAAAAAGAAAAGAAAAAAGAAGAAGAAGGAAACGTATGGATGAAAGAAAAGGCAAAAAATAAGAAATCACAATTTAAAAATAATACCACAATATTTTCACAATAAATTTTAAGTAATTAGCTAATATTGGTGGGTAAAAATATAATTTCAGTGGTGGATTCAAATTAGAACTAGTAACAACTTTCCATATAAGATTTTGTTATGATTCTTGTGAAAGTATTGTAAAAAATATTGTGGATGTAATACTTTTTGTTGAAAAATATAATCGTTGAGAATGAATAGAAAAAGAAAAAATAAAATTTGATTAAAAAATAAAGATTAAAAAAGTGGGTAGGCAAAAGGTAAATGTCAAACAGTACAAAAATTTGCCTAACTTGCTGGAGATGCTCTTATAAATACATTGTCCTTTTTGGTAATTTACAACTCAAACTGCTACTTTTATAAGTTCTAGCCAAACACTCAGCTTTTTTAAAAAGTATTTTTTAACAGTTTTTACCAAATACTCAGCTTTTGAAAAAACACTTTTTTATTATGCACTTTTTGAAAACTCCACTTTTATCAAAAAGAGCCTTTTCAAAAAGCCCAACCAAACTCACCCTAAGAGAAAAAGAAAAGAGGGAGAGATATATCATATATGTCCACTACACCTCCTAAGTTTTTTATTTATTTTTATTTAATCACATACGGCATTTGTTTTTGAAATATTTTAGGAAAATTTTGAATTTATTTTCATGGAAAATATAAAATATATATATATATATAATTGATTACTTTTTTTTTTCATAAAAAAATTTTAAAAATATTTCTTAGTTAACTTTTCTCTATGTTTTAAATTTTATTTTTATGGGAGTTAACTTTTCTCTTACTACTGGGCAATAGTTATGCTTTTTTATTTTATTTAGAAGTCTATAGTTTTGCTTAACTAAGTAACAACGTACCACCATACACCCTTGGTGCGATGGTCACTCCATAAGTATAAGTGCTTGTGGAGTGTGGGGGGTAAGAGCTGGGGTTCAAGTCTCCAGGAGGGAGCTTCACACACATATACACTTAAATTAGGTTAAAGTAGAATTCTATCTTGTAAAAAAAAAAAAAAAGGAACAACATGCTATCTTGGTTGCACCATGCTCATTAAATTCATAACCTTAAATTATTATTGTCCCAATAATCTTACAACTACAACTTTTGCCACACCAATTTTCATTATTATCCTATATAGCTCTTCTTTTAATAGAAACATTATTCTATATAGCTGATTGTGAGTATTGAATAATATATAAAAAATAGTAGATCTATATAAAAGCGATAGACAACTAGTCACAATGTACGACATCAAAATTATGGCGAAAGTAAAGGCAACAAGTCAACTTGCAATTAATTTATAATTACTGTTTAAACTATTCATGCCTTTTTCTTTTCTTTTTTTCTATGAAAACTACTATTATTATAGTTATTGATTGCAATTCCCTTATTCTTTTTTTTTTTTTTTTTTTTTTTTTGATAAGAAGACTTAAACTTATTATTAAGAGGATAATGAACTTGTTACATCATGGATAAGAGCTTGCTCTATGAAGCAAGGATTCTCTTCAATCCAAGCAGTGAAGTCAGCAACATTCAAAGCATGTTTTGCTAGTAGATGTGCAGGTCTATTGCCCTGTCTCCTAACATGAGAAAACTGAACCCCACGGAAATCCTTACAAAGATCCTGTATCCCTTGTACTACTGCAGCAACAGAGGAAGGCGGCATAGATGCTTCGCATACGGCCTGGTGGATAGTAAGTGAGTCCCCTTCTACAATAAAATCTTGAATGCCGATGTCTTTTGCGAACAATAACCCAGCTTCATAAGCCATAGCCTCTGCCTCAACAGCCCCCAATGGAGCTTTTATCTTCTTGCTCAGTGCAGCCTCAAGCCGACCCAAGTCATCGCGGATAATCACACCAACACCCGCTGTTTTTTGATCCTTGAAAACCGCCCCATCAACATTCACTTTGAACCCGTGTACTGGTGGTTGCACCCATGACGCTTTAACCTCATCCCGTGTTGTCGTGGTCCCCATGCACTCATTGGCTGTCTTGTACTCCTCCAAATATTGAGAAGCCCAATTCACTAGCTCCTTACCATTCCTTTTCTTCTCACCATTTCGGACTTCATTCCTGTTATGCCACAAAGCCCATGCAATGCAAACAACCTTTGCTGCCACGTCCTCATCAAAGTGTTCCCCCACCACCATGTCCCACAACATGTCCTGGAATGAAAGCACTTCTTTATGACACGGCTTCATCACTATTTTCGAGCAAGACCACACCTCTTGGGCTCTTGGGCATGTCCAAAACAAATGGCCAGTCGTCTCAAACTCCATCTTGCACTCATCACAAAACTGATCTTTTACCACGTTACGGCGCATTAGGTTGACCTTTGTAGGGAGAATATCTCTGCATGCCCGCCATGCAAAATGGCGAACTTTGTGTGGCAAAGGTAAATCCCTTATTCTTCATGACATAATAAAATTATAGAAAATAGAATGCCAAACAGTAAAACCGAACAGGTAGCAACGTACGTCAACACTGACCGGAGAAGTGGAAAAATGTCCCCTCTCTATATATCTATCACTTCAATATTTTTGTAATATCACATTTATGCACGATACTTATTTCATAAATTTTTATGTTTTCTTTCTTTTTTTAAATTAGTACACCATCCTGAGTCCTGACCCAACCCATAAGGATTCGCAGGAGATTCTCAAATAAATATTTGTGTAAGCCAATCAGACAGTCACACCTACCCATCATGGAGGATTTATTTATTTTATTTTAACTGCACCCACCAACCCCTCATGGATAGAATTTTTTATTGCCACACATTTTCAAGTTGCTCACTTTCTTTTTCTTAATAACAAGTTAGAAACTCAGGACATTTTTTAGCTAATAAATCTGTACGTCAGGTCGGGACGATTCTCCATGTTCTTATTTTAAGCGATGGCTATTGGTTAAGAGCATCCACAGCAATGGATCTATAATTTTAGCTATTTAGCATTATCAAAACTTACTTTATCTATTTTATCTATACACATGCTACAACAGTGGATCTATTTTAACTTTCTACACAATAAAATAATATAAACATCACAATAAAATAATATATTCTCTACACTAAAATAATATATCTTTTACATTAAAATAATATATTTTACAACAAAAAAAAACTTGTAATATATTAAGATACGTAGAGCAACACCGAATAATCAATGCAAAACTAATATATATATATATATATATATATATATATATATATGATAATAAAACTTGTAATATATTAAGGTATGTACACCCAAAAAAAAAAAAAAAAAAAAAAAACAGATACCTGGTGAGGTCATATGAGTATGACTTGCATTATATGATTAGCTTATTTAGGCATTAGCTTTCGGCTTAAAATCAGCTTTTTAGGTGTACTTACTGCACCCGAAGTTTCGTCATTGTCTGTGAAAACTCAACCACGCGGCTTGGACGGTGCAAATGTTTACTGAGTTTTTTAGGGCACAAAGTTTGTGTCTGGCTCAGCTTAAAAAAGTAGTTTATTTTTATTATTATTTATAGACTTTATTATATTTTTTGGTATTATTTATGAGTCTTACTATATTATTTCAGTTATTTTTTACCTTTATTTATAGGACTTTTAGCAAAAAAAATTTAATTTCAGCAAAATAAGCGGATTCCAAACAAACTCAAAGAGCACTCTTACAAGACTTTTAATTTCACAAAACAATAATCCTATAATTATATTATTTTTCACAAAATATTTTACAATTCTTAGGGAATAAATAAACTATTGCAAGATAGGAGCCACAAGAGCACCAAAATGAGAAAAAAAAAAATTACAACTCAACTATTGTGAAAATTGTTATATCTATAACCTTACTCATAATAAAATTGACAATTTTTAACATTCATTTTTCTCGCTCTCTCTGACTCTTAAGGATACCAGATGAGAATTTGTAAATGGCAATTAAAATTCTAGGGATGGCAATGGAATGGAACAAAGGAAACTTATGTAGAGTAGGAGTGGGGCAGGTTGGGAGTATGACAAGTTAGAAATATTTTGTCCTTTGATGAGATAAAAATTAACGGAAAAAAAGCATAAGGACAGAGAGGCATTGTGGAGGAAGATAATAAAATATGTATTGATGATGCAAAGGATTTCAATGGGCCACTCATCCAAGAAGAGTTTTGGAAGAGATGTAATATACAAGAAGACTCAATCGGAGTAGCACTTGTGTGTGGTGTTTGTCAAAGTTTCTTTGTTGCTTAAGTTCAAACTCACAAACTCAAAATATAAAGTATATAACAATCAGGGTTTTTCTCTCATGCCTTGAAATGGTGTGATTTGTTATATAAAGATCCGATTTGACCATCATCTTCACAATTGTCTTCATTTTCCATAATGGGGAGTGAAACAAGCAATGGCTTCAATCATGGGTGGGAATCTTGGGATTTATGCTAACATTCTTTGATCATGAGTTAATGGGGTGAGGATCTTGTGCTCTCGTTCAGAGATTGTACCTTTTTGAATAATGAGACCTTGTCCTTTTTTACTTCACCCACTTTATGATGGATGACTACGAGCATCCACAGCAGTAGAGCTAAAAATTTAGCTTTTTAGATCCACCAAAAGTTATTTTATCTATTTTACCTATAGACATGCTACAGCAATGAATCTATTTTAGCTTTCAACACAATAAAATAATATAAACATCACAATAAAATAATATATCCTCTACACTAAAATAATATATCTTTTACATTAAAATAATATATTTTACAACAAAAAAAAAATCCACAGCACCGTTCAAAACCACTTATACCATCAGCCCACCACCATCACCGGCCACAACCACCACTCTACTTTGGCAACCACAACACAACATAGAAAAAAAAAAAAAAAACCACAACCACGGCGGCTAGGACGGCGTGGGGTGAGGCAATCGACGGCTGGAAAGGCGTAGGGTGAGGCGATCGGCAGCTGGGAAGGCGTGGGGTGAGGCAATCGGCAGCTGGGAAGGCGTGAGGTGAGGCGATCGACGGCTGGGAAGGCGTGGGCTGAGGCGATCGGCGGCTCGGACGGCGTGGGCTGAGGCGACGATAAACTGAGAGATGAGAGATGAGAGCTTGAGATAAACTGAGAGATGAGAGATGAGAGTTTGAGAGCTTTAGGAGCTGGAGAGTGACTGAGAGAGAGGACAGTGAGATAAAAGAAATGAAAAAAATAACCAAAGCAATATTATTTTAATCCGGGGTGAATAAACAATTAATTTTTTTTTTAGATGTCTACTACAATGCACATCTAAAGATAGATGTGCATTGTAGCAGTTCAGTTAAAATTTATACCTATGCCTCCACTGCTGCTTGGCCCTTTTTGGTATAATGGTGGAGCTAAAATAGCATTATAGCTATTTAGTGCTCTAACTAAATACTAGACATTTGGAGAACTTTAAATGAGCAAAGGTAAATGACCGTTACCCATCATGTATAAAAAAATTAAAATAATAGAATATGTGTAAAAAGAGATTAAGTTATATATATCGTATAAATATATAAAATAAATATACAAATTTAAGGCAAGCAGGACATGACAAGATAAAGTAAGCAAAACTTATCCTTACTTAGTTATTTTATCAATTTTTCAGGACAAGAAAAACTCATATGGGATAAAGTAGGACAAAACAAATGAGAGAAACTTTTTAATTTTTAGATAGGATGATATTTCAAACTTTATTATATTTATTTCCTGATAATTATTCTTTATCATGAGATAGACACCAAAAACTAATTGGTGTAGATAGAAATTGAAGTTTTACTAGTTGAGTTACTAGAATCCACAATGAGTTGCTAATTAAATAAATAAAATTTGTCAAGTTTTTTTTTTATATTTTTTGAGAAGTTTAGAACTACCAAAAAAAAAAAAAAGAACTGACTTCAATATTATAGGTATCATAGTTAAATTTGTATTTATTTTTTCCCTGAGTAGTCCTAAATTATAGAAATGCATATGAAGGTTGTGGCTTGATCAATGAAATCACATTAAACTCATGACATTGTTTAATAAGTTGGGACTTGGGAGATGGGTGAATGAGACTAATCACCAACCACTATGACTTTGCGTATCTAGATCTTATTATTCCCAAAATTAAGGTGGGAGATGGGTGGGACTTTAATTTTCATTTATAGTCAGTTTATTATATGGTACGTTGGGTCTAGATATTCAAAACCAAACGGGGTCTCTAGCTCCTTGTTTATTCTATATATTTGGTACTTTGATTTCTTAGTCAAACAACCGAGAAAGAATAACTCATTTCATAAAAGGAAAAATAGCAAATAACTTAAATATATATTTTTTTTTAATCAGAAGCAAATTTAAATCAAACAAAATATTAATTCAAGTTTTATATATAAGATTAAAAGCTTTACTAGTATTTATAAGATTAATGAAAACTATACTTTTTTTGTTTTTTTTTTTGAGGAAAAAAAGAAAACTAGACTTAGGAGTTAGGAGAGAGAAAGTGGAGATAGTTTTAACTTATAAAATGATCTTTTGATCTACACATTTCATGATACATTTATATATATTTTTTGGAATACAATTTTTAGTGTCCTTTTTCTATAAGTCCAAAAATAATTTTATTATCTAAGTAAAAATGATTTAAAAATGAGACAAATTAAGGGTATAAAGGTAAATTCAAAATTTTTAATTTTGAAATTCCTGAAATTATGACATATATTTTATAATTAAAATATAATTACTGGAAATATGATATAAGAATATAAGAATATTATATTTTTTATTTAAAAATAAAGTCTCTAAACAAGTACATGTTGGGTATAAAGAGACTAGTATTTTTTACGACGTCTTGCATATCAATTTTGTTATCTTTCTTCAATAATAATCTTGGACATCAATTCTACTTGTAATAGTCTATAGAGAGCTGAGTTCTTCTTGGTTATTATTTAATAAAATAGTAATAATAATATAAATAAATAGAGAAATGAAGCAAGAGAGGACAAGTTGTTTGCCGAAAGACAATTATGAATTTTTTTTTTTTTTTTTTTTTTTTTTTTTTTTTTTTTGTGGAGAAACAAACACACATACAAGGGAGAGAAAAAGATGTTCTAACGCAAAAATATACCACAAACTCTACTCAAAAATCTTGGTTAATTGATCTGACACTAGTGACAAATTCTTGGACGCCTAATTGTCACTATCCACCATTTTTTTTTTTCCTGTCATGACTCATGGGAGTACACTTTTGCTGCAAAATAATATTTAGGAAAAAAAAATCTCTCTTTTCCTAATCATTAAAGTAACTAGTTTGTAACCCATGCATATGTATGGATGCATTTAAAAATAAACACATTTTTTATCATAAAAATATACATAATTAATCAAATTATTAGAAAAAATAAATGTAAGCAGATGCATATTAAAATTTATATCTAAATTTAATACTACTTATGATTTTTTTTTTTTAATAAGTTAGAACATGTGATGATTTTTGTTGAATAGATATATAACTGTTTTTTATTTTTATTTTTATAGTTCATTAACATTGGACTCTTAGTATTTTTTACTTTTTTTTTTTTTAAATTGACTCTTAGTACTTTGTATTTATTACCTTATTTGGCACAAAATTTTAAAAATTTAAATAGACACATTGTACAAAATTAGCTCTCAATTAAAATATAATTTAGAACCTAATTAAATTTTCTATGAGCTTTGGCACAAATCCTCTACAACTTTATGCTTTAATTCTCACGTAGAATTAGGATTATGTTTAATAGGTCTATAGTCCATCTCACACAACCTTGAACGGTTGAACACTTGAACCTTCTCTTTTTCTTCCCTTTTATTCTTTTTCTTTTTCTTTTTTTGGGCTTAGGAAAATCAAAACTATACTCAATGAAGGATGTCATGTGGAGAGAAAATCAAGTCCTTTTACTTAATTATTATTATTATCTTTTTCCTGAGTTTTTATTGACTTGTTAATCCATTTACCACGATGATGGACCAAATCCCCTATTAAAACCGTGAATCTCATAGCAAATGAACAGTTGAGCTTTCTAACTAAATCACGGCAAAAAATCTGCAAGGGGCCACAAATCCTTTATCTATACCAATTGGGTCATGTCGAGTGTACGATTGCACATGCAAGTGAAAATGACTCCCAATTTTGTTCTCAATAGACAGTGGCCATTTTGACCTTTTGACTCTCTTATCAACATAAAATACTCAGAAAAATGATGTAATTTTGTTGAAATTTGAAAGTTAGACATAAAGAGCAGGTCACAATTAATCCCAAATTTGAGTGGCAAACGAAGAAAAAGTCACTTTCCATTTGTTCTTTGTCACCACTCACCATTACCTACATGCAATGCAACGTGGTCTAAAGTGGCCACAACCACAATAATGATTAACATAACTATTGAATTCTATTTAAAGTTTAGAAGGTCTAACCCTTTAATTCGGGGGGAAAAAAATAAATGAAAAAGGCCCAACGGTGCATAAAGAAAGATATAAGTAGGTGTGGCAATATGTGTTTGCAGGTTGGGTTCATGTCGTGTTAAGTTATAAGTACTTGGCTATAAGGGTTGACCCGAACCCGATCTCTTTAGTAAATATGTCAAAAATCCTTAACTCTAACGCGATTCGTTTATTAAAAAGGTCAACTCGACACGATACGTTTAACCCATTTAATTAACAAGTCATGTAAATGTCAATACAAATGACCCGTTTAATAACCCATTTGATTAATAGGTCATACTTGACCTGAATAACCTATAATCAATTTCTATATATCTAAAATTAAAATACAATTACAACCATAAATATAGTAATAAACATATTATTACAACAAAAAATTAAGCAATAATAACAAGATAATAATAACAAAATTTAATACCTTTATAACTTAAACGGGTTAAATAGATCATACAAGTTCACATATTGAATACGAACACAACCCGTTTATTAAACAAGTCAGTTAAGTCGACCCGAATATGACCTGAACCCATTTAGATTCAACCCATGACTTGTTTATAAACAGGTTAGTCATGTCAGGTTCACAGGTCGTGTCAGATTTTGCCACCTCTAAATATAAGTAGTAATAAGTACGTTACATTCGTGTGGGACATATCAATTCTTTTTATTTTTTGAGAATCAGGACATTGTCACAACCCGTTTGGTAGGGCATTTCAAACACACTTTTGAGCATTTTAAACATACTTACACACTTTTTCACACATTTTTTTCACTCACATGTATATCAAAAACACCCAAACAACTTTATTACTTAAACTCCTTTACCAAACACCCTCGAAGTTCTAAACATTGTATTCTTTTTCTCATAAAAATAAAAAATTGTATTCTAAAAGTGCACATTTTTATGGAATATTAAAAAAATAAAAGTGTGCGTTTATATAAGCATGCTGTTTTTTCTTTGAGAGAAAAATAATCATGCTGTTGATTCGCTTACTTGCTTATTTGTTGATTGCTTGGGCTTTGAGTTGACTGAAATTAAACATTAAGTCTAAATACAAGTCAAATTTTACAATTTTATTCACAACTATTGAGTTAACAAGTTATAATTCATGTATAATAAAATTGAGGCTAAAAGTGTTCATTTGTGAATATGATGTTATACCAATTATAATCTCTCACCTCAAATCTTATGAAAAAAAATTGTTATGTTAGTATTATTGTTGATTTGAAAATGGATTAAATATTTGTCTTCACAATAATCTTAAAGCCTTAAAATTCATCATTCTTAGGACTTTTTTTTGTTGTTGAAGATTAATCATTCTTAGGATCTTAGTTGCTTATCTTGTTTGCATTATAGTCCACTTTAGTTTGAAATGAATCCGTTTTATGATTCATATAAAGAGTTGCATATTAAAAAATATATCTAGTGTTATATCATTTAAAATTTTATATAACATGACACTTTGTATATTGTCAAATCTATCTATAAAATTTATTTCTTCTCCTTTTCATGCTCACATGAATATCTTTTATTTCTTCTCCTTTTCACTCACTCCTTAAAAAAAAAAAAAATCACCATCAACTCATTTTCTTCTTCCCTAGTTTGTTTTCCTTTTATGTTGTTGGTGAGATAACACTTTAGGTAGCCTCGAATTAAGTAGTTAATATAGCATATGGAGAGACTACTTAACATAAAAACTTAAGCTAACAGATAAGCTCTAATTGACAAGTGAATTTTTGAGATTGCTAATCAGGGTGGGATGACTGGTGCTTTAGAGACGTTATGCGGAAAAGCCTATGGGGCAGAGCAATATCAAAAGCTAGGAATTTATACTTACATTGTCATTTTCTCTTATTCTAGTTTGTATCCCAATATCTATCCTATGAATGTTCATAAATAAGCTACTAATACTCATAGGCCAAGTTCCTTCAATCTCACTTATAGCACACATGTACTCCATATATATGCCTCATCCCTAATGTGTTTTCATACGCTATACTTCCATCACTAATTCACTAATCACTACTTCCAGACTCAAGAATCTGATCCTTCTAAGGCTCTTGAGTTCATGTGCAACTCTTTTTTTCCATATTCCCCTTTGTTGGGCTATAGTTTCTAAATTAAAGTTAGGAAGTATTGAAGCAACAACATTCATTGTTTCATCATATTGGTTGAATGTGTTCTTGCTTGGGATACAATCCAAACAAGAGTCAATATCTTTTAACACGGATTTATGCAACCCTTCTCTCACATTGGGTGAGTCCACACTCGTGGTATCCACATATTATGAGGAGGTGTTCTATAAATCCACTTCATAAGATGCAGACATCTCTCATAAAGAAAGAGAAAGAACATTCTTATGTCTCATGTGAGTAATTACATGAATAACAACAAAAATATTAAAATTTATTTATTTACCCTAAAGCACAAGGGATAAACTATAATATTGAAAAAAGCACTAAAGGTAAAATGGATTAACCAAAATGCAAGGAATAAATTGTATTTTACAAAATAATAAATATAGGACTAAAACTCATTTTACATTCTTAAACCTTGGATTAATTGTCATTTCAATTATTTAAATTGTGGTTTTGTTAATTTAGTCCTTTGAGTTTGCTATCTTTGTTAATGCCATCCTTCTGTGTATTACTATTAGAAAATCTATTGTTAGTAACTCTAAAAGCTTTTTTTTTTTTTTTTTTTTTTTTGCTTATTGCTAAATTTTTTTTGCTTTTGTCTTAGTTTTCTTACTTTTTAAAAATAAATTAACTTGTAGCGTTTTATCACACATTTAACTTAAATATTATAAGAAATTATATCTTTTAAAATGAAATATAAGAATCCAGTTTTATTTTGTACTTTAAAAAGTGCGACTTTAAAAGAAAATAAATGAAAAGGTTAAAAAAAGAAAGAAACAAACAGACCTTAAAGTTTTTTATTTTATTTATTTTATAATTTTTATCCAGCACCTTCTTTTTTTTTGAGGAATACACACACGCACAAATGATGTAGACAAACAAAGTGGGAACAAATGACGCATGAAGTTCGACCATAAAATCGGGGGAGTCTTTTGTATTAAATGATACCACATCATTTATAGTAAAATTCAATAAACAAAATACTTGTGTACAAAAATAACTATCTATTAACACATGTTTTTTATTTGTTAGTGGGATAATTATTTTTTGCAGACATGCCTCCTATTTATTGAATTTTGGTATCGCTGAAATGATATTATTTGATACCAAATACTTTCTCGGAAGGAGGAGTGGGTCACGAGCAGAGCTTGTTCCTCCTACTAGCTAGCTATCCTTTATATTATAATTATCGTTTTTACTTTTATTTTTTAATTTTTTATTAAGGAATTGGTGTCCTATTTTTTTTTTATCGGACTATTTCACTACATTCTCATGATATATCCCTAAAACCCTATGTAAAAATAGTATAATGAATTGAACCTATAGCCTTCAAGTCATTTTACGCTATTTCAAAATAATTAACTCACCATTTGGATATTGACACGACGGTTTACTATTAGTATAGTTTTTCATAATGATTTCATTCTTTAAGAAATAATTTTCAAATCTATTTCAATTGGAATAATATAAAATATACGTAATACTAACCTCATCACACACCTTACATGCATTCTCAAGGGTTTTTTTTTTTTTTTTTTTTTTTGTATTTTAATTTAAATTTCACGAATTTTCATTTATCACAACTATGAGGTTATATGTTCACCAATCATCAAAAGAACTGGGAATGTGGTGAGACTCTGTGCCCAAAAAAAGAAGAAAGAAAAAAAGAACATACCCATATTTGATAATGACTTCAATATTATTTCGGTGTTCATTTTCTTGTGTTAGGACTCATCTCACTTCTGACTATTTTCGTAATTGACAAAAGCAGAAAATTCATCAGACAAATGTATAAACATTAAATTGGGATGAATGAAAAATTGTGAATTTCAAAAATAAATAATAGAGGCTGGCAATGAGTTTAGTATAAGTACACTGAAAATTCTTATAACAAGCCTCAGCATGGGCATTGGGCACCAGTGCACCGCCCATTATATTGTTCGAACTGCAAGTGTGTTGTAGGATTTCTAATTGGGATACTGTTTTATTTGATCTATTATGTTGTTCGAACCGCAAATGTGATTGACGCAGTCACTAGCTATTTAAGCATATGGAATTGGGCAATTGAATTTTTTAGGCAAACCATTTGATGTGCCTTTAGGACCAGTCCCCTTACCAAATTTCAGAGGCCTCTCCCACATATATTTTTTTTTTAATGCAAAAGTGCCCCCAGAAAAAACACCGCATTTTCATTTCCATTCACAAACCCATCGTATCCGCCACCTTCTATCATGTCAGTGGGAGTAATTATTAGATATTCTCGGAGTACCATAAATGTATATTCTTCCCTCTCACATAATTGTAGCTCCTACTAATTAAATTCATGATGAGACCCATAATTCATGTGAGTGGGGGGAGTACACATTTATTGTACTCCTGAAGTATTCAATAATTTTTCGGTCAGTGGACTCTTTGTTCTTGCCACCCTCTTTCTTTAGGCTTGGTCTACTTGGAGTAGGGATTTCCTTATCTTGACCATTGTCTAGCCAAAACTTGAGTAGGTACTCAGGAGTTTTTAAACATGTTGAAAATGGGTTTATGAGCTACTTACCTCGTAGTGACTAGCATTAGTATAGGAGCTTGTAAATGGTATATGTTAAAAGATTTTAGCATCAAAACCATAAAAGTGTGCATTATTCGGTATCTTATTTATATGATACTACTGTAGCACAATGGTATTCCCAAAAAGCATTTTTTAATTGTCTCTCTCCAACTTTTTATTAATGATTCTGACAAAATTTCTCTCTCCTACTTTTTGGATTATATATTTTATTATATAGATATATTATTTTAATGTGTTGTATAGGAAAATAAAAGTTGGGATGTTGAGTGTGTTGTAAAATGGTATGGTATAATTGATAAAGTAGGTTTTGAGATGGTAAAATATAATTTTTTGAAGAAACCGGACACAAATGTTCCACTTACCTCGCTTTCTTGCTTTGCAAACTCCCTTCATACAATTCTCACAAGCCTTAACGCTAGCTTTCTTGGTTGTAGAGGCTACCGGATTCACCATTAGATTTCCCAGCTTCCACACTCCAAGTATTAGGGTTTGTTGATAGTGACCTTTGATAGTTAGGGATTCATTATAATGTTACTTTTAAAATTTTGGTATATTATTATTATTAGGGTCGCAGTCTATATAAACCATTCAATTGTCTTCTGAATTTATTTATTTTGTGGTATTGACTTCGTTTTTAGCAGGCTCGGTTTTAGGGGTACTGCAAAGGGCAAACCAGAAAAACCAAGGTGTCATTTCATTTTTGTTATAGAGCTGCCGGTGAGCCCATTTCTAATCGAATTTGGACACATGGTGAATCAACACAAGATCCCAACATGAACAAACCAAAGACTGTGAGAAGCTTGTTGCATACATCTTAACACAATATAATTTTTCAAGGTAGAGGTCTAGAGAGAGCAGCTTCTTATGCAATATCATCCTTGTGCACTAAATCAACTCAAACCCTGTGTTGCTATTGTGAAGATTAGTTAACCCTTCTAAACTGCAAACATTTGGTAGGAGTATAAAATTGAAGTTTTAAACAATTTTATTCTGACATGAGTTGGTAGCTTAAACTTCACATAACAAAAACCATGTGTACTATCGGTATACTCTCAGATCTCCAACAAATAAATGCCAAACTGGCTGCTGTCAGAGAAGCCGGGGATTTGATAGAGTAGTAATCCTAGCAAACAAGAAGCATGCCAAAGCAATAATAGACTATACTACTAAACAACCCCATGGACTTGCTTAGCACTAATAATAGCAGACCATGACTACAGGAGAGTAGAGGGGTTCATTTTTTGCAAGTATATGACTAAACATGCATCAGGAACTTTTGTAAACCATTGTGAGCATGTTTTATAACTTTTTATCTTTTCTTGGTGGTTAAAAGAAAAAAAAATGTGAGCTAGAGTCCACCTGCTCCCTAAGTTAAGATTCTAAAGGTTACTTCCAAAGCTTCACCACCCTCTTTGATACCCTCTTCATACCTAGTCTTGTCCATCTCACAGTTCAGATTTTATTTAACAGTGTACAAACTGCCACGTCACTGCAATTTAAGGGGTGGGCTTCTTTGAGATTGTGTGGCAAGTGTAGCTTCTTGTGCCAGGGTGGGGCTCAAGAAACAACTTTTGAGAGATGACAAGAGAGATTGAACTTGCCCCCAACATATGACAATAGACAAGGCAGTGTCAAATTCACAAGTAATCTCTTGATAGACCCGTATACTTAAAATCTTTAAAACATTGGAAAATTCCAGTAAACAAAGTAGCTACATTAACAATAATGTGCAGCTACAACTAAGCATAATGAAAACATGAAGAGCATGTCCAAAACGCTTGGAAGCATCTTTACTATCATCATAATAAATTTGTCCTCAAGTTCCATCCCAGCTTGATTTATCGAGCGGCATTTGGAAATAAAATGATGACAAGTCTTGGATGTTAACAATATCACTGACATGACTCAGGGTTCCTCTATGACTTGAACCCTCTAGGAAACTTTCACTCTTGTCTTTGAGTAAAAAGCATGAATATGATCCTTCATTTCTGGGAGACTGAAAAGCACAATTGACAGGTGGATGATGCTTCCTTGAGGAACCACTTAATGATGGGCAATCCCATTCTAAATCAAAATCAAGTCCAGAGGAAAGGAGGACACCTTCAAAACCGGGATGATGATATCTCTCACCAAAAACCTTGCTCATTATATCAAGATTATGAGGAGAAAAGAAGATGCTGCTATCTTTGCATTTAGTGTCATTCTTGTGATCTTCAGCCAGAGTAAGATAGTCTGGTGCAAGTGTTACAGCTAGAGGAAAATGGTTAAAGTCAGCATTTATATCTTCCTTGTCTTCAACTTGTTTTCCAAAATCAAGTTCATTATAGTTGGCTGAATAGGACCATGGGAATGAAATAACATTTGGAGAATTTGTTGACAGGAAGGATGATTCACTTAACTCCTTTGCACCTATCCTTTCATCCAGAATGTGCTGATGATAATCACCCAGGGAACTTGATGATGGTGAATACAGATTCAGCTCTGTATTTTGACAAGTATTAGACGAGTTTCTTTCCTCTGTATTCCTGCCAAAGTCCCAACCCAGAAGAAGAGGGTTTGACCCACTTTTAATCAAACATTTTTTTGGATAATGCAAGTCATCCAGTTCTTTGAGATGATTATATGCAAGAGATCCATATCTATTAGATTGAAAGCCATAAGTGGAATCACACTGAGTGCATAGAACTGGACTTCTTCCTCCTACTTCATAATCGGTTTCTTTCATTTCATACTCGAGACATGCTATACTGGCATCGATTGGGGGAGTGTAAAAATTTGAGAGAACCCCCTCTGGTGATCTATTCAACCAAAAAGATGAAGGACCATCATCCAAGTGTGAAACATGGTCAAGTTCCGTATAGTTCCTTGCAGGCATATGACTTAATTTTTTGAGCTGACTATGCAATTCCAAAGAAGTGAGAAATTGAGATTTGGTATCAATATCAACTTCCCTTGATTTTGATTTCTTAAAACCCTGCCAGAGAAATAATTATTCAGCTTAATCACCAACACCAACAGAATAAGTGACATCCATATGGAAAGCAAAAGGAACATACGCTGTTTTTGTTGCTCTCAGGGAACAGGCGACTGAGAAGCAAAGAAACAAAATCATACCTGAGAAAATTTCTACAAGTCCATGAAATGAGGCTAAAATAAAATGAGAAAACTTATTAAATGGTCATGTGTCTAACCCCTTTGAACAGAGTTCTTCAATATGAGAATATGATGTCTCTGCAACCCATTTGCGTAATTTATGTCTCTTTTTAGAAAAGATTTCTCCATGCCTGTGCTGCCCCCCTAAAAATAAAGACTTGCAAGCATTTAAGACTTTTCAGCAAAGCATTCCACCAGCATCTCTAGTTGTGAGATTTGGAAGTGGAGAAAGATTGTTATAATCTACCTTAAACAAGCAATAGAACTCCATGGGATTGCCAAGAATAAAATAAATTTTGGAATTTAGAAACAAAATGCTTAATAAGTTGAAAAAATCTATATGTTCCTCATCCTTTCCTTCCATGATATTAGGCAACAAACAGAGCATACATAACCCCAGGATTCAACACATTGCTATATTTCTCAATATTTTCATGTATGCAGGCAGCATATACCTGCTGAGGTTGAATAAGCTTCTGGTGAATTTCCCTCTGCCAACCAATAAAAAAGTCAAAATATCATTTCAAAGTTCTGGATTCCAAATCCACAGGATATATTGCAAACTGAGCAAGTTCATTAGTGGTTCTAATTTGGCATCGTCATTTACAAAATGAGAACATTAACGAGGATATTATGACAATGTACAAAAAATCATGATTAAAGATACTACGAATCGTGTAACATTAGATTATGAAGCAGAACACCATACTGAGGATGAGGTTAAATAAAGTGGTGGTGAATATTTTACTTAAGAATTTTGAAGCCTAATAGTGCTCTCTCACCTTTTGGAATACTAAAATCACAAATTCGTCTAACCCAAGCCTACTAAAATAGCATTCCTAGATGGCTTTCTAATTCTATCCATGTCAAATAGCCCCCCATAAGTGTAATAGTGCATGGGCAGCAACAGATATGAATCACCAGGAATCAACTACCAAGAAGCAAGTGGTCAACAATAAAGGAAGCAGCATTCACCTCCTACAAAGAACTAGCATTATTTTTTCTAGGGATTCAGAATACGAAGTGATATCCCTAAAAGTCGTCTCAGGACAGTACAATATAACCTCTCTTTTTTTCCTTTTTCTTTTCAGTTTATAAGTCAGTATAACTGCATTTATATCTGCCATTTTTAAAGATGCTAGAAATGATAAGCCAGTGCATTCTGAACATCAGAAGAGGAGCTATTTCACACAATATTAAAAGGTTATAATAAAATCACAAAAAGGGAGTAAAAATTAGATTTCACGTTCAAATTACAGAGAACAATCTCCATTTATTTACAAGGAAGATTACTGTAAAATTATTCCAAAATTAGGAGCAATAATTTGTTGTCATCATTTTCTTCCCTTTTTATTGATAGAATAAACAAGAAAGAAATACTAATCAGAAGCATACCATTAAAAGAAGAAAAAAAGAAAAGAAAAGAAAAGAAAAGCCACTTTACAACACACACCTGATTTATTTGATGCCCCACCAAGAGGTGACAGGTGTGAGCTAAAGTTACTAGGTGTGACATTTTCAGCAAGCAATGAGGAACTGAAGTCCTTATTGCTAAATTTGACACTGTTTGGGTTTCCTGCATGGTACAGAGAAAGCACGTAAATAATCATGTCCAGACAAGTGCATTGCCTTTAAATATTGTAAGTATGGCTGATTCATATACATAAAATTTTCTAGAAAAAAGAAATAAATTCATACCAGCCTTTAAGACTGGGAAAAAAAAAAAAAAAACGAATAAACCCAAATTGCAGTTGAGATGCATTTCTGAACATTTACCTCCAGAACAGTCACTAATTCTGAACTTCTTTGACTGGTTTTCTTCTTTATGCAATGCATGGGATTCGTATTTGCGGCCTGCATTTTCCTTCAATTTCTTAAAAAATGCAAATTCGGAAGTTTTGGGGTCATCAGCTGCATGTTACATTCAAATGGAATGATTAATATTTTCAAACATGAGTTCCAAATTACTTATGATTGGTACCACTAGAAATACAACATAATTATGACAATAGAGCTTGTATATATTTAAACATTTAGCACAAAGAGAAAAAAAACATTTTTGCTTCAAGAAAAGAAAAACAACAAGTAATACCAAGAACCTTCTTCTTTTTTCCCTTTTCAGTTTATAAGTCAGTATAACTGCATTTATATCTGCCATTTTTAAAGATGTTAGAAATGATAAGCCAGTGCATTCTTGACATCAGAAGAGGAGCTATTTCACACAATATTAAAAGGTTATAATAAAATCACAAAAAGGGAGTAAAAATTAGATTTCACGTTCAAATTACAGAGAACAATCTCCATTTATTTACAAGGAAGATTACTGTAAAATTATTCCAAAATTAGGAGCAATAATTTGTTGTCATCATTTTCTTCCCTTTTTATTGATAGAATAAACAAGAAAGAAATACTAATCAGAAGCATACCATTAAAAGAAGAAAAAAAAGAAAAAGAAAAAAAAAAGCCACTTTACAACACACACCTGATTTCTTTGATGCCCCACCAAGACGTGACAGGTGTGAGCTAAAGTTACTAGGTGTGACATTTTCAGCAAGTAATGAGGAACTGAAGTCCTTACAGCTAAATTTGACACTGTTTGGGTTTCCTGCATAGTACAGAGAAAGCATGTAAATAATCATGTCCAGACAAGTGCATTGTCTATAAATATTTTAAGTATGGCTGATTCATATACATAAAATTTTCTAGAAAAAGAAATAAATTCATACCAGCCTTTAAGACCGGGAGAGAGGAAAAAAAAAAGAATAAACCCAAATAGCAGTTGAGATGCATTTCTGAACATTTACCTCCAGAACAGTCACTAATTTTGAACTTCTTTGACTGGTTTTCTTCTTTATGCAATGTATGGGATTGGTATTTGTGGCCTGCATTTTCCTTCAATTTCTTAAAAAATGCAAATTCGGAAGTTTTGGGTTCATCGGCTGCATGGAATGATTAATATTTTCAAACATGAGTTCCAATTACTTTTGATTGGTACCACTAGAAATACAACATAATTATGACAATAGAGCTTGTATATATTTAAACATTTAGCACAAAGAAAAGAAAAACAACAAGTAATACCAAGAACCCAAGGAATATGCAGCTCCAGAAAAGCAAAAGCAAGTAGAAACTTACATCTCGGACTCTGCCTTCCTTCTAAAGCTGTGGAAGAGGCATTTCTTCTGCAACTTGAGGGAATATTGACATCAAGATCTGAAAGCTTTACTCTTTTCCTGCAGCTGATATCTACATGGAAATGAAAAATGAAACAAATTAGTAGGAAACAACAATTCAATTTAAATGATTAATCTCAACTGGAACAAATTTGAACCAAAAGGAACACAAATGAAAACTCAATTACACGAAGAAAAATGAATGATTTAGGAGAAGAACCTTTGGTTGATTGGGAAGTTGGATTTGGAATGCGGAAATCGGGGCTCCGAACTCCACGGAGACGACCCGGTTGTTGTGGTAGAGTTGCTCCGATGATCGGCGATGGATCTTTATGAGTAGTTTTGGAAATTCGTCGCTTCAGTGTTTCAGATACGAAAATGAAAAAGGCCCTAAGACTATATATATATATATATATATATATAGATGGGTTTGGGGATTTTCTTTTTGAGGAATTGAAGATTTTTGGTTGTACAGTCTGGATGTTTATGAAAGAGTGAATGAGAGCGATTAGAATTTGAGGGGAAATTTGGGCTCCAAAATGTCACGTGACTGGGAAGATGCACCACTCTCTCTGTATGTATATTTGTTGGATGCGTGAGAGACTACTCCATAATTTTTGTTATTAGATTTTTGAGCAAATTATAATTTAGCTACTTGTGATTTGATTCGAATTTAAGTCGCTTACTTTGAGTTTGAAATTTAACATTTTATGTACTTGAACTCTGCTCCATTACACTTTGGTGACCCATTTTTCTGTTTGTAGTTAAAAAAACACATTTTAATTCGAAAATATAACAATAAACGAATAAAAAGGTTAGGGTTTGAAATTTTGCTAAAAAAAGGATGAACATTACATAAAAAATTTCAAACAAATACAAATCAAATATCAAAACTTCTCTCTAAAGAAATTCTAATAAAAAGAACACAAAGTTCTTTGTGACAAACTCATCAAAATGAAACAAACTACCATGATCGATATCAAAAGGTTGACTATGGCCACCCAATTCCAGATCGATATCAAAGAGAAATCTACCATGACCGCATACATCATTAGATTTTTATTTTTAGTGAAAAGTAAAAAAAATTTATTGAGATAATATCTAGAGTCTACAACTAAAAAATTTAAGTTTTTTTATTTTTTATAATGATCTCCAATTGATGGGTGCACCCAGGTAAATTTATACAATCTTCAAGAACCAATTTCTTAGGACTAGGATTCCAATGAAGTTTGGGGCTCAATAAGTTTTTGAAAATAGCTTAATTGGATGGAAACTTTATAGAAAAGATTTTGAAGGGTATCCACTCTTAAACCATTAGGAAGATGATTCGAAATCATACAAAAGGTGAACATTACCACTTATGAGCAATTTAAGATGATACATTTTTAAAAGGACTCTTAGGATTCCAATATGCCTATTTTGGTTCAAGCAACTTTTAAGGCTATGACTTAAATTGCTTTTGTTCATAATCTTGAACAAAAGGATTAACGAATTGCATAATGTAAGTTTACCAAAACCATTCCAAGTCCATTGAACTATATAAAAGGGTATGTGCTCAAGTTTTCAAAATAAACCTCTTATTATATTTTTTGTAAGAATATTATTAATGTCCTCAAGTGTATAACTATGATCTACTACGCTTTCTAGGCATTTTAGGGAACTCTTGATAAGCTATGTTCTTGCCCATTTCATGTTGTAAATCATGCATCCATAAACCATTGTCACTAACTTTTACGAAAGAGTTATCAAGAAGAACCCCTAATTGTAAAGGCCAAGATAATCTAGTATTTCTACATGATTTTCATGGATTCTTCCATTGTTTTCTATAATCATGATCATGTTAGAGCCAAGCATTCAGTTGCTCATTATAACATAGTGTTTTCATTAAAGTCAACAACCCAATTATATAAACCATTTAAAAATAAATAAATAAATAAATAAAAACTTGTTTGGTAAAAGACCCAATTAGGGATTTGTTAATGATTTTACGGTTCAACTAGGGTTGGACCGATGGTTGAATCAATGATGTAATAAATAATTTTATTAATAATTATTAAATTATATAAATAAATATTATTTTTTATACACTAATAAACTAATAGTAATAAATATGTTTGCTTTAAAAATATATAACATTTTAAAAAAAATTTATGTACATTTTTAGCATTTTACATCTTATATTTTCAAAATAAAAATACCAAAACGGCACATGATTGGGAGGAAGGATGCACCACTCTCTCTCTCTCTCTCTATATATATATTTGTTGGAGGCGTGAGAGACTACTCGATAATTTTTGTTATTAGAATTTTTTTAGTGAAAAGTTTAGAAATTTTATTGAGATAATATCGAGAGTTTACAACTAAGAAATTTAAGTTTTTTTATTATATTATTTTATATATATATATATTTATATATATATTTTATGAGCTCCAATTGATGTGTGCACCTAGGTAAATTTATACAATCTTCAAGGACCAATTTCTTAGGACTAGGATTCCAATGAAGTTTGGAATTTCAATAAGTTTTTAAAAGTTGCTTAACTGGATGGAAACTTGTTTAAATTCTTTTTTGAAGGGTATCCACACTAATCGAGAAAGCTCAAGCCATTAGGAAGATGTTTCAAGATTATACAACAGGTGAACATTACCAATTATGAGCAATTTAAGATGATACTTTTTTAAAAAGGCTCTCGAGATTCCAATATACCTATTTTGGTTCAAGCAACTTTAAGGCTATCTTTAATTGCTTTTGTTCATAGTCGTGAATAAAAGGATTAAAGAATAAATGTAAGATTACCAAAATTGTTCTAAGTCTATTGAACTATATAAATGGTACGTTGCTCAAGTTTTCAAGATAACCTCTTACTATATTTTTTGTAAGAACATTATTAATGTCTACAAATATATAACCACAATCTACTACGCTTTCCAGACTCTTTAGAGAACTCTTGATAAACTATGTTCTTGCCCATTTAATGTTGTAAATCATGCATCCACTAACCATTGTCATTAACTTTTTCGAGAGATTTATCAATAAGAACCCCTAATGGTAAGGGCCAAGATAATCCAGTATTTCTACATGATTTTCATGGATTCTTCCATTGTTTTCTATAATCATGATCATGTTACAGCCAAGCTTTCAGTTGTTCATTATAACATAGTGTTTTCAGTGAAGTTAACAACTCCGTGTGAGTTCTCTCTCCACCTCCGTGTGGCCTGCTCCACCACCTTTAGGTGGGTTTCTCCACCTCTGTGTAGGGGTGTCAATTCGTGTTCGCAGGTTGGGTTTGTGTCGTGTCGAGCCATAAGTACTCTGCTATATGGGTTGACCCGAACCCGACCTGTTTAGTAAACGTGTCAAGAATCCTCAACCCTAACCCGACCCGTTTATTAAACAGGTTGACCCAACCCGACACGTTTAACCTGTTTAATTAATAAGTCATGTAAAAGTTAATTCAAATAACCCGTTTAATAACCTGTTTGATTAATAAGTCATACATGACCTAAATAATCTATTATCAATTTCTATATATCTAAAATAAAAATACAATTACAACCATAAATATAGTAATAAACATATAATTACAACAAAAAATTAAGCAATAATAACAAAATTTAATACCTTTATTATCTAAACGGGTCAAACAGGTTAGACGGGTTCACATGTTGAACATGAACACGACCTGTTTATTAAACGAGTCAGCCATGTCGACCCGAATATGACCCGAATCCATTTAGCCTCAACCCATGACCTGTTTATAAACAGGTTAGTCGTGTCGAGTTCGCGGGTCGTGTCAGATTTTGCCACCCCTACCTTTGTGTGGCTATTCTCCACCACCAGCGTGTGGGTCCTTTCTACCCACTCCTATTGTGGGCACTTTACTAATTTTTTAGAAATCCCTAAATCTAACCCCAAAATCAGATTCATACAATCCATCTACCTAACCTTTTTTCTTCTCAATTAGACTTGTAATCCTGTCTTGCTGGTGTCGGTGAGGGCAAAACCGGTGAATGAACTAAACCATCGGTTTCAGTTCAGAGTGGATCGCCTTCCGATTATCCAAAGCTCGGTCTTCATCCTCTGTCTCTGGTTTCTCTTGGACTAGAGGGTTCTTGTTCTTCACTTTTGGCGCACGTCTTTGACCATTTCATAAGTGTACGCTTGGGTTTATTAGCTGTCTTGTGACCTCCGATTCCATTGTCAGCCCATCATCAGCACCTGGGGAGAATTTGTGTTGACGGTATGGGTGGTTGAAGCCGCCAGAAGTTCTTTTTATGGGGGAGTTTTTGCGGCAAGTGTAGGCACCTTTATATCTGGTGTGATTCAACCAAGAGTGGCTTATCCTTGCGTGTTAGCTGATTTTGCTGAACAAAGTCACCTCAGTAGCGGACCTAAGGAACCCAGCAGTAAGTTGTTCATTTGATTTAGTATTTTCCCAATTTTGATTATCGGGGTTTAGACTTTGGGTCTTTCCCTTTATTTGGCTTGCTTGCCTCTCTGCTCGCAACCTTTTCGGATATGAGCTGTTTAAGTTGGAACTGTCGTGGAATCGGCAATCCATGGACAGTTCAAGAACTAATTGATATGGTAAGAATGGAGAGGCCAGACGTGGTGTTTCTCATGGAGACACTAGTGGAAGAATCCAAGTTGGAACAAATTCGAGTTAAATTACGCTATGATAATAAACTTGTATGCCCAAGGGATGGCCACAGTGGAGGACTTGCTTTATTATGGAAAAACACCTTTCCTCTTGCCATTAACAACTATTCAAAGAATCATATTGACGCTACCATCCAGTGCTTGAAGAAAGGTCGTTGGAGACTTACGGGTTTCTACGGACACCCGGAAACTTGCAAGCGTCAAGAATCATGGGAATTGTTAAGGCACTTGTCGAGAGATATGGATGAGGCATGGGTTTGCCTTGGAGATTTTAATGAAATACTAAGCATTGATGAGATGTGGGGGGGGGGGGGGGGGGGGCGTCAGAGGCCGGAAAGACAAATGCAATAGTTCAGGGATGCCTTGGATGATTGTGGATTAATGGACTTGGGATACAGAGGTCCAAAATTTACTTGGTTCAGAAGGAACGGCGAAGAAGCAGGCATATTTGAAAGACTTGATCGTGGGGTTGCAAACCCGGTGTGGATAAATACCTTTCATGAAGGGTATGTACAACATTTAACAGCGGCTTCCTTGGATCATAGGCCAATTATTTTGAGAACAAAAAATAGAGACAAAGGGAGGAACCGTCCATTTCGGTTTGAATCGATGTGGGTGGGCTCAGAAGGGTGCGAAGATGCTGTTAGAAATTCATGGGATAAGGAGGAAAGAGATGGAGATATGGAAGACCTCCTTGAGCGTATTCAGTTATGTGCTCGGAATTTAGGAGAATGGAGCAAAAGAAACTTTGGAGAGATTACCAATCTTCTACAGGAAAAGAAAAAAAAGTTACATAAGCTTGGAGAGGAACCCAGAACTGAGGACATTGTCCAACAAGAAGCTGACTTGAGAAGAGAAGTAAATGTGTTCTTGGTAAAAGAAGAAAAGATGTGGCATCAGAGGTCTAGAATTAATTGGCTACAAAGCGGGGATCAAAATACTAAATTCTTCCACACTCACCCTTCAAGGAGAAAGAGGGGCAATTGGATTCAAGGAATTGAAGATAATGATGGAGTTTGGCATGAAGATATAGATAAAATTGAGGATGTGGCTGCACAATATTTCACAAACCTTTTCACATCAATGAGACCTCAGCTAGATGAACAGTCTCTCAGAGGAGTACACAAAGTCATTACTGAAGACATGAACAGGGAACTTTCATGGGAGTTCACGACAGAGGAGGTTTTCCTTGCTTTGAGACACATGGCTCCCCTAAAGGCCCCCGGGCTAGATGGTATGCCTGCACTCTTTTATCATTCATTTTGGCATATTATTGGGTCTCATGTTACTAATGCTATTCTTTCTTGTCTAAACTCATGCAAAATACCAGAAAGCATAAACCATACTTTCATTACCTTAATTCCAAAAGTCCCAAGCCCCAAAAGAATGTCTGATTTCCGCCCCATTAGTTTATGTAATGTTATATATAAAATCATGTCTAAAGTGATAGCCAATAGACTAAAGCCCATTCTATATAAAATCATATCTGAAACTCAAAGTGCATTTGTTCCTGGTAGATTGATTACTGATAATGTTTTGGTGGCGTTTGAAACACTTCATTACATGAAAACTAGATGTGAGGGTAGAAATGGCTATATGGCTATAAAACTCGACATGAGTAAGGCATATGATAGAGTTGAATGGGGACATCTTAGCCAAGTTATGAGAAAAATGGGTTTTGAGGAAAAATGGATCTCTTTGATTATGCAATGTATATCTTCAGTTTCATATTCAGTTCTGATTAATGGTGAACCTCACGGTTCTATTCACCTAGAGAGAGGTTTGCGTCAAGGCGACCCTCTCTCCCCATATCTGTTTCTTATTTGTGCAGAACGTTTATTAGCTAAATTGAAAGAAGCTGAGCTGGAAGGAAAAATCACAGGTGTGGCCATAAGTCGGGGAGGTCCCAAGATCACAAACCTTTGTTTTGCAGATGATAGTCTTCTTCTATGCTGGGCAAATATTGAGGAGTGCAGAAATATTCTACAAATCCTACAGAAATATGAAGTAGAGTCGGGGCAAAAATTGAACCAAGACAAGACTACTATCTGTTTCAGCAAAAATGTGGAGGAAGATACAAAGAATGCCATACAAGCGAGACTCAACATTCCAGAGATAAAAGAATTCAAAAAATATCTTGGCATGCCTTCTTTTGTGGGGATGAATAAAAAAGCTTCATTTAGCAACATAAAGGAAAGGGTGTGGCGAGTGATACAAGGGTGGGGTGAAAAAATGTTGTCACAGGCTAGCAAGGAAATTCTAATTAAGGCAGTCGCACAAGCAATCCCCACGTATGTGATGAGCTGTTTTCGGCTTCCCACCTCTCTTTGCGAGGAACTAGAGATCATGCTAGGGAAGTTTTGGTGGGATGGTGATGATAGGAGGCACAAGATCCATTGGGTAAATTGGGAGAGACTTTGTAAACCCAAATTTGAAGGCGGTTTGGGATTTAGAAACATCAAGAAGTTTAATGAAGCTCTCCTAGCAAAGCAATTTTGGAGACTATTAAACAACAGCAGTACTTTGGCCTACAAAGTATTCCAACACCGCTTCTTTAAGGATGGGAATATTCTCAATCTAAATGACCGGGCTAAGGGGTCATATGCTTGGAATAGTATAAAGGGCGTTAAACATTTAATAGAGTTGGGCAGTAGGTGGCGGATTGGGAGAGGTAATAAAGTGAAAATTTGGGGAGACCCATGGCTGCCAAACTCACATACACACAAGGTCCAATCCCCAGTTAGTCATTTACCTCATGATGCTAAGGTTGAAGAGCTCATTGATTGGGAAAACATGAGATGGAGAGATGATCTAATTGACCAAATTTTCTGGCTGGAGGAAGCTACTCTTATTAAAAAAATCCCACTAAGTGATCGAAAACCACCTGACCGTTTGATTTGGGCTGAATCAAAGGATGGCAAATACACAGTCCGTAGTGCATATCGAATGGTTCTTGCTAGGGAGGAAGCTAATCAACCAAGTAGCTCACGCATCAAAGAGAATACTATTTGGCGTAAGATTTGGAAGTTGAACATCCCTTCAAAGATCAAGCATTTCCTATGGAGAGCACTAATTAATTCACTGCCCACTAAGTTGAATTTAAAGAAACGGGGAGTACAAGTTTGGGAAGTTTGTGAGAGATGTGGTGCAGAAAAAGAGGACACAAATCATATCCTATGGCTTTGTCCTTCAGCAAGAGTTGTGTGGGAAAGCAGCCCAATTTGGAGCTCGTGCTGTAACTTTCAGCACCAGAATTTTGAGGAGGTGACAAAGTTTATTTTCCAATTAGACCAACCAGAGTTACAGGAGCTATTCGCAATCCTAGCTTGGTCTTTATGGTTTTGCTGAAACAAAATAAGAGAGAATGAGCTTGATAAAGTCCCTCATGATGTGGTTTCTTGGGCCAACAACTTTAGACATGAATATCAATCCATAAAGAAAGGAATGAAAGCTGATAGATCAAAGGAAAATTTGAAATGGGTACCACCCCCTCAAGGCTGGTTCAAAGTTAACGTTGATGGAGCCATCTTCAAAGAAACTAATAAAGCAGGCATTGGTGTGGTGGTGCGTGACAGTCAAGGATGGGTGCTGGTAGCTTTGACAAAGAAAGTGGATGGTGTTCAAGATGCAGAGGTCATTGAGGCATTGGCTATCCGGCGGGCTATCAGGTTTGCAATTGAAACTAGCTTTAATTGTGTTATAATTGAGAGTGACTCTCTCTCGGTGGTTAAAGCTATCCAAGATACTGCCGAACCTACTTGTCATATTGGAAACATCATTGAGGACGTGAAGCTTTTGTCAAAGACCATGAAAAGCTGTAAATTTCATCACACAAAGAGGGAGGCAAACCAGGTTGCTCACACTTTGGCCCGCAATGCTATCCATGTTGACATAGAGTTGGTCTGGATTGAAGAATTTCCCCATTGTGTGTCTGATGTAATCCGAATAGTTGCTGTGTAATAGCTGTTTCTGCTTGTTTTCTTCTTTGTTTATATGGACCTGTTTTCTCAAAAAAAAAAAAAAAAAAAAAAAAAACTCAATTATTATATAAATAAAGTAGGAGTTCAAGTGTTTAAATTTTGACCGAAAATTATTCAACTAGATAAGAATTTTAAAATTTTATTTTTTATTTTTTATTATAGAAAGGTAGATAATATTGATTGACTAATATGACATCGGCGATCTAAGTTCTAAAAGATACATGGAACTAGTTCTCCAAAAAAAATTTCGATTTTTTTTTTTTTTTTTTAATATCAATTTGAAAATGACAACCAACTTTTGTAGTGCAATATAGTTTATGAGAAGACATTACTTCTAAGAATACTAACAGAGAGAAATCTCAAGGCTTGCAGGCTTGGCTTGCAGCTTCAACAATCCTTGCTCCTTCACACAAAGACAAAACAGCTGCTTTCATAGAAATATAGAATCCCTAACGGCCCAGCTAAAACAACAGCCAAGACCATACATCTATCTCTATTTTTACAAAAAAAATTGAATCCCCTCCCTATTTCAGGATTGGTTGCCATTTGGAAGACTCTATAAATGTCTGGACTTATTTTTCCACTGTCAAGGCTTTCCTTTAATTTGAACTGTTAGCTAACATACACATAGTCACATAGAAATCAAACTAATACTTTTTTTTTTTTTTTTTGATAAATAAAGGCAGCAACGCTGCTCCACAACGCAATGGAATATGAGACCACTCGTTGATGGAGGAGCTCCACCAATGAAGGAAGAGGACCATCAACATCAACAAGCATTTATATGTGACATTAACAGAAATCAAACTATTACTATACATGACCACATTAGTAATGGACAGATCTAACCAAACTAGATTTCTAGATGACAAGAAGAAATAAGAAAGCATTTTAATAGTTCCAAACAAATAAAACCCCTTTTTCATACTTTAAATTAAAGCAAACCAAATTATACGTAAAGGACAACAAGGAAAAATATAAGAATTAGAATTCTAGTTTATTCATTTTGAATTAGCTGTCAATTCGTCATGCCTTTTCTTACCAATCAGCTTGTGCTAATGGAATTCTAAACTGAGGACAACCCATAAGCATAATTTTGAATGGAAACATGGGTAAAACAATAAATTAATAATACCTTTGGCAGTAAAAGCTTTCCAGCCCATGATTTCTACTGCCTTTAAAACACCAACAAAAACCTTTTCTTGCCATTCTTTTTTGGGTACATTGAAACAAAGGAACCAAAACAGCACAAGAAGAAAAGATTAGAAGATTGGGAGCTCTTTGTCTATTATCGAAGCTCCTGTTCATAAAGAGTTAGGGGCAATGGTTGCTAGAGATCAAGGCTTTGCCAAAACGTCCGTCCACATGTCAATCCCAAACATTTGTAAACTGCTGAATGTCCTTTACCACAACCTCTCTGTTAGGTAACTCTGCCACCTCTTTGTTGCTTCTAAGAATACTAACAGAGAGAAATCCCGAAGTTAGAATCTTCAACAATTGACGCAGGACAACCAAAACAAAATTGAAATAACGGAAAAATAAAAGATATGACCTAAAGGTCAGCACCTAGGCCTTGCTTAGAGTCAGCACCAAGCGGAAAAACCACTAGGAGTCACCACCTAGAGTAGACCTGGAGTCAGCATCAGACCAAAAGAGACCAAACGAACATTGTTTTCATTCATCAAAATATCAACTATCTCCTCAAGGAGTACAATAGGTTGCTTATAAAGGATTGCTAAACCCTAGTTCTAATTGGCTAGGAAACCCTAATTGCCTTATTACAAAAATACCCTTACTTCTAAATTAAAATACTAATAACCCAATAAACTAATAAGACCTAAAACATAAAAATACAATTGGCTTGCAAACATAAATAATATTAAATAATAATTTTTTTGCATCTCCTGCATCATTCTCCTCTGGTTGGAGAAAACTCGACCTCGAGTTTTAAAGCATTGAAGGAATAGGATATTGACAAATAACACTTGCTTCAAGTCTGAAATCATCTTAGGGAGCACAGGGAAAAGAAAAGCCTTGAATTCCACCACATCAAACTCATTTGGAATAACAAAATCAATGTGTGGAATCAGTATAATCCCTTCTTGAACCTTATGAACCATAGGAAGCACTGTGGTTTTAACCTCTTCGACTTCACCAAGATGTAGATCTTCAAAGACTGTGGAGGGTTGATCAGAAGCACATTCAACAACTTCAACTTTCACATCATGTGCACCCTCTAACATAATACTCTCTTTAGGCACCATCTTTTCACCTTACTGCTCTTCAATAGATTCATTTCCTTGCACGTATGTTAAAGCAACACTTGCTAAGGCATGTACGTCTGTGTCAACATTAGGCTTTGGTGGTGCTGGAGGATTCTCCACGACCAAGATATCACCATCAATGTTGTCTTCTATAGGGGCAGCAATAAGTTCATTGTGATCAATTATCCTTGGTTTCCCAATTGAACCGGGTTGAGTCTTCATTTGCTTCAGCTGAGCAATCTTGTCTTGAACATCTTTTATGAGTTCCTTGGTAGATAATTCCTTGATAGATTGCTTAAAAGTACACTGAGAACATGAAATGGGATGAGGATGAGGATTCATTGTATTTGCTTCAACTTGAAAAGTACCACACTGAGATTGGGGTAGATACTTAGCTCGATAGTATGGTGATAAATACTCATCACAAAGCTTTTCTTTCATATCTTCCCACACACTGATGGCAGGTTTATAATTCATATAGCAGAAATATTCAAGATTCTCCCAAAACCTTTGTGCTTTACCTATTAACTTCAACTTGGCATACCTAACCTTTTTGTTATCTGCAAAATTTGCTTGCTCAAAGAATTGCTCCATCCCATTCATCCAGTTGACAAAATCTCGTGGATAAGTTTCATAACCATCAAAATAAGGCGCTTCTAATATTACCATAATTCTCTAAAATAGTGCTTCAACAAATAGTTGGAAGTTGGAGCAAAAACCTATAGAGAACAATTTAAGACCCAATACATGCAACAATAATTTAGGGGCCCAATGGGCTGTCACAGCAACAATAATTCCTTTCTTTTTCTTCCTTTCGATTTTTTTTTTTTTTTTGTTTGTTTTTGTTTTTGTTTTTTTGAAAATAACAAAATACAAGAGTCAAACGCGATAAAAGAACAGAAACTCAAAACTGACTAACAAAACTTAAAAGAAATTAAACTGGAGACAGATGCAGTCTCTGCGATGAAGGTCCTCGGCCGGCGTTGGAGACCGAGGCCTGGTGGCGGCGCGAAGATGGGGAAACAGCGGCGGCACGAGGCATGGAGGAATGGTGGTTGCTCGTCTCGGGCTTTGGCATCGACGGTGGTGGAGGGTGAGGTGTTGGGTTTTAGGTTTTGGCAGCTGGTGAGTGAGGTGAGGTGAGGTGTTGGGCTTTGCGGCGGCTGGTGGTTGTTGGGTTCCGTGGGGTTGGGTGTTGATTTTATGGGTTTTGGCGGCTGGTGAGTGATGGGTCTTGCGTGGGTTTCTTTTTTTTTTTTTTTTTTTTTTGTATTGGGAAACACAATTGAATGGCAACTTTCTTGGACCAAGTAGAAAAATGACAGAGACAACTCTCTGGTGGAGAAAACACAATGGGGAGGGATATTTTTTTTTTTTTTTTGGTGGTGATTTTTTTCTAGTTCTGGATTGACTGCAGGATGCTTCAGACAGATCGATGTTTACTTTGATACCAAACTGACGCAGGACAACCAGAACAAAATTAAAATAACGGAAAAATAAAAGATATGACCTAAGAGTCAGCACTAAGCGGAGAAACCACTAGGAGTCAACACCGGACCAAAAGAGACCAAACGGTCATTGTTTTCATTCATCAAAATATCAACTATCTCCTCAAGGAGTACAATAGGTTGCTTATAAAGGATTGCTAAACCCTAGTTCTAATTGGCTAGGAAACCCTAATTGCCTTAGTACAAAAATACCCTTACTTCTAAATTAAAATACTAATAACCCAATAAACTAATAGGACCTAAAACATAAAAATACAATTGGCTTGCAAACATAAATAATATTAAATAATAATTTTCTTGCATCTCCCACATCAACAATCCTTCATAAAAAAGCCAATAAAGTTGCTGTCACAATAGAATCTTTAACAGTCCAGCTGAAAAAACCAGCCACAGACATGGACCTCTATTTTTACAGAAAGAAACTGGATCCCCTTTCCTTCTCTTACCCTTGCAACTCTCATCCAACGTGGTTGGTTGCCAATTGGAACACTCTCTAAAGGTGTGGACTTTGCTTATCCTGCTACTGTTGAGGCTTTTCTTTGTTTTTGAACTGTTAGCTACCCTGCACATTGATATCAAACTTTTTCAATACTTTCACCACATTAGTGGCAAATAAAGATTCTTTATTCACTGTTGCCTTGTTCCCATAAGTCCAAATAGACCATAAATTAGAGACAGAAGACAGCAAAAAGTACTTTATGATTTCTCAATGGCCCCTGTTACCCTTCATCCAAATCTTCATCCAAGCCTGAATCCAGTAAGGTTGAATGAAATCTGTTCTAATGAACAGATCAAACAAGCCAAATTTCTCTACATGACAAGGGGGGAAAAATATGGTCTAAACTTTCAGTATCTTGGACATAAAGGACATTAGTCCTCAGATGTCTTCTCAATTCTATCCTCACAAGAAGAAAATTAAAAAAAGAAAAAAAATTTAGAAAACGATAATCATTTTAGAAGGTAATTGTATCCTACATAACTGGTTGCAATGCCATTAAGATCAATAAAAGGCCTACCAGCTTGGTTTCTACAATTCCTGGTATGCAACAGCCATTTTCCTTTTTAGAAAAAATAAGACCGATATTTAGAATGAGGCTTTATGAGCTTGTGAGCAATACAAATAGGAATTAAGAAAATTCTCTTAGCATCATTTTGGCTATTGAGTTTCAAAACTAATTCAGAATTCCCTCTGAATGGATCTTTAACTAGGACATCTGCCACAACTTTCAGAGAACCTAAGCAATTTTATTAAACATCCCTTTGAAGAAATCCGATAAAACTGGAACCATGTGCATATACTTGGATGGTTATAAAGGTGTGTCATCAATTTAATATGAAATGTAATAGGAGGAAACAAAAAAGAAAAAGAAAGAAAAATATAACCAACAAAATGCAGAGGAAAAAGATTTGTCACTTTTAATTGAGATTCAAATAATATTAAGGTCTTACCAATGCCTTTGCAGAAGCATCACATGGGATGATCAGGGGTAAGATGTTTTTTCTAAGGCCATTTAGAAATATTACTATTCAATACTATCTATTATTCAGTATTTGTTGTTTGGAAGAAAACAACATGAGATAGAACAATAAACTAGTACGTTTGGCAGCCAAAACAATAAACTAGTACGTTTGGCAGCCAAAACTTTCCAAGTTTGATGAATTCTTCTGCATTTAAAACTTTCCAACAAAAAGGTATTTCTTGCCATTCTTTGTTCATTCTAGTCAAACTGCTAGAAGTCTCATTGACAACTGTAATCAAACATATGGTGGGCAATCCATTTATAAATGTACACTGAAGAGAAAAAGATAATGCAGCAACCAACAGAGCTTGAATTAAGAAGAAAGACAATGACAGTGACTTACATGTAATTGCTTAGCTCTTCACCATATTCCTTGTCCTGACTTGACTCCTCACAATATTTACCATGGACTCTTTCAAGCCCTCAAAAGGAATGATGCTGTTATTGCTACACTGACGTACAGTACTGTTGAGATCTTCAATGTCTTTCTTGTATACCACACGCAACCCGCATTTCTTCACCAAGCTTGAATATGTGTTATAAATTTTAATTCCAATATTGCGGAATCCATTTGCATCACATTCCCATAGTGATTTCATGTCCTCTTCCTTCTTCTCCAAGTATTGAGGAAGAAAATAAAACAGCCAAATATGATCTGATAAAGCAACCATCTTTCTGGCAATGCTTAGTGAAAAATTCATAGCTTTTCCATTGGCACTCAAGCTGCAAGAAACTGGATTTCCATGAATTTGGTGATGTGGACGAGGACAAAATAAAACGCAAACAGCAATCCCTATCCACTCATTACACAAATGAGAAAAAGGTTCCATTATATTCACTTCATCCCCCATACATTGATGGCTAAACCACTCCGGAATTTCACTTCCAGGAAAAACCATACCATATCTCTCACCACCATAGTTAGGAGAGAGTCCCTGAAACGTATAAAGTGTGATGCTTAGAACTATGAGAGAGAGAGAGAGAGAGAGAGAGAGAGAGAGAGAGAGAGAGAGACCTGGGGAGACTTTTTAATCACTGCAAAAAACAAGTCAATGAATCCTTGATTGCCAGTCAGTTTGCTGCAATTTGAAAGTAAGAGTTTTGGCTCAAATGAAGAATTTGGTCTCAACAGCTCTGGTACCGTTTCCAATGAGGAGCAACCAAATCCAAAAATACGACCTATATTTAAAGGAAGCTTTGGAAAGGATTGAAGACTCGTGCAATTATTCACGTTCAAAAGTTTCAAAATAGATAGTTGAGCAATGCTTTCCGGAAGGCAACCAAAATGATTTCCACTCAGATCTAAATGTTTTAAAGAGAATAAGCAACCAATATCATTGGGGATTTCCTTGAGATTACAATGACTTAAATTCAATTCCCTCAAAGAAGACAAACCAAATAGAGAAGACAATTGCAAGCCCATGGATTCGAAACTTCTCGACATTGGATTAAAAGGGAGAAGCTGAAATCCACCAAAAGCTATTTTTTAAAAAGTTTCGAAAATAGCATTAGAAGAACCTAGCTGTCCGTTCACATCAATACTTTCAGCCCTTCCCAAGTTCTCTAGTAGTTTTGAGCAGCCACCAAGATTGAGATCTTTAAGCCACGTCATATTAAAAAATGTGCTTGGAAGAGACATAAGATTTTTGCAATCCCTTACATTCAATGAAGCAAGACCACTCAAATTCCCAATTGATGTGGGTAGTTTTGTAATAGCAGTGCCATCCAAGTAAAGCTCTGTTACACGTCCCATATTCTCCCCAAATTCTGGAATTGTTTTTATTTTTGAGCAATCAGAAAGAATAAGGATCTCCAAAGACTCTATCTCAAATTTTCTTGGAAGGCTTTTGAGATTTTTGCATCTTTTTAGATTAAGAAGAGTAAGCTTTTTGTGAACTCCAATTGATGGATGTATCTCACGTAAATTTATACAGTCTTCAAGAACCAATTTCTCAAGAATTGGGATTTCGGTGAAGTCAGGGGTTTCAAAAAAATTTAGAGACTCTTTCAGTTCGATGAATTTCAACATCTCACAAGACTGTAAATATCCAAAAAGACATAAAACAATTTTTAGCTTCTAAAAACCTTATAGTTTATTGAAACTATTAAAAGAAAAGTTGTAGAAGGGTAACTATTACCTTTGTCCCTTTCCAAAGTCTTTCAATGTTGCCGTAGCACATGTGAAGTTCAATCAGCTCATTTGGTTGAAAACTTGCTGGCAATGATTTTGAAGTGTACCCACCCCAATTAAGAAATCTTAAGTCATTAGGAAGATGTATGGGATCATACATGATGTGAAAATTTTCAATTATTAGGAATTTCAAACGATGCATCTTTGAAAAGGAACCAGGATTCCAATGGGCTTGTTTCGACATGGGTAACGTTAAGACTATGCCTTGAATTGCTTCTGTTCCCTAATAATCATGAACAAATGAGATTAGTGAATTGTAAAATGTATAATTACTAAAACTACTTTATGTTAAAATATGCTGAATATAATAATTAATGAGGTATATTCTTAGGTTCTTTCAATAAGCTCTTACCGTATTTTTTGTCAACACATTGTCAATATCTTTATGCAACCATAATCTACTACGCTTCCCAGGATCTTTGGGGCACTCTTTACGAACTATGTCCCGACCCATTTCTTGGAGTAAATCATGCATCCACAATTGATTGTCTTGCAACTTAATGAGAGATTTATCAGAAAGAACCCGTAATCCAATTTCAGGGTAAAGCTCAAGACAATCTAGTATTGCTATAATAGATTCATTACTATTATGATTAAAGAAACAAGCAATATGCAGGAAAATTTCCTTCTCTATTTCTTGTAGTCCATCAAAACTTATTTGAAGTACATTGAAAATTTTTTTTTCAGGAAATTCTTTGAGCCTACCTAATTCACTTTTCCATTCATACATACTTTTATTGTACAGAAAGGAACCCAAAACCTCAATGGCTAAAGGAAGGCCATTAGCATAATCTACATAGGCTCTGGACAACTCTAGATATTCTTCAGGAGGATGTTCTTTGCCAAAAGCTTTTGAATTAAAAAGATGAAAAGCTTCATCATAACTCAATCCTTCAACCTCATATATTTTATCTACTTTACAAGTTATTAGCAAATGCACATCTCTTGTTGTTATGATAACTCTACTACCTGGACCAAACCAATTGTGCTCCGCGACTAATTTGTTCAATTGGTCTAATTCATTTACATCATCAAGAACAAGAAGAATCTTTTTGTGACGTAACCTATTCTTGATCATGAGAACTCCATTATCAACATCTTTTACATTCATATCTCTAAGAATCAAAAGATCTCCCAAAAGTGTTTGTTGTAACTGAAGTATGCCATATTTTTCATAAACTTCCCTTACATTAGCAATAAAGCAACATGCTTCAAATTGATTGGAAATCATACTATAAACAACCCTTGCTAGAGTTGTTTTACCCATTCCTCCAGTCCCCCTAATTCCTATAATCCGAACACTGTTTGACTCTACAGCTAAATGTGACATCAATTTCTCAACTTTGGAAGCTATTCCTACAAGTCCCTTGGTATCTACTAAGCATGTATAACTCAGTTTATTTAATATCACTTTCACAATGTCTTCAATAACTTCTGCCTCTGGCCTGCAATGAAGAGAAAACAATAAGCAGTGAGTCTGAACCTCCCATGACAGGACCCAAGGTAGAAAATTTTGTAGATATATTGCATTTAGTTTAGTAGATTAAAGCTGAGTCCCAACAAATAAATTTATATAAAAACTATAATATAAAATTTGAATGTAGCGTTTAGTTTAGTTTCATTCTTTAAGAAACGCAGGTTTAATTTGAGACATATGCAGTATATACCCTATATTATAAATCTGCATATTAGTTGGATTTAATCTAATTTCATTGCTACCTATGTTTCTATGTTCAGGTGGGTTTCGAATCTGATAAGTTTTCGACCTAGGATAGTATAAGCAACATCAAGATTTTTTCCCCTTTTGTTAACAACAGAATAAAGATATTTTGAATGTAAGATTTGCTTTTATAACTAAACTAGTATGTAATTCATGCTTACACACAAAAATAATGAATTGTAGTGGTGCTATTGATGCTAGTTTGGGTTATTAAATATATACGACATTAGTTCGACCAAAATATTTGGAGGTACTAAAATGATTTTTTCTTACAATTATAATGATATTGGTTACACCAAGTTTCTCATTACACTACTGTTATGTATATAATTTTGAAAATCACTATTGAACACTACATATACAATATCAATTCACTATCATTGTCCGTGAAATTCTACTGAATAAAACACAAAATAAAAGAATAAATTGGTTGAATAGTATCTCCTAAATTAAATGAAGATAGGTGCATAAAATCATTTAACTCAATTACAGTTTGTTACATTCAAGAACTTCACATAAAAAATATCTAAATAGAAACAATAAAATATATATATATATATATATATACATACTCATTAGTTCAAAAAAAATAAAAATAAAAATAACAGCAAAAATCTAAATAATTTAATTTGTATGAAAAAATAACAAAGGCAAAATCTAACTTTTGATTCTAATGAAAGTTTCTCTAAGCTTTGGTTTTAATATATATATATATATATATATATATATATATATATATATATATATATATATATATACTCACACATATACACACACTAGGTTTATTTATATTGGACTCCTCGTTTTATACGTTAAATTAACTCACTTGACTCAAAAATTAAAAAAATTCAAATGGGTAAATTATAATTTACCCACCTACGGTTTGTACCAAAATTTAAGTTGACTACCTATAATTTGAAATCCCATGATGCAAGTATTCCGTTGGATTCTTTTTGATCTCATATTATTATGTTTTTTGTGTTTTTAGAGGAGAGAGACCTAAAAATTGAGCAAAATTACATATTTAGCCATGTTTTTAACAGAAGTGGGTTACGAAACTCTAACTGAGCTAACATCAGGTGGGTAAAGTGTCAAATTCAAACCATAAGTAGGCAACTTAAATTTCAACCAAATCACAGGTGGATAAGTTTTGATCTGCCCAATTTAGATTAGATGGGACACGTGGCGTAAAATTAAACTTTATTTAAAATCCAATTTTTACACTAAATTAACTTACTTGGAACAAAAATTTAAAAGCTTAGATTAGATTAGATGAGACATATGACTCAAAATTAGACTCTAATTGAATTCCAATTTGAAATTTAATTGGATTTTCTCTTAGCTTTAACTATTAATATATGTGTGTGTGTGTGTGTTCTCTTGAAACAAAGGTCACTCGGGGTTCTACTTACTTAATTGGTAAAATATTTTATCGTCGAATAACCTATGATTTGGAGTTCGATTCCCATCTACACAAAAAACTAATTGGAGTCTTCGTCTGACGATGCAAAACAATTATTAAGAGCCGACGTTATAGGTTATAAGTTAAAACTATATAAAAGTAAATAAACAATAATTGAAAAAATGTCACTTTGCGTTCCGTTGTGTTTAATTGAGTTAAATATTGCCCATATGGAAATAATAAATGTCTTATAAAATGAAAAGGTGCAGTGTTAACGTGCAGCCAAATTGCTTGAATTGAATATAACTTTTACCATTTAATACTCGGGGTTAAGTCTAACCCACTAATATTTTAAAGGTTCCTAGTTTAACTTGATTACTTATTTGAATTTTATTGGGATAGAATAAAAGTTTATTATTTGTCAACAAGAATAATTTTATGTTTTTCTTTCACCGAAGAATAGGTATTAAAAGTTTTATATATAAGCAGCACCGGAAAGAGTTTGAACATATAATTTTGGTGCATGCGAGGGTTCAGTGACAAATTTTTGTCTAATTGTAATTTGCCAAGTGTGTTATTGTAATTTGAAAGAACATCTTTGGGTGATATGATAACTTGTATTAGTTTATCTTTATGAGAGTTGGGAGTGCAGTTATATTTTCTCATAATTGTTAGTGAGATTTTTTGTGAGTTATACTACGTTTGCAAAATTTTCCCAACAAATTCTAGATGACAAGTTGTTACCGGTTTTAATTTGAGCCCACTACTAAAATAAGACAATCAGTTGCAACTTATCACATAGAATTTATTATGAATATGTTGTGAATGTAACATAGAGTAACTAGAGTTTGTCAAATTATGTTAACATGTTTTTCACAACAAATTCGTATTGAACTTTTACTATTACAACAAGTGATTTATAATGAATTTACCAAATTTCTTTCTTTTTTTTTGGACAGCTCTGTTTCCACATATAAGTTTGACAATTCTCTCAATCTCTCTCTCTCTTCTTTTTCAGAAGCAAATGAGTTAGTCAACAACTAATAAACTTCCTTTCTTCGGAAGAAAAATGAGAATATGATATTAAGTAGAGCTGCCACAAGAATTTATAATTGCTTGAGCTACTGTACATTTCAAATTAATCATGCAATCAAAAATTGTACATGAAGCAGGTATATTTGTTCATCTTTTCCTGGTTAATCTTTTCAGGGCTCAACAAAGTCCAAGTGCATCTCAAACTATTGGTGCATAAAATATTTTCTATTTTATATATACTACAGGTGCACACTAACAGAAGTTCATTAAAAGTTATACATGTTATTAAGGAAAATTTTTCACTTATATGTTAAAGAGCTTTATATTTCAATTAACATCTTTTGATATTTCTAATAGAGATGTTTGGGGTTCAAATCTCCCCTCCACCATTGTAACTATTGAACTATCAAAACATAAGTATCTCACTTTTATCATTAAATTGAATAATAAAATAGGTAATAAAAATAAAATAAGAACCTAAGTTACATTGTGAAAATTTTGATTATTCAAGACTAAGTTTACTATATAAAACTATGATAGATGAATAAAGTAACTTGAATATCTTTTAACTTTTAATAGTATAGTTTGAATTTTGAAATAGTATTTAAACGTCTTGAAGATTTGACAATAAAGTTTAGTTTAAACCAAATTTTATGAATAACTTTAATATATTTATAGTAAGTCATAAACATAAGCACTTTGTGCTACATATAAAGCTCTTATGTAGTGAACTGTGAACTACAAGATACACAATTCAATTTAAGGCCCTCACCAGTCACCACTATGTTTATAATTTTACACAATTCAATTTTAAAGCTCTTTTTTAATAGAATTTTATTTTTCCTAATTATAATAACTGTCTTTAATTCTATTGCTACTTTATTTGTAATTGTTAGGATTTACATTTGTGTTGGCTAATTCCGGTGTTAAGTTTAGTAAGTGTTATGGAGGGTTGTATTTAAATAGTTTTCTTAGTATCAAGTCAAGGAGTAACATTGAAGAAATCAAGTTTGAGAAGACTCATTCGAGTGAACTTCATACAAAAAGTTTACGAACTCTCGCTTGACAATTTATCGACTCAAACTTACATAAGTTCACTCAATTGTGATTTCAGTAAAAAGTTAACTTTCTTTTTTAGTCTAAGAACTTAACCTAATTTTTCAATGTTACTCCTTGACTTGATACTGGGCAAACTATTTAAAGAGAGCCTTCTTTCATTGAGCCTAAGTAAAAAAAATTCTTCCCTATACTTTCTCAATCTTGAGCCTAATTTGATTTATTGCAAAACCACAAAAGTTGTTAATTATACTAGTGTGTTCATTAGTTTTTCCATCCTAAGAGTTCTTTAAGAGCATCAAAGCTCTAATAATTAGAAGCGCAATTAATTTTTCCATCCAAAAGTTCTTTAGACTTTAGAGCATCAAAGTTCTGATAATTTGAAACAAGTTCACTTTTTGAGGAGATTTTTTTAGAGGAATTCTAGAGTTTTGCAGCAACTATAGTGGGAGGTGAATTGGCTGGTTTGTTTGTTTTTTTTTTTTTCTTAAACTTTTTAACCAAATCTCTGTGTACTCTTTACCGTTTTCATGCTTTTAGATTTTATAGATACTTGTAGTGGTTGTACGATAGATCAAATTTCTAACTTTGGACTTACATGGAATTTGATTACGGTCAACATGTTAATCCATTGTTTAGCTATTGGGTTCTAAATTATATTTTTTTAGTAATTATGTTTGGTATATTCTAAATTTTTTTTTTTTTTAAAAAAAAACCCTCAATATTATTCTTATTTTTTCTCCCACTTTCCAAAACTTGAGATTTATTCTGAATCTTCTTATTTAACAGTTTTCACCTTATCATATTCTATGCTTCATATTCTATCGTTTTATTTTAAACTATTTAATGAGGTATTTCTTGATAAAGTAAAGGATGAAACCATCGAATCTTAGGGCTTGTTTGGATGCTTTTTTTTTATCACTCAATTTTCGTCACTCATCACTCATCACTCATCACTTATCACTCGTCACTGATCACTCATCACTTTAAAATACCCTACTCGTTTGGCACCATCACTCACTTGCCATTACTCAATATTTTTCACACTATTTGTGGGCCCCATACTTGTCACTCGGTGCAGCTTTTTTTTTTTTTTTCCATAAAAAGAAAAAAAGAAAAACAAGAAACCCAAACTCACTGAACCTAGTAAAAAAAAAAAAAAACCCAAAAACCCGAACCCAACGAAAGAAGAAGGAAAAAAAAAAAACCAAGAAACTCGAACCTAGTGAAAGAAGAAGAAAGAAAAAAAAAAGAAGAAAGAAAGAACTGAAGACCAAAAATAAATTAGAGGTGATAAACAAAAAAAAAAAGGTTAAAAGGAACGGCTGACCTGACTAGTGGGTCCCTCCATGTGTGTTTAATTACAAAAATGCCATTAAAAACAGAGTTATAGAAACTGAAAACAGCTAAAATGTGTTTTTAGTTTCCATAACTCATAACTCAAAAATTAGAGAATTAAGTGATGGAAACAAAGCACTGGAAACAAAGTTATGTGGTGCCAAACGGACTTCTTAGTTATGGGTCCCATCATTTTTGAGTTATGAGTTATGAATTATGGAAATCACTCATCCAAATAGCCTCTTACTCTTACGCTGTTTATACTTTATAGTAATATAAATTACCTATCATATATTGTGTGGGTGGATTTAACACAACATATATTATAGTCAAAATATTTTATTGTAGATGACGTAATTCATGGTATATACGGGAAGAGTTGTTTGAAACATTACAAAATTTTCAAATTCCATTACCTGTCTTGTGAATGCCATCCAGAGAGATTGGCCACTTCACTCAAAGTAGTCCTCCAAGTTTGAATCTTTTCCATGTTATCCTTCAAACGTTCTTCATGCTCAGCAAAGGCTTGCACAAAAGTTCCCCTCTGTTTGCGTACATCAGATGGGTCCACATAATAAAATATAGGTAGAACTATCATTCCCATCACTTTCATGCACTGAATGATCTTTGTAAGTTCATCCAAGCACCATGTCGAAGATGCATAGTTCCTCGAGAGAATTACAATAGAAATTCTCGATTCTTCTATTGCTTTCAAGAGTTCTGGTGGAATAGATTTTCCTCTCTCAAGCCTTTCATTGTCTCTAAAGGTGAAAATACCCGAGCGTTGCAAAGCAGCATATAGATGGTCTGTAAAAGTATTGCGTGTGTCCATGCCTCTGAAACTAAGGAAAACATCATATATCCACCGTCTTGAAGAAGAAGAAGAAGATGATGTCAACGATGAGGCTTCTTGAGTACTCATTGAAGCCAATGGAGTTGGTAAATCTTGAACCACAATAAGGATAAAAAAAAATTAGTAAAAAAACAATTTGAAGGATGTATGTGGAAAGTAAAATAACCAGGGAATAAGAAAATAAAAGAGATAGATGTGTTTGATAAGTGAAAACTTACAAATTCAAGGAATTGCGGCAGTGGTTGTAAATTTGTAATGTTCAAAAGCAACTTGAAACAATGTGGCCTTCCAACTTTTTTTTTCTCTCTTACGTTGATCATTCTTGAACGCAGGTATTTATTTCCTACTAACAAAAGAACCCCTTTTTATTTTCCTTTAAACAGAAGTAGCTGTGCAAGTGGCCCTTTTTTTCCAGGAATCGTCCTAGCAAAACAACCACAACAATTTTTTAAAATGTAACGATTTTTTTTTATAATATATATACAATTTTTTTTTGATAAATATATACAATTATTATAACTGAAAAGATAAAGCCTTCCCCATCTAATTGGTTGATTAAAGGGGTGAGCATTCAAGAATCACACCCTCTAGGCTCTAACTGTTGCGGGTCAAGTCAACAAATCTTTCTTTTTCTTTTTCTTTTTCTTTTTCTTTTGTCAAGATGCCTTCTCTTTCTTCTAGGCATCTTCCAGTCAAAAAAGGATGACTGAAAGTTCTCAAATTGATTAAAAAAAAAAAAACTATGAAGACTTCTTTTCTTTTGGCAAAACAGGGTATGCAAGCATGAGGGGATCAGTCTCCAAACCCACCTTTTGCTTTCTAAACATCTGAATATGTGAACTTAATTAAGCAAAGAAGACTCTTGTAATTCCAACTTAGTTGTAGACTTGTAGCCTTGCCTTCTCAAGAAGTAATAAGTTCATGGGTTCCGATTCATCACCTGTCAGCGTTTGTTGATTTCCCAATCTTTAGAGCCAAGTTTCTAGATTTTTATGTATTTGGTTCTTTAATCATGGAAGAACTCTGGTAGATATACAAAAACGCTAAACGTAAAAGAAATAACTTGTAGCCAATGAAAATACAAGGAAGTCATTTTAACAGTTCCAAACAATTGAAACCTCTCTGCATGCTAAGCCTTGTAACTCAACTAATTAACATTTCTTGATATTTTCAATTGAAATTTTAAAGATTTAAATCCTTCCTCCGCTAATCATTGATTTATGAAAAAAAATAAAAGGAAATCATTTTTCATCCGCGGTGCCCTCTCCTTCTAGGCATCTTCCAAGTCAAAAGCAAGACCGAAAGTTATCAAATTGATTAAAAAAATAATAATAATACTAAATAAAAGAGACCTACAAAGACTTTAGTCTTTTGGCAAAAGTACGGTATGCAAGGAGTTCTCGTTATTACAACAAACAACAAAGGATCTAAGAGGAGCAACAAGTTTAGCTAAAGCATTTGCTTCCCTGAAAATGAGAGCTGAGAGAAAAAAAATTCATAGAAAGAAGCTTTGACATCATTTATATAATGTTTTTACCAATTCAAATTAACTACCATGTCTCTTTAACTAGAGGAACCAGATCAAGCATGAGGATCAGTCTCCAAACCCCCTTTTTTGTTTTCTGAACTTTAAAATGTCAACAACTTAAGTGTGTCCAGCAAATAGACTCTAAATTAATGTTGCTACTCCCTTACTCTTAGGACAAGGATGCAGGCAAGTTCAATATCCTAATGACCCTAGTGGCCACCATCTGTTTCAAAGGAATGAATCGTAGCATATCTTGATAAATCTTGAACCACTAAGTAGTTCCATTGCAATTTCAAATTGAAGTAAAATAAATTAGAGGAGCAAAAAAATCTTTGTTGTGGATATTTTATTTCAAGGAGGGAAGTAGAAGACATGGATGTGTGCAAGAAAGTAATAACTTACAAATTTGGAGAATTGCAGAACTTTTGTTGTTGTAAAGCTCTATAACCTCTTGAAATAACGCTTCTAGATACGGTTCAAATTTAATGAACAACTTTTTATTTTATACTAGTATTTATTTTTGTTCTTCGGCAATGCTGTCAAAAAATGATTACAAACCTTTTCTTTTATCCTCACTACCCCAACTGTTTTTTTTTTTTTTGGTTACCAGTCCTGACTATTCTAGAACGCCTCTATTGCTCTTGAGTCTTGACTTTGCTTTTTAGGTCCTTTAGAGCATTAGAATGCTAATGCCATATGTAAGGTGTATTTAACATTTTAAGTTTCAAAACCCACTGCATCAAAGAATGCTAAAGGCAAGTATTACAAATTTTTTTGCAATACTGCTACAGTGCAATTCTATCTTTAGAATTGCACTGTAGCAGTATTGTAAAAATAATAATAATATTTTAAGTCTCTCGAAATTTCTCTCTCCTCCCTCATTATTTCTGTTATCTTCTCTCTCTTCCTTCTCTCTTTCTCATCTGCTCTTTCCTCTCTTCAAACCCAAAAACATCATCCTCCTCCCAACATCAACATCACACATCACGGTGGAGGAAACGTTGGTCTGGGTTGATCAACGATGGAGGAAACATTGATCTAGCGACGGCAGTGGCGGCAGTGTCTGGGTTTTGATCGGGGTTGATATGGGTTTTTTTTTTTTTTTTTTTTTTTTTTTCCTGTTGTGATTAGGGTTGATCGGTGATGTTTGGGTTTGTTCCGATGTGGGTGTGGTTTGCTCCAATCGTTGTATCATGGGTCAAGTGGTGGATCGGCATGGTGGGCCGTGGGTTATGGTTTATGGGTTTTGGATTTGGGTTGATCTGGGCGTTTTTCTGGGCGTTTCTGGGCGTTTTTCTGGGTATTTCTAGGCGTTTTTCTGGGTATTTTCAGTGTATCATGGGTTTTTTTGGGCGTTTTTCTGGGTATTTTCAGGGTTGATCGGTGTATTTTCTGGGTTGATCATCAACGTTTTTCTGGGTATTTTCGATGGCCTGGGTTTCAAATCGGCGGCGTGGGTTTCTGATCGGTGGCTTGGGTTTGCTGATCGGTGGCTTGGGTAGTGGGTCTGGTGGCTGTTGTTGGCTCCAACTGGTTTGTGTGTGACTCGGTGTGTGTGGCCGTTGCTGATCGGTGTGTGTGGCTCTATTGATGGTTTGGTGGTTTGTGTTTATGTGTGTGGCTTGGTTGATGGTTTGTGTTTGTGTGTGGCTTCGTGTGTGTGGTGATGGGTTTGGATAGGTTGATCGGTGCATCATGGGTCTCTGTGTGTGTGTGTGGCTTTGTGTGTTGAACCAGTGCCAGAGGTTAAGGGAGAAAGAGAGGAAAAAAAATGACTGTTGGGAAAGCCCAGGAAAATGTGATTGAATCACGCCTAGTCTGAAAAAAACGGTTAGAAATAAATAATAAAGAAAGATTAAAAAATAATATTTTAATAAAAATAGAGTTTTTGGATGTAGGAGATATTGTAAAATGGTATGGTATAAGTAATAAAATGGCTTTTTGAGATGATAAAATAGAATAGGATAGCATTCTTTGATGCTGATGCTCTAAGCGTGGCACATGAGATAATTTAATTGGACAAAATTTGACTAGAAACTTAGTTGTAGCATAGGTTACAATTCTTACTTAAAAAATTAATATGACCATTTTTTGAAAATTTAACCGTTGTATTATGTATGTTCTTTATGTTTTTAATAGCCAATTGGATTTTATTTACTATTCGATTTATAAATTTTTTTTTTATGTATAATTTTAGACTATAAAAACTTGAAATTTAAACATTTGATTGATAACATATCTATTCAGTTTTTATCTTTTTGAGAATTTTGCAAACATGAAAGATATAAAAAAAAAATATAATCCAACTGTAAATTTATTAAAATTTACATTTAATAAAGAGATAGAATTTAAAAAATATTGAATGAAGTTACAATTTTAGAACATAAATAAGTTTGTTAGGATTTTTTTTTTTATATATACATATAAGATAGAAATTTTACTTTAACTTGATCTAAGTATATATGTGTGTAGAGTTCCCTTTTAGAGGTTTAAATCCCAACTCTTGTCCCCACACCCCTGGCACTTATAGGTATAAAGTATTGTCTACCTTAATTAGCACAATTCCCAAGTAATTTACTAAAATATAAAAGAAAAAGAAAAAGGAGAAAGTTCCCTATAACCAGTATAAAGTTTTTTTTGTGTACACTTTATCTTGCTTTTCTGAAAACTTTTTATTTCTTTGAGGAGAAGTACTTTAGTGGAAATTAGATGGAAACCAAATAATACTTTACACATTCTGCGTTCAGGAAGAGAGAAAGAAAGATTACTTCTTGGTGGTGGCCAGCTATAAAGTTTCGTTTATATTGCTTTTTGACCGACTTAAAAGTTGTATTAATAATTTCATATTGCACTCTTTACGCTTATTCAGAATAGAGACAAGTTACCGTGATCTGTCACGCATAACCACAAAACGTCAATTTTAAAGTTTCTAACATTTTCCTCAGATCATAGCAGGTGGGCTGGATATGAATGTCACTGGGTCAACACCGAATAGGCCCACCAAAGTGGCACATGGGATGAACTTACGCAAGTAATTTACTCCTCGTTAAGAAATGAAAAGAGAAGAAAGAGTAAGTTCCTTTTTTAAAAAACTTTTTATTACTTTGAGGATAAGTAAGTTTGATGACAATTACACACTTAACGCATTCTGCATTGAGGAAAAGAAGATAAAGATGAACTTTTTGGTAGCCAGTTGTAAGTCTTGTTTAGAGCATTCACAGCAGTGGAGCTAAATTTTTAGCAATTTAGCTCCACCAAAAGTTACTTTATCTATTTTACCTACACACATGCTGCAGCAGTGGATCTATTTTAGCTTTCAACCCAATAAAATAATATATTCAACACAATAAAATAATATTTCTACTACAATAAAATAATAATATTTTACTACAATAAAATAATATATCATCATCATCACCACCACCACCACCACACAGCACAAACATCCTCCATCACCACCACCACCACCACACAGCACCACCACCAGCAATACACAACAGAGAGAAAAAAAAAAAAAAACCAAAAAAAAACCATCGCCGGCTCCCCGGTCGATCAATACACTCCTCGCGACTTCGTCCTCTCAATCCAGCGCCCCAGATCCATCATCATCCTCATCAAGGCCGGCTCCCCGGTCGATCAAACCATCGCCGCCCTCTCCTCTTTCATGGAGCCAGGCGACTCCATCATCGACGGCGTGGACGGCGACGGCGTGGGACGGCGACGGCGTGGACGGCGACGGGATGGCGATGGCGTGGGACGGCGACGGCGTGGGACGTCGATGATGAGAGTTTGACAGACGGCGTGGGACGGCGACGGCGTGAGAGAGATGAGAGTTTGACAGACGGCGTGGACGGCGACGGCGTGGGACGGCGACGGCGTGGACGGCGACGGCGTGGGACGGCGACGGGATGGCGATGGCGTGGAGAGCTTGATGAGTGAGAGAACTGAGAGCTCTGAGAGAGAGCTGAGATGAGAGAGAGCTCTGAGAGAGGCACGGAGATTGAATAAAAGAATGAAGAAAAATAGAGTAAGTTTTATTATTTTAATAGGAGTCAGATTAAAAAATTATTTTTATTTTTTAGATGTGTGCTACAGTGCACATCTATAGATAGATGTGCACTGTAGCAAATCAGCTAAAAATTTTAGCTTTGCCTCCACTGCTGCAAGCATTTTTTGGTAAATTGGTGGAGCTAAAATAGCATTATAGCTTTTTAGCTCCACTGCTGCAAATGCTCTTATTGCTTTTTGATAAACTATAAAGTTTTATTCTAATTGTTTCTTTATGTTTATTAAAAATAGAGATGTCATCGTGATGTGTCACAGATAAATGCTTATTCGTGGAATTTGCAAACTGTATGTGTAATTCATCTTCTAATTAATTTTGTTTAAGCAGTTTGTAAATTAGCTGAAAAAAGGGTACAAGCAGTACATAATTAATTACTCAAAAGCAGATTGAAATAACGCGGCATTCCAATCTGTTATTTTTCTCTTACAATAGAACCCCTTTTTATTTTCCTTTAAACAGAAGTAAGTGTGCAATTCACCCTTTTCTTCCGGTAATCGTCCTAGCAAAACGACGACAACAATTATTTTTAAATGGTAACGATTTTATTTTAATATATATATATATAGAGGAAATTATTTATATCTGAAAAGATAAACCCATCCCCATGCAATTGGTTGATTAAAGGGTTAAGGATTCACGAATCACACCCTCTAACTATTGTGGGTGAAGTCAACAAATCTTTCTTTTTCATTTTCTTTTGTCAAGATACCATCTCTTTCTCGTTCTTCTAGGCATCTTCCAATCAAAAGGATGACTGGAGGTTATCAAATTGATAATAAAATAAATAAATAAAGACCAGTGAAGACTTCTTTAGAGCATTGCAGTAATTCTCCAAAATTGTGGCTACGGTAAAGCAACTAAATTTAAAAAAATTTAACTTTGAGCTACAATGGACTCCTATCTATAACAGTCTACTGTAGCTCAAGACTCAAGGCAAAAAATAATATTTTAATATAGTGTTAAAAAAAGTATTTTAATGTATTGATGGTTGTAGTTGTTAGTTATTGTGTTAAATATATTATTTTATTATGTTCTTTATATTATTTTAATGTGTTGAATGTTAATATAAAACCTTTGCTGTAAGGTGTATTATAAAATGAGTTGTTAAAATAAATAAAATAGTATTTTGAGTTGCTAAAAACTAAATCTTTTAGATGCTTTACTGTGAATGCTTTTATATTACTTTTTGACACGACTATAAAATTCTTTTCATATTGCTTTCTTTATTTCTATTTAGAATCGATATGTCATCGTGATGTATCACACATAAATGCTTAGTAAAATATGCAAACTTTATGAGTAATTCATCCTCTAATTAATTTTGTATAAGCAGTGGGTGAATTAGCTAGAAGCAGTACATAATAATTACTTTAGTTTTCGTTCGTTCCAATCCTTCTCATTGAATTGTTTGTTGATTTTCCAATTTTTAGAGCAAAGCTTATACATTTTTACTAGTCCTAGACTTATGCGATGTGTGGAAATAAATAATTATTTTATAATTTTAATATAATGTATAATTTGTTGAACATAATTTATTCTCCCCTAAAAATTAAACAATTCCTATTTGGTCCAATTAAGTCTACTTCGTTCTCATTCGGTCCAATTAGGTCTACTTCAGTCCACTATTTATCTGCTTTACATGCAAGGCAACGTTCTAGATCCGTTTAAAATCTCATGATTTTCTACTTTGCTGAAGATGTCTCTTGTGTTGCAACAATACCTTATATTTTTCTCCTGTATATGTTAACCAAATTTGCCTAGCCTTGTTAAATGACAGGGATCTGACAGAGCAGTAATCCCGAGCAACAAGAAGCATGCCAAAGCCATTAAAGACAAGACTACTAACAACCCCATAGACTTGCTCAGCAGTCAGCACTAATAATAGCAGACCCAGACTACATCTACAAGAGAGAAGAGGGGTTCCTTTTTGCTTGTCTCTAAGCTGATCATAGGATGTTAACTGTCAAGTTTGGTTTTGCAATGAGCTAAACACGCACCAAGAACTTTTGTAAACCATTATTGATTTATGAACATGTTTTGTGACTTCTTCTCTTTTCTTGGTGGTAAAAAAGGAATAATACTAGAGGAGTCAAAATGCCCAAAACAGGGGAAAACACACCCAAAATATATATATATCCATCTGTGTGACCTGCAAGTCAACCAAACCCAACCTATCGTTATTTATGATCCTTTCAACAACAACCAAAAAAAAAAAAAAAAAAAAAAAAACAACTTGTTGATTATGATTTTTCTATCATCTACGTTAAATACATTACAGAAAAAGATGCCCCGCCCCAATGGCAAAAGATGATGTTGACTTCAAATGATTGGTCACACCTCCAACCGCCCTCACTAGTTTATACTTAATACGTACAAATTATGTTAAATTGTTAATCATTCTTTGTCAGTGAGGAATGGATTAGTTTGAGTCGTCATGAAATGGTTGGCATGAGCATCCACTTGCAATTATATATACTTACATTTTTGCTATTCGCTTTCTTGCAGACCATTTTCAATCAGATTATAAAATAAATTAGATTCAATAATGTAAGCAAGTAGTTAAATTTTATATCTGTTTTTTTAATATACAATAACTATCACCTTGAGGTGTCCTAGTTGCATTGGACAGACCTCCAACTGCCATTACTAGTTTATAAAATATATTGTTCATCATCTTTAAGCGTGTCAATTCATCTAAGCTTAAAAAATAATCCTAGCATGTACAACCAAAGTCACCCACGCGGCAATAATGTCCCATCTGCAAAAGGGTATGAACCTAACCTATTTTTTTTTGAGAAACGGTATGAACCTAACCTAAAAACAAGGACTATATCTACTTCTATTTGCAATAAACTCTTTTAACTCGAAGTTAATTGGTTGACATTTTTTTTAAAATATTTTTAATTAAAATATTGAGGATTAAAATCCTTCCTCCGCCAATTATTGATTTAAAAAAAAATTTAAAAAGAAATCAATTTTCATCCTTGTTGCCTCTCCTTCTAGGAATCTACCAGTCAAAAGGAAGACCGAAAGCTATCAAATTGATTAAAAAAATAATATTAATACTAAATAAAACAGAAAGTTATCAAATTGATTTTTTTTTTTAAATACTAAATAAAAGAGACCTACGAAAACTTTTAGGGGCGTTTGATTCGTTGTGATGTGTCGTTGATGTGATGTGTATTACTGTAATGTGACATTAAAGTGTTTGGTTCATTTAATTTTCTCTGACATTACCGTAATCTAAGATTACAAACTATATTATATCACCATAATTATATCACTTTCTTAAATGGGCTTGATCTTACATTACTTATTGGTGGGAATGTAATAATTTGTTGTGAGTCAAGTCAACAAATCTTTCTTTTTCATTTTCTTTTGTCAAGATACCTTCTCTTTCTTCTGGGCATCTTCCAGTCAAATGGATGACTGGAGGTTATCAAAATGATAATGATAATAATGATAATAATAACTAGTTGCTAACCCGTGCGATGCACGGGAAAATTTTGAATGTATTGTTTTACTAATTTCTTCCCAATGAAATTATTGAAATAAAGTTGTAGCATTTTCACAGTGATCAAACATCTTCTTTTCTATTTCAGCACTTTTGTTGTATCCAAATAGAGAATAACACTAAAAAATAATTAAACCCTCCCAAAGCCTATAATTCTCAAAGTTAAAAGAGAGTCTTAAATTTCGTTTAATTCCATTAACTGCTTAAGTCAATAAGCACATTGGTATGAATAAAGAAATGAATGGCGTCCGTGTCTATTTAATTATCAACCATATATCTGTTATAGCAATTAAGGTGATTTATAAATTTCAATTGTAACACCCCTTTTTTTTTTTTTTTTTTTGAGATACCTGATAGAATGACTTTTTTTCAGAAGTAAAAAACCATGTACAAAGGTAAAGGCCTAGGCACACAGCCCAGGCTAGTTCATTAGCCATACAAATTATGAAGAAAAAACATACAAGGCTTCCCTTTGAACCAACAAAACAATGAAGACCCTTTTGCACCATAATCATGTTTGCTTGAGTGGCCGAGAGCATCTGATATGTCACCAACAATGCTAGAGCTACATCCAAAATGACTTTAGGTTGTGTCTGAACTTTCTCAAAGTATGCTTTGTTTCTTTCATTCTAAATTGCTCAAGTCGTTGTTGCCCATAGTTCCAGCTCCTTCTTTGACAGTTCAGCTCCTTCTTTGTTTTGTAACACCTATTTTACTGTAATTAGTAAAAATCTTAACTCAAGAAGATTCAATAGACAGTAGGAACACATTGATATCAATTTAGTTATTAAAAAAAGTCTCATATGATGGCAATTATAAAACAACATTCTTCTCAATGAGTTTATAATCAGACATATCTATCGTAGAAGCAAGCATATATGATGTCTTGGAAATAAAATTATTAGCCTTCTTCATGGACATACAAGGCCCCAGATTTTTGGGTTTTACATGTTGCCAAAAAAATAAACATTCTTAAGGTATATTACAGAGACAAATCATTATGATCTTTTGCAATTCAGAATCACTTGGAAATGTTTTTTTTTTTCTTTTTTTTTTACATCAAATTTAAAAATCATAAAATTATACATAGACAGATTGGATATTGTACTTCCATGCAGATATCTAACAATTTCACTAATACAAATCTGCAAAAATAAAAGCAAGACAAAGTGTAATCATACAGCCACAATTGAATTGAAGGATGGTCAAATTAGCATGTTGTGTCTCAAGAGTCAAGATATCACATAATCATTTGGTATCTAAGAATTGTATAAATATTGGACTAATAGATGCATTCGTATCAATCTTTGTCAAAAAAATATAAAGTATCTAGAATATGTAGTAGAAAAATGTAGTTATAATACATTTGAAATCACCAACAATTATCATTTGAATAATAGTACTGACTTTATAGTTTTTATTTATTTATATCATGTAATATATGCATAGATGTCTAAAAATATGGTAGGAGAGTAAATCAAAAACTAAAATATGATGATGAAGCTCATTTGACAATCCCAACTCTTTTTTACAAATCAAATAGAAGCAGCAAAATAAAAGGAAGCAAAATTGCGTGATGCTGATCTTGCCTTCTTTATCCATCTTTGGGTGTTTAGAACTTTTCTCTACACCTACACATCAATCATTATGATTAACCTATCACTGATTGTAATTGGCAAAAAATCTAACAGCCCAAGAGCATTTAACCATATGCCAAAAGAGTAACTTCGGTTCCACCTACAGGCAGCTTTACTTTGTTTAACCCAATTGTAGTGTTTTTTGTAATATCCTAGAACTTTTTAAGAACACCGGCTAATCCAATAAGTTTTTCATATAATTTTAACCTAGCATGAGATCAAAACTCTATCAATGCTTGCAAATCAAGAGGCACAAAACCAAAGTCTTTTGAGTTTAATTTATAGAACCAAAATTAGCAAAATTAAATCTTAGTACAAACCATGACAGAGCAAACAATAACAAAAGTAAATCTCAACACACAATCCATTACATAACCAAAAAACTTAAATTAAACACGCATAATGACCCCTTTCAAAGTGCAATTTACATTTCACAGTTACAATTTAAAAATTTTAAGAAATTCTCACCCTAAAGTTAGGTACTATGTAATCAAAGATGATCATTAAAAAATAAAGCTTCATATGTTACACAACTATAAGCTACTACAAACGTATGTGATTGCAACTAATGAATTTTGACAATCGCCTCAAGTAGAAGTGAAATCGTAAAAAGATGCTGATACTAAATGCAATAAGAGAGCAATTAACTAACAACACAAATATACATCAAAATTGGATCTCACATCAAACATTCATTTTTAAATTGCTACACTTGCCATTTACATAGTATTTATTAAAAAAATACTTAAACCTTGAATTAATACCCAGTCCGAACCGGATAGAAAATTCCTTTCAGAATAACCTCTGATTGAATCCCTTGTTAATGCTCGCCTCTCATGAATTCCCTCCCAAAGACTGGAGTTGATCAATGGATACTGCTCCACCCTTAGCCACTAGACCTATTCCTATCTATTTTAGCTATTCAAATATTTTAGTTGACTGAAAACAAAGAAATTGTATTTGTAAAGAACCTGTGATTGGTTGCAAGTATCTTTGGAGGGAGATTTCTATGTAGTAGAAGATGAACAGTTTATTGCGAGGCGACACCGTTTCAATCTCTTCTACCAAAAAACAATATTCCTAAACAAAATAAAATCCAACCCAAATACCCAAAACAAAATCAATTCTAACCCAAAGACCTTTGTTCACAAAATCTAAACCATATTCAGTTTTTATTACCAAATTTTTAATAAATAAAAAATTTATCAATAGCAGTTTAGGCAATTTGATGTTGGTGAGCAACTGGCTTGCCAGTGGATGATGGTCTAACACTCCTATGATTCCTTTCTCAATCTCTTTTGTTTGTTTCTTTATAGTTACCTACACTCATTTGCCTATTTTGTGACTAAATGATTCGGTTTCTTTTTATTTCTATACGGTGAAACAGTGTCTTTCATTGAGTCATAAAGTTTAGCGTTGGGCAAACAAAACAAAAACAGAAAATCCTTGAGCAAATATTCGAAATCCCACAATTTCAATTCATCTCTACAGAGAAATTGAATGATTTAAATCTATTAATGAAAATATTTAATAAAAATAGATCATAAGTATTTGCATTAAGTGAATAAAAATTATATTATAACATAAAAAATAAAATTTACAAAATGGAAACATAAGAATAGAGTATTTTAGAAGACTACCTTTTTTGTGATCTACTCTCCATATCTTTGCAAAATTGAACCACCAAGTTAGAGTCCTGCAGCGGGACAAAAATAAAATATAAAACCATCCAGATTTGAATATCTATGAACTACTTGTTCAGATATACGTAAGACATTTGGACTTTATAGATCATTAGCTTTATATAAGGACATTACCTTCCTTTCATATATACAATCAAAATACATGAACACACCAAGCAATAAGTTTTAATGGGTTTAAACTTTAAATAATGAAAAACCATAAACAAACCCTTTTTTTTCTCATTCATCTCCCAAAGCATTGCTGCCAAACGATGCAAACTTCCTATTTCAAGGTTTGTAAGCCACTAAGAGCTTATCTATTGATTTAAATCCTGCTTTGCCAATTGGATTTAAGAATGCTGACTGTGACATCTAAGAGTAGGTAGGAAATGGAATCCCTAGAACCGAAGGATGAATTATGTTGCCTTGGTGGTGGCGTTGATAAACATCAGCGATTGAAGGAGCAGATGACGGCATGCGACAAAGAAAAAATGAGCAGCAAGCAATCTGATTTGTTTGAATTTCAAGTAATATAATTTATTCAGCAATCTAACAACTCTGATTAGCTAAGTTTGATTATACTTTTAGCAATATATAAAAGTATATCTTATCATTTGGCAATTTTGTAAATTATCAAATAAATTTAAATTTGATTGAGAATGGTTTAGATTAATATTATACCGTGATGTTATAATTGATAAGATGTTTATGGTTATTGTAAATCAAATAGAAGAATCCTAGGAAACCAAAAATCCCATAAAAATTGCATAACCAAAAAAAGGGAAAAAGAAAATCCAAACCAATGTAAAATGAAGATGAGAAAAAAACTATTTATCAACTAAAACAAACCCAGAATTAAAACCAAATAGAAGAATCCCAAGAAACCAAAAATCCAATAAAAATTGCATACAAAAAAAAAAAAGGAAAAAGAAAATCTAATAACAAAAATTTCATGATTCTTCTTTGCCACAGATTTGACAACAAAGGAAGAAGAAGAAAACATGGAAATATTCAAAGAAAAAAAGAAAAAAGAAAAACAAAAAAACTTAAATCCAGAGCAAACCACAACCACAAACCAACAAAATTCCATGAAAACAAAAACAAAAAAACTGAAATCCAGAGCAACCCACAGTCACAAACTAACAAAATTCCATAAACAATTGAAGCGGATAGAGAGAGAGAGCAATATATAGAAATTAAGGAGAGTAAAAAACATGTTTTAATTACCTCAAAATAATTTGCTGACATAGAATATGATAGGTTGGATTGAGCGACGATGGAGAGGCAAAGAGAAATTGATGCAGTGGCGGTGATCCATGGTGGCAGCGGCGGTGGGAGGATATGGGTTTTGGGGTGCCAGCGTATATTAGAAAACAGAGAGGTTTGGGGTTTAGCACTTTGACTTTGACATGAAGGCTGAATAGGGAGTTGTATAGTTGTATTAGGGTTCTAAATTGATAATAAAACGTTAAAAAGAATTTTAAAAAAATTAAAAAAAAAAAAAAAAAAAAAAGAAGAAGAAGAAAGAAAGGAAGACGTGAAGGCTGGGGGAGTTGTATACTTTGGGGGTTCTAAATTGATAAATTCTAATATAATAAAATGTTAAAAAGAATTTTAAAAAAAAAAATGACGTGGAAAATTGTGGAGTTAGCAGAGGCTTCGGTTATATATATATAAATATATATATATATATATATATATATATATATATATAGATAATAATAATAATAAATAAATAAATAAAGACCCATGAAGACTTCTTTACACATTTTGCGTTCAGGAAGAGAAAAATAAAGAGAAATACTATTTCAACAATAATTTCACAATATTTTAATAATAAATTTTAAGTGATAAGTTGTTAAGGGTTGTTATTGGTTGGGTAAAAAAATAATTTAATTGTAAGTTCAAATTACAACCAATAACAACTAACTGCTTATAATTTGTTGTTAAAATACTTTGAAATAATGAAAATATAATAGATGTAGCACTTTTCATAAAATAAACATAGCTTCTTGGTGGCCAGCTATAAATTAAAGTCCTGTTTATATTGCTTTTTGACAAAATTGTAAAGTTCTCTTTGTATTGCTTTCTTTATGTCTATTTTGAATCAAGATGTCATCATGATATATCACGCATAAATGCTTAGTGGAATTTGCAAACTCTATGAGTAATTCATCTACTAATTAATTTTGTATAAGCAATGGGTGAATTAGCTAGAAGCAGTACATAATAATTACTTTAGTTTTCATTGGTTCCAATCCTTCTCATTGAATTGTTTGTTGATTTTCCAATTTTTAGAGCAAAGCTTTTACATTTTTACTAGTCGCAAACTTCTGCGATGTGTGGAAATAAATAATTATGTTATAATTTTAATATAATGTATAATTTGTTGAACATAATTTATTCTCCCCTAAAAATTAAACAATTTCTATTTGGTCCAATTAAGTTTACTTTGTTCCCATTCGGTCCAATTAGGTCTACTTCAGTCCACTATTTATCTGCTTTACGTGCAAGGCAACGTTCTCGATCCGTTTAAAATCTCATAATTTTCTACTTTGTGTTGCAACAATACCTTATATTTTTCTCCTGTATATTTTAACCAAATTTGCCTAGCCTTGTTAAATGACAGGGATCTGACAGAGCAGTAATCCTGAGCAACAAGAAGCATGCAAAAGCCATTAAAGACAAGACTACTAACAACCCCATAGACTTGCTCAGCACTAATAATAGCAGACCTAGACTACCTCTACAAGATAGAAGAGGGGTTCGTTTTTGCTTGTCTCTTAGCTGATCATAGGATGTTAAATGTCAAGTTTGGTTTAGCAATGAGCTAAACACGCACCAAGAACTTTTGTAAACCATTATGATTTATGAACATGTTTTGTAACTTTTCTCTTTTCTTGGTGGTAAAAAAGGAAAAATACTAGAGGAGTCAAAAAGCCCAAAACAGGGGAAAACACACCCAAAAAAAAAAAAAAAAAAAAAAATCCATCTGTGTGACCTGCAAGTCAACCAAACCCAACCTATCGTTATTTATGATCCTTTCAACAACAACCAAAAAAAAACTTGTTGATTATGATCTTTCTATCATCTACGTTAAAGACATTACAGAAAAAGATGCCCCGCCCCAATGCTAACCCAAGGGCAAAAGATGATGTTGACTTCAAATGATTGGTCACACCTCCAACCGCCCTCACTGGTTTATACTTAATACGTACAAATTATGTTAAATTGTTAAATGTTAATCATTCTTTGTCAGTGAGTGAGGAATGGATTAGTTTGAGTCGTCATGAAATGGTTGGAATGAGCATCCACTTGCAATTATATAGACTTTCATTTTTGCCATTCGCTTTCTTTGCGGATCATTTTCAATCAGTTTATAAAATAAATCAATAATGTAAGCAAGTAGTTAACTTATCTGTTTTTTTAATATACAATAACTATCACCTTGAGGTGTCCTGCTAGTTGCATTGGACAGACATCCAACTGCCATTAATAGTTTATAAAATATATTGTTCATCATCTTTAAGCGTGTCAATTCCTCTAAGCTTAAAATATAATCCTAGCATGTACAACACAAAGTCACCCACGCAGAAATAATGTCCCATCTGCAAAAGGGTATGAGCCTAACCTAAAAACAAGGATTACTTATATCTGGCAATAAACTCTTTTAACTTGAAGTTAATTGATTGACAGTTTTTGATATTTTTAATTAAAATATTGAGGATTAAAATCTTTCCTCCGCTAATTATTAATTTATAAAAAGAAAAATTAAAAAGAAATCAATTTTCATCCACGTTGCCTCTACTTCTAGAAATCTCCCAGTCAAAAGGATGACCGAAAATTACCAAATTGATTAAAATAATAATAATAATACTAAATAAAACCAAAAGCTATCAAATTGATTAAAAAATAATAATATTATTAAATTAAAGAGACGTCGAAGACTTTTAGTCTTTTGGCAAAATTAGGGTTTGCAAATGGCCTTCCGTCTTTTTCGGGTATCTTCTTGGAAAAACTATTGAAATTTTTTATTTTATTTTTTGAAAAATACCAATTTCATTAAGCACAAACAAAGACTACATCCTTCCTCCACACATCCTGAATAGAATCAGGCAGGAGGTTCTTATTACAACAGACAAAGTATCCGAGAGAGGCAGCAAATTTAGCTAAAGCATTTGCTTCCCTGAAAATGAGAGGGGGGAGAAAAGAGCATTCATAGAAAGAAGCTTTGACATCAATTATAGAATGTTTTTACCAATTCAAACTAACTACCATGTCTCTTTAACTGTAGGAACCGGATCAAGCATGAGGGGATCAGTCTCCATACCCCCTTTTGTTTTTTTAACTTTAATATGTTAACTTAAGTGTGTCCAACAAATAGACTATTGTGATTCCAGCTTAATTAGTGTTGTTAAATTACATAAGCTTAAGTTAGAGTAGAGAAGACATGGATTGAGCTTAGAAAGACCAAAAGTTATCAAATTGTTAAAAAAATAATAATATAAATAAAAAGAGGCACATGAAGACTTTTATTCTTTTGGCTAAAACAGGATATGATAGTGGTCATTTCTTAGGATTTCTTATTCTGATATTATGTTAAATTATCGATTTTTTCAAAAGTTTAAGCTGTTAGAATATGATTTATTTAATTATTTGACCACATACTTCTAACAAGTGTTGCTACTTCATTAATGACCTTAGTGGCCATCGTCTGTTTCAAAGGAATAAATCGTAGCATATCTTGATAAATCTTGAACCATTAAGTAGTATACATTCCATTAAAATTTAAAACTGAAGTAAAAAATTAGAAAGAAAATAAATTAGTGGAGCCAAAAAAAAAAAAAAGCTTGTTGTGGATATTTTATTTCAAAGAGGGAAGAAGAAGACATGGATGTGCAAAGGAAAGTAATAACTTACGAATTTGGAGAATTGCGGAAATTGGTTGTTGTGAAGCTCTAAAACCTCTTGAAACAACACTTACTGATAGTTCTAATATATAGAACAACTTTTTATTTTATAGTATTTGTTTTTGTTCTTAGGCAATGCTCTCAAAAATGATTTCAACCTTTTCTTTTATCCTTATTATCCCAACTGGTTATTTATTTATTTATTTTTTATAATTTAATAGTTACAATGAAAGGGAAGATTTGAATAATTGATATTATCATTAAAAATAACATGAAATATCAACCAATTAAACCACAAAACTCTTAATCTAACTTGTCCGAATAGTTATTCTTGAATGCCTTACTCCTTACTTTTCTTTTTTAGGTTCTTTTAAGTGTGGGTCATGGGATGAATTTACTCCCATTAAGAAGAGAAAAAAGAGAGTTCTTGGTAACCAGTATAAAATTTGGTGTACACTTTATTTTGCTTTTTTGAAAACTTTTATTTTTTCGACGAGAAGTACTTTAGTGGAAATTTGATGACAATTTTATTTTATTTTTAGTTAAAAGAAATTTGATGACAATTACACTTTACACAAAGAGAAGAAAGATTAACTTCTTGCATATAAAGTCCTATTTATATTGCTTTTTAACAAACTATAAAGTTCTATTCATATTGCTTTCTAAGAAACTATATAGTTCTATTCATTTTATGATGTGTCACGCATAAATGCTCAATGGAATCTGCAAACTTTTATGAGTCATCCACTATCTAAGTATTGTTACAAAAAATTTGAAATTTTTTTTACATCCATTAAGTTGGCAAGATTTTTCTGATTTTTATTTAGACTCACTATTTACATCACTTTTTTATTTACTACTAATAATCTATCACATCGACTTACGTCAAATTTTGTGTCCCTGATTTTCTCTTAGAAAATACCAGTTTGAAAGGCTACCGGTTCTTTTCACCGGTGTTCTTAATTATTAACCACAAACTCCATGTGGATGAGGATTAATTCTAAGTTTCAAACATTGCCCTCAGACCAGAGCAGGTGGAGGGGATTTCAATGTCACTGGGTCAACACCGAATAGGCCCACCAAAGTGATTGGGCTTTCTCTAGCGAAGCAAAGCCCACACAACTTTAGCCCGCTGTTAAGATCTCAGGCAAAACCAAAAAATGAAAACCCCAGTAAAAGCCTAAATAAAATAATAGGAGGATTTTAGTATGGTGCCAGAGAGTAAGACAGACTAAATAAAATGTTGAACTTTTACTACAACTCGAAGCCGAGGATTTGACAGACTAGTAATCCGAGCAATGCTATACCACGGTATTTTACTATAACTCGTCACCTAACAAGTTGTGAGTGATGCAGAAAAAATGATGAGTCACCTGGGTTCACATCTCCACCACTTACAATTTACCAACCAAATAGCGAGTTGTGGCAAAAATTGTAAAAAATATTGTGGTACTAGCATTACTCCAATAATCTTGAGCAACAAGAAGCATGCCAAAGCCATTAATGGCAAGACTACTAACAACCCCATAGACTTGCTCAAGCAGTAATAATAGCAGACCTAGGTCCTAGACTACAAGAGGGAAGAGGGGTTCAATCTTGCTTATAGTCATATGGTGTTAACCGTTAAGCCTGGTTTTGAATAGAGCTAATTAGCTATACACGCACCAAAAACTTTTGTAAAACCATTATGAACATGTTTTGTAACTTTTTCTCTTTTCTTGGTGGTAAAAACAGAAAAATACTAGAGGAGTCAAAAAGCCCAAAACAAGGGACAACACGAGAAAAAAAAAAAAAAAAAATCCATTTGTGTGACCCGCAAGTCAACTTAACCCAACCTATCGTTCAACGGGTTGTATACAGGTTTCGGATTCAGACGGGTTATCGGGTTTAAGTTCACATTTGTCAGTTGCCTCCAATGTCTTTTTTAGTGAATGCGTATAATTGCAAACAACGCCAAATAGTGGTACATCGTCTAAAAGTAGAAAAACCAAGAACCTTTTTCAATTTGCATGTTACTAACAATTTTTAGTATACTAAATTCTTTCACCTTGCCCTTGCTACTAGCAGAATCAACTTTTGAGTTTTCTCCTTTTTCTCCCCTAAAACCAGTAAGCAATATCATATTGTCCCACAGTATAAACAATCAATTCCAAAAGTGATCTATTGATAGATTGTATACACCCTCAAACTCACCACCATACATCCAAGTATTCCGTATACCTAAAATTCATAAAACATTGGAAAATTCCAGCAAACAAATTAGCCACATTAACAATAATGTGCAGCCACAGATAAGCAAAATGAAATCATGAAGAGCATGTCAAAAGTGCTTGGAAGCATCTTCACTATCATCATAATATATTTTCCTCTAGTTCCATCCCAGCTTGATTAATCGAGTAGCAAAGGGCAGGACTTGTCTTTGTCTAGAGGCACTTGGGAAGAAAATGATAACAAGTCTTGGATGTTAACAATATCACTGATGACTTGAACCATCTAGGCAACTTTCATTCTTGTCTTTTAAGTAGAAAGCATGAAGATGTTCCTTCATTCTAGGAGATTGAAGAGCATAATTGAAAGTTGAATGATGCTTCCTTGAGGAGCCACTTAATGATGGGTAAATCCATTCTAACTCAATATCAAAGTCCAGAGCAAAGGAGGAAACCTTCTAAACCAGGATGATGAAATCTCTCACCAAAAACCTTGCTCATTATATGGAGATTATGAGGAGAAAGGAACATTCTGCTATCTTTGCATTTAGTGTCATTTCTGCAATCTTCATCCAAAGTAAGGTAGTCTGGTACAATAGTTAGAGGCTTAGAGCTATAAGGAAAATGGTTAAAATTAGCGTTTATATCTTCCTTGACTTCAACTTGTCTTCCAAAATCAAGGCCATCATATAGCTGGCTGAATGGGGACCATGGAAATGAAATAACATTTGGAGAATATGTGGACAGGAAGGAAGATTTACTCAAGTCTGTTGCACCTATCCTATCATCCAGAGTGTGCTGATAATAATCATCCCAGGAACTTAATGAAGGTGAATACACACTCAGCTCTATATTTTGACAAGTAATAGACAACGTTCTTTCCTCTGTATTCCTGTCAAAGTCCCAACCCAGAAGAAGAGGATGTGATTCACTTTCAATCAAATATTTTTTTGGATCAAGTCATCCAGTTCTTTGAGATGATTATATTCAAGAGATCCATATCTTTTAGATTGAAAGCCATAAGTGAAATCACAGAGTACATAGAATAGGACTTCTTCCTCCTACTTCAAATCTGGGTTCCCTCATTTCATACTTGAGACACGCTATACTAGCATTGCTTGGGGGAGTGCAAAAATTTGAGAGAACCACCTCTGGCAATCTATTCAACCAACAAGATGACGGACCATCATCCAAGTGTGAACCATATTCCATATAGTTCCTTGCAGGCATATGACTTAATTGGAAATTTGGAATCCCGAACTTGATTTGATACTTGCAAATAACCCATTTTGACTGTTAGTTTTTAGTTGGGAGAGATAACTCCACCGGAAGCTTGTACAACCTCAGCAAGTATATGCAGCATACATGAAAATATTGAGAAATATCAATGTGTGGCACATCAATGAACTCAGGTGTGTGCTGTAAAGTTGGAATTTTTTTTCTTTTACATGGTACGCTTCTGATTAGTCTTTTCTTGCTTATTTTGTCAGTAAAAAAGGGAAGAAAATCTTGACTACAAATTATCGCTCCTAATTCATTAATAAAGTTAAGGTAATCTTGCTTGTAGATAAATGGGATGTTTACTCTAATTTCAATATGCAATCTCATTTTCATACCATTTTGCGATTTACCAAGAAACAAGAGGTCAACAATGAAGGAAGCAGAGTTCACCTCTCGCAAAGCATTGGAAGAATTTTTGCTAGGGATTCAGAATGCCAGGTGACATCACTAAAAGTAGTTTCAGGAAAATGACTGTCCAGCGCATTCTGAACATTAGATGAGGAGCTATTTCACATGATAACTTAAAAGGTTATGATAAATCGCAAAATGGTATGAAAATGAGATTGCATATTGAAATTAGAGTAAACATCCCATTTATCTACAAGCAAGATTACCTTAACTTTATTAATGAATTAGGAGCGATAATTTGTAGTCAAGATTTTCTTCCCTTTTTTACTGACAAAATAAGCAAGAAAAGACTAATCAGAAGCGTACCATGTAAAAGAAAAAAAATTCCAACTTTACAGCACACACCTGAGTTCATTGATGTGCCACAAAGAGGTGAGAGGAGTGAGCTAAAGTTACTAGGTGTAATGTTTTCAGCAAGCAATGAGGAACCGAAGTCCTTACAACTAAATTGACACTGCTGGTGTTTTCTGCATAGTACATGTAGTGAAGGTTGTTGGTTCTATACCTGATGAATGCGTTTTTCCCTATTTATTCATCTGTAACGGCCCCACCCCAACTGAAAGCGCTAGCCACATCTGCGCTATACCTTAAAAGGACTAATCACAATTAATGCTCTTTACAGTTGTTAATAAAGCCTAGATCTACCCAGTAAATACCCGATGTGGGACTCATCACACACCCACACACATCACACAATCAATCAAATTGGGGTATCACAATCTCCCCCACTTAAATCCCTAACGTCCTCGTTAGGGCCCACTTTGTGGGATAGTGTCTTTGAGCCCACAAGGGGTTATCGAGCCAGCTCTGATATCATATGTAACAGCCCCACCCCAACTGTGTAGATATTGTCCACTTTGAGGCCCATGCCCCTTATGGTTTTGTTTTTCCTCAGGTTGGGCTGGGGAAAAGGCCTCTACACATTGAAGGGACGCGTCCTCGCGTGTGGGACGTGTGCCCGTAAGGGGGGTGGATTGTAGTGATCCAAAAAGAGGGGTCTTGTATTCCATGGAATTCCACATCGCCTAGGGAAGCACATGAGAATGTGTAGAGGACGTGTCCCTTCAATGTGTAGAGGCCTTTTCCCCAGCCCAACCTGAGGAAAAACAAAACCGTGAGGGGCATGGGCCCCAAAGTGGACAATATCTACACAGTTGGGGTGGGGTCGTCACAGTATAGAGCACATAAATAATCATGTCCAGACCAGTGCATTGCATTTAAATATTTTGAGAATGGCTAATTCATATCCATAGAACTTTTCTTTTAAAATTTTTAAAAAAAAAATCATACCAGCCTTTAAGACCAGGAGAACAAAATATATGAATAAACCCAAATTGTAGTTGAGATGCATTTCTGAAAATTTACCTGCTGAATATCGCTAATTTTGAATTTCTTCTTTATGCAATGTATGGGATTGGTATTTGCAGCCTGCATTTTCCTTCAATTTCTTAAAAATGCAAATTTGGAAGTTTCGGGGTCGTCAGCTGCATGTTACATTCAAATGGAATGATTAATATTTTCAAACACAAGTTGCAATTACTTATGATTGGTACCACTAGAAATACAACATAATTATGACAATAGAGCTTGCATATATTTAAACATTTAGCACAAAGAGAAACAATATTTCACTTTATGAAAAGGAAAATAAGAAGTTAAACCGACAACCCAAAGAATATGCAGCTCCAGAAGAGCAAAGCAATGTATGGGCAGCAATAGAAACTTACATCTCGGACTGTGTCTTCGTTCTAAAGCTGTGGAAGAAGCATTTATTCTGCAACTTAAGGGAATATTTGTTGAGTTAGCGGAAACTCTGTCACTAGATTGTTGAACAAAAGAGAGCTTTTATTTAAAACTTGACTTTTTGAATTACAACACTTTACAAGCCCTGATGCTTGACTCACTAACACTAGTGCACTGCAAACACAACACTTACTCACCAAATACACTTGCACACACCTCACTTCTAGACACCTACACACACTAGCTCTTGACTCTATTTCACTCTACACACTTGCTACCTATGGCACACACTTCACCTTGTCATACAACTTCACACATCTCTCACTTGGTGCTTTATGACACACTTCACTTCACACACACTACATCTATTTATACTAGATGTATATTGGTTAGGAAACCAACTTGAATCTTCTAGCTTCTTCCTTTTTATTGGCATTAAATTAATGCCTTTCTCCAACCTTCTGGACACCTTATAAATTTGTGGCTGAAATTCACTAGTGCAAGGAAGCTTCTAGAGAACTATCTTGGAGAGAATTCCGGAAAGAGAGCAAGAGAGAAATGTCAGGAATTAGAGAGAAATTTCTAGAGAGAGAGATTGTGTGAGAAGTTCTAGAAGTTTCTAGAGTACTCTAGAAATTTCTAGAGACAAGAGAGTTAGTGTTGATTTCTAACAATATTGACATCAAGATCTGTAAGATTTACTCTTTTCCTGCAGCACATATCTATATGGAAATGAAAAATGAAACAAATTAGTAGGAAACAACAATTTAATTTAAATGACTTTTTTGTTTAGCAGTATGCCATAGTGCAAAATGGTAAGTGCACTGGAAAAAATTAGAGAAATAGACCCAACCATTTGCCTAATAACGACCATTACGATATTTTTTATTTATTTATAAGAGTAATATATTTTATTCAAACAAATAAATTGTACAAGGGATGACTATAACACATCCATAAAAATTCATACAAGCAATAAAATCCAAAAAAGAAAAAGAAAAAGAATCATGATGTATATGCCAAAGAGCCCATGTCAAATATGTTAAGTAGCAAAGAATGTGTTTCAATGACTAATATGAAAATAATACTATGCATCAGTATTCAAGGCATAAAGAGTAATTCTACGATCACACCCTTTTCCATAACTGTTCTTTGTTAGATTCATATGGACTCACACTTTTTTTTCACCAATCACAACCTGCCATATCAGAGTTGTGACAAAGTTGTGGCGCAAAAATGTGTGGTGCTAGAATTTTTTTCAAGCATAAAACTCAAGCCTTGGTGCGTGGCACATGCCTTCCACCAAAACCAACAGGTCACGGTTTCAAGTCCAGAAATCTACTTAAGGACACGCCCTTTTTATTTACTGTATTTATTTAAATTGGCATTCAAGGTATGAACAACAACAACAACAAGAAGTTTTATTTTGGTGATTCATATTAGCTATGCATCAGTTTCAGATGGAAGCAAGAACATGAAATAGCATTGCATTTGTTTCTTACTAAGAAATTCTTAGTGAACCAACATTCTACTCTAGTTTCCTAATTTTTCTCTATGAAATTTCTAAACCCTATTTAAATAATAATCCATTTTCCGATTCCAAAGATTAAATGTGCCAAAAAAATTTCCTAATTGAAAATTAGAAATTGTTAATTAGGTGCAGTTTGGATCCGCGTTTGCTGCGTCCACGTTTGCCGCAATGCGCGTTTCAGCTTTTTTTTTTTTTTTTTTTTTTTTTTTTTTTGGTTTCAACCGCAAAGGTTGACTTTTCAACCGTGAATAGTACATCCATGCACTGTTCACGAACCCACAAATATCACTTTTTAACAACTTTTTCATTAAAAATTGGTCCTACGGCACTATTCACACATTTAAAAATTATTTTGCTACAGTGTTTTCAATTTTCAGCAAAATAAGTTCTATCCAAACAAACCCTTAATCTCAATTGGTAATACATTTGTCATTATAATTAGTACTTTTTTTTTGGGGGGAACAAATTTGAACAGAAAGGAACATAAATTAAAAATCAATAACATGAAGAAAAATGAATGAATTGGTTGATTGGGAAGTTGGATTTGAATTGCAGAAATCAGAGCTCCGAATTCCATAGAGACCACCACGTTGTGGTAGAGTTGCTCCGATGAACGGTGATGATCTGTATGAGTAGTTTTGGAAATTCGTCGCTCATTAATTGTGCTTCATTGAGTAGTTTTGTACTAAAGAGAGACTAGACTATATATATACTTATATATATGGGATTGGGGTTTTTCATTTTGAGGAATTGAAGATTTTTTTGGTTGCACTGGATGTGGGTGGATGTTTATAAGATTTAAGGGTAATTTTGGGCGCCAAAATGGCACGTGACTTGGAGGATGCACTACTTCTCTTTCTCTCTCTAAATTTTATCATTTGTTGGAGGTGTGTACTGTGTAATAAGACTACTCAATAATTTTTGTTATTAGATGTTTTTTAATTATAAATTATTTAGTGAAAATGTTGAAATTTTATTAAGATAATATCAGGAGTTTACAACAGATACACTTTAATACCACAAAACCCTGCAGTTTTATGAAGCTTAAAAAATAAAGTTGTATAAGGCTACTTAAAGTTCTTTGGTTGGAAACTTGATGGAAAAGATTTTGAAGGTTATCCACTCCAATTGAGAAATCTTAAGCCAGAGCATTTACATTGGTAGAGGCAAAAATTTAGCAATTTAATACTACAAAAATCTACTTTATCTATTTTACCACCTTATTTTACAAAACACTCAACATCAATGGTTTTATTTTAAAATTCAACATAATAAAATAATATATTTACTACAATAAACAACAACCACCACCACTAACACGATAAAATAATATATCTTTTAATAATTTTATTTATTTTTTTTTTTTTTTTACCTTCTTAGCTACACTGCACAGTCATCTTTGGCTGTTCACTGTTGCCTTGTTCCTATAAGTCCAAATAGACCATAAATTAGAGACAAAAGACAACGAAAAGTACTTTAAGTTCTCTCAATGACTCCTGAATCCTGATGCCTTTCATCCAGCTCTTCATCCATGCCTGAATCACCTTTCATCCAGCTCTTCATCCATGCCTGAATCAAGTAAGGCTGAATGAAATCAGTTCTAATGGACAGATCAAACCAAGCCAGATCTCCCTACATGACAGGGTGGTAAAACTATGGTCTAAGCTTTCAGTATCTTGGACACAAAGGACATAAGTCCTCAGTTGTCTTCTCAAATCAACCTTCACAAGAAAAAAACTCAAAAAAAAAAAAAAAAAAAAAAAAATCAGAAAACTATAATCATTTTAGGAGGTAACTATAACCTATATAACTGGGTAACATGCCTAGGGTCCTCACTTAAGGTTGTACCAGTAAGATAAATAAAAGACCTACTAGCTTGGTTTCTACAATTCTTGAAACAACTGGGCTGACAAAAATGCCCATGTGCACTTGCACTTGGGTTTTGACGTTTCGTCAACGTCCAGTTGCATTTTCCTTTTTTTTTCCCCATTGCTTTATTTCGTCTTTTTTTTTCTTCGTCCACTTGCACTTACACCATTTTTTTTATAAAAAAAAAATGTGTTACTTTTTTGTTTTATCTAATGGGGATATAATCATAAATTTATACCAACTTCATTTTACATCCCCTCATTTTTTTTTCTCAACCAAACAAATAAGTTTTCCATCTCTTCACTTTTTTATCCTCCCAGCCAAACACAAATAGGAGAAAACTAAATCTCTTCTATCCTCTCATTTTTCTATCCCCTCCTCATTTTCTATCCTCCCATTTTTCCACTCCACCAACCAAACGAACTCTAAGAGTTTTGAAAAGGGCATTGGAAGAAGGCATCAGTCTTGTAGTTGTTCCAATCATAAGTGTGCATTTAGCATCAACTTATTTAATTTGTTGCTGAAAGCGTGTCAAAGTATTCTTGTACTTTGAAAAAGTGAGATTTTAAAAAATTACACATAAATGATAAAATTTAAAAGCTGTACAAAAAAGTTAAAGCCAAATGGACACAAAAAAAAGTCCTAGGAAGAGACATGAGATTTTCAAAATCTCTTAAGTTCCATAAAACAAGGCAAGTCAAATACGCAATTGATGTGGGCAGTTTTGTAATAGCAATGTCATCCAATAAAAGCTTTAATACACATTTCATGTTTTCCTTACAACTCTAGAATTCTTTTTTACTTTTGAGTAGGCAAAAAAAAAAAAAAAATTAGGAGACTCCATTTCAAACTTGCTTGGAAGAGTTTTAATATTTTCTAGCCTTTTAAACTAATAAATTTAAGATTTTTATGAACTCCGATTGATGGGTGCACCTAAGGTCAATTTATACCGTCTCCAAGAACTATTCTCAAGAAATATTATTTTGGTGAAGTTTGGGGTTTCAATAAGTTTATGAGACTTGCTTAATTGGATGGATTTTAGGCTATCAAATGATTGTTAAAAAAAAAAAAAATCTTATCTTCTACAAAACCTTGCAATTTAATGAAACTTAAAAATAAAGTTGTATAAGACTCTACCTAAACTACTTTGGTTGGAAAGAAATTTTAAGCCACTTGGAAGATGTTTGGGGATCATGGAAAAGGTGAATATTATCAATTATGAGCAATTTAAGATGATGCATATTGGAACAAGATTCAGGATTCTAATAAGCCTCTTTTGGTTCAAGCAACTTTAAGAATACTAAAACCATTCTCTATTGAATAATATAAAAGGGTATGTGCCCAAGTTTTCAAAATAACTTCTTGCCATATTTTTTGTAAGAATATTGTTAATGTCCTCATCAAATAACAACAATCTTCTAAGCTATCCACACTCTTTCGCACACTCTTGATAAACTATGTTCTTGCCCATTTCTTGTAGTAAATCATGCATCCACAAACTATTGTCACTAACTTCTGTGAGAGATAAAGACCAAGATAATCTAGTATTTCTACATAATTTTCATGGATCTTTTCATTGTTCCCTATAATCATGATCATGTTCGAGCCAAGCATTCAGTTGTTCATATTAACATAGTGTTTCTAGTAAAGTCAACAGCTCAATTATTTAAACAAAGTAGAGGTGCAAGTGTGTAAACAACGACTGAAAATTATTCAACTACATAATAAATTTTTTTTTAAAAAAGGAAAAAATAAAAAAAGAAAAATAAAAGAGGAAGACAATCTTGAGAGACTAAAATGACAACTGGGAGCAAAGTTCTGAAAGATACATGGAACTAACTGCTAGTTGCTACATGGGACTTGCTCTCTCCAAACAGCTTGATTTAAAAATAAAATAAAATTATACCAATTTGAACATGACAACTAATTTTCGTTGTATAATATAGTTTATGTGAAAGACATTGTTGGGGAAAAAAACACTCATTTGTTTTCTGTAGTTAACAAAAACGTACTGTTTTACATTGTTAATTAATAAACATTTTTTTGGTCGGAATCTTTCTCCATCAAAAGCACTCAATTCATATGAACAAACATTTTTTTTTGTTGTAGATTGACAAAAAGGAACAAAAAACAGCACTAGAATAAAAGAGTACAAGATCCAGTCCACTGTTTGCTATCCATGCTAATGTTCATAAAGAAGTTAGGAGAAATGGTTGCTAGAGATTGAGGCTATGCCAGAAGACATATGTCTACCTGTCCGAAGCCAAACAATTGTAAACTGCTAAATGTCCTTCATCAGCTCTACCATCTCTTGTTACTTCTAAGAATACTATACAGGTCTTGACTTATGTTTCCACTGTTTCTTTATCCCACACCCACCCCTCATAATACACGTAGAAAATCAAAGTTTTACTATACACGACCACATCAGTTGCAGGGAAAGGATCTCCCTTCAAAGTTGCCTTGTTCCTACTATAAGTCCAAATATACCATAAAATAGAGACACACTAATCTGAGAAGTACTTTAAGTTTTCTAAATTGCCACTGATACCCTTCAGCCAGCTCTTTTTTTTTTTTTTTTGATAATTAAGATAGAAGTATATTCAAGAACTACCTCATGAAAACACAAGGCAGAGCAAAGAATACAGAGGAAGAAACAAACAGAAAAAAGAAAAGAAAAAAAAGAAAGAAAAGAAACACGAAAACAACCAGAAAACAACAAAGAGCTAATTACAAAGGAGAGAACAAAGAAACAAAGGGAGAGAATCACTAGAGGTGAGTCCCCAAGCCCTAGACCAATCAAAGAGAGAGCCACTAAAATAAGCAAGCAACTGGTCATCGGATTTGTCCCTGTCCTCAAAAGTTCGTCAATTTCGCTCCCTCCAAATACACCACATTAGGCACAGCGGAGCTAGATTCCAAATGCTAGAAGAGTGCTTTCCCAACCAATTCCACCAACCGAAAAGCGTATCTGCAATCGATCTTGGCAAGACCCAAGAAATCCCAAAAGATCTAAAAACCAAGCTCCACAACTTATAAGCTTTTTCACAATGGAGAAGCAAATGATTCACCGTCTCCCCATTACAACGACACATAATGCACCAGTCAACAAAATCAAAGCCTCTACATCGCAAAATGTCCCCTGTAAGAATCTTCTCCCAAGTTGCCGTCCAAACAAAGAAAGAGACATGCGTAGGAGCCTTAACCTTCCAAATACCTTTCCAAGGAAAGAAAATAGGCAAGGGACTTCGAAGCCTATCATAGAACGAGCGGATGTTAAAATCCCCTTTCTTCGACAATTTCCATATCATACGGTCTCCTTGCTCAGATTGAGGTAAATTAGAACCCAAGGTGAGAAGGAATTCATCCACTTCTCCCATCTCCCAATCATTTGGATCCCTAAGTAACAGAACCTTCCAGCTTCTCCGAGTCTCGGTCCCCAACCGTTCGAGAGAAGAGGCCACAGATGCCTCTCTATTAGTGGCAATCTCATACACTACCGGGAAGGATAGATGGAGTGGTAGATCCCCACACCACTGATCTGTCCAAAACTTCACTCTATTCCCCGCCCCTACCTCAAACCGGATATGCTTACTAAAAACCTCCCAACCTTTTCGGATACTTCTCCATAAACCACAGCCATGAACACCCCTACCTAGCTTGGAAGACCATCCCCCCCACTCTTCCCCAAACTTCAAAGCTACAACCCTCCTCCAAAAACGAGTCTCCTCAACCCCAAACCGCCATAACCATTTTCCTAGTAAGGCTCTATTAAAAGTAGTTAATTTCCTTATCCCCAAACCACCATTAGCCTTAGGAGCACACACCTTATCCCACCCCACCAAATGCACCTTCGAATCCCCCCACAGGAAATTCCTCTGAATCTTCTCAATCTTTTTAGCCACATGCGAAGGGATGGTAAAAAGAGATAAATAGTAAGTAGGAAGGCTAGAAAGCGTACTCTTAAGAAGAGTCAGACGGCCACCTTTTGACAAATACAGCTTCTTCCATCCGGCCAACTTCCGATTAATTTTCTCCAAGATAGGATTCCAAATAGAAGGGGACTTATGGGAAGCCCCCAATGGCATACCAAGGTAGGTCATAGGCAAAGACCCAATCCGACAACCCAAAATCTCTGCCAAGGTATGAACATTATTAACCTCCCCTATTGGAACCATCTCACTCTTCAAGACATTAACCTTTAAACCTGTCACAGCCTGAAAGCAAAGGAGAAGCATCCGCACATGAAGGATCTGTTCCATGTCCGCATCACAGAACAGAATAGTATCATCCGCAAACAGAAGATGCGAGACACATTCCCCTACACCTCGTCTTCCATCAGCCTTAAAACCCCTGATTAAGCCAGCACCTTCAACTCTTTTCAGCATTCTACTCAAGACCTCCATCATGACAACAACATTGGAGATAGCGGGTCCCCTTGTCTCAGACCCCTCGTGCTCCCAAAAAAGTCAGCTGGAGCCCTATTAATCAAAATAGAAAACTGGACAGTAGAAATACAAGTGCAAATCCACCTACACCACTTCTCCCCAAAACCCATTCTCTTCAAAAGATCTAGAAGGGCCTCCCAATTCACATGATCATAAGCTTTCTCAATGTCTAGCTTACAAATGACCCCCGGGATCTTACTCTTCACTCAACTATCCACACACTCATTGGCAATAAGAACTGAGTCAAGAATCTGTCTACCTCCCACAAAACTATTCTGAGACTCAAAAATCAATTGATCTAAGACCAGTTTCAAGCGATTTGCCAAAACCTTAGACAAGATCTTGTACAAGCTCCCCACCAAGCTAATAGGCCTGAAATCTCAAATATTGGAAGCATCATTCTCCTTAGGAATAAGGGCTATAAAAGTAGCGTTCAAAGATTTCTCAAACTTACTATGAAGATAGAACTCCTCAAAAACTGCTAGAACATCACTTTCCACCACTCTCCAACAATGATGGAAAAAAGCCATAGAAAAACCATCTGGACCTGGAGCTTTATCTCCGGCCAACTCATGAACAGCTAGAAGAATCTCCTCCCTCTCAAATCTCCTTTCAAGCCAACCCCTCTCCAACCCATCTATTTGATCAAACTCCAAACCTTCCACAAAAGGCCTCCACTCCTCTGTCTCCTGATACAAATTTTTATAAAATTTTACTACCTGAGCAGCCACCTCAGATTCCTCCTCGTAAATCACCCCATCCACCTCCAAAATACTCAAATGATTAAACCTTCTACGGGAATTAGCCACCTTATGGAAGAATTTAGTATTATTATCTTCTTCCTTTATCCATAACATCCTAGATTTCTGTCTCCATGAGATTTCTTCCAAGGAGAGAAGATTCTCTACTTCAGATCTCACCACAACTCTCTCGCAAGACTCTGCATCAGAGAGGCCAAACTCCCCTTCCTTGGCATCTAATAATTTCAAAGTCTCTAATAATTGAGTTTTTTGCGTCCGACATGACCAAACTCCAAACGATTCCACTGAACGATATCTTCTTTCAAAGCCTTCAGCTTTTTGGCAAATACAAAGCTAGGAGTACCAGAGAACGAATGTCGATTCCACCAAGAATGCACTCTATCAGTAAACCCATCCGTCTTTAACCACATATTCTCAAACCTAAACGGGCTTTTCCCCCTCGCCATTCCCCCTACCTCCACTAGAATAGGGAAATGGTTTGAAACAGGGCGAGGTAAAATCCATTGGATCACATCCGGATAACGCTCCTCCCAATCAGGAGACACCAAAACTCTGTCTATCCTAGACATCGAAGGCTGGTCTGATCCGCTAGGCCAAGTATAGCGCCCTCCCTCCAAAGGCAAGTCTATCAAATTAAGATCCTCAATGAACTTCGAAAAAAGTTCCATTGCCGGAGTAAGACGAGAATTACCCAACTGTTCGCTAGGGAAACGAACAATATTAAAATCCCCGATGCAGCACCAAGGGACGTTCCAGTATTGCTGAACACCAAGTCACCAACCAACTCGTCCCACATTAGCCCCCTTGCATTGTTATCAACTGGGCCATAGACCCCAGAACACGCCCAACTTAATCCGTCCCCCACCCCTTGCCACCGAACAGACACAGAAAAAGAACCCACCAAAAACTCCAACCTCTCTAAAACCCTACTATCCCACATCATCAACACCCCACCGGCTGTCTGGATAGCATCCAAAGCCACCCAATCCACAAAAGGACAACTCCACAGGCTGCCAACCATCTGTCTATCCAGGCCAGTAAGCTTAGTTTCCTGAAGGCAGATTACATCACACTTCCACTCACGCAATAAATTTTTCACTATCGAACGTTTCCGACGGTCATTTAGACCCCTAACATTCCAAGAAAGAATTTTTAAATTCATAAAGACAAGAAACCCTCAACTGATAAATTAGCTCAGCAGCCAACACACTACCTACCATCATAATTAACCAAAGATTGCAAATTCCTCAGCTCTCTCTTCCCTTTATCCTTATAGGTGACAACTTTTCTAGAAACTGGAACTTTCCTGTTCAACACTTTGGCAGCCTCCGTCTCCCTCTCAATCTTTTGTAACAAGGCAATACATAGCTCCTCATGTCGGCTCAAAGGCAGCCCCACCAGTTTACTAAAACCAGGAAGTCTGTTCTTCACCCATCTAGAAACATCCAACATATTCACACACTCCACTGTCTCATCACCACAAAACAATTCGGTTGACGAAGGTAACCCAAAGGGAGTGATTCACACACTCCACTGTTTCAGCCAGCTCTTGATCCATGCCTGAATTGAGTAAGGCTGAATGAAGTCAATTCTAATGGACAGATCTAACCAAACCAGATTTCTAGATGAAAAGAAGAAACAAGAAAGCCTTTTAATAGTTCTAAACAAATAAAACCTCTTTTTCATGCTTTAAATTAAAGAAACCAAATTATATGTAAACAAGGAAAAATATAAGAATTAGAATTCTAGTTTATTCATTTTGAATTACCTGTCAATTTGTCATGCCTTTTCTTACCAATCAGCTTGCGGTTATGGGCTACTAAAATGAGGACAACAAATAGGCATAATTTTGAATGGAAACACGGGATAAAACTATAAATTAATAATACCTTTGGCAGTGAAAGCTTTACAGTTTTGATCTTTACTTGCCTTCCAGCACATGATTTCTATTGCTTTTAAGACACCAACAAAAACCTTTTCTTGCCATTCTTTTTTTGGTGCATTGAAACAAAGGACCCAAAACAGCACAAGAAGAAAAGATTAGGAGTTCTCTGTCTGTTATCCAAGCTAATGCTCATAAAGACTTAAGGACAATGGTTGCCAGAGATCAAGGCTCTGCCAAAACGTCTGTCTACCTGTCAATCCCAAACATTTGTAAAATACCGAATGTCCTTCATCACAGCCTCTCTATTAGGTAACTCTGCCACCTCTTTGTTGCTTCTAAGAATACTAACAGAGAGGAATCCCAAAGCTAGAATCATCAACAATCCTCAATAAAAAAAACCAATAAAGCTGCTGTCAGAATAGAATCTTTATCAACCCAGCTGAAACTACCAGCCACAGACATGGACCTCTATTTTTACAAAAAGAAACTGGATCCCCTTTCCTTCTCTTACCCTTGCAGCTCTCAACCAACATGGTTGGTTGCCAGTTGGAACACTCTCTAAAGGTGTGGACTTGCTTATCCTGTTGCTGTCGAGGCTTTTCTTCGTTTTTGAACTGTTAGTTAACCTGCACATTGAAATCAAACTTTTAAAATAATTTGGCCAAATTAGTGGCAGATAAAGGTTCTTTATTCAGTGTTCCTATAAGTCCAAATAGACTGTAAATTAGAGACAAAAGACAGCAAAAAGTACTTTAAGTTATCACAATGGCCCCTGATGCCCTTCATCCAGCTCTTCATCCATGCCTGAATCAAGTAAGGCTGAATGAAATCCATTCTAATGGACAAATCAAACAAGCCAGATTTCTCTACATGACCAGGGGGGAAAATCTGCTCTAAGCTTTCAGTATCTTGGACACAAAGGACATAAGTCCTCAGATGTCTTCTCAATTCTACCCTCACAAGAAGAAAATTCAAAAAATTCAAAAAAAAAATTCAAAAAATGATAATCATTTTAGAAGGTAATTGTATCCTACATAACTGGTTGCAATGCCATTAAGATCAATAAAAGTCCTACTAGCTTGTTTTCTACAATTCCTGGTATGCAACAGCCATTTTCCTTTTGCAACAAAATAAGACCCAGATTTGGAATGGGGCTTTATGAGCTTGTGAGCAACACAAACAGGAATTAGGAAATTCTCTTAGCATCATTTTGGCTATTGAGTTTCCAAACTTATTCAAAATTCCCTCTTAAAGTATCTTTAACTAGGACACCCCAACTTTCAGAGAAGATAAGCAATTTTACTGAACATCCCTTTGGAGAAATCCAATAAAATTGGAACCATGTGTATATACTTGGATGTTTCTAATGGTAGCACATGGCAAAGGCCATTTAGTAATATTACTATTTAATACTATCTATTATTCAGTATTTGTTGTTTGGAAGAAAACAACATGAGATAGAACATTAAACTTTCCTATTTTGATGTTTACTTGCTTTTAAGCAGATGAATTCTTCTGCATTTAAAAATTTCCAACAAAAAGCTATTTCATTCTAGTCAAACTGCTAGGAGTGTCATTGACAACTCTAATCAAACATATGTGGGCAATCCATTTATAAATGTACACTGAAGAGACAAAGATAATGCAGTAAACAACAGAACTTGAATTATGAAGAAAGACAATGACAGTGACTTACATGTAATTGCTTAGCTCTTCACCACATTCCTTGTACTGACTTGACTCAAAATATTTACCATGGGCCATAAATTCAGGGTCTCTTTCAAAACTCATAAGGAATGATGCTGTTGTTGCTACACTGAACCATAGAACCATTGAAATCTTCAATGTCTTTCTTGTATACCACACGCAACCCGCATTTCTTCACCAAGCTTGAACCTTCGTTATCAATTTTAATTACAATCTCCCGGAATCCATTTGCATCACATTCCCACAATGATTTTCTGTTGTTCCCTATCCATATCTCGAAGTTTTGAGGAAGAAAATACCACAACCAAATATGATCTGATAAAGCAACCATATTATTGGAAACTTTTAAGGTAAGATACATAGGTTTTCCATTGGCTATCAAGCTGAAACAAACTGGATAGTCACTTTGAATTTGGTGACGTGGAAGAGAACAAAGTACAAGGCAAACATCAATCCCAATCCAGTCATTACACAAATGAGAAAAAGGTTCCATTATATTCACTTCATGCCCCATACATTGATGGCTACACCACTCTGGAATTTCACTTCCAGGAAAAAGCAAACCATATCCCTTACTGCCATAGTTAGGAGAGAGCCCTTGAAATATACAAAGCATGATGCTTAGAACTATGAGAGAAAGAGAGGCCTGAGGGGACTTTCTTATTGCTACAAAAAACAAGTCAATGAATCCTTGATTGTCACTTAGTTTGATGCAATTTGAAAGTGCGAGAAGTGGCTCAAATGAAGAATTTGGTCTCAACAGATCTGGTACGGTTTCCAATGAGGAGCAACCAAATCCATCAATATAACCTAGATTTAAAGGAAGCTTTGGAAAGGATTGAAGACTCGTGCAATTATCCACGATCAATTCATTCAGATTAGACAGTTGAGCCATGCTTTCCGTAAGGCAACCAAAATTATTTCCACTTAGATCTAAACATTTTAAGGAGAATAAGCAGCCAATATCATTAAGGATTTCCTTGAGATTGCAATTACTTAAATTCAATTTGATCAAAGAAGACAAACCAAATAGAGAAGACAATAGCAAGCCCATGGATTTGGAACTTGGATAAAAAGGGAGAAGCTGAAATCTAAAAAGAAGCTATTTTTTAAAAAGTTTCGAAAATAGCATTAGAAGAAGCTACCTATCCGTTCAAGTCAACCCTTTCAGCGCTCCCCAAGTTCTTTAGTAGTTTTGAGCATCCACAGAGATTGAGATTTTTAAGCCATGTCATATTAAAAATTGTGCTAGGAAGAGTCATAAGATTTTTACAATCCCTTACATTCAACAAAGCAAGGCCACTAAAATTCCCAATTGATGTGGGTAGTTTCGTAATAGCAGTGCCATCCAAGTAAAGCTTTGTTACATGTCCCATATTCTCCCCAAATTCTGGAATTGTTTTAATTTTTGAGCAATTGGAAAGAATAAGGATCTTTAAAGACTCTATCTCAAATTTTCTTGGAAGACTTTTGAGATTTTTACAACCTTTTAGATTAAGAACAGTAAGCTTTTTCAACATCTCCCAAGACTGTAAAAAGCCAAAAACAAAATAATTTTTAGCTTCAAAAACCTTGTAATTTAATGAAACTATTGAAAGAAAAGTTGTAGAAGGGTATTTACTACCTTAGTTCCTGTCCAAAGTCGTTCAATGTTGCTAAAACACATGTGAAGTTCAATCAACTCATTTGGTTGGAAACTTTTCAGCTAAGATTTTGAAGTGTACCCACTCCAATCAAGAAATCTTAAGTCATTAGGAAGATGTTTGGGATCATGGCTGAGGTGAATATTTCCAATTATGAGGAACTTCAAACGATGCATCTTTGAAGAGGATTCAGGATCCCAATGTGCCACTTTTGGTTCGGGCAAGTTTAAGACTATGCCTTGAATTGTTTTCATTCCCTAATAATCATAACAAAAGGGATTAGTGAATTGCAAAATGCATAATTACCGAAATTACTTTATCTTAAACTATGTTGAATAATATAATTAATAAGGTATATTCTTGGGTTTATTCAATAACCCCTTACCGTATTTTTTGTTAACAAATTGTCAATATCTTTATACAACCACAATCTACTACGCTTTCCAGGGTCTTTGGGGCACTCTTTATGAACCATATCTCGACCCATTTCTTGGAGTAAATCATACATCCACAATTGATCATCTTGCAATTTGATGAGAGATTTATCAATAAGAACCCTTAATCAAATTTTAGGGTAAAGCTCAAGACGATCTAATATTGCTATAATAGTTTCTTGATTTATATAATTCAAGAAAAATGCAATATGTAGGAAAATTTCCTTCTCAGTTTATTGTAGTTCGTCAAAACTTAATTGAAGTACATTGAGAATTTTTCTTTTAGGAAATTCTTTAAGCCTATCTAATTCACTTTTCCATTCAAACGTTCTTCTATTGTACAGAAAGGAACCCAAAACCTCAATGGCTAAAGGAAGACCATTAGCATAATTTACAAAGGCTTGGCACAGCTTTAGATAATCTTCAGGTGGATGCTCTTCATGAAAAGCTTTCGAATTAAAAAGATGAAGAGCTTAATCATTACTCAATCCTTCAACCTCATATATATCATCTACTTTATATGACATTTGCAAATGCACATCTCTTGTTGTTATGATAACTCTACTATCTGGGCCTAACCAATCATGCTTTGCAACTAATTTATTCAACTGGTCTAATTCATTTATATCATCAAGAAAAAGAAGAATATTTTTGTGACATAACCTATTCTTGATCATGGAAACTCCATCATCAGCATCTTTTACTTTTATGTCTCTAAGAATCAAAAGATCATTCAAAAGTGTTTGTTGTAACTTAACTATGCCATATTTTTCATAAACTTCCGTGACATTAGAAATAAAACTACATGCTTCAAATTGATTGGAAATCATTTTGTAAACAACTCTTGCTAGAGTTGTTTTACCCATTCCTCCCATCCCCCAAATTCCTATAAGGCGAACACCATTTGATTCTATAGCTAAATGTGACATTAATTCAACTCTGGAAGTTATTCCTACTAGTTCCTTGGTATCTATGAAAAGTGTATGCCTTAGTTTATTTAAAATCACTTTTACAATGTCTTCAATAACTTCTGCCTCAGGCCTGCAATGAGGAGAGAATAACAAGCAGCGAGTTTGAACCTTCCATGAAGGGATCCGAAGTAGAAAATTTTGTAGATATATAGCATTTTAGTTGATTAAAATCCCAACAAATAAATGTATATACAACCAATAATATAAAATCTGAATGTATCATTTAGTTTAGTTTCATTCCTTAAGAAACCTAGGTTTAATTTGAGATATATAAAATATATACTCTATATTAAAATATGAATATTGGCTGGATTAAAATAAAATTACTCTAATTTCATGCTACCTATGTTTCCATGTTCGTTTGGGTTTTGAATATGATAAGTTTTCGACCAGGATAGTATAAGCAAGTAGCAACACCATGATTCTTTCCCCTTATGTTAACAAAAAAATAACGATATTTTGAATGCAAGATTTGCTTTTATAGCACAATATGTTATCTTAAAACAAAAGTTACTTGGAGTTCTACTTAACTTAATTGGTAAAATCTTTTATCGTAGAAAAAGAGATTTAGAGCTCAATCTCCATCTACCCCAAAAACCATTTTTTTTTTTTTTAGAAGATACTCAAAAAACCAATTGATGTCTTAGTTTGATGATAAAAAAAAAAAAAAAAAAAAATCATTAGTAGCAGACGTCATATGTTAAAACTATATAAAAATAAATAAATAAAAACAAAGGTCACTTTGTGTTCCGTTGCATTTAATTGAGTTAAATATTGTCCATATGGAAATAAGAAATGTCTTATAAAATGATGAAAAGTCCAACCCGCGAATAGTTTAAAGGTTCCTAGTTTAACATGATTACTTATTGGAATTTTATTGGGATAGAATAAAAGTTTATTATTTGTCAACAAGAATAATTTTATGTTTTTCTTTCACCAAAGAATAGGTATTAAAGTTTTATATATAAGCAGCACTGCGAAGATTTTGAACATATAATTTTTGGTGAATTTGAGAGTCAACTGACAAATTTTGTCTAATTTGTCTATTGTGTTATCGTAAGAATACCTTTGGCTGAAATGATAAATTGTATTACTTTATCTCTATGACAGTTGGGAGTGCAGTTATTTTTTTCTCATAATTAATGTTACTGAGTTTTTTTTTGTAAGCAATGCTATGTTCATAATATTTTTACAATAAATTTTAAGTGAGAAATTATTATTAGTTCCAATTTGTTCCCATCACTAAAATAAGGCAACCAGTTACAACTTGTTACTTAGAATTTATTGTGAAATTGTTGTTGTGGATGTAGATTGTTACTATGGATGTAGCCTTTCATTTTTTTTTGTTAGTGTTGCCCTTGAATGTAAGCATAGAGTTTGTCAAATTATGTTAACATTTATGTCTAGTATTGCTTTCCTTTTTCTAGAGCGGCCATAAGAATTTGTAATTGCTTGAGCTAATGTACATTTCAAATTAATCATGCAATAAAAAATTGTACATGAAGCAAGTATTTTGGTTGATCTTTTCATGGTTAATCTTTTCAGGGCTCCACAAAATTCAAGTGCATCTCAAACTATTGATGCATAAAAGATGTTCTATTTTATATGTACTATTGGTGCGCATTAGTAGAAGTTCATTAAAAGTTATAAATGTTATCAAAGAAAATATTTAACTTATATGTTAAAGAGCTTTGTAGTTCAATTAGCACCTTTTGATATTTTTAATAGAGATATTTACAGTTTAAATTAAAATTCAAATCTCCTCTCCCATAAATATTTCACTTTTATAATTAAATTGAATAATAAAACAGGTAATAGAAATAAAATGAAAAGTAATTTAAGTTACATTGTGATAATTGATTATTCAAGACTAAGTTTACTACATAGCTTAAAAACCATGATAGATGATTAAAGTAACTTGAAAATTGTTTATCCATATATATATATATATATATATATATATATATATATATATATATATATATATATATATATATATATCTTGAAATTCTTTTAACTTTTAAAGTAATTATATATATATATATATATCTTGAAATTCTTTTAACTTTTAAAGTAATTTACGCTCTTATGTAGTGAACCACAAGATACATATACAGCGTGTATAACACAATTTTTCTATTTTCTTTTTTTAAATCTCAGTGGCTATTTTTTTTTTTAAAAGAAATTTTATTTGGCTAAATTAAGGCCCTCACCACTATGTTTGTAATTTTACATAATTCAGTTTTAAAGCTCTTTTTTAAATAGAATTTTATTTTGCCTAATTATAATAACGGTCTTTAATTCTATTGCTACTTTATTTGTAATTGTTAGGTTTTACATTTGTTTTGGCTAATTCCTGTGTTAAGTTTAATAAGTGTTAGAGAGGGTTGTATTTAAATAGTTTTCTTAATATCAAGTCAAGGAGTAATATTGAAGAAATCAAGTTTGAGAGACTCGTTCGAGCGAACTTCATACAAAAAGTTTACGAACTCTCGCTTGACATTCTATTGACCCAAACTTAAATAAGTTTGCTCAATTGTGATGTCAGTAAGAAGTTAACTTTCTTTTCTAGTCTAGCTAACAACTTAAAATTTTCAATGTTACTCCTTGACTTGATACTGGGCAAACTATTTAAAGAGAGCCTTCTTTCATTAATTGAGCCTAAATAAAAAAAATCCTTCCCTATGCTTTACAATTATCTTGAGCCTAATTTGATTTATTGCAAAACCACAAAAGTTGTTAACCAAACTAGTGTGTTCATTAGTTTTTCCATCAAAGTTCTGATAATTTGAAACAAGTTCGCTTGTTGAATTGGCTGGTTTTTTTTTTTTTTTTTTCCTTTATTTTTTGACCAAATTTGATTTTTTAACCGTTTTCATTGCTTTTAGATTTTGATTATACTTGTAGTCGTTGTACGATAGATCAAATTTTTTACTCTGGACTAATATGAAATTTCATTACGGTCAACATGTTAATCCATTGTTTACGCTATTGGGTTCTAAATTATATTTTTTTTTAACAATTATGTTTGGTATTATTACTGTATTATTCTAATTTTTTTAAAAAAATTAAAAAAATAAAACCCTCTATATCATTTTTATTTTTTTCTCCCACTTTCCAAAGCTTGAGATTTATTCTAAATCTTCTTATTTAACAATTTTAACGTTATCAAAATTTATACTTCAAATTCTATCATTTTATTTTAAATTATGTAATGAGGTATTTCTTGGCAAAGTAAGGATGAAACCATCGAATCTTACTCTATTTATACTTTATAGTAATATAAATTACCTATCATGTATTGTGGGGGTGGATTTAACACAACATATATTATAGTCAAAATATTGTATTGTTGATGATGTAATTCATGGTATATATAGCAAGAGTCGTTTGAAACATTCCAAAATTTTCAAATTCCATTACCTATCTTGTAAATGCCATCCAAAGAGATTGGCCACTTCACTCAATGTAGCCCTCCAAGTTTGCACATTTTCCGTGTTGTCCTTCAAATGTTCTTCATGCTCAACAAAGGCTTGTGCAAAAGCTCCCTTTTGTTTGTGTACATCGGATGGGTCCACATCATAAAATATAAGTAGAACTGTCATTCCTATCACTTTCATGCACTGAATGATCTTTGCAAGTTCATCCAAGCACCATGTCGAAGATGCATAGTTTTTTGAGAGAATAACAATAGAAATTCTCGATTCTTCTATTGCTTTCAAGAGCTCCGGTGAAATAGATTTTCCTCTCTCAAGCCTTTCATTATCTCTAAAGGTGAAAATACTTGAGTGTTGCAAAGCAACATATAGATGATCTGTAAAATTATTGCATGTGTCCATGCCTCTGAAACTAAGGAAAACGTCATATATCCACCGTCTTGAAGAAGAAGATGATGATGTCAATGGTGAGGCTCCTTGAGTACTCATTGAAACTAATAGAAAGATGTTGGTAAATCTTGAACCACAATAAGGATAAAGAAAAATTAGTTAACGAAACAATTTGAAGGATGTGTGTGGAAAGTAAAATAACTAGGGAAGAAGAATATAATTTAACGTGGATTTTTTGAGAAAAGAGAAATGAAAGAGATAAGATGTGTCTGAAAGGTGAATACTTACAGATTTAAGGAATTACAGTAGTGGTTCTAAAGCTCAAAAGCAGATTGAAACAACGCGGCCTTATCCAACCTTTTCTTTTTCCCTTACTAACTAAACTTATTGTTCTTGAAAGCAAGTAATTATTTCCCACTAACAAGTAACAATTGAAACCCATTTCATTTTCCTTTAAACAAAGTAGGTATGCAAGTGGTCCTTTTCTTCCAGGAGTCTTCCTAGCAAAACAACGATAAAAAATTATTAATAAATGTAATGACTTTTTTTTAATATAAATATATACACAGGATAAACTCAGTTATTTTTAACTGAAATGATAAATAGTTTTCTATGTAATTGGTTAATTAAAGGGCTAAGCATTCACATCCTCTAATTGTTATGGCTCAAGTCAATAAATTTTTTATTTTTTATTTTTGTCAAAAGTCTTGTAACTCAATTGATTAACATTTCTTAATATTTTGAATTGAAATATTATGGATTAAGATCCTTCATCCGTCAATTATTGTTTTATGAAAACAAAAATTAAAAAGAAATCATTTTTCATCCACTTTATCCTCTCCTTCTAGGCATTCCCCAAATCAAAAGCAAGACCAAAAGTTATCAAATTGATTTATATATATATATATATATATACATATATATATATATATATACATATATATATATATATATATGTAAGGACTGAAAATGTGTTGGTCCCAAAACTGGATTGGGCTCAACGCTAACGGCCAAAACAATAAATTTGTAGAAAGTGGGCTGAAAAGCTAGGCCTTAGCGGGCGGGCAATTGTTAGTTATGGTGGTCATGGCGGTTGCGCAGAGATGAATATGAGCTTATTCAAGGAGATTTTCTCTTTGGCGCAGTTTGGGTGACTCTTGCTCTTAGGTTTCGAGGGAGTCCCCTCCTTTCTGGATTGCCTCTTCCTCCTTTTATACTAGCTTCTACTCTCCCTTGAATGTCCACGTGTAGGTTGAGATTCATAGGGTTGATACTTGTCCAATCAACCCATACCCAAAGTGGTTGGGAGTGGTTGTAAAGGCTGAAAAGCATGGTTCTGTCAAGTGCAGAGTACTTAATTGCAATAATGGCAGCCTTTCCTTTGTTCTTTGTCGTTCTAGTACTTTTCCTGTTCGGTGGAATGACCCAGGGTGTCATCATCAGGACCGAGTCGCTCCTTTTGTCCTCGGCTATGGTTATGGCCGAGGAGGGCCCTTCCTTTGGTCGAGGAGGATCCTTCCTCGGATAGGGCCTTAGGCCCAACGTGGACATTGACATGGGCTTCTCGGTTTTATACCCCTCACAATAGCCCCTCAAAATCCTGCTGTCTGGCTCCTCGGACGGAGAGGAGGGTTTTGGTGACGTCGGGCCTATGTCATGGCTTGCCAAGTCTTGTTCTTCAGCAATGTCGGAGCCTCTTTGCTTGCCTGAAGCACGTTCTTGACTGTGAGACATTCCTTTAGGTTACCCATGCTGCGTTCCTGCTATTTCAGTACACGAGGCACTCCTTCATTAAAGTCTCTTTATGAGGCGACGCAAATCCAACGGCTGAAGACTGCTTTGGGAATTGAATGGGACTTACCTCGTTTGTAGTTTTTCCTTGGAGATTTGGATGGAATAAATGCCACCAGGCTTGCCCCCTATATAAGGAGCACGGTGGGAGGTCATTCCCTTTACTTGCAGACCCTTTAGGCTTTTTCAAATTCCAACCCCTCCAATTGGGCCTAAAGTCCCCATTACCAGTGTGACCGAGCCTTAGGAGGTGAAATTGTTAAGGCCAAAGTAAGGGTGAAGGCACCACACCCTCTTCAGAAGCCTTGGGTATCTTCAAGATTAAGAATGGCTCGGTCAGGGCAAGGGAGACAGAGACTCAAGACGTTTCTTCTCTTCGATAAGGCAAGAAAGGAGCCTCTTCTTCCTTCAACCAAAATCCGAAGTAGATGCAGGTCGCATCAGATTTTTGGTGCGACAGCACTAAGATTTCGCATCGCCGGTAACATCCAGACTTGCTTAGTTGCTGCAAGAGCAAAATTGAAGGATCTATCATTTCCGTGTATTCCCCCCCCCCCCCCCCTTTTTTTTTTTTTTTTTTTTTTTTTTTTTTTGTAGTTAGCTTCTGGTATAGGCTTATCTAAGCCCCTTTTTTGTATGTTGTACTACTTCTTTGTCTAATAAAAGATGAATTTATCTCATTTTGTGTATTCTTTCTTTTATGCAATAGTTATTTTGTGAATGGATGTACTGGTGTCTTTTTCTTTTGAACAGTACTTAGGGCCGATACCTTTGTTTAGCAAAGAGTTACCTATTTGAACTTATCAAAACTGACGGGTACTACAATGCCGACTTTAAGTAGGTTAACCATATGAGACTAACCGGAATAGTAGCTGAATGTTCTGTATTGCGTATGGAGCGATCACCCGAGGACGTGTAACCAAAAATGAACTATCCGAGGGGGTCGTCGGGTACTAAGGTGCTTTGCCACGTTTCAAATGGTATTCATAGCCTTAACTTGTTTTAGGCATCCGGTCCGAGGACCGAGGACCATGCAAGACCTTAGTTCTATCCGAAACTTATGTTGTCTTTTTGAAGTAGTTGGTTTCCTCATAGGTTTGAGTCCGAGGACCATGCAAGACCTTGGTTCTGTCCAAAACTTATGTTTTCTTTTTGAAGTAGTTGGTTTCCCCATATGTTTGAATCCGAGGACCATGCAAGACCTTGGTTCTGTCCAAAACTTATGTTTTCTTTTTGAAGTAGTTGGTTTCCCCATAGGTTTGAGTCCGAGGACCATGCAAGACCTTAGTTCTGTTCAAAACTTATATTTTCTTTTTGAGGTAGTTGGTTTCCCTATAGGTTTGAGTCCGAGGAACATGTAAGACCTTGGTTCTGTCCAAAACTTATGTTTTCCTTTTGAAGTAGTTGGTTTCCCCATAGGTTTGAGTCCGAGGACCATGCAAGACCTTGGTTCTGTCCAAAACTTATATTTTCTTTCTGAGGTAGTTGGTTTCCCCATAGGTTTGAGTTCGAGGAGCATGCAAGACCTTGGTTCTGTCCAAAACTTATAGGAATTCGATGAATCGGGCTACTAGACCCGCGAGGGTTAGCCCCTTGATAAACGTGTGGGGCATAGACTTGATGTTAGAAGCCCCTAGAACTGCCCGTGCCACTGGCACTTCGTAGTGTAGCCCTGAGAGTGAGCCGCGCGTAGCTTGCACCACTGCGAAAATTCTCTCTTTCGAGGGACCCTTGTTGGTAGGGGCTTGATCCTACCATGACTAACCGCCGCCTGCACCAACGCACAAGCTTTCCCACAGACGGCACCAATTGTAAGGACTGAAAATGTGTTGGTCCCAAAACTGAATTGGGCTCAACGCTAACGGCCCAAACAATAAATTTGTAGAGAGTGGGCTGAAAAGCTAGGCCTTAGCGGGCGGGCAATTGTTAGTCATGGTGATCATGGCGGTTGCGCAGAAATGAATATGAGCTTATTCAAGGAGATTTTCTCTTTGACGCAATTTGGGTGACTCCTACTCTTGGGCTTCGGGGGAGTCCCCTCCTTTCTGGATTGCCTCTTCCTCCTTTTATACTAACTTCTACTCTCCCTTGAATGTTCACGTGTAGGTTGAGATTCATAGGGTTGATACTTGTCCCATCAACCCATACCCAAAATGGTTGGGAGTGGTTGTAAAGGCTGAAAAGTATGGCTCTGTCAGGTGCAGAGTACTTAATTGCAGTAATGGCAATCTTTCCTTTGTTCTTTGTCGTTTTAGTATTTTTCCTGTTTGGTGGAATGACTCAGGGTGTCATCATCAGGACCGAGTCGCTTCTTTTGTCCTCGGCTATGGTTATGGCCGAGGAGGGCCCTTCCTTTGGCCGAGGAGGATTCTTCCTCGGATAGGGCCTTGGGCCCAATGTGGACATTGACATGGGCTTCTCGGTTTTATACCCCCCCCCCACATATATATATATATATATATATATATATATATATATATATATATATATATATATATATATATAAAGAGAGATCCACGAAGACTTTTTGTCTTTTGGAAAAAATAGGGTATGCAAGTGGCCATTCATCTCTTCTTGGCATCTTCTAGGAAAAATCATTCAAACTTTTTTTTTTTAAAATTTTATGAAAATTACCAATTTCATTAAGCACAAACAAAGACTACATCCAAATAGAATCAGTTAAGGAGTTCTTATTATTACTACAGACAAAGGATCTGAGAGGCGCAACAAATTTAGCTAAAGCATTTGCTGCCCTAAAAATGAGAGATAGGAGAAAAGAACATTCATAAAAAGAAGCTTTGACATCAATTATACAATGTTTTTACCAATTCATTCATTAAAAAAAAAAAAAAAAAAAAAACAATGTTTTCCCCAATTCAAACTAACTACCATGTCTCTTTAACTATAGGAACCAGATCAAGCATGAGGGGATCAGTCTCCATACCCCCTTTTGTTTTTTTAACTTTAATATGTCAAAAGCTAGACCAAAAGTTATCAAATTGATTAATATATATATATATATTATTAAATAAAAGAGAGACCCACGAAGACTTTTTGTCTTTTGGCAAAAATAGGGTATGCAAGTGGCCATTCATCTCTTCTTGGCATCTTCTAGGAAAAAACATTGAAACTTTTTTTTTTAATTTTATGAAAATTACCAATTTCATTAAGCACAAACAAAGACCACATCCACATAGAATCAAGTAAGGAGTTCTTATTATTACAGCAGACAAAGGATCTGAGAGGCGCAACAAGTTTAGCTAAAGCATTTGCTTCCCTAAAAATGAGAGCTAGGAGAAAAGAACATTCATAAAAAGAAGCTTTGACATCAATTATACAATGTTTTTACCAATTCAAGCTAACTACCATGTCTCTTTAACTGTAGGAACCAAATCAAGCATGAGGGGATCAGTCTCCATACCCCCTTTTGTTTTTTTAACTTTAATATGTCAAATTAAGTGTGTCCAACAAATAGACTATTGTGATTTCAACTTAATTAGTGTTGTTAAATTACATAAGTTTAAGTTAGAGTAGAGGAGACAAAGATTGAACTTAGGAAAACTGAAAGTTATCAAATTGTTAAAAAAGTAATAATATAAATAACAAGAGGCACACAAAGACTTTTATTCTTTTGGCTAAAATAGGGTATGCTAGTGGCCATTCCTTAGGACCTCTTACTCTAATATTATGTTAAACTGCCGATTTTTTCAAAAGTTTAAGTTGTTAGAATATGATAAATTTAATTATTTGACCACATACTTTTAACAAGTGTTGTTACTCTATTAATGACCCTAATAGCCACCGTCTGTTTCAAAGGAATAAATCGTAGCATATATATCTAGATAAATCTTGAACCACTAAGTAGTGTACATTCCATTAAAATTTAAAAATGAAGTAAAAAAATTAGGAGCAAAATAAATTAGAGGAGCAAAAAAAAAACTTTGTTGTGGATATTTTATTTCAAAGAGGGAAGTAGGATACATGGATGTGCAAGGAAAGTAATAACTTACAAATTTGGAGAATTGCAGAAATTGGTTACTGTGGAGCTCTAAAAAGCTTTTGCAACAACACTTCTTGATACGGTTCTAATATATAGAACAACTTTTTATTTTATAGTATTTGTTTTTGTTCCTAGGCAATGCTCTCAAAAATGATTTCAACCTTATCTTTTATCCTTTTTATCCAGAATGGTTATTTATTTATTTATTTTAAATAATTTAATAGTTACAATAAAAGAGAAGATTTGAATCATTAATGCTTTCATTAAAAACAACAAAAAATGTCAACTAATTAAACTTCAAAACTCTTAATCTAACATGTGTAAATAGTTATTCTTGAATGCCTTTGCTCTTGACTTTGCTTTTTTAGGTTCTTTTAAGCGTGGCAATTGGGATGAATTTACTTCCCATTAAGAAGACACAAAGGAGAAAGTTCCTGGTAACTAGTATAAAGTTTTGTGTACACCTTATCTTGCTTTTTTTCTTTTTCTTTTTTTGAAAAGTTCTTATTTCTTTGGGGAGAAGTAACTTAGTGGAAATTTGATGACAATTTTATTTTATTTTTAGTTAAAAGGAATTTGACGACGATTACACTCTACACATTCTGCAAGTGGAAATAGAGAAGAAATATTAGGACCTGTTTGGTTTGTGGCTGTATTCATTTTCTATTTTCCTTTTTTGTACTCATTTACTATATACTCCACTCAAATATTGTACTCATTTATTGTTGGGCATTAATTCTGCTTTGTCTTCCCTTAACTTCTTTCTTTTTCTTTTTCATTTTTTTTTTTTTTTTCAACCACCAAGGATACAAACACTTTTAGCAGTTATCACAGGATTCACACCCGCTAAAAACCACTTATCTCCTACAAACTAGCCCCAATCAAAGCAGATATACCTAAAACAAACAACACACTACCATGAATCCAAGATCAGATTTCAATAAACTCAACCCCTTAACAAATTTTGGTAAACTCACCCCTAAACACCTCAAATCCTCTATCATATATGCCTTAAAACCAAACATCCACCATAAACATTTCAATCAAACTAACCCACAAACAAACCCCAAAGCAAACATTACACCCAGAAGGAATCCGCTAGCAATTGGAGCATCAGCCACGGTTTTATCTGATTTTGCTCAAGAAATAGCGAGATCCATTGAACTGAGAGTGAGCATCGACCATGGGTCCGATCAAGAGAGAGAGAGAGGGCGACACATGCACGCCGATCAGCCACCGCCACATCGCAGATGAACACCGCCGCCTTGGCACGCCGATTGGCCACCCATTCTTGTCGATCCACCCTTTCACACGCCGATCTGCTAGAGAGAGAAAGAGAGAGCGAGACAGAGTCACGGAGAGAGTAGGATGCAGAAGAGAGAGAGAGAGAGAGAGGTTGAGCCCTTCGCGGCGGAGCCACCACCGCCAACCCCTCGCCGATTTCCCAATTCCCACGCCAATCAGAGAGAGAAGAAGGCTGAAGAGAAAGAAAGAGAGTCTGAGACACGAGAGACAGACAGAAAGAGAGAGATTGCTTTGATGTGACAAGTTTTTTTTTTTTTGAGATCCATATATATTTGATTTTTTTTTTAGAAAATGCTATTTTACAAAATTGAGATACATTGGAACACTTGTAGCAGAAGAGCAAAATAGTTATATAATTATTTTAAGTTTTTAACCCGATCAAAACACAAAAAATCATCGTTCAGTAGTGGAGTTAAATCTTTTTTTTTTTTAGCTTTATTGTTATAGTGCACATCTATAAATAGATGTGCACGGTAATTGAGAGCTAAAAAAAAAAATTTATTCCAGCTAGCGATTAAAATAATACGACTTACTTTTTTTTTTTTTTTTCATTCTTTTATCACACCGTGTCTCTCTCTCTCTCTCATTCACTCTTATCTCATCTGAAACTCATCTCTCTCAAGCTCACTCTCTCAAACCCACGCCGTCCCAAGCTGCTATCCGCCTTAGACCCACGTCGCCGATCCGCCATCCGCCTCAAACCCATGGGTAGAACGATGAGATCGAAGCCGAGAGAGAGATGTAGCATAATCGGAAACCAAAGCATCGGCGAGGATGTTGACAGCGTGGGCAGCATCAACGTGTGGGTTTGTCTCAGATTTGTGCTGGGTTTGTCTTCGGTTGGTGATTTTGTTTGGTCTGGATTGAGGAAAAAGATTAAGGATTTGAGTTTTTTTTTTTTTTTTTTGGCTGGTGGTGGTAGTGGATATTTGTGCTGTGTTGGGTGTGGGTTGCTATGTTTGGCTACCAAGAAACTCTAAGAAAATCTGGGAAGTTTGTGTGGATATATTATTTTATTGTAGTAGATATATTATTTTATTGTGATATTTATATTATTTTATTGTGTTGAAAGCTAAAATAGATCCACTGCTGCAGCATGTGAATAGGTAAAATAGATAAAGTAACTTTTTGTGATGTCAAATAACTATATTTTTAACTCCACTGCTATGGATGCTCTTACTTTGGATAATGTTTTTTAGTTTCTCAGCTTAAGATTTAGCGTGGCTAAATAACTAAAAAATATACTTTTATCTTTTGAGAAAAGAGTACTGCTACAAACACAAACTATTTTATAACATTTTTACAAACTGTTAATGTGACAAACTTTTCATTGGTTTGCATTTAGACCCACCATTAACATTACTTTTTCATTTACCAATAACCACTCACCATATTAGCCGTTTATAAAAAAGTTTGTATTTTTAGCATTACTCATGAGAAAAAATCTACATGACAAAATTTTAAAAGGGAAACTTAAGGAACAACACCTGAATACTGTCTCTTGCTTATTCATCTATATCATAAACTATATAATAAAAGTTAAGTTTAAAAACTGTGGTTGGTGTCTCATATATTATATACTATATTGTGGAAAATTTATTAAATTTCTTTAAAAAAAATTAAATTTAATTGATTGGTGCCATACAATCTCTGTACTTAAGGTACCATATTTTTGTAACTTTATGCAAATTTAATTTCACTAACCACACTGTACTAACAAAAGTTTACTTTCTCTTTAAAAAACCATATTATTTCACTGAATATAGGTACCATATTTTTGTAACTTTATGTATTTTTTTGATTGTTCATATATAATTTCGATTCAAGTCTCAACCTAATAAATCCTGATTTAAAGAGAGGGGGAGAGAATGAAATATAATTGCACAGAGTAAAGACAGAGAAAATCATAAGAAAAAAAATATAAAGGCCAAAAAAATAGAACCTCAATTTCACGATCTGATGCATCTCTCTCTCAGTTAACGTTTTCCATTTTTCAATTTTATAGGTCCAATCTCCACCAAATCCAGCCTCTCCCTCTCTTTTTTCAACTTTAATAGCGTTTGACAGAAGAAGATGAGAAGGAAGATAGTGAATGATCTTATTGTAGGGAAAAGAAAAGAAAAATTAAAAAAATGGAAAAGATAGGAGAGAGAGACGGAGGAACAATTAGAGAGAAACTTCCTGGCAAAGTATATGTAAAGAGAGATGTTACGTCTACAACAATTTCATAATATTTTTACAACAAATCATAGTTTTTATTTTTTATTTTTATTTTTTGAGAGATAATTACAACATGCTGCTAACCTTGCAGCTCGAATCATTTCCCCCCAGACCCCTAAGCACTTTGTACATAGTTGATTAGTTGTTATTGGTTCTAATTTAAACCTACCACTGAAATTACTTTTCTACTCCACCAATAACAATCTGTAACAACTTGCAACATAAAATTTATTGTGAAAATGTTGTGGACATATAATTTCTCATACGTAAATACCATTCCAACTATCTTCCAATAGTCTTAATAAAATATGTGTTATTTATTTATTTATAACTTCTACTCCAACAACAACTCTAACCCCAACCTGACTCTATTTAGTATTTTTTTGTTTTTTCCTATCTTTTATCTCCAACAACAACTCTAACCCCATTGTTATTCTATTTAGTATTTTTGTTTTTTTTTTCTATCTTTTATCTATAAATATATATTTGTTTTTACAATTACTTGAATTTGGTGTGGCTTAATTTTAGGATATTTTCACTATTTACAAAAAATAAAAAATAAAAAACTTACTGTAAGGACACGATTTGGAGCGACCCAAGAATGATACTGGGTTCGCACGTAAATAGGCCCTCACAATATCATTTATAGAGCGTGGGTTTGAAAGGCTAGGCCTTGATCACGAGACGGCGGTTTTCCGGGGTGTTCATGCATAAATAAAACGTGTACATACATAGATAGGTCCTGTACGCTTTGGGAGTCTTCCTCCTAAAGGTGGGCTGGGAGGCTCTGATTTTGGCCATTTTTCCCAGCCTTTTCTAAGGGTTGCTTACTTCTCCTTTTATACTAGCCCGTGTTCCTTATCCTTCGTCCACGTGTAGGGTCGGCTTTTCAGGACTGATACTTGTCCCATCAGCCCATACTCAAAGTCGTTGGAGGTAGTTGTAAAAGCTGGGGAGTATGGCTCTGTCAGGTGCCCAGTATTGAATGGCAGTAAGGGCAGCTGTCCTTGGATATTTTAGATTTTCTTTCAAGCTTAGTCCTGTACCGTTTTTGCCCCTCTCTCCGGTGAGATTTTGGGTCTGCCGAGGACTGAATTGTCCTCAGCTGTATCCCAAGGCTATCTTGTGTTTTATATTATCAAACTTGGGCCATAGTCCTCCTCGGCTTAGGCCTTTGGACTCCCCACGGGTAAATGGGCCTGGCCCATATATTATTTGGGCCCCACATTTACAAAAAAAGAACTGCCCAAACTGTTGGGAATTTAGATGTCTTTTCATTGTTCAATAGGTACATTTTCGGTCAATAGACACATTTTCAGCTAATTGACACATTTTCGGTTAAAAGGCACTTTTTGGTATATCTAATATGAAGAGTTATGACATTTCAATAAGCATTTTTTTGGTAGGCACTTTTTCATTCTATAGAGACATTTTCATTCAATAGACATTTTTTCAATCAAAAAAAACATTTTCATTCGTAAGCACATTTTCAATCAATAGACACTTTTTGGTATATATATTACAACCTATCTTATATATACATATATATATAACACAAACTAAACTAGAGACGCAACATTCTATCTCTTATTCCTTGCTACAAAAAAATTAATAAATAAAGCAACGTTACTTTCTTCTACCTAACTAATAAAAGTTTCTGCTATTTCTTTCCATATCATTTTTATATTATTTTAATTTCATGCATTTTTACTTACTACTCCAACTCAAAAATAATGGTTTTTTTTTTTTTTTCTTGAAAATCATTCAGTGGCTATTCCCGTGCATCGCACGGGTTAGCAACTAATTTTCAAGAAAATGGAAATACTAAAAAGTTGTATTTAGTTTTTGTATTCAAATCCTATTTTTTTGGATATTGAAAATGAAAATTGAATACGAATACAAAACCAAACAAGTTTTTTAGTGGTAGGTCTCACGAAAAACTAAAAATAAATATAAAATACACCCTTTTTTCTCAAACCAGACAGGCCCTTAACTTTTTGGTGGCCAGTTATAACTTCCTGTTTATATTGCTTTTTGACAAACTATAAATTTCTATTCAAATTGCTTTCTGACACACTATAAAGCCTCTTTTTTTTTTTTTTTTTTTTTTTTTTTTTTTTGTGGTAAAAGACAAACTATAAAGTTCTATTCATATTGTGATGTGTCATGCATAAATACTTAGTGGAATTTTTATGAGTAATACATCCACCATTCATATTGTGATTTGTCATGCATAAATGCTTAGTGCAAACTTTATGAGTAATACATCCACTATCCACTATCTAAGTGATCCCCCCCCCCCCCCCCCCACCCCCCACAAAAAAAATGCTACAAAAAATTTGAAAATTTTTTTTACATCAATTAAATTGGGAAGATTTTACTGATTTTTATTTGAATTCACCGCTTCCATCACTTTTTTATTTACTATTAATCTATCACATCAAGTTATGTCAAATTTTTTGTGCCCCTAATTTTCTCTTAGAAAATACTAGCTTGAACTTTGAAGAATGAAAGGCTATCGGTTCTTTCCACCGGTATTCTTATTAACCACAAACCCCATATGGATCAATTCTAAGTTTCTAACATTGCCCTCAGCCAAAGCAGGTGGACCGGATTTGAATGCCACTGAGTCAACACTTAATAGGTCCACCTAAGTGATTGAACTTTCTTAAGCAAAGCAAAGCCCATAAAACTTTAGCCCACTGTTAAGATTTCAGGCAAAACCCAAAACTGAAAACCCCAGGCCTATCTACAATCGGTGACCCCTCCAATGATGGGAAGATTTTTGTACGATGCTGGAGGGAAAGTAAGACTAAATAAAATGTTGAAGACTGTTAGAGATACATTAGCTAAAAGTGTAAACACAAGTCTAATTCTACTTTGTGTACAAGTCAAGTATTTTACTTGTATTATAAGTCTATTAACCATAATTAGTGTCAGTGGTGTCTCAAGGAATTTTTTTTAGAGAAGTCAATAAACCGATAACTTGAATATTGAGTAAAATTTTTGCGTTTGCAAAGTTAAAAAGAGTATAATTGTTGTCATTATCAAAAACTCACAACCACAATATTTTTCTTAGTACAATTTTTTAAGAAAAAATGAAATTAGAAATCATTTTTATTAAATAGGTTGAACAAGCGACAAATTTGAATGATTAGAGATTTTTATGTTATACATATACATATATATATATATATATATATATATATATATATATATATATATATAATAGGCTTTTAGTTAAACAATTTATTCATATGTTGTTGTTTGGTCTTGTTTTGTTTTTGTTTGGTTTTTGTTTGTTGTTATTTAAGCTTTTTTTTTTTTAATAAAAAGGATTAAGAATTAAGTTTGGGGACATAATTAATTTTGAAGTAATCTTATGTCCACGATATTTTTATAATAAATTTTATGTAAAAAATTGTTATTGGTTGGTAAAAAAATAATATTAGTATTGGGCCTAAATTAAAATCAGTAACAACTTATACCAATATTGGATTTGTTGTAAAATTATTGTGAAAATGTTGTAAATGTAACATTACTCTTATTTTTGTTGAATCCAAATTTTTGTAATTCTCAAGTCAACGTGTCCAATATTTTTATTAGGATGGTCACAATAGGTTAGTTTAACCTATAATATTTTTTTGGCAAGTATATATATATACATTTTTTTGCAAGTGAGAGTGGTCCTATGACCACCCTGACTTACATGTGAAGCCGCCAGTGGTTAGTGTATGGTTAGTTTAGGGTTAAGCATATTATATATATACCCATGTTTGGTTGTTGTAGTTGGGGTTGAGAACTAATGCTGACTTGGCTCCATTTATCCATAGGTTGGAGATATGGCGATAACAATTCAACGAGTTGTGTAGTTTTTTTTGCTGTTTGATTTTTGTTCTTGAAGAACATGAAATCATAAAAATATCATCTATGAATAGGAGGTGGGAAATGGGAGGTCCCCCCTGCTAAGTGCAACCCCTCTCAATGTCCTTTGTTGTTCCATGTGCATCAACGCACATGACAACACATTAGTACAAAGGATTAGTAAGGATTAGAATAGTGGATCACCCTATCTGAGACCACATTGGGGTAGAAGGAGGCAAATAGGGTTCTATTGACTCTGCTACCGTAGAAAATAGTCCATACACATTACACGAACGAGTATCCTATGTCCCATTGATCATGTTCCAATTCATGTACCACTAATGAACTTATGACACACGTCTCTTTAGTTTCTTAACACTGCTAGCTAATGTCTCTCTTATTGGCTGACTAAGGTTGCATTTGGATAGCTTATTTTTTCCTAACTTATTTTACTATTCAGCTTATTTTTGCTATAATTCATGGCTCCATTGTACTTTTTGGTACTATTTATGAGTTTCATTATACTATTTCAGTTAACTTTTATCTTTATTTACAGTACTTTTAAACAAAAGTTTTCAATTTCAACCAAATAAGCGGATCCCAAACAGACCTTGCACTTCATAACGTTGACATTACATTAGTTTGCCGAAGACATCATCTTGTCTTTTAGTTTTCATACTTCTTTCGCGAACTAAAGTAATGTTAACATTGTGAAGTTTAGTTAGTCAATAAGAGAGATTTTAGCTAACAATGTTAAAAATTATATATATATATATATATATATATATATATATATATATATATATATATATATATAAAGAGACGCATGTCATAACTTCACTGGTAGTATATGAATTGGGACAGAGGATGCTCATTCACATTACATAACTAATTGTATCCACAATGGACTAAAACCCATCTGGAATAGAACTGTTTCGGTGAAATATCAGCTTAATTTGTCATAGGTTTTGCTTAGATCAAACTTTAGTGCAACTTGTCTTAATTGCCACCCTTTCTCTTTTCGATGATGGAGATGAATTTGTGCGCTAAAATGATGTTGTCTAAGATGAATTCACCTTTTTTGTTTTTGTTTTTTTTAATTATTTTATACAAAATAGAAATTCTACTTTAATCTAATTTAAGTATATATGTGTGTGAAACTCCTTTTTAGAAACTTGAACTTCAGCCCTAGCCCCCCTACCCCACAAACACTTTACTTATAAAGTGACCATCATACCAAAGGTGCGTAGTGGTGAGATGAATTGGCTTTTGACGAATGCATTTAGGTATAAGGTGATCAAAATATTTAATAGGAGCTTGCCACGGTTCGTTAGGACCTTTGAAGCTATTTTATATGCCACATTGCAAAGGCTATTGCTTTGTATGAGAATTGAATTAGTATTCTAAACCTTTTGGTGGTCAAATTGTTAGATTCCAAAAGACATGAATTTCCAAGCTGCATTACCAAAGGAAAAAAAAGGAGAAAAAGAAAAAAGAAAAAAAAAAAAAAAGAATTTGTGATGTGGGTTAAAAAATCATTCGGTCCCGAATGAAATGAACAATAAGCCTAAGCCATACACACGTAAAGTAAATGAACAATGCTGACAAAAACTGCCGGTGAGTGCGTCCACGAGATATTAAAAGATGACATGTAATCACATTATCCAAAGAAGTGGGATATGGTGTATAGGTGGCATCACCCTAGTGGAGGAAACGATTTATCCAACTTTCAAAAGATCAGATAATTCTCCCCGAAAGCACATAATTTTTAATTCATTCAAAGCCTCTCGATCTTTGATCCTTTTTCCTCACACGATTATTTTTAAGCTTTATTCAATTTTCACAGAGAGAGAGAGAGAGAGAGGCACAACATGGCAAGCTGTAACATGGCATCAGCTGCTTCTGGGTTTGGGCTAACACCAAATGTTACAAGCAACACAACTTCAGGTGCAAAGAGTTACATGTTATCTTTCCCTTTCAAGAACAACAATTCATCAAGGCTGGTTGTAAGGGCAGCTGAGGAGGGTGCTCCACCAGCAACCACTACAGCACCAGTTGAAGGTCAAGCTCCTAAGCCTAAGCCTCCACCAATTGGACCCAAGAGAGGCACTAAGGTCAGTACCCAATCCTCAGTTTCATTTCACTGTTCATACGAGTTTTTTGCCAATCAAATTGGAATGTGAAAGCGTGTCATATATCCAAACCAACCTTATTTAAAAAACTTAATTGATAAAAAAAAAAACTGTGAAAGTGCCTTTCATAGCACTTATTGCAAGGGGTATATTATACATGCTTATGAACTTTACATGAACTTCTTCAGTGGGATAGCGAATTGCTCCTTCCTAGTGATTTTAACTTTTATAGCAAATTACATGAACTTTAACCTACAAATTATTTGCAACCACTTTAATTGTTTTTACTATTAATTATGCACAAACACAGGAGAACACAAATCAAATAAAACACAAGATTTTAACCAAAAAGGGGGAAGAAAAAAACGGCAGTTTGGAGCCCATTGAGTATAATTGGAATCTTTAGTCTCTTTGTTGATAAAATTAATCTATTCATAGCCATAGTAAGAGGGTCATTCTTGTTTAGTGTTTATCTTAAATAACATTTTGTTTATTCCATGCTTGCAAAGAAATTGAGAGATGGTGGGGAGGGATCCCTAAGGATCATTATTTTAGATATGGTCAAAAGCTTTTGGTCTCCATTTTACCAGTTTTCTGTTCTATCCTTGCTAGCTTAATTCTTAATCATCTACTCTATTCCACTAACATATACTAATATCACATTCATTTAGTATTCTTTGAGTTTGGGGTCCAAGAAAAAAAAAATAATGGGCAAATGTTTTTTTTTTTTTTTTGGATTTTGCCTAAACAGCATTGGTCAAATTATTATTATTATTTTTCTTCATGTACTTTCCTTCTGCAGGTTAAGATTCTTAGGAGGGAGTCCTACTGGTACAATGGCTTTGGATCTGTTGTAGCTGTTGACCAGGTCTGTGCTCTCTCTCCCTTCCAATTTCAATATATATATATATATATATATATATTTTTTTTTTTTGTTGTTGGGAAAGGTAAAGTATTTGATTCTTTGTTTTAAATCCATTTGACAGGACCCAAAGACTCGCTACCCAGTAGTGGTGCGATTCAACAAAGTTAACTATGCAAATGTATCTACAAATAACTATGCATTGGATGAGATTGAAGAAGTTAAATGAGTGATGATTGGTATTGTAATTGTAATTGTAATTTTCCTACTATTCTAGTCTCTAGCTTTAGTTTGTCTGTGTGACGAATATATACTCTCTCTGTGATTTCTTGTTTCTTCGTCCTTATTATGTTATGACAAATGCTGCCAAGAGCCAAATTGATATTGTCCATGATATATACTACACTAGCTGTGATTTGAACCAGTTTTAAAATCAAGGCCATCATTAATTCTTTATGCACAGTGACAGCACAATTTGAATACAGTTATCCCGAGAGATATATACTTATACTAAACTCCAATAGTAGCAACAGATAAGAAATTCCAAAAAGTGAAAGCAAAAAATAAGTTCCTTTTATACAGGTTTAAGAATACCGAAGCCATAGTTATACCTTTATCCAAAATAAAAAGTATACTGAAGCCATACTTAGACAGTTACATTTATTACACATCTCATATTTTAGTGAATTTCCTTCAGATTCTAATTTGTGGTTGCTTGTTCATCCTCCTTGTATAAATCAAGACCTGGCAAATAACATAAACAAAATGTTAATAAGGAAGCATAAACTGGTTGTTCATACATTTTTTAGATCGGAATATTTCACCAAATTCACTAAGTAAAACATTTGATAGAATCTAACCCCATCAAAGCCTAAAATCCCGTACCCACCCCTATTAGAATGATGAGTGCTGTTTGGTGTTACCCTTCTCAGAATACATGCTGCACAGCAAACCTTGTCAAATGTATAAGGTGTAAACAAAGAGCCAAGCCTGTTTGGTGGGGAAGCAAAAGCATGATTCAATGAATGTGGAAATAATTCTCATGTACCTATGTACGAATTGGGTTCAATTTATGGGCTTGTATCTTGAATGGTGCAAAAAAATTATATTTTAAGGCAATTTCAAAGCTATCCTGCAAGCGGTTTATGAAACTGGCTCATCAAATGAATTTTCCATGTCATAGTTTCAGAGCAGAAAATAATTTGGAATTCACAATGAATTCCCAAATATGTTTTAAAAGCACATGTTCCTTTCCCATTAGAATTTTGATGGCCTCAAGAGGAGGAGGAAGGGGAGATTCGAACTAGTAACTTCCACATCTCGAGGCACAGCTCCCAACTTTCCTACTAAATAAATGTGTTAACTGAGAAAATATGCCTCTAATATTCTCTTTCTTATTCATTCTCACTCTCTCTCTCTCTGCCTTGTTTTTTCCCCCCTGTGCAGACAAAGCTGTAATTCCTAAATTAATTGCAAATTGTTTCGTGAATAAAAACTGTGGTTTTCTTCCATTGTAATGTAAGCAAAAAAAAGCCCTTGCAGATCTTACTACAGACATAACTTAACAAAGAATGAGTCTATACAGGAACTACACTGCATTTAAAGAGTAGTATGGACTCAACAAAAGCTGTTTATGTTCCAACACAACAATCATATTGATCTAAGAAGAAAAAAAGCTTCCTGGTCACATAATCCTAAAAGTAGCTAATTTGTTTGTCCATTATAATATCCATCCTGGCACATAGTTTTGGTAGGAGTCGCATGTAATGATGAACCACATACAAGGAAAGTGAATGATAAAATTGAGGCATAACAAAATTGTCCTGTACCTGGATAGAAGTAATGCCAAGATAGATTCATTATATAGCCTTTCAAAAACAAAAAATGAAATGGTCGAACCTTGTATGACCATAAGGTTGCAGGCAGAAAATTGAAAATTCTGCAGTAGAAGAGCAAGAGAATTGGCAGAGGATCCAAGTATACAAATTAAATGAAGAAATGGCCAATGCCTCCTCACCATGATTGGCACCATTGCCTACATCCAAAAGCTTCTGCCTGAATGGTGGAAGCATGTCAGAATCTATTCAACAAACTGCAAGAAATATTGAATTAGTTACACAAGATTAAAAAAGATTTGTTGGCCTGAGTGAATAACGAACCTAATGGTCCACTGTAAGAATGGGTGGGGAAAGAATTAATATTCAATATTGAGCATTCTATTGGTATCATTATCTTTAATTTGCAGCAAATAGTTATAAAGAAAGAGTCTTATGGCTTTTTATCACAAATGTGTTAACCATGGCACTCGCAATTTCACCTATTCATCCCCTTAGTGGTCCCCAAGGTTTGATGTGTTGTGAACAATCATGGTTCAGCAAAGAATGATTGTTGGGACATTTAACAGGATCTTAAACTATATAAGTTTTCATAGTCAAGATTTACATTGTTCAAGTGAAATATTTTCCAAACATTCTGGAAAGGAAATAGTTCCACCAATTTTATATTTTTGCAGCCAGCATGATGTCCTAAGAAGCACATGCAACAGCACACCATTGACTTTAATGATCAATCTCTAATTGTTCTCAAAGGAGAAAAAAGGAACTTTCCCAAGAAACAAATTCGGCCTAAATGTTAAATGCAAGAATGGAAGTGCCTATTCTAACAGAATGATGTTATGGACAAGAACTCAAGGAGAGCATAGGAAAAAGAATACAGAATTGATGAATAAATAACCACAAAAAATCCCAAGTTCTCAACAAGGTGGCATTTTAACTTCGATCAGAATCAAGGACTAAAGTGAGCTATCATAATTAAATCAATTTGAAGAGAAATTAACCTTCATAAATGGAAACAGATTCTTCAAAGAACTCTTCCATCCATGCCATCCAGAATGCCTGACCATATTCCCTTTACAGGTGGTAATTGTGCAACAAAAGCATTCCAAGGAGGGTAACCAACACCACTTCCACGAACACGACCATCCAATCGTAGTGATAGATACCTGCACAAAAAATACAATTAAACAAATGTTCTTAATGTAAGCATTCTATAGTTAACTTCTCAAAGATCCCAGAAGCACAACTTTTACAGCCCACTATATGGATTGAAGGACATAAATAAACTCGTTGCTGCAAATGTCTACTGACGTATGATGATCTTAAAGTGCTGTATTTGATCACTAACTCGTTGAATTCAAAAGAAAGAATGAAATTAGAAAATAAGAAAAGAATGTGGGCGGGTTGGAATTCTTTTGCCGGGTGTGAACTGGAATAAGGTGTGTCTATATGCATTTTAAACAAATGAATTTCCTAGTCCAATTTTTTTTTTTTTAATCATTATTGGTATGTTAGACATGCACCATTGGATTTTAGACCCAAGACCTCATCCTCTATTCCATTATAATGGGAGGAGAGTGTCATTTGAACTTCCTTATTCAAGGTATAAGTAACAGGATAGAAAAACTTACACTGGAGACTCAGAGGGGACACCAGCCAGCTTCTTCTGTTCAGCTAACCACCTATTGTTTATAACAACAAATTTAGAAGAGAATAAATAGAAAAAACTTTAAATTCACTATGGTTGTGTTTGGATTTCAGGATTTAACGAAACATGATGATTTGAGCTTTGGAGATTTTTCTCAAACAAAAATACTTGTGATGGTTTGGATTTGAAATGAAATATTAATCCTCATTTCAAATCCATATTAATAAAGCTCAAATCTATCCATAAATTTCATCAATAGAAACAAATTTCCACAAAGTTGAAATCCAAATCCTTCTCTTTGAAAACCTCGATCCAAACGAACATAACCATTGATCACTGACCATTGTCACTTACTTGGACCACTCAGAAGTATAAACAGGAGCCAGTTGCCAGAGTCTCTTTCTTTTGGTGGTAATCTCCTTTGTCTTTTCATTTTCTTCAATTTCAAAACTAGGCAAACTGCCATCCGTAGGATAGGGTACTACAAGCACCCCTCTGTCCAAAAGGCTTTCAGTGAAAGGTTCACTTAGTCTAAAAGACTCCAAAATGAAGGATGCAGGGCCAGCACAAATTACAAGCCGAGCAATCCCTCTCAAAGAGCTGACTGGGATAATCCTCTTTTGGTCCACACGGAGCTTAAGATTTGAAAGGCTTTCCTCCCTTGAGAGCCTAGCCATTTGCAAATTCTTAGCATTGTTCTCCCTATAATAAAGGAATGCAAAAAGAGATACTGCTCCAATGTCTATGCCAAGACCTTTCAACATCTCAGGGATATCAGCTGTTTTTGATGAATTTGTTAATGCAGCAATCAATTGTGTGGTTGCTATAAATCCTCCAAGAGCACCGCTTGCTATGAAAGCAAGATAAAAGAACATCCGAACAGACCGAAAGGGAGTAAGAACTTCACTCCGTATCCTGGTGGTAGAACTGAAGAACAAATAAAATTATGATTAGAGGAGGCCTCACATGTTAAAGAGAACCTTATAGCAGAAGCATTGGATAAAAAGAAATCAAGTTAGAGAAGATATTTGAACATGCAACCAACCTCATTTTCTAAGATATAAATAAATATGTATATTAATTACTTCTATTTAAAAAAGCATGTCCTCTGCACACACAATTAAGTTAATTAGTACACAAAATTGCTGTAAAGTTGCATTGTACGATATGCCAAAGCATATGAGGCCTGTAATTTCATGACAAATAAGTTTGACAAATTGGGAGAATAAAGTTTGTCTCAGCTATTACAACTAACAGTTAGGCAGAATGTCGAATCTAGGAGAACAGTCACATAAGATATAGATGACAATGATTATTCTTGTTGTCTGATCTGCACCACTTACCAGGTCCCATAATTTTGACAACATGCATTGTCCAGTTATATAAATTAAATAAGAGAGCTGACAACAGAAATGTAATCAAATTTATGGTTGCTTATACATAGAAAAGCTTATTTTAAGAGTAGGCAGCAACACAAGACCAACTAGTCAGCACAATACCATGTTAAAGAACATTTCATTTGCATCAGTACAAGTGTAAAGATCCTAAGCTGATGCATTAGTAAACAAACCTTATCTTAGTGTGCAAAATTTAGTACTCAACATAAAGATAAACTGAATTAACACCAGAATGTAAAATAACATTTAGAAAGGGGACCCATACTTACATTTGTGCAAGTATCTTCATGTTAACAAAGAAATAAAGGGTTAGACAACACATTCTCGCAAATCATAATTTAATTCTACTATTAGATGGGAGCACACACAATGCGTGTAGAATTTTTTTAACCATCTAAAAATAGTTGAGAATGTAGTACAATTACAAGCATATGAGATAAAAGACACTGTAAATAGAATTCAGAAGTTATTTAGTTACAGGATAGAGAGAGGCTGAAAATGAAAGAAAGAAGGAAATAGAAACTAAATGAGACATTAGGGGGAACATTGTTGGAAGTTGAGTGACAGTAGTTTACTAAAAATGGGATTATTGAATTTTTCTTTGACTACTTTAACCTTAGTTTTTCATCTTTGATTTTCTATTAAGTATGGAATTTTTTCCAAGGTTATTTTCAGTATTCAAAAGATGACACCAAATGAGGGTTATTCACTTTCTATTAGTATAGGTAATCAGGGCATAAAAATATAGGGGACTGAACTCAACTTGATAAATGAATTTGAAATGGAGAAAATATTTTTTTTTATTAATAATTCAATAGTTACAATAGAGGTGGGTGGATCTGAACTCTGAATGTCTCTGTTGGAAATACTAAGAGATGCCAGAGATGCCAGTTAAACTACAAAGATCTTCGCAGGTAAAACTAAATTCTAATAGAATCCTTACTCATGTCCAATGGAAACAGAAGTTCCCAAGATGTCATCTACACATGGTAACAGAGTTCAGCTCAACAGGTTAATTCACCATTTTTAGTTTTTCATACATCTTATCTAATAATTCTCAATTCTCACCAAGCAAAGTATTAGACCAAAAAAAGTTTTCAAGATAAAAATATAAGAGAAAAGAAAACCAAGAAATAAAAAGAAGAAACCCAATAGGGTATTGTTAAATTACCGATTATCCCAAAAACTTAAGCCGTTAAGAAATAGTGATTTTAATCACTTAACCATAATTCTAACACTCCTCCTCACTTGTGGGCCTAAACTTCCCCTTAACAAGTGGGGGCCCAACAAGTGAGCTTTTGGGACAATCGGTAATTTAACATGGTATCAGAGCAGGAGATCCTGAGTTCGATCCCTGTCTTCACTCTACCTCTCATTTAAAATGTTAAATTCCCACTTGTTGGACCCTCACTTATTAAGGGGAAGTTTAGGCCTACAAGTGAGGGGGATTGTTAGAATTATGGTTAAGTAATTAAATTCAAATTCACAATTTTCTAACAGCTTAAGCTTTTGGGACAATCGGTAATTTAACAGGTATTATTCCACCTCTTTTGAGTACAACTGTAAAATATCCTTGGCATAAACTCCACTAATCATAATCCAAACTAATTTTCTTCATTCCCTTCTATTTTTTGTGTTCTTTGCCAACCACAATGCATCAACGCTGCATGTCACTCTGCTTAAGCAATTAACAAATGATGTCAACTAACTCATTTTTAGCTGTAGAAACTACAAGTTCCTATGAGAATGTTATTTTCTTGATTCCCTTTATTATTACTCATCCAACTCATTATCCTCAAAACTATTCCAAATCTTTGGGCGTTCCGCAGACATCCTAGGCTTACACACTACAAACCATCATCTTACAAACTATTTAAAATCAATTAGATGCATCAATTGCAAAATGCACCAAAAGGATCCATATTCATAAGATGTGACGAAGAAGTGACTGTTAGACAGGTAACTGAGGACAGGCCTCCAATTAATTATAATTAACACTTAGTTGAGTATTCAGATTTCAGAATAAAATAAAAATAAATATAAACACACCAAAAAAGGCCACTTCTCCAATCCAGCTAAATTTCTATGAACAACACCTGCTTCAACCTTTCACTGCCCATGATAATCAACTATGCATTGTTACTATAATCCCTTGTCACAAGGAAAGCGCTAGTATCATCTGGGAAATACCTTAAAAAGGATTAGTCAGAATTGAGGTTCTTTGTAATCACTTATATAGACCAATTTGACCTAGTACACACCTAATGTAGAACTTAGTGCATGTCTACGTAACACAGATTTATGCAATCCATTCTAATACAATCTACATAATATCAGGTATCACTACTTAATACATAGAAATCACACTCCCATCGGTTTCATCATTCCCCAAATAATTCTCTCTGAGTCCACATCCAAAAAAACTCTCCACAATTTCAAATTAGTATATGACCTCCCTTGAATCTTGTTGATCAAAATTACATATATATTATGTTACCTCATCATATACAAGGTAATTGTGTCTCTCCCTCATATATCTCATACCCAAATCCTCATACATTTCATACTTCAAAAAATTAAAAGCATCCCATTATAGGATAGAAGAACCCTTAATATCTTTCATGTACAAGGGTCCATTTGAATGCCACTTAGACACTGAAGTATCCATATTCAATCATACACCATAGAAAAAACAATGAATATTCCAATAAATTTTGAGATTCCAACAAACAGAAACAACCATGGCTATAACTCCCAAATATAAATTCAGTAAAAACAAATATGAGAGAGAACCTGATTTCAGTGGATGAGGATGGCTTATTAGCAGCAAAGCAGGTGATAGTTGAAGAATTTCGTTTTGGTGTGACAGTGGTAGCAGAGACCCACCAGATGTTCCTATGAAATGGAAAATGGTGGCAGAGAGATTTGAAGTTGTTGTTGTTATTAATGTTGTTGTGGGGTTTGTGATGAGTATTTGGGGGTCCGAGAATGTAGGGGACGTTTGCCAAGGAAGCCATAGTTGTTGGTGGAAGTTTAGCACTTACTCAACTTAACTGCTTTCTGTTGTTGTTGTGTGGACTGGACTATGGAATTTGGATGACCACAGTAGTGCCACGCACGCTTGACCGTTGCCACCTCCTAGTCCCCAACTCCACCCTCACTTAACACAATTAAGTGTTTATTTGGATACTGCTTATTTTACTGAAATTAAAAACTTATTGTTAAAAGTACGGTAGATAAAGATAAAAATTAGTTGAAATAGTACAGCGAGGTCCATAAAAAGTACCAAAAAGTATAGCGAGATTCATAAATAGTAGCAAAAATAAGCTGAGTAGTAAAATAATTTTAATTTTTCATTGGTATCCAAACACACACTAAGTCTTGATTTGCACTAATTTTCACACCAACAAAAAATAAAAACCCACAAAGGTCATATCCATGGGGGTAAGTTCCAACCTGTACAAAAACAGTAATGATTTGGGCATTGTCTTAAAGAGAGAGACTCAACTCTTAAGGTAGTAAAGTAAGTTAACGATAAATGATAAAGTAATATTAGCGGTGAGCTCTAATGATAATTTATAAAAGAAATTGTCAAATTATTTATTATAAAAAATATTATGAAAATTGTTGTGTCTATAACATTAGTCCAATTTACACTAGACAGGGTTGTAAGCTTAATATATGTACTGATTAATTAAATTAAATTAAATATTTATAAATTAAATTAAATATCAAATTGTCTATTAAAAAAATAATGAAATTATCATAATAATTAGTGAGTTTCTTAAAATTTTAATAGAGTTTCACAAATAAATTGACAATGTTAATAAATTAGTGAGTCATATGACAAAAATACTTGAATTTTAGACATGTAACACATGTTAAATTATTGGAGTACATACACTCCCTCCTTTATGGTTTGGAAAAATGACAATCCACCCAAAATTTGAAAGAAAAAAACATTTTTCCTCTTGATATCCGATTGACAAAACTTTGTTAAATTAATATTAAAAAATGTTGTATATTAACCCGCCCTTTGCTTAAGGGGTAGATTTCTAAAATGATCTTATTTCATAATTAAAAATCTTTATTTTAAATTTTTAATTAATGTGTATTTTAAAATATTAAGTGTGAATTTGCATATTATTATTATTATTTCTTTTTTCAACAAGTTATGTAGAGATTTGTCGTTGCAAACTTGCAAGTGTTTTAGTGCTTGATAAATTTTACTTTTTTATTCTAAATTTATTAATTATTTTTTTACTAACAATAGTTACATTTGGTAAAAATATTCTTATAAAAATTTAGAATATTTTGTTATTAATATAAATAAAAAGGGGAACATTAGTTTCTTCAAAGCTCAAGGGAGGAGATTTTTTTTTTTTTTGGTTCAGGTTTGGGATGGAGTGTCATTCTCCCAAACCCCAAACCTTAAGTGAGAGAGTGTAATTACTCCTAAATTATTTAGTACAAACTGTGAGGTCACTTCCCCAATTAATCGGTATTTGTCCGCTTTGGGGAGCCAGTCCCTCACGGTTTTGTCACGAAGGGGTGGGAGCCGAGGAGTTTTGCCATGAAGTGATTGACACCTAGGCTCACCCAAGTCCCACATCGCCTAAGTAACCCCTCCCACTCATGGTTTATAAGCTTCTGGAGCGACCATGAGTGTAACACTTCTGAGCACATGTGCTTAGTAGTGTTACACTCATGGTCGCTCCAGAAGCTTATAAACCATGAGTGGGAGGGGTTACTTAGGCGATGTGGGACTTGGGTGAGCCTAGGTGTCAATCACTTCATGGCAAAACTCCTCGGCTCCCACCCCTTCGTGACAAAACCGTGAGGGACTGGCTCCCCAAAGCGGACAAATACCGATTAATTGGGGAAGTGACCTCACACAAACAAATGTAGAATCTAGAATATGATTTTATTATATTATTAAAATATTACTAAAATACAAAATTACAATAAATTATCAAAATAATTTTAAAGTAAACTATATTAACAACTTTAATGCACTTCCACTAAGTCACATGGCAAAATTATATTGTACAACTTGTGATATTTAATTTGTGCTAAAAATATAATGTATACAACCTAATTTTTGTAAATAAATTTTAAAAAATTATGTTTAATTATTAAAATAATATAAAATAAACAATGAAATTTCTAAAAAGGGTGACTATTTTACAAGAAAGATTAAGGAATTAATTATATTTTCAATTGCAAAGAGGAAGTTAACCGAACTTGAATTCAAAAAATAAAAAACTTTAATTATTTATTGATGAAGTGACTTCACCCCACAGCTTGGATCCAAGACAATCTACGCAATTGGAAGATCGGATAACTCAAGAGTCAAGATAGGCAACGGTGCGACATCGGTGATGCATAGGTTATTTTTCACAATATTTTCTTATATTGTGAATTTGTGACTTCTTTAATCTTTATACCTCTAAAGCTTCTGAGAATTAATGGTTATATATATAAACCCAACAGTTTGCCCCAAGATTCAGGCATGTCCGCCATGGGAGCATACACCATGGCCTAAGCAAATCAATTTTTTAGCACATCAATCGGTGGTATTTATGGATGATAATACATGACGAATACATTCCTATCATTAATTTTGCATCTCAATAAGTGAGAAGATGGGGGTCCAAATAGATAAGTTATAAAATGTAAGTTTTATATATATATTAATTGATATTCAATTGGTGGTCAAACCAATAGTATCATAAATAGTTTAATTAATATTAATACTTTAAAACTATAAATAAATATTCTAATTTTTGTTAGATAATTTATTTGTTATCTCCTATAATTAATTTGAGGGGGGAAAATGATTAATTACGTCCTCCTCCCTCAAGTTAATAGTGTTTCCTACAATTAAAAATAAACTTTCCTACATGAACCAAATTACAGTAAAAAAAAAAAAAAAAAAAACCTTCAAAAAGAATTACAGTAAAAAAAGAACAATTTAAAAAAAAAAAAAATCCTTTCTAATTTATTTTTGAGAAAGAAAATCCTTTCTAATTAAATGTTAAAACTTAAAACATTGATTAAAAAAAAAAAAAAAAAGGGTTGAAACGCAAAAGGTAGTAAAAGTAAAACTGTAAAACTATAAAAGCAACAGATTTTGATTTTTGATTTATTTATGTTTTAAATAGTAATAATGTAAAAGCAGCATTAATTGCTACAAATTCCCTAGGGACTCAGACCAGAGCAGAAAGCCAGAAACGAGTGATGAGCGATGAGCTCTCATCTCACTCCAGTTTGCGGCGGCGGCGGCGGCGGTGGCGGAATCGATCCTCCGGCGAGGCGAGGTGGTCTCGACTAGATGCAGGTCGTGTCGTGTACTCGGTTACCCATTCCTAAGGTATAAATGGTTTCAAATATCATATCATATATATATATATATTGCTGATTTGAATTTTTGGTTGAACCATGAAGAGAGAAAAGGATTTATTTGTTGTAATGTATTTGAATTTCTTTTTTGTGGGTTGTTTTTTTTTTTTTTTAATCAATCCAATTTTTGGGCGGTTTTTTTGAACTAATTTAAAAAATTTGAGGACCTAACTATAAAAAATTGAGTTTTAAATCCTAAAACTTGTAATATCTTGTCCGAATAGCAAGAGTGAAAACAATGTATATGCTAATCACCGACTTAACCAATTAGTCGGCAAACAAAGTTTTTTTTTTTTTTTTTGTGTGTTTTAAATAAATAAGTGTCCTAGTGGTAGTAGGATTAAGACATGAACAGCATAATATATATACTTAGCCATTCAAACAGAGAGAGCAAGCTTTTCTATTCTCTTTTGTCTATTACACAAGAGAGAGAATTATTGTAGGGCTGTTTGTGTTGGGAGACTGAACAATGGTGAGGGGATCTGTGATTGTAAGAAGGTGCTCGCAGTGTAGGCTCAGCGGCCACAACTTTACGACGTGTAGCAAGAAAAACAATAACAATACTACTACTACTATTGCCTCTGGCAATAATAACAGTAACAATACTGGTACTACCATCGGCAATTATAACAATAACAATGCTGGCCTTATCAAAATTTTCGGTGTGTATTTCCCAAAAAACGTAGATGATCATGATTTGAACTTGAGCGTTAGCATGGAAAATCGGAGTTCCAAAAGCGTTGAGCACGAAGTTCATATTGATGCTGAGAGAAAGAAGGGTATAATTTTCAAATTCACTTTATATATACACAAATATATTAGTGTTGTTCTACATGTTTTGATTTATAACATGTCTTTTGTGTATGGGATTCATGTATTTTGATTTTTATCTTTTTCTACTTTTTTATGATTAGAGTTTGGCAATCTATATATTTGCTTGTTTATTAAAATTTTTACTACTTTAATTCGTTATTAAAAAAATACATACTTTTAAGTGTTAGTTTTTGATGGAATTCATCACTGTTTTTGGATTAATGCTTGTCAGTTTTCTTGTTTGTGTATCTGCCTATTTGGATTTTGGATGAGTTTTGATTTAAAAAGACTTGTGTTTTGTGCATGTGTGATTTGTTTATTTTGAATTTTTGAATTTTATTTTTAAAAGATTATGGTTTGGCAATCTATATATTTGCTTGTTCTATACAAATTAATACTTTTAATTCATTATAAAAAAAAAAAAATTACTTTCAGTTTTGGTTTCTGATAGAATTCACCACAGTTTAATTTGTTGGGTTAATGATCTTCATTAAAATTTATCCATTGATATATATGATTTATAATAATATGTGGGAGAGTTTTTTATTTTTTTAGCTCTTTTGTTTTTAACTGTTTATTGTGGTATTTTTTTTTCAAGTAAAATTTTGACCAAAATCTGAAAAATTAGCCACGACAATTGCACACGTATATATTGTTGCAGATTCCCTTTATATTTCAGTGTTCTATATTATAGTTACTACTTACTACTGCTATTATTGTTAATACTGTAACTTTTTTGTGCGTCTTGATTTATAGGGTACTGTGTTTTGTGTGCATATGGGATTTTTTTTTTTTTTTGGGGGGGGGGGGGGGGGTGTTAAAGATTAGGGTTTGGTAATCTATATATTTGCTTGCTCGTTAAAAAATTTTATTACTATCCAAAAAAAAAAAAAAAAACCTACTTTAAGTTTTAGTTTTGGATGGAATTCATCACTGATTTTCCTTTATATTTGGTTTTGTTGTTGGAATTTATCTTCAGTAAACTCTATATATTTAAATAAGTTTCTCCTTTTGTGTATAATTTTGTATTTTGTTCAATATATTTTTGAATGAAATCTGATTTCTGAGAATTTATGAATCCTAACGGGCTATAATTACACGAGGATATATACTTTCTAGATTGATTTGTGGAGAGTAAAATTGACTAGCATTTATTCAACTATACACTAATTAAAATTTATGAATTTGAATTCCTAAATATATCTAGGCTTGAAGCACAAACAATGGCTAAAAACAAGAAATCTCGTATTTTCTTTTTTAAGAAAGTCATAAAACATTGTGTCAATATGGTGTTTGCTAAATACTAGTTATGGTTTGACATAATTGTTATTAGTATTTTGTAAAATACTTTGCTGTTTGTTTGTTTAGGAAGGCGATGGACTAAAGAGGAGCACAAACTATTTCTTATTGGTTTGGAGAAGCTTGGAAGAGGTGATTGGAAAGGAATTTCATGCGATTTTGTGACTACTAGGTCCCCAGCCCAGGTTGCTAGTCATGCTCAGAAACATTATATGCGACAAGCTGCAATTGATGATAAGAAGAAAAATAGGCCGAGTGTGTTTGACCTATCTCTAAATGAAGATGTAATATATTTCCTGCTCTCTCTCTCTCTCTCACACACACACACACACATTTCATAGATGTGACTATAATCATGCACTTATAGGAACTAGCTCCAAAGGATTCATTAGTTTCACATACAGAGAAAAGTGATATTGAAAAGGCATTAAAGGTAAGTCCATCCATCCCAAATTATTCATTTATTGCGTAAAATAGTATGTTAAAATAGAACGTGGTTGTTAACATTGTTATGGCTTCTACTCATATAGGCTAGTAACTCCCAAGCTTTGGCATTGGTGAACGATAATGAGAACCCACTAGAGGTAAAGCTCATTTATCAACAACCATTCTTGTATCTAAATGCAGTTGAAATTTGTCAGTCTTTAATGTCTTCCTCCAATGATATAGGCTACTACAGCATATCAACATAATGTGAATCGATCCCCACGTGTTGCCTTGGATATTCCACCAATTGCTCAAATGCCACCCCCAGTATTTGGTGCTCCAAATTATTTTAGGAGTCCTTCCACGGTAAGAAACAATTTGATTTTTGCCACATTTTATTTGTTGAATTGAAATTGATATTTTGTATAGTAGTAAAATAAAAATTGATTTAAACCAAGACTAAATTCACAGCGCGCATTGTACGTGTTTTATCTATAGTATTGGATAATTGGATGATAACTACCCAAACTATTAAGATAAAAACCTTGATTAACTCTCTTTAGATGCAACTTGTACTTACATTATTGTACCTTGTGAGGAAATAGACCATTGTTTGCACTCTGTTTGTAACAGCCGAAATTTTAACATCTTGAAGTGCTTTTATTTATTTATTTTAATTATGAGGTTTTGGGTGAGGGATTAATATGAAGAATTCTCAATGAAACAAGATTACTTAATAATGGGGTTGGTGGAATCTACATTCTTGACTAATCAATGTTCTCTAATTTTCCACAAACAGCATGTTGAATTCTATTGTGAATAGGACAATTATTCTTGACCTCTATCATGATTAATTTCAACCTCGGATGATTCGAATAGCCACATATGGCTTGTTACCAATTACATCTATTTAAGCATGGAATTTAATTTGTAAATTCTCATTCACCACTAAATGTGAAAATAGCAACATCTCTTAGTATAAATGTAGTATGAATTTCCATCTGTTTCTTAGATTTATCAAACACTGTTTTCATTTGAATATTACTCCTTGCCAAATTGTTAAACCAATTGTTGCATGATGATCTTGCTGGTTTAACAGGTGAATTCCGCCAGTCAAAGTTATTCATCTTGGTTGCCTGGAACATTGCAGAATTCGGTATTCCATCACCACAGGCATTCCTCGCATGTAGTCGTTCTCGATTAGGTCTTACTAGGCCTTCAATGATTGCAAAAAGCATACAATTGGGCTACCTCAACCTACAACAAAGTTATCCTCTCAGATATCTGCAACCATTAGAGTGACATGAAAATTTTGATGCGGTGAAACCTTTTTTTTTTTTTTTTTGTGCATTTTGATTTATCAATTGATGCCTATATTTCTTTTCTTTTTATTATCTTTTTTTCAAATTTTTTTTTCGGAGATATGATAGAAATCTTATTTAAGAAATCAAATAAGCTAGCATATGGCTGTACTGAGTATTGACCACATCTCTAATTTTTGAACTTTTAGATGTTTTACACTATCTACCTTTTTTTGATCAACAAACCTGTGGCAAAAAAGCACTATTTTATTTATTTATTTATATTTTTTTATCTATTGCAAATTATATCAGTCTACAAGGCAATATAACCTACACCATCTTCTCTAAGTAGTTGTCAATCTTAGTGATTGTATTCTCTGTCTTGTTCATCTCATAAACTCGATTCATATTATTTTTCTCGTCCAACCTTTTTTAAAAGCAAAAAAATACTTTCACTTTTCATAGAACACACCATCTATTTGATATAAAGCTTCCAAAGTATTTTGTCGACTAGACAAAATTAATGCCAAATCAAGTAATTTGGTTTTATTATTTATTTTTAAAGTAAATAGGATATATTCTTAATGAGTTCATGTAGAGTGTTAGATCAATTAATTAAATTACAATAAAATTTTTGTATTGACTAATTTTAAACTTAGCCACGGATCTATATCTTAAATAAAAAAATTGAACACAATTTTAAAGTTTAGTTACTATTGCAAATTTGCATAAGCATGTGTTAGAAGAAGTTTATGGTGCGCTTCACGATCTATCAAGGTAAGTTCTCATTTAGTCATAAAAAATAAAAAATAAAAAAAGCCTAAAATGCAGACTTGGAAAACGCAGACACCAAATCCAAACAAACACAGAGAAAAATGCAGACACCAAATCCAAACAAACACATAGAGAAACACAAAATTTTGTGTCTTATATATGGCTTTTTTTTTTTTTTTTTTTTTAAAATTTTATTTTATTTAAGCCTAGCGCCTGTTGCACTGTTCATGGGACATGAATAGTGCAATCAGGAACAGTAATTAAAGTTCAAACAGTAATTTTTTTATTTTTTATTTTATTTTCATTTTTCAGCAAAATAAGTGGTATCCAAATGCACACTATGTGTTTAGTATAATATGGGGGAGAAAATGGGCTTTTGCCCTTTTTTTTTTTAAAAAAATCTAGCATTTTGTCATTTTTCCCAAACTAATTAGGGAAAAACCTCTATTTTGAAACTCGATTTTTGGACAATCGAGTTATAACAAACTGAAAATTAAAAAAAAAAAAAAAAATTCCGAAGCCCTATAGTGGCATTTTAAAGAGTCCTATAGTGGCGTTTTGGAACTCGAGCTCCATAAACTTGAGTTCTATGCAAGTTTTTATTTTTATTTTAATTTTATTATTATTATTATTATTTTTTTAAGTTTGATCGTCCCATACTTATAGTAGAGTTTTAAAGAGCCTATAGTGATGTTGAAACTCGATTTTAAGAAAATCGAGTTTCAAAGCAAGGATATTTCCCTAATTAGTCTGGGAAATGGGGTAAAATGCTGAATTTTTTGTGCGAAAGGGACAAAGGCCAATTTTCTCCATAATATGTGTGAATGGTGATTGAAATGTAATGTTGTATTTACGTACAGGGAAAAAACAAGGGTGAAATTTCTTTCATTTGAACCTAAAATGAATGAGTTTAACTTTCCTAACATATCTATGATATGGAATATGGCATTTATTTGCATGAAAAAAGAAAAAGAAAATAAAAAGGGTGATATTTCTTTCATTTGGACTGGGAAAAAGAAAAAAGAAAAACTGCTTTACCGGCTCATCTTTTTTTTTTTTTTTTGGGGGGTTTCCTTTCTTTTTTGGTTAAAGGGTTTCTACTTTCCTTTCTCTTCCATATACTACTTGGTAATTACAAAGCAACCATATGAGAGTTTATTTGTGTCACGATGGTATACAATGTTGGTGATTGAAATGTCAACCTATATATATATATATATATATATATATATATATATATATATAAAAGGGAAACTCTAGGGACTCCGAATTTGACATTGAATTATTCACATTCTTTTTGCATTATGTGTTGTGCGGTTGGCCTAAATAGAGTGGAATGTGAAGGAGAATATGAAATTCTTGATGTGAAAAAATCAGTGACCCTAGTAGAATTCTTTAATTTTTTTTTATTATAAATCAAGAGCATTCACATATAAGACTCTACAACTTTTGGTTAAGGCTTAAGAAGTAATTTTCTTTTTTTTTTTCACAAATGTTTACACGACCAGAATTTTAAAGACAGAACATATTGAGAGAGAGAGAGAGAGAGAGAGAGAGAGGTTTTCAATTTGATAGTACATTCAATTGGTGGTAGAATCAATGGCATCATAAATAGTTTAATTAATACTTATTTAAAAATATAAATAAATATTCTAATTTTTTAAAGTTAATTCTTTGTTATATCCTATAATTAATTTGAGGGGGGAAAAAATTAATCACATGATTCATACCCTCTTCCTTCAAGTTAGAACAAAGTTTCTCTTCAATTTTATTTTTTTGAGAAACAAGTTTCTCTCCAAATTAGTTTAAGAAAAACCCTTCAAACATCTTATATATCTTTATATTGAATCGGAGTTTGAAAATCTAATTATTGGATTGCATATTCTTATTATATTCTTTATGCTTACAAAATTTCAATAAGATCAAAGATTTATTGCTATGCCATAAATAAATGTGAAAATTTCAAGAAGATCAAAGATTTATTGCTATGTCATAAACAAATGTTAAAATTTCAACTTCTTGTGATTTAAAATTGTTTATAAAACATAATTTTAATTATCAAATAGTAAATAACATTTGATTTGAAAATTTGATTTATATTTTTTTAATTTGAATTAATTCAAAAAAGAAGAAGAAAGAATCATGTAAAAGAAAAAAAAAAAAAAAAAAACTTAAGGATTAAGAAAAAAAGAGAGAGAAACTCTTGTTAGGCCTCTCTCTCATATATATAAAGCAATGCGGCCTACAATTTTCCACATCAGCATTTTTTATTTATATTTTTTAATTTGATTTAATTAAAAAAAAAAAACTTTCGGATTAAGAAATAAAGAGACAAATTAAAGGGCATATATGAATGATTAAGAAAAAAAGAGACAATTTTTAAACTTTAGGAGTAAGAAAAAAAGAGACAATTTTCAGAGTTTAAAAATTTTCTTCATTTTATTTCCATTCTATTATTTTCTGATTCCTTTATAAAATGATTCATTTTCTCTTTATCTTAAGGGGGGAAAAAAGAGACAAATTAAAGGGCAAAGTCATACTAACAATTTTTTCTCTCTTTTTCTGCAATTTTTTTTTTTTTCAATTTTTGTATTTCAACGTCTGGAGAGATTTCAGGTTGAGGAAGGCGCACCACTTGTGTAAACACTAAACAAATCCCAGCTCTCACCCTATGCCCTTCATCCCAACAATGCAAAGAGTAGAGCAATTCTCAACGTGGTTGGTCAGTCATAAGATCACTTCATGTTTGTCTTCTTCCAAGCCTACTACCAAGTTTGTCTCTAATTCCCTTAGCTCAATGCGACAGACCTTTATAGTTTATACATATCTCAAGAAGCTCAAGAGCATTATTGAGTCCACTAATTTCTTCAGAAAATTTTTAATTTTATAAATTAAAATCTAACTTTTAGATCTTTTTTTCTCTTGATTTTTTAGTTTTTTATGTTTTAAGAGAAGTGAGACATAAAAGACTAACAAAAATACAAATTTGCTCATGTTTTTAATAGAAGTGGGTAACTGGAGACAAACAGAGCTTAAACCACGAGTAGGTAAAGTGTTTTTCGGACAAACTATAGATAGGAAAATTGTAATTTCCCCAATAAAAAAATAGTAATAAAGTATAAAAGCAAGTGAACTTTTAGTCATACTTTGATAAATAATTAAATATATTTAATTAGAAGAGCATAAACGACTACAAGTGATATGAGCTCTCATTTCACTCCAGTTAGAGGAGGCGGTGGCGGCAGAATGGATCCTCCAGCGAGGCGAGGTGGTGTCGACTAGATGCAGGTGTGTCGTGTACTCAATTACCTATTCCTATGGTTTGTGTGTCTATATATATATATATATGGTTTCTATATCAGATTATATAAATATATTGCTGATTTGAATTTTTGGTTCAACCATTAAAGAGAGAAAATAATTTATTTGTTGTCATGTGCATTTGGATATCTTTTTTGTGGCTTTTAATTATTATTATTATTTTTTTTTTTTTATCAATCCAATTTTTGGGCTTTTTTATTTATTTTATTTATTTTTTATAAACTAATTTAAAAAAATTTGAGGACCTAACAATAAAAAAAAATTAAGGTTTAAATCCAAAAACTTGTAATAATACAACCATACTCAATTGTCCGAAAAGCAAGAGTAAAAACTCTGTATTTTCAGACCAAATCGCCGACTAATCCAATTAGGTGATTAGGACATCAACAATGATTTTTTATTTTATTTTAAATATTATAAAATAAATAAGTGTTCTAGTGGTACTAGGATTAGGACATCAACAACATAATATATATACTTAGCTATTCAACGTAGAGAGCAAGGTTTTCTATTGTTTCTCTACTCTTTTTTCTATTACACGAGAATAATTGTAGGGCTGTGTGTGAGTGTTAACAATGGTGAGGAAATCTGTAATTGTAAGAAGGTGCTCGCAGTGTGGGCTCAGCGGCCACAACTTTAAGACGTGTGGTAAGAAAAACAATAGCAATAATGTGCTAGGGCTTAGGGGTATTTGTGTTGTGTTGTAGTTGAATTTTAGAATAGCTGGGCCTCCAGAAGATAGAGAGAGAAGAGAGAAAAGATACAAAAGAGGATAGTAAGGACAATTGTTATTATTCTCATTGATGCCCAATTGTATTTCCAATTCCACCCTTATACAATCTGTAACTAACTTCCTAACTAACCCTTCCATTCTAACTTTACTAATGTTTACACAGTTGGCTAATTACCAACTAACTCTAATACAACAATAGCTACAACAGCCCTCACATGAATGAACTAATGAACCAATCAATTCAATGAACTAACTAATACACACAATCCTAACAATTTCCCCTCCTTTAGAGCACCTTGCCCACAAGGTGTGGGAATTTCTGCTGAAGATCAAATAAATTCTCCCAGGTGGCATCTTCCTTGCTCTCACCTTGCTAGTGGACCAACACCTGAGTAATTACTCTAGTCCTCAACTGATGAGATCTATCAACCAAAATAGACTCGAGTTCAAGGGAAAGAACCAAATCAGCAGACATAGTTGGTAGTATAGACCTAGGCTGCACACGTTGGCCCACTTTTGCTTTGAGATTGGACACATGAAAAACAGGATGAATGAGGGAACTAGCTGGCAAATCTAGCTTGGAAGAATCCTGCCTAATCTTCTACAAAAGCTAAAATGGGCCATAGAACCGAGGACTTGTTTGTATGGTTGCAATCTGAGATAAACCCAATCCCCCACATTAAATGACCTGTCCACCCTCTTCTTATCAGCATACCATTTCATCCTTTCTTGAGCAGCAGTGAGGTTGTGTTTAAGCAAAGATAAAAGCTGCTGTCTATCGTTCAACAACAAGTCCATAGCCCCTACCTGAGTGGTGCCAGGCACATAATCCATAACTCTGGGTGGGGAATATCCATATAGAGCCTCAAATGGAGTTAGTTTAATGGATGTATGAAAGTTAGTGTTAAACCAAAACTCAGCCAATGGAAGCCACTCCACCCAAGATTAAGGCTTGTCAGCTGCAAAAGCCCTTAAGTAATGTTCCAAACTTTTATTTACAACCTTAGTTTGGCTATCAAATTGGGGATGGTAGGCAGAAGACATAGCTAATGTAACCCCTTGCAATCTTAACAATTCTGACCAAAATTTAGATGTAAAAACAAGATCCTTATCACTAACAATGGATGAAGGCATGCCATGCAATTTGAAAACATAATGCATATAAATATTGGCTACCTTGGCAACAGTGTAAAGGTAAGAAAGAGGGATGAAATGAGCATACTTAGTTAACCTATCTACCACCACAAACACCACAGTCTTCATTTGGGACTGAGGCAGCCCTTTAACAAAATCCATACTTACATCTGTCCAAGGCCTTTCTGGAATGGATAAAGGTTGTAGCAACCCAACAGGATAACAAGTCTCATTCTTAAGTTTCTGACACACATCACACTCCTTAATGTATTGCTTCAAGTCCCTTCCCATACCAGACTAATAGAAATCCTTCTTAAGCCTGTGAAAGGTCTTCAAATAGCCTGAATGACCCCCCAAAGGACCATCATGCACTTGCTACAACACCTTGGTCTTTAGATCATCGTTGAATTTGCCCAAATACAACCTGCCTTTAAAAAATAGCAAATCATTACAAAGGGTAAATCCCTTTGGAGCAACTTGGCCAAACTGAATAGCTTGAATAATATTCTGGATAGTGGGATCAGATGAATAACTAGACTTGATAGTAGCAAGCCATGTTGGAGTAGGAAAAGAAATCATGCACAAGGTACCCACAGTGGAAGCAGAAGGTTCTACGGAAGCTCCAGGTAGATTTTCATCCTTTCTGGAGAGAGCATCAGCCACCACATTCTCCTTACCATGTTTGTACTCCACAATAAAAACATAACCAAGTAGTTTAGTAATCCATTTCTGTTGTGCAGGAGTACCAACTCTCTGTTCAAGCAAGTATTTCAAACTTTGATGATCAATTTTTATCACAAATGGCCTCCCAAGTAGATAAGGTCTCCACTTCTTCACAACAACCACCAAAGCCAACAACTCCCTTTCATAAGTGGAAAGAGTAAGATTCTTACCCTTCAATGCTTGACTATGGAAGGCAATAGGTCTTTGAGATTGCATCAAAATAGCCCCTAACCTCAAACTTGAAGCATCACACTCCACAGTGAAAGGTTTGGTAAAATCAGGTAAGGCCAACACAGGTGGGTTGGACATGGCATCCTTGAGTAGCTGAAATGCTTGAGAAGCTGCTGTAGTCCAAGAAAAAGAATCTTTTTTTAGCAAAGCAGTCAAAGGAGCTGCCATTTGACCATACCCTTTCACACACTTCCTATAATACCTTGTGAGACCTAAGAATCCTCTCAATGCTTTAACATCCTTAGGAACAGGCCACTGCTGCATAGCAGCAGTCTTCCTAGGGTCTGTCTTCACTCCTTCCCCTGAAATAAGGTGCCCCAAGTACTCCACCTCCTTACAAGCAAACACACACTTAGACTTCTTGGCATACAACTGGTGTTTAACTAAAACCTCCAATACCAATCTAAGATGACAAACATGATCATCCAAGGTCTTACTATACACAAGGATATCATCAAAGAAAATAAGAACAAATTTCCTCGAGAATGGCCTAAAAACAGTATTCATCAAAGATTGGAAGATGGAAGGAGCATTAGTTAAGCCAAAAGGCATCACCAAAGACTCATAATGACCTTCATGTGTACGAAATGCAGTTTTAGGAATATCTTGCTCCTTTATCCTAATCTGGTGATATCCAGACCTCAAGTCCAATTTGGAAAATACACAAGCTCCAAACAATTCATCCAACAATTCATCAATTACAGGAATAGGGTATTTATCCTTAATGGTTTCTTAATTTAAAGCCCTATAATCTATACACATCCTCCATGAACCATCAGCTTTCCTCACCAAAAGAACAGGAGAAGCAAAAGGACTACAACTATCTCTAATGAAACCAATAGATAATAACTCCTTCACAATCTTTTCAATTTCATTATTCTAATAGTATGGATACCTGTGAGGTCTCTGACTGATTGCCTGAGCTCCTTCCTTTAAGGTAATTTGATGCTCATGACCTCTCAAGGGAGGCAAATCCACAGGAGTAGCAAAAACAGACTCAAATTCAACTAACAGATTAGAAACTTGCTTAGGCAACTGAGATAAACACTTTGTAGAAGCCAATTCTGACTGAACTAAGATGTGCAAAACCAACCCTTTCCTTACCGTGTCTTTCAAAAACTGAGTGCCTTCTTGCAACTGTGATTATGTACTTCTCAAACCCTGTAAGAGCACCTGCCTTTGAGCATAAGTAAAATTCATTGTCAACAGCTTAAAGTCCCATTGAATAACCCCTAAGGTAACTAGCCAATGTGTACCCAGCACCAAATCACATCCTCCCATCTACAACATATGCAATTGCACCAAGAAATCATGCCCTTGTAACCATACTGGAACCTCTCTACACACTCCCTGAGTCCTTATCACCTCACCATTAGCTACCTTAACCTCCAAAATCTATGATGTATCCATTGGAATATGTAAGTGTGAAACTAAAGTTACATCAATGAAATTGTGTGTGCTGCCCGAATCTATAATGATTACAAAAAACTTTTGTTTAATCCTACCAATCACCCTTATAGTGCCTGAGGTGGGAGTACCACTTAAAGCATAAAGGGTGATGCATACCCTGCTCAGAATTTCTAGTAACCTTCTCCAACTCAGTAATTTGCACACCTGAATTTGGCTCATGCACTTCATCAATATAATCAAGAAGGAACAACTTAGCATTCTTACACCTATGACCAGGGATCCACTTCTCATCACAATTATAACACAGCCCTTACTTCTTCCTTTCCTTCATTTGGGCAGGGGATATTCTCTTAATAGGTAGCCTAGACTTAGGATCTAATAAGGAAGGAACTTTAGGTAGACTCAAGATTAAAGGCTTACCTTGCTCCAATTGAAGTCTGGAATTCTTCTGACAACTCAAATGATATTTTTCTTGGATCTTGGACAACCCAAAAGCTTCATTTAGAGACTGAGGATTAAGCATTCTCACAGGAAGTCTAATCTCATCCTTCAATTCACTAAGGAAGCAGCTCAATTTGTGGGCTGAAGACAACCCTTTAATCATATTGGATAAGACCTCAAACTGAGCTTTATACATGGCTACTGAAGATGTCTGTCTTAATCTTGTAAGTGTCTCCATAGGGTCATCGTATGAATTGGAGCCAAACCTTATATGTAAAGCTTGTACCAGAGATTCCCAATCAGTAAAAACCCCTGTTTCCTCACTATCTTGGAACCAAATCAAAGCCTCCCTGTCCATATGAAACGAAGCCAAAATCAATTTCTCCTCCACTAGGGTATTGAAGTACTGATTAGCCTTGTAAACCCAACTCACTAGGTCCTTACCAGAAAATATCAGAAATTCTAGTCTCACAGGACGAGATAGAGTGATTGCTGAAGAACTAGAACCATGATTCATCGCACTGTTTGGAACTCCTCCTTGATCAAAAGCCCCCAATCTCTGTAGCAGCGAAGCCAATTGCTGATTCATCTCATTCAAGGTATGAGTATGGATTTCCTGGATGGTTTGTATCTCTTGAATATCTTTGGTGTTATGATTAGATGTATGTCGAAGAGAAGCAAGAGCTTCATTGGTTGTAGCAGTTACGCGCGTCTCTGCCATGGCCAAGGAATGCCTCGCTCTGATACCAAATGCTAGGGCTCAGTGGTATTTGTGTTGTGTTGTAGCTGAATTTTAGGAAAGTTGGGCCTCCAGAAGAGAGAGAGAGAGAGGGAGAGAGAGAGAGAGAAGAGAGAAAAGATACAAGAGAGGATAGTAAGGACAATTGTTATTATTCTCATTGATGCCCAATTGTATTTCCAATTCCACCTTTTATACAATCTGTAACTAACTTCCTAACTAACCCTTCCATTCTGACTTTACTAACAAACCCTCCCAACCAGTATTTTCTGTTTACACAGTTGGTTAATTACCAACTAACTCTAATACAACAATAGCTACAACAGCCCTCACATGAATGAACTAATGAACCAATCAATTCAATGAACTAATTAATACACACAATCCTAACGTAATGCTACTATTGCCATTGCCAATAGTAACAATTACAATACTATAAGTATTAGTACTAACAATGCTAGTTAGATGCATTGAAAATAGTTCTGGCACTTATAACAAATAGTTCTGGCATTGCCACTGCCAATACTAACAATGCTAGATGCATCAAAATTTTTGGTGTGTATTTTCGAAACGTAGATGGTCTTGATTTGAACAAGAGCGTTAGCATTGAAAATCGGTGTCCTAAAAACGTTGAGAATGAAGTTAAAATTGATGCAGAGAGAAAGAAGGGTATAATTTTCAAATTCACTTTATATTTACACATATATATTAGTGTTGTTCTATTTGTTTTGATTTATAACATGTGTTTTGTGTGTATATGGGGTTTGTTTATTTTGATTTTTATCTTTTTCTACTTTTTGAAGATTAGAGTTTGGCAATCTATATATTTGCTTGTTTATTACAATTTTTACTACTTCAATTCGTTATTAAAAAAAATTTAAAAAAAACCCTACTTTTAAGAGTTGGTTTTTAATGGAATTCATCACTTTTTTTGTTTTTTTTGGGGGGGGGGGGGGGGGGGGGGGGGGTTAATGGATCTTCAGTAAAATCTATTAACTTATATTCATATTATAATTTTAGATGGGTTGTTTTATTTGTGTGTGTGAGTGCTCTTTCCAAATTGATTTGTCGAGAGTAAAACTGAGTAGTATTTATTAAACTATTCACTAATTAACATTTATTAATTTGAATTCCTATATATATTTGTGGTTGTAGCATAACAATGGCCGGTGCAATAAAAAAATAAAAAATAAAAAATTGAAAAATTTATTAAAGTTTTTTTGTTTAATCTAATATATTTGTTAATGTACTTAGCTAATATGTAGGTTTATAAAATATGTAGATTTTAAATTTTAGGCTGATAAGCATAAAAAATAAAAAATTTCATACTTACATAAATAATACAAATATACATTTATGTATAGAAATATATAAATAGTGGTAATTCTGAAATGGTACATTGATATCAACTGATACCAAAATATTTCGTTCTTCTGACCAAACCGAAACAGCTCTGGGTGCAAAATTGATTCCCTTGATGTCAAGAGTTTTGTAACTTAATTGGATGGTATTTCTTAAAGTTTCCAATAAATTTTCCCACAACTAATTATCAATGTATATTTATAAAAAAAGAAAATGGTGATATTTTCAATGTGGGAGCAATTTCCAAAATTAATAGCCTTTTATATGAGAACCAATTCTAAACTAATACTCCTTCAAAATATTAGGAAAAAAAAAATGTAAAATTCATCTTTTAAGTTTTACCTTAATTAATTCATTTAAGTACTTTAACTTTACTCTCATTCAATTGAGTCCTCTAAGTTTCAAATTTGTTTAATTAAGACTTCCATCCACTTTGTGCATGCTGTTAAAGCAACTTATATATATATATAAAAGAACTTATATTCCAAAAAATAAATAAAAGCATGTAAAATTCATGCATTGTCATATTTGTTAAATATACAGTCTTTATTATTCACCCTCCCCATTTTTATTTCTAAAGTACGATATATATATATATATATATATATATATATATATATTTATAAAATTAAGCAACTTATAAAAAAAACTGATATTCCAAAAAATAAATAAAAGCAAATAAAATATACATGCTTCATGCTTGTCATATTTATTAAATATGTGGATTTTTTTATTAAAAAAAAAAAAATCAATTTTTAGGATGTTTTTAGGATTAATGCAAAAACTTGAGGGCCAAACTATAAATTTTTATGGTTTAAATCCTAAAACTTGTAACGCGCACCACCTTAGTCATGACACATATCCGACGGGGTAGAGGAACGCTATATTTGGAATGACCGAATCACCGACTTATCCACTGTGTTAGCAAACAAGGATCTCTTTGCAATCAGTAATATTAACAGTGTTGATGATCAAGAACACTATATATACTAACCCACATTATATAAGTCTTTGCACAACCATATATACACACACCCAGATTTTCCTTCTTCTCTTTTGTTTATTGTAGGGGTTGTCTTTTTGGAAAGACAGCTACAGCTAGAACAATGGTGATCATGAGGGATTCTGTAAAGTGCTTACATTGTGGGCTCAATGTTCACAACTCTAGCGGTATTGCCACTGACAATTGTGTCAAGCTTTTTGGTGTGTGTTTGCGAAACAAGGGGGATGATCATGATGCTATGAAAAACAGCATTAGCATGGAAAATCCGTGCTACGAAAAGGTGGAGAACAGTTATAGCGAAGATGATGATGCTAAGGATCTCCCTATTGGCATTAATCAACGTAAGGATGCCTAATTCGTTGTTGTTTTATATTATTTGTTCTTCTGGGTTACGGCTAGCTTGTAAGTTTTTTGTGTGTGTGTATTTGCCTATTTGGATGAGATTTGATTTAAAAAGACTTGTGCTTTGTGCATGTGTGATTTGTTTATTTTGATTTTTTCAAAATTTATTTTTAAAAGATTATGGTTTGGTAATCTATATATTTGCTTGTTCTTTACAAATTAATACTTTTAATTCATTAAAAAAAAAAAAAAAACCTTCTTTCAGTTTTGGTTTCTGATAGAATTCACCACAGTTTTTTTGTTATAGTTGGGTTTGATTTGTTAGGTTAATGATCTTAGTAAAATCTGTCTATTGATATATATGATTTATAATAATATATGGGAAAATTTTTAGGTTTTTTTTTTTTTTTTTTTGCTCTTTTGTGTTTAACTGTTTATTGTGAGTCTTTTGGCTTAATATTGCTAAATCCGAAATTTATTTGCGTTATAGGTACTGTTCCAACTTAATTGGCGAAATGAGGAAAGAGAGAGAATTTCGGCAACAGTGTTGCCGAAATTCAACAAAAGTAGGAGAGAGAAAGAGGAAAAGTTGGAGAGAGAAAGATTTTGAATTTCGACAATGTTGTTACCGAAATTCCTCTGCCCAAATTCCCTGCCCGAGCTAAAAAAAACCAATTGCGGCAATGCCATTGCCGAAATAGGGAAAAAAAAAGAAAATTTTTTCTGGTAATTGTGGCAATGGCATTGCCGAAAATGGGAGGGGAAAAAAAATTGAATGGAATAGTGGCAATGTCATTGCCGAAAATGGGAGGAATTAAAAAAAAAAAAGGTGTTACGTTCACAATATTTTTATAATACTTTCACAACAAATCACAGGTGATTAGTTATTATTAGTTCAAATTTGATTTTAACACTGAGATTACTTTTTTAATCCAACAATAACAACCTGCCACTTAAAATTTGTTGTAAAAATATTGTAAAAATTGTGTGTACTTATCATTTCTTAAAAAAAGAAAAAGAAAAAAAAGAATAGAATTGTGGCAATGGGATTGCCGAAATAGGTGGAAAAAATTTCCCACAATTCTATTCTTTTTTTTTTTTTTTTTCCTCACATTTTCGGCAATGGTATTGCCGAAATAGGTGAAAAAATTTTCCACCTATTTCGGCAATCCCATTGCCACAATTCTATTATTATTATTATTATTATTATTATTATTTTTAAGAAATGATAGGTACACACAATTTTTACAATATTTTTACAACAAATTTTAAGTGGCAAGTTGTTATTGTTGGATTAAAAAAGTAATCTCAGTGTTAAAATAAAATTTGAACTAATAATAACTAATCACCTGCGATTTGTTGTGAAAGTATTATAAAAATATTATAAACGCAACACCTTTTTTTTTTAAATTCCTCCCTAGATTTCGGTAACAACAATTTTTTTTTCCTCCCATTTTCGGTAATGACATTGCCACAATTCCATTCAATTTTTTCCCCCTCCCATTTTCGGCAATGCCATTGCCACAATTACCAGAAAAAATTTTCTTTTTTTTTTTCCCTATTTCAGCAATGGCATTGCCGCAATTGGTTTTTTTTAACTCGGGCAGGGAATTTGTGCAGAGGAATTTCGGTAACAGCGTTGCCGAAATTCAAAATCTTTCTCTCTCCAACTTTTCCTCTTTCTCTCTCCTACTTTTGTTGAATTTCGGCAATACTGTTGCCGAAATTCTCTCTCTTTCCTCATTTCACCAATTAAGTTGGAACAGTACCTATAACGCAAATAAATTTCGAATTTAGCAATATTAAGCCAAAAGACTCGTTTATTGTGGTATTTTTCTCAAGTAAAATTTAGACTGAAAATCTGATTTCTGAGACTTCTGTATTATAGTTACTACTTAATTAGTACTGTTATTATTGTTAATACTGCAACTTTTTTGTGTGTCTTGATTTATAGCATATTGTGTTTTGTTTGTGTGAACATGGGATTTGTTTTTTTTTTTTTTTTTTTTTTTTTTTTTTTTTTTTTTGTTGTTAATGATTAGAGTTTGGTAATCTATAAATTTGCTTGTTCATTACAAATTTTTACTACTTGAATTCATCCAAAAAAAAACTACTTTAAGTCTTAGTTTCGGATGGAATTCATCACTGATTTTCCTTTATATTTGGTTTTGTTGTTGGAATTAATCTTCACTAAAATCTATATATTTATATAAGATATTATAATTTTAGATGGGGTATTTTTCCCCTTTTGTGTATATTTTTGTATTTTGTCCAATATATATTTTTGAATGAAATCTGATTTCCAAGAATTTATGAATCCTAATGGGCTATAATTACACTAGGATATAAGGGGATATATTCTTTCTTTTTTTTGAGAGAGAGTTTCAACCAATGGCGTTCGCTCCTGATGATAGCTTTTTATCATCAGACCAAGACACCAATCAGTTTTTGGTGTAGGTGGGGATTGAACCCCAGATCTCTTATACAACTATCAGAGACTTTACCAGTTGAGTTAATTGGAACCCACCGGAGATATATTCTTTCTAGATTGATTTGTAGAGAGTAAAATTGACTAGCATTTATTCGACTATTCACTAATTAAAATTTATGAATTTGAATTCCTAAATATATCTAGGCCTGTAGCACAAACAATGGCTAAAAACAAGAAATCTCGTATTTTCATTTTTAAGAAAGTCATAAAACATTGTGTCAATACTCAATATGGTGTTTGCTAAAAACTAGTTATAGATGGACATAATTGTTAATAGTACTTTGTAAAATATTTTGCTGTTTGTTTGTTTAGGGAGGCGATGGACTGAAGAAGAGCACAAACTATTTCTTATTGGTTTGGAGAAGCTTGGAAGAGGTGATTGGAAAGGAATTTCACATTGATAAGGATAAAATAAATGGACAAGGTGACGGGACATGTTTTGCCGTCAGCATTCCTATAAGAGCTAACGGTGATGTGGCGAAGAAGGAACTCCACGTATGGAGTACCATAAAGCTGGACGTCCTGAAACTGACGGTGCTTAATCTAACGGAACAACGTAGACTGACGGCGTCAGTCATTAAATACTTGATCACCACGTTTGCGTGTATGAGTAAATAACTTGCTCCCCACGCTTCATGAAACCTAAGAACTCCTATATGGAAAGAATTCCGCAAAATACGCCCAAGGAGACTCCTATAAGAAAAAGACTTCTACACCAAGGAAGAGATGTCAACCTTTCTACTACTATAAAAGCCCCAATACCCTCACAAACCGAGGTACGCATAATTTACCCTCTCTAGCACTCTAGAGTAGTGAGAACGTTTCTGACTTAACCTTCGGAGGGTATTTGGCCGGTACCACACCGGTATCCTCTACTAGGTTCTTTCTTGTTGTTGTGCAGGTGCCGTTTGTGGCGCGCGAGAACCGTGTGACTTACTGGTGGTATTTTCGGCATCATCAGTTGGCGCCGTCTGTGGGAATACGTGTAGCCATATTACAGCTTCCCGGACAAAAAGTCGCATGGTGCTTACCCGCTCAATGGCAACCACTAACGACATTCAAGAAGAGGAGCCACCCACGATCGCCCTCGAGAAGCAAGTTAAGACTCTCGCCGCGGTTGTGGAATGGCTCACACAACAAAACTTCAACCTGGAAGAGCAGTTACGCCAGAAAAACGCAGCGCCAGACAACCAAGGAGCTGAGCAAGAAAGAACCAGCGCTGACAGAAGAAACCAGGAGGGACCCCAGGCGAGCAACGCCCCGAACAAACCAGAGCGACAGAACGTGAGTCTCCCTTCCCTCGCAGATACAGCTCCGCCACCTATCATCGCAGAGATGCAGGCTATGAAGGAACAAATGGAGGTTATGATGAACACCCTCAAGGGGCGAGTGTCCAGTGATCTTGACGACCTTGTCAATCGGACTGATTCACCGTTCACTGCCACCGTCAACTCCTTCCCCCTACCGAGTAAGTTCCGCATGCCGCAGATAGACAGTTATGACGGGGTCAAGGATCCTCTGGACCACCTGGAGACCTTCAAGACCCTAATGCACCTTCAAGGAGTAGCAGATGCGATCATGTGTAGAGCCTTCCCTACAACACTGAAGGGCGCAGCGAGAATTTGGTTCAGCCGACTGACACCGAACTCCATCAGTACCTTCAAAGAACTCAGCGCTCAATTTACCGCACATTTCATCGGAGGCCATCGGTACAAGAAGTCTACGGCTTGCTTGATGAGTATGAAGCAGCGAGAGGATGAAACTTTAAGAGCCTACATATCCCGCTTCAACAAGGAGGCACTCTTGATCGACGAAGCCGACGATAAGATACTTGTCGCAGCATTCACGAACGGCTTGAAGAAGGGTAAGTTTTTGTTCTCCCTATACAAAAACGACCCAAAGACCATGTCGGAAGTACTTTATCGTGCCACGAAATATATGAATGTCGAAGACGCGCTAAGGGCTCGAGAAGAGAGGCTAAGAAAAAGAGAGAGGCAGGAAGACACTCGGCAGGACCAAGGCCGAAAGAAGCCAAGAACGGGAGACCGAAGGGATGAGAGGCGCCCTAAGCCCCTAGGGGGAAGATTCACGAGCTTCACTCCGTTGACGGCCCCGATAGATCAAGTCCTTATGCAAATCAAGGACGAGGAGGCTCTGACGTTCCCGGGAAAGCTAAAGAGTGATCCCAACAAGCGTTCCAGGGATAAGTATTGTCGTTTCCACCGCGACCATGGTCACAATACGGCTGACTGCTATGACCTCAAGCAGTAGATAGAGGCGCTTATCAGACAAGGAAAACTGCAGAAGTTCGTTAGCAAGGAGAAAACGGATCCACCTGCACAAGACCAACACCCCCGACGGAATAATGAGCGACCAAGGCCCCCGATAGGGGACATAAGAATGATCGTAGGAGGAACGGCGGTCGCCGGGTCGACCAAGAAGGCCCGCAAGGCCTACCTTCGTATGGTACAAAATGTTCAGCTGACGGGAGTCGTGCCAAAGATAGCACGAAGAGAAGGCCCCATAATTGGGTTCTCAGAGGAGGACGCACGGCGCCTTCACCATCCGCATGACGATGCGCTCGTCGTCAGCTTACGGGTAGAAGACTACAACATGCACCGGGTGTTGGTTGACAACGGCAGTTCAGCAGATATTTTATACTACCCAGCGTTCCAGTAGATGAGAATCGACAGGAGGCGATTGATCCCGACAAATGCCCCGCTTGTTGGCTTCGGCGGGAGTCGGGTATTCCCACTGGGCGCGGTCACATTATCCGTAATAGTGGGCGATTACCCTTAACAGATAGTCAGGGACGTGACATTCTTGGTAGTCGATTGCTCGTCTGCCTACAACGCTATCCTCGGGCGACCCACGCTCAATTCATGGAAGGCGGTAACTTCCACCTACCACCTAATGATAAAGTTCCCGATTGACTACGGAGTAGGGGAGTTGCGCGGAAGTCAGATGGCCGCGCGCGAATGCTACATAGCCATGATGGAAATGGAGGATCAGGTTCAGGTTCTAAGCATAGAAGAGCACCGGGCGGTAACGGAGCTGGTTGAGAAGTTAGAAGAGATACCCCTTGACAGTTCCGATCCTGCCCGAACGACCAAAATTGGAACGCTCGCTAACCCCACGATCCGTCAGGAGCTCATAACCTTCCTCAGATGTAATCGAGACGTGTTCGCGTGGGGTCATGAAGACATGCCGGGAATAGATCCTTCGGTCATGGTGCACAGGTTGAATGTATCGCCCGCCTTTCCACATATTAGACAAAAGAAGAGAGTATTTGCCCCTGAGCGAGACCGAGCCATAGCAGAAGAAGTCAGAAAGCTACAGGAAGCAAGCTTCATTAGGGAAGTATACTATCCCGACTGGTTAGCAAACGTAGTGATGGTTAAAAAGGCAAGCGGGAAATGGCGGATGTGTGTGGACTTCACCGACCTTAACAAGGCCTGCCCCAAGGATAGCTACCCCCTCCTGAGGGTCGATGTCCTAGTGGATTCTACGGCCCGACACCAGTTGCTAAGCTTCATGGACGCTTTCTCGGGGTACAACCAAATTCGAATGCACGAAGCCGATCAAGAAAAAACGTCGTTTGTGACCAGCCAGGGCCTTTTTCTGTTATAAGGTGATGCCTTTCGGCCTGAAGAACGTGGGCGCCACGTACCAAAGACTTATGAACAAAATGTTCGCACAACAGATTGGGAGGAATGTCCAGGTCTACGTGGACGACATGCTAGTAAAAAGCCGGAGGGAGGAAGATCATCTAGGAGATCTCAAAGAAACATTTGACACACTTCGCTCCTATAACATGAAGCTCAATCCAGGAAAATGTGCCTTCGGAGTAACGGCAGGAAAATTCTTAGGATTTATGGTATCTCAGAGGGGAATCGAGGCAAACCCGGACAAGATCAGGGCCATTATGGATATGGCACCACCGAGAAATGTGAAGGAGGTGTAAAGCCTCAACGGAAAGATAGCGGCACTAAATAGGTTCGTGTCAAGGGCAACGGACAAGTGTTTGCCCTTCTTTCGAACATTGAAGAAATCCTTCGAGTGGACTGACGAATGCCAGCAAGCATTCGAGGAATTGAAGGCTTACCTCTCCTCCCCACCATTGCTGAGCCCGTCGCAGCCAGGAAAAGATCTTTTTCTCTATCTAGCCGTCTCCCTCGCAGCCGTTAGCGCGGCCTTGGTCAGAGAAGAAGAGAAAGTGCAAAAGCCCGTGTACTACGCAAGGCGAGCGCTTCACGGTGCCGAAGAGAGATACCCGCCCATGGAAAAACTTGCCTTTGCATTAGTTACGACAGCCCACAAGCTCAAACCGTACTTCCAAGCTCATACGGTGAATGTCCTGACTGACAAACCCTTACGGCGGGCAATAAGCAGCCCCGAGGCCGCGGGACGATTGGCGTTATGGGCTATAGAACTGAGCGAATTTGATATTCAGTTCCGCCCGCGGACCACCATCAAGGGGCAGATCGTCGCTGACTTTATAGCTGAATTCACTCATGACGAAGACAAGGGGGCAGCAGAGTCCCCTCAATGGAGCATATATACGGACGGATCGTCCAACAGACAAGCCGCAGGGGCCGGCATTGTGCTACTATCGCCCGAAGGAGACACCATTGAATGTATGGTCTGTCTCGACTTCCCTGCCACTAACAATGAATCAGAGTATGAAGCTCTGATAGCAGGACTAGACCTCGCCAAAGCAGCAGGAGCCGCGAGGGTAGTCATCTACTGCGATTCACAGGTCATCACTAACCAAATAAATGGAGACTACGAGTGCAAGGGCGAAAAGATGAAGAAGTACCTTGATGAAGTAAGGGCGAGAGTGGACGACCTAGAAGCCAAAGTCGTCCAAATTCCCAGAGGAGAAAACGAGCGAGCCGACCGCCTAGCGAAAGCAGCTTCAGCAGAACCAATGGCCATCCCTGGTAATGTACTCTCTTTCGTGCAGCTTTCTCCGCTAATAGATCTCAGCAACATGCAGGAAATATGCTCCGACAGTAGTTGGACAACGCCGTTAGTTTCATACCTAAAAGATGGGGTCTTACCAGACGAAAAGGAAGCCGCAAGGAAACTTAAGGTCCAGGCGGCGAGGTTCGTCCTGATAAAAGACGTCCTGTACAAAAGAGGTTTCTCCCGACCATATTTGAGATGCTTGGGTACGGAAGAAGGAGATTACGTCATGAGAGAGGTGCATGAAGGAATCTGCAGAAACCACTCAGGGTCCAGGTCATTGGTACACAAACTTGTGCGAGCAGGGTACTATTGGCCCACCATGCAGAAGGACGCCGAAGCCTATGTCAGGGCCTGCGACAAATGCCAAAGGTTCAGCAATATTATTAGACAACCAACCGAAGAGCTGACCCCGATGACGGCCCCATGGCCGTTCGCACAATGGGGATTAGACATTATGGGACCATTCCCTACAGCCATACGACAGCTAAAATTCTTGGTAGTAGGCATCGACTATTTCACGAAATGGGTGGAAGCTGAAGCTTTGGCCACGATTACAGAGAAGAACGTGCGGAGCTTTGTCTGGAGATGCATCATATGCAGGTTTGGCATTCCTAGAGTCTTTGTCTCGGACAACGGGAGGCAATTCGACAACGACCCTTTCCGGGATTTTTGCTCACAGCTAGGAATAAAGAACCATTACTTCTCCCCCGCCCACCCTCAAGCTAATGGCCAGGTCGAAGTCACTAACCGATCCTTGCTCAAAATTATCAAGACTCAGCTCGAGGGGGCAAAGGGTATATGGCCCGAAGAATTACCAAGTATACTGTGGGCATACAGAACGACGGCAAGGACGCCCACAGGAGAGACACCGTTCCGACTGACGTACGGAGGCGAAGCGGTTATCCCGGCCGAAGTTGGGCTCACGAGCTACAGGGTGCACAACCATGATGAGAACAAAAACAACGAAGCTATGCGACTACAGCTCGACCTAGTGGACGAGATCAGAGCAGCAGCAGAACAAAGGCTCGCTAGGTACCAGGACCGCATGGCCAAACACTACAACTCTCGGATTCGACACAGAGACTTTCAAGTCGGAGACCTTGTTCTTAGAAAGGTCATGGGTACCGCCAGAGACCCTACCCAAGGGAAACTCGGCCCCAATTGGGAAGGACCTTACTGAGTTACATCGTGGCAGAGGAAAGGCACTTACCACCTGAAGATGTTGGAAGGACAGAAACTGCCACACCCATGGAACACCGAGCACCTACGAAGGTATTACCAGTAGGAGCAGCAGTGTGAAGACCAACCCTTTTTACTCACATTTCAGCAAATTCTAGCCCTACTCCTCAGATTTATTATTTACTTTAGTTTTTTGCAACAATATCTATTTTTTGTTTTAAGCCCAAAGGGCAGGATTCGGTTTTAGAATTATTTTTATTTACAAATGCATGGCAATAAGAGGAGTTTATTCAAAATTGCTGAAGAATCTATTTTTATCTACGGATTCAAAGTCCACGTAAGTGGGCAACTAAGTTCACAAAAGTGAGCAACCAAAACAACCATGTCCATAACACACAAGCTAAAAAGCTGACGGTCCCATAGATGAAACCGTCATCATATGGATAAGGTCTGAAAACTAACGGACCTATAAAGATGACAAGGTCATCAAAGCCAAGGCTAAAAAGCTGACGGCCCCATAGATGAAACCGTCATCATATGGATAAGGTCTGAAAACTAACGGACCTATAAAGATGACAAGGTCATCAAAGCCAAAGCTAAAAAGCTGACTGCCCCATAGATGAAACCGTCATCATATGGATAAGGTCTGAAAACTAACGGACCTACAAAGATGACAAGGTCATCAAAGCCAAAGCTAAAAAGCTGACGGCCCCATAGATGAAACCGTCATCATATGGATAAGGTCTGAAAACTAACGGACCTATAAAGATGACTAGGTCATCAAAGCCAAAGCTAAAAAGCTGACGGCCCCATAGATGAAACCATCACCATATGGATAAGGTCTGAAAACTAACGGACCTACAAAGATGACAAGATCATCAAAGCCAAAGCTAAAAAGCTGACGGCCCCATAGATGAAACCGTCACCGTACGGACAAGGTCTAAAAACTAACGGGCCCACAATAGGGAAAAATTCATCAAGACCATAAAAAGCTAAAAGCAAAAAGTTGGTGGTCTCATTAAACTTATTGGACCGGTATAGTGCCGACGGCCTTACACTAAGCCCGAAAGATGGCCACTAAGCTGACGGACCTTGGAAAAAGACCAAAAATCCAACCAGAAACCCGTGAAACCAACGAAGTAAGAAGAAAAACGTCAGTCGTATCGACGGAATCTTCCGACCATTCAAAAATTAACGGATTCCCAAATAGACGGGAATGGTTACTAAGGGTTCGTATGACGCAATCATTGGTTAACAGATATAAAAGCAATGGAAATAAACGCATAAACAAAGAGCCCGAAGAAAACAAGGGCACTTAAACTTTGTTTAAAATTACAAATGTTTGCCAAATGTTTAAAATGCAACGATTGTTTACAAAATAAATACACGGCTAAAATGCAAAATAAAAACTAAGCAACAGGAGCGTCGGCAAGGTTGCCGTCAGCTTGATGGTCTTCAATATCCACAATCACGGCTGGAGAATCAGAAGCAGCAGGGTTAGCAGCAGGCTGAGCTAGGACTACACTATCATCATGCTCCGGAGTAGGAGTAGGCTGATGAGAGCCGTCATCTTCATCATCCATGGTAATCCCAGACAAGTCCAACTCTGGGAAGGCCGACGCGACCTGCCGAAGGCAATCATCAAACCCAGTGCCATAATATCCAGCACATGAGTCAATAAAAGACTGCGACGTTTTAAAGTCTCTGATCGCGTCAGCCTCCGCTGTCTGCAACTTTTCGCCCAGATTCGTCACCTTTTCCTGGAGCTTGTCATTCTGACGAGTGACCTCCGTCAGCTTCTCCCTAACATCCTGCAGCTCCTGGTTGAGGATACGGACGGCGTCCTTGTACTGAGCCTGCTGATTCATCAAGTTCGCGTTATGTTTGCGAACTCGGGTGACGACCCCCTCCTTCGCCACATAACGGTCGCGAAGGGCCTTAACACGCACCAAGGCCTAAAAAAAAAACATATCCGTCAGTCAACCAAAAATGAACAAAATAAAGCTTGTTCAACCAAAAATATAATAAAAATACCCTAGTGAGATCGAAGAGGGCCGACGCCCCTAAATCCTCCGTCCCCACCTGGTCACAAGGCTCTATGTCCGTCGGTTTTATCAGGGATTCAACCTCCCCGACGGCATAGTCCTTATGGGTCAGGAGGCGGCAGGGACCCTCACTGACGAGACCAGTAGAAGTCATCACCCCCTTGCCCGCGCCATGACTAGGCTTCGGAGGGGATTTTTCCTTCGGTAGTTCATCTCCAGGAGAGACGGCAGCCTTTTTTGAGGGACGGCTGTTACTCCCGTCAGGCTTCCTCTTCGTCGCCTTAGCGACGGCCTTGGGGGTTGACGAGACCTCTATCCCAGCCTCCTTAGCCTTCCTCTCCTCCTTCTGACGGGCTGCGGCAGCCCTTATCCTTTGCTTCGCGGATTCCATCTCTACAAACACAAAAAAGACTGTTAGGGCAAGGGGCGGAGGAATGAAACTGACGGGAAAGATAGAAGTTTACTCACGTCAACGTGCAAACTCTTCCAACCTTCGAGCTGCCGCTGACGGTACTGGACCCCCACAGTATAAGTGAAGGGTGTCAAGGGTGATCAAATCCCTGCACTTATGGTCTTCCAAAGGGATTTCCAGAATCCGTTGGATGAACTCCTCCTGCTCGTCAGATATGTGCGGACGGGTATAGGCTGAAGGAAACACAAGCAAGTGTTAGTAGCGTCACTTCAAAAAAAAAAAAAAAAAAAGCAAGAACATAGTTGACGGGATCAACCTGAGTCCCTGACAAAGGCCCAGGTGTTGTCAAAATAGCCGCGGGGCATCGTCGCCCACTCCTCCTGACAGCAAACCCAATTCGTCCCCTCAACGAAAAAGTACCTATTTTTCCAGTTCCTATTGGAATCCGGCATATCTGACACAAGCCGTAACCCTTTTTCCCTGGCATTGAAATGATATGTCCCCTTAGACGAGGCGATATGATGGGGCCTATAACAATAAAAAAATTCGTCTAGCATAAGCTGACGGTGTCCTCCACTAAAACTGCCCCACAGGATTTCAGCTCCTATGAAAGTCCTCCAGGCGTTTGGGGCAATTTGGGTGACGGATATGCCCAGAAAGTCAACAAGTTGACGGTGTAGAGCCGTCAAAGGCAACCTCAGGCCTGCAGCAAACATGGCATCATACATGCCAACGTCAGCGGTCCGCCCGGAGTAACACCTCTCAGCCTCTCTAGGGAGACGGATTGGAATGTGGTCTGGGATTTGGTAACGAATACACAACTCCCTAAAAACCTTACCACTCATTCTAGGCGAAAATTTGTTAATGGCCCAATCCTCAAGAAGAATGAAGGGACGGTTATCTCCAAGACCCTCCGAGGTTCCTTCAGTAGATCCCTTATCCCCGTCACTATCCTCTCCATCAACATCCATTTCATCCCCGACGTTTCCATCCCCTCTTTCCTCATCCTTATCTCCCTCAGCGAAACTCTCATTGCCGTCAGGAGATTGGGCCGACGTCTCTCTCTCTGACGGAATTGAAGAGTCCCCTGACTCATTTCCAGAACCAAAGGCCTCGTCGTAGCCCGCTCCTTCGCGGGCTGACGACTCCTCACAAGATGCGTCACTTGACATCTGACTACCTACAAGTGACGGATTCAATCTAAGTACCTAGACTGACGACCTCACTAATGAGGCAAAAATAAAAAAAAAGGGAAGAAGAAGAAAGAAGAGAGAAGATGAAAACTTACTGGTATGGTGGCCTTCCGGATGGCTCTAAGGACAGCGACGGAATAGCTGACGGAAGTAAAGCTGACGAAAAATGTGCGACGCTCTCTCTCTCCAAGATCAGCAGGGTTGAAATAGAGGAAAATGAGGGGGAGGTGCTGTTTATATATGGGATAAAAGGGCGCGGAAGACGAAGCGACGCCTCGTCGGAAGCAAAGCCAATAAAAATGAGCCACCTGTCCAAAGCATTAAATACACGGCGGCTCGAGGAGACCCATGAGAGCAATAACCCCGCTTCTTTGAAAAATAACATAATCAACTCCATAACCCGTCAGTATAAAAACTGACGGAGGTATGGAGTAGGGGGCAACTGATAAGGATAAAATAAATGGACAAGGTGACGAGACATGTTTTGCCGTCAGCATTCCTATAAGAGCTGACGGTGATGTGGCGAAGAAGGAACTCCACGTATGGAGTACCATAAAGTTGGACGTCCTGAAACTGACGGTGCTTAATTTAACGGAACAACGTAGACTGACGGCGTCAGTCATTAAATACTTGATCACCACGTTTGCGTGTATGAGTAAATAACTTGCTCCCCACGCTTCATGAAACCTAAGAACTCCTATATGGAAAGAATCTCGCAAAATACGCCCAAGGAGACTCCTATAAGGAAAAGACTTCTACACCAAGGTAGAGATGTCAACCTTTCTACTACTATAAAAGCCCCAATACCCTCACAAACCGAGGTACGCATAATTTACCCTCTCTAGCACTCTAGAGTAGTGAGAACGTTTCTGACTTAACCTTCGGAGGGTATTTGGCCGGTACCACACCGATATCCTCTGCTAGGTTCTTTCTTGTTGTTGTGCAGGTGCCGTTTGTGGCGCGCGAGAACCGTGTGACTTACTGGTGGTATTTTCGGCATCATCACACATGATTTTGTGACTACTAGGTCCCTAGCCCAGGTTGCTAGTCATGCTCAAAAACATTATATGCGACAAGTTGCAATTGATAAGAAGAAAAATTGATCGAGTGTGTTCGACCTATCTCTGAATGAAGCTGTAATATCTCTCTCTCTCTCTCTCTCTCTCTCTCTCTCTCTTCATCGATGTGACTATAATCATGCACTTACAGGAATTAGCTCCAAAGGATTCCCCAATTTCACATACAAAGAAAAGTGGTAATGAAAAGGCATTAAAGGTAAGCCCATCCATCCCAAATTATTCATATATTGTGTAAAACAGTATGTTAAAATAAAATGTGGTTGTTAATATTGTTATGGCTTCTACTCATATAGGCTAGTAACTCCCAAGCTTTGGCATTGGTGAATAATAATGAGAATCCACTAGAGGTAAAGTCCATATCAACAACCATTCTTGCATTTAAATGCGGTTGAAATTTGTCAGTCTTTAATGTCTTCCTTCAATGATATAGGCTACTACAGCATATCAACATAATGGGAATCGATCCTCACATGTTGCCATGGATATTCCACCAATTTCTCAAATGCCGCCCCCAGTATTTGGTGCTCCAAATTATTGTAGGACTCCTTCCATGGTAAGATACAATTTGATTTTTGCCAGATTTTATTTGTTGAATTGAAATTGATATTTTGTGTGGTAGTAAAATAAAATTTTGATTTAAACTGAGTCTATTTTCACAGCATAGTTGGTGTTTTATCTATACAATTGGAGAATTGGATAATAACTACCTTAACTATTAAGCTAAAAACCTGGTGTAGAGAGGGAAAATTCCCGACCTATCACAAGCTGACACGTCACATTATCAAGTCCATAAAATACAGCCAATTACAAAGTACCACGTATTGCTGCTAGGTTTTACTATCACTATTCCGAAACCAACAGAAATTTGCCAAGTGTCATGCAAAAACCAATCACACATCAGCACGTGTAAGCAATGACACAAGTAGTCCAGCGCACGTGTAAGCGATGACACAAGTAGCCTTGCACATGTAAGCGATGACACAAGCAATCCAGCACGTGTAAGCAATGACACAAGCGGACCAATCAGGCTGTGACATGTGTCACCAATCAGATTCCGCCATGTGTCGCTCACCTACCTCTAAACTCCTATAAATAGAAGCCTTCCTAAGGCATTAAAAGGAGGAACCAAGCCATCTAAAGCATTCAGAAGTACAGAAGCTCTGCAGGAATCAAGCCTCAAAGCCTTCAAGAACTTCAAGAACTTCAACCTCAAAATCGAAGAACATTCGAAGCAGAATCATCTAAACTTTCTGCCTAGATCCTAAAAGTTTACGGGAATCAAGCTTAAAGTGTCCGAAAACATCAACAATCACAAATCAGTGAAGCTCTACGGACCCAAGCTTTTAAAGCCCCGAAGAACTTCCACCATAAACCTTCGAAGACGTAGAACACACGAAGAACATACGAAGAACACGAAGAATGTGAAGAACAAAAGATTTCTAACAAGCTCATAGCCAGAGATTCATTGTAATTCCGTTTCAACAATCTTCGATCCATCCTTCAACCAAATTAAAGGATATTTGGTGTTCAAGTCAAAATCACATTACCACAATTCCAATCAGCAAATCTTCCAAGGAGATCGAATCAGAGGATAACTGTTTTGTAATTTCAGAGAATTGTACCACATAATCATCAATACAAATTCGCATTTGTGAAACTATTTTACTTGTTTGATTTATTTCGAACTAGAAATTTAGTCGCTTACACATGGTTAACGATCTTTAGATGCAACTTGTCCTTACACTATTGTACCTTGTGAGGAATTAGACCATTGTTTGCACTCTGTTTATAACAACTGAAATTTTAAGGTCTTGAAGTGCTTTTTTTTTTCTTTCTTCTTCTTCTTCCTTTTATTTATTTATTTATTTTAATTATGAGGTTTTGGGGGAGGTATTAACTTGAAGAATTCTCAATGAAACAAGGTTACTGAATAATGGGGCCGGTGGAATCTACCTTCTTGACTAATCACTGTTCTCTAATTTTCCACGAACAGCATGTCGAATTCTATTGTGAATAGGACAATTATTCTTGACCTCTATCATGATAAATTTCAACCTCGGATGTTTCTAATAGCCACATATGGCTTGTTACCATTTACATCGATTTAAGCATGGAATTCAATTTGTAACTTCTCATTCACCACTAAAATGTGAATATAGCAACATCTCTTAGTATAAATGTGGTATGAATTTCCATATGTTTCCTAGATTTATCAAATATTGTTTGCATTTGAATATTTCTCCTTGCCAAATTGTTAAATCAACTGTTGCATGATGATCTTGCTGGTTTAACAGGTGAATCCTGCCGATCAAAGTTATTCATCCTGGTTGCCTGGAACCTGGCAGAATTCGATATTCCATCACCACAGGCGTTCCTCGCACATAATTGTTCTCGATTAGGTCTTACTAGACCTTCAATTATTGCAAAAAGCATACAATTGGACTACCTTACCCTAGAGCAAAGTTATCCTCTCAGACATCTACAACCATTAGTGTGACATGAAAATTTTGATGCATTGTAACTTTTTTTTGCATTTTAATTTATCAGTTTATGGCTATAATTCTCTTCTTTTAATTTTTTCAAATTTTTTGGGAGATATATGATAGAAATCTTATTTAAGAAATCAAATAAGCTAATTTTTTGAACTTTTAGGTGTATAAATTTGTCGGTATTCAGAGATCATGCTTTTAAAATTCCATATATAATTACACATTTCTTAATCTTGAATGATAATGTGAAAAAATAATAAAATAAAATAAAAATAAAATTTATCATCTAATAAGACAACCAAAACACTTGCACACATATGTTCATACATAAACACATGACCTAAAATATAGAGAAGAAAGAGTACCAAAAGGAGAAATTGAATCGTTGATTCTTGAGAATCGAGGAATACCAAGTTCATATGCAACATATAATTCCTACTGCGGGTACAAATTTTCTAACGAAAACGAAGATGATTAGTCTTAAAAGAATATTGAGCCTAACTTATTAACAAAATATATATACTGAACAAGATGGAGAGGGTTGTGGGTGATGAACCAAGGAGAGGTTCAGATTTTATTTTCTGTTCCAGTGAAACGACTCCGTTGGTGGGTTTCTTGTCTTTATGTTCTGATTCTTCTTCTTGGACAAAATGGTCTTTGTCTTGTAAGCTCGCAGCAGGTTTTTTTTAGTGAAACAACGTTTGTTTTGTAGGGCTGATTTAGCCCCCCAAAAAAAAAAATACATGTCGGCAGCAAGTCATTTAACAGTTTAAACTAATAGAAGGTGGGGTTTCACTAATGAAACAAAACTTTAAGGTGTTAAATTAAAGTAATTCCTAACTTCAAGAGTGTACTTTGCAATTTACCGGAAAATTTATATATGTACACCTGAATATAAGCTTATATAATGTATATGTATGAAAATGAACTGATATTGATTGTTTACTTGTTCAGGTGCAGTCTCAAACTCTTGTTTACAAGTTATCAAGTTTTATTTTTTATATTTTCCTCAAAAAAATGTTTTATTTTTATATTATCACTAGGCATTTAAAAGTCTTTTTTTAAAAAAAAGAAAAAAAGAAAAAAAAGAAGCACCAGACTTATATTTATGAAAGGGAAGTTCTAAAGATATCGAATTTGGCACTAAATTATTCACATTGTTTTTGCTTTTATGTGTTTTGTGGTGGACTAAATGAAGTGGAATGTGGCAGAGGATGTGAATTTTTGCTGTGAAAAAATTGGTGACCCTAATAGAACTCTTTAATCTTTATAGAATTAAGAGCTTTGAGATATGAGACTCTTCCTTCTTTCTTTTTTTTCTTTTTTTTTTATTTGTTTATTTTTTATGAGAGGACTCTTCAAATTTTAGTTAAGAAATAATGTTAAAAAAAAAAAAAAAAACAAATGTTTACACATGAACAGAATTTTGAAATAGACCATATGGGAAAAAAAAGAAAAAGAAAAAAAAGAAGAGAATGATTTTCAATTTGATAGTCAGATGCTAAATATTGCAGTTGAATTGACATATCCCCATGCACAAAGTGCTTGGAGACAGGAAAAAAAGTGTTCAAACTGCGAAATTGACAACATATTTTAATTATCTCTAAATAAAAAATGATATTTAGATTGCTATTCAATTGGTGGTCGAACTGATAGTATCATAAATAGTTTAATTAATACTTATTTAAAACTATAAATAAACATTCTAATTTTTGTAATATAATTTCTTTTTTATCTCTTATAATTAATTTGAGGGAACAATGATTAATTAGGACCTCCTCCCTCAAGTTAATAGTGTTTCCTTCAATTGTTTTTTAAAAAAATTTCCAACATGAACCAAATTACAGTAAACCCTCTAAAAAAATACAGTAAAAAAGACCAATTATTTTTTTTAAAAAAAATCCTTTCTTTTTTTTTTTTTTTTTTTTGAGAAAGAAAATCCTTTCTAATTAAATGTTATAACATTTATTTTAAAAAAATAAAGAAGTTGAAATGCAAAAGGTAGTAAAAATATAGAGATGTACTACGTCCACAACATTTTCACAACAAATCATAGGTGGTAAGTTGTTATTGGTTCTAATTTAAATTCACAACTTAAATTATTTTTTTGACCACCTATAACAGCAAATAACAATTTGCCACTTATAATTTATTATAAAAATGTTTTGAAAATATTGTGGACATAGCATTTCTAAAAAATATAAAAGCAACGGATTTTGATTTTTTTAATTTTAATTTTAAAATAGTAATAATGTAAAAGCAATTGAACTACAATACTTCAATTTCGGATTGAAATTAGGTGCAATAGCACCTGATACAATTGGTATGAATTGTTGAGATTTAAAGTCGTAAAAATAACTTTCAATTTTAACAATTAAGTGAAAAAAAAATAAAGAAAAGTAAAAGTAAAAGTAAAAAAATGTTGTGAGTGGATTGAGGTGAATTGTTCCTACAATTCCCTGGTGACTCAGTCCAAAACAGAAACGAGTATGACCTCTCATCTCACTCAAGTCTGCGGCAGTGGTGGCGAAGGAATGGATCCTCTGGTGAGGCGAGGTGGTCTCGACTAGATGCAAGCGTGTGTACACATTTACCCATTCGTAAGGTATGTATAGTTTCTAATATTAGATTATATATATATATATATATATATATATATATATATATATATTTTGCTGATTTGAATTTTTGGTTGAACCATTGAAGAGAGAAGGATTTATTTGTTGTTACGTATTTTGATTTTTTTTTTTTTTGTGTTTTTATTTTTATTATTTTATTATTTTTTTAGGGCGGTTTTTTTAACTAATTAAAAAAATTAAAGGTTTAAATCCTAAAACTTGTAATATCAGGACCATACTCAATTGTCCGAAAAGCAAGAGTAAAAACTATGAATTACTTATCACCGACATATCCAATTAGTTGGCAAACAAATACTTTATTTTTTTATAAAATAATTAAGTGTTCTAGTGGTAGTAGGATTAGGACATGAACAACATAATATATATACTTAGCCATTCAAACAGAGAGATCAACGTTTTCTATTCTCTTTTGTCTATTACACAAGAGAGAGAATTATTGTAGGGCTGTGTGTTTTGGGAGACTGAACAATGGTGAGCGGATCTGTGATTGTAAGAAGGTGCTCGCAGTGTGGGCTCAGCGGCCACAACTTTTCAATGTGTAGTAAGTGTTGGGGACGTTTTTGCGACAAGGGTCGAAAATGCGAGAACAATCCAAATCTCCCCTTGGGTTCTTTAAAAGTGTTTATTGTAGAGAATCAAGTCCAAAATTCCAAATGTATAATGAAGAAAAGGCTAATGGTACTTTGACAAGAGAAAATAAAAAATGCTAATAACAAAAGTGCAGAAAAAGTATAAAAACATCATGGTTTTAAAAACCGAACCGGTCATCGAACCGTTTTTTTTTTAATTTCCGGTTCAACCCCGGTTTTTGACCGGTTTTTGGCCGGTTTTCCGGTTGTTGACCGGTTATTGACCGGTTTTGAGGCTTTTAACCGGACCGGATTGGCTCCCGGTTCCCGGTTGAACCGGTCGGACCGGCCGGTCCGGTCCGGTTTTTAAAACAATGAAAAACATAACAGGTCTGAAACTTCGACCCACAGTCACTGAGAAGAGAGAATTGAGAGAGGTTATGAGGAAGAGAGGGAAGGTTTCCCTGTACCCATATTTCCACCCCTAAGGTTTAGAATTGTGAGAATGTTTCCTGACTCAGTGGGTTTTTGCTCTCAAGTTTCAGCTCTATGGGGAAAACGTGGTTCAACAGGTCTAAAACTTCGACCCACAGTCACCGAGAAGAGGGAATTGAGAGAGGTTGTGAGGAAGAGAGGGAAGGTTCCCTTGTACCCATATTTCCACCTCTAAAGTTCAAAATTGTGAGAATGTTTCTTGGCTCAGTGGGTTTTTGCTCTCAAGTTTCAGCTCTATAGGGAAAACGTGGTTCAACAGGTTTAAAACTTCGACCCACAGTCACCAAGAAGAGGAAATTGAGAGAGGTTGTGAGGAAGAGAGGGAAGGTTCCCCTGTACCTATATTTCCACCCCCAAGCTTTGAAATTATGAGATTGTTGATTGGCTGAATGTGGTTTTGCTCTGAATTTTCAGGTATGTGGGTAGAACATGGCTAGTTTCTTTATGAGCTGAAGAGAGAGTTTTATATAGAGTTTGGGGTGTTGCTCTTGACTGGTTTTTGAGTAGTGGAAGAGGCTTTTATCCCCTATGATACTATTTTGGTGTTTTGGCTTGAGTTGCTTTTGTTTAGAGAAGAGTTTGGTATGCTTTTAGCATAATTTTGGAAATAAAGTGGGTTTTCTTTAATTGGTTGCCTTTGGTTAGAAATTTTAGACCATTGGAAGGCTCACCTAAGTGAGGGCTAGCAGATGGAGTTGGCTAATGGGAGCCAACTATGTTTAAAGGAAAAAAAGAGTTTGGACAGAAACTTTGGGCCACAATCACCCAGAGCAGAAAATCTATTTTGGGGTGAAAATTTTGGATACAAGACCTCCTCCATGAGCTTGAGGTGCTACCAGTGTCCCTTGCCCACTTGGTAGCACGCATAGGCTGGGCTCATGCAAAAGGTAAGAAAGGAACTGACCCATATCGTCCAAACCACACTTCCTCAATTTCTTTCGTAAGTCACATGGGTTTGGGTCATGCTTAAAACAATAAAATAAAATATAATACATGAATTGAGCCCATAATGAAGTCGGGCTTGGTTGAATTAGGCTTGTAGAAAATGTGTTGCGAAAATAGGTATCAACATTAGTCCTTGAGCACGTGTGGCGCTTGCGGCAGCACCACGCGGTGTGTAGTTGATGTTTCCCACTACTGGTAAATATTGCAGATTTGGGAATTAGCATACCCAAATGCTTCATTTTTTTGTTGAGAAAAATATGGGTCAAAGAAGCCCAGTTAAAGCAAAGTCGTGGGTTGTGGAGCCCACTTGTAGAAGAATCTTGGATTGAAGAAGCCCATATTTGTCAAATCGTCATGGTCATGAAGTCGAAGAAAGTTGAGTTGTAAACTGTAACTAAATGATAGGTTAAACCCGAACTGCTCCTTGTCTTTTGTGTCCGCATGTAGTTTTATATATATATATATATATATATATATATATTTTTTGGGATGAATTTTATGACCACCGTGGTGATTGTAGCGTTGCTTCCTTGGTAGCTTTCATGCTATTTTGGAGATTTCATCATTTCCTTATTTATCATTTCGATAAGGCACCTGACGTGAAGTTTCTCTTCTTTGCGATGTATATATGGCCTTTGACTTTTCAAACTTTCTTTCCTTCACGCACCTACATGTACCATTAGCTTTGCTCCATCCCACTTGCTTAGCTTTTTTAGGCCAAGAGTTTCACTTTCCTCTTCAGATGTAAGCCAAAACGCCACCTCTATTTTCTTTAATTTCGCTTCAGCAAAAGCACTATCCGGATTCCTTTGTCACACCACTTTCTGTAAGAACATCATATTTAGGAATAAAATTCCTAATTTCCATCATCTTTGCTATCACGATGAGCAGATTTGCGTGGTGCAAGGCTAAAGCTGTAGCTCCCAGCGTGGTGTGTTGGCGGCCTTTAGATGCTAGCGAAGACAATCTATTGAGCACCTTCAATCTTCCACACGTATAGCCAAAATGGAAGAGATCTTTGTTGGTGAAGTGAGAGGATCCTTCGCGGATGAGGAGCATAATTTTTTGTTGTAGGAAAATGGCGTCAAATGCAGCGATAAGGTGTTGAAACCATTCCTTGCACAATCTTGATAAATTGGATGTGACACCCCCCTTGGCGAGGTTTTTTTTTTTTTTTTTTTGCTACTATCTTGGATATATTTGGCAATATGTTGAATACATCGTGTCATTGCTTATTGCTTGTGTAGGATAGATCTTCTTTGGGAAATCATAAACCCACCGCTAGAGAAAGACCTATGAGGTTGAGTTCTTTTAGTAGTTAAAGTCGAATTTCATATCGAAGTCGACTCTCCATTGATTTTGATAGTTGCAAAACATGAAGGTCGATTTGTAGTGCGGTTGTGCTTGATCTTGAGTTGGCTATTGTGTTGAAAGTAGTATAAGTAAATTTCTTGGCTGTAAATTCAAAGGAGTGTAGCCAATGCTGGGCTCGGTCCATGTGAGGAAATGACGATTAATGAGAGGCTGTCTTGAATAATTGGACCACATTGGTGATGTTGTAAGTTTTGAGTTACTTGTTTGTTGGTCAATTTGGCGAGATTGTGTTTGCCAAGATTAGTTTCAATGAAGTTGTAGCCATGAGCGATTTTGCTGGCCTCCTTGGGGAAACTCATTTGACATGGAAAGGAGCGAAGATATCACTTGGCGACATAGCTGCTGTATGTGCTAGTAGCCCCCAGTGTTGCATTCTTGTGGTGAACGTGAATAAAGATGTGGAGTCATGAATTGTTGCTTCATACTTGTTGATGAGTTGTTTAGTGTCTCTTATAGGATACAACTGTCACCAATTGCAACAAGAGACCTGTAATAAGTGGTACTGGATTGGTAAGGTTAAGCCCTTTCTTGTCTTCTCATTGTTTGCATTGGGCATTTTATGAGCTTATTGTCCTGCTGTCTATGCGCATGACCAGGTCGCTTTCAATTCCGCTCAAGGGGATCGCAAGGCCTCCTTGGTTGAGCTTGGTGAGGATAATAGCAACAAACATGGAGCTCCCCTCTTGAATGACTAGATGGCGATTGTGGTAAGGAAAATGCATAGGACTCGGCTTGTTCCTTTGGTCAAGGAGCGACTGTTCAAGTGAAAGAGTGTTGCCAAGAACTTGATTGATGGTAGGCTGATTGTAGAGTTTCTTCTCTACTATCTCTATTGCATCGTCAATACATGGTTCAAGTGAGGCTTGGAAGTTCAACTTGCGTCTCTTGGCAACTAGATTTTGTGAAAAGGTGGAAACGTCACAAAGAGATCAATTTCAAGCGAGTGTTCCGAACACGATGGCTTCGGATATTGGTGCTAGTCTTGATCTTCTTCGAGTCCCCTTTTCTTTTAATTTATTTTATTCCTTGAATTTGCTGAAACCTTGAGAACTCGAGTTGGTTGTAATGGGTTGCTGCCTTTGAAACATGTTTTCTTGTATTTTGCTTTTGTGGACAGCTCACTTATGTGTATAGAGCAGCTCCTATTCAACTTGTATTGATGCCACTTAGAGTTTATATTGTCATGGTTAGTAGGCACAATTAGCATTTTGTACAATGTAAACATATATGATATTTGAACGAGTATTTTGTATTTTGGAATGAAAGAATGATTTGTACCTCAAGGATATGAATAGTTTGTATTTTACACCTTGAGAATGAGTTTCTACCTTTCTTCAACAGGCTATAAGCATGATTTTGTTGGGAAAACAACTCTTGTATGGTTGTGACCATTTGAATATGTTGAGAATAGCTTGCTTGGAAGGGTCGAGTGCACCTTGTGATTAAGTAGCATAATTTTGATAGATTATATGCACTTAGTCTCTTGAGATTGACTTGTGCTTGATTGGATAGCTTGTGAATATGGCTTTGCCTTTGCAAGGGCAAGTTAGCAGACATGTTTCTTAGTTGTCAGGCCTTTGCAAACAAGTTTTGGTTAAGCTTACGTCTCGCTATCTGTGCACCATTTTTCAACGCTCTATTAACAAGCAGATTTGGTTTCACAAATAGTAGCTCATATATATTAAAGCTTGGCTCAGCGTTTGGTAGTCGACTTATTCTCGACATATATTAGGTTGTCATTTCGTTAGTTTCAAGAAGCCCCCATATATGGGCCGCGTTTGCACATGTTGCGGCTCATGGTGCACTTGTTTGTCACCGTTTCATAGAGGCTGATTGCGTTTTCACAGACAGTAGCTTGAATAAAGCTTGTATTGCTACCAATTTTTGAAGATATCACATTCCTGCATATAACGCCTTATAGAATGCACAATTTTGTCATTCTCTTGAGGAGTTTTATCCTTGCACATAGCGAATTACCATTTGGCAATGGGGGTAATAGTTCATTAACTTCCTTGCTGCTTTATAAGGTTTATGCATTGGTTTTCTCATCCTTTTGAGGATTGGCTATGTCCCTGCATGTAGTGGATCACCGTGCTTAAATTTTAAGATATTATGTTGGCTTCCCTACCACTTTGTAAGGCTTGTCATTAAGAAAATGTTGGCTTTCCCTACTTTGTCGAGGGCATTGCATCCTCGCAAGTAGGGGTCTTGCCACATATAAATGATATGACATCTTGCCAGCTTCCTAATCATTCGGTAGGGATTTCCTTTGAGGATGCATTGGCTTCCCTACGTTGTTGAGGGCACCACTTTGTAAGGCTTGTCATTAAGAAAATGTTGGCTTTTCCTACTTTGTCGAGGGCATTGCATCCTCGCAAGTAGGGGTCTTGCCACATATAAATGATATGACATCTTGCCAGCTTCCTAATCATTCGGTAGGGATTTCCTTTGAGGATGCATTGGCTTCCCTACGTTGTTGAGGGCTAGTCATGCCCTCGCAAGTAGGGGTATCGTCATAATAAAACGTCTCATTGGCTTCCTAGCCATTTGATAAGGCTCACCATTGAGAGAGTATGTGTTTGGCTTTCCCTACCTTATTGAGAGTATTTTTAATTCTCGTGTGTAGAGGCTTTGCCGTAAAAGTAATTTATAAGCTTTCTCGCCGCTTTGCAAGTTTTGCCATTAGAAGAAAGCATTGGCTTTCCCTACCTTATTGAAAGTATTGCACCTTCGCATGTAGGGATCTCACCATACTTGGATAACATGATAATTTGTCGGCTTCCTAGCATTTATAGGGCTTGCCTTTGAAAATTGGTATAAGCAAGATGTATTGTTGTTGCTTATGAACGAGACGTCATAGCGACAAATGATATGCTTTTTGATAAGTTTGGCTACAACCATTCCCATCGCTTTTCTTGAGTCAAATTGCTTCCACCCACTTAGTGAACTATTTAGTGGCGGTAAAGACCCGAACGTACTCATTCAAGGGTGCATAGATAGGTTTGATGAGATCAAGCCCCCGAGTATAAAAGGCTATGGAGCGCTCACGTCTTGAAGGCTTATATGGTGTGTGCGTATAAGCTTGGAGTGCACTTGGAAGTGTGGCGACTTTAGCAAATTTGGTTATGCCAAACCAATGGTATCCCATCACCAAGAGTTGTTGGTGTGATTTATTCCTCCCTTAGTACTCACCATATTCCTCCAAGATGAATCCCAAAAATGGGGCTCCTCATTTGCTAAATAGAGGGCAGAATATCATTCCTCTTTGTTGAAGATTTGTTGTGCCGTAGACAGCGTCTCTATACTTCGCTAACTTGCTAAGCATCAGAGATGTCGATATAGGGTTGCTTCATTCCCAACACAACAATTTTATTTTATTTTTTTATTTTTATTTTTTCACGCTTTGGTTAGCCTCTTTGTCGAAGATACATGGTATCGCAAACAATGGCTCCATACTTGGCTTGCTTGACTTTTAACTTTGAGATAATGATGGGCTAAACATTAGAGACGTAGGTGTAGGGATGTAGCATCTTTAGTACAACAATTTCTATCGTTAGCCTCTATGCCGCTTATTCCAAGTTTCCACATTGTACTGAGATTCCACTCGAAAATCTTTTGGAATGGATTTTCAGCAACCAGCTTGCGATTTTCGAATGGTTTGACATCAATGTTTAGAGCGAGCTCTAGAAAAGCATTCTTCGAAGTTGCGTGCCAAGAGCAATTTTCTTGAGGATGGCGACATTGACACTTCCCTCTTCAAGCATAATCTTGAATTCGAGAATGATTAAGGCGTCGACATGGCTTGGAATGCATGCGTTTGTCCTGACTTAAGATGTATGAACATGCCATGGCTTGGCATGCACAGATCGACCATGATTTTGGATGCAAGAGCTTGTCATAGCTTAGCGTGCATGAGTGTGTCACGACTTTGGTGAGAGGGAATTGAGTTCAGATTTCCTTCGTTGTTGGGTGGTCTGAGAAGGTTTCCGTTTCACCCTAAGTGCAAATGTGATTTATATTAGTAAACAATAGTCATGGTTAAGCAAAGTAGCGTACACAACTTATAGAAAATATTTTGATTAAAAATTTAAATGATTAAAATAGTTTAAATGATATGTATAAAAAAATGAATTAGCAAAGTGAGTGCTTGAGAGTCTTAGTTTAAGCGTGCTTTGACGATAGTATATCGCTCGGATGACTTCAAAACTTGGCTTATGAAATGTTGTTACTTAAAGACTTGATATATGGTATGTTGCTAGCTCAAGGATTGGTGTATGAAATATCTATCGGCTTGCGGTGGGCCATTTAGCTATGGCCTTTAGCAATTTAGTGAAGACTTCATTTAGCGGTGACACTAAAAATATTCAGCTTCAAAGGGTCGCACATAGTAGCAATTATTGTTGTGCCAAAATGAGTCAATCACCCGTGGCAGCCCCCATATGCTCGGCGCTAACTCGGCAACAATACAACTTGATGTATGGTATGTTGCTACCTCATGGCTTGGTATATGGAATATCTAGTGCCTTGCAGTAGGCCATTTAGTTATGGCCTTTAGCTATTTGGTGAAGAATTCATTTAGCAGTGACGCCAAATATACTTAGCTGCGAAGGGTCGCACACAGCAACAATAATTGTTATGCCAAAATGAGTTAATCACTTGCGGCAGCCCCCATATGCTCGGTGCTAACTCGGCAACAATACAACTTGATGTATGGTATGTTGCTACCTCAAGGCTTTGTGTATGGAATATCTAGCGCCTTGCGGTAGGCCATTTAGCTATGGCCTTTAGCTATTTGGTGAAGACTTCATTTAGCGGTGACGTTAAAAATACTTAGCTACGAAGGGTTGCACACAGCAGCAATTATTGTTGGGAGATTCTAGCCTTTTGCCCTTAATTTTTTAAAAATTTAGCAATATGCCCCTATTTCGAAACTATATAGGGATATGCCCCTGTTTCGATACTCGATTACCTTAAAATCGAGTTTCAATGAAATACTCGATTCATAGAAAATCGAGTTATGCCTAATAAAACTTAAAAAAAAAAAAAAAAAATGCATGGAACTCGATTTTAGGGAAGTCGAGTTCCAAAACGCCGCTATAGGGCTTAAAAACGTCACTATAGGGCTTAAAAACGCCACTATAGGGCTCTTTGAACCTAGTACGGGGACTTATAATTTTTTTTTTTTTTTTGGCAGGAAAACGCCGCTATAGGGCTTTAAAATGTCACTATAGGGCTTAAAAACGCCACTATAGGCACCCTGAATATAGGGCAACCACATTTATAAAAAAATTTGCAGGAAAACGCCGCTATAGGGCTTTAAAACGTCACTATAAGGCTTAAAAACGCCACTATAGGGCTCCCTGAATATGGGGTGATCACACTTATAAATTTTTTTTTGCATGGAACTTGATTTCCTGAAAGTCGAGTTCCATGCAAATTTTTTTTTTTTTTTTTTTTTTTTAAGTTTGATTGGGCGTAACTCGATTTTCTACGAATCGAGTATTTAATTAAACTCGATTTTAGGGTAATCGAGTATCGAAACAGGGGCACGCCCCTATATAGTTTGCAAACAGGGGCATATTGCCAATTTTTTTTAGAAATTAAGGGCATATTGCCAGAATCTCCATTATTGTTGTGCCAAAATGAGTTAATCACCTGCGGCAGCCCCCATATGCTCGGCGCTAACTCGGCAACAATACAACTCAACAATAAGCGACACATGTGTTGAGAAGATGTTGAGGATGAGCTTTTAGCCTTTGTTGTTGGGGTTCTTGGTTTTGAAATTGATTATTGATTATTGGTCGAAGCCGTCATTCCCTTCACGGTTGGACTTGTGGCTCACCATTTTTTGCATTTCTAAGCTACAACAAAATTTTCACAAATATTATGTAAAGCAAGAGATATAGGATGATTCATCCATAAGAATGATAGCTAAAAAATAATATAGATAAGTGGAAGAAGATTTTTCCCTTGAATAAGAAAGTTGATACTCCCTCCATCCTTCACTTCTTGGATGGCTTTTGGAGGTTGGAGTGATTTCGTCACATGATTTGGAGCATCTTTAGTAGCTCAATGAGCTAAGGATAGAACTTATTTCAACTCAACTACATCATGCTTTTCTTGTGAGGCAAAGTATCATACGGTTTCTCTTAGAACAACAAGTTGGTGTGAGAAACATCATCTTTTTGCTGGTTTTGCATCTTCAGATACATGACTTCTCTTGTTTCAGCTGCTTGACTCCCCAGCGGAGTCGCCAAAATGTCGGGGATGTTTTTGCAACAAGGCTAAAAAATGTGAGAACAGCCCAAATCTCCCCTTGGGTTCTTTAGAGGTGTTTATTGTGGAGAATCAAGCCCAAAATTCCAAATGTATAATGAAGAAAAGGCTAATGGTGCTTTGACAAGAGAGAATCAAAATGCTAATAACAAAAGTGCAGAAAAAGCATAAAAACATAACAGGTTTGAAACTTCGACCCATAGTCACCGGGAAGAGGGAATTGAGAAAAGTTGTGAGGAAGAGAGGGAAGGTTCCCCTGTACCTATATTTCCACCCCTAAGGTTTAGAATTGTGAGAATGTTTCCTGGCACAGTGGGTTTTTGCTCTCAAGTTTCAGCTCTATAGGGAAAACGTGGTTCAATAGGTTTGAAATTTCGACTCACAGTCACCAAGAAGAGGGAATTGAGAGAGGTTGTGAGGAAGAGAGGGAAGGTTCCCCTGTACCTATATTTCTACCCCTAAGGTTCAGAATTGTGAGAATGTTTCCTGGCTCAGTGGGTTTTTGCTCTCAAGTTTCAGCTCTATAGGGAAAACGTGGTTCAACAGGTCTGAAACTTTGACCCACAGTCACTGAGAAGAGGAAATTGAGAGAGGTTGTGAGGAAGAGAGGGAAGGTTCCTTTGTACCCATATTTCCACCCCCAAACTTCGAAATTATGAGATTGTTGACTAGTTGAATGGGGTTTTGCTCTGAAGTTTTAGGTATGAGGGTAGAACATGGCTAGTTTCTTTATGAGCTGAAGAGAGAGTTTTATATAAAGTTTGGGGTGTTGCTTTTGACTGGTTTTTAAGTAGTGGAAGCGACTTTTATCCCTTATGATACTATTTTAGTGTTTTGGCTTGGGTTGCTTTTGTTTAGGGAAGAGTTTGGTATGCTTTTAGCATGATTTTGGAAATAAAGTGGGTTTTCTTTAATTAGTTGCCTTTGGTCAGAAATTTCAGACCATTGGGAGGCTCACCTTAAGTGAGGGCTAGTAGATGGAGTTAGCCAATGGGAGCCAACTATGTTTAAAGGAAAAAAAGGGTTTCGGTAGAAACTTTGGGCCACAGTCATCCAAAGCATAAAAACTGTTTTGGGGTGGAAATTTTGGATACAAGATCTCCTCCATAAGCCTAAAGCGCTACCAGTGTCCCTTGCCCACTGGGTAGCACGCATGGGCTGGGCTCATGCAAAAGGTGCAAAAGGAACCGACCCATACCCTCCAAACCACACTTCCTCAATTTCCCTCGTAGGTCACATGGGCTTGGACCATGCTTAAAAGAATAAAATATAATATAATACATGAATTGAGCCTACAATGAAGTCGGGCTTGGTTGAATCGGACTTGTAGAAAATGTGTCACGAAAATGGGTATCAACAATAAGAAAAACAATAACAATACTACTACTACTATTGCCTCTGGCGATTACAACAGTAACAATACTAGTATTTCGATTGGCAATTATAATAATAACAATGTTAGTGTTGCCACTGGCAATACTAGCAATGCTGGCCGCATCAAAATTTTTGGTGTGTATTTCCAAAACGGAGATGATCATGATTTGAACAAGAGCGTTAGCATTGAAAATCGGAGTTCGAAAAACATTGAGAACGAAATTGATATTGATGCTGAGAGAAAGTAGGATATAATTTTCAAATTCACTTTCTATATACACATACATATTAGTGTTGTTCTATATGTTTTGATTTATAATGTGGGGCCTGAAATTTGGCATCCCGGCCCACTTTGTGTTGAGGGCCCAGAGCCCAGGCCGAGGAGCCCTACTGCCGAGGACGTATGATGAAAGCCCCTTAGTGGCCCAAGAATGTGGCCGAGGACGATCTCACGCTCAATGCCTCACAAAGCGCCTGAAGAAAAGGACAAACTCAGTACAAGATCAGTACAACGAGAAAGCTGCCAACACCATAATGTGGAGCCCAGTGCCTGACAAGCCCATACTCATATCATGCTATCCAGCTTTTCCCAACCACTCTGATGTGAGGATTGACAAGACGCATAACCACCCCGACCAAGGAGAAACGGACACGTAGGTGAAGAATGGGAAGGAAATATTAGTATAAAAGGGAAGCTCGTAGCATTGACAAAGGGATCGGTCCAGGAACCAGGAGAAAGGAGAAGAAGGAACTCATAAAGAAGAGGGATGACAAGGACGAGACACTCCTCGGACTAATTCCGAGGAGATAGATCCTCACCATATCCGTGTAAGGCTTAGCCATACAGGCCAAACCCACCTTCATATGGGCTTCCATGAAAATCCCGACCGAACCGTCGCCCAACGACCAAAGCCCAGCCTTTCCAAACCCACTCTCTACAAATTGTATTGTTCGGGCCCTTTTACATACGAGCCCATCCTTGGGTCGTTAAAAATTGTGTCCTTACAATTGGCGCCGTCTGTGGGAAGGCTTGCGCGTTGGCGCAGGTGGCGGTGGAGTCAACTCTCTAGCAAGCAGAGGTTCGCGGAGTTTCCTCCGTCTCCGGCGACATGCAGTTGTTGCTTTGACATAAACTTCTGCTAGGGGCTGCGCCTCGCAGTGACAACGGCACGGACAACTCTAGGGGCTTCTAGCCTCAAGCCGGTTTTCCCCGCCCTGGTCTAGGGGCTTACGTTCGAAAATAAATAAGTAAAAAAAAAAAAGAAACCTCACAAGTTTTGGACAGAACCAAGGCCTTGCATGGTCCTCGGACTCAAGCCTATGGGGAAACCAAGTACAAAAAAGAAACCTTACAAGTTTTGGACGGAACCAAGGCCTTGCATGGTCCTCGGACTCAAGCCTATGGGGAAACCAAGTACAAAAAAGAAATCTTATAAGTTTTGGACAGAACCAAGGCCTTGCATGGTCCTCGGACTCAAGCCTATGGGGAAACCAAGTACACAAAAGAAAAATTACAAGTTTTGGACAGAACCAAGGCCTTGCATGGTCCTCGGACTCAAGCCTATGGGGAAACCAAGTACACAAAAGAAAAATTACAAGTTTTGGACAGAACCAAGCCTTGCATGGTCCTCGGACTCAAGCCTATGGGGAAACCAAGTACAAAAAAGAAATCTTATAAGTTTTGGACAGAACTAAGGCCTTGCATGGTCCTCGGACTCAAGCCTATGGGGAAACCAAGTACACAAAAGAAAAATTACAAGTTTTGGACAGAACCAAGGCCTTGCATGGTCCTCGGACTCAAGCCTATGGGGAAAGCAAGTACAAAAAAGAAATCTTATAAGTTTTGGACAGAACCAAGGCCTTGCATGGTCCTCGGACTCAAGCCTATGGGGAAACCAAGTACACAAAAGAAAAATTACAAGTTTTGGACAGAACCAAGGCCTTGCATGGTCCTCGGACTCAAGCCTATGGGGAAACCAAGTACAAAAAAGAAATCTTATAAGTTTTGGACAGAACCAAGGCCTTGCATGGTCCTCGGACTCAAGCCTATGGGGAAACCAAGTACACAAAAGAAAAATTACAAGTTTTGGACAGAACCAAGGCCTTGCATGGTCCTCGGACTCAAGCCTATGGGGAAACCAAGTACAAAAAAGAAATCTTATAAGTTTTGGACAGAACCAAGGCCTTGCATGGTCCTCGGACTCAAGCCTATGGGGAAACCAAGTACACAAAAGAAAAATTACAAGTTTTGGACAGAACCAAGGCTTTGCATGGTCCTCGGACTCAAGCCTATGGGGAAACCAAGTACAAAAAGGAAATCTTATAAGTTTTGGACAGAACCAAGGCCTTACATGGTCCTCGAACTCAAGCCTATGGGGAAACCAAGTACACAAAAGAAAAATTACAAGTTTTGGACAGAACCAAGGCCTTGTATGGTCCTCGGACTCAAGCCTATGGGGAAACCAAATACACACAAGAAAAATTACAAGTTTTGGACAGAACCAAGGCCTTGTATGGTCCTCGGACTCAAGCCTATGGGGAAACCAACTACCTAGAAGAGCCAACAGGGGGTTTGGGCACGACCTGGACGTTACCTGGACCATAGAATCTATCCGAGGAGAATTCCCCGTTGATAATCAGGCTAACCCCTAAACTACATGGATTCCCCGATCTATCCTCAGATCCTCGACACCTAGAGGATTGATGCCGTATAAGACAATGTGTTGCCAAAAACACACAGTCGAAGTCCCTCACTGCTCGGCTACCCTCTCGGACGAATTATTTAGAGTTTATCGTTCTCGGACGATCGCCTTGCATGCATTACAAAGCACTCGGCCATTATCCCGGTTAGTTTTATGAGTTTTAATTCACTGGGAATTATCATTATTATGCTTGTTAATGTCGGTAAACTAGAATTAGTAGGTTTCTGTTTCAAGGTTTCCTACTCTAAGTATCAACAAAGGAAAGCACACATGTAGCATCCCATGCACAAAATAATTGTTACAGAAAGGAAAAATATTTAAAAAGAAGTAAATTCATTTTTTTTATTAAGACAAAGAAACAGTACAGCGTACATTGAAAGAGCATAAATAAGCTCATACTGAAACTAACTACATAAGCGAAAAGAAAAGACACAAGGGAGCGAAGGAAAAGCCGAAGCAGAGGTGCAGACGAGAGACATGCTGCCGTTCCAAAATTTTGTCTAAGGAGACCATTCCTCAATACTTTTACATGCCTATAACTCAGGCAGCAAAAGAGCCCCACTTCGGGCTAGCACCGTTGAAGAAAAGGTACAGGGAGTCGGAGGTTGATGAGCCTCCACGTAACCACGCCTGCGATAGAGCAGACGGCGCTGATGGCGGAAAACCTTACTTCTGACGCACCAAGAATTTGATGCGACCAGTACTTGCTTCGGATTTTGACTGAAAGAGGGAGGAATACCATTTCCCCCTTGCCAAAGCGGAAGATTATCTTGAATCTGTGCCTCCCCTGTCCAGGCCACACCACCTTTAGTCTCAGGAGGACCCAGTGCCTCTGTGGCGGGTGTAAATCCTTTACCCCTATCCGTGTCTCAAACATATTGTACAAAGGGTGGATAACACTGAATATGAAAACTGTGATTATAGCTGAAGGATTCTGGTTTTGAAGAGAGCTGGAGGGTTTGTGTATAAGTAGAATAACCTCTTATCCTACTTATATAAAAGGTAAGGTGGTGACATTCAATTCGTGCTACTTTCCAAGGAATGCTGCAGACAAGGCAGCTCTGGCACGATTTCCAACAATATCCACCACCACAAGATTTAAAGGTCCTCGTGAAGGCGCACCTCGAATATTGAAACGTCAGAGGACACTGCGCGGGTGAAGAATAAAGTAATGCCTCTTAATTCGGCACATCTCCCATGCAAATGGAAGAACACAAGCAGCAGTAAGGTACGGAACTTGAGTAAGTCACGAGGTGGGCTCAGCATCACCAAAACCCCCCTTCCCAACTAAAAAGTCGGGAAGCAGGATTTTGAGGGGCTATTGTGGGGCCTGAAATTTGGCATCCCGGCCCACTTTGTGTTGAGGGCCCAAAGCCCAGGCCGAGGAGCCCTACTGCCGAGGACGTATGATAAAAGCCCCTTAGTGGCCCAAGAATGTGGCCGAGGACGATCTCACGCTCAATGTCTCACAAAGCGCCTGAAGAAAAGGACAAACTCAGTACAAGATCAGTACAACGAGAAAGCTGCCAACACCATAATGTGGAGCCCAGTGCCTGACAAGCCCATACTCATATCATGCTATCCAGCTTTTCCCAATCACTCTGATGTGAGGATTGACAAGACGCATAACCACCCCGACCAAGGAGAAACGGACACGTAGGTGAAGAATGGGAAGGAAATATTAGTATAAAAGGGAAGCTCGTAGCATTGACAAAGGGATCGGTCCAGGAACCAGGAGAAAGGAGAAGAAGGAACTCATAAAGAAGAGGGATGACAAGGACGAGACACTCCTCGGACTAATTCCGAGGAGATAGATCCTCACCATATCCGTGTAAGGCTTAGCCATACAGGCCAAACCCACCTTCATATGGGCTTCCATGAAAATCCCGACCGAACCGTCGCCCAACGACCAAAGCCCAGCCTTTCCAAACCCACTCTCTACAAATTGTATTGTTCGGGCCCTTTTACATACGAGCCCATCCTTGGGTCGTTAAAAATTGTGTCCTTACATTATAGATTCAAAATATTTTGCAATATTTTTACAAAATATTGACGTTACTAACCTCTTATTAGTTTTTATCTAGGCCTACCATTAATATCACTTTTTTCATTTACCAATAATTGCTCATTATATCAGCAGTTTGTAAAAATTTTGTAAAATAATTTGTATTTCTAGCATTATTCATATTACAATAGATAAACTACTGTTTATTTTTAATAATTATTTTTAAATTGATCTTTCCAATTATATCCTCTAAAATGATATCACAAAAAATACCCTTAAACTAACAATAATTCTAGAGATAAAAAGCTAAAAAAAGAAAAAAAATAATCAAGTGGCAATTTGTTGATTACTTATTAATGATAAAAACTATTGTTGACTTTTAACCAAATTTTTTTTGGTTGACTAACAAAACTCAAAATGGAAACCAGTGTCGTTTCTGTGACTTGTGAGAATTATTTTTTATTCTTTTATTGGTCTCTTTCACCCACATAAACTTTGTTTTAATTTTTTATTTAACAAGCTCTCACTCTCTTCTCTATTCCAATCTCCGCTCAACAATCTCCACCTTCATGGTTTGTTTGTTTTTATTTTTTAATTATCATTTTTATATTGATAAAAATATCATTTTTGTTCCTACATTTTCGACCAATTTCTATTTTGGTCCCTACGTTTTCTTTTTTTCATTTTTAGTCCCCAAAATAAAAAAAAATTGTTCTCGTTTTAGTCCCTACCGTTATCTTTATAACATAAATTGCATACATGGCAGACGGAGTGAATTGCTGGCATGCATGAAGTTAACATGGCCATTAGAATGATATTTTAAAAATGCCACATGAACATTTTAAATTTAAGAAAACCATGTCAAAAACTTTAATAAAAAAATTTAAAAAATTCATTCTAATTAAAATGAAATAATTTTTTTTTTTGGGTATGCTTTTCATTATTTTTTTCAAAAAGAACAGCCATGTTTGATGTTTTTCACCAAATCAGGACATATCCTATTGGCTAGTCCACTCATGATCAAACTCAGCAAATTCTAACACAACCAACACCGAAACCTCTAGCAACTCAAACTCATAAACCAGCAACCAACCAAAAATTTTGTTTATTTTGTTTGATTGTGTGCAAATAACTGTTACTTGGTGATATAACAAAAATTTTCTTATGAGAAAAACATCTTGATAATGTATGATTAAAAAAATAAAATAAAATAAAAACCCAATAGACATTCTATATTACGGTGATTTCTGATTTTATTTTTGTTTGACTCCAAATTACAGACACAACTTCAGTCGGGAACTCTATGTGGCTCAAAACCATCGACGAACCACTCTGTTTTTCAGCCTCTTCCTTCTCGAAAGATTGTTTTCATAAAAAGTAATAGCTAAAAGAAAAGAAACCAAAAGCTTGCTGTGTGGAGCATACAATTGGACTACCTCACCACAGAGCAAAGTTATCCTCTCAGACATCTACAGCTATTAGAGTGACATGAAAATTTTGATGCTACGAAACTTAATTTTGCATTTTGATTTATCATCAGTTGATGGCTATAATTTTTTTTTTTTTTTTTTTTCAATTTGTGTCATTTTTTGAAATATTATGAAGGAGAGTTATTAAGTAAAATTGACTCTTAATTCAATTCACATTATGCTTAGTATAACAAAAAATGAAGTCCTATTATTGGTTTGGTTTGTGGATTGAAATGTTGCGTTTGGTTCAGAATATTTATTTACGATTCCTTGGTTCTCTTAATTCTTAAAGCCTCAAACATTCCTACATGTAAATTTCTTAAAAATGAAAATTTAGCATAATCTAACAAAATATAAAAATAAAACATGTATAATTAATATGTTAATGTAGCTGGTAGCATCAATTATTTAGGTATCGTCCCCCCCCCCCCCCCCCCCCTTTTTTTTTTGAGAAGATCGTCCCCCTTTTTTTTTAAAGGGAGAAATTCATAAAACCCCATATCATTTTTTCATAAAACACCAAACCCCTAAAGTTTTTGAGTGGAATACTTATGTGGGGTTATTAATTTGTTATATGCATAAATCGCTTAACATTTATGAATAAAAGCAATGAATTGCACATGTATTAATATGGGTCCATATTATTTTCATATAAACCATTATTAGAGGGTGTTTTTTATTTTTATTTTTTACTACACTCAAAACTCCATGTGGTTTAAATGTTATATACTCAAAGCCTTGAAGAGGGTTAAGTGCTACACAATTAACCACTTATTTTTCACAAACTCTTACGCCATATTCTCTATTCTTTAAAGTTAGACCCAATTTGAATTTTTTTTTTTTTTTTTTTATCATTCACTTCTTTTTATTATTTTTTATTTTTATGAATTCAGAAATCTAAAAAAAATTTAAACTGCAAATACAACTAATTAAAAAAAAAAAGAAATTCAGAAATCTAACAAAATTTAAACTTTAAATACAACTAATTCAGAGCCAACATTAACAATATTAGAATAGATAAACTACTGTTTATTTTTAATAATTATTTTTAAATTGATATTTCCAAATATATCCTCTAAAATGATATCACAAAAAATACCCTTAAACTACCAATAATTCTAGAGATAAAAAACTAAAAAAAAAAAAAAATTATAATCAAGTGGCAAGTTGTTGACTTTTAGCCATTTTTTTTTGGTTGACTAACAAAACTCAAAATGGAAACCAGTGTCGTTTCTGTGACTTGTGAGAATTATTTTTTTATTCTTTTATTGATCTCTTTCCCCCACATAAACTTTGTTTTAATTTTTTATTTAACAAAAAACCATTTTTTATACATTTTTTTCCAATATGTATAAACAATCTCCACCTGAAACAACGTAACATGCTCTCACTCTCTCCGCTCAAACAATCTCCACCTTCATGGTTTGTTTGTTTTTATTTTTTTATTTTTTAATTATCATTTTTATATTGATTAAAATATCATTTTCGTTCCTATATTTTTGGCCAATTTCTATTTTGGTTCCTACGTTTTCTTTTTTCCATATTTAGTCCCCTAAAAAAAAAAAATTGTTCTCGTTTTAGTCCCTACTATTATCTTAGTAATATAAATTGCATACGTGGTAGACGGAGTGAATTGCTGGCATGTATAAAGCTAATGTGGCCATTAGAATGATAATTTTAAAATGCTACGTCAGCATTTTAAATTTAAGAAAACCATGTGAAAAACTTTAATAAAAAAATTTATAAAAATTTTCATTCTAATTAAAATGATTTTTTTTTTTTTTTTTTTTGGGTTTGCTTTCCATTATTTTTTTCAAAAAGAAGAGTCATGTTTTTCCCCAAATCAAGACATATCCTATTGGCTAGCCCACTCATGATCAAACTCAGCAAATTCTAACACAACCAACACTGAAACCTCTAGCAAATCAAACTCATAAACCAGCAACCAACCAATCTCCAGCAAACCCATAAACCCAAAAATTTTCTTGGGAAACAATCACACAAAATTAAAACCTAGATTATTCAACTTAAAAAAAATTCATAAATCCCAAAGCTCCAAAGTACCAAATCAATCAAAAACACAACTAACCCAAGCAAAAAAATCTCAACAACAGTCAAACAATTCAGCTCACAACAGCAACAACGAAACCCAGATCTCAAACCCAAGTCAACTCTCACCCATTAAAACCATATCCCAAAATCACAACTTGAGAGAGAGAGAGAGAGAGAGAGAGAGAGAGAGAGAGAGATTCAAACGTTTTTTATGTTGTGTTTAAAAATTTGTAAATTTTCGTGATGTTGTGTTTGGTTGCCAAGAAAATTAAAGAAAAGTTGAGAAAGTTACTATAAACTTTTTTTCATAATCTCTAAAACTGAAATGTTTTTTTTTTTTTTTAAATTTAAATTGATATATTGAGAATTCTTTTATTTTTATATTAAAAAGTTGATGTACATTTTTTAAATTCCAGATAATTTTTTAATATTGTTATAATGGTCATACCATGTATGCAATTTTCATTAGTGAGATGATGGTAGGGACTAAAATGAGACTGATTTTTTAATTTTGGAGGATAAAAATAAAAAAGCAAAAAAGTAAGGATCAAAAAGAAAATTGGCCGAAAATATAAGGAACAAAATGTTATTTCTGCCTTTTATGTTTTAGATCATATGTTCTTATCTTGTTCTAATTTGTATCAGAGTTTTTTTTTTTTTTTTTTCCTTTTTTTTTTCAAAAGGTTTAGCCGTTTATAGTTTATATTATAACAATTCATTATAATTGATTCTTTAATCTCTATGGGGTTCCTTTATTTTTGTTGGTTTTTTTTTTTTTTTTTGGTGGAGGGGGGGGGGGGGGGGGTGGGGAATCGTTGTGAAAAATTGAGAAATATGAGAAAGGGAGTATTCCTGCCACATGACCCAAAGTACCCTTAATCTTATTAAGCCGGCCATTTTAAAAAACAAATAAAAAATAGAAACTGATCGTTCAAAACTTCAAAAAAAGTTATAGTTAATACTTAATATCGTTAGACAAAGATGTACAACGAATTAGCAGGTTGGCAAAGAGTATTAAAGGAAATGTTAAGTGTTAACACATAATAGCGTCATTTTTGGGTGAACTTAGATTGCCAACCATTGTGAATACACTTTGATTTCCTATCCAAAACTCTTCTTATGTCCACATTCTTTCAACAACAAGATCATTATCTTTATCTCCATAATTTTAGTATATTTGTTATGTCTACTTCCTAATTCATAGAGGGATGTCCTCATTATTTCTTCACAATTACCATTGTCATAATTAGCAGAAATTGATTTATCCTACCAACGCCATCAAAAGGATGCCAATCATGCAAGGATGAATTGACTAATTATGGGACCTTAAGTCGTCATTTTTTCAAGAAATTTTTACGCTTTCTTTTAGCTAAATAAATCTTCTGCACCTTCACACACAGTAACACCATATAAAAAGCTCAAACACCAGAGCAGAGCAGAAATGAGTGAGGAACTCTTGACTTAGTTACCCATTCCTAAGGTATGGCTTCAAATATCAGATTATATATTTATATATATTGCAAATTTGAAATTTGGTTGAAGAGAAAAGGTTTTCTTTAATTGCTGTCTTGTATTTGGATTTTTTTTAATAATTCTAATTTATAAGATTTTTTTTAGGACTAATGAAAAACTTTGAGGGCCAAACTATAAATCTTTAAGGTTTAAAAGTCTGAAAACTTGTAACACACACGACCATAAAACTATACAGCTTCTAACTTCTAAGGCTGCACCGACATATTCATTTTTTTTTTTTTTTTTTGAAAGAGTTTCAACCTATGACGTATGCTCTTGATGATAGTTATTTATCATTAAACCAAGATACTAATTAGTTTTTGATGTAGGTGGCAAATTGAAATCCAGATCTCTTATTCAATTATCAGAGACTTTACTAATTGAACTAATTGGAATCTACAAATAGAATTTTCTTCTCTTTTATTTTTTTTAATTTTTTTCTATTTTTTATTGCACAAGAGTGAAAAATATAGTATGATTTTTTTTTTTTTAATTTTTTTTTTTTTTTGTGTGTATGTGTGTGAAGAGAGAACAATGGAAAGTGAATCTGTAGGTGTAACAGTCTGTAGTGTCACAACTATAGCGGTAATAGTCACAATAATAATTCTAGTATTTTTGTCACTGGCAATCACAGTAGCAATGCTGATTGCATCAAGATTTTTGGTTTGTGTTTCCAGAACAACGTAGATAATCATAATCCTATGAAGAAGAGCGTTAGCATGGGAAATCCGAGCTCGGAAAAGGTCGAGAACAATGATAGCGAAGATGATGCTGAGGATCTCGCTGATGGCGTTAGTCAACGTAAGGGTGTTCTTGAGAGAACGAAGAGTTTAATTATATATACATAATATTATGTCCAATTCGCTTTTTAGTTTTTATATATTGTGTTCGATATTATTAGTTCTTCTGTTAGTGTTCCTATTTGTAAGTTAATTTTTGTGTGTGTTTCGATTGATTTCGATTTATAAGTACATCTTGTGTTTTGTGTAAGTGAGACTTGTTTGTTTCTTTATTTTCTTAAAAAGAAATTTATATTTAAATGATTATGGTTTGGCAATCTATATATTTGCTTGTTTTTTAAAAATAGTACTTTCAATTCATTAAAAGAAAAACTACTTTCAGTTTTAATTTGGTTTTGGTTTACTTATTTATATTTTTGGGTGGATGTTTTTTTTTTTTAATTTATATTTAAAGGATTATGGTTTCGCAATCTTAATATTTTCTTGTTCTATAAAAATAGTTTACTTATTTATCTTTTTCTATTTTTTTAAATATTAGAAATTGGCAATCTATATTTGCCTATTACTTACTAATTTTTACTACTTTAATTCATAAAATAAAAAATATATTTTAATTTTAATTTCTGATGGAATTCATCACTGCTTTTCCTTATAGTATTGGTTTCGTTGGGTGAATGGATCTTCAGTAAAACATTTTTATATGAGAAATTATAATTTTAGATGGGATTTGTTTTATTGTGGTATTTTGTCCGATATATTTTAGAATGAATCTGATTTCCAAGTTTCATGACTACATACAGGTTATGATTGCATATGAACATACTTTAATTTCTAGATTGATTTGTGGAGAGTAAAATTGACTAGCATTTATTAAACTATTCATAAATTTAAATTTATTAATTTAAATTCTTATGTATATATCCACGCTTGTAGCACAACAACGGTTGACCCCATCAAATTCCTTTTTTTCCCCCTAAAGAAAAAAACTGAAAATGAAAAAGAAATCTTGTGTCAATCTGGTGTTTACTAAAAAGAAGTTAGGCCCCATCAAATTCCTTTATTTTTTTTTTCTAAAAAAACTGAAAAAGAAAAAGAAATCTTGTGTTAATTTGGTGTTTACTAAAAAGAAGTTAGTGTTGAACATAAATGTTTGTAGTAGTTTGTAAAATACTTTGTAATGTACTTTGTTGATTATTTGTTCAGGGAAGCGATGGACTGAAGAAGAGCACAAAATATTCCTAATTGGTTTGAAGAAGCTTGGAAGAGGTGATTGGAAAGGAATTTCACAGAAGTTTGTTACCACCAGGTCCCCATCCCAGGTTGCTAGTCATGCTCAGAAATATTTTTTGCGAAAAGCTGCAATCGATAAGAAGAAACCTAGATCAAGTGTATTCGACGTATCTCTAAATGAAACTGTAATATTTCTCTCCCTCTCCCTTCTCCTCTCTTGCTCTCTCACACACATATTTCATAGATGTGACTATAATCATGCACTTACAGGAACTAGCTCCAAAGGATTTTTCAGTTTCACATATGGAGAAAAGTGATACTAAAACGTCGTCATTAGGGGTATAACTCCATCCATCTCCAAATTTTTATACACAAACATATATATATATATATATATATATATATATATATATAGTGTAAAACAAGATGTTATTTGACTTATTTCTTATGGCTTCTACTGGAATAGGCTAGTAGCTCTCAAGCTTTGGCATTGGTGAACCGATACCCACATGTCTCCATGCATATTCCATCACTTGCTCAAATGCGGCCCCCAGTATTTGGTGCTCCAAATTACCATTCGATTCCTTCCATTGTAAGAAACAATTTGATTTTTGCTACATTTAATTTTGTTGCATTGATAATTTGTTAGTAAAATAAAAAATGATTTAAACTGTGTTTAATTTCACAGCATAGTAGGGCTTCAATAAATGCAACAATGTCGTTGAACTTGAAATTGGACATCCTCATACCTACTCCAGAGCAAAGATATCCTCTCAGGCGTCAAGAGCCGTGACATGAAATTATTTGATGGATTGAAGCTTATTTTTGCATTTTGATCTATCAGTTGATGGCTATACTTCTTCTTCTTCTTTTTTTTTTTTTTTTTTTTTTAATCTTCTTTTTGGGAGATATATAGTAGAAATTTCATTTAAGAAATGAAACGTGTACAAATAGTATTGATCACATTTCTAATGATATATATATTTTAAACTTTGAGATATATTACTGTTTGTTTTTAGACCTCTTAAAACACAACTAGATTAATCTAGTTAATTAGTCAAGTGATTATTTAGTCAAATTATCAAATCTAGGTTAACACACATATATCATATTATTGTAAAGTGCGGAAAATAAAGAACACAACAATATGATAACCCAAGAAAATCAAACCGGTAAAAAATCTGGAGAGGATTTAACCTAGCTATCCTCAAGGTAAAACCGAATCCACTATGAAAGAATTGAAGTTTACACAATAGCGACTTAGACCACTAACATCATATTGCTACCTCGAGTAAGAAACTTACTACCACGACCACGTGACAGCTCCGAGTCCACGGACTACTTCTTTTTTGGATTCCCAGCAAGTACAAGCACTCCTGCTTGTGTATCTTTAAGCTCTTGAAACAGCAACTGAATTGATCATCAAGTTCTTGACATAATCTTGAATCTTGGAAACCCTAAGTATATGTGAAGGCAACCACCTCTAGATCTCACAAAAGATTCACACACACAGCATAAAGAGTAACCTAAAACGTGGCTAGGGTTTTCCCTTTTATACTTAGGGCAAAACATAAAACCCTATACGTCAAACGAGCTTGGGCTGAGTTGGAAATTCTGCAGAAAAAACAATCTGCACGACTTTCGATTAATCGAGTCTAATTCTCGATCGATCGAGCCAGGCAGATTTACACAGTAAATCTTGCAGCAACTCGATTCTAACTTTACATAAAAGCATATACTTTGAGCAAGTCTAAACAAGACTAAAATGTTTTGATCATGATTTGCCAATATTACAAAATAGAGTTTTAATACATTAGTTCCTAATTCCTTAGAACCTAACAATTACACTATTTGCCTTCATTTTCTTTTCCTCTTTTGCAATAAATAAACATGTGGCAAAGCCACCAATTTTACATCAATTATTGCTAATTATATCAGTCTGCAAGGTAATATGACCTACACCATTTTCTTTAATTAAGTAGGTGTCAATCTTAGTTAATGTATTCTCTGTCTTGTTTATCTTAGAGGCTTGGAAAAAAGAGAAAAATATATTTTATAAACTCAATTCATTTTATATTTTCATATTTTCGATGTTGAAAGATTAATATAAGTAACATCCAAAACATTGATACCCCTTTGCAAAAAATGTTCATCTAATTTTATTAGATATAAGGTGGGAAGTATATATTAATTACCTGAATGGCATATATAAAAGATTGGCTTATATTACTACCCACAAATTAAACAGAGATTCCGGCATAGAAATTAAGATAATGCTTTAATATTCCGTATATAATTATACATTTTAAAATTTAGATAATGTGAAAAAATAAATAAAAATTGACCATTTAATAAGACAACCAAAACGCTTGCACACATATGTTTATACATAAATTTTTACAATACACATGGCGTGAAAGACACAGAAGATGAAAGAGTACCTAATAGAGAAACGGAACCATTGATTCTTCAGAATCCGGGAATACAACTATGTTCATATACGCGATATATAATACACTACAATTAGTCCAAAATTTTAAACAAAAACTTAGATGATTAGTCTGAAAAAAATATTGAGTTTAACTTATTAACAAGAATATATACTAAGTATTTTTACTTAAAAAAAAAAAAAAATTATGAGAGGGAGTTATTAAGTAAATGACAAAATTTAGCTATAAATTGATTGTAGCTTATTTTATTTTATTTTATTTTTTATTTTTAAGGAAAAATTTATTGTAGATTAAGACTACAACATTACTACATATTTTGAAGATCTTATTATTGAACTGTATATTTTTTACGTTCTTAATACATGTCAAATTTTTTTTGTTTATCTCACATTGGTTGTGTGTTAGAGTTTTAGTCTTATAACCTCAGGCTACTACTATAAAGATTAGGCAATTTTGTAGTGGTACTCTGATTATATAATATAGGAAAAAATTTATGTACAGTACCTTAAGAACAGCACCTAAGTATTGTACCTAAATCTTGTTTTATAATATATTATAAGCCTGTTTAAAGAAACTTTATATACTATTTTTGTGTTTGTGTGTTCTAATAATTATTACTGTTTTCTCAAATTTTTTTTTTTTTGCTAATCGGATATTATTAACTATATTTTATGCATTATTTTAAACTACAAAAACTTGCAATTTTAACAAATTTTGATGACATAACTATTGATCTTAAATTTTCTAGAAATTTTGCAAGAAAGGAGGATATAAGATGAAAAAAATATATAATCTAATAGTGGGTTTGTCAAAATTCACCTCCAATAAAAAGATATTGAGTAAGATTGTAGCTGGACAACAACCAATTTTGTAACTAAATTTTGTCCTTAAATAAAATTTACATATAATTTATTTTTTTAATTAAAAAATAGACAAAATTTAACTACAAATTTGGTTGTAGTTTCAGGCTATAACTTTACTCAATATCTTTTTATTAGAGGTGAATTTTGACAAATCTACCATTAGATTACATCTTTTTTCATATATCCTTCATGCTTGCAAAATGTTTAGAAAATTAAAGATTAATAGCTATGTCATCAATAAATTATTTAAATTGCAAGTTTTTGTAGTTTAAAATTATGCATAAAATATAAGCTTATAGATTATATAATAAATAAGATCCGATTGACACAAAATTTGACTTGTATATTCTTGACACTCTTAATTAATATACATATCGATTTTCAATCCAACAATTAGATTTTCATGTATATTAAGAGTGTCAAGAATATATAATCCAACAGTTAGATTTTCAAAATATGTAGAATTATTTATTTTATTGAGTAAAGTTGTAGTATTAGACTACAACTATTTTTGTAACTAAACTTTGTTTTTAAAAAATATAAGAGAATGTGAGGATTGTGAGAATGGAGGAAGGGATGTTTCGTCCCTTGACAAATATATATATTCAATTCACGTTTAGTTTAGTATAACAAAAAATGAATTTATATTATTGGTTTGCGCATTACTGGGTTGTGTTTGGTTCAAAGTCGTCGATTATGATTCCTTAGAATCCTCTTAGATACCCAAACATTCTTACATGTAATTACAAATAGTTCAAGAGAATTCATATGCCCAAGGGCCTAGATTCTCATTTTAAGGGTTTATGGATTCCCTTCTTAAAATTAAGGTGGATATCCACACACTCATAGGTTTGAAAAGTTCTATTTTTTAAGTAATAATTATACCCCCTATTTAACATACCCTTTTATTAATGGGTGTTAATTGTATTTTTGCTAAAATAAAAATCATTTATTTAAGATTAACCTTTGGGTCAGGTGAGATAGGTGCTTAATATTTTCGGAATCACTAGAATGTCTATTTTTAAATATAATATCTAAAGTATTTGTTTGTTGTAAGTTCTAATTAGCTCAATTGACAAATCATTTATTGAGTAAGAGATTTGAAGTTCAAACTATGCCTATACCAAAACCAATTTATGTCTAAAGAAAAATTATCGTGAATCAAACATCATATGATAAAGTTATATCATATCGATCTATAAGAAAACAACTAAGGTGCTTCTTGTCTTGCTCTTTATGGACTTATATGGACTTACTTAAATACTATAAGAGTTGAATTTAAGTTGCCCCTTCTGTCACTTTTAAAAATATTAGATCACTTAAAATTTTAAAATTTAAAAATCCTTCTGTCAGATTACATGTTTTTGATGATTCAATCTAAACCTCATCTTGTATGTATAATTAAAAATTGAATAATTTAAACATTTGATAGATGAAATAGTCATTGATCTTTGATCATCTTAAAATTTTGCAAGTAATTTAAGTATAAAAAAGAAGAAGTAATTTAACGATGGATTTGTCAGAATTCGTATTCAAATTTGCATTCAATAAAAATAAAAATTTAGTTGTGTAATATTGCTTAAAGTTAAGATAAATATAACTTACACTTAATTTTACTATGAATGTGAACACAAATGTTAGTTATTCAAAAAAAAAAAAAAAATTGATAATAATCCTTTTGGTTTAGTCTAGAAGTTTTGTTTGCAAGTTATTAAGATTAGCTATTTAAAAAAAATCTAAATTGATTTCAAACTCAATGAATTAACTTATTACTTCCATATCAGTGATTCTTAGATGGAATTATAAACTTTTATTTTAATTGACATACTTACCATAGGATGAAAAAGAAAATTAGAAAAAAAAATTAATTTTTTTCATAAAAAGGAATTAGCGCAATTTAATCAAATTTGCATATAAAACACGTATAATGAATATCATAACATGTTAACGCAGCAAAATTTTTTATGTATTGTCCCATAATTACTTTAAAAAAAATTAAGATAGGAAAAAAAAGACATAAAAACCCCATGTTGTTTTTTCACAAAACACAAAATCCTTAAAAGTTTTGAGTGGAATAATTATGTGGTATTGTTATATATATAAATTGTTAAACATTTGTGAAAACATGCAGTGAAATTGCTCATGTGTTGATACATGCTCATAATATTTTCACATAAACCACTATCATAGGGGTGTTTTTAATTACACCCAAAACTCCCATGAGGTTTAAGTGTTATACCAAATACTTGAAGGTGGTTTAGTGTTACATAATTAATCATTTACACATAAAACAATACCACATTGAGGTTTTGTATATTTTTCTTAAGGATAATATGAGCTTAATGATTGTTTAATTAATACATGTAAGTGTCTTCCTCAAAAAAAATTTAATACATGTAAGTGCATACTAATATTTTGTTAAATAAATATGATAGTTCTTCTAAAATAAAAGGAATAAATATGATAGCATTATTCTTCAAAATTTTGGTTAAATTTTAGCTAAATTTTTTTTTCGTCATTAGTTATTTTATTTTTCACAAACTCTAACACCATATTATCTATTCTTTTTCTTAGACTCACTTTTAAATATTTTTTTATCATTCTTTTTTTTTTTTTTTCTTTTCTCTTTTTTTGAATAAGAGAAATTCATAAATCTCTCAAAGTTTAAACTTTAAATACAATCTATCAAGAGCCAACATTAACAATGCTGCAATACATAAACTACAGAGGCAGTATTAAAATAAAAATATCAAATGACAAGTTATTATGATAAGTTAAAAGCAATGTTGGTAATAAATCAAGAATAGAATAAATAAAGTAATTTGTCAACTTAACTGTTATCAAATTTTTTTTTTTTTAAACTAACAACTCATTTTTAATTTGTCAAGTCAATTGTTGCAAAAAATATTATAAAGAATTATTAACTAGTAACCCAAAAAGCAAGCAATTATTGTTATTATCACTCGTGAGGACAAGTTTTTTATTCCTTTTATTTGTCTCTTTCCCCACATAAACTTTTCTTTTTAAACAAAAACCTTTTTTTGAATTCTGATACCCCTTTTCAAACATCAAACACCTCAAACAACAAGCCTCTCTCTCATCTACTCCAATATTTGCTCAAGAATCTCCACCCTTATCTTTTTATATTTATCGTTTTTATTTTTTAGATCATATTTCTAATTAATGCTTTTCTAATTTGTTACCGAGTTCATTTTTGTTGGTTTCTAATTTTCGTATTTTTACTAAAAAAAAAAACAAAACTGAACTTCTTATTATACACGTCTTGTTCACTAAATGTGGGGAATATCCCTTTAAAGTTACCTTAATCTTATTAAGCCGGAAAATTGTGGAAAAAAAAAAAAATCTTTTGACAAAGCTAGTTTATGCCTAATTCAACCAATTAGCAGGTTGGCAAGAGTATTAAAGGAAATGTTATTTTATATATATATTTTTTCCTGAAATAGAATTTTATTCTAATCTAATTTATTACCAATATTTCGCCGTTAACACATAATAGCGTCATTTTTCATTTTTGGGTAAGCTTTTTTTCTTGAGAAACCATTTTTGGGTGAATACAGCCAAATTAATTGCCAACAATAATGTGAACAAACTTTGATTTCCTATCAATGTCTTGTTAATGTCGACATTCTTTCAACACTTTCTGAATAAGTTTTCAAGTAATCCAGTTTCCTATTTTTTTTACAACGAATCCTACGTCCATAATTTTAGTATTTGTTAGTTGTGACTACTTCAAATACGGTTTCCTCATATTACCTTCACGTTTAAAAAAAGCACATTATCAGAAATTACAAATTTGCTTCCTAATTCATAGAGGAATGACCACATTATTTCTTCACCATTAGCAATGTAATTAGCAGAGATTGATTTATTCTTCGAACGCCATCAAAGTTATCCAAATCTTGCATGTACAAATTGACCAATTTAACCCTGTCATTTCTCATCAATACACACACACAACACAAACAAAAATGAAACCCAGATACCCTCTTTTCGTAATCTTACATCTAACCTATTTCCCAACATTGCTTTCCCTATTTTCTTTTCCAAATGTCATGACAATTCAAGCTAACTAAACAAAGCATCACAGTCAAATTATGGGTAACACAAGTCGTCATTTTTTTTTTTCACTTTCAAGTTTACACATTAACACACAAATACACACTATATTAAGACCTCTCTTTCCCTCGTACCCTTTTCATGCTCCTCTCTAATTCCTTGGCCTTTCTCTAACAAACACTACAATGGCCAAGTTTCAACAACTCCTCATCACACTTTTTTGCATTCTCTTCCTACTCCCATCTTCGGTTTTTGGAGAGTGCACTTGTGATGAGGAGGATGAAGTAGAAGACAAGTCCCAAGCTCTCAAATATAAAATAGTTGCTTTTGTTTCCATACTTCTAGCGAGTGCACTTGGGGTTTGTATTCCACTACTTGGAAGGACGGTACCAGCTTTGCGACCCGAGAAGGAAATCTTCTTCCTAATCAAGGCTTTTGCTGCCGGCGTGATATTGTCAACCGGGTTCATCCATGTACTTCCCGATGCTTTCGAGAGCTTGACATCGCCATGTCTGAGTGAGAGCCCGTGGCAGGATTTTCCATTCACGGGATTCGTGGCGATGATGAGTGCAATTGGAACTTTAATGGTTGATACCATGGCGACTTCTTATTACAAGAAGTCTCAATCGGACAAGGTTCAGCAGGAGATTAGAGATTCGGAGAAGGAAGGAGAACAGGAGGGTCCCTTACACGCTCATACGCATACAACTCATGGTCATTCTCATGGTTCAGCTACTTTGCTTCTCAATTCGGCAACATCAGACCTTATGAGGCATCGTGTCATAACGCAGGTAGTTTATGGTAACGTTTTTGGATTTGTTTGCACAATGCAAATTAAATTAGTGGCATATTTAGTTATGTAGTTTAATATTTTAAACTATGAAGTGGTGGTACTAATGGTGAAATATTGATTTTGAGATCATGGAATAATTTCTTCTCAAAAAAGAAAAAAAAGAAAAAGAAAAGAAAAAGAGGGATCATGGAAGAATTAAGGTTATATTTGGTAGCAATTTTGTTTTCTATTTTCAAAAACTTGTTTTTGGGAATATAAATAAAAAAAAAAAATTCTTGTATTTTTAAATAAAAAACATATTTGATTAGTTGAAATTAAAATAATAATTTTTTGAATAAAAAAATTGAAAGTACTAAAATATGTTGTTATTAGAATTTGAACTTTAATGCAAACTCATTAAATGAGATAGATTTATTAAATTAAATACATGTTATCATTGACTTTTAAAATTAAAAACTGAAAATAGCATTTTGCATGTTTTCAGTTTCCTTCACAAATTGAGTTTTGAAAACAATTTTTGTTTTCTGTTCATTTTAGGTTACCAAACAAGTTTTTTAGTCTTAAAAATAAAAAATTGTTTCTGGAAACAGAAAATAATGAGAAAAAACAATTATCAAACATACTCTAAGTGTTTAATTAAGCATGTGATTATATCAGGTTTTGGAGTTGGGGATTGTGGTACATTCAGTCATAATTGGAATTTCTGTGGGTGCTTCTATGAATCCCGAAACAATAAAGCCTCTTGTAGGTGCATTGACCTTCCATCAGTTTTTTGAGGGCATGGGACTTGGTGGATGCATCACTCAGGTAATATCACCATGTATATATTACCTATTTATTGTTTTCAAAATTATAAAATCTATACTAATTATTTGTTTTAAAGAAACACAGTCTTATTCGGACTGTATTGTTCTTTGATTGACTTTCATCCAATTTTTGAATAAGTTCGTTTGTTAAAATTTTCAGCTCATATTTGGTAGGAAGTATTTTTCAATTGTTTCACAAAATGCCTTAGTTTTTTTTTTTTTTTTTTTTTTTTTTGGGAAAGGGCCTTAGTTTAAGTTTTCATAAAACTTTTATGAGTCTAATTTATTCTAATTAGTCTTGGATAAATAATTATATGAATGTGTTATATTTTTATGATATGATTAACTTAGTTTAGATTAAGATTAATTATGATTAGTTTTGTTGATAATTAAATTAAATGATGCTAGTATATACTCTCTTTTATTTAATTTGAATTTTATCTTATACAACTTCAGTTCTAGTCAATGAATACATTAAAATATCTATCATGATTTTCTAAATTTCAAATTGGTTTTTTTTTAGAAAACAAGTTTCAAATGGCTAGCTAGTCTGACTAAACAACTAAAAATTAGTATGTCCATAACTCATACAAGTTTTGCACGTGACCAGTGAATATGCTTTAAGAATAGTATGTATGCTAGGTTAGCTTTCTTCCCAAATACCTTAGTTGCTTGTTAATCTGTTTAGTGCATTGTTTATGACTGCATTAGTTGGTTTATTAAATCATTCTGTATAACATGCACTTGTGCGTTTATAGGCAAAATTCAAGAGCAAAGCTGTTGCAATTATGTCACTATTCTTCTCCCTTACAACCCCAGTTGGGATTGTAATTGGACTAGCAATATCTAGTGTTTACAGTGAGAGCAGCCCAACTGCTCTAATAGTTCAAGGGATTTTTGATTCGGCATCAGCAGGGATCTTAATCTATATGGCGCTTGTGGATCTTCTTGCGGCGGATTTTATGAGCGAAAGGATGCAAAACAATGGAAGGCTTCAAATAGGAGCAAACGTAGCACTTCTTCTTGGGACTGGTCTTATGACTCTCTTGGCCAAATGGGCTTAATGTTGTCTTAATGTCCTGTGAAATATTGTGTAATACCTTTGTATAACCATGAGTAATGTTCTCAATCCTTCTCAATTTCCTGAGAACATAAAATTTTGCCGTAGGTTCTCATTAAGATAAGGTCACATCAAGCTCTTGAAACCATCTGGAAGTACATGAATGGATTTTTGATAGATAATATCACATCAAACCGTCAACAAAGGCCTTGATCATGAATAAGATGTCCTTCTAGTTCTTGGGACGTAATAGCAGCAAGTTTATTTGAGAGCTCTTGTTCCTTGTCACATTCTTCATCCTCTTTGTTCCTTACACCATATGCAAAATTGTAAGAACCTTTCATTGCATGCAACCAATATGAAATTTGTGATTTTTATTTTTTTAAATTGTAGAAGATAAAATTATTAGAAAAGAAGTTAAGTACAACCGAACTTGTCTTTCATGAAAAAAGAAAAAAGAAAAAAAATAAACAGGGGTTCTACCCCGTGGAGAAACTAGAGAACCAAGCCATCCTCATTTAATGGTTCTCCAACCTAGACCAGGCGAACAGGTTGTGTTGATTGAGTTTTGGTTCAATCTAGCCGAGTTCGGGTCAAATTGAGTTCAAGTGAAAAATAGGTAATCCAAAACGGATTGTAAAACATATGACCATATTTGGTCTTTTGAGGGTCGGATCAATCGAGTATAATCCAAATTTTTTTTCATATACAAAAAATAAATATATAAATTATACAAGAACAGATAATTAAGATACTAAAAATTATATAAAGTTAAATAACACAGTAATCCAGCAAAGAAAGGAAAGTGAAAAGAACAGAACTTGGAAAAGAAATTTGATAATATTTGTTTTTGTCTTCCTTTTTATATGTATAACAATATATATATATATATATATATATATATATATATATATATATATATATATAAATACCAAAAAAATAAAAGTTAAATTTTACATTAATTTTTAAGTTTATACATCCAAAGTTCATCAAGATTAAATTGAAACCTTGAGCCTCGACCAAGTGAAGCCCCTTTTGTAAAAATGTTAGTCTAATTTTATTGGATGCAAGGTGGGAAGTATATTGCCTGAATGGCATACATAGAAGTCAACAATATGGTTAATGGGCTTATATTACTACTGAGTCCCGACCAATTAAAAAAGAGATGGAAGTTAAAGCTACCAACCAAGACCTGACACATATTTTTCTTGGTGCCTTTCTTGATTTTTACTTTTTAATGCATCCATGGAGAGAGAGAACGGAATTTTTTTACAAGTAACACTTGAATTTTAAGTGAGACTTTTTTTTTTTTTTGTTTTTTTTTTGTTTTACGTATTGTCTTCAGTTGGATATTCTAATAGCATCTTTGTTGTTAGAGCATCCACATCCGGATCTTATATCCCATCTTATTTTACCATCCCAAAAACCTACTTTATCAATTATACAATACCATTTTACAATACACCCAACATCCCAACTTTTATTTTCCTATTCTACTCATTAAAATAATATTTTTACACAATAAAATAATATAAATTCTACAATAAAATAATATTTAAATTTTATCTATCACTCCTCTCTCTCTGAGTATCTGTCCCTCTCTCAACAACCAAACAACCCAATTATCACCGCACCACCACCACCATGCCTACCACGCCACCATGCCCACTGCCCACCAAATCCCACCGGAACCAAAAACCCAAACTAAGGAAAAAAAAAAAAAAACCACCAGATCACTGCCACATCCAACCCATCTGAACCCAAAAGATAAAAATCAATCCATGCCTCACTGCAAAACCCACACAAAACCCACACAAAACCCAGATCGGCGAAACCATTTGACCCACGGCGCCACCAGATTAACGCCGCCACCAACGCCGCCAACATCACACCACATCCAGCCCATCATCAGCGATCTTGAGCGGTCCATCATCGGCGACATTGGCAACCCACCAATCTCCACCGATCCAAACCCACGCCACCACCTGACCCATGATTCACCGATACACCGATCCACCGATCTCCATGCCGTGACCACGAACCAAACCCAGCTATAGTGCAAGCCTTGAACGAGAAAGAGAGATGTGAGATGAGAGAAAGAGTGAGGAAGGAATCCATAACAAACCCATTGGAATTTATAGCAGACTGATCTGAGATTTTTTTTTTTTTTTTTATATGGAAACAAACTGATCTGAGATAGAGTAAAGAGCAGAACGAGAGGAGGAAGAGAGAGAAAAGAAAGAGAAATAACGAGAGAGGAGAGAGAAATTCCCGGGTTAAATGAGAGAGGAGAGAGAAATGAGAGTATTAAAAAAATTTTTTTTTTTATAACATTCAGCTACAGTACCATCTTACATTTGAGATGGTACTGTAGCTAAATCCCAAATTTGGAATTGGCATATTCATATAGCCTTCCCATTGTTGAGTAGTTTTGGGGCTTAAATGCCAAATGTTCCTAAAATTTGGCATATAGAAGCCCCACTGCTGATGCTCTTACTGCTTTCAAATCCTTCAGCTTCTATTGGAATGAGCCATAATAGTTCTTGTTCCATCCACCATAGCTAGATGATGACGAATAGCTGACTCAATCTGACCCACGACAGTCTCAATAGGGTGTTGAGCATGGTTAGGCCTGCCTCCTCAACCAATGCTGTCGTAGCTACATTTGAATCAATAAGCTCACAGAAAGATATTTGTTTGGGGTTCCTCTGCGCATTGGAATGCTTCCTTGCTTGATATTTAAGTTTTGGGTGTTTCCTTTTAGGTACTATTAGAGCAATTTCGGGATGAGTTTAGAGTGATATTCATCGGGATGAGCTTCAACCCTTTTGGCTTTACTTCACTGACCTCTGCTTCTTTGAAGTTTTCTCTTATGCATTTAAATGGCAGCCATCATTTCAACCTTTCATCCTTTGAGTCTCTTATATATGAAACCACAAGCAAATATATAATAAATAAATAAGCACAAACCTCTCGCCTTTATTCGTTGTAATCACCATAATTTTTTACATCTAGTATGTAGTGCTACATATTATTTCATCCCCTCCCCTCTCAAAAACCATAAATGACAGACATGTACAATAGACATGAGTGACAAGCGGATACAAATTCTTATGCATGAAGGAAAGATTGCTTGAACAAATTTATTTATTTATTTTTGGTAATTCAGCTTTTATATTCATTGAAACAAACACATACTACAACGGGAAATTCCAAAATAAACCAGCATAGGGAAACCTCCCTGCTACAGCAACCAAAAAACAAAACTATAAAACCAAAGCAAGCCAAAACAAATGGCAAAGCAAAACACAGTAATAACTGCACTAACAACTAAACAAAACATCTATAAAGCATACAAAAAGTTTCTGTATCCCCTACTTTTTTTCCTTTGCTGGCTTTTGGTTGCCTAATTCCAAAATTCTTCAAAAACCAATCATGTTTCCTAGTGATCACTATGTGTCCAATAACCACTCCAATTATAAAACCGCTTCCATACCCTATCACAACAATTTTCCAATCAAATTCAATTAAAGATCCCGACTCCTGATTATCTATGGAGGCTGAAAGAGGTGGTAAAAAGGCTTTAGCACCTTCACATTTTCTTGATAATTGGTTTCCACATAATCCTAAATTTCCTTCAAATGAATTGTTTAGGAAGGTATCAAATTGGTTCCCTCTCGGTACAGGTCCGGTGAAGTTGTTATAAGACACATTAAAGAATGAAAGGAAATTGAGTTGTGCTAGTTGCTGAGGGATCTCTCCTGAGAGTTTGTTTAAAGAAAGGTCTAAGGACTCTAGCTGTGTTAGGTTTCCCATGGCTGATGGGATGTGACCTGAGAGTAAGTTGTTGGAAAGGTCGAGTGCAATAAGCCCCTTCAACGTCCCAATGGATTCTGGAACCTCACCTTCAAATCTGTTACCTGAGAAGTCCAAGAGCGCAAGGACTGCTATGATCTTGGGGTATTCTGTCCTCAAACCTTTGTTCTTAACTATTATTGAGTAGTCATAATACTCACGCACCATCATTGGGAAACTTAAATAAGCAGGCATCTTGTTAGTTAGCCCCATATCGTAACTGATGTCTGCTTGCAAGTAAGCCAATTGCTCTGCATCTGTAATTTTCATGGAATTGAAGCTATTGAAGTACTCAGAAGGCAAATTACCAACAAGATCATTATAAGACAGATCAATGATGCGCAATTTAGGGAAGGTAGACTTGAAGTAAGGACTTTCAATGGCACCATGGAATTTATTAAATCGTAGAATGAGAATCTTCAATTCAGGAAGAGTCCCCAACCAAACGGGGAAAGTATCATTAATTTGATTGTGTCCGAGATCAAGAATCTCCAACATTGCACACTTTGACATTGATCTTGGGATCAGCCCCTTCAACTTGTTTTGGCCCAAGTTAATCATCCTTAATTTACTCCCATGTGTCCAAGTTTGAGGAATGGTGCCATGAAAGTTGTTGCTTCCTAAATTCAGTATTGACAGAGAATTGCTCAAGTTTCCCAAACATTCTGGAATTTGGCCACTTAAGTTGTTCTTAGACAAATCAAGAACTTGAAGCAAAGTTTGATTGCAAATCAATGGTGGGATTTCTCCTGTCATTGAGTTGTTTGAGATTATATAAGAAACGGTAGACAATGGTGGAACTGGAAGTAATCCTTGGATTCTATTTGAATCAATTTTCAGAATTAACAAACTAGACCATGGAAGAACAAGAGGAGAGTGGTCAAAGCCTGTTAGAAAGTTATGAGAGAGGTCCAAATTCTGCAGGGTTTCTTTACCTGTTTCCAAAAACCATTGGGGCACAAGGCCATGGATATTGTTATAAGACAGGTCCACGTACATCAAGCTATCCAGATTTTGTAAATATTGTGGGAACTCACTTAGATTGCATGAAGCCAAACTCAACGTCATTAAGTTTGGAAAAGAAGCACTGGAATTGATTTTTCCTAGCAAAGATAGTTTGTTGAATGATAGACTGAGGGTTGTTAAATTTTTTAACACATGCAACGAGTCTATCTCCATTGTACCACTCAAATTATTGAAAGAAAGGTCAAGATTCATAAGATTCTTGAGTCTAGATATTGAGCTTGGAATTGGACCTTGAAACTTATTGGATTCAAGGTTCAGTGAAGTTAATCTGGTCAGGTTCATAAGGTTAAATGGGATTGGGCCAGCAAAACCATTAGAGCCTAGATCCAAGGAAGCAAGATGGTTCAAATTAGCAAAAGAAGGTAAATTGCCCCTAAAAGAATTACCTGAAAGCGCCATAACAGTAAGCTTGGAAAGGTTACCTATTGAAGGCGGAACAAACCCTGAGAAATTGTTGAAACCGAGAGACAATTGTTCCAAGGAACCAAGGTTTCCGATTGAAGCAGGTATCTCACCAGACAATCCTGTTCCCATAACATACAAATAGTTAAGGTGACTAGTCCGATTAAAGTCAGGCAAGTTACCGGTAAGACCTGGATTCTGCACCAAATGTAAAAATTCTGCATTTGGTAGCTGGAAAATATTAGTCGGAAGTTCCCCAAGCAATCCACAGCTGGTGAGCATGAGAGAGGACAACGATGACATATTGGCCAATAAACTTGGCACAGGGTAAGGTATATTTACCAAAGAGAGGGACAATTCTTCTAGGATAGTTAAGTTTTGTACTAGGCTTTCAAAATGAGGCCTTATGAGTTCTAATAACCGTTTAGAAGATGGATCAAAACTAAACATACCAAAAAAAGTGCAGGAAGATGGATGAGAGTTGCAGGATAGATCAAGGGAAGACAATTTGGATAACCGTGAAATTTCCAATGGAATTTGACCAGCAAAGAAGGAATCAGAGAGTCTGAGATATTTAAGTTTTGAAAGATTGCCTATGCTAGATGGGATTCGAGAGAAGTTGAAGTTATTGTAGCTGAGATCAAGTAGTTGAAGGTGAACAAGTTGGAATAGGCTGCTGCTAGAGTTGATGGAACCATAGAGGCAACTGTTGATGAGTTCAAGGCCAATCACATGACCACTTTTCTTGTCACAATCAACCCCGTCCCACGAGCAACAACTGCTATTTTCAAGAGTCCATGATGCAACCGGAGGAAGATAATCATCATAAAAAAATCTACAGGTGGAGTTGTTGATGATGAAGCTTTCCTTGAATTGCAACAAGGCAGACCTCTCATCTGCGTGACACAATGGATGCATAGATGATAAAGAGTAACTGAGTTGAAAAGTAAGTAAGAAAAGTGAGAAAATGGAAAGTGAGCTCAAGAACATGAAGTAAGATGGTGTTAGACTCATATTTCCTGAATAAGGCAGACCTCTCATTTAGCACTACTTTATGTTTAGTACAAACTCTTGGATGAGCAAGGAAATGAGTGCATGGAGCTTTTATAGACCATGGCCCTTGGGCAACTCTTCTACAATGATATAGAAAGCTGAAGGAAAACACTAACAAAACAGGCAAGGAAATCACACTCCAAAAGATGAGAACTTACTTGCATCAAGTTTATTCAACAGACTATAAATGAAATCTTTGTCTCACTCTCACAGTTTGGTCAAGCCAATGAAATGAGTGTGAGGAATATGGAATTGCAACCAAAGAATACAAAAAATGGTGGATCCCTAAATTATGGTTGTATACGGAAAACTATTACGTCCCCCTCTCCTCATAAAATGGATCACAAAATGTTAGAGGATTTTCATTTTAAGTTTTTGAACTTTCCTTGAAGGGACTAGGGGCTATCTTTCCTCACGTTGGAACTTTCCTTGAAGGAAGGGACTAAGGAGCTAAGAATTTCCCAACTTTTACTTAATTTCTTTCTGGTAAGAATATCATAATTCCCATAAGAGATAAGACTGCCAAGAAAACAAAGGATACATGAAAGTAATTGTTTTTTTTCTTTTTTTTCTGCTGGAGAGTCAATTGTAATTGTGTTGAGCCAATTATTTCCCATTTTTTCCAGCTCGTCTTCTTACAGGGTTTTAATTTTGTTTGTCTCATCTGAAAACAAATATAAAGGTTTTTATTTTATTTTATTTTATTTTTTTTATTTTTAATTAAGGCAAAAATTCATGTTCACATTATGGGTCAAATTGAGTTGAGTGCTCAACCCAACCACATCCGGTCGAGGAGAACAAAACCTATTGTTTGAAACCATGTACATGTTCACACTTCTTCTAAGACTCTATCTAAGGGATAAGTGTTGCATTCGGCATATGTCAAGTTTGGCGCCATTAATTACTTGGACTTGACGCCTTCAAGACGTATTGAAATATATTTTAATGGTTAGCTTAATATACCATCCTGATTTTTTTGATAGTGTTAGTTTATTTTAATAAAATAAATAAATAAATTTATTGTTACAAAATTATATCATATACTATACTATATAATTAAAATAGAGTTTTAGAAGTCATGGTTAAACCAAGTGGTTTTCCTATTTGAATCATGATTGTCATATATCTTTGGACTAAATAATAACGATTTTTAAAATAAAACAACACCGTTTATTATTAAACAAAAAACAAAACAAAACAAAAAAAGAAGGGACAACACCGTAATTGTTGCGATCAAATTTTCCTGGGCTACTTTATCAATTTTTACTATAGACACAAAAGCTTAATTGCGGCACCCTCCCAGCCACGTCGGTGCTTCCTAGATATATATATATATATATATATATATATATATATATATATATATTAAGATCTTGTAATGTTTTGATTAGTGTGTGATAATACAAAATCTCATTTTCCTTGGATTCTCTCAATTCTCTCTAGAATTAAGGTTTTCTTTCATGGTATCAGAGCCATCAATGGTGTCCTTTACAAGTTCAACTTCTTCTACTTCGAGTTCAAGCACAAGTACAAGTACACACATTTCAATTTCTACTCATGGAGTTAATCCTTCATTGCTGCTTCTATCTAACATGGCAAGTATGATGATAGTAAAGCTTGATTACAACAACTATTTGGTTTGGAGACACCAAATTGAGGTGATTTTGGAAGCTTACTCAATGATCAACTTCATTGAAGACAATCTTGAAGCTCTAGATCCTCTTTTTAAGGATAGCTCAGGGAATTATACCATTGAAGCTAATCCAGAGTATATTCAATGGAGGAATCATGAACAAACACTGTTCACTTTCATCAATTTTACTCTCTCCCTATCAATCTTGGCTCTTATAGTAGGTTAGAAATCTGGTCGAGGAGTCTGGAAGATCTTGGAGAAACATTTTGCTTCTGTTTCTCGATCTCACATTCTCTGCTTAAGGAATGAACTAATGAGCCTCAAGAAAGGTTCAGAGAGCATGAACACTTTCTTTCAAAGAAACAAAGAAATTCATGATAAGCTTGGTGTAGTGATAGTTTGTGTTGATGTGGAAGAGCTTATTTATTTAGCTCTTGAAGCTTTGACACCAAAATATGATGCATTTTGTTCTACTATACAAACTAGAAGTGATGTAGTTACAATTGAAGAGTTGAATCCTCTGCTCAATGCAGAAGAAAGATCCATCAAGAAAGGTCTGATCTTCGAGATTCATCTTCATTGGCTGTGGCAGTTAATCAGTTCAATCAATCTTTCTATAGAGGAAGGGGAAAGAATGCCAACAATTGTGGTCATGGTAATGGAAGAGGTAATAGCAATGGTCAATTCTCTAGTGGTCAATCTAATCAATTTACTACTGGCCAGTCTCAATTCTTTGGCCAATCCTACAATGGTCAAGGTCAGTTTTCCCTTTCCTAGCCTCAATCCAAGTCTAATTTTCAACAAGGTCAAAGGCCAGTGTGTCAGATTTGTGGTGAGAATGGCCATATTGCTCTGAGGATTGTTATCATAGGATGAATTTTGCTTATCAAAGGAGATATCCTCCAGCTAAGCTTGCTTCAATGGCTGCAAGTTCAATGGCTGCACATTCAGGCCCTTCTTCAAACAAGAATTGGCTCACTGACATAGGTGCTTCTGATCATATTACACCAGACTTGGCTCAGCTCTCTCTACATCAACAACCTATAGCTGGTGAGACTATTATAGTAGGCAATGGGCAAGAATTACCAGTTACTCATATTGGGAATGGTAAGCTTCTTACTCCTTTACACAATTTCAACCTTAATAACATCCTTAGGGTACCACAGATTGCTTCAAATTTACTTTCAGTGCATAAGCTTTGTTTACAAAATAGTGCCTTTTGTTATTTTGATGCTCATCGATTCTCAATTTAGGATTTACCTACGAGGAAAGTCCTATACTAAAGGTTGATTAAAGATGGGGTCTATCCTATTCCATCCTTTGCTTCTGTTTCATCTCCACCTACATCCTCTTTCAATTCCAAGTGTTTTGTTGTTGTTTCTGCTCAGGCCTTGTTTTGGCACCAAAGACTTAGGCATCCTTGTTCCAAAATTTTACATTTTGCCTTAAATGATGTACCTTCTGTTAACATTTCTTCTTCTAGTGACATTTGCTCACAATGTGTTTCTTGTATAAGCGATAAAATGCATAGATCTTCCTTTCCAAAACATGTATCTAGTACTACTTTTCCTTTGGAATTAATTCACTCTGATGTTTGGGGCCCCGCTCCTATTTCTGTGCTTGAGCACAGGTTTTATATGATATTTGTTGATAATTTTACTAGTTTTACATGGCTATTTTTGCTTAAACTGAAATTTGATGTCTTTAGTGTGTTTGTTCATTTTAAGTCTCTTGTTGAGAATCAATTTAATACCAAAATCAAAACTTTAAGGACTGATGGTGGTGGTGAATTTTTTAATCACAAATTTAAGTCCTTTTGTCTAGATAATGATATTTCTCATCAACTTCCATGTCCTTACAGTCCTTAACAAAATGGGGTGGCTGAAAGGAAACATAGGCATATTGTTGAGACTGGTTTAGCTATGCTTCATAAGACTAATCTTCCTTTATCTTATTGGTCTTATGCTTTCAGTACTGCTTTCTATCTCCTTAATAGGATTCCCTCTTTTGCCCTTAATTTTGTATCTCCTTAGCAGAAACTGTATCTTAGGAAGCCTTCCCGTCATGCTTTAAAGGTCTTTGGTTGTGCTTGTTTTCCTTTTTTGAAGCCTTACTCCTATCATAAGTTTGATTCCAAGTCTAGGTTATGTATTTTTTGGGGCTATCCTCCTCTTTCCAAAGGCTACATCTGTTCAGAGGTTTCCACTAAGAAAGTGTACATTTCCCCTCATTGTATCTTTCATGAAATCGTGTTTCCTTCCTTGTCAAATGTGGATTCTGTGCCTTCTTCACCTTCTTCCTCTCTTCTTGTTTTTGATCCTTGGTTAGCTACTTTGCTTCTTTTATCTGTTCCTTCAATTTTCTGGTTCCTCAAATGACATTGCTTTGCCTAATCCTAATCATATTCTTGCTCCCAATGGTGTCACTACTGCCTTGCCTCATCCTGACCCTACTCTTGACATTGGTACAACTATTGACACTACTGCTTCCTTCCCTCCTCAAGATTCTACTCTTGCCCTTGTTCCCTCTATGTCTCCACCTATATCTGCCCCTAGTGTTCCTACCAATACTCACGCTATGCTTACCAGGTCTAAGAATGGTGTCTTTAAGCCCAAAGCCTATTCTGTTTAGGTTGACTATATTGCTATAGAGTCTCCCTCTTATGCTTTGGCTTCTAAGTTTTCTCATTGGGTTGATGCAATGGATTCAGAATTTACTAGTCTTCAGCAGCAGCATACCTGGTCTCTTGTTCCTCTCCCTTATGGTAAGAATGTGGTTGGTTGAAAATGGGTTTATAAAATTAAGAGGGATAGAAATGGTAATATTGCTAGGTATAAGGCAAGGTTGGTGGCCAATGGTTACTTTCAACAATACGGTTTGGATTATGCAGAGACATTTAGTCCTGTTGTCAAACCCACCACTGTCAGAATTGTTCTTGCCTTAGCAGTGCAGTTTGGCTAGTCTCTTAGGCAATTGGATGTGTCCAATGCTTTTCTTCATAGGTTTTTACATGAGGAGGTGTATATGTGTCAATCCCCAGGTTACAAGGACAACTTTAAGCCTGATCATGTGTGTCTCTTACATAAAGCTATCTATGGCCTCAAGCAAGCTCCTAGGGCCTGGTTTGATAGTTTTACTTCTCAGCTGTTTCATCTTGAATTTCATGCCTCTTGTGCTGATAGTAATCTCTTCATTCTCATTCAATCCTATCATATTGTGTATCTACTGCTTTATGTTGATGATATTATCATCACTGGCAATCATTCTTCTTTTGTTACTGAGATTGTGAGTCTACTTGATGCTTCCTCTGCTCTTAAGGATCTTGGTTGCTTAAATTATTTTCTTGGGCTTCAAATTGAACACACAAATTCTGGTAACCGGAACAATTAGGAGATTCTATAGAAGAAATACGGGGTTATGCTTCCGATGGCAACATGCTATGGGGCAGTAGGCCCTTTTGTTCATCAGTTCAAGTATGCTCAGGACTTGCTTACTAAGTTTCACATGCTTGACTGCAAGCCTTGCTCTAATCCTTGTGCCTCTAATCATCAATTTGTACCAGCTCATAGTCCTCCTCTCCCTGATCCTACCGTCTATAGGAGTTTGGTTGGGGTACTTTAGTATATGACCTTTACTAAACCTGATTTGTCCTATGCTGTGCAACAAGCATATCAGTTTATGAGCAAGCCTATTCAACATAATCTTATAGCAGCTAAGAGGATCCTCAAATATTTGAAAGGGTCTTTACATATGGGGTTCAAAGGACAAAAAATCAACTCTTTAAAGTTTAAGGATAAAAGGCAAAGTTCATACAAATTTTAGAGACAAAAATAATATTTTAGCATAATTAAGAGGTATACGTTAGTCATAAGTTCAAGTATCTCTCTAGCCGGTAGATATAGTAGTGGCAGGCTCAAAACTTTCCCTCTAGCTCAAAAGAAAATTTACTTCTTTCTCTCAAAAGGAAATCAAAAATCTAGGCTACTTGTCCCTACTCTCAGGGTCAGGGATACATGGTAGGTAGCAGATTTTAAATATTTTTGTTTAAAATAATGTGAAAATTATAGTTTAAAAAATATTGTAAAAACACTTGTTTAAAATATTCATAATACAAAAAATATGTTTAGTAGAATGGTCCTAATCATGTATTTTTAAATATAAAAAAAAAACATAATTGTGTACTTAGTAGTGAACAACTGACGTCACATGTACATTAAAATTATTATTATTTTATTTAATGAGAGAGAAACTCCCACCTATTATTGTTGCCCTCTGTTCGTTCTCTTCACAGAGACTCTGCATTTCCTTCATCTTTTTATGTGCGTCTTTCTCTTCTCCAACTTGCAAAACCCAGAAAACAACTCAATACAAAATGTTTCCTTGCTTTTTATTTTCTCCTCCAATCCGAACTATTAAAATTCAAATGATTTTTTTTTTTTGGGTTTGGCCTTTTCTTATTTGTTGTTGGCGTCAGTGACTAATGGCAATTGTTGGTGTTAGTGGATCTAATAGTTTGGAGTATAATAATTATATCTTTGGTGTTAGAAATTGCTTTCGTGATTGGGTTTTTTTTGGTAAGCTCAACTTTTTTTTTTGCTTCCAGTTACAGTGCGTTCATGGAGTTGAAAGAAAGGTGAAGAGAAAGAGAAAGATGAAGAGGAAGATAATACAGTAATGACTAATGAGAGAGGTGTGAAAGAGAGAAAAATCTTACCGGTTCTCTATGTCATGTCAGACTTGATGGGTTCTACAGTTAATTACAATAAGGCATGGTTTTAAAAATTGGATCGGACCAAACCGGACGGTCCGACTGGTTCAATCGGAAACCGGTTTTTAATCCGTCCGATTATGATAAAAAATCGAAAATAATTTAAAAATCGGTAAATAGTACAAACCGACCGGTTGAACCTGAGAACCGAAAACTGGCGTGGTCGAACCGATTTTGCTGTGGTTTTCTGTCCTCTCGCTCTCATGTTACAGCTTCAGTCAATACCGGCCAAAATCAAAATTCAGCCGGAATGTATTTCTCACTCTCTCAAAGAAAAACCAATACAAGTTCACCTAAAATACTACTAATATAAAGGAAATGCACGCACAAACCTGTACAGGTACGCCGTACGCCTAAAAAACCAAGCGAATGGAGGCCGAAAATTGTCCAAGAGAAAAAAACTCACGAATATTGCTCAGAAAATGCTGAAGTTTCAGGCGGAAACTTCCTTATTTCTCGTGAGGAAGACAAAGCACTGAAGCAGAGAGAGGGGGGAAAACGAAAAGATGAAAAGAAAGGAATTAGGAGAAGTGGAGAAGTCAAAAAGTAAAGATAAGGATGTGGACTTGTGGAGGTAAAAAATTGAAGAGGAAGTAAATGAAGGTGTCGGAACTTGGATCATGGAGCTGGAGGCATTTATCTGATTTGTAGCCCACGTTTCTCCACCTAGCACCTAGCAGCTAGCAGCTAGCACCTGCTTATCATATTAATTTATTCTCTTAATTTATTTGTATTTTGAATATATTTAAAGTGTAATACATAATTATTAATTTATTTAAATTTGGGTTGTAAATGGTGGTGGTGGTCTCTGGCAGCTGTGGTGGCTGTGTATGTTGAGAGGAGAGACAAGGGAGAAAAAATAATTATTTAAATGAACTAAGAAATAAAGATTTTGTGGGTTTCAGTTAGTTCAACTGATAAAATTTCTGATGGTTGAATAAGAGATTTGAGGTTCAATCCCTAACTAGTCTAAAATTGTTGAAAGTTTATTATGTTAAGGATGATTGTTTTGTAATATTATTATGTTAAATTCTTTAAAAAGATCTTATATACTTGTATTTTTTTAAAAGGAAACATATTTATTACTATTGGTTTGTTAGTTTTATTATATTAAAAAATTATTAATTATTTATATAATTTAAATAAATAATAATTAAATTATTTATGACATCATCGGTTCGACCATCTATCGGACTCCGGTCCGACCATAAAACCGATAATTAGCTCATTTTTTAGTTCTTTCATCGTATCGATTTTTAAAACTATGCAATAATATCATTCAACACTGTTATTCAAAAACTAAAAACTACTCACTAGTAATTTTCAAAATACAGTATTTAAACACCTTAAATTAAGAACGGTAACTCAAACATTCTTAATTAAACAACTTTATCAAAAACTTTTTTTTTTTTTAAGTATTACCATTTTTATTGTTTAAATACTAAAAACTACTTTCCAAACAGCCCCATTCTTATCTGAGTCTTTTTGTTAAAATACGGTCAAAAAAGAAGGCAACCGAAATTGAAAAACGGTCAAAAAAGAAGGCTACAAAATGGTCAAAAACTGAAGATAAACCCCAAATTGTCACACAAAGACAAAATCATCTCTCTCTATATATACACGAATTTGACAGGGTTAAAAAAATAAACGAAAATGGAAGAAGTTAAGTTATTAGGAGTTTGGCCGAGCCCATACAGTTACAGGGTGATATGGGCTCTGGAACTCAAGGGTGTGAAGTACGAATATGTGAAAGAGGATTTAGCTAATAAGAGTGATTTGCTTTTACGATATAACCCAGTTCATCAGAAGGTCCCAGTGCTCGTTCACAATGAGAAACCAATTGCAGAGTCCACTGTCATACTTGAATACATTGAGGAGACATGGCCACATAACCCCTTGCTTCCTACTGACCCTCATGAGAGGGCCTTAGCGAGGTTCTGGATCAGGTTTTTAGACGACAAGGTAATTTCTTTGTATTCCAATAATCCAAGTCTTTATGTGTTTTATAATTCAATTTGATCTAACACAGGTTCTAGAAATATCCAAATTCAAACACTTTACTCTTTGCAAAGTTTACTTCTTATTGGATTATCTTTTGAGCTAAAATTATAGACAATTTACCTATCTTGTGGCTAATTAGTGCATATGGTCAATAATATGCATTCAATTCAATTCCTACACTTCCAACTATTGATATATCAAAAAAAAAATTGTAACTGTTCTAATTACTTATTCAGAAATATCTATTTAATTAATGATTTGAATAATTTCTTAATCAAACAACTGCTGCATAGTACTTGATTATAACAAGGGGGATAGTATTTGAATAACAAGAGGGATGAAATAGTTGTTCAGCAATGATCTCATGATTCATTTTCGTTTCCAATAAAACAACAAGTAGCATTATTGTTTCTTCAACTAATAAAATTAGAAAACGAAAAACTGGATATATTAATATATTTCTTTTCCTAATTAATAAGGGGGGGTGTTTAGTAGAGTGGTTTGAAAAAGGTTTTTTGTAGTTTTTTGAAATACATGTGGATGAAAATGTGTGTAATGTTGTTTAAAATGTAAAAATATGAGTTTGTGATTGATAACCAAACAGGCCCTAAGTGTTTCTTGAATCTTGTGATGCAGAGCCCCACACTCTTGCGGTTCTATTTAACTGTCGGAGAAGAACAAGAGAAGGCAACAAAAGAAGTAAGAGAACTGCTGAAAGTCATTGAAGAGCAAGGGCTTGGGGAGAAGAAATATTTTAGTGGCGACAAAATTGGATTGGCTGACTTAGTGTTTGGATTTATACCAGTTTGGCTGGAAGTACTTGAAGAATCAGCTGGTGTCAAAGTTATGAAACCTGATGACTTCCCTCGCTTGCAAGTATGGATTGAAAATTTTAGGGAAAACCCCGTAATCAAGGCCAACCTTCCTGATCCCGATGAACTATTGGCCCATTCCAAGCAGAAAAGAGAGGTCCTTTTGGCATCAAAAATTGCATAACTATCTCTTTAATGCAGTCTTAATAATATATTATTATTTCGTCATGCCTTGCAATAATTATTTTCAACTTAACGTAGGCAACATGGGCATTAATATTTTGTATTTTTCTTTCATGAAATAATATTTTGTCTGTGTCAAATACCAAATTAGTTAGAATACAATAAAGATTAGAGAATGAAGTAGATAGTTTCATTATTGGTTTGTCATCATTATTTCATGTGCACAGGACTTATTATATCAGTGTGGGTCGGGAACTAGTTTTCCTATATGAAATTGTATTACAGTCTTCCATGGGTTATGAACAAATGATCTTGAATAACAATTTATAAAAAGTAGTAGGGGTTGGTTCCAACTACCAACTCTCACTCTAAACTATTCCATTCTCCCCATCAAGTAGGCTTCAAGATAAGAGTAGTTATGGCCATGGGACGGGTTTGGATTGGCCCAACCCAAACCCAAATCTGACACCCTATATTTGAAACTTGAGTCCTCACCGAACCTATTCTTCCTTCTCAACATAAATTCTTAAAAGAAAAGTTTTGAATCCTTCTCAATCTCAATTCTCAATTAGTAGACTCATGACTTTGACATTTGATAAAATGCAAAATGGCTCCTCGAGTTTGGCTTAATTTCAAATAGACCTCTTATACTTTCTATTTAATGCAAAATAGCTTTTGATGATTGCTCTTTATCGCCAAATTAAGACACTAATTAGTTTTTAGTGTAGGTGAGGGTCGAACCTCAAATCTCTTATTTGACAACAAGAGATTTCACTAGTTAAACTAACTGAAACCCACATGTTCCTGAGATCATAATAGACAAAATGACTATTCTGTAAGTTGTGAGGGACTAAAAATGCATATGACTACTTTATTAGTATTTTTTAATAAAATTTTAAAATAAAATTTAATAGTTCTTTTTTTTTTTTCTCATTCATGAATCATAAATAACAATATTGGTAAACAGGTGTTCAATGCATTGAAACATTGAACGCAATTCAGATATGACTTGTGTCCAATTTTGAAGCCAATTTTAAAAACATGTTAGTCTTGTATCCTCTTTAGATCTAGTGAACTATAGTGCACTAAACATAAACTTTATCCTTGCTAGACCTTGTAATGGTAGTACAAAATTAACATTTTTCTTAAATGTTAAATTTAAAAAACAAATAAAATAAAAAAGAACTACTTAAGCAAAAACCAAAAACCAAATGGCAAAACAAATTATCGAGAAATAGAATGAAAAAAAAAAAAAAAATTATTTAAGAGAGATCAAGAAGTGGAGATGAGCCCGGATGCAATGAAACAAACAACTTGAATCTGCATGTTGTTCCAAGATTGAATAGAAGTTCTTGAGCGCCTTTCGCCACATTATCAACCAAATTGCAGCAAATGTACTAGTTTGAACTCGAAGGCATGTTGTGCCCATTTAAGTTATTGGGCTTGTTTTTTGGGCCAAGCAGATGGGTTTTAGCCCATTTCTAGCACACTTATATATTTTTTGGGCCTAGCAAGATTCTTTCTTGGATTAAGTTCGGATCTGGTATACATGCCGCCTGAATTCAAGTACCCCTTTTTTTTTTTGAAAAACTGAATTCAAGCACCTTGTTCAGAAAACCAAAATACTAATTTCCAAGAAAATAGAATAGAATAAATAAATGAAAACAATTTTTTTGGATTTAAGCTCAAATTTTCTATTGTCATCCCACTTAGCTGTTGGATCCCTCTTCCAAAAATCTCAAGTTATAAATTAAAAAAAAAAAAAAAACTTTTTTAATTGATAGGATCTATATCTTCCACGGTGGCTTCTTATGCACTATGAAACTAATGCATTTAAATATAGTTTATTATCACCGTGCACCCTTGGCGTGATGGTCACTTTACAAGTTTAAGTGTTTGTGAAGTATGGGGGGCGAACAAGAGTTACAGTTCAAGTCTCCAATCTCTAGGAGGATGTTCACACATATATGTATTTAGATTAGACTAAAGTAAAATTTCTATCTTGTATAAAAAAAAATACAATTTATTTAATAATTTATCTATAAAATGTGGAACAAAAAATTAAAAATTAGCTTATTTTTTAAAAACTAAAGTTAGATCTTTGAAAAAAGTTGAAACAAACAAACAAAAAGTTGAAAGTTGTAATAATCAACACTAAGGTTCCGTTTGGATATAACTTATTTTTGCTGAAACTGAAAACATTGTAACAAAATAATTTTTAAATGTGTGAATAGTATCGTGGGATCTATTTTTAATATTTTTTTTTGATAAACAGTGCATAAACAGTAATGAACAGTGCACAAACAGTGCATGAACAATGCACTGTCTCCTAAAAGATGTTGCGCGTGGATCAAAAAAAAAAAAAAAAAAAAGGAAAACGCAAACTTGAACTGCAGCTCAAAACGTGGATCCAAACACTCACTAAGCGGCCATTTAATGTATCAAGTCAACGAAGGAAATGGGGGAGGATATATTTTTTTGTATTTGATTAACATACATGACCAAATATATCTGTTTACACCATATTTGGACCTATCTAAGTGGAGTCAAACATGGCAACTACTTTAATAAAAACAAATTTTCTCCTAATCTTTTGAATTTGAAGCCTAAAATTTAAAAAGACCAAGAAGACCAATCCATTTTGGTCAAGTATATGAACTTATTAGCTGGTTAGAAAGAAGAGCATATAACTTAACAAAATGGAAGAAGTGAAGCTACTGGGAGCTTGGCCTAGTATTTACTGCTATAAAGTCATATGGGCATTGAAACTCAAGGGTGTGAAATATGAATATGTAGAGGAGGATCTTTCCAACAAGAGTGATCATATTTTACAGTACAACCCGGTTCACAAGAAGGTTCCAGTGCTCGTCCATCGTGGAAAACCAATTGCTGAGACAAGTGTTATTCTTGAGTACGTTGAGGAGATTTGGCCACAAAATCCCTTGCTACCGAATGACCCTTTTGAGAAGGCCTTGGCTCGGTTTTGGACAAAGTTTGAAGATGACAAGGTAATGCATTTCTTTTTTCCTAGGAAAAAATAGTTTCCATTTTAATATCTTTATCTCTATGCTTACCAATTTGCAATTGAAGAATGAAATTCTCAAATTTATGCAATTTTCTTCCCCTTTATTTCAAATTTCTCAAGAAATTCTCAAATGCTTATTACAAAATTCACTGTTTAAGATTATAAACCAATGTTTTCTTGGCCATTTGGTGTAAAACTTTATTAAGCCTCTCTTTTTTTAAATACTTTTTTTTTTTTTTAAAGTTTATTTTCAAAAAATTATAAAAATAAGCTGTATCAAACCAACACAAGAGTGAACAATATTCTTCATTAAAGATTTGAGAACCCATATGAATTCTTCCGACCTCAAGCCTAGAACAGTTGATTAAGATAACCACATATTTGGGTTCCATAGAGCCCAGCCTTTTTTGCTTTCTTTCGTGGTGTAGGGGAAGAACAAGAGAAGGCAACAAAAGAAGCCAAACAACTGTTGAAAATTATAGAAGATCATGGCCTTGGGGAGAAGAAATTTTTTGGAGGCAATAAGATTGGATTGGCAGACTTGGCCTTTGGATGGTTGTCTGCCTGGCTTGAAGTCATGGAAGAAGTAGTTGGTGTAAAACTGATGGAAGCTAATAGCTTCCCACGCTTAGAAGCTTGGACTAAAAGCTTCAAGGAAGACCCCATGATCAAAGAGAACCTTCCTGACCGCGATGAAATGTTGACATATTTCAAAAGCCTAAGGGAAAAATTTATTGCATCAGCAACAACATAAATATAGATTCATAAATATAAATAAGGATCATAAATGTGGCATGCACAATTTGTTCTTTATGTCTCATTGTTGGAAAATTACTACATGAATCTTAGTTCAACATGCATAACAACCAAGAAGTGATGTCTATGTGGGAATAAATCAATTTCGGCCTCCTCATTGCTTGGATATTTTTTGTATTATCTCTTGGATTCTTGGGACTTTGAAGTGTAAACCTTGCCTCGTATACTCTTGCTTAGTTTCCAACTTCAGCATATTCATAACTAATTTGAAAGTTAAAAGAGTAATATAAATACAGTGGTTTTAGCAGGCCAGCAGCGTATATTATAATTCATGCATGCTTGGTAGATGAACAAGGAGAGACAAATCATAATCAGTTATGAAAAATTGATTTCTTACTTATTTCATGAGGTAGGCCAACTGTCTTAAAAGGGTCTATAGTGGCGTTTTATAAACGCCACTATAGCTTCTTAAAGAAATTACAAAAAAAAGTATTCTAATTCCTAAAACATACGATTAGGAAAAAAATAAAAAAGAAAAAGAAAAAATAATAGTGGCATATTTCTAGAATATTCAGTGACATATTTCAGAATATTCCAAAAAAAAAACAAAAAAAAATTTTAAAAACACCATAATAGACCCCAGTCCAAAAAAATTAATAAAGGTTAAAAAAAAGTTAAAATAAAGGACGTTTGCAAACGCCAAAGTCCAAAAAAATAAATCAACCCCTTCCCATGCTTTCCCACCTACCCCCATTATCTTAATTCAAAATTTGAAACCCACCTAACCTCACTACCCCACTCGATCACCTTATCAATCCCTTCTCTCCACGTATTATATGTTAAAAATTGGGGACTATTATAATCACGCATTATTGACGAGATGGTTATTCTATAAGTACAATGTTTTTATGGAGTGAGGATAAGAACTGGAATTCAAGTCTTTAAGAAAAAGTTTCACACACATATACATTTAGATTAAGTTAAAGTAGAATTTTTATCTTGTATAAAAATTAAATAAAAAAGTGTAAAATATACTTGGACTTAGAATTTTTATGTTGTTTTTCTTTTTTCTTTTTTCTTTTTTTTAGAATGAAACTTTTTATGTTGTCATAGAAAGAGCCCATATACTTTTTTTTTTATCACCAAGTAGTACATAAAGATATTGTAGTAAAAATAGACCCCTTCTTTTAAAATTCCGTCAAATTGTAAATGGAAATGTGACGTGACTATGCATAATTAATGTACAAAGACTGCCAAATACCTTATAGCTGAATTGGTATCTCCTTATGTATAAAGTGTTTGGGGGTCTAGGGGGGAAAAAATTCGAGTTACGAGATTAGCAGCATGTTGTAATTATCTCTAAAAAAAATGTACAAAGACTACCTCTTGAAATTTTTTGCTGTGCAGTAGGATTGCGTCAAGTCTTTTTTTCGGCCAATTTTCCTTTAGCAAATTGACGGATTTTTAACAAAAGATTTTTTTTTCTTTATTTGGCTATAGTATCAAGTTTATGCACTGAATTAGCAGGAAAAAAAGTTAAAAGAGGATTTGAAGTTTGAACCCAGTTTTCCTAATAAAAGAGAACATATTACACCACCGAGTTAAGCCTCTTTGATCACCGATCAAAGTTAATTTAATTCACTTATATGCTCTCTCCACCTCCTAGTCCCATTTTGGGACGTTAGAAAGAAAATAATTTCTTTAAAAAAATAATAATAATAAGTAAAATAAAATCTTAACAAAGTGGTCTGACAATCTCACATGGAAAAAGAGCCCATCATGTTAATAAAATAAAAATAAAATGATTTTTATTTTTATTTTTTAAAAGCCAATAATTACCCATTGACCTAAGGCTTGAGCCACATGGTCCACATTATCAACTTCCCTTTACTCCAAGTTGTATACAATTCAAGTAGATAAAGCCTCCCTTCCCCCCACATTATTTATCTAGTTAAAGCTAATTAATTTTTGCAGAATTGAATTACATTGAACCTGGCCTTAGTCAATAATTAATAGCCTATAAAAAAATATAAATAAAATGTCTTCTAATTGTCCAAATTGTATATGCTTGAAGCTGAAGCAAGGGAATCAGTATATATATTTTTTATGAACACTGCCCTAGGTATATATGAACTCACTAACGTAGGAAGAAAATTAAGAAAATCTATCTATGGAAGAAGTAAAGCTACTAGGAGCCTGGCCAAGTCCATATGTTCATCGAGTTATATGGGCACTGAAACTCAAGGGTATCAAATATGAATATGTAGAACAGGATGTAATATTCAACAAGAGTGATATGCTTTTGAAGTACAACCCAGTCCATAAGAAGGTTCCTGTGCTTGTTCATGGTGGGAAACCCATCGCAGAATCCATTGTCATCCTCGAGTACATTGATGAGACTTGGCCACAGAACCCTTTGCTTCCAGATGATCCTCACGAGAGAGCTGTGGCTCGGTTCTGGGCAAAGTTTGGAGAGGATAAGGTAATTATACATCACTAATTAATTATTATGTTTATTCTTGCATTCATAAAATCAGACCTACAACCTTTTTATTTTTATTTTTTGATATAATTTCACCAACAACTTTGTTCTCCTTAATTGTTAGTATTTTTTTTTTAACTTTTCATTTATACATGTGAAAGTTTAAAACTATTTGCTTGATTTGTAAATTGTCAATTAACTAAAGATGAAAAAATAAGAGGAGAATAAAAAAGGGTGATTGTCTTTTCTTTTTCTTTTTCTTTTTGCTATATTTGATTTTTTATTTGTTTATATAGACATGATATGATAGGATTTAAATTTATAGTATCAATTCTATAATAATTTTTAGACATTGATTTTTAGTATATATAGGCAGAATTCAAACCTAAATTTCATATTAGAAGAGAAAATATTTTACTGTTGAATTAACTAGAACTCACATAAACTTAATTAATCTAACTATTATAAACTGAACAAAAAAAACAAACTTTGAACATTTTTTCTAGACTTAGATAATAAGATGGAAATGTTACCCGCTCTAATTGGATACTTTTTGAGTGATTTAGACCAACAACCTGTTTGGCTTCTTTATAACTGGTGGACAAGAACAAGTGAAAGCAACAGAAGAAGTGAAAGAACTTCTGGGAATCCTAGAGGAGCATGGTCTTGGAGAGAAGAAGTTTTTCGGTGGCAGTGACATAGGACTGGCTGACTTAGCCTTTGGATGGATAGCTTGCTTGATGGAAATCCTTCAAGAAGCAGCTGGGGTCAAAGTAATGGAAGCTGATAGCTTCCCTCGCTTACAGGCATGGATCAAAAACTTCAATGAAATTCCAGCAATTAAAGAGAGCCTTCGTGATCGCAATGAGCTGTTGACATATTTCAAATGGCGAAGAGAACACTTGATGTCCTCAGCAGCATCATAAACATATTAAACACTACTAGCATCAGCTTGGTCTGCAATTCAACAGCTTGTGTGCTCTCATTCTCTGAATCTAAATCTAAAGATATGTTATTCTACAAATAAGTTTGTGTGTCTGAGTGCAAAAGACATGGCAGTGTGACTGGTAATTTACTAGATGTATAATGCTACAAGTAGAGGCTTGCAATTATTGATTTTTTTCAATTTGAAAGTAATAAAATCAACCTATTTTCATTCATAAAATTCAACTAGTCTAGATTCTAGAAACACATCTCACCCTTGGTCATTTCCAGTATAGGTTCCAGGTCTCCTAGCGCATTACGTTACAGAAATGACCTCAGGAATGCCACTGCTCGAAAGTTTTACCACTCAAAAAAATATAAATAAAAAACCTTACATGACATGAATATTCCGATTTATTTAGAGTACTAACATCTTCCTCCCTCAATTAAAGATCTAAAATTTTGATTGAAAATTAGATGATATTTTTTTTTTTTTTTTTTTTTGAGAAAGACAGCTCCAGAATTTTTTTCTAAAGGGGTCAGTAATGGTGGAGTTAGGAATTTGTCATGAGGTAATCACAAAATAAAATGAATAATTATATATATATATATATATATATATATATACAACTTCCATATTATATACAATAATCTAAAACGAATACAATTTAGTATACAATACAACTATATCATATAATAGTCTAAAAAATTTATTAATAGTTAAAAGATTAATAAGACAATAATCATTGAATGCATAATAACTTATTATATTTATATGTAATATTAATTAAATAAAAATATATGATAAAGAAGAAGAATAACAAACCTAGGAGTAAGATTAGGAGTAAATGTGAAACTAAAAAAGAATAAATATATAATTTTTGCTTTTGAAGTGTATGACTTTTTAACCATACACGTGGTCACCCTCTTGGAATTGGAGCAAACAGATATAAAAGTTAAGAAAACTACTTGATTAAACAAAGATAAAAGCTAAGAAAACATATATAGAAGGGAGACAAAGAGATAGAGAGAATGAGGAAATAATCACATATATAAATATAAATATTTTGGTTGGAACGATAGTCTAATTTTTTGCTAATGAAGAAGAAGAGTGTAGGGAAAAATAGCTTCATTTTGCTAATCAACGGAAAAAGTAAGTCAAAGTCTCAGATAGAAGGTTTATTTATTTATTTATTTTTTAACGAATGACCAAAAATTTGAAACATTTTTTCTTTATTATAAAATTAAATACTTTAAGAGTAGCACTATTGACACAACACTTACACAAAAATTTCACAACAAAATATAGGTGACAAGCTGTTAAAGGTAGGTAAAAAAAGGGTGATATATTAGCAAAAAAAGTAAGGTAAAACAGTGATGTCAGTTGTGGATTAAAATAAAAACTAGTTACAACTTGTCACTTAACCTCTATTATGAAATAATTGTAAAAATAATGTGAAAGTAGCATTAAAATGATTATATTCATGTTTATTTTAGTTGGATTTAAACAAAATTTATGGTAAGGGTGTTCAAATATTTATTTTAGGAGAGTCAAAATATATATTTTTTTAAATTATATATATATATATATATATTGCCAGGTTAGGGGGTTCATTTGAACCCCCTAGCCAGCACGTAACATTGCCTTTGGATGACATGAATGTGTTGTGTTATATAGAAATCTATATATCTGTATATAATATAAAAACGAAACGTTTGACTCTTTGTTGATCACTCCTTATTACGCCACGTGGCTATATAAATTTATGTCACGTATACATTTTAAAACACCAAACAGTTATACTTTTTCATTTTACCAGTTAAGTTTCAGTATCTACTCATCACTTCGCATAAGATGTATATATTAAAACAAAAAACTATCATTGAGAAGAAAAACATTGGTAAGACATAATGAAGAAAATGCGAAATTTGATAAGAATAGCATTCGTAAGGCATATAAAGAAATCATCCAATATTATTGTTGTTACTTTTGGTATGGATTGATTCTTGGATCTTTTCACTATTTAACAAAAAAACCGACTTACAAATAGTAATTTTTGAGAAGACTTATAGGTTTCTTGTATTTCTAAGAAAGATGAAAGAGAAGAAGTTACCAAATGAAGAAATTGTTCAGTATTATTGTTGCTACCATTGGTGTGGCTTGATTCCTGGACTTTTTCACAATTTAACAAACAAAAAAAAAAAAAAAAACTGACTTACAAATAGTAATTTTAGAGAAAACCCACAAATTTTTTGTGTTTTTAAGAAAGTTGAAAGAGAAAGAAGTTGAGAAGAAGTTATCAAATGAATATGAACCACTATTTATACCCAGAGGATTATGACCCTTCAACAAACACATTTTAATTCAATAGGCACATTTTAAGTCAATAGGTATATTTTCATTCAATAGGCACATTTTCAGTCAATAGACACATTTTCATTCAAAAAGTAGTACATTTTTGGTCAATAAACATCTTTTCATTCAATAGTTACATTTTCAGTTAATAGGCATATTTTCGTTCAATAGACAAATTTTCGTTCAAGAGCCGCATTTTTGGTCAATAGACACATTTTTGGCCAATAAACACATTTTCATTCAATAGCACCTTTTGGTATATTTAATTTAAATAGTTATGACCTATTAATAGGTACCTTTTGGTATATATATTACAACTTATCTTGCATATATTTATATATACAACACAAACTAAACTAGAGACGAAACATTATGTCTTATATTCCTTCCCACAAACGACTAATAAATAAAACAACATTATTTTTTTTTCCTAAAACTCATCCAGTAGCTATTCCCAAACATTGCAAGGATTATCAACTAGTATATCTAAAAACTGAAATTGACATTTGTTGTTGCTACATTTCTATTGAGCTACATTAGCGGCCACATCATCCACTTTCTTACAACTCTTTCTCTCTTTCTCTTTTTAATTCTTTCTCTTCTTATTAATTTTCTTAACTTATTGTTACATTTTTTCAAACGCTTCTCCCTTCTTTTTACATTTTCATCTCCCCACTACTAATTACATTTTCATCCACTTTCTTACTTTTTACATTTTCATCTTCCTTTATTTTTTGCACTTCTTATTTTTATCCTCTTACTTTAAATTTTCAATTCTCTCTCTTATTTTATGCATAGTTTTCCTACACATAAAAAGTTATGTCTGTCTCTTTCTCTCAAAAATTTTTTTTTTTTCATTTTATGGTGGATTTTTTACTTTTCACGCATCTCTACTTTATGTTGATTAATTTTTTGTATTCTTTAGAACTCTAATTTAGGTTGATGTGACTTTGTTTTGTATTTTAAGGTTGTTATCTTTTTCTTTTCTTTGATTTCATAGATGTCAACCTATTGCATGATAAAGATAGATTATAAGAAATTAAGAATATAATATTATTATATTATATAGCATGACTTGAATAATTTGGTATTTATTACTATACATTTTATTTTTGCTATTTTTATTCTCATCTTATTTTTCATAAATTGTTTATTCTCTCTCTCTCTCTCTCTCTCTCTCTCTCTCTCTCTCTCTTTTATTTTTTCGTGCAATTCCACTTTAGGTTGATAAATCATTGTGCTTTTTTAAAATCTATTTTGGGTTAATACGTTTTAATGTTGTATTTTTTTAGTTTTCCATCACAAGTAGTCTCTATCCCTCTTATATTTTTGGTTTAATTTTTATTTGAGTTAACACTTAGTTATTTTAGAAGTGAGAATTTGAATTTATATAAAATAAATTTAAAAAATATTGGCTATATACATTTGAATGTGTCTATCAATTATTTGAGTAATATTAAGTGCAATTTTGTTATGATTTATTATTATTATAATAATCTCCTTCAAGAAAATAAGGAATTTGAATGATTTATTCGAAATTTAAAAAGTTTAATTGCACAATATATATATATATATATATATATATATATAGAGAGAGAGAGAGAGAGAGAGAGAGAGAGAGAGAGAGAGAGAGCACATTATAACATAATTTTGAAAAATATGGACCATCCATAAAGGAATAATATCAATCAAATACACCTAAAATAATAGAATGATATTTTGGTAGAGATAGAAAGATGAAATAATTTTAAAATTATTTAATTTTTTGGTAGAACAAAATTATCTTCAACAAATTTTAGATAACAAATTATGCATTATACCACAATTACAAAATAATTATCTATTCCCACACATCGCATGATTCTATGACTAATTAAATTAATTTATAAGTTTTATCCTAGTCATCCATTTAAGGCAATGTCGATGATTTCAGGAATCTTTGCATGGATGAAACATTGGGCTTCATATTATATGTGATTATGATTAATTAGTACAATTACTACAAATTTTACTCTTTACAAAATTATTATAAATTTTACTACAAAAACTTTACAAACTTATAATCATTGATCACAAAAAAGTAATTCAAACATTTATTTATTATATTATTGATATATATTAATCACATTCATTGCAACGTCACTATGTAAAGTGTATGTAATAAAAATTTTAGTCGTTTCTATAAAAATTACTTCTAATTTGAGGATCAAATTCATCAACTTCAAGTGAAATTTAATAGATTTGGAAATGCCTTGTTCAAATTCAAGAGGACTTTTAGATGATGAGAAATTGACAAACACAACAGCAATAACTTAACCCCAAAAAAAAGGTGGAATCAATAACTAAAGAATTGATGGAACTTACTAGCATCAAAGGAAATGGTTGCAGCAAATTGAAGAGCACAATACAAAGTCAATAAAAATATTGTATTTTGTGTCTTTTTTCATGAGAAGCAGCTCCTATTATGGGCAAAAATAGTAGTTATTTTCAGCTAATAACTACCCCCCACGAAGTAAGGAAGTAGTTCCTTATCTTTTTCTCTTGAGTGACAAGTGTCTTCAAGTTGTATATGCAATTGACAAGTGACATAAATCATGCCATAATTTGTCAAAACACCTATGGTGTGGCTACCAAACTAACCCATGACATGGTCAACAACTTACTTATGTCATCATCTTTAGAATTACAAGTGGTTTTATGCCAATTATATGCTCCCATCGTTATTATTATTGATATTTATTTTTAATGATATAAATAGCAGTGTATATTTTAAACCCCTGTTAAAATACCAATTAACCAATTTTAAGGCCAAGTTGTTAATGCAACAATCACTAATATCAAGCAAGATAAGCACAATGGAATAGAATAATACATTAAAATATGGTGACCTAGAGAAAACCAATGGAATAGAAATTCCACAGCAACAACCCTGCAGGGATTTAACCTATCAATTCCAAGGTAAAACAAATCCACTAATTGATTAGAAATTTTACAATACTAAATAACCCTATTTCTAGTAAAACTTACTAACATTACCTAAAGCAACTCCAAGTCCACGAAGTTCCTCAATTAGCAAAATTTTTTGAATGTGAACCTCTAGCCCACGACTTCAAGTACACACTTGAACATTTTGATTCCTGTAACTATGTAAACTCGATGTAGCAACAACTTCAACAACACAAATTTTCAGTTTCTTCAAAGAATATTAACAATAGAAGCTTTAAGAGAGCTTGGGTACAAACCACTAGATACAAAATAGGTGGCACTTCTCTTTCTTTAATCAAGTCCTATGGAGTCTCATTTCTTTTTTTCTTTTTTCTTTTTTGATAAAAATGGAGTCCCATTTATAACTTGGCATTAGTGTAACCACATAAGTATTGTTGTTGATCTTCTTAGTAATCTAAAATGGCCCATACTTCTTGTCCTTCAATTTGTTGTAGGTACCAATAGGAAATCTCTCCTTTCTAAGATATACCAGCACTAAATCCCCAATATTGAAGATCTTCTCACGCCTCTTCTTATAAGCAGCTTTTTTGTACTAGGCATTTGTAGCTTCAAGTTTCTGCCTTACCTCCTCTTGCATGGCCTGAATATGGTTAGCCATATTCTTTGCTGCTTGACTCACTCCTAGAAGCTCAAGTAAAGGTACCAAGTCCAAATCATGTTTTGGGGGCACGTAGTAGACAATGGCAAATGGAGACTTACCAGTGTTAGGACATATGTGTTTCACTTGTTAAGAACATATGTCATGATTTTATGTAATTGACTTATCCTTTGACAAAATGTACTTTACTTGTATTTGGGTAGATTTAGGATGTTTTAAATACTTCAAGAAACCTTGTTTCAAGATCTAGTATTAAAGCTTTTAAGTCTGTTCAAGAAAACAAGTTCAGAGTGCAAAATCATTAAAGCTCGACAACTGGTCGACAGCTGCATCTATCGAGCTTAAGGAACCTGTTCTACATTCGGTGTGCTCGACAGCTGCTTGACACCTCCTGCTATCTGTCGAGGTTTAAGATTTTCAGAATTTCAATATGATTTTCTTGGGATCCGTGAATATGTCTTTGGGCCTTCTTTTCTCCTAAACCTAGACATATAAAAGGATCAGTTTAAAGGCCGTCAAAGTGTTCACAAGTTGCACAAGCTTTGAGCAAACTATGTTCAAGCAAATTGTGACCGGAGACGAAGTTCTTGCCCTAGTTCATCTCTTTCTCTTGAAGAAGTTGCTGTGTATGTGCACCGTAGGGTTTTGTGACCAAGCATCTTCTTGATCTTCATCGTTTGGATGAACTGAAGAACTTTGCAACCAACAACCTTCTTAGTTGGTGATTGAAGTCGCGTACTGGAATCCGCGCAATTAGTTAATCACGTACTGGGAGTCGTGCATCTGAAAGGGGAACTGTCACTACAGAATAAGTCCAATTGGGTATTAGGGTAAGGGTTCAACTATAGGTTGGTAAGGTACTTGGGATTCCTTTACTTGTAACCGCTTGTTGTGATAATAGTGGAGTTTCGGGAGTGGTGACCTGAAAATCACCCGGTGGGGTTTTTGCCGTTAGGTTTTCCCCATTCGTAAACAAATCACCGTGTTATTTATTTTCCGTTGCATAATTAGTTTATTGGTGATTTGTTTGTGCTACCACGCGTTTGCATGATAAATTGATTAATTAATAACTTGGCTAATTAATTAATTAATTAATTACTATCACAATGGGTCATTCAGTTTGTGGTCTATCAACCAGTGCTTCTACTGACTGAGCTGTTGTAAGCAAACTCTACATGGGACAATGCAAGATCCATTGCTTCAGCTTCTCACCTGAGATACATTGGATTAGATTCCCCAAAGTGTGATTAACCACTTCTATCTGGCTATCAATTTGAGGATGACTGGTGCTGCTATAATTCAAGGAAGTGTCAAAACACTTCCACAAAGTCTGCCAAAAGTGACTAATAAACTTGGTATCCTTGTCAGAGGTGATGGACTTTGGCACTCCATGCAAACGCACAACTTCTTTAAAGAACAGATTAGCCACTCGAGTAGCATCTGAAGTTTTCTTGCATGCTATGAAATGGGACATGTTCAAGTACCTATCAACCACAACAAAAATAGAATCCATACCTCGTTGGGTTCAAGGAAGACCCAGTATAAAGTCCATAGACAGATCCTTTTATGGTGCTTATGCAACTATCAAAGGCATATATAAACCAGTATTCTGATATTGACCATTGGCAGTTTTGCAAATTAGACACTTCCTCACATGATTGCCAACATCCCTCTTGAGTTATGGCCAATAATACCTCTCCTTCACCAGTGCTATAATCTTATCTCTGCCCATATGTCCACCCAAACCTCCACCATGTAGCTCCCTAATAATCTGCTCCCTCAATGAACTTTTAGGGATGCATAATTGATTACCCCAAAAGAGGAAAGCATCCTGGATGTACATACTATTGACAGCAATATGAGTTTGTTGATACTTACCCCAAATATCACCAAAATCCTCATCATTCTCATACAGCTCCTTGAGACAATCAAACCTTACAACTTCAGTACGTAGGGTGGTCAACAAAGATGCTCGAAGTTGAGCGCATCAGCCACCTTATTAGTGACGCCAGACTTGTGCCTCAATGTGAAATGGAAGCGCTATATAAAGGTGATGCGACAAATCACAGGTGCGCATGGTACCCTTTTGACTAATAAATTATAAAATATACAAATTCAAACTCACAGTTAACTCAGTATTTGCCCAATTCCAAAGGATTCTCCTCTTTCTGTCTCTGTACAAACGATATGATGATTGACTGCACAAATGAATTCATGTCCATCATCAAAAAGAGAAAGAGGGAGCAATTAAGACAAGTTGCTCTAAAGTTTGATCTTAGGCTCTTAGCAAAATAGTTATATCCCATATGGGTTTCAATCTGTTGCGGATACAAGCTAGTCATATAACATATATGCACATCCTCCATCTCATTGTTTTTGTCCCAATTCATGTACCACAAGTGAAGTTATGACATGCGTCTCTTTATTTTTTATTACTTTTTAATTCTAAACACTGCTAGCTAACATCTCTCTTATTGACTAACTGAACTTCACTTCTTCTTTTTTTAGAAAAATTGTAACTTTATTAAGAAGAAGATAAATTCAGTACATCATGAGCAATAGCTGACTCAATTAGCAATGGATTTTCCTCTATCCATGTTACATAATTATCAATATTATTTATTTCTTTGGCAAATTTTGCTAGAAGATGTGCAGATTTATTTCCTTGACGCTTCACATGAAATACTTGAACCTAACTAAAATCTTGAAGTTTGTATGCAATACTAGTCAGAACATTTGAGACAACCATAGGAGAAGTACATAATCCCAGGAGAGTGTCAGCTACAATCTTGGAATCACTTTCAACTACCACATCCCTTCTACCAATATCCCACGCAAATGACACTCCAATTTTCATAGCTTTCGCCTTAATCTCCAGCAGACCCAAAGGTTGAAGAAGTTTCTTGCTCATTGCTGTTGCAACCCTTCCTTCATGATCATGAATCACCACCCCGACCCCAGACACCCGAATATGACTAAAAATTGCGCCATCCACGTTTACCTTGTAATTTGGGGCTGTTGGTAATGTCCATGAATCATTCATTTCCATCATCGATGAAGCAATAACATGGTTTGCTCCCTAAAATTCAACAAGCAAAGTCTAAGCTTTCTGCACCACCACTGTTGTCGATTGATGAACACTCCCATGTCGGACTGCATTCCTATTGAACCACATGCACCAAGCTACCATAAAAATCATCTCCAAAGTGTCATCTTCAGCGTGTTGGACGAAAATCAAATATCATACTAAATCCACAAATTCTTGATAATGGATTCCTTGTCTCAAACACAATATTGGATAAACTCCACACTTCCTCTGCTTTCTCACACTCCCAGAACTCATGGTCACTAGATTCTTCCCCTAGACTACAAGCTTCACACCAAGCTTCATCAATGACCTATCGCTGACGCAAATTCAATTTTGTATGGAGGACATTACGAAAAACTCTCCAAGTGAAAGACTTAATTATATTTGGCAGATTCAAGCCCCACAATCTTCTCCAAAATGTTTTGTGTGTATCAACATTGGAGGACCTCGCCGTACTCTCCACTAGAAATTCAATCACTACAAGCTTGTACGCACTTCAAACTGTAAACTGTCCCTTTGGAGTATAAGCCCACACTAGCCTGTCATGTGGAAGACGACTACTTAAAGGAATGTTGAGGATTGAATGGACATCTATTGGAATAAAAATTGGACGCACTAGCTCTTCATGCCATGCACTTGTTTGGGGATCGATGAGTACACTCACCGTAGATTGAGGGGATGGTGCTTGGTTAGGATAACACTTGTAAATAAGATAGATCATTAAGCCATTTATTAGCCCAACTACCGATTGATTTCCCATCACCCACCTGCCATTTACACCCTTTTTCAACAATATTCTAGGCCGCAATAATGCTTCGCCATGCAAAAGATGGTCGAGAGCCCAGTTCAGCCCCAAGAAAGTCACTATTTGGAAAATACCTTGCCTTTAAAACTCTATAGACCAGAGATGATGTATTTGTTTGAAGCCTACACCCTTGTTTGGCTAAAAGTGCAAGATTTAAAAGCTTTAAGATCTCAAAGGCCTAAGCCACCCTCCTCTTTTGGAGTACAAACTTTGTCCCAATTAAGCCATGCCATCTTAGTTTTTTCATTAGTTTACCCCTACCAAAATTTTCGGACCATGCTTTTCATCTCATCGCATAAAGTGTTTGGTAATTTAAAGACACTCATAGTATACGTTGGTATTGCTTGTGCAACTACCTTAATAAGAATCTCTTTTCCAACCTATGAAAACATTTTTTCCTTCCATCCTACTAATTTATTATCCAACCTCTCCTTCAGATTTCAAAAAGTATTGCTTTTAGACTTACCCACCAAGGATGGCAATCCCAAATATGTCTCGTGTTTCTTAATAACTTCAGCACCAAAGTGGAATTTTATATCATCCTAAATATCCTGTGGTGTATTACTGCTAAAAAACAAAGAAGTCTTATTCCTATTTAGTTGCTAGCCAGACGTGTGCTCATAAGTTTCTAGAATATTTTCTAAGCTAGTGCAATCTTCCCTTGTGGCTTGGCAAAAAATAAGACTATTATCTACAAAAAACAAGTGTGATATTGCTGGCCCTTTTGGGCATGCCGCTACACCTTTCAGTAAACCATCCTCGACAAATTTTGTTAAAAGAGTGGATAGACCCTCTGCACAAATCAAAAATAAGTAAGGAAAGATGGGGTCCCCTTGGTGCAAACCCTGTGTGGAGGGTAATATGGCCACGAGGTTTCCCATTAATTCTGGTAGAATAGGAAACAGAGTGTACACAACTCATCATAAGATTGATCCACTTCACATGGAAACCCATCTTAAGCATAATTTTCTCCAAACAACCCCATTCAACCCAATCATAAGCCTTACTTATATCAAGTTTCACTGCCATCTCTCCAACCTTCCCTGACTTCTTTTGATTGATACGATGCATTGTTTCAAAAGCAACTAGTACATTATCACTAATAAGACGTTTAGACATAAAAGCACTTTGATTCTCACTAATAATATGAGGAAATATTTGTTTTAACCTGTTAGCCAGAACCTTAGAGGCTAATCTGGAGACGACATTACTAAGACTAATGGGCCTAAATTGGGTGATCTTTGTGGGGTTTTGAATTTTAGGAGTGAGCACCACATGTGTTTCATTGAAATTAGGAGGGCTAAACCATGATTCAAAAAATCCAGGACAGTTTTAGTGACATAATTACCAACTAAAGACCAATAATGCTGATAAAACAAAGGGGGCATATTGTCAAGTCTGGGAGCTTTTTTAGGATGCATTTGTTTCAAAGCCTTAATCAACTTAGTTGCCTAGCTAGAAATCTTGAGTTAATCCAGTATTCATGACATCAGTCACCATGGGCTTGATAGCATTTACCACCGGTGAGGCATCTGATGGACCATTGGATTTAAAGATGTTAGTAAAGTAATTCACCACAATGCTTTCAACTCTTTGATCATCCTCTTGCTAGACACCCTCTGCATCGCATAGACCCAAAATCGAGTTATGTTGGTGTCAATGTGAAGCCTTTGCATGAAAAAAAACTAGTATTTCGATCCCCATCCATTAGCCACATGTTTCTAGACCATTGATTCCACATTACTGATTCCATATCCAACCACCCATTTAGTGCACGTCAAACCTCTTCTATTTCCCCATTCATAGTGTCTCCATTCTGTAGTTCCAACCACTGTAGCCGTTTCTGTAGCTCAGCTATCTTCCTTTCAACATGGCCAGTTTCCAACTTATTCCAAGGAACAAGTCTATTTCAGCAACTCTCCAAGCAATTCTCAAATTGACAACCACCTAACTTAAATAAGCCATCATGCCAAGCTTCCTGGACAACTTCATCACACCTAGGATCTTGGAGCCACATTGCCTCAAAGAGAAATAACTCAACCCCCCCCCCCCCCCCCCCCCCTTCAAGTTTGTTTTCTCTCCTAAGGAAAACGTAAAACAAGTAAAGAATGGTCAGAAGAAAACATGGAAATATGGTGTAGTTTAGTGCTCAGGAACTATGCTATTCATTCCTTATTTGCTAGTGCACGATCCAACCGAACCCGTATTCTCCCTTCCTCCCCATAATTTTTTGACCAAGTGAATGGTGAACCCACAAAACCCAAATCATGGAAAGCACACAAATTTATGACCGTTCTGAATCTGTCCATCTATCTAACCGCCATAGGATTCCCCCTTTTTTTCTCATCACTACTAGTTATCTCATTGAAATCTCCAATGCAAAGCCATGGATGCTGATTATATGTTCCGAAAGATTCAAAAATCAACCAAGTCTCCTCTCTCTTGCTTGTGTCAGGCTGACCATAGAAGTCTATTAGCCTCCAAACCTCCCCCATGTTGTCATAATCTATGTAAGCATCAATGTACCACCGTGAAAGTCTCCTAACCTCCACCTTTGATTCTGGTTTCCATAAAAGAGCCAACCCACCACTCTGTCCATCACTTGATACTGCTAACCCTTGAGTATAACCCAACTCATGCTTTAAAAAATTCATCCTTTCCTGTGGTAATTTTGTCTCCATGAAGAAGATGACCTTGGGAGCTTCATCTTGTAGCACCCTTTTAAGGGCATGAACTGTCTGATGGTTCCCATGCCCCTGACAATTCCAGCTTAGGATACGCATTGGACCCGACAGTGCTGCTTAGCAACCACCGCTGATCCTAAGTGTTGGCCATAAGCTTGCCCAAAGCTTTTGTTTCTACCTTCTTTTCACAATATTTTCCTTATCCACCTCCATTACCCTCTCTTTATCCATTTTTCTTTTCTTTATCAAAAATTCAACCTTTGTGTCCATTGTATCATTTTTTTTTTTTTTTGGAGTTGAGTCTAGTCTCTTCCACTTACCATGTTGCTGGGCTAAATTGGGAAGGGATGTATTCGAGTCTGAACCCTTAATTTTCTAGGGTCCCACACCCTCCATACCATTCAAAACATCCACATTAGCACGTTGTACTACTGTAGTTGAAACTTCCAATCCAGAACTACTCTCCTTTATCTGATCCTCTATCCTTGCTTGGAAATTAAAAACACTCTTAACTGCATTACACTCCTCATCAGACCTGGCTGGTTGATCCACATAATCCCCATCCATATCCTTCATATTTGTGTGTCCCTCTTCTTGGTCTATGTCCCCATCCAAGCCTATAGTACTATTTTGAGAAAACTTACCAATTTCCCCATCAATACTCTCTAAATGTGCACCAAACATCTTTGGATTAGCAAGAATTTATTTTGTGGAGTTTGACAACTGATAATCAGAATTTGAATGAACCTAGGTTGGTTGAACTTCACCGTTTCCATTACTCTCCTCCTGCTCCATACTTTCTCCAGTGATGACTTCCAAGAAGCGAGCCATCAACCGCTGCTCTTGTTGTGGCGCTATCATAGTAGGTGGACATTAGGTCAGCTTATTTCGCACAACGTGGGACACTTGAAACCGCTCTGTGGTAGCCCGTAACCAAGCCCCATACTGCTGATCCTCCTTCTTCAAAATTCCTTGGCTACTTACCCACATCCTACAATCCTTTTCATCATGGTTCATAACACCACACCAGTAGCAAAAATTTGGAATACGCTCATATTTAAAGGATATCCACTGTGTCTAAGAGTCCCCACGTTCACTAGACGTCCCCGGCACAAAGGTTGGCTAATGTCGATATTAACTCACACACACATGCAACACCCTCGGCAATTCCCCTTAACCGATTCCTCAGCACTCTCAACCCTACCTAGCGTGCTTGCAATGGCCATAACGTTTGCTTTTGTCATCCATCTAATTTGTAGGCCATGTATCTGCACCCAAAACGATGCAGTGTTGAACTTCGCATCCTCCACCGTTGCGGCTTCATCTAGGCGAAACAGACCAATCAAACATTTATCAAAGGACCAAGGTCCTTGCATTAGAATCCGTTTAGGATCATCTTCATCATCAAAAATCAACATAGCAGTATTGTTTCCAAGGTCACGGACATCAAAATTTCCTCCATCCCTCCACATACTCTTCAAGGTCTTGGCAGTAGCTTCCAAATTAATTCTTCTCATCGTAAAAAACTTAGCAACAAGAACCCTACTATTTCCGACTTCGTTATCGAAAAGACTGACAGTAGTGCTCTCCTTGGTATTGAGTGAAAGATTTGCCCGTCGATCTGTGAGATTTTTCCATCGCGGGGACTAGATGGCAGAGAAGCAAGACTAATAGAGTAAAAAGAAGAAAAAGAAAAAAATTCTACCACAGAGGAAAAGAGGTGCCTATGCAAGGATAGGCAAAGGTTTTTAGTAGGGCCAACTCAATAAATTTGGGGCCCTAGGTGAAAGCTTTAAACGGGGCCTTTTATTATATTTAATTATAAATTCATATATTTTTTTCAATTAAAAAAATATTTTCATTTTGTTGTATATTTTCATTATCTTCTAACTCTTTGTGATGAATTTCTTGTTCATTTATGAAACCTTCACTCAAATTTTCTGCAAGATTTTGTTTTTTAGTAGTAATAAATTTGTCCATAGCTCCTTTTTGAGATCAATTAGTTCTTCTCTTTGTTTTTTCTTTTTTAGTTTTTCATATCCAGATGGATATTTTCTAATAGACATTTGTAATTAAAAAATATTTATGAATAAATGAAAAACAATCTATAATAAAAAAAAATTACAATTTAACTAGAATAATATAAATTTAATGTATAAAACAATAGAATTTGGTTCATCAAAAGCACAATTGTAGCTTTACTTAATATAATCACTTTACACTTTAAACCTCCCCAAAAAAATTAAAATTAATATTAATACAAAGTAAATTATTCTAAATTTATAATTTTTTTATTAATACTCTTTTTTTTTTTTTTTTTTTTTTTGGTGTGTAGCAGTAAACCTTTTTTTTTATAGCAAAATGTGTTGAACTCAACTTGATTGGATCCACTAACACTAAGACTAGCCCACTAGCAAAATGTGTAAGACTCAACTTGATCCACTATGACTAAGACCAGCCACTATCCCTCCATGGCTTCATCCCTCTAAATCTGATTTCTTTAAAAAAAAAAAAAAAAAGTGTAGGACTAGGATCACTGGATCAATACTTTAACTTCCATACCACTAATATGATTTCTTAAAAAAACAAAAAACAAAAACAATCGTGTAAGACTAAAACTTAGAATCAATATTTTAACTCTTTAAGTGGGTCTATTCGGACCATTCCATAGCTTTCTAGAGAAATCTAAAGAAATCAAAATCTAAGAGAACAAACAAAAAAGAGTTAAGAGTACAAGTGTACAACTAAACTAAAGTTCAGCCAAAAAGAAGAATAAAAACCTAGCAGCAATGAGCAAACTCCTCTTCAAAAGAGAGAAAAAAAAAAAAAAAAAAAAAAAAAAAAAAAAAAAAAAAAAAAAACCCAGACACCCAACAACAAACATGAAGAAGACGAAAAAGGCAAAGGAAGAGAAAACAAAAAACGAACCTTCAGTGAACACACTAAGTCTATTGCCAACACCAGTTGATGAGTAAGCCAACTAATGAGTGTTTTTTTAGAATCAAGATGGAGAGAGTCAGAGAGTGTGTTTTTTTTCTTCTTTCTTTTTTCTGCCTTTTCTTATTTGTCTTTTCTTTCTACCTTTTGTAATCTTTTCTTCTGCAAGCTAAAGATTTGGTGATGGCCTAATGGGATTAGCCTTCTTGTCACATTGTCACTTCATCTTTTTTCTCTGTGAGAAACAGGCCTCTGTGAGATACGGGGCCTTCATAGCCTGATGGGATTTGGTGATGGCCGTTTGTAATCTTTTTTTTTTTTTTTTTTTCAAATGAGAAAGTAATATTATATAATATATTATTACTATTTGGGGGCCCTCTTATAAGTGGGGGCCTTAGGCGGTGGCCTAAATGGCCTATAGCTTCAGCCGGCCCTGGTTTTTAGCGCCTAAGGTTTCTGTAGAAAACCTAGAATGCCAAAAAAAGTAGTTATGATGACAAATATTTAAAAAAGGGAAAAGAGCTGATGCAATCTCGGTTGTGAATTTTATTGAACTGAACTGAACTTTAATTTGCGAAAGAAGCATGAAAACTAAAACACGAGATGACATATTCAGCGAACTAAAATAACGTTAACGTTAAGAAGCTCATTTAGTCAAAAAGAGAGATGTTAGCCGGTAGTGTCAAGAATAAAAAAAATAAAGAGATGCGTGTCATAAGTTCACTAGTGGTACATGAATTAGAACAGGATCAATAGGACATAGGATCTTAACGGATCCGGATCCTCTCCATTCCAATATGAAATGGAGAGTGTCCAGTTAAAGGTTGAGATTGATTTAAAATCAATCTATGGCCTAAAATCAGACATGCCATTTAAAATACACTTAACAGAGCAAAGAGTTACTTAACGTTAGTTTTCAACGTTTCTTCTCACTTTCTCTGTCTCTGTCTCTCTCATTCTTCTGTCTCTTCTCACTTTCTGTCTCTCTCATCAAAACTCCATGGCTCCTCTCTCTCACCTCAACCGAGTTTCTCCCTCACTCTCCCTAGCGCTCCACTCTCTCAACCCCGACTGCGCCTCCACCGGTCTCTCCACCTCCACGCTTGCTCTCTGCCTCTCCCTCAACCCCGTCACTTCCCGCATTCCCAACTCAAACCCATAAGCAAAAACAAAGAAAAAACAGTATATAGTAACTCACCAGCTGAGATCCCGACCCCACACACTCGCACCCTTTTTAGACCCAGATCAGAGAGAGAGAGTAAGGGTTGGGGTTTGGAGAGAATCGGGTGTTTAAGTGAGAATTTGATGCTTTTCAGACCCAGATGGGTTAGGGTTTGGATAGAAACGGGTAAGAGAGAAGTTGATGCTCAATCTCCATAGTTACAGCTAGCAGCCACCATGTTCCGCTCCACCAATTCCAACAGTGGCTCTGGTAAAGTTCCCCTGTCTCTCTCTTTGATTTTTCCTTCTTTTAATTTTCTCAACAAAAAAGAAGATTTTTTAATTTTTTGTATTGTATTAGGATTTCGTTTTCTTTTGATAAAGAAACTGAATTCCCTGTTGTACTTGGGAAAAAAATAATGTGGAATTTGTGTTATTCGGTACAGTTTGTGTTCAAGTGAAAATACAACAAAAAAACAGAATCTATATGTATACTAAAGTAAATGATGATTTACCTATGATACTAAATCTATGATTTTTTCCTTTGATCCTGATTTCTTTGCCTAAGAGTATCCATTTCTTATTCCTTAGTTTCTTTCACTGAAACAGAACTATGATTCTTAGCTTGATAATAATTTCTTAGTTTGAAGTTTGTCACAATGGATCAGTTTTTTCTCGTTCCCTATGTTACTGTTGTGGTTTGAGTTGTGAAATGCACTGAAGATGTTTGAGAAAATATACCTACTGAAATCCAACTTATTTGGTCTTGGGTGTCTGTGTTTCCTTAGGTTATCAATTAAGTAGAGTAGTGTATGTGTTCGTTTTGACACTTTAATGATCTAAAATCTGGTTTATTTGATGGAAAACCAAATTTTGCAAGTATTTTTGTTAGTGGATTTGTAATGAGAGTGTTGTGCATCTGTCTCCTTAGGTTCTAATTAATTGGAGTAATAAATGTGTTTTTGTCACATTTTTGAGCCTATAGAGTAAAAATATTTCATTTAAAGTCATAGAATCAAGAAATATGTTAATGTATGTAATTATTTGGCCTAATTAAACAGCCATGTGATGCATCAGTAAGTATTGGGCTATTGATTCACTTTTGGGCTATTGATGTGGTTTATATACTGTTCTTACAATTAACAGCTCAGATGCACTGTTTATTTATTTATTTTTCAAAATTTTTTTTTGCTGAAGTACTGATGAGCCTTGTTGGAGCTGACAGAAAAGATCTGATAAGGAAGTTGCCAAAATTTATATATGATGAGGAGAAAACTTTGGAGGTGAGAAGCTGTTCCTGCATTTGCAATCCTTTAAATTATTCATTATGTGTGTATGCATGTTTGTTAATGCGTTCAGCTTTGAAAGTAAAGTCTTTTTGGTTACAAATAAAGGCCTAGTTATGGTTGGTTGTCATAAGAAAAACAAGAAAAATATAATGGTTCGTATGTATAAGTAAGCTTTATGAATTGTGCTTCAATAAAAAAAAAAAAAAAAAAAAAGAGAAAGAAACACTGTACAAATTGTTTGTGTTAACTTGTATTTTCATCCTTTTTTAACTATTATTGATATTGTTTTAGTTATCATTTTTTTTTAAAATGTTTGCAATGCATTGATATTGCATTGGTGGTGTGATGACTACAGAGAACCCGCAAAATATTAACAGAGAAGATTGCTCAATTGAATTCAGCCATAGACGATGTTTCTGCTCAGCTACATGGAGATGATGCCCCTAATGGAGTTGCAGTGAATTCAGATGAAGTTGGAGCTTCAATGTAGCAGAATATTTGTTGTAATTGCCATATAAACCATCACTACTTACGTGTGATTAGTACTGGAAAAACAATGTTTTGAATCCTTTATCCCTTTTAATTTTCTATTCGGTTAATAAATTCAGGTTGATTGTACTTATATAAAAAATTTACTAGAAATGATAGTAAAATATGATTTGTTTCACAGTAATTTTCCCTTAGTAGATTATATTTATATTTAGGTACTAATTGTTCTCTCACGTGGTATTCTCACATTCCTACAATAGAGTATTGTGGATTTTTTTTTTCCACACAATCAGTAGCAGATTTTCCACCTGAGATTGCACACTTGAGCTTATGAATAGTGCAATGGTTTTAACTCTCTCCCTTTCCTTTTTCTTGTTTTGTATTAAAATAAAATTTCAAAGAATCCTTAACTGTTAGTGCTTAACTTCAAGATGCATTCTATTTGTTGTTGACGGATTTCTAATAATAATTTGATTTTTAACTTTTGGCTTTAGAAGCAACGGTCATACAGCAAAAATTGAAGCACGACCATTCTCAGTTGCGGAGCATCTACAGCATCTACTGTAAATTTGTTGTGGCTGGCAGTATTCCACCTCATATTACTTATCTTAAAGAAGTAAAATTGCTGCACAAGTAATATATAACTGTGCTAGTTTCTCCAAGCTATGGCCTTTGATTTTGTTAGCAATAAATACGTTAGGATTGCTTTTAAGTATCTTATAAATCTTTAAGAAACTAATCCTTAATTGCTTCAGTGACTCCAATTCAGTCATCACAAAGTACTTATATAAAAGGCACAACCAGCGCGAATAAAAGCTAGTAATTTCTTCTCAAAGACAAGCTCATAATTATGATTCTCAAAGACAACAAAAATTCATTGAAATTTTTATCCACAACCAAATGAACAAAACCCAAAACAAAAAGGCTTTATAGCTTAGCTAAATTAGCTTTACAATATAAATATGTGATTTCAGTGTTTCAAGAAAGCCAAAATAGCTACATCTTGATTTTGATCCCAACTAAAATAGATACGAGTCATGTTCTTTATATCTAAAATTTCATGAACAATTTCTCCCAAAAAAAAAAAAAAATTGTGAACAAAGCCAGCTTCCTGGTCTTCACAAATCCCTCCAGCACTCGCCTTTTCTCGCTCTCTGTGATCAAAAGAAGAATAGCATACCTATAATCATGCCATTCAACCTGACAAAAGAACAAAAGAGTGATTTCATTGATAAACATATATCAAAATTTCCAAAAAACTTGATCTAGCAGTAAAGAAACTTGATAAATGATAATAAGACCAAAAAAATTTCCTATCATGCATTACTTTAATGGTAATAATAACTGCTGATCACCACCATCACATCCATTTACAACTAATCCAATCGCCTTGAAGGACTTGAAACTTTTATGGGAACAGCTAAAACATAAAAATTAGATCAAGCAGGGATTCGTTTGCTTCACAGTGAGTAGCTTGAAAGTCACAAGCTTGAGCTATTTGTATCAAGCCTCTTTGCTACACAGAACTCCAAGCCATAATTCAACTAAAACTACCTAAATACTCAAGGGTTGATCATGATAATGGAATTGTACCCAAATACTGCCCATGAATTTAGCTACAAGAAAGCATGTCTCTAGTAAAAAAAGAACTTTATTTTTTCTGTGCAAGAAGTAGTGCTGCAAGTTTGCTTACACTTTGGAAACAAACAAGAGAGTCCCAAAAATCAACCAATATCTAATAAGCTATGATAAATCCTAAAGCCCCCATATCTGCTAACTGATAAGGAGTATAACCAAATCATAAGTAGAGCTAACCTTATAGCACTTTGACGCCTGTTCTCACCATTGCTTCAAATGAAGCTAATTTGTGATCAAATTCAACAAACTATTCTTCTCAATTATAGCCAATGGCCTTTTGGCCACTGTTTACAAATCAGATTTTTCATGAAAGACATAAAACAAGCACAAAATAAAAATTCAACCTTTAGCCAACTAAAAACACATTTTGAAGAAATAACACTTTGGAAACAAACAAGACAGTCCCAAAAAACAACCAATTATTAAACCAGTATGTACTAGAACAAGATAAATCCTAAAGCCGTATCAATTTAAGATATCAGCTAATTGCTAAGGAGTACAATCAGATCATAAGTATAGCTAACCCAATGGCACTTCACAGCTCCCTGTATGAGGGAGTTTGACCATCAGTTCTCACCAGTCTTTCAAATAGATCTACTTCGATCAAATTCAACAAAACTATTCGGCTCAATCATAGATTTAGTATCATAGGTAAATCATCATTTACTTTAGTATACATACAGATTCTGTTTTTTTGTTGTATTTTCACTTGAACACAAACTGTACCGAATAACACAAATTCCACATTATTTTTTTCCCAAGTACAACAGGGAATTCAGTTTCTTTATCAAAGAAAACGAAATCCTAATACAATACAAAAAAATTAAAAAATCTTCTCTTTTGTTGAGAAATTAAAAGAAGGAAAAATCAAAGAAAGAGACAGGGGAACTTTACCAGAGCCACCGCCAGAATTGGTGGAGCGGAACACGGTGGCTGCTAGCTGTAACCATGAAGATTGAGCATCAACTTCTCTCTTACCCGTTTCTATCCAAACCCTAACCCATCTGGGTCTGAAAAGCATCAAATTATCACTTAAACACCCGATTCTCTCCAAACCCCAACCTTTACTCTCTCTCTCTGATCTGGGTCTAAAAAGGGTGCGAGTGTGTGGGGTCGAGATCTCAGTTGGTGAGTTACTATATACTGTTTTTTCTTTGTTTTTGCTTATGGGTTTGAGTTGGGAATGCGAGAAGCGACGAGGTGAGGGAGAGACAGAGAGCAAGCGTGGAGGTGGAGAGACCGGTGAAGGCGCAGTCGGGGTTGAGAGAGTGGAGCGCTAGGGAGAGTGAGGGAGAAACTCGGTTGAGGTGAGAGAGAGGAGCCATGGAGTTTTGATGAGAGAGACAGAGAAAGTGAGAAGAGACAAAATAATGAGAGAGACAAAGAAAGTGAGAAGAAACGTTGAAAACTAACGTTAAGTAACTCATTGCTCTGTTAAGTGTATTTTAAATGGCGTGGCTGATTTTAGGCCATAGATTGATTATAAATCAATCTCAGCCTTCAACTGGACACTCTCCATTTCATATTGGAATGGAGAGGATCCGGATCCGATCTTAACAGTGGGCTAAAGTTGTGTGGGCTTTGCTTCGCTGGAGATAGTCCAATCACTTTGGTGAGCCTATTCAGTGTTGACCCAGCGACATTCAAATCCGGTCCACCTGCTTTGGTCTAAGGGCAATGTTAGAAACCTAGAATTGATCCACATGGTGCTTGTGGTTAATAAGAACACCGGTGAAAAGAACCGGTTGCCTTTCAAACTTTGAAGTTCAAATTAGTATTTTCTAAGAGAAAATCGGGGGCACAAAAAATTTGACACAAATTAATGCGATAGATTGTTAGTAGTAAATAAAAAAAAGTAATATAAAAGATAAATTTAAATAAAATCCAGTAAAATCTTGCCAATTTAATCAATACAAAAAAAAAAAAAAAAAATGTCAAATTTTTTGTAGAATTACTTAGGTAGTGGATGTATTACTCATAAAGTTTGTAGATTCTACTATGCATTTATGCATGAAACATCACAAATATGAATTAGAAATTTATAGTTTGTCAAAAAGCAATATGAATAGAACTTTATAGTTTGTCAAAGCAATATAAACAGGACTTCATAGCTGGTCACCAATAAGTTAATCTTTCTTTTCTTTTACTACATGTAGAATGTGTAAAGTGTAATTGTTATCAAATTCTTTTTAACTAAAAATAAAATAAAATTGTCATCAAATTTCCACTAAAGTACTTCTCCTTTCGAAGTAATAAAAAATTTTCAAAAAAGCAAAATAAAGTGTACACAAAACTTTATACTGGTTATCAACCAAATAGCAGCAAATGTTCTCATATATTTGACAAGGCTTGTGGTTGGGAATGTTGTGCCCATTTAAGTTATTGGGCTTATTTTTTGGGCCAAGAAGATCAGTTTTAGCTCATTTCTGGTGCACACTTATATTTTTTTTTTTTTTTTGAGAAACTGAATTTAAGTACCTTGTTCAGAAAATCAAAATACTAATTTCCAAGAAAATAGAATAGAATAAATAAATGAAACCAATTTTTTTGGATTTCAGCTTGAATTTTCTATTGTCATCTCACTTAGCTGTTGGATCCCTCTTCCAAAAATTATAAATAATAATAATAATAATAATAAACTTTTGTTAATTGATAGGATATATATCTTCTATGGTACGTTGCTTCTTTTGCACCATGAAATTAATGCGTTTAGGTACAATTTATTTATAAAATGTCAAATCAAAAATTAAAAATTGGCTTATTTTTAAAAAACTAAAGTTAGATCTTTGAAAAAAAAGTTGAGACAAAAAAAAAAAAAAAAAAAAAAAGAAGAAGAAGAAGAAGCAAAAAGCAAAAAGCTGTGTAACAAACTGACACTAAGCAGCCACTCAAATGTACCATGCTCCCCTCTCCCCATGTCTATGTGTTAAAATACGTAAGTTATATTTGATAATAATTTTTATTTTTTATTTTCAAAATTTTGTTTTTGGGAATATAAAGAAAAAACAATTTTCTTGTATTTTTGAAATCAAAAACATGTTTGGTTAATTGAAATTAAAAAGATTGGTTTTTGAAAAAAAAAATAGAAAATACTAAAATATGTTATTACTAGGATTTGAACTCTAATGCCAACTCATGAAATGAGACAAATTCATTAAATTAAATGCGTTTTTTCACTGATTTTTAAAAATTAGAAACTGAAAGTAGCCTTTTGCATGTTTTCAGTAACAGCCTTTTGCATGTTTTCAGTAACAGCTTTTTGCATGTTTTCAGTTTCCTTCACAATTTGAGTTTTGGGAACAATTTTTGCTTTCTGTCTATTTTGAGTTGTCAAACAAGTTTTTTAGTATAAAAAATAGAAAACTGTTTTTGAAAACAAAAAATAAGGGGGAAAAAATAGTTACCAAACATAGCCTAAGGCTATGTTTTAGTATTTTAGTATTCTCAAAAGAAAAAACAGTGGGTTAATCCCACATTGAAAATTGAGTGTGAGTTATAGAGGTTTAAAACCTATACTATGTATCTAAGAGTTATGCTCTTTTGGTTATACACCACTGTTAGTTTCTTTAAAACCTTCTCCCCTCTCCCCTTGTGTGTGTTAAAATACTCAGTATTCTCAAGAAAAAAAAAAAAAAATGTACCATGTCAATGAAGGGAAGATATTTTTTATTTTTTATTTTGAGGTTAAACGGCAGAGGATATTTTTTTTTTTATTTGATTCAACATACATGATCAAATATATCTGTTTACACCATATTTGGACCTACCTAAGTGGAGTCAAACGTGGCAACTACATTAATAAAAACAAATTTCTCCTAATCTTTTGAATTTGAAGTTTAAAATTTGTTTTTCTCAAAAAAAATAAATAAATAAATAAAAAACCCAAGAAAACCAATCCATTTGGTCAGTATATGAACTCATTAGCTGGTTAGAAAGAAAAGCGTATAGTTTAACGAAATGGAAGAAGTGAAGCTATTGGGAGCTTGGTCTATTGTTTAATGTTTGTTGATGTCCATTTTTTATTAAAAAAAAAAGGTTGAACAGTAGGGAAGCCCAATAGAAAGTGAAAAAGGAATGTAATAAGAAATTGGTAAGTAATGGCAGAAACAAAAAGATAAAAAGGCACCAAAAAAAAAAAAAAAAAAAGAAGAAGAAAAGAAAAGAAAGAGATAAGGCCCAACGAGGCGGGCTAGCAGAAAGTAGCAGCAGGCAGACCCACGGGCCCAAGAAGAGGCAAAAGTGGGGCAAGCCCAATAAGCTCATTCCATCCCCATAAAAAATAAACACGGGCATAAAGAATGCAAGGTGCAGAACAAGACAAGGCCATACATCAGTGGCAGAAATGGAGTGGGAAAAAAGGAAGACAAAATAGGAAGTAATGGGACAACCACATATTGGCCGAAGCACCACCAACTTGTACCTAGCCAATGCAAGGGAGGTGGGCCCGCAATCAAGGGATTTGCAAAGGGTGTTGTTTGGTGGAGGGGGGGGGGGGAGGGGGGAAGGGTCTATTTCCTAGTATTAAGCCAATGCTCTATTGAAATGGCATCTTTGCTTAAAATAGGTAGTAAATGGCTAGGACCACTTGATATATGCCATAGAGATAGGTAGAGAGAAACTCAAAGTTTTACCCATCGGAATGAGAGAGATAGACCCACAGCAAAACCAAACAGATAAGGATTTGTCGTGAAATAAGTAGTGGAAGAGAGAGAAAGTACTAAGCATGTCAAGGTGTAGGCCGAACAACTATTGCACTAGTGGGCAACTCTAAAAGGGTGCTCACAGCAAACAAAAACGGTTGGTGAGCAATCAAGGTAAAATAGAGAAATTCCACGGTCTGAAACCAATATAAATAGGAACAGTAGCCATAAATGGAATGGGGGATAGTGACTAAGGAAAGAAACATAGAGAATTGAAAGAAAAATAACAGAGAAAAGAGAAAGAATGAAATAAAAGAAAAGAGAGTGAACACGGCAGAAAAGGCATGCACCAATAAACCATGTTTTCCCTCCCTTTTACAGCAATCCCACTCTTTAAAATCCTAATGAAGCAATGAGTAGCCATCTAGGCCCATTCCCCAAAATGCATAACTTTGATGGCTTAGCCCAATAGCAAGATTATCCAAGCTAGGGTTTGAGCTCTCTTTGGTTCTCTAGCGAAAGAACTTATTATTTTACATTCTACTATATTATTTCGCATTCTATAGTGTCATTATACATTCTACTATATCATATTATATTCTGCTATATTGGTTACGCTGATTGCTTCCTACTGTAAATAATCTTCCTGCTAGATATTTGCTCTGAAAACTATAAACGTATATTGACATTCCTGGACTAATATGCATATATTTGTTAATGCATGTTGTCTTTATTTTAGATGCTGAGCTTGTGCAAAAAGGCCCTTTAGCTAGGTCCTGCTAGAATAGTGGGTCAGACCCAACTCTCTGACCCATAGTAGAACAGGCCTCAACCTAGCAGAACAAGCCTTGGACCATCAACATAAAAAGCACCTTCAATGTTTACTGCTATAGGGTCACATGGGCATTAAAACACAAGGTTGTGAAATATGAATATGTAGAGGAGGATCTTTCCAACAAGAGTGATCTTCTTTTACAGTTAGGGCCATCATTGGACTAGAGGGGCCAATGGCCCCCCTCCCTCCAATTTTTTTTTTAAAAAATATTATTATATATGTGTACTAATTTTAACAATTTTATTTTATAAAATTACACTTTGTTTCCCTTAAACAATATTATTAATTCTTTTAAGAGTAAAATTATACTCACAAACATATTTACAAAATGTTTTGGTAGCAAATTCTTGTTGGTTCACATATGGGCCCACCACTCACATCATTTTTTAACTTACCAATAATCACTTATCACATCAGTAATTTATAAAAAAAGTTTGTAACTCTAGCATTTTCCTCATTTTAGTGGCTGTAAAAAATTTATAGATCTAAAATTTAAAACAAAATATACAAGTCCAAAAACAAATAACTCAACAATAAAAATTACCAATAGTAAAATTTAAAAAAAAAAAATTATGCTCAATTTACCAATTTTGTCCAAAATAAACAACCCTGCCTTTTAAAAAATTCTAAATAAAAATAATTTTTTTCTTACCCACACAAAATAAAATAAAATAAAAATCTCAGCAGTTAAGTAGTAGCAAAGTCAGAGGTTAAAATTAACGCACATAGCCAACAGTAAAGTTGTCCCCCTAACTCAAAGTTCTGACTTCCTCCCTGTTTACAGTACAACCTAGTTCACAAGAAGGTTTTGGTGCACATTCATCGTGGAAAACCAATTGCTAAGACAAGTGTTATTCTTGAGTACATTGAGGGGGTCTGGCCACAAAATCCCTTGCTACCAAATGACCCTTTTGAGAAGGCATTGGCTTGGTTTTGGACGAAGTTTGAAGGGGACAAGGTAATGCATTTCTTTTTTCCTAGGAAAAAATAGCTTACATTTTAATGGCAAAAATTGCCAAAATATTATTTTCGCCCGAAATTATTAGTGTTCTACCACTATTTGGGAAATATTTAGCAATCTACCACCTTTTTAAAACTTGAGTTCATGAAACTCGAGTTTGACATATAACTTGAGTTCATGAAACTCGAGTTTGACATATAACTTGAGTTCCATAAAAACCTACCACAATGGCACCCATTGACCTAGAATTTCTTAATTAAAAGGCCACGTAAAACTTGAGTTTCATAAACTCAAATTCTTTGTAAATAAAACTCGAGCTCTATAAGCTCGAGTTATATAAAAATTTTGAACATAGAACTCAAGCTCTTTAAACTCAAATTCTACATTAACCCCTCTGCCTGTAGTTTAAACTATTTTTGAGTCAATTGCCCTGGCAGGTTGGTTGCGGGTGTCTGGCAACTAGCCTACCTGTGGCAATTTATTAAGTCATTCTCTATTAATTATTCGCAATTTTTGTTTTTTTTTTTAAACCTACCCTCTCTCTCTTTCGTGATTGCCATTCTCCCTGAGCATTACCCACAATCCAAACTGAAGTACTGAACCATAAGCTTTCAAGCTCCATTCATCAACTATATTGAAGGTAGTCTCTAACACTTTACACTTACTCTAATCTTTATATACTGAATTTTTGGTCCTTCTTTTTCGGCTGGAATGCTATCTAATGGGGGTTGCGAACATAATCTTTGTCCAATCTCCCCTCCAATTCTTTTTCTTCTTTGGTTTCTCCCTGGTTATATTCTTTGGATGTTGGTCATTATCATTTACTTAAACATGTTGAATGGGTAGATTTTCACATGCTTATATGTTGTTTCTTAAGAAATTTACACAGAACTCGAGTTCTATGTTCAAATTTTTAAATAGCTTGAGCTTATAAAGCTCGAATTTTATTTACAAGGAAATAGAGTTTATGAAACTTGAGTTCCACCTAGACTCTTTTTATTAAAAAATTCCAGGTCAACGGGTACCATCGTGGCAGCTTTTATGGAAGTCGAGTTTTTAAAAAGTGGTTGATCACTAATTATTTCCCAAATAATGGTTGAACATGTAAGGTTGAATTTAATCAACCATCTTGTTGGCTTTATTCCGTACCAAATTTGCTTGTATTTCAGCATTAGTAACCCTGTATTTAGGTGGGATTATTGTAAGGGTAGTGAGTGAGATAGAGTGTTGAAATGCTCAAGAGTGTGCAAGAAAACAGAGACTCGCGGCTGGATCTCGCGGGTGACTCACGGCTGCAAGCCGCCAGAAGATGCACACATGCCAGGCATGCCAGAAGTTGAAGCGTCATGCTAGTTGGAGCACTACAGGAAAAAATAGGACAACTGGCCGTTCTGTTATCTCGCGGCTGGATCTCGTGACTCAGTCAAGCCGCGAGGCCAAGCCGCGAGCCAGCCCTGTTTTGAAAAACCTGACTCTTCACATTCCATTCTCACCCCAGTATAAATACCCCCTATACCCACGAAAGAATGAGAGCTTCCAGAGAGAATTTTGAGAGAGAAACCCTAGAGTAAAACAAGATTAATTCATCCACAATTTTTACATAAGAGACTCTTCAAATTCCTCAACTCTCTTCCTCTCCATTGTTAAGGGTGAGTTTGGTTTAGCTTTTTTGAAAAAGTGCATAATGAAAAAGTGGAGTTTTATAAAAGTGCATAATGTAAAAAGTGGAGTTTCAAAAAGCTGAGTGTTTGGTAAAAACTGTTAAAAAGTGCATAATGAAAAAGCTGAGTGTTTGGTAAAAGTTGATAAAAGTGGCTTTTTGAAGGGTAAATGACCAAAAAGGACAATGTATATATAAGGGAATTTATTTCAATTTTTTTTTTTTTTTTTTTTTTTTTTTTTTTGTGGATGTGAGTTTATTTCATACTTATTAAATCATCTATTTCATATACTTACTAAACAATAATAATAATAATAATAATAATATTAATTAAATATAAATAATTTCCATCAACATGAATCACAAAATAAAAATGTAAAAAGATGATAAAATATACACCAACAATCTAAGTTTAAATTGTACTACATAAAAATGTAAAAACATATAAAATACATATCAATAATCTAAGTTTAAATTGTACAACACAAAAATGTAAAAAAGATGATAAAATACATACCAATAATCCAAGTTTAAATTGTACTACAGGATATTATAAAAAAAAAAAAAAAAAAAAAAGAAAAAAGAAAAAGAGAACTACTAATTATTATCCCCCCAAATGGAATTAGCAATGGAATCACGAAGAAGCACCATCACAGGGTCTGTTAAAGATCCTGAATTCTGCTCATAACTGCTATCTGCTTCACTATTATTTCCTCTTCTAGAAATTGAATCTCGATTGGCGTTTATGAAGCCCCTATCATCCCTATCATTTAGTCTAACAAAATTATGAAGAGCCATAGTAGCAGATACAATAAGCATTTGGATATGGAATGGAAAAGATGGCAGATACAATAAGCATTTGCATTTGGATATTCCCAAGTTGAATCTGTTCCACACAAAGATTACAAAAAGTAGTGGTCCAGCTTGAATTATTATCCCATAATGCTCTAGCCTTTTTTTCCTCGGGGTTGGAAGTTGTGTTTTTACCCATCTATAAAGTTAACCAGTGAGGTTGAAGCATATTAGCAAAACCATAAATTTTTTATTAAGATCAAAACAAACAGGTACAAGGACTAGCAGGTCCAAACAGAATTACAAAGCAGAGTTAGGCTCTTTCTAAGGAGAGTTAGTCATGCATATATACATATTACAGAGGTCATGAACATCAAACATATCACAATCAGGGTAATAGAAGGTATGAGAAAGCATATACATGTATGATAGAGAGGGACAGAACTAAATCAAAGGGACAACACACATCTAATCACTTGCCTAGAATTTTTAGCATGTTATGTTATGTACCTTCACAGCCACAATCCCATTACATATGATAAAGTTGGCTATCGCTTTGTATATTTCAATCACAGCAATATACAACACCATCTAAAAATTACACTACCCCTTTAACTGTGTACTACATTCATATACTGCAAAAGCAGGCATGACTAAGACAACAACAGAGCAGCAGATATGTCATTAGAGGATCTGATTTAAGCATGGTTCAGAGACCACCCTAATCTAGTTAGTGTGTAAAAGACCTCCTGTCCAAATTATGTTATGATTATTAAGTTTCTCCTGACCAGCATATGTATGCCATTGACAATTCCAACTCCTAAATGTAAATGTATCAGCAAATGGAAAGATGGGGGCACATAAACAACATAATGAACTTTTCCATTTTGAAAACTTAATTGCTAACTAATACTTCAGACAAGTATAACCCCTTAGCCAAATGTTCATGATTACCAACTAAAGATGGCAATTCAAAATTACAGATCATAAAATGAGCAGTAACATTCTCATCAGGATCAGATAAAAAATCCTCTGAGTCATCAACATTCTCATCAGGTCCAACATATTTGACCTCTTGGAGGATTTTAGGTTGTGTCTATGTCATCAAAATAGCACACTCGGTAAAAAAAAAAAAAAATTCAGATCAGTGTTAAACACTTCATTATATATTTTTACTAACTAAACACTTCATTATATATTCCAATCAGCAAAAACAAATAACAAAACAAGTAAAGGAACAATACCCATTCATAGCAAGATCCGAAATTTTTTTTCCCACACTCGGTAAAAAAAAAAAAAAAAATTTCAGATCAGTGTTGGTACCTGGTTTTTGGTAGCAGATCAGTGTTTTTGGTACCTGAGAAATCAAAACCCACACACCAAAAGCGAGAAATCAACCAAAGAACAGAGAAATCAAACCCAGATCCATGGGAAATCAACCAAAGAACAGAGAAATCAAAACCAAAACAACCCAAATCAGACCCATGAGAATCAACCCAGGTTCGGTCCAAATCAAAACAACCCATACCCATGAGAAATCAACCCAAAGAACACACAGAAAAATCATTACCCATAAAACAAACCACAATCCAAAACTACAGAAAGACTTACGGAGAGGAAGAACCAGAAAGAAAGAAAGAAAGAAAGAAGAAGAAGAGGAAGACGAAGCGGAAGAAGAAAAGGAAGACAAAGAAAAAAGAAAGAGAGTAGAGAGACTTATGGAGAGGGCAGAGCAAGCAGAGAGAAGAGATGGAGGCGTCAAATGTGAAGGGAGAGCAGAAATGAGAGATGAGGGGCGTGAGAGAAATAGCTGGGTATTTTGGTCTTTTTGGTTATTGCAACGGTAATATTGTAAACGCGCATAGCGCGTTTTGATTTATGGACCCCTGAGGGTCCATAAATCTTCCGCGTTTTGTCCTCAGTAAATTATAAAAGTTCAAAACGCAACTTTTATAAAAAAGCTGCGTTTTGAGCTTACCAAACGCGCAAAATGGTGTGGCTTTTTTGAAAACGCCCTTTTTGGGCTCAAAAAAGTGGAACCAAACGGGCTCTAAATCCTTGAGAGGCATTTTACCAAAACCTTTCCTCATCATATCCATTACTGTGAGAGGGCTGTTTGGTGTTTTGGGAAGCAGTTAGGAAGGAACCAATTTACATTGGTTGATGCTATGGTCAAGTAGCGGAATCCGGGAAGCTAGAAAAGAAATAGGTTCGGCGCAACCTCGTTAGAGCAAGAAGCTTGGAGGGCTTAGGTACACTGGGTAGATTAGGCTTGGAGGGTCTATTGCTGTTCATGTATCCTAACTATATTTTCTAGTGGATTGTTTACCGTTTGGAGAGCGGCGGAGAGGTTTTACGCCGAGGGCTTCGGTTTTCTCTTCGATAACACATCGTGTGTTGTCCTTGTGTTTGCATCTCTCTTCCCTTTATCTTTGCCATTTAATTTCTGCTGTGGATGTGATATTATTTGGATTCTGTATTAAGTTTATGTTCATATTCCGCACATAAATTGTTTGATATTAAGCTTGAATTGGTAATTTGTAAATTGTGGGTCTAAACGTTCAAGGGTGTTTTTATACTAATTGAACTTTCAATTGGTATCAGAGTAGGTACACTTTTATTGGTTTCATTACCATAGTGTGATCCTTGACCCTTTTAATATGGACCGATCTCAATCCCTAAATGCACCTCCATATTTTGATGGTAGTAATTATGCATTTTGGAAGGTTCGCATGAGAGCATTTTTATGTTCCATTGATGAATCGGTTTGGGATGCTGTTGGTATAGGTTGGACCAGGCCTGAGGCAGCCAAATCCACATGGGATAAGGCAGCACTCACCGCATCTAATGCTAACAGTAAAGCACTCAATGCTATTTTCTGTGGTGTGTCTCTAGATGAATTTCACAGGATCTCTCACATTATCGTTGCCAAAGAAGCATGGGAGATATTGGAGACCACCTACGAAGGCACGAAGAAAGTGAAAGACACCAAGCTGCAAATGTTGACCACTCGATTTGAGGAGCTCAAGATGAATGAGGATGAGTCCTTTGACTCCTTCTATAGCAAACTGAATGAGGTGGTTGTCAGCAAGTTCAATTTAGGGGAGAAAACGGAGGATTCTAAAATAGTAAGGAAGATCCTTCGGTCATTGCCGGAAAGCTTTCGTGCCAAAGTGACAGCGATTAAAGAGAGCAAGGACCTTGATGACATCAAAGTCCAAGAGCTGATTGGTTCCCTTCAGACTTATGAAATGTCGCTACCCACTCAACGGAAGAGCAAATCTCTTACTCTTAAGACCATTAATGAAAGGGTGGAAGTCCATGACTCATCGGATGAGGATGTGGTTGACAAAGATGTTGCACACCTTGTGAAAAATTTCCGAAAATTCTTGAAATTCAAGAATAATGGTAAATTTGGGGATAAAGGAAAATTCCAAAGTTTAGGAAGGGAGAAAAGGGAATTCAAAAAGAAAGATGGAAAAGAATCACAATCTACACAAGGTGTCACTTGTTTTGAATGCAACGGGCATGGACACTTTAAGAAAGAATGTCCGAATTATTTGAAATCGAAAGGCAAGGTGTATGCCACGACACTGAGTGACTCGGATTCATCCAACTCTAATTCTGAGGAAAGTTGTGACGGAGAAGGGAATTACTCCGCTTTTATGACTATTGCCCATGTTGATTCTTCAGATGAATTGAATTTGCTTGTACAAGAGCTTGGAGAACATAGTGATGAAGAATCATTGGGAGTTGTTGAAGAATCAGATGTAGAAGATGATGAAAGCACAGCCAATCTTCAAGAAAATTATAACTCACTCCTGGAGAAGTCAGGTGAGTACACAAGAGTGGCCAAGGCAGCTGTGAGAAAGATGAAGAAGGCAGAGGAGGACTACAAAAGTCTCCTAATTCGCTATAAGGAGGCCAAATGTGAGATAGAGAAACTGAATGGTGAGCTGTCAGAAGCCTACACAAAAGTGAGATTTCTTGAGCAAGAGGTTGTGCAAGCCAATGCCAAGATAAAGAGGGTCTCCACCAAGAAGCTCGATGATGTTATTTCATCTCAAAAGCATTTTTCAGACAAATCCAGATTGGGATATACCGGGGGGAGTAGCTCATCTGGCAATATCACTAAAGAAGTGAAGTTTATAAAGGCCAGAGAGCCAGTTGAAGTTGGCCATACTGCTGAGAAGCCCAAGATGGAGGAGAAGAGGAATGTGGAGAACCGACGGGTGTTGAACAATCCCCGTAATAAATTTGTGGGTAGGTCTGAATCCTGAGCCAAGTCTCGTCCACGACCACAAAGAAGTCCTAGATTGAACTATGTGTGTCATCACTGTGGACTTCAAGGGCATACTCGGCCAAATTGTCAAAAGCTGAGAGTAATGAATAATGCAACTGCTCCAAGGTCACGAGGACCTAGAAATGACAGGAGAAATTGGGCTGGTGAACCATCAAGAGATCAAAGTGGTGATCCCAGAATGATGGACGTGATGAAGATGATTGGTGCTTTCACCAACTGCTTGGAAAGCTTCACATGAAAGTTTGAAAGCCCTAACTCCCGTACCCAATCCTATAAGGAAATCACCCCAAACGCAAGTGACGTGTGGGTGAAAAAGGGTACTCATGCATAAGCATTACAACATGTCCATGCATCAATACTTCCTATGCTTTGTGACTGTGTTTGGTTGTTTGCTTATTAATTATGTTGGTTGTAGTTTGTTTGTCTGTTTGTGCATTCTTTCGTTCATTTTTGTTTTTGATCAATCTTTTTCTTCTTATGTGTCAAAAAATCCAAAAACCACATAAAAATAGAAAATCAAAAAGTTTGATTGACATTGTTGAGTTTTGTCTTAAAACATGTTTTTCCTTGTACCTTTGTGCTAATGGCTTTGTGCATTTTCGAGCGTAGCTTGTTCCTTTGCACTTTTATCACTGTGGAAGAAATCTTGAAATCTATGTGATTGTTGTAAATAGATCTTCAAACTTATCATAAATGATTAGTGAATGGTTATGTTGATCTTGAGACATGCATAGACTTGTGCCTATATATCTTCCCACTCTTTTTTTTTTTTTGCTAAAAAGAGCTCAACAAATGTAAATCTCCAAATGAAAAGAGATTTTGAGTTGCAAAAGCTTGTCACACACTAGTATTTGATTAGGAAAAAGGGAAAGCGACCAAAAATAAAGTTTATGATTATTCAAAAGCCAAAGGCTATATCATCAAGGTGAAATATCATATATCACTCTCACAAGGAAAGGTGATTGTTTCAAAAGGATCAAAAAGATAAACTGTTATGCTTAAAAGTGGAGTCAAATGTAAAGCTCCAAGTTATGTTATCAAGTCTTGTGGGAGGTCATATATGCATACTTTTATAATTGAGATAGGTCACATGATCTAGTGCTAATTGTGTATGCCTTGGTTGAATTGATCATTGAAGCTTCACATTAGACTAAGGACTATCTCATTGTTGATATCCACACACAACACACAAGTTTATGTTCAATGAATGCCATATTCATTTGTGTGATTGTACTTGATAAAATGTGTTCTCACATGCTCAATCTTTGTTAATTCAAACACAAAAAGTTTTTTGAGTGTTTAAGTTGTTTTTGGAAAAGTGTTTTGTTTTTACAAAAACTGAAAATTTTCAAAAACAGTGTGTCCTGTTTTGGCGACTCAGTCGCAGGTCAGTCAAGTCGCATGCCACAATCGCGAGATTGCGGGTTAGTTTTGGCGACTTGTTCGCGAGTGGAAGGTCCAGTCGCGAGGGGTACATAGAGATTTTTGCGGCTCAGCTCGCGACTCTCTCGCGAGTGAGACTTCTAGTCGCGAAAAACACTTGGCAAATTTTTCAAAATTTTTGTTTTGAAGTGTTTTGGCGGGTGTATCTGGTGACTATCTGGCGACTTACCTCAGCTGCGAAAAACACGTGTTTTGCACAGTAAGGGCAGTTTTTAAAATCTTTTTCAGTTTTCCCTCGAACTTTATGTGACTGTTCATTTTCTCTTTCGTCTGAAACTTACCCAAACACCCTGTGTCACCCCCTTTCAAACTCCATTTGTGCTTCATTTCTTCTCAAAATCATCAAGAAAAGGTATGGGTCTTCCCTTCCTCACTTCATTTTTCATGTTTTGAGTATTTTTTTTTTTTTTTTGTCCCTGTATTTGGAGTCATACTGTGTTCGAACATTCTTTTTCTTAGATTGCTGGGTATGGTTGGTTGTGTTTGGTGCTGATTTCATCTGCTGTCATATTGTTAGTCACATTGTGCTAATCTTTGTTCTATTCTTTGGTTTTTGTTGGTTTTCATACTCATTTGGTTTATGGGTTTGGTATTTTTCTGTGTTTTACTCTGTGTGTGAGTTTGGGTGTTCAAGAATTTCTGAGGCTTTGGATTGTTTATCTTATAATATTGCTGTTTGATATATGTTCCTGTCTTATTGTGGTCTATTTTGAGCTATCCTTCCTTTGTTCTATACTGTGCTTGATCTTTGCATATCATGCTCATGGTAGATTGTCTCATTGACAGTTATTTGTGACTTTGTGTTATTTAGTGTTCTCTTGAACTATCACCATTTTGGTGCTTCTGCCTCACTCATTACTTCAATGTTGCCTATGATTTTGTTTGGTACTGCTCGACTCATGTTTGTGATTGTGTGAGATATCTCTGGTTTACATTTTTATCTGAATCTAATCAAGTTGATATTTGTCCTTTGTGGTGCTATTTTTGGTTCTCTGCTGTGTGCCTGCTCTCTTGCAGATGTCTCGTCGATCCTCTAAAGGCAAAGATGTTGTAACTGATGATTCATCAACCCCGGTTGCTAAACGGACTCGACTCTCATCTCAGCCATCCAAAGACTCCAATTGTGAGAGATTTAGAACCCCACTTACCTCACACATCTACTCAAACATCTTTGACAGGGCATTTCATATAGTGGAACGTGTGGTTGAGTTTGACACCTTGGGGACCACTTTTGTCCCTCAGATCTTTGAGTCAAGAGATTGGGCAAACTTATTCAGGAATTTTGAAGACCCAATGGATGAACTGGTTAAGGAATGCTACTCTAATACAAGTGACCTTGGAGTTGAGCTAGTTTGCTGGGTAAGAGGAAAGGAGTTTATCATCACCTCGAACTCTATAGCTGATATTCTCCGCATCACTAGACCTTAGAATGTGGATCTAACTCCGTATGATGATCGAACTACAGAGACTCAAGACATTCTACAAGTTCTTGGACCTGACCATGAAGTCTCTAGTACAGGCACATCCATAAGCACTGCCAAGTTTGCACCGAAGTTAACCACACTAAAGTTGATCATGTTCTCCAATCTTTACCCGCTGTCCAACACGACCTTCATCAATCTTGGAAGAGCTTAATTCCTTTATGATCTTATTACAGGAGCCCCCATTGATATCTATGCCCACATCTTTCAAACCATAAGGAAGACCGCAGTTCGATCAGCAGCACGAGGATGTATTCCATTTTGCAGTCTCATCATGAAGTTCATTCTTCGTGAAGGTATTAACCCTCCCTCAGATGGAAAAATGATGACCCATCTTCGTCCAATTTCCATGTTCACTCTACAGGCCAGCAAAAGTCATTCCTCTAAAACACCAAAGAGTGCACACATCTCTCCGGTTACTCCGTCTGCTCCTGAGTCAGAGACACGTGTACATACCACACCCACTTCGCGTGTCATCCCTGAAGTTCAACAAACTAGCATTCCACAAGTACAGTCTGATCCTCAAACTGATAGAGTGGGTAGTTTGCTTGAAAGCATTCAGAAGCGCATTGAGAAAATGGTGACACTTCTCTACTCCACCAACAACCATGTTTAGATGCGACTCGAGACCATGGAGAATCAGCTAGAAGCTATTCAACAGAAGTTAGACGACAACCTTTAGCTATTTGTGTCAAAAAGGGGGAGAGCATACAGTAAGGGAGAGAAAGTTCAAAGGGAAGTGTGCATAGTAATAGAGGGAGTACACATACTTTTGTTTTGGTCTTACCTTTTAACTTATAGGTTTATGTTTTGAATAATTGGTTGTTACTATGAGTTTTATACAATGTGGTTATGGTTATTATCTGTTTCTAACTCATGGATGGTTTTGAAACTTGGTTTACTTTATATATATAGTTGTTTTTCAGCATATTATAAATGTATTTTGTACCCATGTTGCTTTTGTAAGCTTTTAGGGTTTGCTTTTGTCTGTAGGCTTTATGGTTTGTACCATGCTTATGTAGCCTTTATGTTTTTGTTAATTCAGTACTTCTAACTAAATGTCTTGCATTTTCTTGTTAAGTACTGTCACTCTTGTGCCCTTGTAGAATTGTTCCTAGATGCATATACTTAGTGTATTATGCATTGGTTGAGTGTTGGGCATACAAGTAACTTGCATTGTTCTTGTTAGCTTGTATGTTCAAGTGTTCATTCCAAGTGTGAATGAGCATTGTGGTCACTACCTTGTAGTGATTACTTGATTGATCAAGCCATGGTTTGTTTCTTAACTCCATCTTTGCTTGATCACATTATGCCTGCTTCATATGCATTTCATGTTTTTCTGCATACAATGATCATGGTGTATTGTTGTGTTTCAGGAGTTTCATGTTCATATGATTCAAGTGCCTCACAGTTTCTAGAGTTAGGTGTGAGCGAGTTTTGCTCAACTGTTCCCAACTCACATGTTAAGTCTAGAGTTTGTTTTAGGGTTTTGTCACAGAATAGCTAAAGGGGGAGATTGTAAGGTTGAATTTAATCAACCATCTTGTTAGCTTTATTCCGTGCCAAATTTGCTTGTATTTCAGCATTAGTAACCCTGTATTTAGGTGGGATTGTTGTAAGGGTAGTGAGTGAGATAGAGTGTTGAAATGCTCAAGAGTGTGCAAGAAAACAGAGACTCGCGGCTGGATCTCGCGGGTGACTCGCGGCTGCAAGCCGCCAGAAGATGCACACGTGCCAGGCATGCCAAAGTTGAAGCATCATGCTAGCTGGAGCACTACAAGACAAAATAGGACAACTGGCCATTCTGTTATCTCACGGCTGGATCTCGCGACTCAGTCAAGCCGCGAGGCCAAGCCGCGAGCCAGCTATGTTTTGAAAAACCTGACTCTTCACATTCCATTCTCACCCCAGTATAAATACCCCTTATACCCAAGAAAGAATGAGAGCTTCCAGAGAGAAACCCTAGAGTAAAACAAGATTGATTCATCCACAATCTTTACATAAGAGACTCTTCAAATTCCTCAACTCTCTTCCTCTCCATTGTTAAATCCTTGAGAGACATTTTACCAAAACCTTTCCTCACCATATCCATTACTGTGAGAGGGCTGTTTGGTGTTCTAGGAAACAGTTAGGAAGGAACCAATTTACATTGGTTGATGCTATGGTCAAGTAGCGGAATCCGGGAAGCTAGAAAAGAAATAGGTTCGGTGCTACCTCGTTGGAGCAAGAAGCTTGGAGGGCTTAGGTACACTGGGTAGATTAGGTTTGGAGGGTCTATTGCTGTTCATGTATCCCAACTACATTTTCTAGTGGATTGTTTACCGCTTGGAGGGCAGGGGAGAGGTTTTACGCCGAGGGCTTCGATTTCCTCTTCGATAACACATCGTGTGTTGTCCTTGTGTTTGCATTTCTCTTCCCTTTATCTTTGCCATTTAATTTCTGCTATGGATGTGATATTATTTGGTTTAGATTGTTTATCAATTCTGTATTAAGCTTATGTTCATATTCCGCACATAAATTGTTTGATATTAAGCTTGAATTGGTAATTTGTAAATTGTGGGTCTAAACGTTCAAGGGTGTTTTTACACTAATTGAACTTTCAGAACACTAATTATTTCGGCTAAACATGGTGTACGTGCAAGTTAGAATATCAAGACAATGTAAGAGAACGAGTGATGAATCTAATGGTACATTTAAGTGAAAAAGCTTAAGAACAATAAGAAATGGAAACTTTAACACTTTAACGTCTAGAGAAATGCAAATGTGAAACAAAGAAATTAAGGAAGGCACAAGAAAATACGTGAAAAACCATTTGAAAGGGATAAAAAAACCACAAGTGAGTAGAAGGAAGAATGTTCCTCACTCTTAGAGCTCTCTATAATGTGAAAGTCAAGGTTTTCATACAATGGTGATATTCTTCCCAATTCTTTGTTTCTACCTTACTTTCCTACCCAAGCTTCTACCTCTTTCTCTCTATCTTTCTAGATTCTTGCCCTAATTGTTTAGCAACATGTTCCTCTTATAGGATGAGGAATGTTGTTAGGTACCTAAGGACAGGTGTCAAGCCATGATCCCTCCATTTGAATCCAAATATAGCTATTGTACTATGTTAAGGCTAGATGAGAAAGAAAACATGTTGATGTCAAGGTAGTGGGATAAAAGGCGGCTCTACTACAACGTAGGGAGCAAGTTATAGACAAGGAAAGGGACATTAGGGATACTAGGAGTGATGGACGTGTCCTCAGTAGTGGTCCAACACAAGCTCAGCCAATAAGGGGTGTTCTATAGCATGCCATAGGGGGTAGCTATGTCCCTTTTACTCTGGTGTTGAGTGTTCACGCCAGGTGCAAATCTAACTCTTCCCCAAGATGGTCACGCCATTGGCACGAGCCAAAGATCCTCTTTTTCAGCCAACGTCCCCCTTTCCTTCCTCATAGCTAGCCCACATGTAGGGTCCAAGTCCAGTTGCGTCAGCATTCACACATGCCTTAGTTGGTGTAATGTACATATGGTATTTGGCCATTTTTGCCACATTTTAATATGTTTATCTCTATGCTTACCTATTTGCAATAGAAGTATGAAATTCTCAAATTTATGCAATATTCTTCCCCTTTATTTCAAGTTTCTCAATAAATTTTCAAATGCTTTTACCAAACTTTACTGTTAATGACTAAAAAACGAATGTTTTTTGGCCATTTGGTGTAAAGTTTTATTAAACCTCACTTTTTTAAAATATAATTTTTTGATTTCAAAAGTGTCTTCAAAAAATTATAAAAATAAATAGTACCAAACAGACACTGATTGAACAATATTTTTCATTAAAAATTTGACAACCCATATGAATTCTTCCAACCACAAGACTAGAGAAGTTGATTAAGATTACCACATTATCAACTTCCCTTAATCAATAATAGCCTACATTATCAACTTACCTTAGTCAATAATAGCCTATAAAGACAACCAAAAAAAGTCTTCTAATTGTCCAACTGCATATGCTTGTAGACAAAGCAAGGGAATCTATTGACTAGTTATATACGAACTCACTCAGGCAGGAAGAAAGAAAATCGAAGTAAGAATGGAAGAAGTAAAGCTAATAGGATTTTGGCCTAGTTCATATGTTTACAGAGTTATATGGGCACTGAAACTCAAGGGTATCAAATATGAATATGTAGAAGAGGATATATTCAACAAGAGTAATACGCTTTTGAAGTACAACCCTGTCCATAAGAAGGTTCCTGTGCTTGTTCATGGTGGGAAACCCATCGCAGAATCCATTGTCATTCTCGAGTACATTGAAGATACTTGGCCACACAATCCCTTGATTCCAGATGATGCTCATGAGAGAGCTGTGGCTCGGTTCTAGGCAAAGTTGGAGAGGATAAGGTAATTATGCATTTATGTTTATTCTTACACCTACAACTTTGTTCCCTTTTATTGTTAATTTTTGGCTCATGTTAACGAGTACTCTTAAAAAAATTATTAACAATCCATTTCTTTTTTCTTATGTAATGGAAGTGTATTTTTTAGATAAATAACCACATGGTAAAATTTTAAGATGGAACCTAAAGAACAGCATTTAAGGTACTATAAATAAGTTTTGTCCTTTTAGTAAAGTTTTGGCACTACTTTTATGGAAAATAGAAAAAACTGTTAAAGCAATAATTATTATTTTTCTTTTTCATTAAAATTTTCTTAAAATAATTTGTTAACAATTGCACTAAAGACATCCATTTTCTTTATTTTTTTACTAGTCTCCTTTGTTGTTATTACTTTTCTTTTATAGATGTGAAAGGTTTTTTTCTTTATTTTTTTACTAAAAAGATAGAAGCATATTAATATAAAAAAGAAGTCCAAAAACCACTGCGCACCCTTGGTGCGGTGGTCACTCCACAAGTATAAATGCTTGTGGGGTGTGGGGGGCAAGGGCTAGGGTTCAAGTCTCCAGAAAGGAGTTTCACACACATATACACTTAGATTAGACTAGAATAGAAATTTTCTATCTTGTATAAAAAAAAAAAAAAAAAAATTGGTGGGGGTAGGGGAGTTAATATTACTAATGAAACTCGGCCCAAAAAAGTAGTGGCCCAGTAGCTCCACAACAACCAAACTGTAAAAAAATCAACAAAACAGAGTATGTGTAGTCCAATGCTTATTGGTGAGGGAGGGATTTAGCAAGTCTCTGCTACTCATATTTCAGAGAAGTTGCTTGCTTAAAGATCTCTCCGGTGTGCGTCTGCATGTGTTGTAACATGTGAAAGTTTTAAAAGTATTTCCATTGTAAATGTCATTTAACTAAAGATAAAAATAATAAGAGGAGAATAAAAAAACGGTGATTATCTTGTCTTTTTCTCTTTCGTAGATTTGTTTATAATAAGATTCAAATTTATAGCATCAATTTCATAATAATTTTTATACATCAATTGATTTTTTGTATAAATAAGAATCAAACTCAAATTCCTTATTGAATGATAGAAAACTTTCTAATTGAGTTAACTGGTAGATTTTATTAATCTGACTATAATAATGAAGTGCACACACAAACAAGCTTTAAACATTTTTTTCTAGACTCGGATAATATATAAGACGGAGATGACCTCGATAAGTCCTCGGTTTTTTTCAGCCCAAATACCCCCTCGGCTACAAAGGGGGAGATTCTTAACATACTAGGTCCGATGCATGACTCTAGGCACAAGAAGTACCTTGGTCTCCCCTCTTTGATTGGGAAATCAAAGTCACAAGTCTTCGCTGAAATCAAGGAAAAAGTTAGCAAAAAATTGGCGGGGTGGAAGGAGAAGCTTCTTTCCGTTGGAGGTAGGGAAGTCTTTATCAAAGCCGTAGCATAAGCGGTGCCCACATATACTATGAGCTGTTTCCTTCTTCCAAAATCCATGTGTGACGATTTGGAAAGAATGATGAGGAACTTTTGGTGGGGCCAAAGAAACCAGGAATCAAAAATTGCTTGGGTTAGTTGGAAGAAGATGTGCAAATCCAAACTTTTTGGTGGCATGGGCTTTCGGAACCTTCATGCCTTCAACCTTGCCTTGCTTGCGAAACAAGGGTAGAGGATCCTCACAAATCCAAACTCCTTGGTTGCTCGGGTTTACAAAGCTAAATATTTTCCCTATGATGATATCCTAAGCGCAAAGGTTGGAAGCAATCCTAGTTATGCTTGGTGAAGCATTCATAATAGTCTGGTGATTCTTAAAGAAGGCACTAAATGGAGGGTGGGGAACAGTAAGCGGATTCACATTTGGGATGATAGGTGGCTTCCAACACCTACCACCTATAAGGTGATCTCACCTCCTTTAGAGTTTGGCAACTTCCCAATGGTCTCCTCACTCATTGACAAGGACACAAAGTGGTGGAAATCTGATTTGGTGAGATCAATCTTCCTGCCTTTTGAAGCTGATTCCATTCTCAAGATCCCTATTAGCTATAACCTCCCCAATGATCAACCCATTTGGCTGGGCAACAAAAGGGGCTCTTTCTCCATGAAGAGCGCTTATTATATTGCAATGAGAGTTGTTGATGCAGACAACAATGGTGAAAGTACCACTGAGTATTATCAACCCCTTTTCTAGAAAAAAATTTGGCGTCTTAACGTTCCTCCGAAAGTCCGGATCTTTGCTTGGCGTGTATGCAAAAATGGCCTTCCAACAATGCTTGCTCTTCGGTGTAAAGGCCTAAACACATCTGGGTTTTGTCCGCTGTGTGACAAGGAAATGGAATCCATCCAACGTGCTCTCCTCCTTTGTCCTCACGCCAAACATACCGGGCTGCTTGGCTGGACTGCCCTCTAAACTTGTCTTCCACCGGAGATGATATTATGAACATTGCAGCCAAGTTTATTGACTTTGGCAAGCTTCATGACTTAGACATATTTTTTATGGTTGCTTGGTCAATCTGGGGAAATAGGAATCAGGCCTTTCATAACAATGCAGCAATCTCGCCATCTCAGGTCTAGGATTCCGCGAGAAGAGCCTCGCTTGACTCGGTAAAATCCTTTTCCATTCCATCCTCCTGCGAGCCTTCTTTGGGCTGCACCGCCTCCTGGCTTTCATAAAATTAATGTTGATGGCGCGACAGACGAGGTGGGTGGTTGCTCCTGCATTGGTGTTATCATTAGGGACTCCTCTAGGGTTGCAATTGGGGCCCTTAGTAAAGTCCTCCCCACGAGCCTCAATGCTGAAGTCATTGAAGCATTCGTGCTCCTGAAAAAACTTTTGCGGAAGCAATATAAAACAAAAATTATACTTTTTCATTTAAAGATCGTTGTACCACACAACCATGGATTCTAAATAGAACAAAATTGCGTACCTCTCTTAGCAACCCAAGCGTGTTGCCTCCCAAGGTATTCACGTCTCTCTCTCTATTTCTTTTGAGTTTTCAGAAGACTGCAGTATCACACAGTAGTTCTGATGGCCAACAACTAAATATGATATTATAAAATCTTATTTTATAATAGACTTCTAAAACCCTAGAGAGAGATTGGACGTGGGATCCTTAGGGATCCTAATCTTCAGCCGTAGGATTTTATCAATAACCTTTTTGAACGTTATTGACTTATCTAGAAACTCTTTCCAAAAATATTTCTTAATTTTCTCAATCATATCAAGAAAATATCTGAACTTCTACAGATTGCAATAATGTCCATCAACACATTGCAATTGACCCCTGAAGATTAGAGAATTACAAATGAGGTCCCATTTCATACAATTTTATATCTATGTCCTTCCACCATACTATATTCCCACAAGCCACTAGGACTGGATAAATATCACTGTCATGTCCCTAGCTTATGTGACCCTTAATTTCTTGATTTCATAATTTCTATTGGACTCCAAAATATCTTTAAAAACTCTTTAAATATATTTATATAATATTATATATATGAAAAACATTTGTGAAAAAATGTCACCGGCCGGTTTTGTTTTGAGTCCAACTTCAATATGAAAATCAACTGAATATACTATCTTCTTCAGAGACTAGTGGATTCATTGTTGAGCATTTATATATTTTACTCATTACACACATGACCCAACGTGTCTGTATATAGCCTTTAAAATTGGCATCACCAGTTGACATTGTCAAAGTTATGTGCATAATAAATAAATATACACAAACCCCTCATGTTTGAGGACAATAGAAAAATTGTGATAGAACAACCTTTTAATTAACAATGATCATTCCATAAGGTGTCCTTGATCGGATCCAATTCAGTGTATGTACTTGTTACATTACACCCACTTGTTTGCTTAAAGTCACTACCTCAATGATGGAGTAAATCATCCTATCATATAGCAGCACAACAAGTGTAGGCTTCAGTGGTAATATTCAATTAATATACACAGCCTAGAACAATTTAATAATATATGAAAAATCATTACTCCTTGTCTTTGGTTCCTTAACCATTAACATGATTTTTCCTACAGAGGTGACATCACATGTCACATTTAAACAATAAAATATACCTATAAAAGTTATGAATGTGAAAATAAAATTTTATCATCAAATAAAAATGCATAGTATTGTTTTTGAGGGCACATAATTCTAACAGCTCCTCCATGGGGTGCTTTTTGCACTGGAGATGCAGATAAGTCGTGCCATTTTTGAATTAAGTGCGTTGTCTATTATCCTTGCCTTATCTTCATTTGAGGCTGGAGGCGAGCTTGGCCACATCCTGCAGGACATCAAGTTGGCGTCTAGCTCCTTTAGTCACTGCACCTTCCATCACCTGAAACGGGATGACCATAGAGCTGCTCACACGTTGGCTAGAGAAGCAAAAACTTCAGGCCAATCCAAAGTTTGGAAAGGAACCCCTCCCCCATGTATTCTACAGATTCTTAGGGATGATTTGATGTAATCTCTTCCTTATTTGGGCTCTATTGTTTCTCTTCCTAGTGTGGAATGAAAATTTCTTCTAGTTTTCCATCAAAAAAAAAAAAGATGGAGATGACCCACTCTAACTGGATACTTTGTGCGATTTAGAACAACAATTTTTCTGGATACTTTGTAACTAGCGGAGAACAACAAGCGAAAGCAACAAAAGAAATGAAAGAACTTCTGGGAATCCTAGAAGAGCATGGTCTTGGGGAGAAGAAGTTTTTTGGTGGCAATAACATAGGACTGGCTGACTTAGCCTTTGGATGGATAGCTTGCTTATTGGAAATCACTCAAGAAGCAGTTGGGGTCAAAGTGTTGGAAGCTGATAGCTTTCCTCGCTTACAGGCACGGATCAAAAACTTCAATGAAATTCCAGCCATTAAAGAGAGCCTTTGCGATCGCAATGAACTGTTGACGTATTTCAAGTGGCTAAGAGAACACTTTGTCTCCTCAGCAGCATCATAAACATATTAAACACTAGCTACTAGCATCAGCTTGTGTGCTTTCTCATTCTCTGAATCCATTTCTCAAGATATGTTATTCTAAAAATAAGTTTGCGTGTCTAATTGCAAAAAAAAAAAAAAAAAAAAAATGGCAGTGTGACTGGTAATTTATTAGATGTATAATGCTACAAGTAGAGGTTTGCAAATATTGAGTGTTGTTTCCCCTATATTTTAAAATGGTCAAGTTTTGAGACCATTTTCCAAATAAATAGAAGTCAAAAATAAATTGATGTTTACTGTTTTTGTATGTGTGTGTTTTGGAAGTCATAAATTTTGGCTAATTGATGTTTTCCAATTTGCAAGTCATAAATTTCCACCCTTTTTTCTTCGTAAAAATAAAAACTAAAAGCATATCTCACCCTTGGTCACTTCTAGTACTGGTTCCAAGTTTTCTAGTACATCTATGTGGCAAAAATTATCTCAGGATGCCATTGCTTGAAAATTTACCTCCAAAAAGAAACTTACAATTGTGAGTAACCCAATGTACTGAAATCTTTCTCCCCCCAAATAAAAAAGTGCAGAGTAATCTGTTCCTAGACAGTAAATCCCATGAATTTTTATTATTAACACAATTTTTGCAAGGTTTCAAACCACTATTAATACCCCTTAACACAACTAATTATTAATTTTTCATATATCTTTAGTAAAGATATATATATATATATACACGTCAAAGTGTTTAATATGTTTATGATCCTGTAATCTATCTATCTCTCTCTCAAGTTGTAAATTTGTAATTATAAACATTCTAGCTGTGATTTATTAATACAGAAGATTTTGTTATCATGACTGTAAAGAATTTTAGTCATGCACAAAACTATCAGAATTGGAAAGATATGGAAAGTTTTATATTTTTTAATTTGTTTGTTATTTTCCCTTCAAATGTATAATAGTAACACCAATGGTCTAATAATTGTAGGTGCCCACTTAACAAGGAAAAAAAAAAACACAAAGTATTATGTGCAATTCATTTCCTTAATTGATTTGATTCATTCTCCCTAAAAATTTGGCATTTTTTTAAAGTTTTTTATTTTTTCATGTGAAAACACAGGTCAGCCCGACCCGACCCACACGCAACCTGATTATCTCGACCCCGTTTTTAAACCCACACCATTTTGGCTTGCAACTCGATTGACCCAACCCAACCCAACCCGACCCGACCATTTGTTATGTCTGCTCAAATGGCACCTCCTAGTGTTTCTAAATGAGACATTTAGGGCCCGTTTGGTAAAGTAGTTTGAATAATGTTGTTTGTATTTTTTTGAAATACGTGTGGATAAAAAAGTGTGCGGAAATGCATGTAATGTTGTTTAAAAACTAAAAACATGTTGCTAAAATGCTACCAAACGAGCCCTTAAAGTTTGAATTCCCCCACCTCCAAGTATCAATGTATCCCAAAAAAAAAAATAATGTATTATGGAATTTATAAGAAGCTCAACAATTTTATGACCTAATTTATTTCTCAGATTTGGAATCTCTAAGCACCTAATTAAATTTCATAGTACATTTCGAAAACATTGAATGTAATTGAAAAACCAAATAAGAAAATGAATTATAAAGCAATCAAAAAAAGAGGAGGGGGATTATAACAAAGCTTACATTCAAATATAATCCGGTTTCCAGCACACCTACGATTTCCCTCAGCATTTTAGATATGCTTTTCTTTTCTTTTTTTTGGCTCAAAAGCATTTTAGATATGCTAGAAATGAGAATGAATTCTCAATATATTGATGCTTAGAATATTGTACAAGATGAGGCCTTTATATAGAAAGACGCCTATGACACAATATTGTACATAAGTACAGTGAAAGTGCACTAACTGCCCTCCTCAATTTCAAGATGAAGGATGAGAGACCAACCTAAATTTGGAAACTAGATCAGGAAAGCATCCAGAGGATGGGATTTGGTAAAAATGTCTACAGGTTGATCGTGAGAGGCAACAAAGATCACCCAAATGGAACAATGAAGGAGGTGATGCTAAACAAGGTTGAAATCGATTTTGATATGCTTGGTCTATTGGCGAAAGATATCATTACAAGCCATCTGATTGAAACTTCTATTATCAAATCAAAGCTTCATATAATATTAGAGGTCACAATCCAATTTTTAAAATTTTAGGGAATAAAATCAAAATTTTCCCGAACTTTAAGAATATAAATTATAATTCAATCTTTTATAATATATTGAAACCGAAGAAAAACGACTATTAGTCTGTTACTTGCTAAAGAATTATTTAGGGTGAAATGCCCCCAAAAAATTATTTAATGAGAAATGATAAATTCTTTTATAACATTACAACAATCATCTTGATTCTCAAAAATAAATAAATAAAATAAAAATTATAGAATCATCTGGCGAAGACCTTTATGTGTTCAGAAATTTAGTCTAGCACTAATAGTTAGCCGCCCTTACCTAACCTTTTATATTAACCTAAAACTTTGTTTTTTAAAATAATATGATATGAATGTATTGGGGGATATTGGGCTTTTGCCCTTATTTTGGAAAAAAAAAATAAAAAAAATAAAAATAAAAAGCAGCAATATGTCCCTGTTTTCAAACTATTTAGATTCGTGTCCCTGTTTTAGTACTTGATTATCTAAAAGTTGGATTCTATACGAAACTCAACTATACTAAAATCGGGTTCTATCCGCAATAAAATATTCCAACTGGACAATTTAAAACTGGGCATTGTGAAAATTGAGTTCTATGCAGAATAAAATCAAATTTTGAATATAACATCTCCAAAACACTTTGTCTCCCTCAGTCCGATCAATAGCCACCTCTATCTCCCTCAATCTGTTAAGTACACCCTCTCCAACGCGCCTCCTCTCCAAGTGCACTCCATCTTCAAGTTGTCTACTTTCTACCCATAGACCAAAACTCAACCCAAACCCTAACCTAACCGTCACCTACAACTCTACCATAACCCTCACTTGCAACTCTCACCATCAAGCTTAGAAATCAGAGTTAAAGGATTAGAAACACATTAAGGTAATTTCTAAAATCTGAGTTCAATTTTTTTTGCTTCTGCATTTAATTTGAGTTAAGTTTGGCTTGTGTATTGAGTTGAGTAAAAAAGTAGATGGCTTGTGCATTTAATCTAAGTTAAGTTTGGCTTGTGCATGTAATCTAACTTGAGTTTGGCTTTTTGAGCCTAAAGAGTTCTAAATTTTTCTCTATTAACATTTGCCTAATTTGCATTGATTTGAGTTTGCCTGAAATTCCTAATTTGCATTAATTTGCCTAAATATATCTTAGGCAGTTGGTAGACAAGAGCTATAGCTGCTTTGAAATTGAAAATTATTTGGTTGTTCTTCAAATAATTGTAAATCACGTTGCTTGGTTTTTGTAATTGAGTTTTAAGAGTTATATCTACATGTATTAAGTATTGCCTAATTGTCTTCACTTCCACTATGCTAATTGTAAGGACACAATTCCTTTGCGGCCCAATAATGATGTTGGGCTCGCATATGAAAGATCTCTCACAATATGATTTGTAGAGAGTGGGCTTGAAAGGCTAGCCGTTGGTCACGGGGCGATGCCCGGTCTTGGTTTTAGAGGAATTTATGTAGAAAAAAGGAGTTGGGCTTGAACATTTAAGCCCTAAGGCGTCGCACCCTGTGGGATGGGACTCCTCGGAGTTGATCCGAGGGCCATTGAGGTCTTACCCCGGTTACCCAATGATGGACTTTTTCAGTGAAGTCCGGTGTTATTGAGAGGTCCTGCCCCATGTAGTCTTTCTCCTTTTTTAGGTGGGATGCCCCCCCCCCCCTCCTTAGATTTACTTACTTTCTTCTTTTATACTTGTCTGCGTTAACTGTCCTTCGTCCACGTGTAGGGTCAATCTTTACAAAACTGATATTTGTCCCATCAGTCTAATCCCAGAATTGTTGGGGATGGTTGATAAGGCTGCAGAGTACGGCTCTGTCAGATGCAGAGTCTTATCTGGAAGGGTAGTAAGGATAACTTCCCCCAAGATATTTTAGATCTCCTTACAAATTTGTTCCTATACCAGTTTTACCCCTTTATTCCGAAGGGATTTTGGATCTGCCGAGGACTGAACTGTCCTCGGCTGTATTCCAAAAACAGTCTTGTGCTCTATGTTATCGGGCTTGGGCCATAGCTCTCCTCGGCCTGGGCCTTCGAACTCTCCACGAGCAAATGGGCCTGGTCCATAGATTATTGGGCCCCACAATAGCCCCTCAAAACCCGGCTGTCCAACCTCCCGGTTGGAAAGGGGGGTTTTGGCAATGCTGAGCCTTTATTACTGCTCCTTTAATTTAGCCCTCCATTAATGCTGACGGTTTCTCCACCTGCCCAGAAGATATGTCGGCTTACAAGGCGCTCCCTTTAATTTGCTCGTGCCCCGCTCCTGCCGTTTGGCTGTCCAAGATGCGCCTTTAATGACTTCCCTTTACGAGACTTATTTATGTCCGACGGTTCATCTGATGAGGTGGGGAAGTGGAACGGACGCACCTTTTGTTTTTCAGATTCTTTTGGAAACCAGAACGAATTTAATACCTTCCATTTTGCCCTCCCTATAAGAAGGCAAGTAGGAGGCCATCACTCTCGTACAGAGACCCTTTTGCCTCTCCTAAATCCGAGATCCTCAGCCCCTCCCCCTTAGCGTTTACTTAACCCAATTGTTATACACCCAATCAGAATACGTTTACCCTAACGAGTGATGAAGGAGTCATACCCCTCCTCAAAGCACCGTGTTCTAATAAAGCTCGAAATGGCTCGGTTAGGGCAAGGGTGGCGGAGACTTAAGATTCATCTCACCTTCCCTTCAGCCAAAATCCGAAGCAGGGATTCATCACGTCCAACTTTCGGCGTGACTGAGTCGAGAATTCCCATCATCATAACCAACCGCTCTCTTATGAGCTCACCTAATATGGCCCCAGCGTGTTAGGAGTCAGGACCGAGGCAGGGACTAAGTGTCTCTGCTTCTTCCTCTCTTCGTTCACTGGTGGCCCTCTCCGCCTCCCTCTCTTAGTCTTCCCAGCACCAGATCCATTCTAGTGCTTTCTCTTCTCCCTCTTTTGCTCCTTTTCTTTCTTTTCATCTCTTCTCTCTTCTTCTCCTCCTTCTTTACTCATGTCCTCCATCTTCCTCATTCATCTCCTCCATCTTTTTCATTGATTTCTTCCTTACTATTTCCTTCTCCTTCATCTCTTTCCAAAGAAGGTTCTTATCATAATATGAGCAGTATTGAGGCAGGGATTGGAGAGACTTTGAAGACGAGTTTAAAAGACGCCTGACTGTTTACATATCTGTATTGCGGATGTTATCGTTGCTTAGGCAGTTCACATTTTGTATAGGCTTGTTTGAGCCCCTCTTTGTACGTTGTAATAACTTTTCGTATTAATAAAAATTGTTGTTACTTTATTTCGCATGTTCTGTCTTTATGCTTTTTTTTTTATTTGCAAACGCTGCTCGGCACAATAATACAGCATTTGAATCAATGATAACTAAAGCCAAAATACTGGCTAATAAAAAGATGTCACCATAACTTTAATAGAATTGTTTGACATAGCAATGCGTACCTATAAATAGCGATACTTGCCCGAAACAAAGCCGAGATTAGAACTGGATGTTCTCCGTGGTGTAGGAGGTAATTATTCGAAGGCATATCACCCGCAAAAATGAACAGCCCCCGTAGGCTGCCGAGTAGCGGAGCGTCCCGCCATCATCCTAACACTCTTATTGGCCTTAACATTATACAGTATCTGGGCCGAGGACTTTCCCTATCCGAGCAGTTGGTTTCCCCATAGGCTTGAGTCCGAGGACCATGCAAGGCCTTGGTTCTGCCCAAAACTTGTAAGGTTTATTTTTTGTACTTGGTTTCCCCATAGGCTTGAGTCCGAGGACCATGCAAGGCCTTGGTTCTGTCCAAAACTTGTAATTTTTTATTTTTTGTACTTGGTTTCCCCATAGGCTTGAGTCCGAGGACCATGCAAGGCCTTGGTTCTGTCCTTGGGCCCCTATGCTGAACGGGCCTGGGCCGCGAATTTACTGGGCCCATAAATTAGGGGGTATTTCCGTAGTCTTAGGTCACGCGGTACTTTTTGGCGTCCCAGTGTTCGAGGTGCGCCTTCACGAGGCTCCTTTAATCTCAGGGTTGCAGACGGCATTGGAAATCGAGCCGGAGACATTTTGTCTGTAGCGTTCCTTGGGACGCTGCGTGAATTAAATGCCACCACTTTATCTTTTAAATAAATAGGAGAGAAAGTTGCTTTACCTTCACACAAATCCTTCAGTCTCCTCTCCTAGTACATCATGTTTGAGGCGTGGGTTGGGGCAAAAGAACTCTCTCCGCCACAAAGGCGTCGTGTCCTCCTGAGACTCCAGATAGTGAGGTACGGGCAAAGGCGGCATAAATTCAAGAGAATATTCCAGTTCGACAGAGGGGAAAGGGTGTTTCTCCCTCTTTTAGTCAAAATCCGAAGCAGGTTCTGTTCACGCCAGGATTTTGGTGTGTCAGAAGAAAGATTCTCCGCCATCAGCGCCTCTGCCTTGTTGCAGACAAATTTTTGGTGAAGGCTCCTCAACTTCCGGCTCCCTGCACCTTTCCTTCCGCGGTGCAGGCCCCAAGCTGGGTTCTTTTGCTGCCTGAGTTATGGGCATGCAAAAGCATTGAGGAAGAACAAAGTCCTGAAGGAGTAGCCACCCTCTCATCTGTGCTTCTTCTTCGGCTTTACCTTCATTCTCTTGTATTTTTCTTTTCACTCATGTAGTTAGCTTCAGCATAAGCTTCTCTCAGCTTTTCATTGTACACTGTACTATTTCTTTGTCTTAGTAAAAGATGAGTTTGTTTCTTTCTAAATATTTTTCTTTTCTGCAACAACTACTTAGTGCATGGACATTAAATATACGCTCGTCTCTAATAATACTTGGAGCAGAACAATGCCTTAAAATCAATTCCTACTAGTTTAAACTTATCGATGTTATCAAGTATCACAATGGCAATTCTCAATAAATTAAACTCTTGAAACTAACCGGAGTAATGGCTGAGCACTGAGCGATGCATGCAAAACAAATGTCCGAGAACGATGATCTCTGAATAATTCGTCCGAGAGGGTAGCCGAGTAGAGAGGGATTTCGATTGTGTTTTTGGGTAATATATTGCACTATATTACATCAATCCCTTTGGTATCGGGGATCCGAGGGCAGACTGGGAAATCCGTGCAGTTTAGGGATTAACCCAACTGTTAACGGGGAGTTCTCCTCGGATGGATTTTAAGGTTCATGCAATCAGTTTTCCTTTTAAGTAGTTGGTTTCCCCATAGGCTTGAGTCCGAGGACCATGCAAGGCCTTGGTTCTGTTCAAAACTCGTAGGATTTCCCTTTTGTACTTGGTTTCCCCATAGGCTTGAGTCCGAGGACCATGCAAGGCCTTGGTTCTGTCCAAAACTTGTGAGATTTCTTTCTTTTGTACTTGGTTTCCCCATAGGCTTGAGTCCGAGGACCATGCAAGGCCTTGGTTCTGTCCAAAACTCGTAGGATTTCCCTTTTGTACTTGGTTTCCCCATAGGCTTGAGTCCGAGGACCATGCAAGGCCTTGGTTCTGTCCAAAACTCGTAGGATTTCCCTTTTGTACTTGGTTTCCCCATAGGCTTGAGTCCGAGGACCATGCAAGGCCTTGGTTCTGTCCAAAACTTGTGAGATTTCTTTCTTTTGTACTTGGTTTCCCCATAGGCTTGAGTCCGAGGACAATGCAAGGCCTTGGTTCTGTCCAAAACTCGTAGGATTTCCCTTTTGTACTTGGTTTCCCCATAGGCTTGAGTCCGAGGACCATGCAAGGCCTTGGTTCTGTCCAAAACTCGTAGGATTTCCCTTTTGTACTTGGTTTCCCCATAGGCTTGAGTCCGAGGACCATGCAAGGCCTTGGTTCTGTCCAAAACTTGTGAGATTTCTTTCTTTTGTACTTGGTTTCCCCATAGGCTTGAGTCCGAGGACCATGCAAGGCCTTGGTTCTGTCCAAAACTCGTAGGATTTCCCTTTTGTACTTGGTTTCCCCATAGGCTTGAGTCCGAGGACCATGCAAGGCCTTGGTTCTGTCCAAAACTCGTAGGATTTCCCTTTTGTACTTGGTTTCCCCATAGGCTTGAGTCCGAGGACCATGCAAGGCCTTGGTTCTGTCCAAAACTCGTAGGATTTCCCTTTTGTACTTGGTTTCCCCATAGGCTTGAGTCCGAGGACCATGCAAGGCCTTGGTTCTGTCCAAAACTTGTAGGATTTTTTTATTTGGTTTATTTTTCGACCATAAGCCCCTATACCAGGGCGGGGAAAGTTGACTTGAGGCCGGAAGCCCCTTGAGATGCCCACGCCCTTGGCACCGCAAGGCGTAGCCCCTAGCAGAAGTTTATGCTGGAGCAGCAACTGTATGTCGCCGGAAACGGAGGAGCTTTCGTAGATTCCCATTTGACAGAGGCTTGACTCTGCCATCCCCTGTTCCAACGCGCGAGCCTTTCCCACAGACGGCGCCAATTGTAAGGACACAATTCCTTTGCGGCCCAATAATGATGTTGGGCTCGCATATGAAAGATCTCTCACAATATGATTTGTAGAGAGTGGGCTTGAAAGGCTAGCCGTTGGTCACGGGGCGATGCCCGGTCTTGGTTTTAGAGGAATTTATGTAGAAAAAAGGAGTTGGGCTTGAACATTTAAGCCCTAAGGCGTCGCACCCTGTGGGATGGGACTCCTCGGAGTTGATCCGAGGACCATTGAGGTCTTACCCCGGTTACCCAATGATGGACTTTTTCAGTGAAGTCCGGTGTTGTTGAGAGGTCCTGCCCCATGTAGTCTTTCTCCTTTTTTAGGTGGGATGCCCCCCCCCCCCTCCTTAGATTTACTTACTTTCTTCTTTTATACTTGTCTGCGTTAACTGTCCTTCGTCCACGTGTAGGGTCAATCTTTACAAAACTGATATTTGTCCCATCAGTCTAATCCCAGAATTGTTGGGGATGGTTGATAAGGCTGCAGAGTACGGCTCTGTCAGATGCAGAGTCTTATCTGGAAGGGTAGTAAGGATAACTTCCCCCAAGATATTTTAGATCTCCTTACAAATTTGTTCCTATACCAGTTTTACCCCTTTATTCCGATGGGATTTTGGATCTGCCGAGGACTGAACTGTCCTCGGCTGTATTCCAAAAACAGTCTTGTGCTCTATGTTATCGGGCTTGGGCCATAGCTCTCCTCGGCCTGGGCCTTCGGACTCTCCACGAGCAAATGGGCCTGGTCCATAGATTATTGGGCCCCACACTAATATAATGTGAGAAGCTAGAATTTGTTTCAAAATGTAGTAATTTTGGTAGAACAACCATAATAACCCATGAGAACTTATAAAAGTCTCTCTATATCCTCTTGATGATGGCTCATTTGTATCAATCATGACCAATTTGTTACAAAGGTCAACAAGTTACCTCTTACCAGAGAACTTTTTCTATTTGTCTTTTAATATTGTAATATGTAAGTCTATGACAGAGAATTTATTCAAAAGAGAGTATAAAGGATACAATGCTAAGGAAAAGCTAGATTGATTAAGATTTTAATTTTTAGTGGTAGATTGATTAAGCCGATATAATTTTGTGGAGATTTTGTTGCCTAATATGTTATGCTTGCATCGATTTGTTGAATTTTCTGGGTACTGAAGATGGTTGTTTTTCAATGAATTTGAACCATATTTTTTTGGATTAATGGAAGTAGACTAGGATTAGATAATTAGACCAGAGATTTATAAAAGGACTATAGAGTTCAACAATTGAAGAACCTCAACAAATTCAAGGAGTTTTGTAGTGATTTGTGATCTTAATGGGCATGAAGAACTTTTGGACGTACTCTGTATGTTTACGAACATAAATTCATTGAACCTTTCACACCGATTACCCTTACAAGGTGAAAACTCTATAGTCCAAGAAGCCTCCTATATGCTTGAAATTTTAATTAGACATGTTCTACTGCATGCCTTCTCTTCTGAAGGCAAGTTTTATGATCTCATATGATATTTAGGTGTTTTGTGTCAATACTCAAAATTATTTTTTATAATGTCAAATGGGTGACATTATGGTATTAGTAGAGTTATGGTGGTGATTTGCATATTAGTATTATGTGGAAAAGAGTAAATGGATCCTTCCTATACATATTTTTTTTTTGTTTTTTGTTTTTTGTTTTCATCTTTGCTGTTTGTACATATTTTTCTGCCTACTTCATTTTTCTAATTAAGTAGTCTTCTCTTAATACAAGTTTTCTTACCTATCCTTAAAAAATAACAAATAAAATAAAAAAAGAGTAAAATGATCCTTATACACCACCCTAATGGTGGTTACTGCTTTTGCTATTTCCTGGACCCTACCTCAAACTTATATTAGTTATTCCAAAGTATCAATTCTGATGGGATAAAGTTTGGCTTTCAATTGGTATGGAACTATCTTTACGAACTTATTACATGGTGATTTATAAGACTATCCATGTTTAATATTTAAACAAGTCACATGACATCTATAGTCCTATATATAGTCCTATCACGTGAATAATCGCCCATGCAAAACTCCTATATATAGTCCTATATGCATGACATCTAGATATACCGATCTGAAGTCACATTTTGCAATGCCAATGCCCAATTAGCTACTACCTCATTTTCCAGATAAATATAGGAGGGAGACAGATTCTGATGAGAGGGAATAATACTATGCCGGACTGAGGCGAGAGTGGGACTTCCGCATTAACAAGTCCAATGCTCTGCACAATAATCTCATGCTACTCGGAGCGCCTCTGGTGGACTGTTTCTCGCTCACAATGCCATGGCGAAACATGGACCAATGTAGGCGTGCAGTGGCAAAAATCCGAAAGGAGAACAATTTGATGTTACTCCGTAGGTGTAGGTATCACATGCTACAACTTGTAGAAGAGCTGGCCGCCACAATCAACAGGCAACTTACACCAGTGGAACGTAATAATGTCCTCAACTACAAGGACTACCTATCAGAATGAATACCTATGCAAAGCATCGCCTACCTGGGTTCTATGTGGTGTGTGTATTATGTTTAGGATTAAGTTAATAATGTTAGTATCGTTAGTGTTTGATATGCAGTGCATGCATATTGATGGCATCGTGTGTAAGAATATTTAAGTTTTCTGTGTAATGCGTATAATAAATTGGTCGATATGCAGTACATGCATATTGAAAAACATCTTGTGTGATAATATTTAAGTTTTACTAGTCGCAAACCCGTGTGATGCATGGGAAAATTACAAAAATGAAATATTTATGAAACATTCTACTTAGTTTTTTTTTTTTTTTTAATTAAAAAAAATTTTAAAAGCGATAGAACTCCAATGCTTGGACTTACTTATTACACAGTCTAGAAACTATCCTATAGGATATATGTCCTGCCTATTTTCACAAAAAGCATGACTTTGTTCTACACATCCAAAATCTCATTCAAGCATAGTTCATGCAACCCAATTGATGCCAGCAACTGTAAGTTGGCAAGCTCCACAATCAAATCCTTGATCCATAGTTCATGACAAGAGTGTAACACTTAATAGAGCATGGCAACCATCCATAATGGGTTTCCTTGGCAAGGAATTAATTTAGTATGGACTATAATAGGAGAATCATGACTATCTCTAAAAATAATGCCCAAACTTGCATAATAGGTGGCTTTGAGAAAAGGCCAATGCTATGCCCAATTTTGAGATGAGGAGAAACAGGATTTGTAGTTGTTGGGCTCACTTAATATTTAAGCTTATGTTTTATAGCACTGTAAAGTTTAAAGATATTTTAGGCTAGTAAACAATTAAAGTTATTTTAGTAATAAGTGGGGTAAGAATAAGTTGTCACTGAGAAAAAAAAAAATGTTATGTCCATAATATTTTCACAACACTTTTACAATAAATTCTAAGTGGTAGGTTGTTATGAGTGGTCAAAAACATAATTTAAGTGTGGATTCAAATTAGAACCAATAAAAACTTAACACATATATTTTGTTATAAAAAGTGTTGAGAAAATATTGTAGGCGTAGCATTTATAAATAAAAAATAAAAAAAATAAAAGAAAAAGGAGTGTTTTGTTAGCAAACAAATATGAAACACATCAAGTAAAATGCCATTGTCCACCAAAACTATTGAAACGTTAAAATGAACAAATAAAATAGTAAATGTATTTTAGTGGGTTATTGATTTATGGGAAGAAGTAGCCTAGTTGTGACATGAGGTTGAGGCCAAAATTTTGTCGGCTTCTTTTTCTTCTAATTGGTTTTCTTATATTCATAGACATGGTAACTTAGTTGCTCATAACCTTACTAAACATGTTAGTCATATCTTATGGTGTGGATGGAGGATGTTCCAACACACATAAACTCTATTCTCTTAGCCGATTTTGGCTAGTTTTGCTTAGCTTTTTTAATACATTGTGCTGATTTGATTCTCCAAAAAAAAAAAAAAAAAAAATCCAAGCCTCCAATGTAAGTCTTTTTTTTTTCTTTTTCTTTTTTAAATGTAGAAGAGGCAAAACTAAAGTTTTTTTAGATGGTTGTTGAAATAACTTTGTATTCATCCTCTTTTTTTTTTTTTTTTTTAATTGCCAATTAATTTAACTTTCTGTGTGATTCATATATAATCTTGTAAAAAGGTTTGCAAAATTTACTGTAGCTTTGTCCACCACAATCCAATACTACAAATTTCTTCTTTTTCTTTTACTCCTTTTTTCTTTCTTAAAAGCTAGCTTCATTTAATTTCGGCCAAAATGCACCAAAATAGGTCGGAATGGCCACAATTACTAACATATCAAAGAAATATAAACGTTAAAATAAAAAAATAAAAAAATAAAAAACTACTAAATTTCCTCTTCTTTTAATTTTCCATATAGTTTTAGGCATAAAACTAAATCAAGGTTTGAGCAATATAGCAGATCTATATTAATGGTCTATATCAGAGACATTGCAGATAAGCTCACAAAGAAAGATGATTAGACTTAACAACTGATTGATCTCAGCCTTTAAAAAAAAAAAAAAAAAAAAAATCCTAACTTTGTTTTTGAAGAAGAAGAAGAAGAAGAGACTTTGAGATTTAAAAGAAGCAGAAGAGGAGGTATAGAGTACGTTTTCAACGAAGGAGTTAGACCCATATTGGATTTTTACTTATCTTTCTCTGCATCTTTTGGTTGGGTCTTGAGAGAATGATGAATTCAATGTGGGTTTTGGCTGAGTTGAGGGAGGGGAAGTGATTGACTTTGTAGGTTGGGGATGGAGAGAAAGAATGGTAAAAAAAAAAAAAATCGAGGCAACAGGGAGCTGAAAATAAACATTAAAAATAATAATTAAATAAATAACTAAGGTGTAAATTTGTTAGACTTGAAAAATTGATGTGCCAAAGTCTCATGAAGTTAACAAAAAGTCCATGACTTCGGTTATATAGTATGTTATGATCCTAGTGTCCCATATGGATTAAATATAGGCTTAACCATATGTTTATAAGCACTTGGACACCCTCCCCTTGCAAAGCCGGTTTTCAAAGGTGAGTTCTACTCATGGGTTCCTAACATAGTATTTATAGATAAGTTTAAAATTGTAGTAGATTTTTGTTTTCTTTACGAATATAAATCTAATAACTATGATATTATACTTTTTAAGTTTTTGTGCTATTAACTACTATGTATGTGCCAAATGTCAAGGAGCTCATATATGGAATGAAATAAATGCATTTATTAATATTGTATTTATCCTTATTTGTGAGTATTAAATATTTATCCTTATGAATTCCTTTTGAATGGTTTAACAATCTTCTCTTGCTTAAGGCCAAGTTTTGTCTTTTCTTAACTAGCTGTTCATTCACCTTCTTAAAGAGAAGTACAAGTTTCATACAATATTGGAAATTTCAAGTAGAAAAATAGCAAGCACATCTTTGGAAGTCTATATTCAATATCTAAAAAGGCTAGTGTTCATTGATCTTTAAAATAGAACTACAAAACCTTATACGAAAAACATATTAGTCCAACTCACACTTTGATGCAATGTGCATTCCTCGAATGGCCAAAATAAAAAATAAATAAATAAAATATAGCTACTCAAAAATAAAGCAGGATTGCAAGAGCATATTTGCTATACTTATTGAATACATTACATTTTCTGTGCACAAAGCCATAAATGAGACATGCTTTTTTTGTTTGGATAAAATCGACCACCTATAATTTAAAGGGTCATGTTAATGGGTTCTCTTAGGGAAATTGTTAATAAACCATAATAAGAAAGTTTTGACATCATTTTCATGGGAATTATAAAAATTTGTCAACAACATTTATTGCTTTATCATTCTCCCAATAAAAGATTTCTAAAAATAGTTCCTAATTTAAATACATAATATCATAAGCCCTCTGTTTGTCCTTTGTATAAGTGGGTAGAGATTTTCTATGACATTATCATTTATAGACATTGTAAAGTTGTGATTTACAACTATGTTTTATGTTGGCTTTATTCCATGATAAAAAATGTTGTAATTACACTAAATTAATTCCTTGTATTTTTTGGGATTTTATTGTATTGGGTTTAGTATTAAGATGGTGAAGAATCGAGCATAAAATGAAGATTCGTGCTATTTTGCGACTAACTCGCAAAAAGTTTGCAAGTAAAGGTTCTTGTGAAAAGGGCACGTGAGAAGCATATGCTGGAAGCTAAAGAGTCAAGTGCCAACTGCATTTTACGAGTGCTTCATGAGACAGGTCATCTTGCGAGGTACCTGCAACACATTCTGCATAGAGGATTTTAAGTGTGACTTTCCTACCTTTCACCCATACTATATATACCTTCATTACCCACAAAAGTATGAGAGTCTATTTAGAGAGAAAAACCCTAGATAGGTTTTCTACCACACAACACACCCATCTTTTAGAGAGAGAGCTACTCATTCTTAGTGAGAAATCATTGTAACCTCCTTCTCCCATTATCATACCTTGAGATGAGATCTGTACCTAAACACAACCCACACCTATTCAGAGTGTAGAGAGTGTTTTGGAGCTTGGGAAGCTTTGGGGATTTGCCAAAAGAAGCCGATAGGGCTTGGCAGATGCAATCGAATGTATTGTAAGATTCGAAAAGTTAGAGAAGACATGACTCCAAGAAGTCCGTTGGTAGCAGGAGCTTGGAGAGCTCAAGTACATTAGGTAGACTAGGCTTGGAGGGTCTTTTGTTATTCGTGTACTCCAACTTTATTCTCTAGTGGTTCGATTTCGACTTGGAGGGTTGCGAAGAGGTTTTTCACCAAATTCTTCGGTTTCCTCTTCGATAACACGTCTTGGTGTTATCTTGTGTTTGCATCTCTCTTCCCTTACTCTTGTGCTTTACTTTTATTATTTATTGTTCATGTGTATGCTCTAGAGTAGATCCGATAATTGCGCTTCATTTACTCTTGTTCTGCACTTAGATAAGTTAGAGTAAAAGTAATCTAGTCGTAATTTTTATTTGGTGGTCTGAACAAGCTCTTGTGTTTTTGCACAAGTCCGAGCTATCAAACATGGTTTCAAAACCCGAACCATTCGAAGAATCATAAAAGGGAGAGGTTCAAGATTTTTAAGATCAGACTAAGGTTGAACTAAGGTCATACCGTGATGACATTATAATTAATTTAATAATTATTAAAAATATAAAAATATAAAAATATATTAAATTAGTAAAAATATAAAAATTGACTGAAACATAAATATTTATATTTCAAATGTATTTTTCATACCATAACATTCATAAGACAAATAAGTAATATTAAATCATAATCAAACATAAATAAATATTGAGTTTCTCAATCAATTGATATATATCTATATATATATATATATATATATATATATATATATCCTTAGTTCAATATTCTACGCAAGTCTTCATCTAAATTATCATATTTAGCCCATTTGATTACCCAATACATTTTTTATTATGCCCAACCCCTTTTAGTATATATGAAATTAAAAATACAAAAATACAAAAACTGGAAGAGGGGTCGAAATTAGTTTGTCCGTCCATTAATTGATCAAGTACAATACAAACACAAGCCTAAGCCAATTTAAGAAAGAAAAAAGTGGTTAAAGGCTTGCAAGCATTTGGTACAAGTGGATGACAGCTAAGGTTGCCTAAGCATTAGTTTGTCCATCCATCATCTGCAACAACTTGACCTTCATTGTGACAGTCAAGCAAAGAAGGCCTGCAGAAATGGTGAAAACACAGCGAGAGTGAGAGAGACAGAGACAGAGAAGAAGAATAAGAAGAAATAGCGATGCAATCTTATAGTTTGACAGCATCTCATGGTGGTTGAAGCTTTAACAATGGCTGTAAGTACCCCCAAAAAAATCCCTAATCTGAACCTGTGATAAAGCGGTTTCACTGATTTTCTTGCATAGGGCAGTTTTATGGGTTAAAAGAATCATTTTGGTGAACGGTTCATGGTTAACTTGGTCGCATCATATGGTTCGATCAAGCACTTCTTTAACATTAACAATGTTTTGGTTTGGAGGTTCAAGGGCTTTGATTCTAAAAGCCTTTTTTTTTCTTTTCTTTTTTTTTTTTCTTTTTTTGGGTCTGTTTGCTGAGAACCCCACGACAAATATTCATGGCTTCAAATCTGATAATTTCATGGGGGCTCCTTGGTGGGAAGGATTGGATTTTACAGTGGCATAGGTTAGGCCAACATGCTCTTTATCTATGGAGGAAGAGAGATTGCAAATATATATAGAAAAAAATAACGCAATGGGTGTTCTATTTCCAATAGGCAACAATTGAACGTTTTGACTTCTTGATCGGGAATAGGAAGAATCACCACTAATGAAGACAGATTTGAAGAAGGTCCGAATTAATGCTCAATTAGTTGAAAGAATAGCAAAATATTAATTACAAAAGAAAGAGATAATGTGTGCCTAATATGGACTCTGATTTTTTTTTTTTCCCAGTATGGTGGCAATTGAACAGGTATAAAGGAGTGATTCAGTTAAATGAGGAGAGGAAGAGACCAATGAGGGAAGATAGAGAGAGTTTGGCATTAGAAATCTGAAGTTGAGAAGTTTTGTAAGCCTGAAAGACAAAGAGGGGTTAGCATTAAAGACTATTTTGCTTGGTTGTGGCTTTACGATGGTGGGCTTTAAAGTGGAGATAGGGTTAAGAATAATTTCTTTTTAATAGTATATTAAAATTATGAAAAATTTTAGAAAAAAGAAGGGTAATGATGTGGCAGTTGATGTGGCTCAACATGAGCGTAAGAACATTAAATGCTATGCTTCGACTTTTAGTATTATATAGATGTGTTATACGTATAATAAATTGTCTACCTCTTCACCCTAAGTAGTCATTCAAGATTACAAATAACGTGCATGCTTGTACCAACAATAATAAGGTTTACATTGTTTCCTACATAGCACAAACACAACATCAGTGACATATATACATTTAAAAAATAGTTAAGGAAATAGTTATACAACAAAGTCCAATTAGACCACTACACGATTACTCTTCATCTAACATCTCCACGTCCGACTGATAAATGTTTGCTGCAAGAATTGATTGCATGTATCGTGCTTGCTCGTACAACTTACACTCCACTAATTCTCGAATCTCAACTTGGGTCCGATATCAATTAAGACGTATCTACATTCGATTATTTTCTTCTCTTATGTAGTTCAATGCTCTACAAAGTTCATCTATCATGTCTCCTGGCATTTGCGATGCGAGTCGAGGCACTGTTAACTTATAACCGATCAACTCATCATAAAACATTTCATGTTCACAGAGTAACGAAGCCCACTCCTGCCTCATGGTATTGTGAACCCGTGCACTGTTTCGCAAATTCGGATCGATTGGATAGCTGAACTCATCTTCCAATACCGAGCAATGACCTATTGCAGTGAACACATCGCAAGGCCTGTAGATGAAAAGGTTGTCAGAACCAGACATTGACGCTGAATACAATAACATCAAATAATGAGTTAACAGTGTGCATCAACTATTGGTAAATAATGTATAGCTGCATAAGATGGTACACAACAAAGACATTCATAAATTTATGTACTGTTAAATGTTAGAAATTAAATACTAACACTCACATGTAACCATAACATAAATATATAAATAATCATACCCTGGTGCATAATGCATAGCACTGTGTCAATTAAAGATGATGTTCTGTTTAAGCACACTACAACTACTGCACACATGTTGAAATATCACTATAACATTGGGAACATGGATAATCCTGTTCATATTGTTTTTCCCACCTGTATTGACATGACAAGCCCTGATAACTCATATATATTATAATGCTTGGACCATGAAATGAGGTTATAAATGCACAACAATAATGATTTATTTCTACCCTACTAACTTCTTAGATTGACTAAGCTATGAGTTGCAACGCCTTAACATCAAATCGTATAGTGCAAAACAAGTTTGGATCTACTTCAACAAATGCATCATCACAAGTTCCAATAGAGCAACAACTACCGACATACACAAACCACTATGGAAGGAAATGGGTTAGAAAGAAAAGAGATTTCGTTAATGTTCCAATATACACGTACGAGAGTCTTGGAAGTGTTGGACACATCATGGTCGGCAAACCTACAAAACTGAGTACAGATACCACCGCAATAGAGTTCACCACAGCAGAACCACCATGGTCAACCCTATACAAGAAGAGGTGTGAATTAGAGGTGTATTGTTGATGACATGGGTTATGAGTTCCTAAGGCACGTTCAACTGAGTTACCTAGAGACGAACCTGCCAACATACTTGCTCGTCTTGAACAGAAGAACAATCAAATGCAAAGGCAACTAGACCATTTTCATGCAATCCAAAAAGCTAGGAAACGTCTACAGGGGAAGGCGCAAGAGCGAGCCATCAAGTCTATTAATGAAATTAATTCGTTAGATGATGAAAAAGATATTTCAGACTTCTCAGATTCAAGCAATGATGATTTTCAAAAATTTCTACCTATAAAAATTAGACATTGTTGTTAATGTCTACACATTATGTGTAATACAAAATGTTGTTAATGTCTGACAATGATGATTATGTACGTTCAACTTTGGCGAAATAAGAACTTCTGCTTACTACCTACATACACCTTCAGTTGCATAATGCTTATATGCATTAAGATTTATTGTTCATTACTTCTAGCAAATCTAAAGATTTTCATTTTTTGTAATTAAAATTTACACCACCAAAGAACCAATGTACTAACATAACACTCATTCAACAAAATACCAAAGCACAAGCAATACAATCTATCAAATGAAAATTCTTCTCTAACATAAAAATACATTATGGATGATAAACTTTTGCAATATCTAAAACTACTCCTCACCTACGCCATAAAATTCTCTATGTGCATCAAATTATGATATGAGTTTTTTACCTAAGATGATAGAAAGATAATACCGAGTCCAGGGATGTATAACTGTGGATCTATGAGGAGAAGCTATGAGGAAAATGAGGAAAATCTGTGAATTTATGAATGGAGTTGTGTATAGCAGCATTACTCGATTATTTTGGCGTCGAGTAAGCTTTAGTGTACTCAATATTACTTTAATCAGATTACATACACGACAAAAAAAATTCACGTGCAACTTGGTGATGAAAATTTCCCTCAAGAACTCGATTTTATTAGGATCAAGTTTCGGCTTAATTAAAAATTTGGGAAAAGCCACGGTGGCAATCCAGCATGGCAAAAACATGATAGAAAACTCAACCATAGTAAAATTAAGTTACACAGAACCCGATTTTAGTATAGTCAAGTTTCGTATAGAAACTGACTGTTAGATAATCGAGTACTAAAACAAAGAGACGAACCTAAATAGTTTGAAAATAGGGACATATTGTTTTTTTTTTTTTTTTTGGCAAAATAAGGGCAAAAGCCCAATATCCCCAAATGTATTGTGGTATATAGAATTTATATTAATTTGTGTTTTATTTTTCCCAGGCTATGTTGTCAGTGTTTGAAATCCTTGAGTGGATAACACACTGCACATCATATTTAAAAAGTCAAAATAGCTAGCCAACCATTTGGAATCTGGTTATTTTGCTAAAAGTGAAAACTTTTTGCTAAAAGTACTGTAGATAAAGGTAAAAGTTGGCTGAAATAGTACAGTGAGACCTATGAATAGTACCAAAAAGTGCAGTGTGGCCCATGAATAGTAGCAAAAATAAGCAGAATAGTAAAATAAGTTGGCTTTTTAATTTGGAGCCAAATGCACACATATCTTTGGAGCCAAATAAGCTGAATAGTAAAATAAGTAGTGGTAGGCTCAAAACTTTCCCTCTAGCTCAAAAGAAAATTTTTGGAAAAAAATTGGATAAGAACACCAAGTTGAAAACAATTTTGCTAGTTAGCAATGTTTCCAAACTATTTAGCAAACTAACATCTCGAATCTAAAAGACTCGAGTTCATTGTAGCAAAACGAGTCCTAAAGACTCAAGTTTAGTGGACTCGAGTCTCTGAGTCTCGAGTTCATTAAATGAAATCATGAGAAAAAGAGAAAACAGACCCAGAGAGAAAACGAAGAAAAAGAAAGAAGGAGAAGAAGAAGAAGAAGAAGTCACCTGCAAAAACCAAACCCACCCACCTATTGTCCTCAGCGGTGAATCGGTGATGGCTCTGCGTTCCATTTGTTCCGTGTTCTTATTCTTCTTTCTTTTCTCCTTCTTCTTCTTCTTCTACCGTGTGGATTTGTTCTTGGGGTTTGATTTCGGTCTGGTTGGTCTAGAAAATGAAGAACGAAGGAAGAAGATGAAGGATTGGGGTTTGATTTGGGTCTGGTTGATCTGGAAAATGAAGAACAAAGGAAGAAAAGGAAGAACAGTGGGTCAACAAGAAAGGAAATCGAATGTGTAAATCACGAGTTCCACTGCCAGCATATACATCGCGAGTCTCTTAGGCTCAAGTTGCTACAGTAAACTTGAGCCTAAAAGACTCGAGGTGTTAGTTTCCTAAATAGTTTAGAAATGTTACTAACTAACGAAATTGTTTGGGAATTGGTGTTAGTTTGCAATTTTTTTCCAAAATTTACTTCCTTTTCTCAAAGGGAAATCAGAAATCTAGGCGACTTGTCTCTACTTTCAAGATCAGGGATATACTTTTCTTAATCTTTTTGGTTAAAATACGATCAAAAAAGAAGGCTACCAAAATTGAAAATGGACAAAAGAGAAGGCTACAAACTGTCAAAAAATGGGAAAAGTGTTTTATATTAAATGATACCACATTATCCATATCAAAATTCAATAAATGAGAGATATGTGTGCAAAAATAACTACCCACTAATACATATCTTTCAATTATTAATGGGTTAGTTATTTTTTACTGATATGTCTCACACTTATTAGATTTTAATACCGCTGACATGATATCACTTGATACCAAATACCTTCTCCAAAAAATGATGACTTAGAACCCAATGAAGATAAACCCTGAATTGTCACACAAAGACAAAAACATCTCTCTCTATATATACACGAATTTGACAGGGCTAGAAAATAAACGAAAATGGAAGAAGTTATTAGGAGTTCGGCCGAGCCCATACAGTTACAGGGTGATATGGGCCTAGAACTCAAGGGTGTGAAGTATGAATATGTGAAAGAGGATTTAGCTAATAAGAGTGATTTGCTTTTACGATATAACCCTATTCATCAAAAAGGTCCCTGTGCTCGTTCACAACAAGAAACCAATTGCAGAGTCCACTGTCATTTGAGAGTAATGTTATAGCCACAAACGTTTTTACAACGTTTATACAAACTATTGAGGTAGCAAATTCTTATTGGTTCGTACACTTGCATCACTTTTTACTTATCAATAACCACTCACCATATTAGCAATTTGTAAAAAAAATTGTAGTTTTAGCATTTTTTTACCTTTTAAAGGACATAAAAAATTAATATTAAATCTAAAACAAAATATAAAAACCCAAAAAAATTAGTCCAACAACAAAAATTACCAATAATAAAACTAAAAAAATTAAGCTCAATCAATCTATTTTACCCAGAACAAACAACTTGGCCATTTAAAAAATTTTAAACAAAAATCCTTAGTAATAAAATAGTAGACTCAAAGGCTAGAGCTACCGCACACAGCTAGCAGTAGGGTCGGCCCCCCTAACTCCAAGTTCTGGCTCCGTCCCTGCACATAACCCCTTGCTTCCTACAAACCCTCATGAGAGGGCCTTCGCAAGGTTCTGGATAAGGTTTCTAGACGACAAGGTAATTGATATGTATTCCAATAATCCAAGTCTTTATGTGTTTTATAATTCAATTTGATCTAATTAACACAGGTTCTAGAAAGACACTTTCGCTGAATATCCAAACTCAAACACTAAACTCTTTGCAATGTTTACTTCTTATTGGATTGTCTTTTGAGCTAAAATTATAGACAATTTACCTATCTTGTGGCTAATTAGTGCATATGGTCAATAATATGCATTCAATATAATTCCACTATATATATATATATATATATATGCCTTTTTTCATAGTACAGAGTTTGTAACTACTAGGAGCCTTATAGCTCAACTGTCATCTCTTGGTGTTTCAAACCAAAATATCCATGATTCAAATCTTTGCACTTCCAACTATTGATGTATCAAAAAAAAATTTGTAACTATTCTAATTACTTATTCAGAAATATCTATGTAATTAATGATTTTAATAATTTCTTAATCAAACAACTGCTGCACAGTACTTGATTATAACAAGAGGGATAGTATTTGAATAACAAGAGGGATGAAATAGTTGTTAGGCAATGATCTCAAGATTCATTTTCGTTTCCAATAAAACAACAAGTAGCATTATTGTTTCTTCAACTAATATATAAAATTAGAAAACGAAAAACTGGATATATTAATATATTTCTTTTCCTAATTAATAAATGTTTCTTGAATCTTGTGTTGCAGAGCCCTACACTCTTGGGGTTATATTTAACTGTTGGAGAAGAACAAGAGAAGGCTACAAAAGAAGTAAGAGAACTGCTGAAAGTCATTGAAGAGCAAGAGCTTGGGGAGCGAAATATTTTGGTGGCGACAAAATTGGATTGGCTGACTTAGTGTGTGTTTGGGGTGGGCATCTGCGTTTTCGTGGGCTGCGTTTTCAGATTTTTTTTTTTTTTTTTTTCCCTGCGCGTGAACAGTAACCTCACATGGGTTTACTGTGCAGGAGACAAAAATCACTGTTCACGCACTGTTTATCACTGTTCACACACTAAAAAATATTAAAAATGAGTCCCACGGTACTATTCACACATTTAAAAATTATGTTGCTACAGTACTTTCAGTTTTCAATTTCAACAATAATAAGTTCAATCCAAACGGACCCTTAGTATTTGGATTTATACCAGTTTGGCTGAGAGTACTTGAAGAATCAGCTGGTGTCAAAGTTATGAAACCTGATGACTTCCCTCGCTTGCAAGTATGGATTGAGAATTTAGGGAAAACCCCGTAGTAATCAAGGCCAACCTTCCTGATCCCCATGAACTATTGGCTCATTCCAAGCAGAAAAGGGAGGTCCTTTCGGCATCAAAAATTGCATAACTTAAAACTATCTCTCTAATGCCGTCTTAATAATATATTATTATTTCGTCATGCCTTGCAATAATTATTTTTAACTTAACGTAGGCAACATGGGCATTAATATTTGTATTTTTCTTTTATGAAATAATATTTTGTATGTGTCAAATACCAAATTAGTTAGAATACAATAAAGGTTAGAGAATGAAGCAGATAGTCTCATTATTGGTTTGTCATCATTATTTCATGTGCACAGGATTTATTATATCAGTGTGGGTCGAGAACTAGTTTTCCTATATGAAATTGTATTACAGTCTTCCATGGGTTATGAACTTATGATTTTGAGTAACAATTTATAAAAAGTAGTAGGGGTTGGTTCCAACTACCAACTCTCACTCTAAACTACTGCATTCTCCCCATTAGGCTTCAGGATAAGAGTAGTTATGGCGATGGGACGGGTTTGGATTGGCCCAAACCAACACCCTATATCCGAAACTTGAATCCTTGCCCAACCTGTTCTTCCTTCTCAACATAAATTCTTAAAAGAAAAGTTTTGAATCTTTCTCAATCTCAATTCTTGATTAGTAGACTCATGACTTTGGCATTTGATAAAATGCAAAATGGCTCCTCAAGTTTGGCTTAATTTCAAATAGACCTCTTATACTTTCTATTTAATGCAAAATGGCTCTTAATGATTACTCTTTATCGTTAAATCAAGACACCAATTAGTTTCTAATGTAGGTGAGGATTAAACTTCAAATCTCTTATTCAACAACAAGTGATTTCACTAATTATGTTAACTGAAACCCACATGTTCCTGAGATATCATAATAGACAAAATGATCATTCTGTAAATTGTGAGGACTAAAAATGCATGTGAATACTTTATTAGTATTTTTTAATAAAATTTAATTTGAAAAATTAATAATTTTAAAATAAAAATTAATAATTCTTTCTTTCTCATTCATGAATCATAAATAACAATATTGGTAGATAGGTATGACTCGTGTTCAATGCATTGAAACATTGAACGCAATTCAAATATGACCCATGTCCAATTTTAAATCCAATTTTAAAAACATGTTAGTCTCGTATCCTCTTTAGATCTAGTGAACTATAGGACACTGAACAGAAACTTTATCCTTGCTAGACCTTGTAATAGTAATACAAAACTAACATTTTTCTTAAATGTTAAATTTAAAAAATAAATAAAATAAAAAAGAACTACTTAAGCAAAAACCGAAAACCAAATGGCAAAACAAATTATCGAGAAATAGAATGAAAAAAAAAAATATATATATATATATATATATATATATTTAAGAGAGATCAAGAAGTGGAGATGAGCCCGGATGCAATGAAACAAACAACTTGAACCTGCATGTTGTTCCAAGATTGAAATATTGAATAGAAGTTCTCCACATTATCAACCGAATAGCAGCAAAAAATGTACTAATTTGAACTTGAAGGCATGTTGTGCCCATTTAAGTTTTTGGGCTTGGTTTTTGGGCCAATTGGTTTTAGCCCATTTCTAGCACATAGTTATATATTTCTTGGGCCAATCAAGATTCTTTCTTCGATTAAGTTCGGATCTGGTATACATGCCGCCTGCATTCAAGTTTTTTTTTTTTTTTTTTTTTTTTTTTTGAAAAATTGAATTCAAGTACCTTGTTCAGAAAATCAAAATACTAATTTCCAAGAAAATGGAATAGAATAAATAAATGAAAAAAAAAATTGGATTTAAGCTCGAATTTTCTATTGTCATCTCACTTTAGCTAGTTAGCTGTTGGATCCCTCTTCCAAAAATCTCAAGTTATAAATTAAAAAAATAAATACTTTGTTAATTGATAGGATCTATATCTTCCATGCTTGCTTCTTATGCACCATGAAATTAATGCATTTAAATACAGTTTATTTAATAATTTATTTATAATATGTGGAACAAAAAAATTAAAAATTAGCTTATTTTTTAAAAAAAAAAACTAAAGTTAGATCTATGAAAAAAAGTTTAAACAAAAAAACAAAAAGCTGAAAGTTGTAACAAACAACACTAAGCAGCCATTCAGATGTATCAAGTCAATGAAGGAAAGGGCGGAGGATATTTTTTTTTTATTTGATTAACATACATGATCAAATATATCTGTTTACACCATATTGGACCTATCTAAGTGGAGTCAAACATGACAACTACTTTAATAAAAACAAATTTTATCCTAATCTAGGGTCTGAGAATCTCACATGGGAAAAGAGCCCATCATGTTAATAAAATAAAAATAAAAAATGAAAATTTTTTTTTTTTAAAGCCAATAATGTGAGCCACATGGCCCACATTATCAACTTCCCTTTACTCCAAGTTGTATACAATTCAAAGCAAAGGAAGTCAATCTAAGCAGGCTCATCATTTTCATTGCAAAAGATCAGTCCAACTGTTTAACTATGCTAGAGTACCAACTTGGCAGTAGCAGACTTTTGTCTCGGACACTAGGCAGCTGATGCATCAAGGAATGACTGCTATTTTGTTTTATGTACCTAAAGTTATCATACCCCATGTATTACAGCTTGCAATTTGGTCTACTAGGTTCCTTATGCATGTCTATAATCTTTGTATGAACTCTATGGAGGCTTAGCCTCTTTGTTATTTTCCTCCATCAATATATTGTGTTTATCAGGTATCAAAAAAAAAAAAAAGTAGATAAGGCCTCCCTTCCCCACAACGTTGGAAGAAAATTAAGAAAATCTATCGATGGAAGAAGTAAAGCTACTAGGATTCTGGCCAAGTCTATATGTTCATCGAGTTATATGGGCACTGAAACTCAAGGGTATCAAATACGAATATGTAGAACAGGATGTAATATTCAACAAGAGTGATATGCTTTTGAAGTACAACCCAGTCCATAAGAAGGTTCCTGTACTTGTTCATGGTGGGAAACCCATCGCAGAATCCATTTTCATCCTCGAGTACATTGATGAGACTTGGCCACAGAACCCCTTGCTTCCAGATGATCCTCACGAGAGGGCCGTGGCTCGGTTCTGGGCAAAGTTTGGAGAGGATAAGGTAATTATGCATCACTAATTAATTATTATATTTATTCTTGCATTGCATAAAATCAGACCTACAACCTTTTTTTTTTTTTTAGATATAATTTCACCAACAACTTTGTTCTCCTTAATTGTTAGTATTTTTTTTTTAACTTTTCATTTATAATTGTGAAAGTTTAAAAGTATTTGCTTGATTTGTAAATGTCAATTAACTAAAGATGAAAAAATAAGAGGAGAATAAAAAAGGGTGATTGTCTTTTCTTTTTCTTTTTCTTTTTGGTATATTTGATTTTTTATTTGTTTATATAAACATGATATGATAGGATTTAAATTTATAGTATCAATTCTATAATAATTTTTAGACATTGATTTTTAGTATATATAGGCAGAATTCAAACCTAAATTTCTTATTAGAAGAGAAAATATTTTACTGTTAAATTAACCAGAACTCACATAAATTTGATTAATCTAACTATTATAAACTGAACAAAAACAAACTTTGAACATTTTTTCTAGACTTAGATAATAAGATGGAGATGTTACCCGCTCTAATTGGATACTTTTTGAGTGATTTAGACCAACAACTTGTTTGGCTTCTTTATAACTGGTGGACAAGAACAAGTGAAAGCAACAGAAGAAGTGAAAGAACTTCTGGGAATCCTAGAAGAGCATGGTCTTGGAGAGAAGAAGTTTTTCGGTGGCAGTGACATTGGACTGGCTGACTTAGCGTTTGGATGGATAGCTTGCTTGCTGGAAATCTTTCAAGAAGCAGCTGGGGTCAAAGTGTTGGAAGCTGATAGCTTCCCTCGCTTACAGGCATGGATCAAAAACTTCAATGAAATTCCAGCCATTAAAGAAAGCCTTCGCGATCGCAATGAGCTGTTGACATATTTCAAATGGCGAAGAGAACACTTGATGTCCTCAGCAGCATCATAAACATATTAAACACTACTAGCATCAGCTTGGTCTGCAATTCAACAGATTGTGTGCTCTCATTCTCTGAATCTAAATCTCAAGATATGTTATTCTACAAATAAGTTTGTGTGTCTGAGTGCAAAAGACATGGCAGTGTGACTGGTAATTTACTAGATGTATAATGCTACAAGTAGAGGCTTGCAATTATTGATTTTTTTCAATTTGAAAGTAATAAAATTCAACCTATTTTCCTTCATAAAATTCAACTAGTCTAGATTCTAGAAACACATCTCGCCCTTGGTCATTTCCAGTATAGGCTCCAGGTCTCTTAGCGCATTTACGTTACAGAAATGACCTCAGGAATGCCACTGCTCGAAAGTTTTACCACTCAAAAAAATATAAATAAAAAACCTTACATGACATGAATATTCCGATTTATTTAGAGTACTAACATCTTCCTCCCTCAATTAAAGATCTAGAATTTTGATTGAAAATTAGATTACATTTTTTTTTTTTTTTTTTTGGGGAAAGAAAAAAAAAATTAGATGACATGAATGTGTTGTGTTATATAGAAATCTATATATCTATATATAATATAAAAACGAAACGTTTGACTTTTTGTTAATCATTCTTTATTATGTCACATGCCTTTATAAATTTATGCCACGTATACATTTTAAAATACCGAACAGTTACGCTTTTTCATTTTACCCATTAAGTTTCAGTATCTACTCATCGTTTCACATAAGATGTATATATTAAAACAAAAAAATATCATTGAGAAGAAATACATTGGTAAGGCATAATGAAAAAAATGAGAAATCTAATAAGAATAGTGATGATGCGAAAAATCACCAAGTTGAGGACCTCGTCTCATTGGATGGATGATCACGAGGTTGGTCGTGTCTCCGGTGAAAACCTGCAAGAAAGCTTGGGAAAGAAGTGTAATACACTAGTGTGGTGTTTGCCAAAAATACTCCGATGCTTAAATTAGACAGGGAGAAAATGGTTAGAGAGAAAAATGACTTGGAGTGGTTTTTTGGTTAAGTATCTGTGTGTACCTTTGGATTATGTTGTTCCTTTATTTTATAGTTGTTTTCCTGTCTTTATGGATAATGACTCCCGGCATTTATGAGCAACAGCTAGTATGTCATCAATGGGAGCTCTAAAACACACAACTCACTTGTTACCGTTGCTTCATCCATTACATTTCATCATCAATGCGCGTAATAAATGTGTAACGCTTGTTCGAGTCATCATTGACATGGAATGACAATCCCATGTTATTTTTTGACTCATCAAATAGTATTCATAAGACATATAAAGATATCGTTCAGTATTACTGTTGCTACTGTTGGTGTGGCTTGATTCTTGGATCTTTTCACTATTTAACCAAAAAACCAACTTACAAATAGTAATTTTGGAGAACACGTATAGGTTTCTTGTGTTTCTAAGAAAGATGAAAGAGAAGAATTTGAGAAGAAGTTATCAAATGAAGAAATTGTTCAATGTTATTATTGCTACCGTTGGTGTGGCTTGATTCCTAGACTTTTTCACTATTTAACCCAAAAAAAAAAACCAACTTACAAATAGTAATTTTGGAGAAGACTCATAAGTTTTTTGTGTTTTTAAGAAAGATGAAAGAGAAGAAGTTGAGAAAAAGTTATCAAATGAATATGAACCACTATTTATACTCAAAGGATTATGACTCTTCAACAAATACATTTTCATTCAACAGGCATATTTTCAGTCAATAAGTACATTTTTGTTCAATAAGCAATTTTCATTCAATAGACGCATTTTTGGTCAATAGACACTTTTTTGTTCAATAGGCACATTTTCGGCCAATAAGCACATTTTTTTTCAATAGCGCCTTTTGGTATATCTAATTTAAATAGTTATGACCTATCAATTGGTACCTTTTGGTATATATATTACAACTTATCTTTCTTATATATATATATACAACACAAACTAAACTAGAGACGAAACATTATGTCTCGTAGTCCTTCCTACAAATGACTAATAAATAAATAAATAAACATTTTTCTTCCTAAAACTAATCCAGTAGCTATTCCCGTGCATTGCACGGATTATCGACTAGTATATCTAAAAACTGAAATTGACATTTGTTGTTATTACATTTTTGTTGAGCCACATCAGCAGCCACTTCATCCACTTTCTTTCAACTCTTTCTCTCTCTCTTCTTATTAATTTTCTTAACATATTGTTACATTTTTCAAACACTTCTCCTTCCCCTTTACATTTTCATCTCCCCACTACTAATTACCTTTATTGCACTCCTTCTTTATCCTTTTATCTTCATTTATTTTTTGCTCTTCTTGTTCTTGTCCCCTTTCTTTAAATTTTCAATTCTCTGTCTCATTTTATGCATAGTTTTCCCACGCATAAAAAGTTATGTCTCTCTCTTTCTCTCAATTTGTTTTTCATTTTTTAGTGGATTTTTTTTCTTTTCACGCATCTCTATTTTAAGTCGATGAATTTTTGTATTCTCTAGAACTCTAATTTAGGTTGATTTGACTTTGTTTTGTAACTTTAAGTAGTTATCTTTTTCTTTTCTTTGATTTCATAGATGACAACCTATTGTATGATAAAGATAGTATATAAGAATATAATATTATTCTATTATATAGCATAACTTGGATAATTTGTTATTTATTACTATATATTTTATTTGTACTCTTTTTATTCTCATCTTATTTTTTATAAATTGTTTATCCTCTCTCTCTCTCTCTCTCTCTCTCTCTCTCTCTCTCTCTCTCTCTCTCTCTCTCTCTCTCTCTCTCTCTCTCTCTCTCTCTCTCTCTTGCAATTCTACTTTAGGTTGATGAATCATTGTGCTTTTTTAAAATGTATTTTGGGTTAATACGTTTTAATGTTGTATTTTTTTAGTTTTCCATCACAAGTAGTCTCTATCACTCTTATATTTTTGGTCTAATTTTTGTTTGAGTTAATACTTAGTTATTTTAGAAGTGAGAATTTGAATTTATATAAAATAAAATTAAAAACTATTGGCAATATAAATTTGAATGTGTCTTTCAATTATTTGAGTAATATTAAGTGCAATAAATAGGAGAAGGGAAAAAGGAGAAGGGGAAGAAAGAGGAGAAGAAAGCTTAGCTTAGGGCAAATAATGATGGTAAGAATGAGAGAATATAAGTATAAAGTTTTGAAATGTGGTTTTTTTTTTTTTTTTAATGAAGAAAAAGAAAAGTTATAGAATATAGAGTAAAGTGTGTGTGAAAGTGCATTACTGGTATTATTGAAGGTATGTTAAAGCCAAAACTTAGGTGCAGGTGGTACCCGTTTGAGGGTGATTCAACAAGTCACGGGTGCGCGTGATACCCTTTTGACTAATGAATTATAAAATATACAAACTCAAACTCACAATTAACTCTAGGAATGGCAACGGGTAGGGTTCGGGCCGGGTTTTTACATACCCGGACCCGACCAGCAGGCTAAGACCCGCGGCCCAAACCTGGCCCATTTACTAAACGGATTTTTTTCCCAAGGCCTAGACCCGCCCCCGCCGGGCCCCACAGGCCCCGTTAAGCCCAACCAAAAAGGAAGCTTTTTTAAAACAAGCCCCAAACTCAACATCAGACCCACGGCCAAACAACCAATCCCAAAAATCCCTTCTTTTCAAATCTCCACAGCCACACCCAAATAAAAAAATAAAAAATAAAAATCCCATTTTTCAATCCTCAAACCCAGAAATAACCAAACCAATGGAGGAGATTTCGGATCAAACAAAAAATAAATATAAAGAAGAAGATAAAAATAGAAATGGAGAGAGAAGAAAGTCTTAGCCCTGAGTTGGAGATCAAAGAGAGAGAGCTTGAGGTCTTCGACCTTGGGTTTTAGATCTAGAGATAGAGGGAAGAGTGCTTAGGTAACAAGCAGATCACGACCCAAAACCAATTCAAGAGGAAAGTGCTTGAGAGTGAGTGAGTGACTGTGTGAGCTGTGAGATTGAGTGTGAGTGACAGTTAGAGTAAGGCCGAGGAGTGACTCAAAGTGAGGCAGAGGAGTGACTTAGAGTGAGGCCAAGGTGTGGCTGCGTGCTCTTATGCGTGGCTGCATGCTCTTGTGCGTGGTTAAGTGCATGGCTGCATGAGTGACAGAGAGATTGAGGGTTAGGGAGAGACGGATGGGTACTGGGTTAGTGACTTAGGGTTTACAACTACATATATATAAGGGGGGTTTTTAGTAATTTCATAGTAACCGAGTCATATCCGGGTCGGATTTCGGGCCGGGTCTCGGGTTTTTCGATAAAACCCAGACCCGCTTTTTAGTTTTTCGATAAAACCCAGACCCGCTTCGGTTTTTTTTTTAAAACCCATATCCGACCCTATTCTTTATTGGGCCGAGCCGGGTATCCGCGGGTCGGATCTAAATTGCCATCCCTAGTTAACTCAGTCTTTGCCCAATTCCAAAGGATTCTCCTCTTTCTGTCTCTACACAAATGATATGATGATTAACTGCACAAATGAATTCATGTCCATCATCAAAAAGAGAAAAAGGGAGCAATTAAGACAAGTTGCACTAAAGTTTGATCTTAGCAAAACCTATGACAAATTAAGCTAGATAAATTTAATCAAAATAGTTCTATCCCATATGGGTTTTTGTCCGTTGTGGATACAAGCTAGTCATATAATGTGAATGCACATCCTTAGTCTCATTGTTTTTGTCCCAATTCATGTACCACAAGTGAAGTTATGACTTGCGTCTCTTTATTTATTATTACTTTTTAATTCTAAACACTGCTACCTAACTTCTCTCTTATTGACTAACTGAACTTCGCAACATCAACGTTACTTTAATTCGTGAAAGAAGTATGAAAACTAAAAAACGATATGACATATTCAGCAAACTAAAATAACGTTAACATTTTTTTTTTTTTTTTAAGAAAGAATAACGTTAACGTTAAGAAGTTTATTTAGTCAAAAACAGAGACATTAGCTAGTAGTGTTAAGAATAAAAATAATAATAATAAAGAGATTCATGTCCTAAGTTCACTAGTGGTACATGAATTAGAACAGGATCAATAGGACATAGGATACGCGTTCATGTAATGTGTATGAACTATTTTCTACGGTATCATAGTGAACAACACCTTATTTGTCTCAGGCAGGGTGATCTACTATTCTGATCCTTAATAATCCTTTGTACTAATGTGTTGTCCTATGCGTTGATGCACATGGAACAACAAAGGACATTGAGAGGGGCTAAATTGAGAGGGTGGGGGGGACCTCTCATTTCCCACCTCCTGTTCATAGATAATATTTTTATGATTTTATCTTCTTCAAGAACAAAAATCAAATAGCAAAAAAACTACACAATTCGTTCAATTGGTTTTGCCATATTTTCAACCTGTGGATAAATGGAGCCAAGTCAGCATTAGTTTCCAATCCCAACTATGACAACCAAATATGGGTATATATAGTAGGCTTAATCCTAAACTAACCATACATTAACTATGATTAATACACTTGTAGTACAAGTAGAAGACTTGACTTGTATACAAATTAGGATTGGGTTTGGGCTTGAGCTTGGGCTTGAGCTTGTATTATTAGCTAATATCTATACTACTATTTAAGAGACTGCACGTGTTTGGACTGGATTTTTTTTTCCAAAATACCCCTATTTTCTTAGGTTTAAGTAGAGACAAAATTAAAGGATAATTTGGTAAAACTACGTCTTTTAACTCTCACTAAAACATTGCAAACAAAATAGGACCACTTTTTTTTTTTTTTTTTTTGTGATAAATAGGATCACTCTCTTGGTTAAACGTTTTCAATTTTTTTTAATAGAATTTGTTTTCCTTACTCCATGATCTCACTTTTTCTTTTTTTTTCAAATATCTTCTTATTTATTTTGGATTTAAAAAAAAAAAAAAAAAAAAAAAAAAAACACTCCTATTAAAAAACTATTACTATAACTTCCCATCCATCCCTTTAAATTTAGCAAATTATTAACATATACCTCTCCTTCTCTTTATCTTTGGTTACCACTTTTTTTTTTTTTTTTGGTGTTAAATATTACCACTCTCTTGGTTAAACGTTTTCAATTTTTTTTAATAGAATTTGTTTTCCTTACTCCATGATTTCACGTTTGTTTGTTTTGTTTTTTTTTTTTTTCAAATATCTTCTTATTTATTTTTAATTTAAAGGAAAAAAAATTAAAAAACTATATTACTATAACTTCCCATCCATCTCCTTAAATTTAGCAAATTATTAACATATACCTCTCCTTCTCTTTATCTTCAGTTACTTTTTTTTTTTTTTTTAAGGGAATCATGTATGGTTAGTTGGTTACTTTAAAGAAAAGAAGCAAACTCTCCTAACAAAATCAAGCAAGTTTTATTATAAAAATTAAAAAAATTAAAAAAAAATCAAACAAACGTGAGATCACGGAGTAAAAGGAGAGGATGGCTACCGCATTACCGAAAAAAGTGTGGGGCAAGAAAAGTGAAGTAAAAGGAGTTTTAATCAGATTTGATGGTTGGCAGAAAAATAAAGCACACCCTTACGTTTTTTTTTTTGTGATTGAAAAATGTAGTAATCCCAAAGTATAATAAATACTCTAAATTAACCTTTATTCAAAAAATAAAAGAGCCTCTGAGCATGCGCGTGAGCACATGCTCATAGGCTAGTATCTCTTAACGGTCTTCAACATTTTATATCGTCTTACTTACCCTCAGGCATTATGCTAAAATCCTCCCATCATTTTATTCAGGCCTTTACTGTGGTTTTCATTTTTGGGTTTTGCCTGAGATCTTAACAGCGGGCTAAAGTTGTGTGGGCTTTGCTTCGCTTGAGAAAGTCCAATCACTTTGGTGGGCCTATTCGTTGTTGACCCAGTGACTTTCAAACCCGGTCCACCTGCTTTGGTCTGAGGGCTACGTCAGAAACTTAGAATTGATCTACATGGTGTTTGTGGTTATTAAGAACACTATTGAAAATAACTAGTAGCCTTTAATACTTCGAAGTTCAAACTGGTATTTTCTAAGAGAAAATCAGGGACACAAAAAATTTGACATAAATTAATGGGATGGATTGTTAATAGTAAATAAGACAGTAATATAAATGATGAATCTAAATAAAATCCAGTAAAATCTTGCCAACTTAATTGATATAAAAATAAATAAATAAAAAATGTCAAATTTTTTGTAGCATTACTTAGGTAGTGGATGTATTACTCATAAAGTTTGCAGATTCTACTAAGCATTTATGCGTGACACATCACAAATATGAATTAGAAATTTATAGTTTATCAAAAAGCAATATGAATAGAACTTTATAATTTGTCAAAACAATATAAACAGGACTTCATAGCTAGCCACCAATAAGTATCTTTCTTTTCTTTTGCTACATGCACAATGAGTAAAGTGTAATTGTTATCAAATTCCTTTTTATTTCTTCGAGGAGAAGTACTTTAGTAGAAATTGAGCCTTGGAGACAGTAAATTCATCCCATGTTTGCACGCTTAAAAAAACCTAAAAAAGCAAAGTCAAGAGTAGAGGCATTCAAGAATGACTTTCGCCACATTATCAACCAAATAGCAGCAAATGTTCCATATATTTGACAAGGCTTGTGGTTGGGAATGTTGTGCCCATTTAAGTTATTGGGCTTATTTTTTGGGCCAAGAAGATTAGTTTTAGCCCATTTCTTGCGCACACTTATATATTTCTTGGGCCAAGCAAAATTCTTTCTTGGATTAAGTCATCTGGTATACATGCTTGCTGAATTCAAGTTTTTTTTTTTTTTTTTTTTTTTTTGAGAAACTGAATTCAAGTACCTTGTTCAGAAAATCAAAATACTAATTTCCAAGAAAATAGAATAGAATAAATAAATGAAACCAATTTTTTTGAATTTCAGCTTGAATTTTCTATTGTCATCTCACTTGGCTGTTGGATCCCTCTTCCAAAAATCTTGAGTTATAAATAATAATAATAATAAACTTTTGTTAATTGATAGGATATATACCTTCTATGGTACGTTGCTTCTTTTGCACCATGAAATTAATGCGTTTAGGTACCATTTATCTATAAAATGTGGAATCAAAAATTAAAAATTGGCTTATTTTTAAAAAACTAAAGTTAGATCTTTGAAAAAATAAAAATAAAAATAAAAACGCAAAAAAAGCAAAAAGCAAAAAGCTGTGTAACAAAACTGACACTAAGCAGCCACTCAAATGTACCATGTCAATGAAGAGAAGATATTTTTTATTTTTTATTTTGAAGATAAACGGCAGAGGATATTTTTTATGAGAGATGTTACATTCACAATATTTTTACAATATTTTTATAACAAATCACAAGTGGTTAATTGTTATTGGTTCAAATTTGAAACTAACACTAAGATTACTTTTTTGCCCCAATAATAACAATCAGTAACAACCTTCCACTTAGGATTTGTTATGAAAATATTGTTTACACCATATCTGGACCTACCTAAGTTGAGTCAAACGTGGCAACTACTTTAATAAAAACAAATTTTCTCCTAATCTTTTGAATTTGAAGTTTAAAATTTGTTTTTCTCAAAAAAAAATTTTAAAAAAAAAAAAAAAAAAACCAAGAAAACCAATCCATTTGGTCAGTATATGAACTCATTAGCTGGTTAGAAAGAAGAGAACATTGTTTAACGAAATGGAAGAAGTGAAGTTATTGGGAGCTTGGCCTATTGTTTAATGTTTGTTGATGTCCATTTTTTATTTTTTATTTTTTTTAAAAGCCGAACAGTAGGGGAGCCCAATAGAAAGTGAAAAAGGAATATAATAAGAAATTGGTAAGTAACGGCAGAAATAAAAAGCTGAAAATGCCCAAAGAAAAAAAGAAAAGAAAAGAGAAAGAGATAAGGCCCAACGGCCAGGCCAGCAGAAAGTACCAGCAGGCAGACCCACGGGCCCAAGAATAGGCAAAAGTGGGGCAAGCCCAATAACCCCAATCCATCCCCCATAAAAGATAAACACAAGCAGAAAGAATGCAAGGCACAGAACAAGACAAGGCCATACATCAACGACAGAAATGGAGTGAGAAAAAAACAAGACAAAATAGGAAGTAATGGGACAACCACATTTTAGCCGGAGCACCACCAACTTGTACCTAGACAATGCAAGGGAGGTGGGCCCACGGTCAAGGGATTTGCAAAGGGTGTTGTTTGGGAGGGGGGGGGGGGGGGGGAAGGGTCTATTCCTAGTATCCAACCAATGCCTCTTTTAGGAGGTGCTCTACTAAGAAGGTATCTTTGCTGAAAATAGGTAGTAAATGGCTAGGACCACTTGATGCATGCCATACAGATAGGTAGAGAGAAACTCAAAGTTTTGCCCATCAGAGTGAGAGAGATAGACCCATAGCAAAATCAAACATATAAGGATTTGTCGTGAAATAAGTAGTGGAAGAGAGAGAAAGCACTAAGCATGTCAAGGTGTAGTGGAGGCCGAACAACTATTGCGCTAGTGGGCAACTCTAAAAGGGTGCTCACAGCAAACAAAAATGGTTGGTGAGCAATAAGGGTAAAATAGAGAAATTCCACAGGCTGAAACCAATATAAATAGGAATAGTAGCTATAAATGGAATGGGGGATAGTGACTAAGGAAAGAAACATAGAGAATTGAAAGAGAAATAACAGAGAAAAGAGAAAGCATGAAATAAAAGAAAAGAGAGTGAACACGGCAGAAAAGGCATGCACCAATAAACCATATTTTCCCTCCCTCTTACAACAATCCCACTCTTTGAAATCCCAACGAAGCAACAAGTAGTCATCCAGACTCGTTCCCCAAAATGCATAACTTTGATGGCTTAGCCCAATAGCAAGATTATCCAAGCTAGGGATTGAGCTCTCTTTGGTTCACTTCTAGTGAAAGAACTTATTATTTTACATTCTACTGTATTATTTTGCATTCTATAGTGTTATTATACATTCTACTATATCATCTTATATTTTGCTATATTGGTTACGTTGATTGTTTCCTACTGTAACTAATCTTCCCGCTAGATATTTGCTCTGAAAACTATAAACGTATACTGACATTCCTGGACTAATATGCATATATTTGTTAATGCTTGTTATCTTTATTTTAGATGCTGAGCTTGTGCAAAAAGGCCCTTTAGCTAGGCCCTGCTAGAATAGTGGGTCAAACCCAACTCTCTGACCCACAGTAGAACAGGCCTCAACCTGGCAGAACGAGCCTTGGCCCATCAACATAAAAAGCACCTACAATGTTTACTGCTATAGGGTCACATGGGCATTAAAACTCAAGGTTGTGAAATATGAATATGTAGAGGACGATCTTTCCAACAAGAGTGATCTTCTTTTACAATTAGGGCCATCATTGGACTAGGGGGGCCAATGGCCCCCCTCCCCCCAATTTTTTTAAAAAAATGTTATTATATATGTGTACTAATTTTAGCAATTTTATTTTATAAAATTACACTTTGTTTCCCTTAAACAATATCATTAATTCTTTTAAGAGTAAAATTATACTCACAAACATTTTTACAAATTGTTCTGGTAGCAAATTCTTATTGGTTCCCATATGAGCCCACCACTCATATCATTTTTTTACTTACCAATAATCACTTATCATATCAGTAATTTATAAAAAAAGTTTGTAACTCTAGCATTTTCCTCATTTTAGTGGCTGTAAAAAATTTATAGATCTAAAATTTAAAACAAAATATACAAGTCCAAAAAAAAAATCTCAACAACAAAAATTACCAATAGTAAAATTTAAAAAAATTAAGCTCAATTTACCAATTTTGTCCAAAATAAACAACCCTGCTCTTTAAAAAAATCTAAATAAAAATAATTTTGTTCTTACCCACACAAAATAAAATAAAATAAAAATCTCAGCAGTTAAGTAGTAGCAAAGTCAGAGGTTAAAACTAATGCACATAGCCAACAGTAAAGGTGTCCTCCTAACTCAAAGTTCTGACTTCATCCCTATTTACAGTACAACCTAGTTCACAAGAAGGTTTTGGTGCTCATTCATCGTGGAAAACCAATTGTTGAGACAAGTGTTATTCTTGAATACATTAAGGAGGTCTGGCCACAAAATCCCTTGCTACCAAATGACCCTTTTGAGAAGGCATTGGCTTGGTTTTGGATGAAGTTTGAAGAGGACAAGGTAATGCATTTCTTTTTTCCTAGGAAAAATAGCTTACATTTTAATGGCAAAAATGGCCAAAATACCATGTTCACTTGAAATAATTAGTGTTCTACTACTATTTGGGAAATATTTAGCAATCTACCACCTTTTTAAAACTTGAGTTCATGAAACTTGAGTTTGACATATAACTTGAGTTCTAGAAACTTGAGTTCCATAAAAATATGCCACAATGGCACGTAAAACTTGAGTTTCATAAATTCAAATTCTTTGTAAATATAACTCGAGCTCTATAAGCTCGAGTTATATAAAAATTTTGAACATAGAACTCAAGCTCTTTAAACTCAAGTTCTACATTAACCCCTCTGCCTGTAGTTTAAACTATTTTTGAGTCAACTGCCCTGGCAGGTTGGTTGCAGGTGTCTGGCGACTAGCCTACCTGCGACAATTTATTAAGTCATTCTCTATTAATTATTTGCAATTTTTTTTTTTAAACCTACCCTCTCTCTCTTGTGATTGCCATTCTCCCTGAGCATTACCCACAATCCAAACTGAAGTACTGAACCACAAGCTTTCAAGCTTCATTCATCAACTATATTGAAGGTAGTCTCTAACACTTTACACTTACTACAATCTTTATATACTGAATTTTTGGTCCTTTTTCAGCTAGACTGCTATTTAATGGGGGTTGCGAACATAATCTTTGTCCAATCTCCCCTCCAATTCTTTTTCTTCTTTGGTTTCTCCCTGATTATATTCTTTGGATGTTGGTCATTATCGTTTACTTAAACATGTTGAATGGGTACATTTTCACATGCTTATATGTTGTTTCTTAAGAAATTTACACAGAACTTGAGTTCTATGTTCAAATTTTTAAATAGCTCAAGCTTATAAAGCTCGAATTTTATTTACAAGGAACTAGAGTTTATGAAACTCGAGTTCCACTTAGACTTTTTTTATTAAAAAATTCCAGGTCAATGGGTACCATCATGGCAAATTTTATGGAAGTTGAGTTTTTAAAAAGTGGTTGATCACTAATTATTTCCCAAACAGTGGTTGAACACTAATTATTTCAACCAAACATGGTGTACGTGCAAGTTAGAATATCAAGACAATGTAAGAGAACGAGTGATGAATCTAACGGTACATTTAAGTGAAAAAGCTTAAGAACAATAAGAAATGGAAACTTTAACAGTTTAACGTCTAGAGAAATGCAAATGTGAAACAAAGAAAGTAAGGAAGGCACAACAAAATACGTGAAAAACCCTTTGAAAGGGATAAAAAACCACGGGTGAGTAGAGGGAAGAATCTCCCTCACTCTTAGAGCTCTCTATAATGTGAAAGTCAAGGTTTTCATACAATGGTGATATTCTTCCCAATTCTTTGTTTCTACCTTACTTTCCTACCCAAGCTTCTGCCTCTTTCTCTCTATCTTTCTAGATTCTTGCCCTAATTGTTCAGCAACATGTTCCTCTTATAGTATGAGGAATGTTGTTAGGTACATAAGGACAGGTGTCAAACCATGATCCCTCCATTTGAATCCAAATATAGCTATTGTACTATGTTAAGGCTGGATGAGAAAGAAAACATACTGATGTCAAGGTAGTGGGATGAAAGACGGCTCTGCTACAGCATAGGGAGCAAGTCATAGACAAGGAAAGGGACATTAGGGATACTAGGAGTGATGGACGTGTCCTCAGTAGTGGTCCAACACAAGCTCAACCAATGAAAGGTGCTCTATAGCATTTAGACATAGGGGGTCGCTATCTCCCTTTTACTCTAGTGTTGAGTGTTCATGCTAGGTGAAAATCTCACTCTTCCCCAAGATGGTCAAGCCATTGGCACAAGCCAAAGATCCTCTTTTTCAGCCAACGTCCCCCTTTCCTTCCTCATAGCTAGCCCACATGTAGGGTCCAGATCCAGTCGCGTCAACATTCACACATGCCTTGGCTGGTGTAATGTACACATGGTATTTTTGGCCATTTTTGCCACATTTTAATATGTTTATCTCTATGCTTACTTATTTGCAATAGAAGTATGAAATTCTCAAATTTATACAATATTCTTCCCCTTTATTTCAAGTTTCTCAATAAATTTTCAAATGCTTATACCAAACCTTACTGTTAGTGACTAAAAAACCAATGTTTTTTGGCCATTTGGTGTATAGTTTTATTAAACCTCACTTTTTTAAAATATAATTTTTTGATTTCAAAAGTGTCTTCAAAAAATTATAAAAATAAATAGTACCAAACAGACACAGCTTGAACAATATTTTTCATTAAAAATTTGACAACCCATATGAATTCTTCCAACCACAAGACTAGAGAAGTTGATTATGAATTCTTCCAACCACAAGAATAGAGAAGTTGATTAAGATTACCACAGTCAATAATAGCCTACATTATCAACTTACCTTAGTCAATAATAGCCTATAAAGACAACCAAAAAAAGTCTTCTAATTGTCCAATTGCATATGCTTGTAGATAAAGCAAGGGAATCTATTGACTAGTTATATATGAACTCACTCGGGCAGGAAGAAAGAAAATCAAAGTAAGAATGGAAGAAGTAAAGCTAATAGGATTTTGGCCTAGTTCATATGTTTATAGAGTTATATGGGCACTAAAACTCAAGGGTATCAAATATGAATATGTAGAAGAGGATATATTCAACAAGAGTGATATGCTTTTGAAGTACAACCCTGTCCATAAGAAGGTTCCTGTGCTTGTTCATGGTGGGAAACCCATCGCAGAATCCATTGTCATTCTCGAGTACATTGAAGAGACTTGGCCACACAACCCTTTGCTTCCAAATGATCCTCATGAGAGAGCTGTGGCTCGGTTCTGGGCAAAGTTTGGAGAGCGTAAGGTAATTATGCATCAACTAACTGATTATTATGTTTATTCTTACATTGCATAAAATCACACCTACAACTTTGTTCCCCTTTATTGTTATTTTTTGGTTCATGTTAACGAGTGCTCTTAAAATAATTGTTGAGGCTCATTTTTGGCAAGCCCAGTAAGAGAAAAGGCCCAGTAACATGGGCAAACCAAAGTTAGCAAACAAGAAAAAGCCATTGAGCCCAAGTGGCAGGAATGAATGGCTCACGGGCTCATAAAGTGGGTCCTGAAGAAACAAACGGGCTTGAATGGGCCCGGAAAGAGAGAGGAAGCAAACCCATGAACAGTATGTAGAAAAGAGAGAATAGGCCACGGCAGACCCAAAGTAATGTAAGCAAAGAAAGTAAGGGGCTAATGGAAGACCCATCAGCCCCAAGGATGAAGTATAAAGTAATTGGGCCAGGGAAGCCCAAGAGAGTTAGTAAAGGCCCATAGGAAAGCGGGATTGGAAAAGGGTCGAGGAAGCCCAAGGAAAGCAAATGGGCCAAGGATGCCCAAGAGAGAAATGGGACACAAGAGCCCACAAACAGTGTAAGAAAAGGCCCAGTGAACACACTGAGTCACTGGGAGGGAAATAAACAACAGGCCTAAAGAGGCCCAGCAGGATTGAGTCAAATAACATTACAGCAGGAATAGCAGAGTGGTACGACAGGAAAATGCTAACAAGGCCATGGAGTGAACACAAAATAAGCCAGGGGAAGGAAGGCCCATGATCCAACAAGGCCCAATCCCCAAAAGAAGCAAGTCATAAAGAATGGTAGATCAGAAAACAACCCACGCCATAAGAAGCCAAAAGTGCACGGCAGAACGTACAGACCAATCTCCAGAACATGGCAAATGCATGAGCGGCGGGTAAAGAAGGTGGAGCACGCATAAGACCCAGGCACCACCAGCCTGTACCCAGCCAATATAGGAAGTGGTGGGTCATGGTCTAGCGATAGGGAGAGGGAAAAAACCTATTCTGGGTTCTTGCTCGGGCTCTTTTGAGGGAAATGTCCTGCTGGGATGACATGCCACCCAAAAGAAGTAAGGATGAGTTGGAACCACCAGGTGCATGCCATGAGGGATAGAGAGAGAGCACATACATTGTAATGGGTAGAAAATGCCACAGAAAGCAAACAAACAAAATAGCCTTCTTTGTCTGGCAGAGGGGAGCAACACAGCCAGTATAGGTAAGTGGTGGTGGCTAAATCACTGACGACCAGTAAGTAGTCGGCAAGGACACCCACACCAGACAAAGGCAGTTAAGGGCTAAAACAGTAAATACCAATCACGGCAAGCTCTATAAAGGACCCCTTGCTGTGCACTGAGAAAGAGGATTCGAAAAATCACAGTGATAGGAATTTCTAGAAAAAAAAGAAAACATAACCCAGAAGTAAGCATTGAGAAGGAAAGGAAGTAAAACAAAAGAAAAAAGAAAACTAAGAAGTAGGAAGGAGGGGAAAAGAAAAACAAAGAGTTTAGAACAGCAGACATACACTAATGGGTTGATTTCCTCTCTCCCTCAATCGTCTTGCTCTCTATAAAAGGCAAAAGATCTGTATTTGGGCATGGACCATTTAGGCCTGTTCTCTCAAAGCAATTAATTTCTTCTCTGAGATTACTCATGTTGATGGAACGATTTTTCCCTTCTTGGTTTCAACCCCGTGTATTACTTGGCGTGGCAGACTAACGCTTTGATTTTGCTAACTTTTTTTTATCCTTCACTTAGCTTATTCTATGTACAAAGAGCCTTTTGTTGCTCACTTTTATTTATTGTGGCTAAAAGTAGTGATTGTGTTTCTTATATCATCTTTATTATATTTGTCTGCCATAATTTACTCACAGTGGTTCTGCTTGCCATGGGTCTATGATTAGTGATAGGAATTTCTAGAAAAAAAAAAACATAACCTAGAAGTAAGCATTGAGAAGGAAAGGAAGTAAAACAAAAGAAAAAAGAAAACTAAGAAGTAGGAAGTAGGAAGGAGGGGAAAAGAAAAACAAAGAGTTTAGAACGGCAGACATACACCAATGGATTGATTTCCTCTCTCCCTCAATAGTCTTGCTCTCTATAAAAGGCAAAAGATCTGTATTTGGGCATGAACCATTTAGGCCTGTTCTCTCAAAGCAATTAATTTCTTCTCTGAGATTACTCATGTTGAGGGAACGATTTTTCCCTTCTTGGTTTCAACCCCGTGTATTACTTGGCGTGGCAGACTAACGCTTTGATTTTGCTAACTTTTTTTTATCCTTCACTTAGCTTATTAAATGTACAAAGAGCCTTTTGTTGCTCACTTTTATTTATTGTGGCTAAAAGTAGTGATTGTGTTTCTTATATCATCTTTATTATATCTGTCTGCCATAATTTACTCACAGTGGTTCTGCCTGTCATGGGTCTATGATTAAACTCTAGCGAACGGGGCATAGTTTGTGCACAAGCCGGACCAAAATGAGTTACAATTGGACCGATCCCGACTCCCTTACTCAGAACATTTGGGTCAAATACCGCAGGAGGCAACCCAACCCAACATTGCAAAAAAGGCCCACTACAATAATTATTAACAATCCATTTTAGGAAAGGCAAGACTTAGGTACAGTAGTTAGGTACTATTCCTTAGATTCTCCTCTTAAAATTCAGTCATATTTCTTTTTTCTCATGTTATAGAAGTGTATTTTTTAGATAATAACCACGTGGTAAAATTTTAAAATGAGAACTTAAAGAACAGCACTTAAGGTACTGTAAATAAGTTTTGTCCTTTTAGTAAAGTTTTGGCACCACTTTTTGGAAAATATAAAAAACTGTCAAAATAATAATTTATTTCTTTTTTCATTAAAATTTTCTTTAAATAATTTGTTAACAATTGCCCTAAAGACATCCATTAACATTTTCTTTATTTTTTTACTAGTCTCCTTTGCCATTATTACTTTTCTTTTATAGATGTGAAGGTTTTTTTTTTTTTTTTTACCGAAAAGATAGAAGTATATTAATATAAAAAGGAAGTACAAAAGAAATTCTGCTGGGGGGTGGGGGAGTTACTTAATATTACTAATGAAACTCGGCCCAAAAAAGCAGTGGCCCGGTAACTCCACAACAACCAAACTGTAAAAAAATCAACAAAACAGAGTACGTGTTGGAACATGTGAAAGTTTTGAATGTATATCCGGGGTGGGCCTGCATGTGTTGGAACATGTGAAAGTTTTGAATGTATATCCATTGTAAATGTCATTTAACTAAAGAAAATAATAAGAGGAGAATAAAAAACAGTGATTATCTTGTCTTTTTCTCTTTCGTAGATTTATTTATAATAAGATTCAAATATATAGCATCAATTTCATAATAATTGTTAGATATCAATTGATTTTTTCTATAGATAAGATTCAAAATCAAATTCCTTATTGAATGACAAAAAACTTTCTAGTTGAGTTAACTAGTAGATTTTATTAATCTTAATTATAATGAACTGCACACAAAAACAAGCTTTAAACATTTTTTTCTAGACTCGGATAATATATAAGATGGAGATCTTACCCACTCTAACTGGATACTTTGTGCGATTTAGAAAAACAATTTTTCTGGATACTTTGTAACTAGCGGAGAACAACAAGTGAAAGCAACAAAAGAAATGAAAGAACTTCTGGGAATCCTAGAAGAGCATGGTCTTGGGGAGAAGAAGTTTTTTGGTGGCAAAAACATAGGACTGGCTGACTTAGCCTTTGGATCTAGGTTGCACGGACACGCCATTTTTGGCGTCGTGTCGATGTCGGACACATGTCGGACACCGGAACGGGTACGACTCGCCGGATATCGGTGTTCGGCGAGTGTCCTCTTTTTTTTTTTTTTTTTTCACTTCTCCGACACTGCGCCGACACGGCTCCGACACGGTTCCAACGCGTCCGACACGCCGGCAGTGAAAAAAAAAAAAGAAAAAAAAAAAAAGAGAAAATCACAGATTTTGACAGATAGACTTACCAATACCATTGATGTTGTGATATACCCTAGAACAAAGAAGCCATTTAGAGTCTGAGAAGTCATTTTGAGAAACTCACATCTGAAGTTCTCAACCCACCCTCCCTCTGAGCTTTGCCGCTGCCCTCTGTCCTTGCCGGAGCTAGATCGGGCCGATCGGCGAGCTCCATGACGTCGAGTGACGTCGTGCCCTGTCCCTTCCGGCGATCACTCTCTCTCGGCGTGGACAACAGGTCCGACCTCCTCTCTGTTTGTTTTTGTTTTTTTTTTATTTCCAGATATTAATTTTGGTGAATGGTCATGGTGTACTGTTACTCACTTAAGTTATAACATGTTTGTTTGTTTGTTGGTTTTTTTTTTTTTTTTTTTTTTTTTAATCCCACTCTCACAGTCTCACTGTTCCAATGTCACTGTATTTCTTTACTCAGCCTTTGTTTTTGCCTTATAAATTATAATATTTATTATGAATTTAGTGATTTTTGTTTTTGTGTGTCCTGCTATAGTTTTATTTATTTATTAAAGTTAAATATTGTAGGTGATTTTACTAAAATGAATACTAAAAGTGAAAAATTGTTATCCTTATATGTTTTTAGTTTGATGTTGAACTTGTTATCCTTTTATGGTTTGTACTCTAAACATTTTATGTGTATTATTGTACTACTTTGGGTGTTAGTTTACTTATTTGTAGTTCTTACATAATTTAAATTCTAGACATAAATGTATTTTATGTCTAAAAATATTTAAAAATATGCCTAAATATAAAATTTAATTAATTATTTAACCGCCGTGTCCCCGCCGTGTCGTGTCCTTATTTTTCAAAAATTGCTGTATCTTCGTGTCCGTGTCCGTGCAACATAGCTTTGGATGGATAGCTTGCTTATTGGAAATCGCTCAAGAAGCAGCTGGGGTCAAAGTGTTGGAAGCTGATAGCTTCCCTCGCTTACAGGCATGGATCAAAAACTTCAATGAAATTCCAGCCATTAAAGAGAGCCTTCACGATCGCAATGAGCTGTTGACGTATTTCAAGTGGCTAAGAGAACACTTTGTCTCCTCAGCAGCATCATAAACATATTAAACACTAGCTACTAGCATCAGCTTGTGTGCTCTCTCATTCTCTGAATCCATTTCTCAAGATATGTTATTCTAAAAATGAGTTTGCGTGTCTAATTTCAAAAAAAAAAAAACATGGCAGTGTGACTCGTAATTTATTAGATGTATAATGCTACAAGTAGAGGTTTGCAAATATTGAGTGTTGTTTCACCTATATTTTAAAATGATCTAGTTTTGAGACCATTTTCCAGATAAATATAATTCACAAATAAATTGGTGTTTACTGTTTTTGTGTGTGTGTGTTTTGGAAGTCATAAATTTTGGCTAATTGATGTTTTCCAATTTGCAAGTCATAAATTTCCTCCCTTTTTTCTTCATAAAAATAAAAACTAAAAGCATATCTCACCCTTGGTCAGTTCCAGGACTGGTTCCAAGTTTGCTAGTACATCTATGTAGCAGAAATTATCTCAGGATGCCATTGCTTGAAAATTTACCTCCAAAAAGAAACTTACAATTGTGAATAACCCAATGTACTGAAATCTTTCTCCCCCCAAATAAAAAAGTGCAGAGTAATCTGTTCCTAGACAGTAAATCACATGAATTTTTATTATTAACACAATTTTTGCAAGGTTTTAGACCACTATTGATACCCCTTAACACAACTAATTATTAATTATTCATACATCTTTAGTAAAGATATATATATATATATATATATATATAAGAGAATTTGCTAAGGGCCTTGTAGCTCAAAGACATGGCAAAATGGACAGAAATCTGCTAACCCGACCCAAACCCGCCAGTTTTGACCCAGCTCGACCCGATTGTTTTGGCCCAAATAAAAAACAGGCCAACCTATAGCCCACCCCCTTTTTTGTGGGCCAACCACACCGAAAAGGCTAACCCGTGACCCGACCCATTTTTTAAAACTTTTTTTTCCTAAAAACTATTTAAACTACTTGCCAGAGTGCTAGGTGCATGAACATGAAGGTACAAAACACTGCACTGACACTACGTAGCCATTAGTGGTAGGGACCGCGCCCCCATTTATTTAAAAAAAAAAAATACAAAAGGCAAAAGCATCTACAACTACACGTCTACACTAATAAACGTTTAACACTAAATTAAATACTAAGTAGTAGACTTAAATACCATGACTAAGTTACTAACACTAAGTCTAACTAGCACAGAACAAAACTAAAGTAAAAGAAAAAGTCCAAAAGTAGATATCATTAGTGAACTTTGAATCTAAAGTGTGTAAATTTAAAAATTATACTTTTTGTGCTCCTTAGAATCCATCTCTCTATCAAGTTGTAAATTTGTAATTATAAACATTTTGGTTGTGAATTATTAATATAGAAGATTTTGTTATCATGACTATAAGGAATTTTTGTCATGCACAAAACTATCAGAATTGGAAAGACATGGAAAGTTTTATATTTTTAATTTGTTTGTTTTTTCCCCTTCAAATGTATAATAGTAACACCAATAGTCTAATAATAGTAGGTGCCCACTTAACAAGGAAAAAAAAACAAAGAGTATTATATGCAATTCGTTTCCTTGATTGATTTGATTCATTCTCTCTAAAAATTTGGCATTTATTTGTTGTTTTTTTTGTGTTTTTTTTTTTTTTCATGTGAAAACACGAGTCAGCCCAGCCCAACCGCACACAACCTGATTATCTTGAACCCGTTTTTAAACTCACCCCATTTCGGCCTGCTACTCAATTGACCCAACCCAACCTAACCCGACCTGACCGTTTGTCATGTCTACTCAATTGGCACCTCCTAGTGTTTCTAAAGGAGACATTCAAAGTTTAAATTCCCCCACCTCCAAGAATCAATGTATCCCAAAAAAAAAATGTATTAGGGAATTCATAAGAAGCTCAACAATTTTATGACCTAATTTATTTCTCACATTTGGACTCTCTAAGCAATTATTTCCTAATTAAATTTCTTAGTACTTTTCCAAAACATTGAATGTAACTTAAAAACCAAATAAGAAAATGAATTATAAAGCAATCAAAAAAAGAGGAGGGGGATTATAACGAAGCTTACATACAAATATAATACGGTTTCCAGCACACCAACGATTACCCTCAGCATTTTAGATATGCCTTTTCTTTTTCTTTTTTTCTTTTTTTTTTCTTTTTTTTGGCTGAGAAGCATTTTAGATATGCTAGAATTGAGAATGAATTCTCAATATATTGATGCATAGAATATCGTACAAGATGAGGCCTTTACAAAGAGAGATGCCTATGACACAATATTGTACATAAGTACAATGACAGTGCACTAACAGCCCTCCTCAACTTCAAGATGAAGGATGAGAGACCAACTTAAATTTGGAAACTAGATCACGAAAGCATCCAGAGGATGGGTTTTGGTAAAAATGTCTACAAGTTGATCTTGAGAGGCAACAAAGATCAGCCAAAAGGAACAATGAAGGAGGTGATGCCGAACAAGATTGAAATCGATTTTGATATGCTTGGTTTGATGGCGGAAGATATCATTACAAGCCATCTGAATGAAACTTCTATTATCAAATCAAAGTTTCATATAATATTAGAGGTCACAATCTAAATTTTAAAAATTTTAGGGAATAAAATCAAAATTTTCCTAAATTTTAAAGATATAAATTGTAATTCAATCTTTTATAATATATTGAAACTGTTATGAAGCATGGGTGCGTTTTCGGATTCAAGTGCGGGTGTGGGTGGGTGTGTGGGTGCGGGTACGGGTGCGGGACTCGGAAATTTTTTAAAAAGTAGGGTGCAGGTGCGGTAGGGTGCAGCGATTAAAAAATTATTATAAATATTTTTATTTATATTTTCTATATATTGCTAAGCATACTTTTTCACATTATATAAACATATACCAAATTTAAGAGCAATAGTAGATGATACTAAAACATGATGTTCATTAATTAAATACAATCCACAAGTTTGAAACTAAAACATTGAAATTAGAATACAGGGAGGGAGGCAAAGAGCAAAGAGCAGAGAGGCAAAGAGGCAGTGATGATTTTAGGGTTTTTTTTTTTTTTTTTTTTTTGTTTAAAGATGTTTTTGCACTCTTTTTTTTTTTTTTTCAATGATTCTTACTTGAATTTAGGCCTGATTCAAAGCCAGTATTGGCCTGAATCAGTCGATATCGGCTAGTATCGAACTAAATCGGCCTAAATCGGTCGGTTTTGGCCGACCAATACGAACCGATTCAACCCGAATTGGCACGAATCAGCCTGAGTCGGCGCTAATCCGTGTGAATCCGATAACGAAAAAAAAATGGATGAGATGAGTTTTCATGATCCATCATCCAAACCGAATGGGACCCACGAATGATCATCTGTTTGGAGGAGTTTTGGATGACTGTTTTCATGATTTAAATACTTAAAAAAATGGATGTGGGTGATGGAAAGTGAAAACAGGTTTCAAGTGTTTTCAAAACTTGAAAACTGAAACTCAGTGGCAAGTAGCGTAAATAAGATGAGATTGTGGGCCCCGAAGCCAGTGCATTGTCACATCCATCTTAGGCTTTGGGTTATTACCGTTGGAGCTCCCCTGTTCCATTTCATTTCCCCCCAAAATTTTTGCTGAAAATTTTCCCTCTTCTCATTTCCCTCTCTCAGCCTCTTCTTATTTTCACTTCCCTCTTCATCCCCAACGAGCTAGCTCCATGGCACCACAGTCCGTGATCGAAGCATTGAAGTACTAAACTAGGCCTGAGAAGAACACTGCATGATTGAAGAACAACGTGTGATCAAAGCACTGAACCAGGCCTGAATCTTCACCGGCGAGTCTACCGAGCCCTGTCACCGTGTCCATACCTCTCTCTCCCTCTTCCAGGTGCAATATATATCTCCCAAGTGCAATATATATCTCTCTCTCCCTCTCCATTTTCCATTTCCATGGTCTGATTTGGGTTTTTTGTTGGATGTGAAAGGGGGTTTTTGATTTAAAGTACTAATGTTGGTTGTGGCTTGTAAGACAGCATTCCTCATAATCTTTTGAAATATTATGAATTTCTTAAGTTCTACCTTCGTTTTGAACCCGAAGTGTTAAATCCTTTGGCACTTTGAAACATTTTATATTTTAGTATTGGACTATTGGATGCATTGATAGATTACTACATAAATTGATTGGCTTGATAATCTAGAAATCCTATGTTTAACTTTGGCATTTGTTTATGGTTTTAATTCAAACTGGTTGTAGCTTTGACTCCTGGTTTATTGAGATATCTTGCTTAAGCACCAGGTTTGATGAGCTAAGTCACATGTAAATTGTTTCCTTGCACTTTGGTCGTGTGGTGGCATGTACTATTGGTAATTATTCTTCTCCTCACATGGAGGTCATGCCATTATGAACAAATGCACATTTTTTTACTAGGTTAGTTGAGCACTTGAGCTTTATCAGATTTTGATGTTCGTGGATTTGTGGTTGAAATATCCTACTGGTTATATTTACCTTGTTGTGAGAGGGCATGCCAATAACCTTCTTGATAATGTCTTGAATTTCTCAAAATTTAACATCTTTGGACGACAAATGGCCTTGTTAATGAGAGATGTGATGCAAAAGAAGGCTTCTTGATATAGTTGGAAAAAATTTATCATATCATTGAACCTGTGTCTATAAAAAATAAAAATAAAATAAAATAAAAAAGATGAAGAACATTGTGTTAGAATTAAGATGGAACAATATCAGATTGTTGCTTCAATTTGTGTCCAAGAATAACTATAGTCCAATCTATGAACCAGCAGTACTACAATATTTTTTCCCCCTTTCAAGGGTAATAGTTAGATTTTAGTGACCCAAAAAGTGATGTGATATCTTGCCAAATGGTAATGGGTGCATGAGTCATAGTCTCTCACATATACATGAAATAACCATTGTTGCTGGTACCACTACAATGTGGCTTTATCAAAATATGCTAGGTGACATGTTCACTAATATGATATACTCTGTAGTATTCAACATAGGGAATGTGACAAATTCCCATATGAGTCCTATGCTTCAAATGTAAAGAACTAGAAATGAAATTCAAAAATGAGAAATCATTGGGAAAAAAAAAAAAGCCATAGCTAGAACAATATACCCTATAACAAAACATCGAGGAACAGGGCTAATAAGGTCTAATTTTATGGCAGATGAGTTCTACGTTAATCACTTGAATGACTATTAATTAAAGTAGGATTGATTTCTTTCTTTATTGCTTGACATTTTCTTCCATATAGCATGTTATAATGCACAACTATCTCATTATGGATACTCTGTTATGTCTATTGTTTTTAGAAACTTACATGTGTTATTAGAAACCTTTCATTCTTATATGTGATTTTATATTCATGGGGTTGTTTGTGAGTCTTTTATATGGCGAAAACCACATTTTCGCCCCTACATTTTCACATGATTCCACTTTGGTCCCTAACTTTTTTTTCCACCGCTTTTAGTCTCTATCCTGGAAAACGCGTCTCGTTTTTGTCCCTGCTGTTACATCAGAGACAGAAATTGCACATGTGGCAAAAGGCATAAGTTAAAAATATTAAAATAATGTCCACATAAACCACGTGGCTTTCCATGTCAGCGTCTAAATTTAAAAAAAAAAAATTAAAAACAGAAATAAAAACTAAAAATTACATTAATTGAGATCTAAGTATGTCTTGAACAAAAACAATAAGAACACAAACCCAAATCTAAGAACACAAAATTAAATTCCAAAAATCACAAACCCAGAAACACAAACACAAACCCAGCAACAGATCTTCCTTGTCAACCAAACACAAACCCAACAACTGATTTTTCTTGTCAACCAAACACAAAAACAACAAACACAAACCCAACATCAGTAAGAAATGGGTACAAAGAGATGACTATAATGGATTTCCTCAAATCCGTCTTCTCCAAAGACCCGAACCAACCCCAAAACGACGACGCTCCTGAACCGAACCTGGACCCAAATCCAAACCCAGATCCGGACTCGGACTCCACCGCAATTTGGAGTTTCGGCTGATTGATCAAAACGATCGCGTCGAAATTGGAGTCGGTGATCTAGACCTACCGGCGCAATATAGAGAATTCAGGTTCGGGTTGAAGAAAGAAATGTCGGTGATCTGAGAAGTCGCGTCGCGCGCCGTCATGGATTTCCTGACTTCGCTCGACGCCAGCGCTTCCATCCCTCAGGAATCGCTCGAGTCGGTTGGTCAAGCCATCGACAATATCGGCTCCTCTGTATGGAAATCGACGGCAGAGATCATCACTCACAGTGCGGACAAGCTCTTCGTAGCCACCACCGCCGGCTCTAATTCCGATTCCAATTCCAAAAACGGTAGGCGATTGAGTAGTAGTAGTCAGGTTTGGATTTGGGTTTTTTGGGTTTTTTAAAGATGGATTGCAGGTTTTCTAAAGAAGGATTGTTGGGTTTGTGTTTGTATTCTTACTAATGCTTGGGTTTGTGTTTGGTTGGCAAAAAAATTAGTTGTTGGGTTTGTGTTTGTTGCTTTTGTGTTTGGTTGACAAGGAAGATCTGTTACTGGGTTTGTGTTTGTGTTTCTGGGTTTGTGATTTTTGGATTTTAATTTTGTATTCTTAGATTTGGTTTTATGTTCTTGTTGTTCTTGTTCAAGACACACTTAGATCTCAATTAATGTAATTTTTGGTTTTTATTTCTGTTTTTTTTTTTTTTTATTTAGATGCTGACGTGGAAAGCCACATGGTTTATGTGGACATTATTTTAATATTTTTAACTTATGCCGTTTGCCACTTGTGCAATTTCCGTCTCTGATGTAACGACAGGGACAAAATTGAAACGTGTTTTCCAGGATAGGGACTAAAAGCGGTGGAAAAAAAAAAGTTAGGGACCAAAATGGGAATCGCGTGGAAATGTAGGGACGAAAATGTGGTTTTCGCCATTTTATATTTAAGTTTACCATTCTGCCTTGAAGAGAAATATGTGGGTTTTCTTTTTTTACTCCACTCTAATTAGTTGGTATGTTTTAGTTGATTTTCTCTGCAAATTATGTCACTAGTAGTAGGTAGTATCTTTTCCTTTGATTTCTTTACGTCTTAGTACTGCAGCTGATTGTGAAACTGGCACCTGAAGAATTATGAAATAAATTGCTTTCTAAATAGGTTTTCTTGTCTTCTTCACTTAAGTTGAGTGATTGGTTAGAGATTCAAGTGGCCCATTCATAGAACTATTAATATACATATATATTAACATATGCAATTGTGTTGGGAAATTTGTATTAGATGGCACAAGAAACTCAAGATGTTGACAACAAAAAGTGACCTCCCCACATTGAACAAATTTTCATTGACATTATGGTTGATGAACAACAAAAGGGGAATATGGAACATGGTGTCTATAAGGCTAAAACTTGGCTATCAATTACGAAAACCCTAAATGAGCAAACTGGGAAGAGTTTCCTCCCTAAGCAAGTGAAAGATAAGCATAATAGGCTTAGGCAAAATAGAGAAAGTGGGGCCAACTTTTGAGGCATACCGGGTTGGGGTGGGATGAGACAACCAAACGGTTACTACTTCTGAGGAGGTGTGGGCGTGGTTGCGGTATGTTATATTTACTACCCTAATTCTTTGCATATTTGTTTGTAATTTTCTATTTCATATTAGTAGGATTTTGATGTATATATTGTCGTTTCAGGGGGATTCTAAGGCAGCTGCATTACGGAAGAATGGGTGTCCTAATTATGACAAGCTGAAGCAACTTTTTGCCCCTAATACTGCAACCGGTTTCGTTCAAATTTCCTCAAACACGCCAGCCCCAGATAGTGATGAAGAGCATGCCCTAGAGGAGGAACTTGATGAGGCACGTCGTACCTAGTTGGGTGATGATGATTGCTACAATCCCAACATGGAGGGCATAACCCAAGACGACCCCCCTGTTGATGAGCAAACCCAACATGCGGAAAAACGTCCCATGGAAGAGCCTACTACCGAGGGGAAAAAGGTTGCCAAGAAAGTGGATAGGGCTAGTGAGATGACCATGGCTCTTCAATAGTACATTGCCTTGGCAAGAGAAAGGTTTTCCAACAAAAAGGGAAAGTCTAGTGGTAGCTCTGATCATGTTGCACAATCCGCCGATGGTGGCGATCCTTGCTCGCTTGGGAGAGCTTTAGAAGTGCTGAACCAGCACGAAGATCTTGATGATGACACCTATGTTAACATTGCCGAGGCTCTCCAAAAGAAAGAGAAAAAGGTGTTATTCATGGGCATGCAAGAGCATAGGAGGAGGAGGTGGATGGAGTGCCATGCTCAGCAACCAGATAATTAATGGGGATTGCTTTTGTGATGTTTTGTTATGTGATTTCGATGTGAATCACTTGGTTTAGTTTTTAAGTACTATTTAAGGACTTTATGTGTGTGTGTGCTTGGACAATGTTTGACGTTTGGTTTTATTTCTCTTATTCAGTTGAACACTTTAATTTAATGTAGTTTTATTGTAATGTTTAAGTGTTGTGAACTATGCCCGTGAATTTGATGTTATTTAAATTAGTATGTGGGCTTTGTTATGTACTCGGTGTTTTTTTATAGTATTATATTTTGTTTTTAATATTTGTTATTTAGTTCATGTTACTTACATTGTAAGGTGAGTTCAGCTAACATTATTGCAATTCCCTTAGTACTTTATACTAATTTGTCCGTTTATATATTGTAATATCTTTGGTTCTAATGCTTTGGTTTTTGCAAGGTACAGGGTATAATGCTCTCCCCAGTGATCCTTTTTGGCAGTATGATTTTGACGATACTTATTTTAACTCCAACGATGATGACATGGACATTGGTGGTTGTGGTGATGACATGGACACTAGTTTCAGTGATGATGACATGGATATCAGTGACTATGATGATGACATGACCACTGGTGCAGACACAGACTCGGAGTATGACAGTGAGGATGAGGAGTTTTGGTTTGTATTTCCACTTATTGGCGAGATGGTGGCATATTTCCAGCGACATTACAATAAGCGCCCACAACATACTAGCATTTTTAGTAGAAGCGATTATATGGTTAAAGTGAGAGATGGCAATCCTACCAATTGTCATGACATGTTCCGCATGACACAAGATCTATTCTATCACTTGGTTGATAAGCTGAAACATTATGGGTACTTGAAGGAAGGGAAGGGGCGTGTGACGTGCAGGAGGCAATGACCGTATTCTTGTACATCGTTGGCCATAATACTCGGATGCGACCTGTGGCAAACAAATTTCAGCATTCCACTGAAATTGTGGACCGCAAGTTCCGTAGGGTGTTGCGGGTTGTCCACACATATGGCCAACATTTAATCAAGCTCAATCTGAATGCGGTAGGCCTTCCAAAGCATTTGTGGGGGAACAACAAATACTACCCTTGGTTTGAGGTAAATGATTTCATAATATAAGTTCTTCCAAAAATTTTGTTCACACATTACTATATAGTATTTCAACTAATCGGCACTATTCATTGTAGAGAAGCATAGGAGCTATCGACGGAACATATATTAGTGCTCGGCCTTCAGCGGAAAGACTCCAGCCCCACAAGAGTCGTAAAAGCACTGTTACAACCAACATCATGTGTGCATGTGTCCATGACATGCAGTTTACGTATGTCCATTTTGGTTGGGATGGAAGTGCCAACGACTCCAGGGTGTTTGAAGAAGCTATTAAGGACCCGAAGCATCGATTCCCATGGCCACTAGAAGGTATGCGTCTTTAACTTAAATTATGCCTCATATGTCTTGCAACCTTTAAATTTTCACTGCTACAAGTAAGGAGCAGCTAGTCCTCTGTTTCTATGACCAAGCTGTGCCCTTAGGCTTTAAAGATTGAGTTTTAAACCTTAAGTTCTGACTATTACTTCTATGGAATGAGTTGGTTGCTATATGTTACTACTCTATATTTATTGTTTTTTATGCTTTGGCTGTGTTACATTCATGATTTCATTCATGCAAAGGAGGAGAGACCTTAAAAACTTTGTTCCATCAGTCATTCAAGTCTAGGAACTGTCCAAAACAAAAACAAAAAAAATGGCAAACCAAAAATGAAAGAGATTGTTCCTTGAAGTTTGTCAGCTTTGGTTGCAATATGTGAATTCCTTTTTAAATCATATCTACTCTGTAAAATCTGATCTGTGAGAATTGACCCAATCTTGCCAAAAATGAAGGAGACTATCAACTAAATGTTGAATGTTAAACATAGAACTTAAAAATTTACAAGAAGAAAAAAAATTTTAATCGAACCTGCTGTTCCTGTAATTTGGCATTGATTTCCTCTTTAACCTTGGTAAAGTAAGTCCTGTTTTTGAAAAACAAATTGCAGTAAAGTAAGTCCTGTTTTTGGTACTTCCCTCTAGATCAGATTTTACATAGTTCCTTTTCTTTTTCCATTGTACTTGAGATAGCTTTCAACTGGTCTTATATAAACTGATGTATATATGCACCCAAGTAGCCATTATCCAAATTTTAAAAAATAAAGGTTTGGCTAGATCATGAAGAATGAAGTAGCGTTTAAATAAAAAATACTCACATCAAATCTGCCTATCTTTTTATGCTCATCATGTTCAAGTTTGTATTACCTTTTTGTTTATAGCTATCAGCTGGCTATAATACTTGATTAGTGTGATAGGTATTGTATTGTGATAGTGGTGTATTGTATGCTATTGTGGATATTTGTAAGTAAGTGTGACAATTGTAGTTGTGTAAGGGTGTGCAGGGGGGTGTGTGTGTGTATGTGTGCAAGGTGGTGCGTGTATACCCATAAAGGTGTGCGTGTGTGCCTGCATGTGGGTACGTGGGTATGTGCAGTGACTAGTGCAGCTAAGTTGTACTACTATTGTACTATTATTAGGGGCTATTAGTTGGTTGGGCCAAGGTGTCAAGTTGGTAGTTAGTTGGTTAAGGGGTGTAGTGCTTAGAGGGAAAGGGTGAGGATTGTAAAGGACATTCATATGAGAATTACATTGTTTTACTCCCCTATTCTTTCTCTCTTTCTTGTTCCTTGTTCCAATTCCTAATTCCTTCCTTCCTTTCTTCCACTGAACTATTAGAATCTTATCATATTGCCACCATAGATAAAATTTGAATGTGGTTGTAAATAAAGCATATTAGACACTTGAATTTGATTATTTCTATGAATAAAAAAATTTTAAATTTCAGTTTTTCCCCCTATAGTAGTACCTACTATATGAATTTAATTTGGTGAAATTTGTAGATATTTTTACTACCTAAATTAGCAAACAAGCAACCAGAAATCAAACTAATGTATCCTAGATGCCATTTAATAAGTCATTCTATTTACAGAATATCACTTCTCTAGAAATTCATGGAAATTAAAAAAAGCATGCTTTTAGTCTCACATCTGACTCTTACAACTCTTCTAGGCTTCTAGCTAAGCTATTTCTAACTTTAATATAACTGAAGTTGATCCACATTGTGTTTTTGTGTTTGTATCAAATAATAAAACTCCAAAGCCATAGACACCCCCCCCCCCCTCAGTCTAAACAATGGGATTAACTTAATTACATGTAAGAGTGCTGAGAAACCATCTATTGTAAGCTGTCTTGTGGCTGAACAAGTACAAGATCATGTTGTTGGTACCTGAATTAGAATATAGAGGCATTACTAATTATTTTACTAATTTAATCCCCTGATTATTACTGATCCATTACTTTTACCAATATGTGTAATTTTTATTATTACTGATTTAGATATGTTATTCTTGTAGGTTCCTATTACTTGGTTAATTCGGGATACCCCATTGGTGCATCATTTCTTCCACCACATAAGGCCACCCAATATCATGCCCAAGAATTCAGGAGGAGTACTTGGCAACCGAGATCGGGGAAGGAGTTGTTTAACTATAGACACTCTTCATTGCGCATGGTGATTGAGAGGGCTTTTGGAGTCCTAAAGGCTCGTTTTCCCATCTTGAGTTGCATGGCGAAGTATAAGCAATATCGTTAATGTTTGGTTGTTTTTGCGTGTTGTGCGTTACATAATTTTATACGCATCAATAATCGAAGAGATGTAATGTTTAACACATGGGAGAACCTTGACGTTGATAGGGATGATATACAAACTAGAAACAATGGGAATTCTCCTAAGTCGAGTGCAGGTGCCGAAAGGAGGCATGTGAGGGAGATGTCTAATGCGGCGAAGAGAGCAATGGGTGAATTCAGGGATGATATGACTGACCGCATGTGGGATGATTACATGCGATGTCAAGGTTGATGGTTGGCATGTCTAAGGATTCACCCTTTTTGTTGGGATTTTTGTATAGAGCTAGTACCCATTCCTATGACTTTTTGTTGGGACTTTTATATAGATCTAGGTACCGTGATTAGAAGTCACTTAGCATGATACATGATGCATTCTTTTGGACATTATGATGCATTTTTTGTAAATTTAGATTAACTGTGGACATGCTTACATGTAATGGCTAATGTCAATAACCTATTGACATTTCTGATGTAATTCCTTTTGGCAATTTTAAAGTAGGTGTATGTAATACCTATTGGTAATGTAAGTATAGGTGGACATGCTTATATGCATTTGTATGTAATACCTTTTCGCAATTGAGTATTTTTCAAGGACCATATATTGTGTATGTGATATGGTTACAGGTGGATAATTATGTATGTGATATGTGTATGTGATATGGTTATAGGCAATTTTAGTCTTCTGTTAGGGGCTTGGACTCATAAGCTTCCTCTTGTTTATGTTTACTTGAGAGTTATCAAAGAGATATGACAACAATTTGATAATTGGGTTGGCAGCTTATTGGTGTGACACTATCAGTAAATTTTAGTGGATAAAGATAATGGATACAAGTTTTTAGGGGGTATTAGAGTTCTACACAACTTCACAGTAATGGATGCTTGAACCTGCAATTTGTTACTTGTTGATAAACTAAGAAAAACTACAGCAGATTGTTGGATACTCTTATATATGGGGCTTGATAGCTAGGATACCTTTATTAACCAAGCTAAAATTAACAGGGAGAAAGATATTCATCAAAGAGTCATTATCTTAAATTAAAATGTTAAGTGTTACAGCAGATTGTTGGAGTCATGTGTCCAAACTCAATGGGTTACATATTGCCTATTACATACACCACACTGTCATGGCAGACACAATTGACTACTTCCAACATCCCCAAACCTAGTACTAAATAAGTAGAATACAATAAACAACACCCAAGAGAGAACTAGAACTTGTTTATACGTGTTCATCTTCTCTTCAGAAATCTTTTGTGCAACCTTACATTTTTCTGCCTTTCGCTTTGCAACTCTTTCCCTTTCTCGTGCTTCTTCAAGTGATGCACATGCTTCTTTCTCACCCTCAATAGCAAGCATTGCCTCATTCTCTAGCCTCTTGAACTTTGCTATCACGATAGGTGCTGTTTTCACGCCATGCTTACAGGTATTGCTGTCCAACCATCTAAAAAATTTACAATGTCGGTCATCATCTTGTAGCGTACATGACAATATCAATTAAGGCAAAATGAAGGAATTTATGACATATCACAAACAATGTAACTAAACAAAAATGTAAACTCACCGGCGTCCATTCCCTACAACCATAAAACCTCTTACCAAAGTTATGGAGCTTCAATGATGTCCTAACCACATAGCGATCCATGTCGAATAAATGGCCATTAGAGCTAGAGTAGTAGTTACTTCCTTCCGACATTAGTTCAAACACCACAGCCTCTGCACATAGCAAAAAAAAAACAAACAATTATAGTAAAAAAAAAAAAAAAAAATACCACAGAGGCAGAATCACACGAGAACAATCTAGACAAACTCAGAGCATACTTGCAAGCGAAACCAAATACCCACAATCCTGACCTCAGAGCATAGTCATAAGAAACCAAATACCCACATTCCTAACCTCAAAGCATAGTCACCAAAAGCTAAACAAACTCAAAATTAAAACACAATTTTCAGTAGTCATAAAGTCATACATCGGGAAAAAAGAGATGTGGGGAAAATAATAAAGCAAGTAGAGATATGAGTTTTGGAACCCATTCATGAATTTCGGTGTTCCTTTCAAGGCAGAGAAAGAAAACAAAATGAAAACCAATAGAGCAAGAAAAGTAGAGCACTACAACTGAAAAACGAAAACAAAAACTCACCGATAATCTTTGATTTTTGCTAGAGATGGTCTTTGACTTTTTCTGGAGAAGAAGAGTTTCGAACTTTGCTTTCGATGGGTCTGTGCCCAACTTCACGAGATGTGTCTCTCTGTTTTCTGAAGATAGGAATTTGGGGAGATGGGTATTAGAGATATGAGATGAAAGAGATGGGTATTTGATGGCATGGGTTAGAGATGGAAATCGAAGAGCTTGGGATTGGATTCTGAGAGTGTTGAGATTTGGGAAGAATGGGTATTTGCTGAAATTGGGAAGAAGGGGCCAGCATGTGTTAAAGAAGAAGGAAGGAGTTTTTAAACATTTTTTATATGGGCTGAGGTTCCCGTTCTGTTCCTATGGCAAGTGTGGGCTCCACTAAAAAGGGGAAGAAATGAGTGATCAAAATCTGAGTGATGAACCAAACAAATTGTTTTGAGTTTTGGGTTGTTGGTGAGTAATGAGTTTTGAGTGATCGATAATGAGTTTGAGTTATAAGTTTTGAGTGATGGATGTTGAGTAATGAGTTAGCCCCAAACCAAACAAGCTCTAGATCACAAAAGCATCTAGAGGATGGGATTTGGTAAAAATGTCTACAAGTTGATCTTGAGAGGCAACAAAGATCAGTCAAAAGGAACAATGAAGGAGGTGATGCCGAACAAGATTGAAATCGATTTTGATATGCTTGGCTTGATGGCGGAAGACATCATTACAAGCCATCTGAATGAAACTTCTATTATCAAATCGAAGTTTCATATAATATTAGAGGTCACAATCTAAATTTTAAAAATTTTAGGGAATAAAATCAAAATTTTCCTAAATTTTAAAGATATAAATTGTAATTCAATCTTTTATAATATATTGAAACTGTTATGAAGCACGGGTGCGTTTTCGGATTTAGGTGCGGGTGCAGGTGTGGGTGCGGGTATGGGTGCTAGACTCGGCAATTTTTGAAAAAGTAGGGTGCTGGTGCGATAGGGTGCGGCGATTAAAAAATTATTAGAAAAAAATTATTTATATTTTCTATATATTGCTAAGCATACTTTTTCACATTATATAAACATATACCAAATTTAAGAGCAATAGTAGATGATACTAAAACATGATGTTCATTAATTAAATACAATCCACAAGTTTGAATCTAAAACATTGAAATTAGCATATAGGGAGGGAGGCAAAGAGTAGAGAGCAGAGAGAGGCAAAGAGTAGAGACGCAGGGAGGCAGTGATGATTTTAGGGTTTTTTTTTTTTTTGTTTTTTTTTTTTTTTGTTTAAAGATGTTTTTGCACTCTTTTTTTTTTCAATGATTCTTACTTGAATTTAGGCCTGATTCAAAGTTGGTATCGGCCAATATCGGACTAAATCGGTCGATATCAGCCTGAATCAGTTAGTTTTGGCAAGCCGATACGAACCGATTCGACCCAAATTGGCCCGAGTCAGCGCTAATCCGCATGAATCTGAAAACAAAAAATAATAATAATAATAATAAATAAAAAATAAAAAAGCATTGACGTGTGGGCAGCGGCGTCACCCACCACCCCCAACATTAGGCCGCGTTGGACGCTAGTGCGGCACCCTTATAGCCACGTCAGTGATTTCCTGAATAAAAACAAATGTTAGTTTGTTACTTGCTAAAGAATTATTTAGGGTGAAATGCCCCAAAAGAATTATTTCATAAGGAATGATAAATTCTTTTATAACAGTACAACAATCATCTTGATTCTAAAAAATAAATAAATAAAATAAAAATTAGAGAATCATCTAGTGGAGAAGGTTTCAGGAAGCACCTAACAGTCCAACCCACTATTTAAATTTGAACATATTTTCTAGGATAGTAGTACCCTCAATTTTAAATTAAGACATTTATGTGTTCAGAAATTTAGTCTGGCACTAATAGTTTTTTTTTTTTTTGAATAAAAGGGGGGGGTGGGGGCAACCATTGTGACTCACCCCCCTTAGCATGACCATAGGGCACCCCCCCCCCCCCCCCACTAAGGAATGTTGGATTAAGCCATAGCTACTGTGGTCCAAGATGACCACAGACCTCACACTAGCAACTTAAGAGAGTTGGTAATCAGAGGCTCCTCAGCAGAGATACCCACACTCCTCCCCAGGTACTCGCCTAGGCTCAAACGAGGGACCTCAAAGCTAATACATGGATCCCAACCACCAGGTCACCCCTCTCCAGGCAATCTGGCACTAATAGTTAGTCGACCTTACCTAACCTGTTATATTAACCTAAAACTTTGATTTTTAAAATAATATGATATGAATGTATTGTGGTATATAGTGTGCGTTTGGCTCCAAATTAAAAGCTAGCTTATTTTACTATTCAACTTATTTTTGCTACTATTCATGGGCCCTACAGCACTTTTTGGTACTATTAATGGATCTCATTGTACTATTTCAGCTAACTTTTACCTTTATCTACAATACTTTCAGTAAAACGTTTTCAGTTTCAACAAAGTGAGTCATGACTTTGGCATTTGATAAAATGCAAAATGGCTTCTCGAGTTTGGCTTAATGTTATTGGTTCATGTGGTATCATAATTGATAAAATGACCATTTTGTAAATTGCAAAGAACTAAAAATGCATGTGACTACTGTTGATGCCTACTTTGGCAAGAAGGCCTAATAATAAGAAGAAGTCCAACAATATAGAAGGGAATAAGGAAGAAAAATTAGCAAAGTGAAAAAAAAAAACCATTAAGCTCGAATGGCAGGAATGATGGTTCACGAGCCTATAAAATAGTAAAAAGGGCCAAAGGAAGCCCAGAAATGAAGCAGTAAGCCCATGAGAATTATAAGAAATGGAAAGCAAGCAAAATGGGTTGGAGGAGCCCGAAGAAAGGAATTAGTAAACGGGGTTTGTACAAATGCCAACAAACCCCGAAAGTAAAGGATATGGTAATTGGGTCGGGGAAACCCAAAAGATGTAGCAAAAGCCCGTGGGAATGTAAGAATGGAATGGGCCAAGGATGTCCAAAGAAATAAAGCGGGCCGAGGATGCCCAAAGGAAATGAAATGAGCCAAGGAAGCCTAAGATGGTATGAGCATTAACCCAACAAAAACACTAGGCAACGTGAATTGAATAAGAGAAAAGTGCATGGTAGGCCCAAAAGAGGCCCAGCAAGCACAAGTCAAGTGGTAACATGGTAGAAGCAACGAAATGGCGTGGCAGGAAGGCTAGTCAACCCATAAACTAGAAGTAAAGAGAGATAGGGGCCAAACTAAAGGAAGCAGGGCCCATACCCAAGCAAGACCTAGCCCAAAGTAAAAACGAGGTGAAAAGAATGAAGATCCAGTGACTCATCCACGCCATAAGAGGTTAAGAATGAGCAACAAAACGTGCAACAAAGACCAGATAAACCCCCAGGCAATGGCAAATGCATGAACAGCAAGCAGGCCATGGACTCACATGAAAGTGGAGCACACACAAGGCTCAGGCACCACCTACTTGTACCCAGCCAATACGGGGGCGGTGGGCCATGGGTCAAAGGTAAGAGAGGGTATGGTCTGGCAGTAGGGAGAAGGGGGAAGTTTATTCCAGGATTCCCGCTCAAACTCTTTTAGGGTAAATGTCCTGCTGGGATGACATATCACCTAAAAGAGGGAAAAATGAGCTGGAATCACTAGGTGCATGCCATAGGAGTTAGTAAGAGAGAATACCCAACCCTTATCCGAATGGGAATGCCACGGAGAGCAAGAAAAGAAAACAAAACTCTTTTGTCTGGGAATGGAACGTGGCATGGCCAGCATAGGGTAGTGGTGATGACTGGGCAACCGACAGACCAATGGGTGGTCTAGGAAGGACACTCACACCAGGCCAAAAGTAGTTGAGGGGTAAAATAGTAAAACTCATCACGACAGGCAGTATAAAAAGGTCTTAGCTGTGCACAGTGAACGGAAGCTAGAAGAGGAAAAAGAACAACAATAGGCAAGCAGAGAACAAGGAAAAACAAGTGAGAAAAAATAGCAAGAAAGAAAAGGGAGAGTATAGAAAAACAGAGAGGATAAAAAGTGAAGTGAGGAAGCAAGAGTGTGATAGGGGCATGCATTAATAGGCTACTCTCTTCTCTTCCTCTCAACAGCCTACTCTCTAGTAGGATTAAAAGATTCGAGGATAAGCCATTTAGCGCCATTCTTTCAAAGTGGACAATTTTCATAGCAGGACTTCCCTATGAGATTACCTGCATTGAAAGATGGTTCCCTTCTTAGACTTAAATCTCCGAAGGAATCAAGCACAGTAGCCTAACCACTCCTTTTTTTTTTTTTTTTTTTTTTTTTTTTTAACTGATAGATCAAATATATTCTTTTTATTTCATTATATTATGTCATCTTGCTATAACATTTTTGTGACAACATCTCCCGCCGTGGGCACGTGACCAAGATCTTAGCAAAGGGGCCCTAGCTTGCGCACAAGTTGGCTTGAGGTGAGTTTCAATCAAGTTAGTCCCGACTTTCCTACCTTAAAACTATTGGGCCACAACGCGGCAGGAAGCAATTCGGCCCAGAAGTGCAGAAAGGCCCACCACAACTACTTTATTAGTATTTTTTAAATAAAATATAATAAATTAAAATTAAAATTCTAAAAATAAAATATAATTATTCTTTTTTCCTCATTCATGAATCATAAATTACAATATTAGTAAATAAGTTTGGTTCATCTTTAATGCATTGAAACATTCAACACAACACAGACATGACACACATCCAATTTTTAAAACATGTTAGTCTTGTATCGAGTTCAAATCTATAGTGCACTGGATAGAAATCTTATCCTTCCTGGACCTTGTAATAGTAGTAAACTCAACTTTTTCTTAAATGCTAAATTCAAAAAATTAAATTAAATTAAAAAAGAACTGCAACAACTAAACCAAAAACCAAGAACAAAATTTATTTAAGAGAGATTAAGAAGTGGAGATGGGCCCAGATGCAATCAAACAAACAACTTGAATCTGAATGTTGTTCCAAGACTGAATAGAATAGAAGTTCTTGAGGGCCATTTGCCACATTATCAACCAAATATCAGCGAAATGTACCAGTTTGAGTTCGAAAGCTTGTGGTTGGGGCTTGGGAATGTTGTGCCCATTTAAGTTCTTGGGCTTCGTTTTTTGGGACAAGCAGATTGGTTTTAGCCCATTTCTAGCACACAATTATATATTTCTTGGGCCAAGCAAGTTCTTTCTTGGATTAAGTCCGGATCTGGTATACATCCACCCTGAGATCATGTATGCCTTGTTCAGAAAATCAAAATACTAATTTTCAAGAAAATAGAATAGAATAAATAAATAGAACCAATTTTTTGGATTTAAGCTCGAATTTTCTATTGTCATCTTAATTGAATTTTCTCTCAACTTTAGCTTTAAATATGTATATGATAGGCTTGTGCGTTGCACACTTTATTTTTTTTAAATGTTTTTTTTGGATGTTATTATTATTATTATGATGCATGAAAACTCATAACTCATAAGTATTGATATTTTAAATATTAGATAAAAGTAACAGTTTAACAAAAACATAATCATAATCAAGGAAAAACAATTGTTATTTTTGCTTCCAATATATTGTTGCTAATCAATAGACATTATTAGTGAAACAATGAATAAAATTTTATTTATATTATTTTAGTGAATAGTATTACATAAAAGGTCCGGGAAAATATTTCAATGTATTAACATTATTTATGTAACACTCAAAAGATTTTTATATAAAATATGAGACTATACCTTTGCTTTATTAAAAACTCTTATAACTATAGTATATATTATTTAAAAAAATATTATGATATATAAAATTTTAGTATTACAATATTTATATTATTCTTAATGTGAAGGAAATAAAAAGGCAAAACAGTAAAATTTCTTTGATAATAAGACACAAATTATGAGAAAATGAAACATTAAAAAAAAATACTTTAAAATGTATATCATTAAATTTTTTTATCATCGTGTATGTTAGTAGCGAGTTTCAAAAATAATATTTAAAACAATATATAACTATTTTTTAGGAGAATGCACTTGCATAAAATGGAAATAAAAATTCTTATTCGAAATATGAAAGGAATTGGTTGTATATAATTTAAGGATGAACACAAAAATTCTAACCCAAATATTGGATACAAAATGTTGATAGAACTATTAGATACTTTCATATATTGGATACAAAATGTTGATAATTAATTAATATATGTATCCGGCTATTTCGTAACCTAGTTTTTCAAGAATTGTTATATTGTATTTTGTATCGGTCCCATATATTTGTACGTGTACTTTTTAGTCTGAAACCATGAAACACTTTCTTTTTTCTAATTACCAATTCCAATAATAAAACTTACAGTAATAAAGACCCATAAAAAAATCCACTATTTCAAGAAATTTGAATAAACTATTAGCAATTGTATGCCATGGGCGGGAATCAACTTTCCTTTACCACTATATAAAGGTACGACAACCCACCAAAAAGAAAAAAAAGTTTCAATCACCATACCAAAAAACTAACAAGCTTCAATCTCCTCAAAGAGCAACCCACAAATCAGCATATCCCATCCTCCATCGAAAGCTAAAGAATCAAATTGACAACATGTTAATTTGTATGGCTTATATAGTAAAATTTATTGTCTTACTAACATTGCTCAAATAAATTAGTTATATTAAAAAGTAAAAATAATAGATGTTAAATAAATAAATAAAAATATATAATAATAATAATAATAATAATAATAATAATAATAATAATAATACATCAACTAAATTGATGGTTATTAAAATAAATATTATTAAGAAATGTAAAAATATAAAAAGGCTCATTTAAAGATTTCGCCTTAAAATTCAAATTGTATTTAGCTTACCCATTGTCTGTTTGCCTTAAACATGTTTGGATGGTCCATACATTTAATTTTTTACTTGTTTTATAAGCCTTCATAAACTATTCACAATTTCACAAACACCACAATTACAATCATACATGTACAAATCAATCATGAGTTCTCATTTCTCACTATTACCCCTTTTATATATATATATATATATATATATATATATATATATATAATCGAAACCTCTGAAACTTCTATAATTTTCCTTATAATTTTCCACGTCAAAACAATATTTAAATAAAATTATCATTTTATTTAAATAAAATTATTTTTATTTAGTCCAAACTTAACAAAGAGTGAAACTCTATCTTTCTAACAAGTCCAAATTAAACTCAAACTTATCATTATCATTAATATTTAAATAAAATTATCATTTTATTTAAATAAAATTATTTTTGTTTAGTACAAACTTAACAAGGATTGAAACTCTATCTCTCTGATATATATAAAACCGAAACCTCTGAAACTCCTACAATTTTCCACGTTAGCACAATATTTAAATAAAATTATCATTTTCTTTAAATAAAATTATTTCTTTTTTAGTCTTAACTTAACAAGGAGTGAAACTCTATCTTTCTAACAATTCCAAATTAAACTCAAACTCATCATTATCATTAATATTTAAATAAAATTATCATTTTATTTAAATAAAATTATTTTTGTTTAGTCCAAACTTAACAAGGATTGAAACTCTATCTCTCTAACAAGTCCAACATAAACTTAAACTCATCATTATCATCTATATATATATATATATATACAAAATCGAAGCCTATAAAACTCTCACAATTTTCCATGTTAGTACAATGTTTAAATAAAATTATTATTTTATTTAAATAAAATTATTATTTTTAGTCCAAACTTAACAAGAAGCGAAACTCTATCTCTGTAACAAGTCCAACTAAAACTAAAACTCATCACTATCATTTTTTAAAATATTGAAATAAAATTATCATTTTCTTTAAATAAAATAATTTTTGTTTAGTCCGAACTCAATAAGGAGTGAAACTTTATCTCTGTAACAAGTTCAACTAAAACTCAAACTCATCATTATCATTTTTTTTATACAAAATTTTTTTTGTTTAATTCAAACTTAATAAAGAGTGAAACTCTATCTCTCTAACAAGTCAAACTTTAATCATGAACACTATAAAAGCAAAGCAAATCCCAATATATATATTTTTTTTTAAGCCGAGTAAAGGTATGAGCTCTTCTTATGTTATTTTCTTCTCCTCTATTTTGTTAAAATATATATATATATATATATATATATATATATATATATATTTTATGGTTTTTCATGTATTTTTTAAAAAGTAATTTCCGTACATGAATCACCAAACTCTCTCTAACCTTTTTTACAAGATAAAAAAGCTTGCAATAATTGAAATTATTCTTTTAAATGTAACTCATCTTTCTCTTATATTTCTCTATTTTTTAGTCATATATATTTTGTTTTGTTTCAATAATTTTTAAGCAGTAAATCATCTGATTCTTTAATATATTTTGGTCTTTCAGAAGTTTTAATATTTGAATTTTTGAGTTATTTTTTTGCTGTATCTGAAACTGTCTGACAAATTTTTTGTAAACCATTGTAAGTTTAAGCAGTGACTTCTTCATCAAATTGTAACACAAATTAAAGTTATACAAGAGCAAATCATACAATGGTGTAATTTCTTAAATTTTTTATAAAATTATTTTAATTTACCTCACAAATAAGTAGGTTCTCGTGTATAGCACGGGTTAGAAACTAGTATTATTCTAATTCAAACCCATGAACCTCTTATTTGAATGTTCCATATATGGGTCATGGACTGGGCATAATCTGACCCAATTACTAACATGGTCCTTTCATTTCGTTTGGGAGGAGGGAATGGAATGGAATGGAAATGAATGAAAAGAATCATTTTAGAATATTCTTCCTTTCCCCTGTTTGGGAGTTTTAATGGAGGGAATGGAAAGCTCATTCCCTTGTTTGGGAGTTTAAGTAGGAGGGAATTGAATGAGCAGGAGGGAACACTCATTCCTCTCTATTCCCTTAAAACCTCAAATTTTCATTCCCCCCAAAATTGGAAGGAATGGGAGAGAATGAAATTAGATTTAATGATTTTTTTACTAAATCTCCCAAAATACCCCTGTATATTCAATTCTCTATTTTAAAATAGGGATCTAATAGTAATATTGTCATAAAATGATTCCATTCCATTCCCTCCATATTACTCCTAAACAAAATTACTTACATTCCATTCATTTTCATTCCTTTCCATTCCTTTATTTTAAAACATCTAATCAAGGTTACTTAATTCCATTCTTTTCCATTACTTAAATACATTTCATTTCATTCAATTCCTTTTCATTCCCTTATGATCATTTCATTCCATTCTATTCTCTGCCTTTATGAACTCCCAAATGGAGTCTCGGGGAATCAAATTTCTTTAAAAAGTAATTAGATTGATTTGAGACCAATGCTTGCCAAACTATAACTATAAGAATTTAATTAGATCAATTCAAATCAATCAGGTCTACTTTCGGTGATCTGCCCTATTTTGTCTTTCATTTGCAAAAGTATACAGCGATAAGATTATCTTGTCCTCTTAACAAAAGTGAGGATCCAAACATACCTTGTGATTAACTGATTATACGAAGCAATGGATTTTGGACAAGAAAAGCAGCACAAAATTGGTTATTGACCAGTGTCATGCTCATCTCTTTCTTCTTTGTTTTAAGCATTTCAAAAAGTACTCAAGATATATAGATTTTTTTTTTTTTTTTTTCTTTTCTTTAGTGAAAGCGTATCAATTTAAACGTTTTTCTTTTGAATCAGGTCTCCTTTTAAAGTAGATATAGATCTCCAATAATCTTTCATGGCCATGGCCCCCATGCAGCCGAAAAGGAATGCATTTCTTAGCGGTTTCAGTAAAATTAAGAGGTGTACATGCACGTTGCACATCAATGCAATTATTAAGGTGTGAAACATGGCAATGTGATGAACGTGCCCAAAAGTTAGTGTTATATAGCTAGATTAAAATCTCATAATTGAGCAGAAAATGAGGTAGCTATATATAGCTAGATTTTTATTTGTTATACCAACAACCAATCAGAACCACCTACGTACCCCTCTGCCGACAATCTCTTTGTCATGTGATGTGATTGTTGCGGTCGGCTCTATGAGGAAGTTGAAAACTTGTAAGTGGAAGTCCTTGTCAGTGTCACGTATCATGTATATATGCAATCCATGTACTTTTTGTTTTGAAACGTGCCTCTCTCTCTCTCTCTCTCTCATTTTGCAGATATTTGCATCCTTCTTTTCCTCTCCTAGAGCCTAAGAGTGTCGCACATTGCATATATGCATACAGTGTCGGAGTTTAGATTTCAATTTAGGAGTGATAAAATTAAAAAATAAAATATTAAAAAAAATATCAATTAATTGACAATAACAAAGATAAATAAACAATAATATAATAATGTACTCGTGAACAGTATAATTTGATTGCTCAAAATAAATTAAAGTAAAAGTGTTAAAAGTATAGTAATATATATATTAATAAAAAAGTATATTGCCTTACTTCCTTGATTGCTTTTTAAAAATATGTAGAATTCCAATTTCTTTCTCTAGTCATGTTATTATTTAATATTTGAGTTTATAGCAAAAGACCAGAGTTTGAATCTATAAAAAGTCCAAGTGATTGAAAAAAAAAAAAAAAAAAAAAAAAAAACTTAATGAAATGATGGAGGCAATAAGAATTTAGTGTTGGATTTTTTTTCTTTTCTTTTTTTTAAGTGTAAAATATGGAATCCGTTATTTTGAATTATAGTACAGTGAAAATGATTGAACTTAAAAATCAGTAATGATATAAGAAAATTTAATTTCAATGTTTTTTATTTGGAAGTTAGAACTTATTCATTAGTGGGCACAGTATTTATCAAGTCCCCAAGCCTCACACTCATGGTTTTCTCTCCACATGCCTGGTTATGTGGCAAAACAAAACTTTCAAAACAAACTTTTGCTATTACAATTAAAGGGAAACATTATCCTACTTTGACGCAATCTGTTATGGACCCAAAATCACAATATGTAAAATCAACCCACTATCCAGGTCCTTTGATCTTTTATCTCATGCTGAAATAATTATCTTATGAAACAGGTTTATATAGTAACAAACTTCAAGAGAAAATGTGGAAAAATTAATTATGTATTAAGCTAACTAGATAAGATTACATTACAAGAGCTAAGTTCTTTATATACCAAATGATAGAAATACAAACTATTGTCCGATCCACAGTTTGCAAAGGATCTGGGATTACAGGAATTTATTTTAGAGGGTGACTCCCTTCTTGTTTATTGTGCTCTTGCTGGATTATCTCCTCCATCAGCTATGGTGGCTTTTGTTGTGTATTGGATTCTTGACTCCTGTCATGAGGTTCGCAATGTAAGATTTTCTCATATGCAACGTAAAAGGAATAAACCTGCTCATCTCTTAGCTAAACATGCTCTTGTCATTGTTGATTTTTTTTATAGTTTGGATGGAAAAGAATCTTTGTTTCTTGGAATAAGCTCTTCATCATGATGTAATGTTTTTTATTAATTAATTAATTAAGGGTTCTTATATTTTTTTGGTAAAAGGTTAATAATTTGCATCCATTATAATTTGAGATTTCTATATTTTTCAATCATAAAAATACTTAGAGGTGTGATGAGTATTATGCGTTTTGGATGAAATAGTATTTTCATCACACCTTTTAGATTTGGACATATTTTCCACAATAGTACCAACAATTTTAAGTTATGAATTCATAATTTAGTCCGGCACCAATAATTAGCCGCGGTTACCTGGAGCTCTTATAATAATCTAAAATGATTTGAAATAAGATGATATGAATGTGTTGTGTAAGATGAATTTCTATGCATTATTTTTTCTAGTCAGCCATTGAAGGCCGTATAGGCTATTTCAATTTCAAAAGTCATTAGTATTTGAGTGGTGGCAATAAACAAGCTGAAATTTGTCAGAGTATTATATTGAATGTTTAAACTCATCTCAACAACAAAAGTAAAATGTTCAAGTGCATCTTGACAAGTTTGAGCTCAATATCGAGCTCAAACTCAGGTTCAATATCATGCTCTTAAACTCAAAATCCAATACAAGTATATTATTAAGTTCATATTAAGCATATTATTATTAAAAAAAAGTTTTTTTTTTTTTAGAAACGAACACACACACACAAAAGAAAGAAAAAGAAGTTCTAACGCAAAAGCACATCACAAATTTTACTTAAAAGCCATAGTAATTTTTAAGGGAAGATGAGACAAATTATATTACACACAACATATTCTCTTAAATAATGTGGGACAATTGCCATTTTTTTTTAGAAACAAACACACACAAACACAAGAGAGAGGAAAAATGATTCCAACAAAAAGGCGTGTACAAATTCCACTCAAAAGTCAAGATAACTTTTAAGGGAGGAAGGGGGGGAGAGGCCAAAAAAATTGGGTAAAATACACTTGGACTCTCTGAATTTTTATGTCATTGGTGTAAGATCCATGTACTTCTTCTTCACCAATTTTAGTACATAAAATAAAACTTTGATATTGTAGTAAAGGTAAGGAGATTTGAACCCAATTTTCCTAATAAAGAAGATCATGTTACACCGTAAGCCTCTTTGATCACCGATTAAAGTTAATTCACTTATATTCTCTCTCCACGACTCCACCTCCTAGTCCCATTTTGGGGCGTTAGAAAGATGATGATGACAATAATAATTGTCAATCTCCATGGCCCACATTATCAACCTCCATTAGTCAATAATGGCCTATATAGACTTGTCCAAATTGTATATGCTTGTAGCTGAAGCAGGGGCTACTAGGAGTAGGAGCCTAGTCAAGTATGGAAGAAGTAAAGCTACTAGGAGCCTTGTCAAGTCCATATGCTCATCGAGTCATATGGGCACTGAAACTCAAGGGTATCAAATATGAATATGTAGAAGAGGATATATACAACAAGAGTGATCTGCTTTTGAAGTACAACCCTGTCCATAAGAAGGTTCCTGTGCTTGTTCATGGTGGGAAACCCATAGCAGAATCCGCTGTCATTCTCGAGTACATTGAAGAGACTTGGCCACACAACCCTTTGCTTCCAGATGATCCTCATGAGAGAGCTGTGGCTCGGTTCTGGGTAAAGTTTGGAGAGGATAAGGTAATTATGCGTCAACTAATTGATTATTATGTTTTTTCTTACATTGCATAAAATCACACCTACAACTTTGTTCTCCTTTATTGTTGTTTTTTTTTTGAGTTTCCTTTGTTGTTATTACTTTTCTTTTATACATGCATGTGAAAGTTTTAAAAGTATTTCCTTTGTAAATGTCATTTAACTAAAGTTAATTCATCAATTTCATAATAATTGTTAGACATCAATTAATTTTTGGTATATGTGAAGTACAAACTCAAATTCCTTATTGAATGACAAAAAACTTTCTAGTTAAGTTAACCGAAACCTGAGTAGATTTGATTAATCTAACTATAATGAACTGCACACACAAACAAGCTTTAAACATTTTTTCTAGACTCGGATAATATATAAGATGGAGATTTTACCCACTCTAACTGGATACGTTGTGTGATTTAGAACAACAACTTGGTTGGCTTCTTTGTAACTACTGGAGAACAACAAGTGAAAGCAACAAAAGAAGTGAAAGAAATTCTGGGAATCCTAGAAGAGCATGGTCTTGGGGAGAAGAAGTTTTTTGGTGGCAATAACATAGGATTGGCTGACTTGGCCTGGATGGATAGCTTGCTTGCTGGAAACCATGGAGGAAGCAGCTGGGGTCAAAGTCTTGGAGGCTGACAGCTTCCCTCGCTTACAGGAATGGATCAAAAACTTCAATGAAATTCCAGCCATTAAAGAGAGCCTTCACGATCGAAATGAGTTGTTGACACATTTCAAGAGGCGAAGAGAACACTTTGTCTCCTCAGCAGCATCATAAACATACTAAACACTACTAGCATCAGCTTGGTTTGCAATTCAACAGCTTGTGTGCTCTCTCATTCTCTGAATCCAGTTCTCAAGATATGTTATTCTAAATATAAATTTGTGTGTCTGAGTGCCAAAAACCATGGCAGTGTGACTGGTAATTTATTAGATGTATAATGCTACAAGTAGAGGTTTGCAAATATTGAGTGTTGTTTCCCCTATATGTTAAAATGGCCAAGTTTTGAGACCATTTTCCAGATAAATTGAAGTCACAAATAAATTGATGTTTACTGTTTTTGTGTGTGTGTGTGTGTTTTGGAAGAATGAAATTGTGGGGTGTTTTGGCTAATTGATGTTTTCCAATTTGCAAGTCATAAATTTCCTCCCTTTTTCCTTCATAAAAATAAAAACTAAAAGTATATCTCACCTTGGTCACACTGGTTCCAAGTTTGCTAGTACATCTACGTAGCAGAAATTATCTCAGGATGCCATTGCTTGAAAATTTACCTCCAAAAAGAAACTTACAATAGTGAATAACCCAATGTACTGAAATCTTTCTCCCCCCAAATAAAAAAGTGGAGAGTTATCTGTTCCTGGACAGTAAATCACATGAATTTTTATTATTAACTCAATTTTTGCAAGGTTTTAGACCACTGTTGATACCCCTTAACAGAACTAATTATTAATTATTCATACATCTTTAGTAAAGAAATAGAAATAAGGGAATTTGCCAAGAGCTTTGTAGCTCAAAAACATGGCAAAATGGGCAAAAATTTGTTGACCCAACCCGAACCCGCCATTTTGACCCAGCCCAAACCCGAATTTTTTGACCCAAATAAAAAACAGGCCAACCCACAGTCTGCCCGTTTCTTTCGGGCCAACCCAACCCAATCCGGCTAACCTATGACCCAACCCATTTTTTAAACTTTTTTTTCCCTGAAAAATATGTAGACTACATGTGTACCACCCCAAATTCATAAGCAATAAAAGTTTATTCAATCTAAATAATCCATAAAAATATTAAATAAATGTAACCAACAACCTAAAATCTCATCACAATTGTCAAAGCTCTAATTCCACCAAAGATAAAATATCCTCAAAATAACTCTCTAGTACAATATTCAGTACCATATAAATAATAATGAAATCCTCAGTTTCACAATATAATTTGTAATTGTTGTCCTCCAAGAATCTCTACTACAATGATCCCTCTAATGTATCTGTAAGGGGGAATAAAAGGGGGGTGAAATAACTCAATAAGTGGAATTCACTAACATTGGAGTGTGGGAACAAACCTTTCAAATAAATAATTCTTACAACAAATTCATAACTTGTAATTCATCAATATTTTATCATCAAATATTTCATATAAAAAAATATCCTTATATTGTGAGCCATCATAATATATATATATATATATCAATACCATCATATAAACAATTTCCTAGACTTTTCTCATGGTCAACGTTTACGCTCTATTGACAGGGTTGTGTTGTCCCCTTTTAGGACTAGAACCTCATTTTCATCCATTTTCTTAAGGAAGGCTCTTTTGGAACCTAAAGATGCACTCCCTTGCTAAGGAGCTTCCTTTTTGGATCTTCAATAGTATACTCCCTTGTTAAATAGCTATCAAATGTACACTGTCCCCTTTTCTAGGACCATCCCTTGCTAAGGACTAGCTGCAATATGATTATCCATTACTAAGGACTAAATACAATACTGAGCTTTTAATCACGACCTGCCATAGGTTTTCAAAACTTATTCAATATGCTCACAAAAATAACCCATTCATAATTCTCAAAAATTTAAAGATATATTCACACATACAAGTTTAAATAAATTTAGGTTGTCCCACAAGTTTTTTATAAAACGAATAGTTGAAAGTTCAAAAACGTGTAAAAACACCTTTGAACGTTTAGACCCCCAACTTACAACTTAACCAATTCAAGCAATATGTCAAATAACAAGTGTGCGGAAACTTAACATATGCTATAATATGAAATTGGTTAAAAACTATCTAAGCCATAACAAAATAAAATCCACAGCAGATAATAAAAAGGCAAAGATAGAGAGGAAGGAAGATGCAAACACAAAGACAACACGCAATGTGTTATCGAAAAGGAAACCGAAGCCCTCGGCGTAAAACCTCTCCGCCGCCCTCCAAGCGGTCAATAATCCACTAGAAAATGTAGTTGGGATACAAGGACAGCAATAGACCCTCCAAGCCTAATCTACCCAGTGCACCTAAGCCCTCCAAGCTTCTTGCTCCAACGAGGTTGCGCCGAACCTTTTTCTTTTCTAGCTTCCCGGATTCCGCTACTAGACCATAGCATCAACCAATGAAGATTGGTTCCTTCCTAACTGCTTCCCAGAAATCCAAACAACTGTCTCACAGTGATGATGATGGTGAGAACCAGGTCTGGTATAATGCCTCTCAAGGATTTGACAATGGAGAGGAAGAGAGTTGGGAAATTTGGAGAGACTCTAAGGTATAGATTGTGGGTGAATCAATCTTGTTTTTTCTTTAGGGTTTCTCTCTCAAAATTCTCTCTGGAAGCTCTCTCTCAATCGTGGGTAAAAGGGGTATTTATACTGGAGTGGGAGAGGAATGTGAAACGTCAGGTTTTACAAAACAGGGGTGGCTCGCGGCTTGACCAAGTCGCGAGATAACCGTATGGCCAGTTGTCCTGTTTTGTCCTGTAGTGCTCCAGCTGGCATGACTGTTCACCTTCCAGCATGCTTGGCACGTGTGCTGCTTCTGGCGGCTTGCAGCCGCGAGTCACCCGCGAGTCCCAGCCGTAAGTCTCTGTTTTCTTGCACACTCTTGAGCAAACTTCACTCTATCTCACTCACTACCCTTACATCAAACCCACCTAAATACAGGGTTACTAAATGCTGAATTACAAGCAAATTTGGCACGGAATAAAGCCAATTAGATGGTTGAATAAATTCAACCTTACAATCTCCCCCTTTGGCTATTCCGTGACAAAACCCTAAAACAGACTCTAGACTTAACATGTGAGTTGGGAACAGTTGAACAAAACTCACTCACACCTAACTCTAGAAACTGTGAAGCACTTGAATCATATGAACATAATACTCCTGAAACACAACAATACACCATGATCATTGTAAGCAGAAAATTATAAAATGCGTATGAAACAGGCAAAAAGTGATCAAGCGAAGATGGAGTTAAGAAACAAACCATGGCTTGATCAACCAAGTGAACACCACAAGGTAGTGATCACAGTGCTCATTCACACTTGGAATGAACACAAGGACATACAAGTTAACAAGCACAAGGCGAGACACTTGTATGTTCAACACTCAACCAATGCATAACACACAAGGTATATGCATCTAGGAACAATCCTACAAGGGCACAAGAGTGACAGTACATAAACCAAAATGCAGAACATTTAGATCACAGTACTGATTTCAACATAGCATAAAGGCTGCAATTAGCAAGGTACATACCATAAAGCCTACAAACTATGCATAAAACATAAACCCTAAAAGCTTACAAAAGCACATGGGTACAAACCTACAAAACATCCTGAATAACTTCATCAAAATACAATATATCAACTTAAAGTGAAAACTTAAACTGAAGAAGAATGTAAAGACACTCCCCCTTAGGTAGACACTCCCCCTCTGATCATGCCTATCACTCCCCCTTTTTGTCATGGAATAGGCTATTCATCCTCTTCCAGCTTTCTCTGAATTTGATCCAATTGAGTTTGAAGAGAAGTAAACTTCATATCCCACCGAGTCCTTTGATGGTGTAGAGAAGCTGTGAGTCCAGACATCTTTGTATTCAGTTCGTGGACAGAGGATACAATGTGATCAAGTTTCTCATCTATGGAGAGAGTGCTGAAATGAGATCCACTGTGAGAGGCAGAAGTTTCTGGTTTGGCTCTCTTCCGACTATGTCCAATGCTTGCATTGAATGTACGCATGTTAATTGGACTTGGTTTTGAGATAGGAGATTCTTCTGCCGTTGGATAAATTCCCTTGAGCTTCAAGATCCGTGAAATGAGACTGCAGAAGGGAACGCATATCCGAGACTCAGTTCGAAGAACCGTTTTGCGCAGAACATGAAAGATATGCGCACAGATGTCTATTTCTACATCAGAGATTAGATCATGAAGAAACAAAGCACGTCCGAGGTTCATATACCCAGTGCTTGATAAGGGGTACAAATTGTGAAACATCACAATTGTAAGCACTCTCAGTTTTGGAGACAGAGAGGAAACACTGATGGATTTCCTATTGGGTGAGAATTCCAAATCTTGACCAAGACTTTCTTTGAGAAGCTCCTTATCAGGACATACATCATCATATACCAGTGAATGTCGGATAATTGGTCTGTTGATGTGAAGTATTTCTGCCAGATATGCAGGAGAGACAAAAAACCTCTTTTTTCGAACCCAGCACTTAAGTTCATCTCCTTCCACAATTGCGTTGGCATAAAATTCTTTTACCAAATCTTCATACGCGTCATCCAGATCAGAGAGAAGGTAATTCCAATCCTTGTGAGCAAACCATATCGGAATGTCAGTGTCATGAAGTGAGGGCTGATCCACAGCTCTTTCTAGTAATGGTGTGGCATGTAGAAAGTAATTCTCATAAGACTGATAGGCTGCATATGATCTGAACTTGTTGGGATCGAAGCTCTTTGATCAAGAGCGAGTCCCTTTTGATTGAGGAGGGTAATCATCAACATCAATTACTGGTTCCTTCCCTTTGGAACTACCTCCTTTCACAGCAGCTTTCTTGAATGGAGACATAACTAGTCTGCATTATGAATAAGAGGAATGACACAACACAATCCAACAAACTTTATTAGCAGTGGGTTAGCTGAAATTTAGGGACAATGAAGAAACCCTAATAGCTGGATGAAAATGTCCAGAAAATATCAATGAGGGACACGAATGGCCCAAATTGAACTACACAGTAGAGGGAGTCAAAATAAAACCACACAATCATCTGAAACAGGACCCACATTCAACAACACATCAACAGGATACTGCACAGGATCAATTAGAAACACCACATCAACAGCAGATCAGACAAAAATAGCTAACCCTAGCTAAGCACAAGATGACGAACAAGACCAACAGTATAAAATAGCTCAAAATAGAAACAAAAATTTTCATGAACAAAGCATGGACAAAGAGTGATAGCTGAGCTAAACACCCATCTCAAAATCAGAATGAAATACGAATAAACCAGAGGGAAAACCATAACAACAAGTAGAACAGAGTTCAAGACAGAAAATCCATACCTGTTACTTGATGGTTTTGAGCTGAAAAGAGGCAAACAATGGAGATTGAAAATGGAGGTATGGTGTGAATGGGTAAGAGCAGATGAGAAAGACAATGAACAGTTCACAAAAAGATCGAGGGAAAAACAAAAAGTTTAAACAAAACTGTCCCTGTTTTTCCAAAACACGCGATTTTCGCGACTTAGGTGAGTCGCCATCAAGTCGCCAGATTGAGCCGCCAAAACACTTAAGGGAAAAAATTTGAAAAATTTTTCTAAGTGTTTTTCGCGACTGGAAGGTCTACCCGCGAATGAGTCGCGAGCTGAGCCGCGAAAATCTCTGAATAACCTCGCGACTGGACCTTTCACTCGCGAACAAGTCGCTAAAAACGACCAGCGAAGATGCGACTGAGGCTCGCGACTTGACATACCCGCGACTGAGCCGCCAAAACAGGGCAAAACTGGATTTTTGAAATTTTCAGATTTTTCAACCAAAATACTTTCCAAAAACACCTAAAACACTCAAAAATCTTTTTGTGCTTGATTTAACAAAGATTGAGCATGTGAAAACACATTTTATCAAGTACAATCACACAAATGAATATGGCATTTATTGAACATAAACTTGTGTGTTGTGTGTGGATATCAACAATGAGATAGTCCTTAGTCTAATGTGAAGTTTCAATGATCAATTCAACCAAGACATACACAATTAGCACTAGATCATGTGACCCATCTCAATTATAGAAGTATGTATATATGACCTCCCACAAAAACTTGATAACATGACTTGGAGCTTTACATTTGACTCCACTATTAATCAACATTTGATCTTTTTGATCTTTTGAGGCAATCACCTCTCATTGTGAGAGTGATAGTTGACATTTCCTTTTGATGAACAAGCCTTTGGCTTTTTGAATAAACATTTCTCTTTAATTTTTGGTCGCTTTCCCTTTTTCCTAGTCGAATACTAGTATGTGCGACAGGCTTTTGCAGCTCAATATCTCTTTTCATTTGGAGATTTACATTTGGTGAGCTCTTTTTAGCAAAAACAAAAATAAAGAGTGGGAAGATATATAGACACAAGTCTATGCAAGTCTCAAGATCAACAAAACCATTCACTAATCATTCATGACAAGTTTGAAGATCTATTTACAACAATCACAAAGATTTCAAAATTTCTCCCACATAGATATGAGTGCATGAAGACAAGCAATGCTCGAAAATGCACAAAGCCATAAGCACGAAGGTACAAGGCAAAACAAGTTTTGAGATAAAAACTCAACAATGTCAAACAAGCGTTTTGATTTTCTAATTTTTATGTGATTTTTGGATTTTTGACATAAAAGAAGAAAATGATTGAACAAACAAAGAAAGAAGCAACCGTATTCACAAATGGACAAACAAACGATAAACATGTTGCACAAAGAGTTAACAGAGAAGTGTGTGCCCCAACACAAACAAACTTATCATATTATAAATATGTGAAGCACACAACACACAAGAGAGTCAAGGAATTGTACCAACACCAATGGTCTTACGGAGTGATTCAAACCGTGGACCATCAAGAGGCTTGGTGAAGATGTCCGCCTTTTGATTATCGGTGTGTATGAACTCAAGACACACAACTCTTTCCTCTACCAAATCCCGAATGAAATGGTAACGTATCTCTATGTGCTTGGATTTTGAATGCTGGACAGGATTCTTGGAAAGATTGATGGCACTGGTGTTGTCACAGAAGACACACATCGTTTCTTGAGGAATTCCATAGTCATGAAGTAATTTCTTCATCCAAAGAAACTGAGTGCAGCAACTTCCAGCAGCGATGTATTCAGCTTCTGCAGTAGACAGAGACACTGAATTCTGCTTCTTGCTCATCCATGAGACAAGATTGTTACCAAGGTAGAAACAGCCGCCTGAAGTACTTTTCCGATCGTCTACACTGCAGCCCAGTCAGCATCTGAATACCCAGCAAGACAAGCATTTGAGTCTTTTGAATACCACAGACCATAGTTTGCAGTACCATTCACATATTGAATGATTCGTTTAGCAGCAGTCAGATGAGATTCCTTTGGATTAGCTTGGTACCTGGCACAAACGCCAACACTGAAAGCAATGTCTAGTCTACTGGCTGTAAGATAGAGCAAACTCCCTATGATGCTCCTATACAATGTAGGACTTACTTCGACTCCAGACAAATCAACATTCAGTTTAGTGGATGAGCTCATGGGAGTGGAGGCATGTTTTTTGGAGTCTAGTCCAAACTTCTTGACAATGTTTCTGGCATACTTCTCCTGAGATACAAATATACCCTCCTTCTGTTGTTTGACTTGAAGGCCCAAGAAAAATGTGAGTTCCCCCACCATACTCATCTCAAACTCCTTCTTCATCTCCTCAGAAAATTCAGTAGCACGATCTTCGATGGTTGCCCCAAACACTATGTCATCAACATAGACTTGTGCCACAAGGAGATAATCTTCATCATTTTTGACAAACAGAGTTCGGTCGGCATACCCTCTTTTGAAACCTCTATCTAGAAGATAATGTGTAAGACGATCGTACCAGGCTCTAGGCGCTTGTTTTAAGCCATAAAGGGCTTTCTTCAATCTTAATACATGATCTGGAAAATGAGGATCCTCAAATCCTTTTGGTTGCTCAACAAATACTTCTTCATTTAGATATCCATTCAGAAATGCGCACTTTACATCCATTTGATAAAGTTTGAAATTCAAAGTGCACGCAATGGACATTAGGATTCGAATGGATTCGAGTCTTGCCACCGGAGCGAAAGATTCATCAAAATCTACTCCTTCTACTTGAGTGTATCCTTGAGCTACTAATCGAGATTTGTTTCGAATTATCTCTCTCTCTTCATCAGTTTTGTTTTTAAAAATCCATTTTGTGCCTATAACATGAACGTTCTCAGGCCTTGGAGCAAGTTCCCACACATCATTCCTCACAAACTGATTCAGCTCTTCATGCATTGACTCAACCCAATTCTCATCTCGAAGAGCCTCTTCAACCCTTTTTGGTTCAAACTGTGCGAGATAGCAGTGATAAGTTACATGATTGGCTAGCAGAATGTTTCCTTTCCTGAGGCGAAGACCTTCATCAAGAGATCCTATGATGTTACTTTCCGGATGATTCTTGATGACTCTTGAAGATGGCCTTTTTGAAGTGGAAACTTCATCACTTCGAGAGATAGGAGGATGAACTTCCGGAGGAGTAAGAGGACTTGATGTTCTAGACATCGATCTCGTTTCCATTCTTGGGTTGATGGGAGTCGATTCTGCTTCTGGTATAGGTTCTTCACCTTCTATATCCAAAGCTTCTACCTCAACATCGGGCTTTTTGGTGCTCGGCCCTTCTACATCATCAATCATTTCCACCTTAGATAGGGCATCATCAATCTTGACATTTATGGACTCCATCACAGTCTTTGTTCTCTTGTTAAACACTCTATACGCTCGACTTGTAGTAGAGTATCCAAGAAAAATACCCTCATCACTTCTCGCATCAAACTTCCCAAGATTTTCCCGATCATTTAGGATATAGCATTTACTTCCAAACACCCGGAAATACTTCACTTTAGGCTTCTTCCCATTCCATATCTCGTAGGCAGTCTTCTTTGTACCAGCTCGAAAGAAAATCCTATTGCCAATGTGACACGAGGTGTTGACAGCTTCTCCCCAAAATTTTTGAGGTATTTGCTTGTTAAGCAACATGACTCTTGCCATCTCCTGAATCACACGATTTTTTCTCTCTACCACTCCATTTTGTTGTGGAGTTTTGGGAGCTGAAAATTCTCTCTTAATTCCATTCTTCTCACAGAAGGACTCGAATCTTGCATTCTCAAATTCCCTCCCATGATCACTTCTAATTTTGGCAATCGGAATCCCCTTTTCGTTTTGTAGTTTCTTGCACAGAATCTCCAACCTCTCACATGCTTCTGATTTTTCTCTAAGGAATTCAACCCAAGTGTATCTTGAGTAGTCGTCCACAATCACCATAATGTATCTCTTCCCCCCTAGGCTTTCAGTTCTGGTAGGCCCCATTAGATCAACATGAAGTAACTCCAAGCACCGAGAAGTGGCGATCACATTCACCTTGTGATGACTTGCCTTAGTTTGCTTCCCCATTTGACATGCATCACAAACGGTATTCTTCACTTTTCCAAACTTAGGGAGTCCCTCGACTGCTTCAAGTTTGGCGACTTTTGCTACTTGTTTGAAGTTGGCATGCCCAAATCTGTGATGCCACAGCTCCAACATATCCACACGAGCACTTCTACACGATAGAGGTGCCGTGGGAACTATTCCATAACAGTTATCTGTAGTCCGACTTCCTTCCAAAACCTGAATCCCCTCTTCATTGATGATCAAGCATCCCTTCTTGGAGAATTGTACCAGGAAATCATCATCACAAATTTGAGTGATGCTCAGCAAATTCGCCTTCAGCCCTTTTATATACAGCACATCTTTCAACAGCGGTAAACCAGGTATCTCAATGGTTCCTTTGCCTAGAACTTGAGCATGACTTCCATCACCAAAAGTCACGTAGTCACCAACCTTTTCTTTGATTGTCTTAAATAGTGACTTATCCCCTGTCATATGACGAGAACACCCACTGTCAAGATACCACAAACACGCATTAAACACCTTCAACGAAGTATGCACAAATAGGTTCACATGTGACAAACATTCTTGACCTTCAAACACAAACTCATTATCAGTTTTCATGCTTCTTTCATATTGATTTTTCATTTTCAAATTCTCAATCATCTCACACAACATTCTATTTTTTCTTTTATACTTCTTAATCAATGATTTAGATTCAGATATGCTACTGTTTAAGACATGATTCTGATTTTCAAGATATTCCAGCATGTGAACAAATACTCTAGCATATTTCTTAGTTTTTAACAACTCTATGAGATCATTAGTAAAACACCTTTCAGACATATGCATAGAGTCATTTTCACAAACACTTAGGCTATAATTCAGCATGGTATTTTCCATAACACAGGGGTCTAGGATCACACTTAGGTAATAAAACCACAACAAGTGTACCCGCTCTGATACCAATTGAAAGTTCAAAAACGTGTAAAAACACCTTTGAACGTTTAGACCCCCAACTTACAACTTAACCAATTCAAGCAATATGTCAAACAACAAGTGTGGGGAAACTTAACATATGCTATAATATGAAATTGGTTAAAAACTATCTAAGCCATAACAAAATAAAATCCACAGCAGATAATAAAAAGGCAAAGATAGAGAGGAAGGAAGATGCAAACACAAAGACAACACGCAATGTGTTATCGAAGAGGAAACCGAAGCCCTCGGCGTAAAACCTCTCCGCCGCCCTCCAAGCGGTCAATAATCCACTAGAAAATGTAGTTGGGATACAAGGACAGCAATAGACCCTCCAAGCCTAATCTACCCAGTGCACCTAAGCCCTCCAAGCTTCTTGCTCCAACGAGGTTGCGCCGAACCTTTTTCTTTTCTAGCTTCCCGGATTCCGCTACTAGACCATAGCATCAACCAATGAAGATTGGTTCCTTCCTAACTGCTTCCCAGAAATCCAAACAACTGTCTCACAGTGATGATGATGGTGAGAACCAGGTCTGGTATAATGCCTCTCAAGGATTTGACAATGGAGAGGAAGAGAGTTGGGAAATTTGGAGAGACTCTAAGGTATAGATTGTGGGTGAATCAATCTTGTTTTTTCTTTAGGGTTTCTCTCTCAAAATTCTCTCTGGAAGCTCTCTCTCAATCGTGGGTAAAAGGGGTATTTATACTGGAATGGGAGAGGAATGTGAAACGTCAGGTTTTACAAAACAGGGGTGGCTCGCGGCTTGACCTCGCGGCTTGACCAAGTCGCGAGATCCAGTCGCGAGATAACCGTATGGCCAGTTGTCCTGTTTTGTCCTGTAGTGCTCCAGCTGGCATGACTGTTCACCTTCCAGCATGCTTGGCACGTGTGCTGCTTCTGGCGGCTTGCAGCCGCGAGTCACCCGCGAGTCCCAGCCGCGAGTCTCTGTTTTCTTGCACACTCTTGAGCAAACTTCACTCTATCTCACTCACTACCCTTACATCAAACCCACCTAAATACAGGGTTACTAAATGCTGAATTACAAGCAAATTTGGCACGGAATAAAGCCAATTAGATGGTTGAATAAATTCAACCTTACAATAGTCAATGTGCACATCAAACATTTATAAAATATCAATTTATATATAGAATATCAACATATTTCTTTGATATAAAATAGTTTAATAATCAACACTATTTTAGGAAAACCCCCAAAATTAGTAAACACCACTTACCTCTTATTTGCAAAAATATGAAACCAACCTCCCTTGAATCACAACAAATCAGTAGAATTAGAACCTAGCAACACCAAATATAGGTCCATCAATACACAATTTCCCACTTAAAATCAGTTTTCACACTTACACAATTTTATCCTAGACAATACTAATATATCCAAAATTCTCCATTTATTCACTTAACTATCCAATTCACTTTCAGCTTTGATCAGATTTTTGGCTCTGCCTAATCAGATTTTCCATTAACGTAATCATAGATATTCATGAAACTTCAATATGGCCGAATAATGAATATCTGATCAATCTGACTGTAACAGCCATATGTTTTATTCATATCTATTCACTCTAACATTATATCTATTCAATCTAATATTGGAAGCCATGTATCATAGCCTTAATTTATAAATCCAGTTGCCTATTATTCCCTTGATGCCGCTGGGCTTAATGATAAAGCTAGACAAGTTTTTGAATATTGGCAGGTGCGTGAATGACAAATTGTGAACTTAGATAGATAGTGCAATAATATAGTAAACCATAAGTAGCTTTTTCTCATTAGCATGGTGACAAAATTGATTTCCTAATTCCACGCTTAACCACCTGTGATCTATGCAACACAAAGACTAATTTACATAAACATTCTCTATCCTAGGTGTGTGAGATATCAATAGCCCTTAAGCTATATAGACACTTGCCAGGTATCACATAAATAAAAGAACCCAAGTAATGAGGAGGGATGACCTGATTCTCCAACACACAGCCGTAGAGAAGACTAAAAACAAGAAGATTTCTTGGTGCCGCTAAAAGAGGGGAGATCTCCTATTTATATATATATATACAAGGATAAGGCTAGGGTTTTAAAATCATCAAGGCCTATATATATACTTATGCCATCTTACTTGGGCCTCATATACCGTAATAATTATCTGATTTAAATATCTTAGACCCAAATCAATTAAATCCATATAATTATAAGACTCCTCTTTAATTTATGCATATGAAATAAATTTACATAAAATTATGAGGTGTTACAACATGCCAAGGTGCTAGGTGCATAAACATAAAAGTACAAAGCATTGCACTGACACTGCCTAGCCATTTAGTAGCCACTAGTGGTAGTGACCGGGCCTCCATTTATTAAAAAAAAAGTTAATTAAAAAAAAAAAAAAAAAAAAAGGCAAAAGCATCTACAACTACACGTCTACACTACTAAACATCTAACACTAAGTTAAATACTAAGTAGTAGAGTTAAATACCATGACTAAGTTACTAACACTAAATCTAAATTGATCAAAACAAAACTAAAGTAAAAGAAAAGTCCAAAAGAACATACTATTAGTGAACTTTGAATCTGAAGTGTGTAAACTTAAAATATATACTTTTTGTGCTCCTTAGAATCTATCTCTCTATCTCAAGTTGTAAATTTGTAATTATAAGCATTCTGGCTATGAATTATTAATATAGATGATATTGTTATCATGAATATAAAGAATTTTAGTCATGCACAAAACTATCCAAAATTGGAAGGATATGGAAAGTTTTATATTTTTTTAATTTGTTTGTTTTTTCCCCTTCAAATGTATAATAGTAACACCAATAGTCTAATAATAGTAGGTATCCACTTAATGAAAGAAAAAAAAAAAAACAAAAAAAAAAAAAAAAACAAAACAAAACAAAAAACAAAGAGTATTATGTGCAATTTGTTTCCTTGATTGATTTGATTCATTCTCTCTAAAAATTTGGCATTTTTTTTTTAAGTTTTTATTTTTTTCATGTGAAAATACGGGTTAACCCAACCCGACCCAACCCACCCTCAACATGATTATCTCGACCCATTTTTGAACCCGCCCCGTTTTAGCCCGCAACCCGATTGACCCAACCTGACCATTTGTCATGTCTGCTCAATTGGCACCTCCTAGTATTTCTAAATGAGACATTCAAAATTCAAATTCTCCCACCTCCAATTATCAATGTATCCACACACAAAAAAGTATTAGAGAATTCATAAGAAGCTCAACATTTTTATGACCCAATTTATTTCTCACATTTGGATTCTCTGAGCAATTATTTCCTAATTAAATTTCTTAGTACTTTTCCAAAACATTTAACGTAACTTAAAAATCAAATAAGAAAATGGATTATAAAGTCTTTGATCGTTGAATAAGAGCTATCATCAAGAATCGATTTGGGCTTCAATCTCCGCTTACACTAAAAATCAATTGGTGTCTTGGTCTAATAATAAAGAGCTATCATCAGGAGCGGACGTAATAGATTAGAACTCTCTAAATATATATATATAAAGCAACCAAAAAAGAGGAGGGGGATTATAACAAGGCTTACATTCAAATACAATGCAGTATCCAGCACACCTACAGTTACCCTCAGCATTTTAGATATGCTAGAATTGAGAATGAATTCTCAATATATTGATGCATAGAATATTGTACAAGATGAGTCCTTTATATAGAGATACACCAATGACACAATATTGTACATAAGTACAGTGATAGTACACTAATAGCCCTACTCAACTTCAAGATGAAAGATGAGAGACCAACTTAAATTTAGAAACTGGATTACGAAAGCATCCAGAGGATTCGATATGATAAAGATGTCTACAAGTTGATCTTGAGAGGCAACAAAGATCAGCCAAAAGGAACAATGAAGGAGGTGATGCCGAACAAGATTAAAATCAATTTTGATATGCTTGGACTGCGAGCAGAAGGCATCATTACAAGCCATCTGAATATATGAACTTGGTAAAGCTTGCAGCAAAGAAATTTTTTGAATTGGAACCTGAAAATCCTGGAAAATATGTGGTCTTGTCTAATGCTTATGCCACTTCTGGGTTTTGGGAAAATGCTGCATAGGTCAGGGCTGTGATGCGGGAATTGGGGATCATAAAGGAGCTTGGTTATAGCAGAATAGAGGTTCAAAATGGGTCCCAATTTTTCTTCAAGGGTGATATATCTCATAAACAATCTAAGGAGCTATATGAGCTGATCAAAGAAATGACTTGTATTTTAAAGGATGCAGGTCATGTTATTGATCTTAGTGACAACTAACTCATGTCATGAAAATGATTCATTTCTTGTGAATATCTCTGTTGCGAAGTGGAGCTATATGCCTAAAACCTTGGTGCTTTCTTAAATTTTGTAGAATCTGGAAGGTCCACTAATGGGTGAGGCTCAATAGATATCAGTTCCATATCAAATATTGTCTAATTAGGCATCCGGATCATTTAAGTATTTCATTCTTCAAGAATTTAAACAATTTTTAATCTGCACCAAAGAAAATTGTTTAGTTTCAGTTTATTAATTCTGGGTACAGCAGCGATAGAGCCATTCCAACTGTCGAAGCATATAGATCAACCTGTTCTGTGTTCTGACTCCTGCTAATGCCAAAATTTGCATTTCGAATACTACATATTGATGCTTGCATATGTATCTATGTGTTCAGTCTATTCAGTTTTTTTGATGATGTGTAAAGGTCAAAATTTGTTGAATTCACAAGCAGTCTAGATCAATGACGAGTGTATGAAAATTTACTTGTATGATATGATATATGAGAAGACAACCCAAAATTTCAGGGTTAAGGCTTGGATGTCGTAGTTATATGATATGATATATAATCGATGATAAATGTGTAAAATTTTGCATGATACTATATTATATATGAGAATCCAACCCCAAAAATTTTGAGATTAAGGCTTGGTTGTTGTTGTTGTTTAGTGTGATATATGAGAAATGCAGCTGTTTATTCCTGGCATTTCTTGCTCCTCCGCTTTCCTTAAGTTCCCATACTAGATATAAATCATAGAAAAAGAACCTCAAAATTGAAACAGAAGCTTATCAAATTATGTCTCATTTATGCAAGATATGTAATCACTCCTTTCCTCCTCAGTTCTCATCCTTCTAGAAATTACATGGCCCCCCTCCCTTAATCCTCTTTGTCCGTATACACAGTCATTTTTTGCAAGATCCTTATCACTCTAAACCCATTATTTTTCTCCAGCTATTTTGGATGTCATACAACTTGTAATTCTCAATTTCATTTCTTTCAATTTATTAGAAGTAATTGATATCAAACTTCATTTTATTGGCGTAATAACCTTCTCTTGTGCCTAGTAAAGTCTGTAAAACATATAATGTCTGACTAAGTTTCTTTTTTGCCTCTAAATTTAGGTCTGTTCTAATGTGCTGCAACATTTAAGCTGAAAATATTATGTCAGGACCCGAACCCTAAACCTAAGATCCCTTTCCTCTCCCATTATTTTCTTGAAGACCCTAGGACCCTATATAGATATTGAATAGTTTTTTGAGTATTAGAAAGAGATCGGTGTTCTATTTGGATTTCTTCCATTTGTTCTCTAAAGCTTTTGATTTTAATCAATTTGCAACTATGGGAGCTTGTAACTTCTTATCACTACAGTTTATATTGTTCATTCAAGAGATACTTCGGCTATGTGAATCATCTTGCTGCACGGGTATTTGAACTACAAAAACAACAAAACTTCTGTTGGAAAAAAAAATCTCCGTGCTTTATGCAAATACAGGGCAGAAAATATTCAAATACTTGATTTTATTGAACTATGTTTAAATGTTTTTGGAATTATTCTTATGATGCTTTGTTTCTTTTGTACTTCTTATGATGCTTTGTTTCTTTGTTACATCTCTGTTATGCAGAAGTGTGTCAATAATAAAATCAGATAAAGATACAAGATATGAATTAGATTCAATCGTGACACATGATGGGGCGAAATTGCCATGCTTGGCCTTATCTGATATGAATTAGATAGGTTGTTGAAGCAGATGAAAGAAGAAGGGATTGTCTTCAGAGAGGCCCTTTTCCTTTCGATTATGTATTATGGGATATATAGCCAGTTCTCCCAGGCAAGCAACTAGGTTGCTTTTGGATATGAGGGGTGTTTATTCTTGTGAACCAAGTTTTTGATCTTATAGTGTTGTATTGGATATGTTGTGGCTGAAAATTGTTCCAATGTTGCACCAATGTTTTCTATGACACTTTGAGTAAGGGTGTTTCTTTCTCCTACTGTTTACATTGACGTGGTGATGTGATAAAAGCACTTTATCCGGTCAATGTGGAGTATTCTGCATTCTCTCTAATTAGGGACAAGACAAGAAGTTGGCACGTGCAGGAATTCGTTGGTAGAAAAATATTATAGAGTGAATAAAAAATTAACTTCTAATGTGTCTATTTGAACATGACATTGAAGTTGTGAGAATCCTTGAATCCCATGTAAAAAAGGATATAGAATATGAGTTTATATGTTCATGGGTTAGACAATGGGTTGGACTTTGGACATATGTGAACTGGGCCCTCTTGTCTAAATAATAATATTTTATAATTTTATTTTTTGAGTCAGTAAATTTTTATATAGCAGTTATTCCTAAAATATTGTGTTTGTTTAATAACGTATATATTCATAGTTTCTCATTTATGAAAGCAATTTTTTTTTAGAAACTCTCTCAGAAGGAAAATATTTTGTGCATTAGCATTTGAGTCAAAGAGAGCAAAATAGACAAAGATTAGTTCGCAGAACATGAACCTTGTATGCTTATTCTCCATGTTGTAGATCATTTTATCTTGGGAGGCAAACGTCCGTGAGTCTCAAAATATCAAAGATTGTGTGAGGGGCAAAATCTACTTTAAAGAGATTGTGTTAAACACAAGACTTAATATGTATCATTCATCTTTCATGAATTTCTGTGAGTTTTTAATTATCTTGCAGATTTTTTCTTATATATATAGTATCTATTTATTGTTTTGCCTATCACATATTTTTGTGTTATTGCTTATAATTAGATCTGTACGTTCTTTTTTTCTTAATCACAAAAGTAAATTATTGAAATATATCCAATATTCGGTGATATACCAGAGTATGATCCGAGCACTTTCTAAGAATCATAGAGTGAAAGAAAGCATTGAAACTTTTGGTCTAAAATTTTTCTTATCGATCTATGGCCTTTGCAAGCTTAATCGATCGGATGCATGAGGCAAATTGAGTTGGTTGATCGGATGCTTGTTTGGGGTTCCTCCCCTAATTATATAAGTTATAGACTTCTAATGCATTAGTGTGTAGAATGAGGCAAGTTGATGAAGCAAGGGCATTGTTCAACAAAGTGCCAGCTCCAAATGTTGTGCTTGTCAATACCTTAATTAATTGGTATGTAGTGAATGGTTTGATGAAGCCAAGGCTGTGATGTATGATTGCTTTGCTATATAATAGCAATGTGTCTCTGACGTCTTTTAGGTTTAACATACTGATCGTGCACTTTGCAAGAAGGTTGTTTGACTTCAGCTTATGAATTGGTTAATGAGATGGCATCAGAGGACACTTTATGATGTTTTAAATGAAAGGAGTGTTTGTTTGAGAATTGTTTATTTTTTGGTAACTTATTTGCATAGCAATTTTCAAAAGATACAGTTTTTGGTAAATTTTAAGTTAAATGTGTTAGAAAAAAAAACTAAAAACTAGTTTATTTATTAAAAAAAAAAACTAAAAATTAGATTATATGCACCAAAAAAAAAAAGGTTGAGACAAAAATAAAAAAGAATTTTTTTTTCAACAATTCTCAAACTCACACTTTGGGTGAGTTTGACATTAGTTTTTAACTTTTAACTTTATGTACAACTTTTCAAAACTTCACTTTTTCCTCTTTTTTTTCTTACTTTTTTCAAGGTATAAGTATATTTTAACACACTTTCAGCAAAAAAAATAAATAAATAAAACTAGAAAAACTTTTCTGAAATAAACATTAATCTATCTACATTGGAAATGATCGGTGAAAATTCTAACAATGGATGTAAACATAATGATATATTTACATTTGAATTTGTAATATTTGGATTATGCAAGGCCGACAAAGATGGAATGATTTTTCCAATTATTTTATATCAACAAATGTGTCACAAGTTGTATAGTATGTTTTTTGCCACATGAATAATTCATTAACAAGTTTTATTTTATTTTTTATGAAACAAATGACAAGTAATTTAATAATTATTAAGGTAATTTTTTTTAAAACAATATTAGTCAAGTTCAAGAATTTTAAAATGTTACTTTAACTAAAATCAATTTCAAGAATTTTAAAATATATAATTATTTTGAGAAGTAAATAATTTGACGAGGTACAAATCACATAAGAAATATGTTAAATACTGTATATAAAAGAAATATTCAGCCTTAAAAAAAATAAAAAATAAAAAAGAGAGCAACAAAACAAGCGGGAAATCCATAGAGCAAAGTTTGGAAAGCTTAAGAAAGTGATAAAAGTGCCACAAAGGCAAAGTACGTGGATTCAAATATCCAACAGAAAAACGCCACATCATAATACCCAGCGATCTCATTATAAAATTTAGAGTTAGTCACTGAATTCTGAACTAAACCCTATAAATGCCTAAGATAATGGCTTTTTTTCTCTTTCAAAAAGCTTTCTGAACTTCTTGAGACCAAAGAAAGCTCTCTCTCTCTCTCTCTCTCTCTCAAAAACACAAACAAACCCCCCATTGATTCTAAAAACACCCACAAGGAGAAAGCTTCTTTCTGAAAAAATTGTTTACATTTGTTTAATATTGACTATGTCTATGTGCTAGTTGTCCAGTTCTAATTTTTATATATTAATTTACTATATATCTTATTTTTGCCTGGTAATTATAAGTTTAAGACTTTTAGAGATTAAGGTGTTGTCTGGATAAGTGAGTTTTGAGTGATATGATTTTGTTTTCATCACTCATCATCCAAAATTTGTGGGACCCACGGGAAATTTTTTGTTTGGACACCATCACTCATGATCCGTGACTCAGTTTCCATCACTCAATTCTCTGATTTTTGAGTTATGAGTTATGGAAACTGAAAACACATTTTAGCTATTTTCAATTTTCATAACTCATAACTCAATAGCATTTTTGTAATTATACACACATGGAGGGACCCACAGCCGCAACTTTTGACCTTTGACTCTTTTTTTTTTTTTTTTCACTGGTTGGTCTTCCGTTCTTTTTTTTTTTTTTTTTTTTTTTCTCTTCACTGATTCTTTCTTCAGTTCTTCGTCTCTCTCTTCTTCTTTTTTTCACTATTCGGTCTTCAGTTCATCCTTTTTTTTTTTTCTTCTCTTCACTGATTCTTTCTTCAGTTCTTCGTCTCTTTCTCTCTTTTTTTTTTTTCACTGTTCAGTCTTCAACTCATCCTTTTTTTTTTTTTTTTTTTCTAGGTTCAGTGAGTTTGGTTTTTTTTTTAATTTTTTTTTTCTCATTGGGTTCGATGAATTTAGCTACTGGGGGTTGAAGGAAAAAAAAAAAAAAAAAAAAGTAAAAGCTACACAAGGTACAAGTATGGGGCCCACAAATAATTGAAAAATATTGAGTGATGACAAGTGAGTGATGGTGCCAAACAGGGTGGGGTGTTTTAAGTGATGAGTGATAAGTAATAAGTGATGAGTGATGAAAACTGAGTAACGAGTGATGGGTGATGAAAACTAAATGATGAGTAACCATTTTTTTAAACCAAACAAGGCCTAAGTGATGTTGTTCTAAATTTCCACCTAAGTACTTGTTATTATCAGAGCTAGGTTTTGTGACAAAATAAATTATGATTTTTTAACGGATTATTTGATTTTATACATTAATAGATAAATTGTTGAAACATTTACTCCATAATCAATTATAATGATTGTTGTGATTTAAAAGAAGGTTGAATTACATTTTGATATTTCACAAATGATTGAGTAGAAATGTATTAAGAAATAATAATTAAAAAAAAATTGTTTACATTTGTTTAATATTGACTATGTGCTAGTTGTTTGATTCTAATTTTTATATATTAATTTAATTTTAAAATTCACTATATTTCTTATTTTTGCCTGGTAATTTTTTTTCACCCCTTTTATTTTAAAAGTCGGATCTTAATGCAATAACAATTATTTTTCATCAAAAGCAATAAATGACCGGTTTTAACTTGAGAATTAGGGGTGTGCATGGGTTGGGTTGGGTCAAGTTGAGGGGATTTTTTGACCCAACCCACCATGGTGAGTCAAAAAAATTCAACCCAACCCAACCCAACCCATCACATAAGTCCAACCCAACCCACATGGGTCAGGTTAAACCCATGGGTTTGACAAATTTTTATTTTTATTATTATTATTATTAAATTGAGTAGAAAAAATATTAATATTAATATATTAAAAAAGCCTAAAGATTAGTATCAATGTAACTCCTTAAAAGCAAACAACACTAATGACTAAACAACAATAGTAATTTATTAAGATTTGTGTGAACTAATTGGCTTTTATATAGGATAGGAAGAACTGGTTATTTAAAAAAATTTATTAATTATATAATATATTTTATATATATATATATATATATATATATTAAATTAGTATTAGTAGGAGGAACTAAGAAAATGCTGCTACACAGCTGGTTTTTTTAAAAAATTATTAAATATATATAATTGCCCTACAGCTGATTTAAAAAAAAAATTATTAAATATATAATATATATTAAATATGGGTGGGTCGGGTTGAGTTTGGTGGGTTTGTAATTTTATGACCCAAACCCAACCCAACCCGCTATAAAAAAATTTTGTAACCCAACCTACCAAGCCTTAAAATCCGACCCAACCCGACGAGTCGGATTTGGCGGGTCAGTAGATTTTCTACACACCCCTATTGAAAATGATTCTCTTAAAAAATTAAATTCGCTGCATTGAGTATAATTTTTGGCTCCCAAAGCAACATTCTTGCTTTGTCATTGTTTTTATTAGTCTGGTCTTTAAAACCATGGTTAAAGTAGATTATTGTTTTTCAACTTAAACAAAAGACTTTTTTTTTTTTTTTTTTTTTTTTTGGAGAAAGTAAACAAAAGAATATATATATATATATATATATATATATATATATATGTATAATTGCTTTCCATTTAAAAAAGGAAAAAAAAAATACATAATTGCTATTTCTCAGAGTATGAAACTTCTCTACCTTAATCGAAAGAAAGCTGTCTCTCTCTCTCTCTCATATGAAGTCCTTCCTGATCCCAACGTTGTCAGCCTTCACTTCTCACTCCCCAAAACCGCTCATCTTGGCCTCCTTTCCTTGGCCTCAAAGTCCTTTCCACGCAACCCCACAATTTTCCTTCCCCTACAACCCACCACCTTTTCTCCCACATGTTCCATTCATTCAATCCAAAGTCGTGGCGTGCACACGGAGCAACTGACTCCGCCGGCGTCTCCCGGAGAGATTCACGTGATCGTTGGCCCCATGTTCGCCAGAAAAACCACCACCCTTCTTCGCAGAATTCAATCTGAGAGCAGCAATGGCAGGTTTGTGAACCTTCACTAGTTTTAGTTACTTTCTTTGTGTGTGTTATATACATGCTTTAAATTTATGTGGGTTGTGGATAAAATTTTAGCTCGTTTTGGCGGGTGGTGTTGTTTAGTGTTAAAGATGAGATATTTCAGGTTCAGTACTGAATTGGGTAGTTTATCTATTTGAATAGAAATGTTCCCTTTTAAATTTATGTATTATAATTGAGCTTGAGCTTGTATTTGCGTGAGTTGTTTTTGAGATTGTTGCTTTTAATGGTGAACAGTGTTGTTATCGTGCCAAATATGAGATGTCTTAGGTGCAGTAGTGTAATGGGTTGATTGGAGTTACGCTGCTTTTATATGCATATTTATGTATGATTTATGATTGAATTTTGCGGGCTGTTGATCATTTTTTTTTGGTGGGTAGTATTTTTTTTGTGCCAAAGATGAGATGTTTCGATTCAGTGATGAATTAGGTAGTATGAATATTTGACTGTCTGAAAGGAATGTTGCCATTCTTACATACATTTTTATGTATGTATTATAATTGAATTTGAGCTTGAATTCATGCAGTTTGTTGATAAAATGCTTCATTTATTTGGTGGGTAGTATTATTTTCTGTGCCAAATGTGAGACCCTAGGTTGAATAGTGAATTGGGTACTTTGAATATTTGGCAATTTGGATGGAATTTTCCATTACTATATACATACGTATGTATGTAATGTGATTTTTGTAAAGCTGCTCAAGGTTTGATGGAATTGACATGCGTAATTGCATATATTTTTTTTTAGAATTGGGAAAGAGTAGATTTTGGCAATGTACTGGTTCAGTTGATGGAATGTGATTATCACTAGCTTTCAGGTTGAGCCTTACAAGAGCTACCTCCAAATGGATAAAACATTAAAGGGTCTTTGTATTTCGGGAAGATTAAGGGAAGCTGTGGGACTGTTGTGCACTACTGGAGTGCAAGTGGAACCAAGAACCTATGCTCTTCTATTGCAGGAATGCATATTTAGAAAAGAGTATAAGAAGGGGAGAAGAATCCATGCACTAATGGTTGTTGTTGGATATGATCCCAATGAGTATTTGAAGACTAAATTGTTGATATTGTATGTGAAATCAGGGGATCTAGGAACTGCTCACGTTCTATTTGATAATTTGCTGGAGAAAAGCTTGGTTTCATGGAATGCAATGATTGCAGGGTATGTGCAAAGGGGGCTTGAAGAAGTGGGGTTAAATCTTTATTACAAGATGAGACAGACTGGTTTTATTCCAGACTAGTATACCTTTGCATCAGTCTTCAGAGCTTGTGCCACTTTAGCAACACTTGAGCATGGGAAACAGGCCCATGGTGTCATGATCAAGTGTCAAATTAGGGAAAATGTGGTAGTCAATAGTGCCCTTATGGACATGTACTTTAAATGCAGTAGTTTCTCTGATGGGCATCGGGTATTTGACAAGTCTTTAAATAGGAATGTTATTATGTGGACTGCTTTTATCTCTGGCTATGGTCAGCATGGAAAAGTTGTAGAGGTTTTGGAATCTTTTCATAGGATGAAAACTGAAGGTTTCAAACCAAATTATGTTACTTTTCTTTCAGTTCTTTCTGCTTGCAGCCATGGAGGCTTGCTTGATGAGGGTTGGGCATATTTCTCATCGATGACCAAAGATTATGGAATTCAGCCAAGAGGGCAGCATTACGCAGCTATAGTTGATCTTTTGGGGCGTGCTGGCCGGTTACAAGAGGCGTATGAGTTTGTTCTGAACTCACCTTGTAAGGAGCACTCAGTGATATGGGGTGCTTTGCTTGGGGCTTGTAGAGTTCATGGAGACATGAACTTGGTAAAGCTTGCAGCAAAGAAATTTTTTGAATTGGAACCTGAAAATCCTGGAAAATATGCGGTCTTGTTTAATGCTTATGCCACCTCTGGGTTTTGGGAAAATGCTGCAGAGGTTAGGGCTGTGATGCGGGAATCAGCGATCATAAAGGAGCCTGGTTATAGCAGAATAAAGGTTCAAAATGGGTCCCAATTCTTCTTCAAGGGTGATAAACAATCTAAGGAACTATATGAGTTGATCAGAGAAATGACTTGTATTTCAAAGGATGCAGGTTATGTTCCTGATCTAAGTAACAACTAACTCACATCATGGAAAATGGCTCATTTCCTATGAATATCTCTCTGTTGTGAAGCAGCGCTATTTGATAGAGTAAGAGCTGTATGACTAAAACCTTGGTGCTTTCTTAAATTTTGTAGAATCTGGAAGGTCCCCTTATGGGTAAGGCTCAATAGATATCAGTTACATATCAAATATTATCTAATTAGGCATCTGGATCGTTTTAGTTATTTCATTCTTCAAGAATTTAAACATATTTTTATCTGTACCAAAGAAAGTTGTTTAGTTTCAGTTTATTAATTCTGGTTACAGCAGCGATAGAGCCATTCCATCTGTCCAAGCATATAGGTCGACCTGTTCAGTGTCCTGACTCCTGCTAATGCCAAAAATTGCATTTCAAATAATGCATATTGATGCTTGCCTGTGTATCTATGTGTTCAGTCTGTTCAGGTTTTTTGATGATGTGTAAAGGTCAAAATTTGTTGAATTCACAGGCAATCTAGATCAATTACAAGTGTATGAAAATTTACTTGTATGATATGATATATGAGAAGACAACCCAAAATTTCAGGGTTAAGGCTTGGCTGGTGTTGTTGTATGATATGATATATAATCGATGATAAATGTGTAAAATCTTGTACGATACTATATGATATATGAGAATCCAACCCCAAAAATTTTGGGATTAAGGCTTGGTTGTTGTTGTTTAGTGTGATATATGAGAAATGCAGCTGTTTATTGCTGGCATTTCTTGCTCCTCCGCTTTCCTTAAGTTCCCAAAATAGATATAAATCATATAAAAGGAACCTCAAAATTGAAACAGAAGCTTATCAAATTATGTGTCATTTATGCAAGATATGTAATCACTTCTCCCCACTGCTTTCTCAACCTTTCCTCCTCAGTTCTAATCCTTCTAGAAATTACATGGCCCCCTACCTTAATCCTCTTTGTCTGTATACACATCTAAAGTCATTTTTTGCAAGATCCTTATCACTCTAAACCCTTTATTTTTCTTTAGCTATTTTGGATGTCATATAACTTGTAATTCTCAATTTCATTTCTTTCCATTTATTAGAAGTAATTGATATCAAATTTCATTTTATTGGCATAATAACCTTCTCTTGAGCCTAGTAAAGTCTGTAAAACATATTATGTCTGACTAAGTTTCTTATTTGCCTCTAAATCTTGGTCTATTCTAATGTGCTGCAACATTTAAGCTGAAAATATTATGTCAGGACCCGAACCCTAAACCTACGATCCCTTTCCTCTCCCATTATTTTCCTGAAGACCCTAGGACCCTATATAGATATTGGAATTCTAGTTTTTTGAGTATTAGAAAGAGATCAGTGTTCTATTTGGATTTCTTCCATTTGTTATCTAAAGCTTTTGATTTTAATCAATTTAACTATGGGAGCTTGTAACTTCTTATCACCACAGTTGATATTGTTCATTCAAGAGATACTTCAATCACCACAGTTGATATTGTTCATTCAAGAGATACTTCAACTATGTGAAGCATCTTGCTGCACCGGTATTTGAACTACAAAAACACCAAAACTTCTGTTGGAAAAAAATTTCATGCTTTATGCAAATACAGGGCTGCAAATATTCAAGTACTTGATTTATTGAACAATGTTTAAATGTTTTCGGAATTATTCTTATGATGCTTTGTATCTTTTTTACATCTCTGCTATGCAGAAGTGTGGCAATAATAAAATCAAATACGGATACAAGATATGGATTGGATTCGATCGTGATACATGATGGGGCGAAATTGCCATGCTTGGCCTTACCTGATTTGTCATCATTCAGACAAAAGTTTGGTCTGGATGCATATGATCAGGTATTTCAATGACACAATTTGTGATACATGTATTACGAACAGTTATCCTTTCTTGTATAAAAATACAGAACTATTTTCTTCAATTTGTAACATGAACAAGTCACATGGAACAAAGTACCATCACTTGACACCATACACCTTTGTTCTAAAATTGGCTTAACCCCGTCCATGTATCTCTTGGAGCTTGTCGAATTGTGTCTCGCAGCTCTTGCTCCATAAATTCTTCCTAAACACAATCAAATCTTGTATCTTTATCTTCATAAAAAGGAAGATTATCATGATTCAGCATTATGCCAATAAAAAAATTATTTAAACATCACATCATTCCAAGTAAAAGTATCCATCTTCACTAAAATTTTTCAATTTTGAATTCCATCGAACAGTACTAGGTTTTTCAAATCGTGTGTATGCAAATCTTCCGTGTCCAAAAGAACACTCTTAGGACTTGCATCGAACTCTTGATGTGCATTACTTTAATAAAGTAATTTCTTTAATTTGTATTAAGTACTCACCCCTAAACCATCATAAAGAGAATCTCAGTTTGTGGCGCAAACTCTTTCAAAATTTTCATCCTTCAATTCAACTACACACACCAACTGATCTTCCAACCTACCTCATGCTGCATGCTCTACCTGGTATCATGAAAGGAGTTTTCATCTTCTATATCATCATTCTCATCCTCATGACCACTTTCCAATATGTCCAAGGGGTTGTAGTTTCCTTCCAAAATCTTCATGTGAGTCTCCCACTGGTTCCCATTGCTGAAAAGAACAGCTAGCAATAAATCTTCAATAATACACCTCATCTCATTATTTTTTTTCTACTAGCCTTGATTTCCTCTACCATGGCCAGCCATAGCTTAAAGTTACTACCTTTGACTCAGATATGAATTTTTTGGCTTAGATCTAAGATCTTTTGCTCTAATACAACTTGATGTGGTGAGGACTTATGTCTATCGTAGAAAAAGAAATTCCAGCAATAAGATTAAAAAAAGAGCTGACAAATAGAGAGAATAAGATTGAAGTTGGAACAATTAGATATCAATTTCTAGGCTCGAAGCTCAAGAAATATTCAAATATGAAATTTCATGAAATGGATAAGAAAGGGTTACCCTCAACATTTCAAAAAAAAAAAATGCTATTTATAATTAGTGACTCACCAAGAACCCTGTAGCTCAACTAGCACCATCTGGTGTTTCCAACGGAGATGTTTATGGTTCAAATCCCTCCATCCCCCCAGTTATCGATTTATCAGGAAAAAAAAAAAAGCATTTGGTGACTCTAGAAATCTTACATATAATTAATAAACCCTATTGATCCAACTTCATTGAAAGTCACATGATCTATTAAAATAAAGACTAATGGGCCTTTTTTTTTTCTTTGGGCTAAAATTCCTACATGAGACTTTCACCACTGATGGATCCCATGAAAAGCACACATACCATGCTTTGATTCTAAAAACTTTTTTTTTAATCTTTTTTTTTTTTCACACATACGATGTTGAAAATATTCATATCTTTGCAAACTGCCCAATAATTTACAAAAGGGGAAGAAATAATCTCTTTCTTCTGGCCCTAAAAAAGGGAAATTGTGCTATCAAAAAGGCAATTCTGTGAAAGGGGGAAGCTAGTCCCATTTGTTTTATTTTATTTTACCTTTTTAAATAATTTGTGCATTATAAGAAAATGCTCTTTCAAACCCTAGTAATGTATCACCACCACCCAGTTGGGGGAGTTGGTACCTCCCCAAGGGGTGTGGGTTCAAGCTGACGGGGTCACAGCATCTATATTATGTAAGTGTTTCTAACCCTTTTTTTTTATAAAAAAAAAAGGTTCTGGACATTCACCACTGATGGATGATGAATATCCTGTAAGGTCTAAGTTGTGCTGTGTCAAATGCTAGCAAGAGAACCATGTTACAAAATTTAGTGAAATAAATAAATATTTTATATTAATCACAATACCTTTAATAACTTTGTCATTAAGTCTTGCAAAGCTATCCTTTAAAACTGGTACCACATCTTCTTAATCCACGCTGGCCATTCTTTTAAAGCTGGGTTATTAACTTTTGATGTATCAACACACTGGCCAATCATGGAAGATTCCTCTTGCATGAACAATTGAATAATAAGCTGATCAATTTGAGTGTTACCTAATGAGCTGCATCAACACACTTTATTCTTAGTCAAAATAATTAGTCCTCTGCTTTTAACGCAGGCATAGGGTCTGTATTATCAAGTAGTATTGCAAGCTCAACATCAATATCCCTCATGTCCACCATCAGTAGCAGTTCTCTGCTAAAACATTTGCACTTGCTGAGCTTGATAAGGCAACAGATAAGTTCAGTTCAAAGAGGATTATGGGTGAAGGAGGATTTGGATGTGTTTACTGTGGGATTATGGAAGATGAAACTGAAGTTGCTGTTAAATTGCTATTAAGGGATAATCAAAATGGGGACTGTGAATTTATTGCAGAAGTTGAGATGCTAAGTTGATTGCATCACCATAATCTTGTGAAACTGATTGGTATATGCATTGAAGGGCGGACACGGTGCTTGGTGTATGAGCTTGTTCGGTGTATGAGCTTGTTCACAATGGCAGTGTTGAGTCCCATTTACATGTTATATTTTCTGCATTACCTTTTATGTTATTTTGTTTGTAATTATTTAGTGGAATCTAAGTTGGAAAACTTCCATATTGCCCCTGTATTGGTGTTTAAGGTGTTGACAAGAACAAGGGCCCTCTAGACTGGGATGCACGGATGAAGATTGCCCTTGGAGCAACAAGAGGATTGGCCTATCTTCATGAAGATTCTAATCCTTGTGTAATACACCGTGATTTCAAGGCTAGTAATGTTTTACTAGAAGATGACTTCACCCCCAAGGTTTCAGATTTTGGGTTGGCCAGGGAAGCAACTGAAGGAAGTCGTCAGATTTCTACTTGGGTCATAGGAACTTTTGGGTAATCATACTATTTTAAAGTCATAGTTTTACAATTCTATCAGTTCACGTAGGTTCTTGATTGGACATGCTCTCTCTCTCTCTCTCTCTCTCTCTCCACATATTCTGTGACATACTTTGGATTAAGAAGTATTCATTTGTATATATACTACCATATTTCTAGTCAGCAATTCCAAATATTGATGAACTTTGAATATAATGTGTTTGCAGGTATGTTGCCCCAAAATATGCAATGACAGGGCATCTACTTGTCAAGAATGATGTCTACAGTTATGGGGTTGCTCCCTGAGCTGCTCACTAGAAGAAAACCTGTGGATATGTCCCAACCTACTGGACAGGAGAATCTGGTAACTTGGGCATGGCCACTACTGACCAGTAGAGAAGGTTTCGAGCAGTTGGTTGATCCTTCTTTTGCTGGAAGTTATGACTTCGATGACATGGCTAAGGTGGTAGCCATTGCTTCCATGTGTGTTCACCCAGAGGTGACTCACAGACCTTTTATGGGTGAAGTTGTGCAAGTTTTGAAACTAATATACAATGACACAAATGAGACTTGTGGAGATTGCTGTAGTTGAAAGGAGTCTTCTGCTCTAGAATCTGACTTTAAAGGAGACTTTGCCCCTTTTGATAGCAGTTGGTGGAATGCAGGTGGGTTCACCCCTCGATTAACTTATGGGCATACCTCTTCGTTCATCGCAATTCATTACATTGGAGTACAGTTCTGGTCCAATTGAAGAGATAGAAAATTGACTGTTTTCAGCTTCAAGTTTGTTTGGGGATGAGATGTCTTTACCGATTAGGCATAGGAACAGATCAGGTCCCTTGAGAACAGTCCAAAGGAAGGCGGCCTTGTATAGATTTACAGGAAGTAGGAGTGAGCATGGGGTCTCCTTCCAAGGCATGCTTGGAATGATGGGTATTGGGTATAAGATTTGGTTCTAGTGTTTCGAATTGTATAGTTCCAAAGAATCAGAGCTTTTATTGAGAGGATGATTGGTGTAGTTTAGGTATCTGTGATTTCTGTGGTTACCGTGTTTGGAGAGAGAGAGATTGATTGACTTCTAATTTTGGAAATATTTCATTCGTTAACAAATACAAGTTGGAGATACAAGTTGAACACTCCCTGTATCATATATGTTATAATATATTTTTGAGGTTCAATCTTCGATTGAATTTTTTGCCGTTTACCTCCCATTTGTTAGGATGGAAATTTGAATTTTCCTAGTATGCTCTGCCTTGTAGCCTACACAACTTGTCAATAGTGAAATTGCAATTGAGTTAGGAATTTTACATCTTTAGGTCCCTATCAAGAATGTAGATGTTGCTACATCTATTTCTTTGGTCAATGTTTGATAGATGCTTTAATTATCAACAATATTCATTGCTGGAAAATATAAAACTATAGTGAATGTGAATTTGAAACAGGTATTTTTCTATTCTTTTCTTCTTAAAGAACAGTTTACAGTCAGATGGTTGTATTCACATATAATATGAAAGTTAAAAATTTAAAGTGTAGTTTTCTCAGGTTCCGTATCTTAGATACCCTAATAATATCAACCATTTGCTTGTGAACAGTTGTCTCCTTTTGAGAAGTTAAAAGTTGTTTGGGAATAGGATTGTGTTCTACTTGGTATTCTGGTCTTTTTCTTTAGATTTATGGAAATCAAAGTTGCAGGTCTTAGTTTCTTACCTTTGTTCCAAAAGAAAATTGCCCTAAGATCTTTTTAGAATTCTGGCCTTAGCCTAGGAATCACCAAAATTAGAACTAAGATGGAAGATTGTAATAAAAAGATACCTTGTCTAGTCCAACACCTATCCCTTCCAATAAAAGGGAGGTAAAAATATCCTCTGAGTGGAAGATGTACTACCAAACTATAGATGGACATATTGTTAGTGTATAACAATAACGAATGATCACACAATAATATAATGCACCCTCACTTATACAATAACTCTCTACTCGATGGATGATGTTGCTTCACCAATATGCAAAAGAAAATAAATTTAATGTTAAAATTAGTCATATATTGAAGAGGTATGTTTCTTAGATAGGGTATATCTTTTAATGAAAAGGAATGTCTTCCCAAGAGACATGAAGGAGTTCATAATTAGTATTGTACGGCACCAGGCCCCTAGAGCCATTTGGGCCTTAGACCCAAGCTGAACGGTATGTCCTGCGGTCCCTAACACTTATGTCAGAGAAACTGGGCTTAAGACCCACTAGGGCCATGGGAGCAAATCTTGCAGTATTGTGTCTGGCCCAAAACCTATTAGGCCGGCCTTTGAAATAAGTACTTGTCAGTTCGTGATCGGGATGTTACCTGGCGCGTCCATCTCCTAGGCACATGAGTGCTCGGGAAGGCCCTATCCTGGATGCTCGACAAATCCTTTTCAAATTCCACCGCTGAACATCATCCCTTCCTTGAAGTTGGAACCAATTCCATTGCCACTCACAACACACTCCCAACTAAACACCCACTTAGGAATAGCAATATTGGACCTCCATTCCCATTAGCCTCGAGAATAATCACGACTTTCCCACTAATTTTGGACTATAAATATACGAGGCCAAGGAGAGGAAATGGTTGTTGAAGGTCTGAAAGGAAAGCCTCAAATCTAGGTTAAGAGCTACAAAGAGTGAGGGGAAAGCAGTCCAGTGGTTGTAGAAATGTTGCCAGGTCTCTAGGTTAGAATCACCTAGAGTAGGAAATCCAAAGCCCACATTATAAGTATATTGTGAGCCCAAGAGCGAGACTGGTCCATTAAGCTTGCTTTAGGTGCGCACAAGTATGTTAAATTATTTTCTCTCTCTGTCCGTGTTGTTGATTCCCACCCTAACGAATTGGCATCCATTTCATTAGAACCATCATATATCACCAAAGTGTGCAATAAAAAGGTAAAAATGACACAAAAAAGACTTATGAGTTATGATTCTATAAAGTATACTTCTATCCAAATGTTCCCTCTATCATCTCTAAAAAATCATTTTATATTCAAATGCATACACGCAAAGTCATGATTCCATTAGGCTTATCTCATGATGAAGCCAATGAGACGACCACTAGAATACCTTTACATAAGAGTAGTGATAATTACATAATAGTAGTGGTAATTAGATAATTATAGTGTTACACATTGTGTTTAAGGGTACACATTTGAAATCGTGTTTTTGTGTTTACAGTTATAATTGTGAAATGAAAACAAGATTTTAGTTTTAATTGTGAACACCATTTCAAGATTATAACTAAAATCGTGTTTTCAAAACATAATTACAATTTAAGTGTGTAGTGTATAACTTCTTGTTGCAGGGCTAGATGATTAGTAGCTTCTAATCAGCTTAAAAAAGAAATGTGTCATTTTAAATTTTGAATTTGATACTCATTTATATATATATATTTCTTGTTGGAATCATTTTAAATTTATAATTTGATTCTCATTTTTATATATATTTATTGTTGGGTATATATATGTGAAAATTCTAGTAAAGGATGTATACATAATGATATATTTACGTTTGAATCTATAATATCAAGACTGTTCAAGGCCGACAAAGATGGAATGATTTTGCCATTTTATTTTATATCAACAAACATGTCACAAGTTGAATAGTATGATTTTTGACAATTTTTTTATGAAATGATTTTTTTTTTCCATTTGAATAATTCATTATTAAGTTTTATTTTATTTTTATTTTTATTTTTTTATGAAACAAATGACAAGTAATTTAATAATTTTTAAGGTAATTTACTTTTTAAAAAAAAAATTACTACTCAAGTTCAAGAAAATTAAAATATTACTTTAACTAAAATCAGTTTCAAGAATTTTTAAAAAAATTAGTCTTTTGATGAGGTACAAATCACATAAGAAATATGTTAAATAAATAAAAGAAATATTCAGCCTTAAAAAAATAAAAATAAAAATAAAAATAAAAATAAAACAGAGCAACTAAACAAGCGGGAACCCTATAAATACCCTTAGATTCATAACGGCTCCTTTTCACTTTCAAAAGCTCTCTGAACTTGGGACCAAAGAAAGCTCTCTCTCTCTCTCTCTCTCTCTCTCAAACACAAACACAAACACGTTCCCATCAAGAAGAAATCGTCCACTGACTCAGACTCAGACTGAGTGGTACCAATTTCTAGACTATACTTTTTCTTTTCCGTTTTGGGTTTTCTTTATTGTTTGATTTTTTTTTTTTTTTTTTTTTTTTTTTTACTGGGGTTTGTGATTTTTTTCTGTTTTGATTCTTTTGAAAAATTCAATATTGTTACTTGAATATTAGGGTTTCATATTGGGTTTTTCATTGATTGTGGGGGAAATATTCTGTTTGGGTTTTTCTTGATTTTTTTTTAGGGTTTGAATTTTCTGGGGTTTGATATAAAAGTGTTTGTGTTTTTTCAGATTAGGAAATTCAGTTTCCTTTTCTGTTTGGGGTTTTTGATTGTTGTGGGGTTTTTGATTGTTGTGGGATTTATTGCAAGAGGGTTTGCGATTTGGGAAATTCATTCCACGTTGCAAGAGGGTGCATTATTGGAATTGTCTGGAAAGGTTTCACATGGTCATGGACAATCCTGATCAGAAGAAGAGGAAGAGGAAGAATAGTAGAGACTCTGTGGCTGAGACACTGGCGAAGTGGAAAGAAAAAAATACTGCCCAGTTTGCGTCTTGTGGGGCTCCTAAAGTTCAAGCCAAAGGGTCAAAGAAAGGGTGTTGTGTGAAAGGAAAAGGAGGACCTGAAAACTCACTGTGCCATTACCGAGGGGTTAGGCAGAGGACATGGGGTAAGTGGGTGGCGGAGATTCGTGAGCCAAATGGTGGAAAAAAACTCTGGCTAGGGACTTTTGGGACTGCCGTTGATGCTGCATCCGCGTATGACGAAGCTGCTTCAACAATGTATGGTTCCTCTGCTCGGCTTAACTTTCCAGATATCACAAGTCACACATCCTCAATGGAATCTGTGAAGGATTGCTGCTGGACTTCCTCTGAGTCTGTCCCTTATTCAATGGGAAGTCCTGTGGGATCTGAATCCACAACTGCGGCAAACCCTTCTGAGTTTTGTGCTGATGAGGATGCACTGTATTATCCTGTCACTGAAGCCGACATGCCAAGTTTGGTGGGGACAGAGGCCGAGGGTGAGTCTACTGGTGTGTCTGAGTTTTGTGCTGATGAGGGTACTCTGTATTATCCTGTCACAGAAGCTAAGGATGAGTCTACAAACTATTTTGGGGATAATGGACAGGAGAACTTGCTGGACTGTTCAGAAAATGAAAATTTTATGTTTGAAATTATGGCTCTATTAAACGATCCTGTTGGCAACACAGATTCAGTGCTGGGTTTTGGTTATGATGCTGATCAACTTGGATTGGGGAAATTTTAGTAGGCTCTTTAACAGTATGCCACTTATACCACTTATTGGAGTGAGCTTTTAAAGGTTTAGACTTCATGTAAATGTCTAGTTTTGGTCGGTATTAGTACACTTGTCAAAAAGTTTTGGTAGGGTATTTTTATTTGCTTACTGATTCTGTGTTAAGGTTTATGCTTCATGTAAATGTCCAGTTTTGGTCAGTATTACTATTAGTACTGTTAGTTATCACTTATCAAAAAGTTTTGGTAGGATATTTGTATATGCATGCTGGATTCTGTTTTGGGGTTTAGCCTTCATGTAAATGACTAGTTTTGGTCGGCAATAGAATTACTTATCAACAAATTTTGGTAGCATATTTGTATTTTTTTTTTAATTCTGGTTTTGGTGATGCTGTCAATATCTGTTATTTTGTTGTTATTATTCAAGTTTGGACTATTCTTTAAATAATCACCCTAGCACAGCTTGTTACTAGTGGCTCTTCTTCTATCTGTGTCTGAATTTCTTTCATTTTACAATGGACCACGTGGTTGGAAGTTAGAACTTAATATTTTCGAAATATGAATGATTTCATTCTATATACAGTTTATTTGAGGCAAGATATTGTACTGCAGAACCCTATCGGTTTAACCTATTGATTTAAAATGACAATGCCCATAAAGACTGCAATGTCAACATCATAGCTAATGCTATCTTAATGGTATTTGGTAGCATAAGTTTTGAAGGATTTTAAAATTTTAATGCGTATTAGGTTAGAAAAATTTAACTCCGCCTGTGTTGGTGCTTAGTGCCATATGTTTTGTTCACAGCCGGTCCCAAGCCCGGAAAAAGGAAGAGGGTTGCGGTAGGTAGCCGCGTAAAATTTAGTCACTTTATTATTAATGGATCCATGATTGTCGACTCAAAATAATTTGGTACCAAGACTTGGTTGGTGTTGTATTAGGTTAGTTGGAATTTATTATTTGAGTGCTCAAAATTTGCATATTTTCAAGGAAGCTAACAATTAGATTTTGCATTTGCTGATTAGCAAAATTATTGTTGAAACTTGAAAACATACCATTATGTAGTAGAATATGGGTTTAAGTGATAACCTGGTAGTAATGGCATCTGTAATAATATCTGATGTCTATAGTTCGAACCCCATGTCCACCCTTCCCCAAATCCTTTCCATGCAACCACACAATTTTCCTTCCCCTAAAAGCCACAACCTTTTCTCCTACTTGTTCCATTCATTCAATCCAAAGTCGTGGCGTGCATGTGGAGCTGCTGACTCCTCCTGCGTCTTTTGGAGAGATTCACGTGATCGTTGGCCCCATGTTCGACGGAAAAACCACCACCCTTCTTCGCAGAATTGAATCTGAGAGCAGCAATGGCAGGTTTGTGAACCTTCACTAGTTTTACTTACTTTCTTTATGTGTGTTATATACATGCTTGAAATTTATGTGGGTTGTGGATAAAATTTTAGCTCGTTTTGGTGGACGGTGTTTTTTTTTTTTAGCCCGTTTTATGTGGTTGGTGTTGTTTTAGTGTCAACTGTCAAACATGAGATCTTTTAGGTTCAGTGCAGAATTGGGCAGTTTAACTATTTGTATGGAAATATTCCCTTTTTAAATTTATGTATTGTAATTGATCTTGAGCTTGCATTTACGTGAGTTGTTTTTAAGATTGTTGCTTTTATGGTGGACAGTGTTGTTATTATGCCAAATATGAGATGTCTTATGTGCAGTAGTGTTGATTGGAATTATGCTGCTTTTATATGCATATTTATGTATGCTTTATGATTGAATTTTGCGGGTTGTTGATAATTTTTTTTGGGTGGGTGGGCAGGCAGTATTGTTTTTGTGCCAAAGATGAGATCTTTAGATTCAATGGTGAATTAGGTTGTATGGATATTTGACTGTCTGAATGGAATTTTTCCATTCTTACATACATTTTTATATATATGTATGTATGTATTATAATTGAATTTGAGCTTGAATTCATGCAGGTTGTTGATAAAATGCTGCATTTATTTGGTGGGTAGTATTATTTTCTGTGCCAAATGTGAGATCCTTAGGTTGAATAGTGAATTGGGTAATTTGAATATTTGGCAATTTGAATGGAATTTTCCATTACTATATACATACTTACGAATGTAATGTGATTTTTGTAAAGCTTAAGGTTTGATGGAATTGACATGTGTAATTGCATATATTATTTTTAGAATTGGGAAAGAGTAGATTTTGGCAATGTACTGGTTCAATTGATGGAATGTGATGATCACCAGTTTTCAGGTTAAGCCTTACAAGAGCTACCTCCAATTGGATAAAACATTAAAGGGTCTTTGTATTTCAAGAAGATTGAGGGAAGCTGTGGGGCTGTTGTGCACTACTGTAGTGCAAGTGGAACCAAGAACCTATGCTCTTCTATTGCAGGAATGCATATTTAGAAAAGAGTATAAGAAGGGGAGAAGAATCCATGCACTAGTGGTTGTTGTTGGATATGATCCCAGTGAGTATTTGAAGACTAAATTGTTGATAATGTATGTGAAATCAAGGGATCTAGGAACTGCTCATGTTCTATTTGATAATATGCAGGAGAATGCTTGGTTTCATGGAATGCAATGATTGCAGGGTATGTGCAAAAGGGGCTTGAAGAAGTGGGGTTAAATCTTTATTACAAGATGAGACAGACTGGTTTTATACCAGACCAGTATACCTTTGCATCAGTCTTCAGAGCTTATGCATCTTTAGCAACACTCGAGCATGGGAAACAGGCCCATGGTGTCATGATCAAGTGTCAAATTAGGGAAAATGTGGTAGTCAATTGTGCCCTTATGGACATGTACTTTAAATGCAGTAGTTTCTCTGATGGGCATCGGGTAATTGACAAGTCTTTAAATAGGAATGTTGTTATGTGGACTGCTTTAATCTCTGGCTATGGTCAGCATGGAAAAGTTGTAGAGGTTTTGGAATCTTTTCATAGGATGAAAACTGTAGGTTTCAAACCAAATTATGTTACTTTTCTTTCAGTTCTTTCTGCTTGCAGCCATGGAGGTTTGCTTGATGAGGGTTGGGCATATTTCTCATCTATGACCAAAGATTATGGAATTCAGCCAAGAGGGAAGCATTATGCAGCTATAGTTGATCTTTTAGGGCTTGCTGGCCGGTCACAAGAGGCGTGTGAGTTTGTTCTGAACTCACCTTGTAAGGAGCACTCAGTGATATGGGGTGCTTTGCTTGGGGCTTGTAGGGTTCATGGTGACATGAACTTTGTAAAGCTGGCAGCAAAGAAATTTTTTGAATTGGAACCCGAAAATCCTGGAAAATATGTGGTCTTGTCTAATGCTAATGCCACCTCTGGGTTTTGGGAAAATGCTGCAGTGGTCAGGGCTGTGATCCAGGAATCAGGGATCATAAAGGAGCCTAGTTATAGCAGAATAGAGGTTCAAAATGGGTCCCAATTCTTCTTCAAGGGTGATAAACAATCTAAGGTGCTATATGAGTTGATCAGAGAAATGACTTGTATTTTAAAGGATGCAGGTTATGTTCATCAGAGAAATGACTTGTATTTTAAGGGATGCAGGTTATGTTCCTGATCTAAGTGACAATTAACTCACGTCATGGAAAATGACTCATTTCCTGTGAATATCTCTCTGTTGCGAAGCAGGGCTATTTGAGAGAGTAAGAGCTGTATGCCTAAAACTTTGGTGCTTTCTTAAATTTTGTGGAATCTGGAGGGTCCACTTATGGGTGAGGTTTAATAGATATCAGTTACATATCAAATGTTATCTAATTAGGCATCTGGATCATTTTAGTTATTTCATTCTTCAAGAATTTAAACATATTTTTATCTGTTACCAAAGAAAATTATTTAGTTTCAGTTTATTAGTTCTGGTCATAGCAGCGATAGCGCCATTCCATCTGTCCAAGCATATTGGTTGACCTGTTCAGAGTCCAGACTCCTGCTAATGCCAAAAATTGCATTTCAAATAATGCATATTGATGCTTGCATATGTATCTATGTTCAGTCTATTCATGTTTTTTGATGATGAGTAAAAGTCAAAATTTATTGAATTCACAGGCAATCTAGATCAATGACAAGTGTATGAAAATTTACTTGTATGATATGATATATGAGAAGACAACCCAAAATTTCAGGATTAAGGCTTGGATGTTGTTGTTTATGATATGATTGTTGACAGATTCTATGTATGGTATGTGTGGAAAGCTATATATGGTATAATCTTGGGCGTGAAGGTGAAGGTGAAGGAAATATTCAGAGAAGGAAACTGAGTAATTAGGGATTATTTGATTTCCTATTTCTGCTATTGTATTCCTATTATAAGTTTAGGGTTTCTCTATTTAATCTGAGTTGTACATAGTGGAATAAGCAAGTAATAATACAATAATTTTATTCCACTCTTCTCTAGTTACTAGTTTCTTTTGTTTCTTCATGGTATCAGAGCATCTCTGGTCCTAAGGGAAGTATTTCTCTGGTCCTAAGGGCAGCAGATTCCAGCAGGGCACTGTCCATGAAAAACAGTGGTGTCATCCATCTGGTTTGTTTTCTGTTTCCTGCCCAGCTTTACCACATTTTTTTTTTTTGTTTAAGCCCGGTTGTGGAGCTATTTTATTTGGATGGCTGATTCGGAAAAGTCAGAAGTTAGTAGGACTTCCGAAACTCACACTAGAGGGGTAGAGAGTTAGGTGACCTCCCTGAGTGAGAATCCAACTCTCCAAATTACAACTCAAAAGTTGGATGGGCTAAACTACCTAACATGGTCCCAATCTACATTAATGTTTATTCGGAGTAAAGGGAAAATGGGCTATTTGAATGGGAAAATCACAGAGCCCTTGGAGACTGATCCCACATATGACAGATGGGAGGCAGAGAACTCTACAGTCATGTCTTGGTTGGTGCATTCTATGAAACTAGAGATTAGTCAAGGATATTTATTTCTTCGTACTGCAAAGGAGATTTGGGATGCAGCAGCTCAAACCTACTCCAAAATGGGAAATAAAGCACAAGTTTATGATTTGAAGTGTCATATTCAAGTGACTTCGCAGGGTGATTGGTTTGTGGCAACTTACTACCATAACCTTCATGGTTTGTGGCAAGAATTAGATCATTATCAAACTTTTAAAGCTAAATGTACACAAGATGCGATAGACTTTCAAAAATTTGTTGAAGATGAACGTATTTATGAATTCTTGGGAGGACTACGAGCTGAATATGATCAAGTTCGAGTCCAAATCTTGGGAAAGGATCCTCTTCCCTCACTCAAAGAGGTGTTCTCATATGTTCAGAATGAAGAAAGTCGTCGGGGTGTCATGTTTTATTCATCTACTCCAGAACAATCTGCACTGGCCACTACTTTTCAACGTGCTGCCAAAGGAGATTCTAAGAATCGGGACAAAGGTCATTGGAATGAGAATGCTCTAGATGACAAGGACAAATTATTTTGTGATCATTGTAATAGGCCACGCCATACTCGAGAGACATGTTGGAGGCTCCATGGCCGTCCTACAAGAGGGCGAGGGGGCCGTTCTGGTGGATTCTCTCATCCACATGCAAATCACACTACTTCCACAGAGGACATACCTCCAGCACCTACTCCAGCTCCTAATCATGAAAGGGCACTTAACACCGAGGAGTTAGCACAACTGCGTCAGTTTATGGCTCGATTGGAAACACCTATTGATACATCCTCATCCTTTGCCCATTCAAGTAATTTAGCTACAACCCTTAATGCATCGTCAACGGAGTATGATGATCCTTGGGTAATTGACTCGGGAACTACGGATCATATGACTGGTAAATCCTCATCTTTTTCCTCCTATAACCTCTGTTCCAACAAGGACAAAATTAAAGTAGCCAATGGTTCTTTATCACCTATCTGTGGTAAAGGTTCAATTGTTGTGACTCCATCCATGCCTTTATCCTCTGTGCTTTATGTTCCTAACCTGGCAGCAAATTTATTATCTATTGCTCATATAACCCTTGAGTTAAATTGCCGAGCCATTTTTTACTCATCATATTGTTGTTTTCAGGACCTAACCACGGGGCGGATGATTGGCAGTGGTAGCCTTAAGGATGGTCTCTACTATCTGGACAAATAGCCCAAAGCACAAGGATGGCTCAAAAAGGCTTATCATACAGTGCAATCAGATGACTCAGCAACTCAGATTTGGTTATGGCATCAAAGACTAGGACATCCCTCTTTTACATTGTTACAAAAATTGTTTCCTTCTTTATTTCAGCATAATAATGTTTCCATATTTCAATGTGAGACATGTGAACTAGCTAAACACCATCGAGTGTCTTTTCCTATTAGTAGTAATAAAAGTTCTGCACCTTTTTCGCTTATTCATATTGATGTTTAGGGGCCCTCTAGGGTTGTTTCTTTAAATGGGTGTCGTTGGTTTATTTCCTTTATTGATGATTTTTCACGAACTACATGGGTATATTTGTTAAAGGACAAAAGTGATGTGTTTACTGTCTTTCAACTGTTTCACAAAATAGTTCAAACACAATTCAACACCTCAATAAAAACAATTCGATCAGACAATGGGGGGGGAATATATGTCTGGTACTCTTCAAAAATATCTTCATACACATGGTATTATTCATCAAACCACTTGTGCCTATACCCCTCAACAAAATGGGGTTGCTGAAAGAAAAAATCGACATCTCCTAGAAGTCACACAGGCTCTTCTCCTTACTGCCAGTGTTCCAAAGTCCTACTGGGGAGATGCCTTGCTCATTGCAACTTATCTCATCAATAGAACGCCATCTCGCGTCCTAGACTTCAAGAGACCACTTGAGGTACTTTTTTCATCTGTACTATCCTCTAATTTTATCATCCCTCCTTGTGTCTTTGGGTGTATCTACTTTGTCCATCTTCATGGTCAATCTAGGAGTAAATTAGACCCTCGTGCCCTCAAATGTGTCTTTATAGGTTACTCTCCTACTCAAAAGGGATATAAATGTTATCACCCCCCTTCTCGAAAACACTTTGTGTCAATGGATGTAACCTTTTTTGAGACACAATTTTACTTCTCACCTCAAACTCCTCCTCAGGGGGAGCATAATGGTGATGAGGAGTTTTCTGTGTCATTACCTATTCTTAGTACCTCCACTAATGTTGACTTGAAAACTGATTTCATTGATGTTGAAGTGCAAGAGGCTAATAATGAGCTGTCATCCACTGATGATAAGCTGGATGAGACACCTGTGAAAAAACTAAGGGTCTATTCAAGGCGCTAGAAAAGTAAGACTACTCCTAAAGCTCCTAAGCAATCATCTGAACCCAACTCAGGTAATTCTGCTCCTGTTCTCTCTATACCTACCATAAATGATATTGATCTTCCTATTGCACAACGCAAAGGAGTTAGATCATGCACTCATCATCCCATATCAAATTTTCTTTCATATCAACATATCTCACCTGCATTTCGTTCTTTCCTATCCAAGTTATCTTCTGTGTCTATCCCTCAAACGTTCCAGGAAGCATTAGGAGATCCAAAATGGAAAGAAGTGATGCAAGAAGAGATGAGAGCTCTTAAGAAAAATGACACATGGGATTTTGTTGACTTACCGAATGGAAAAAGGGCAGTTGGATGCAAGTGGGTGTTTACAATTAAGCATAAAGCAGATGGGTCAGTGGAAAGATACAAAGCTAGATTGGTTGCAAAAGGTTTCACACAAACCTATGGGATTGATTATAAGGAGACATTCGCACCAGTAGCAAAGATGAACTCTATATGAGTTCTTATCTCATTGGCAGCAAATCAAGATTGGCCTCTACACCAATTGGATGTAAAGAATGATTTCCTCCATGGAGATCTTGAAGAAGAAGTATACATGGAACTCCCTCCTGGCCTTAAGCTACCAGCTTCTAATGGTAAAGTGTGCAAACTAAAGAAAGCCTTGTATGGACTGAGACAATCTCCTAGAGCATGGTTTGAAAGGTTTTCCCGAGCTATGCAGAAATTTGGCTACAATCAAAGTCAGGCTGATCATACATTATTTATTAAGCATTCACTACAAAGAAAAGTAACAGCTCTTATTGTCTATGTGGATGATATGGTGCTAACTGGAAATGATGAGGAAGAGATACAAAGACTAAAGCAATCCTTGGCACAAGAATTTGAAATAAAGGACTTGGGAAATCTGAAGTATTTTCTTGGCATTGAAGTGGCAAGATCAAGGCAAGGAATATTTCTTTCTCAACGGAAATACATACTCGATCTTCTCAAAGAAACAGGAATGTTAGGGTGCAAAGCTATTGATAATCCAATAGAGCAGAATGTCAAGTTGGGAGAAAATCTCAACAGCCCCCTAGTAGAAAAAGGGAGATACCAGCAACTAGTTGGCAGACTAATCTACTTCTCACACACTAGACCAGATATCGCTCATGCAGTAAGTGTGGTAAGTCAGTTTACGCATTCGCCACGAGAGACACATATGAAAGCTATTCGAAGAATTCTCCGTTACTTGAAATCTTCACCGGGTAAAGGAGTACTATTTGCTCGACATGATCACTTGAAGATAGAAGCTTATACAGATGCTGATTGGGCAGGGTCAATCATAGACCGACGCTCCACCTCTGGATATTGTCTATTTGTTGGAGGTAACTTGGTTACTTGGCGGAGTAAGAAACAATCAGTGGTTGCAAGATCCAGTGCAGAGGCCGAGTTTAGAGCAATGGCCCATGGGATATGTGAGATATTATGGATGAAGATATTATTGAGGGAGCTTGGATATGACAGTAAGGATCCCATCAAGCTGTTTTGTGACAATAAAGTAGCAATTAATATTGCTCATAATCGAGTTCTACATGATCGGACAAAACATATGGAAATTGATAGAAACTTTATCAAGGAGAAACTGCGTAAAGGCATCATTTGTACTCCATATGTAAGAACTGGAGATCAACTCACAGACATCTTGACAAAGGGGGCAGCAACTAATCACTTCCATAGAATCCTGGACAAGCTGGGCATGAGAGATATCTACGCCTCAGCTTGAAGGGGAGTGTTGACAGATTCTATGTATGGTATGTGTGGAAAACTATATATGGTATAATCTTGGGCGTGAAGGTGAAGGAAATATTCAGAGAAGGAAACTGAGTAATTAGGGATTATTTGATTTCCTATTTCTGCTATTGTATTCCTATTATAAGTTTAGGGTTTCTCTATTTAATCAGAGTTGTACATAGTGGAATAAGCAAGTAATAATACAATAATTTTATTCCGCTCTTCTCTAGTTACTAGTTTCTTTTGTTTCTTCAATGATATATAATCGATGATATATATGTAAAATCCTGCATGATACTATATGATATATGAGAACCCAACCCCAAAAGTTTTGGGATTAAGGCTTGGTTGTTGTTGTTTAGTGTGATCTATGAGAAATGCAGCTGTTTATTCCTAGCATTTCTCGCTCCTCCGCTTTCCTTAAGTTCCCAAAATAGATATAAATTATATAAAAAGAACCTCAAAATTGAAACAGAAGCTTATCAAATTATGTGTCATTTATGCAAGATATGTAATCACTTCTCCCCATTGCTTTCTCAACCTTTCCTCCTTAGTTCTCATCCTTCTAGAAATCCTCTTTGTCCATATGCACATCCAAAGTCATTTTTTGCAAGATCCTTATCACTCTAAACCCATTATTTTTCTCAAGCTATTTTGGATGTCATATTACTTGTAATTTTCAATTTCATTTCTTTCCATTTATTAGAAGTAATTGATATCAAATTTCATTTAATTGGCATAATAACCTTCTCTTGAGCCTAGTAAAGTCTGTAAAACATATTATGTCTGACAAAGTTTCTTATTTGCCTCTAAATCTTGGTCTATTCTAACATGCTGCAACATTTAAGCTGGAAATATTGTGTCAGGACCCGAACCCTAAACCTAAGATCCCTTTCCTCTCCCATTATTTTCTTGAAGACCCAAGGACCCTATATAGATATTGGAATTCTAGTTTTTTGAGTATTAGAAAGAGATCAGTGTTCTCTTTGGATTTCTTCCATTTGTTATCTAAAGCTTTTGATTTTAATCAATTTAACTATGGGAGCTTGTAACTTCTTGTCACCACAGTTGATATTGTTCATTCTAGAGATACTTCAACTATGTGAAGCATCTTGCTGCACGGGTATTTGAACTACAAAAACACCAAAACTTCTGTTTGAAAAAAATTTCCATGCTTTATGCAAATACAGGGCAACAAATATTAAAATACTTGATTTACTGAACAATGTTTAAATGTTTTTGGAATTATTCTTATGATGCTTTGTTTCTTTTTTACATCTCTGTTATGCAGAAGTGTGGCAATAGTAAAATCAAATAAGGATACAAGATATGGATTGGATTCAATAGTGACACATGATGGGGCAAAATTGCCATGCTTGGCCTTACCTGATTTGTCATCATTCAGACAAAAGTTTGGTCTTGAGGCATATGATCAGGTATTTCAATGACACAATTTGTGATACATGTATTACGAACAGTATTCTTTCTTTTGTAAAAATGCAGAACTATTTTCTTTTGTGTGCGTGTGTTCTCTCTCTCTCTCTCTCTCTCTCTATGTGCGTGTGCGTTTGTGTGTGTATTGTTTGAAATAAAGCTATTGTTTTTTGGTAAACGTGCAGTCTCAGTAACGAGTAAGTGGTTTGTGCGTCTGAGAAATCTCAATTTGAAATGAGCATAGTTTTCTGGCTTTTTTTGGAGAGATTATTGCCTTTAACTCTCATCAGTTTTTTATGTACACTAGGAGTGATACTTAGTTTTGACCTGTATATGGTGACAGTTAGATGTGATTGGTATTGATGAAGGTCAATTCTTTGAGGATCTTTATGATTTCAGTCGTGAAGCTGCTGATCATGATGGCAAAAGAGTAATAGTTGCTGGATTAGATGGTAATTATTTAAGGTATTTAAATAGGCCACCAATTATATTTAGCTATTTAAATAGGAACTGCTCACGTTCTATTTGATAATTTGCAGGAGAAAAGCTTGGTTTCATGGAATGCAATGATTGCAGGGTATGTGCAAAAGGGGCTTGAAGAAGTGGGGTTAAATCTTTATTACAAGATGAGACAGACTGGTTTTATTCCAGACCAGTATACCTTTGCATCAGTCTTCAGAGCTTGTGCCACTTTAGCAACACTTGAGCATGGGAAACCGGCCCATGGTGTCTTGATCAAGTGTCAAATTAGGGAAAATGTGGTAGTCAATAGTGCCCTTATGGACATGTACTTTAAATGCAGTAGTTTATCTGATGGGCATTGGGTATTTGACAAGTCTTTAAATAGGAATGTTGTTATGCGGACTGCTTTAATCTCTGGCTATGGTCAGCATGGAAAAGTTGTAGAGGTTTTGGAATCTTTTCATAGGATGAAACCTGAAGGTTTCAAACCAAATTATGTTACTTTCCTTTCAGTTCTTTCTGCTTGCAGTCATGGAGGTTTGCTTGATGAGGGTTGGGCATATTTCTCATCTATGACCAAAGATTATGGAATTCAGCCAAGAGGGCAACATCATGCAGCTATAGTTGATCTTTTAGGGCGTGCTGGCCAGTTACAAGAAGCGTATGAACTTGCTAATGCTTGTAAGGAGCACTCAGTGATATGAGGTGCTTTGCTTGGGGCTTGAAGGGTTCATGGAGATATAAATTGTAAATTTTAGGGAATAAAATCAAAATTTTCCTAAATTTTAATGATATAAATTGAAATTCAATCTTTTATAATATATTGAAACTTAAGAAAAACAATTGTTAGTCTGTTACTTGCTAAAGAATTATTTAGGGTGAAATGCCCCAAAAGAATTATTTAATGAGGAATGATAAATTCTTTTATAACAGTACAGCAATCATCTTGATTCTCGAAAATAAATTGATAAAATAAAAATTACGGAATCATCTGGTGGAGAAGGTTTCAAGAAGCACCTAACAGTCCAACCCACTATTTAAATTTGAACATATTTTCTAGGATAGTAGTACCCTCAATTTTAAGTTAAGACCTTATATGTGTTCAGAAATTTAGTCTGGCACTAATAGTTAGCCGCCCTTACCTAACGGTCCAACCCACCATTTTTTTATTATAATTTTGATGAATAAACAAATACTTATTCTAATTGACCAACCATAAGCTTGTAGATAAAGCCAGGGAATCAATTTGACTAGTTATATATGAACTCACTCGGGCAGGAAGAAAGAAAATCTGAGTAAGAATGGAAGAAGTAAAGCTAATAGGATTTTGGCCTAGTCCTTATGTTTACAGAGTTATATGGGCTCTGAAACTCAAGGGTATCAAATATGAATATTTAGAAGAGGATATATTTAACAAGACTGAATTGCTTTTGAAGTACAACCCAGTGCATAAGAAGGTTCCTGTGCTTCTTCATGGTGGGAAACCCATCCCCGAATCTACTGTCATTCTCGAATACCTTGAAGAGAAGTGGCCACAGAACCCCTTGCTTCCAGATGATCCTCATGAGAGAGCTGTGGCTCGGTTCTGGACTAAGTTTGGAGAGGACAAGGTAATTCTACTACTAATAATTCAGATTAGCTTGCATAAAATCACAACTATAACTTCTTTTCTTCTTTATTATTTTTGGGCTACAAACAATAAGTCTATGATATAAATTTTTGCAATTATTGACATGTTTTGTAGTGACTAATGCATAATAAAAGTGATGTCAAATGATAAATTAAAATGAAAGTGATGTTCCAATCACAATATGTCATACCAGCAACTTGTGAAAAAAGTTATTAAAAATATCGTGTTCTTAGCATTCCTCCACTACAAATCTTACTTTCTTTTATACATTTGTATGTTTCAAAAGTATTTCTTTCAAATGTCATTTGACTAAACATGCAAAAAAGGAGAAAATCATAAAAGGTGATTGTCTTTGCGCACACAAAAAAAGTCTGAACAACAAAGAAATTTTTTTCCAAACCCAGATAAGATGGAGTGTTACCTCTTTTAACTTGATGCTTTTGAATTAGATTAAAATCTTTTTAAGCTTCTATGTAACTTGTGGAGAAGAACAAGTGAAAGCCACAAAAGAAGTGCAAGAACTTCTGAGAATCCTAGAAGAGCATGGTCTTGGAGAGAAGAAGTATTTTGGTGGCAATAAAATAGGATTGGTCGACATAGCTTTTGGGTGGATAGCTTGCTTTCTGGAATTTCTGGAACAAGCAGCTGGGGTCAAAGTGTTGGAAGACAGTAGCTTCCCTCGTTTACAGGCATGGATCAAAAACTTCAACGAAATTCCGGTGGTTAAAGAGAGCCTTCCTGATCGCAATGCACTGTCAACATATTTCCAGGGAACAAGAGAATTCTTGCTCTCCTCAGCAGCATCATAAACATCAAACATTACTATCATCAGCTTGGTTTGTAATTCAATAGCTTGTGTTCTCTCATTCCCTGAATCTAATTCTCAAGTTTTGTTATTCTACAAATAAGTTTGCATGGCTGAGTGCAAAAGACAGGGCACTGTGACTGGCATTTTACTAGATGTACAGTTCTGCTGTACATGTAGAGGCTTGCTATTATGTAGTTTTTTTTCTTATTCTCACTAAAAAATGGCGAGTGATGACTACGAGACCAATTTCTAGATAAAATATGAGAGCCAAATAAATTGATTTTTCCTTCTTTTTTTTTGTTGTGAAACAAAAATTGTGGGGACAACAATTGTGGGGTGTTTTCAATTTTAATTTGCAGTTCATAAATTTCACCCCTTTTTCCTAAATAATCTAGTAACTAAAAACATAAATCTCATAATTTGTCATTTCCAATACAGGTTCCAAGTTTCCTAGCACATTGAAGTAGCAGAAATGATCTCAGGTTGCCATTGAAAATTTATCCATCTTTAGTAACATAGTTCAGAGTAATCAGTTCCTAAAAATCACATGATTTTTTTTTTCAGACCATTCTCTTTATACCCTTAAAATTATTCATCCATCTTTAGATATATGGATATCAGTGAATCCATAAGAAGCTCAGCAATTTCATGACCCTAAGTTATTTCTCACTTCCGAAATCTCAGCACAGTTATTTCCTCATTAAACTATTTGGTACTTCTTCCAAAACATGGAATGTAACTTAGAAACCAAAAATAAGAAATTAAATTACAAAGCAACCGAAATAAGAAAAAAAAGAGTGAGTGGGGGGGGTGGAGGGGTAATAATAAAGTTACATCCAAATAAATGTACAGTTCCAACCACACCCACAGGTACCCTCAGCATTTAGATGCGCATACCCTTCAGCAACTTCCAGAACTTAAGGATTTTATACGAATTTACTAGCTAAGAAGGTTCACTGTAAATCTAATGCATGATATTTGCAGAGACAGAAATGTGATATGTTTTCTTGTAAAATCCCAGGTTGGCATGAAGAACAGATTCTTTGAATGACTACATGTCCGAGGAACTAGCTCTCTGTATTCTTAGTATTAGCTTCTAATAGCAAAGGTTCGAGTTCACCTTTTCGGTACAGCTTCACTGTGTCTGCATTATAACAAGCAACAAACGTATAAAAGACAAAATATAAGAAAGAAGGAGAAGAAGAAGAAGAAGAAGAAGAAAGAGGAGATGACATTCTTCATACTTGTCTTTTATGTAAGAAATATACATGTAAACCTCACGCCACCCAAACACCCCCCACCCCATCTCTCTCCCAAAAAAAAAAAGAAAACAACCCCTGAGAGAATTCTTTTAACCAGTGTAATCCATATCTATGGCAGTCATTAGAATGACAAACATAGATTATTGTTGGTGCCAAAATGTAATGCCAGAAATATTAGAAATGTGGTCAACATGAAATAGATTGATGCATAAGCAGTTGCAGGCCAAGAATTTGGGAATCACTAGGAAGTAAATAAATGAAAATTTTAATATCCATGAATTTATCGAAGATATAAGAAGAATTTCAGGAACAATATAGAAAAAGCTAAGGGGAGAAAAGGTGAATGTTATAATATTAACTGTCATAGATATGTTTACCTCTATGTTTATTGTATAAAAGACAAGCATGAAGAATGTATTTTCCTTCTTCCTTTTCCTTTTAATAACCATACACTGTTACCTAAACCAATGGGTAAAAAACAAGGTTTTGAACCCCTTACTTCCCCCCCTACAAAGGAGGAGAGACAACACTCAACTACATAAACCAATGGGTAAAAGATGATGGAAGAAAACCTGTACCTGTACACCCGCCAATATGATTGCCCCCTGGTCATGGATAACAATAAGAATAAGTATCTATTTTCAATAATATCAATATCCAAATATATCCATTATAGAAAATACAGCATAAGAAAAACTAATCTTTGCTTCAAAACCAACATTAAATCATATCTTTTCTAAATGGCTCTGATAATTTTCCCATCATCAAATGAATAGTTACTATTTTGAAAAGAAACGTACATAAACAACATCAGGTCTTACGTTGTCAACTGATGCTTTCACATTGTTAAAATATTTTTTCTGGCATCATTTTTAAGTTGGAAATTGTCATGATTGATGTCGTATCTTCAATGATACTGTTACTAGACAAGGGATCAAAAACAATGGGGTAATCATCATTGCATTCTTTATTTATGAACAAAGGACATCAGAAGAAAGTCATAGCTCATCTTGCATTGACTTGTAAGATCACAACAATGGACATAATTTGAAGGAAAAACTGAGATAAATATCTTGCAATGGATAATTTGCCAAATATTCTGAACGAAAAAGCATCATCTAAAAACAAAAAATGTAATATTCAATAATTATAATACTTAATAGTTAAGACAGAACAATATCCATGGCCTTACATTCATGGTCAACAGATTTTTTTTATGATCTTCTAAATCAGATGACCCCATATATCGTAAAATAGATTAAGATTCATTTTCATTTTTATTTTTATTTTTTGAAATATTAAATTCATTATGCACTCAAATGTTGAACCATTTTACTAGGGATAAATAAACTTCAATTCCCAGTTTCTTTTAGAATTTGGCAAGTTATAGAAGCCTGAACCCCTCATACATTAGCTGTCCAACTGTGAACTGATTCAACTTATTCCTAGTAAACCAAATTGCAACTACGTTTGAGTTTGCTTCCAACAAACCCTAAAAAGAGTCATTAACACAGCCAAATATTCAATGGTACTAGCTACTAAGGCTGTCCTCTGTTGGTTGTTATTTGGAGAGCACATATCTTTTCTATGTTTTAAATTTCAGAGACAATCAGGTGAGACTATTTGAGTGTCCACGTAGTATATACACTTCCAGATCCTGCTTTGACTGGACAGCAGTCTAAAATATTGCCGTCCAGTGTGTTTCACTCTAGCAGCATCCCCCTTTTTTATGGCATGGAAACTCATCAAGGTAGGGCCCTTTGACACAACCCTGAGGAGTAAACCACGGATACATGACCCTACCTGCCAGAACCGTTCTCCTAGTGGGGACTCAAACCCAAGATGTCTGGGTTTACAGCTCATCCCAAGAGTCCAACCACTAGGCTGCATCCTGACAGGTTCTGGAAGCATCCCCTTTACCAAATGGATCCAACAAATCAGTACAAATAAAGCTAAATTTTCAAGGTCCAAATTTCAATTTGAGTTAAACTTACTGGACATAAGATTTGGAACAATTATCTAAAATGAATACATGCATTAAGAAAAATTTTAAAAACACAAAATCATGACTACTAAATCCCAGTTATGAAGTTGGGACAGAATGTGCGCCCTAAAGTCTTCAGAGATATACAACAGTTCAATCAAGCTATGCTTGCAAAACAAAGGTGGAGACTCACACAGGTCAAACAAAGCTAATTTCATAAGGCCTTTAGAGCAAGGTACTTCCATAACTAATCGTTAGAGCGAAAATAGGAAATGCATCAAGGAGTATCTGGGGTGTGAAAGCGATCTTATCTCAGGTAAGGTGGAGGATTGATGACAGGGAGAAAGTGAATATTTGGAGTGACCATTGGCAGCCAAAGCCTTCCACGTTCATGGAATCTTCAACTCAAAACATGTTGTCACCAGATGTGAGGTAAGCAATCTCTTTGACCACACCAAGTGGTGGGGGATAGAATTTTCTCTGTTAAGTATTCCAACCAAAGTCAGGTGATCCAAAGAATTCCTCTAAGTGGACAAAGATCTGAGGATAGGATGATGTGGCCCTACACAAAAGATGGCATCATTTTTACAGTTAAGAGTGCATATGCTTTAGTAAATAAGTAAACTGGTTTGGGGAAACTTCAAACTGAGTGAAGAACAGGATGTGGAAGCAGGATTGGAATATGAATGTGCCAAACAAAATCAAATTTTGCATGGTGCACCTACAAAGCTGAACCTTGCCCACAGAAAGTGCCCCCTAATGGGCTCTGTGTGACATGCTGTATGAGTATGACTGAAGAATCAGTTCTAGAAGCGATTTGGCGCTCCAGCTGCAGATGTCAGTGTCCCAGACAGATTTCTAGTTCTTAGTGCTCAATGTTTTGAACAGGAGTAACCAAAAAGTTCTTGAGTTATTTTTCGAAATAGCCTGTAGAGTTTGGCATCAGAAGAACACTCGATGGCATGGAAAACCATCAATACTACCACAAAAAACTGAAACTGAAGCTTAGGAATATTAATTTATGAGAAATACAAGCAAATCAGTGCATGGCAAAGACAGACACAATACCATAACCGCATGCAGAAGCAGTCGCAACCTCCCAAACATGACTTCTAAAAGATTAATTTTGATGGTGCAATATTCAAAACATTGGAAGCAGCTGGGCAGGAGTAATTATAACAAACAACAACGCACAGGTCATTGCAGCTTTGAGCTCAAGGGAACCCAAAGTCACAGATGCATTAGAAAGTAATCAAGATGATTGTGCTACTGAGAGCCATAAACTTGCGTCTGAACTAAAGATCTGGAATGCTGTCTTTGAAGGAGTTTTGACTGGGGTGATAAACAGAATTAACCAGAAAGCACTAAAGAGGTCCAAAGTTGGGCGTAATGCAGATGAAATGGAGAACCTGGTTCAAGGCTTACAATAGTTTCGGGTGGTACATGCTAGTAGATACTGTAATGGCCTAATTGGACAGCAGACGCATTGGCTAAGCATGCCTCAAGTTAAAAACTGTCGTAGTGTGGAAGGAGGAAGCCCAGCATTTCCGCAGCACATTTTTCTCATTGAAATAAAACTGATTACTATCTTTCATCAAGACAAAAAATCCAAGCGAGTGGCCTTCTTCCTGTGGACAGCTGCTCACAATTGGATTCTCACGTTGGATAATCTCAAGCTTAGGGGTCGCATTTTGACAAATTGGTGTTGTATGTGTTGTTGTGATGGGGAGTCGGTTGACCATCTCCTCCTTCACTGTCCTGTTACTCATACCTTATGGACCTTCATGCTTCAGGCTTATGGTATTCATTGGGTTATGCCAAGATCGGTGGCGGGATTGTTGTCTTGTTGGCATCAGTGGCTTGGGAAGCACAACTCAAATATTTGGAATTTGATTCCAGGGTGCATAATGTGGACTGTTTGGTTGGAACGGAATCGTCACTCCTTTGAGAACAAGGAGAAGACGTTGGATGAGTTGAAGGTTTTAAGCCATCGTAGTCTTTTTGAGTGGTCTCGTTGTTGGGGTTTTACTGAGTCTTTGTCTCTTCCAGAGTTTTTGTCTTCCCTTAGTTTTTCTATTTGATTCCCTCTTCTTTGTTTGGCTGTTTGTTTCTTCTGTTTCTTATTGTTCATCATCATGAACATCTTGTATTTTTCATCTTTTATTTATTAATAATAGTTCTTATATTACCTATCAAAAAAAAAAAAAAAAATCCAATTATGAGAATGGTATATTCTCAGGATATGCTTGACAAGTTTTATAAAGCTGCATGTCTTGCAGTCACAGGAAGAAGTCACAACAGCAATAGGACATGAATCCTTAAGTTAAACTTGCACAATTCAAGAATTTACACCAGTGACATAGGTTATTATATTGGAAATTATGCTTTTACCATTTTTCAAATTCCATATGGGAAACACCCCTACATTTGTGCATATTAAAACAGTCAATGCAAACGTATACTTTTATCCATTTCAAAAATAAATTGAAGCAGTAATCACCATGTTGTTCAGGAGAAGAAAAACCAAAAGAAAAAGAAAAAAGAAAAAGTATATTCTAGAAGTAGTAGAATTAAATGTTAAGCATTACAAAAGTACAACTAACCAATAAAGACATTCGGTACAGTATGTTGGCCAGTAAGCCTCTCTAGAACCTTCTGCACTTGTGGCCCTTGGGGACCTGAAAGAGGGGAAAAATGAATAGGTAAGAGTATAATTGAACTGAAAGATAAGCACTACAAAAAAGAAATGGATAACCAAAGGTCCATTTTCATAGTAACTGTCAATTAGGTGGCAAAGAACTAACTAACTATATATATATATCAAACTTTTAGATATTTCTATTCAAGGAATGACTTCGAAAATTTTAAACATGGCAGTCACTAATATTCTCCAACAGCAATATTTGATATATCCCATGAGAAACAACATAATTAAGAAATAGGATCTCCATAGAAAGTTAATGATATAATTAATTGATCAGTTGGTGGTTACAAATTGAAAACCAGGTTCCTGGCATCAATAACAGCAGAAATTACCAGCATAGTATACAGGGCACTGAGTCACTGACCAAATCAATAGGCATTTAAACCCAAAAAAAGTAAGAAAGAAGAAAATCCTGATGATATTGAATATGGCATCAGTCCTTATGTATAACATCATTTTTGGTAATTCAATATTGGGAGGGGGAATTTGAATCCTGGATGTCTCCATAGAAAGTTACCGATAGAATTAATTGATCAGTTGGTTATTCCAAGTTGAAACCAGGTTCCTGGCATCAACAACAGCAGAAATTGCCAACATGGTACACAGGGCACTGAATCACTGACCAAATCAATAGGCATTTAAAACCAATTATCACCCAAAAAAAGTAAGAAAGAAGAAAATCCCGATGATGTTGAATATGGCTTCAGTCCATAACATCATTTTTGATAATTCAATATTGGGAGAGGGGGAATTTGAACCCTGGAAATCTCCTTTGGAAACACTAGGAGGTGCTAACCAATTAAGCTACAAGGCACTGTCCTTATGTATAACATCATATGATTAAAACAACTCAGCCAATCTTCCAGACACACACAATGACTTTTTTTTCTCCCTATTTAGGTACACACACACACGCACACATATAAAAAATTTTATTTTAAAAAATGAAAGGGAAAGGAGGGAGAGGGTTAAAACACACAGAGGAACAAACAGAAAAAGTAACTTTCCTTCATTGGGAAAGCACACTCCTCGTTTAAATTTTGGAAAGAAGAAGGCAAAGGAAAGAATTTTTTTTTACCTTGTCTATTATTTCTCCCTCATCCTCTCAAAAATCCAAACGAAGGGTTAAACATTTCAGTTTTAGATGAGAATAAGGCTTTTCGGTGTTCCAAAGATAAAAATGAATGGTAAGAAACTGGTTCTGTGATTTCTTCTTATTGAATAATCTTATTGTACTCCTTCAAGAAAAATTCAGGCATCAGCTAACCAAAGTCATTGAACTCTTGATAGTTGAAACTTCTATGCTATGCGGAACTTCCAGTATTATAGAGAAATTTAAGACTCTGGCTTCTAAAATGCCTCAAAACATTAATGCCTAGACATGTCTTAACATATTATATCTGAAGAACAAGCAGGATCTTACAAGTCATAAATTCAAAATGCCTCAAATATCTTGCACTTAGACACACCTTAACATGTTATAATAGACCATTTTATGGGCTAATAAAAAGTTACAATATAACTCCACTGATGTATTCAAAATCAGTCTTATAAGATAATCTGCATAAAAGTTGTCCAACTGTCATATATTCAAGTTCTTGGATTGCAGGCTCATTGGGGGATCAAAATAGATGGGAGGAGAGCCTAAGTTTATTGAAGATTGGTATTGTCCTGTCCAATGTGTACAATATACATGAAAAGGAATAATCTAGCATTTGAAGGAATATGGAAGTCAATGAGAGTGATCAAAATGATCATTCTTAGAACTTTATTCTCTTAGGGGTCTCTTCATCCGTCCTTTAAGTCATGCTTTCTAATCTTTTAGGTTAAATTTATTAGATTTTACATCCCAATTTTCAGACCCACTTTGTAACTCCTTCCCCCCTACGCTTCGCTTCTTTTATCCACTTCTGTGTGCACTGTCTGTATTCTTCCTGTTTACCACATTGCATCCTTTTCCTCTGGTGCTTTTAATGCTATGATTGTAATTATATCAGAAAAAATTGAAACAAATCAAGTTGGTTTTCCATGTTGATTTAAATCAACACACTACATGAATCTGCATAAGCACATCCACCTTTACACCCCAAGAAGCAAAGTTATATCATCTGAGAGTTGAGATATCAAGCACCGCGACTGTCAATCCTAAGCCAAGAGAGAGGGCTAGGACTCTCGCATGAGACAGAAGCAATTGCCCAGACTAAGATTATGTTATGGCACAATCACTACTCACATTAGCAATTCTTGTCAAATGATGTCCATATACTTCAATAATTAATGTAGTTTGGATGCTCTCCCATTAAGGCTTTCAACTAATAAGCAATTTGATTTTTTTATAACTATTTGTGCTAGCACACATTGATTGACTAGATAGAATCCGACAAAGTAGTAAAGCAAAGGTGGTTAGAGATCCCTGTTTTTTTTTTTTTTTTTTTTTTTTTTTTTTTTTTTGATAATTAAGAAAAATTTTATTAAACAAGGCTACTTCATGCAAGGAGAATGAAGTAGCAAAAGAAAACATATATACAAAAAATAAAATAAATAAATAAATAAACACATAAAACAAGCTATGTTCAAAAAAGAAGAGAATCTAGAAAAAACGGAATGGAATTATTAGACGTAAATCCCCAAGCTCATGACTAGTCAAACAATGTCCCTATAAATAAAGCTATGAGATGATCCATCAAATGTTCCTGATCCTCAAAAATGCAACTGTTATGCTCCCTCCGAATCCACATAATACACAAGGGTACCAAATTACAAATATTCAAAGCATGCTTCCCTAACCAGTTCATCAAGGGGTTTTAGCAATGCCAGAAAGCATCACCACCTACCTTCCCGGATGCACCCAACCTTTTATTCTCCATATCAATCCACGGGAGTTCTAGGCTTTTTTTTTTTTTTTGTTCAACAAGTTTCTTGATATAAAAAATCTGTAGTAATAGATTACTATCTTAGATGCCCCGTCACAAGTGAACTCTATACAGTATCAATATTAGATCAAGGCATGACAGGCAATAAAAGGTTTCTTTTTTCTTTTTTTTTTTGATAAGAGCAATACAAGTGTTATTCTGCTGCATAAGCATCTGCATATGGGTTGCTGCAGCTTTAGCCCAAACAACAAATGTATGAGTTGACTGCCAGACCGGCATTAAAAAAACCAAGCAGGGTTTCTAACAAAAGGTACGGAAACTATACCTGAAGAGTTCAGGCTCCTGGCTCACCACCAACAGTAGACTCTTCCTTAGGCTGTCGACTCATATTTTAGGGAGAAACTTGTTTCTAAAAAGGTCAGTGGATCTCTACAAGTTACCCATTAAGGTGTTTATGACACAAGTGCATCTTTTCATAAAAAAATACGTTAACACAATTAAAAATCTATTCTTTTGTTTTTTTCTATCTTAAGTTAGCCAAGAGCCTTCTAATTAGTGTTTCCAATGGTGAAGACATCCAAGGTTCAAATCCCCCCTCCCACATTGCACATTGTAACGATCCAATTACAAAATACACACACAGAGACATAAGTTATTGAAACTTTAATCATTACCAATCAACCCTACAGACATTCAATATATGTGGGAAACAACCTACTGGAACTAGATGAACAACTTACTTTAAATCCATAATATTCAAATGCATAACAAAAACAATGCAAACAAAGATTTTTTTTCTTTTTTCTTTTTTTTTTTTAAGTTTAAAAGAGAAAAAACTCTTACCGAGTTCGTCCAATTCAATGACTAAAGGCTGCACACCAAGTCTTTTGAACAAAGCTTTGACCTCAGAAGAGTACCTTCAATTCAACACAAACCCATTTTAATTTTTGTTTTAGTTTTGATGAATAACCCATTTTTAGTTTTCCCAAAACCAAACAAAACCCACAACGTAAACACAAGAATTAGCATAAAACACTACAAAATCAAAACAAAACAAAACAAAAAAACTAATAGCAAATGAGAAAGATCTGAACCCACGAGCACCAAGTTTTGGAATAAACAACAATTGGGTTCTCAGCCACTGTCTTCTTCACGCTCTCTTCGAGGCGAGACCCAAAGGATTCAGACATGGCTTGTACAGAAAAGGGTCTGTGACTTCTTGAGGTTTTGAAGTTGGTTCTGAGGACACGAGAGTAGCTGAGAGGAATAGAGCAAAAGGAGTACTTTGGGATGGGATGAGAGAGTACGCGAGGAGAATTTACAAAGAGAGAGGCGATATGGTTGAGATTAGTAGATGTGACTGCCATTGTTGTTTGTTGTTTTTTTGCTTTCGGCTTTTGGTTGTTCTTCTGCAGCTTTGTTGGAGTTTGGGTTTCAATGGTTTTGTCTGTTGGAGCTTTTTGATTCCTTGTTATGTACTACTTTCTTTGTTGCTTTTCCCTTTCTACTTCCTGTTTGGGCTTTACATGGTTTGTCTCTAGTTTGTCGTATTCAAGTGGGATGAAAATTCCTTTTTTTTTTTTTTTTTTTTTTTTGAAAGGGATTAAGCTTAGATTAAGAATTAACAAGTCTGGTACAAAATGTCTTGACCTTATCATAGCACTCGATCTCATTCTAGCTAAAACAACTGTACATTGATTAGCTTCACGATAGAGTATGCTCTATCTATTTGCATTCAGACAATTAAGGTTTTATTCACAAATTTACACTATTGTTATTCATCAATTGGACAACACTCAAAGCATTCAACTCAATAATCAAACTTTTAGCAAGGGTTAGGCCTAGGATGAAAATTCGAGATTTGAAACAATGGAACTCAAGTTTGTCAAAATGGGCTACATAACAAAATAACTTTTGATAGAAGTTTTTTAGTAATATTTATTGCAATAATTGAATATTTGACCCAAAAAAATGCAAAAAAAAAAAAAAAAATGAAACATTTTTTTTTTAGAAACAAACATATAAGAAGGAAGAGGGTGAATAAGATTCTAACATAAAGATATACTACAAAATTTCACTAAAAACCCATGGTAATTTGGAAGGGGGATTTGAACCTCCGATATTTTCGTTAAAAAATATAAATACCATAATGTACTTTCTAGTAGTTCAACTATAGGGCAATCTAATGTTAACAATTCATATATGCGAATGTGGGGATGGAGATATTTGACTGCATGAGTCAATTTCAACATGGCCTATCTTATAATCGTGTAAAAACTTTTTAACCCGAACACAATTTTAAGCGGCATGACACAATATGACCCACATAGTACGTTATCTTTGGGTAACATAAATACGACTCATTTCAATTTAGTTAATAAATAGATTGTGTTTGATTGAAATTATTTGTGGGTTAATACTTAATACGGACATAAGCCATTTTAACCTGATTAAAATATATGATCTCAAATTATTATCATGTTTTATATTTGTAAGCACGTAAATTTTGATAGGCTAAAATGCACTTTTCATACCTATATTTATGAGGTGTTGTAATTCTAATCCTGGTTATTTTTTTCTTGTTTAATTTTTGTCTTAGTTTTCAGAGTTAGGTTCAAATTCATCTTTAGCGTCATCTAACTTATAAAAAATATTATGTGGAATGTGTTTGGGATATTACACAAAGTAATAATGAAAGAACAAGATTAACACAAAAGACAAACAGAAAATAAATAACTTGGAGGCACAATATCGTTTTCCTTAGACAATATTTGCCCCCCACACTATTTTTGCTAAATGGTTATCGCAAATTTGTCCCCAGGATATAACCAAGATGTTGAGTTCTATAGATAACAATTCTGGAGAATGATCACGGGATTTCTTATGTTTTTCTCTAACTTACTATTTCATGGAGTTAAAATGTTTCATAAAACCGTTCACAAAGCTTGATACCTCTTCAAACATTAAGAACAGTTACTAGAAAATTTTGTAGAAAATCCTGTTTTACGACTTTTAATTGGTCAAAAGTTTCTTTCAATCAATTGAGTTCTCTTTTCGATCGATCAAATAGGAATTGAATAGCAATCAATTCATCCAGAGGCTCCAAGATTATTTTCTTACCATTTCGATCAATTGAGCCAAAGCTTCGACCGATTGAAAATGCTAAATTTCGAATTTTCGCTTAGAAAATTCCAAAACTTGAATTTTTACTTTAACAACTTTATGAAACAATATTCTTCAAACTCAAACATCATTACAACAACCTATTTATGTATATACCTATATATACAACAGAATGCATATAAACAAAAGTGCACAAATATGAAATATGTATGATTTTAAATTAGAATGAAAAATAAATAAAATAAAATAGTCACCAATTCCATTGTGTAGACACTCGATTTTGCACCCATAATTTACTCTTGGAAGATGGCTAAAATGACCATTTCATATACCCAAAAATCATAGTTGCATTACATGCATTAAATCATTCATTAAATATCATAAAAATGATCTTGAGATTCTAATGGTCGTGATGGTATGCCCGATTCCCAAATCGGACTGTCGGATTGAAAGATATCACAAGATCAAATATTCACGGTCTGCATGCATTGTATGGGGGTGAAGCCGATCACGTGTGATTAATTGAAATTAATTTTGATTGGTTAATGATTAAAATTAATTAAATAAATTTTTGTGATTAGTTAAATATTTTTCTTAAAGTGAGATTTGTTGCATGAGATTAAAACAAATAAGTTGACGGTAGATAATTAGGCTTTTGGAATAATTATATTCAAAATAATTATTTTAAAAATCCTAATTATCACTTTAAAATGAGGTTTATCATGAAAATAACTCTAAAATTTGTCCAAATACAGTTTTAGAGTTGGAAAACACTTCAAAAATGTGCTAATCAAGTAGCAGAATTTCATATTCACGTTTCAAGACACTTTTGGCATAGTGAAACTCAAAATTCAGACTAGGCTATTTCTGAAAAAGTTGTAGAGAATCGAATTTCCCTTCAGATGTCAAAATTTTACCTTAATCTGAATTTTGAGTAAAAAGATATGATCAAAATACTGAGACTTATTATGATTTGAAAAATCAGCTTACTCTTATCCAAATCTCATATTTTTTTAGGATTTTCTCATACGTTTTTTGCTTATTTTTTAAGATGATTGGACTTAATTTTTAAGCAAACCTAGCTTATTTTCTAAGCAACTAGCACCTCTATAAATAGGGGAGGCCTCCCGACATTCAAGACCCCCTTTTCTGGCCCTTCTTTTTCTGAATTCCTTGCTCCCCTTATCTTAAAGACGCTTTCGAAGCCTTGGCTTTAAGAATTTATTTCCTGTAAGTGAACATATTTTAGATTTCAAAGAGGTTAAACTTCTTTGATTTCTAAATTATTCTTTCATTGAATGGTATATTCATGCAAGTATGTCTCTAATCTCACTCTTTAGTTTATTTCCTATCTGATTTTGATATATATGTTTTGTTCATTGCATGATTTTCAAGAATGTTTGTTTGATTTTATTCATTGATTGATACAATCTTGTTCATATTTTTTTCGGCCATGCTCACATGTTTAATTTGTTTTTTAATAGTTGATTAACACGTCTAGGTTTAAGATTTAGTTCTTCTTTAAATTTCAAGATTTGCAACAAACTACTAAAAGCATTTATTAAAAAAAAAAAAAAAGAACAACAACAAAAACAAATCTGTATTTTCATTAAATACAGATCTAAAATTTTTTTGCATATAAAAACTTATCTATATTTTCATTAAATATAGATCTAAAATTTTTTTCCTGAATCAAAACAGATTTGAATTTTCATTAAATACAGTTCTGAAAATTTTTCTGCATAAAAAACTAATCTGTATTTTCACTAAATACAGATCTGAAAACTTATCTGTATTTTCATTAAATACATATCTAAATTTTTTTGCATATAAAAAATTGATCTGTATTTTCATCAAATACATATTTGAACATTTTTTTTATATTAAAAAATGTTTTCTTCAATGTAGAATATCACCAAGTTTTTTGTGTTTCTTCTTAAATAAAATTGCAGACTTTGAATCCTTAAAGAATGAATTAATCTTAAATTTGGGAATTTCAGTATGTCATTATAATGCATCATTCAAATGGGTATATAAATGGTCATTTAGAGTTTAGAAGACCAGACTTTGTTTGGGCAGAACGGGTGCCTAACATCTTCCCATTCTGTAACCTAGTCCCTGAATCTAGATTTTGGTTTGTAGAAAGTGCGTTATCCTTTCATTTTTTAGATTGTAATCTAGGAAATAAAGCCTTGTAATTTTCCTTTTTTAGATTGTAATATAGGAAACAAAACTTTGTAATTTTTTACTCAATTGTGATCTTGGAAACAAAGCCATGTATATTTCATTTATTAAATTGTGATTCATTCAAGTTAATGAGAGATTGTGTTATTCAAATATGTACAATGTGTACTTCTTTTTCTTTTTTCTTATTTTTTGTAACAAAAAATAAGTGGCGACTCCATACATAATCCCGAAAAGGGAAGGTGACGATGCCTCATCCCTTTTCTGAGAGCACCATTAGGAGATAGTTTTCCCGGTCTCTCACACATTGCATTGGACACGTTATAGATATAAAATACAAGAATATGTATGGTTTTGATTTTTGAATTACAATGGATATAATTTTGGAGTCTGTTATGTTATCCAGAGTCTTACAAAAAGATATCAACTTTTTGATTTATACCTTCCAATCATGGTGGGAAAAAATATTGAAAGCATTTTAATAAAGAAACCGTAGTGAGTTTAGAAATTAAAAAAAAAATTATAATAACATCAAATTCCAAATCATAACTTTCTATTATACTGAATTTTGGCATAAAAAATTGAAACAAGCATTTTCTTTTAAACAAAATTGAAAATTGAAATCAATATCACACAACATAATGGAAAACATGGCTCTCTATATACTTGATTGCTTAACTTGAATCACTTCTCTTCTTAACCAAATTCCCCCATTATTTTCTTCTTCTTTCCTCTGTTCACTGGAATGTTCAACATCATGATCTTTTTTTTAAGGGGATTCAACATCTTGATCTTGGGCTAACCATTAGGAAAAACTTTTGTACACCATTTAACCATACTTTCCTCATTGATTGGCAATTTATTTTTGCTTTTTGTCAAAATCATAAATTTCTAATTTAAAGACGAGTTACTTCCATTTAACTTCTTGTAAACATTATATCTAATTTCAATAGTTTATAAATAACTAACCGTTAAACATGCGAGTACATACACTTATGCACATGTTCAAAAGCTCTTCTTTTTTCTTTCTTTTTTCCTAAAGATTAATAATTTTCAACCTGTAAAGTTATCACATATATACAAAATGAATACACAAATAAGTAAATTGCAACAATGTGCTAAAAAAGACTAAAATTCACACAGTAAAATAATCATAAAATTTGAGGCAACCACCCAAAAAAATTATTTGATCCCATTGCTTTTATTTTTTTCTTTGTTTGACATATCTACCACTTTCTTCTCATAGAGTACCTTCCTTCTCTTTGTCAAAAGTTTGTGGTGGTTAACATTAAAAATTCTCACAATTTTTGTTGTTGTAATTTTTGTAACAAATGATTGGGGGAAGTTTTGAGAATAACACATACATAATAATTGATAAGCTACAATTTTCCTAAAATTACAAATAGTTATTTTTATGGCTCATATATATATAGACACACAATAGCCTCCTCACACGTACTTTGCACATGCGATGAGATTTTTATTTTTTTAATTTTATTTTTGGTCTTGTGTCATAATTTTCCATTTATTTCAATTTTTAGATTATAACACAGCCAAAAAAAAAAACTATTTTTCAAGTTTTTTTTTTTTTTTTTCAAATTATGAGAAGTTTTTTTTTTTTTTTTTTTTTTAAATACTTTGGATAAGTTTGTTTTAAAGACATATATTAGTAGGAGAGTATTCTATTTTGTAAGTATTTTAAGTAGAGTTGGACATATATTTTTACCGGATTGTCCATAAGTTTTGTCCCTGTTAAACAGTCTAGGAGTATTTCTGAATAATCACAAAAAAGTCCAGTCTAAGAAAGGGAATTCTTTTATATATATATATATATATATAGGATTAGGTTCAAGTTATACTTGGTGTAATTCTTGTAAAGTTACATTTTTTTTTATATTGTAGATTTCAAAAAGATCTATCAGTTAAAAAAAACATCATTAAATGTTATTGCTTTCAACTTTTGTCTCTCTCCTTATTTATTGTTTTTCACTTGATTAAAGGGCACTTGCCATTTTCAACAACCTACTTTTCAAATGATTCTTCCTAAAAAAAAAAATTAAATAATTTGAAAAGATTTTTTATTATATGGTGGACAAACCAACAACCCTTTATAAGATCTCTCTCAAAAAAAAAAAAAAAAAAAAAAAAAAAAAAAAAAAAAAACCTTTATAAGAAAAGATTTGTGTTGTTGTAATTCTTAGATTTGGGCTATATATGCAACCTTTTTAGCAATATAAAAAAGAAAAATCCCCATGCAACTTGGGGATCTTAGATTTGGGCTAATCTGTTTGTAACTTGAAACTTGAAGGTCTAAACAATCTGTTTAGAATTTCATACTTTAATACAGTATCCAGATTTTATAGCATATAGCATATATTACTAGAACCACGAACATAGAGTTTCGATCTTTAATTGTGTCTAATCTTCAATCAATGCCAGCAACATTTATGAGTTTTTATCTTTAATGCTTTGTTTTTCACATATTTATTCAAGAATCACAACCACAAACACAGACCTATTGTTGGACCTTTCAATTTTTCCACATATCAGTTCTTCTTTCTTGTTGAAATGAAAAGCAGTAGATTACTTTTAAATTCAATTGTACATATGTATAAATTTTAGGTTAAAATGCAAAACTCACCTTCTAAGTTTCACAACTTTTCATTTCAGTCCTCTAAGTTTGTATTTTGTCATTTTAGTCCCCTAAGTTTCAATCCTCCTCAATTCAGCCCTCCATTAACATTCCATCCATTCTTGCCGTTAGTTTTGACCCTAATTTAAAATTTATTTTATTATTTATTTCTTAATTTAAAAAAATTTAAGTACACTTTGAGAGATGCTTCTATCTTTCTTGTAAACTTCTGTTTGGTTTGGTTGTATTTGGTATGGTTGGATTTGTGGTTTTGGTTTGGGTGTGATATGAGTTAGTTTGCTGGGTAGTTTGTTGTGATTTTGGTGTGGTTTTTGGTTGATTATATAATGTCCTATTTTACAGTAAATGATTTGAAGAAGATGAAGAAGCGGCGGCATCGACATATTGGTGTACAAAAGGAAATGAGTTGCCCCATCATACCGGCCTGGAGCTACTAACTATTGGCCAGAGCCATCCCTCGATCTATCTCTCATATCCCTCTCAATCTCTCGCTCTTCCTCTCAGTCTCTTGATCTCTCTTTCTCCCTCTTAGTCAGTTATCGATGGGTTAGGTTGGGCTTGTATTAATGTTCTTCTAGTTTGCTTTTTTTTTTTTTTTTTTTTTTTTTTTTGAAGCCGTTTTGGTTTGCTATTTTAATTTATGGATTTTTTAACATTTTTTTAAATTAAGAAATAAATATTAAATTAGGGTCAAAACTAACGGCAAGAATGGATGAAATGTCAATGGAGGATTGAATTGAGGAGGATTGAAACTTAGAGGATTGAAATGACAGAATACAAACTTAGAGGATTGAAATGAAAAGTTGTGAAACTTATAGGGTGAGTTTTGCATTTTAGCCTAAATTTTATTTCTTATAATATAATTTTATCATCAAATATCTATTTAATTTCTCTTTTAGGATGAATCATCTGAGAAGTAGGTTGTTGAAAATGACAAGCGCTCTTTAATCAAGGGAAAAACAATAAATAAGGAGAGAAAAAAAAAGTGGAAAGCTATAACATTTAATGATGTCTTTTTTAACTGTTAGATCTCTTAAAAATCTGTGGTGTAAAAAATGTTAACTTTACAAGAGTTACACCAAGTGTAACTTAAAACCATCTCATATATATATATATATAAAAGAGGATTCTCCTTCTTGAATTGGACTTTTTTTATAGTAAAAAAAGGCCTCATCTAATTTCTAATAACTTCTCTTAAAAATGTTTTAAAATAGAGTCAATAACGTCACACTATTACCAAAAAAATCTCTTTATTGAACTGGACTTTTATGTGATTCAAAAAATACCCTTATTAATAAATAGTGACTTCTCCTTAGAGATAAGATCAACAATGTCAAATAACAAATCGTTTTGAATTCAAAAAAATGAACTCCTAAAATTTAGGTTTCTTTTCCCTCAAGCTCATCTTAGATTTTTCTTTCTAAAAAAAAAAAAAGTTCATCTTAGTTTTCCTAAAATTTAGCTTTCTTTATTCCTTTTTTTATCCAAATAAAACACCTCCACATTGATTCTTGGCGTAAATAAACTTGTTCCCTATATTTTAGGGTTATTTCTATTTTGGTTCCTACATTTATATTTTACCACTTTTAGTCCTTAAAATGAAAAACACATTCCATTTTGGTCCTTACCATCACTCACTTAACGGAAATATCCTACGTGGCAAACGGAGTGCACTATTGATGCTAATGTGGCAAATAAAATAATATTAAAAATGTCACATCAGCATCTAATTTAAAAAAAAAAAAAATTATCAATTTTTAACCCCCCCCCCCCAAAAAAAAAACCAGCAGAATTAAAATTCAAAAAATACATAAAAATTTAGATCTAGATTCATCTTCAACAAGAACACAATAAACAGAAACACAGATTTTAAATATAACAACACACACCCAAAATTTCTAGCATTTTCTTGCCATTTCTTGTCAACCAAACACATAAACATAAACACAAAAACACACACAAACCCTGGCAATCAATGGACTCAAGGTAGTGAAGAACTCCATCCTTGAACTCTGATTGGTTTTGAGGAAAATTAAGATACTCTTATCCATTTTCTTGGCAACCAAACAAAATTTTCAGTTTCACAAAAAAAAATTCCAAAGTTGACAACGAACCAAATTTTTGATGTCAATCCTAAGACCTAAACATTTTTCACAAACCCAACAAATTCTCTATCACAAACCCAAAAATTTCCTTTCACAAACCCATATTATCCATTTTCAAATTTATCAAAAATCCAAAACAAATGCAACAAATTCAACCTAGATAAAGAGAGAGAGAGAGATGAGACAGTGAGGAGGGAGAGGGGTTTCGGATCTAACTGGAAACCCATATGATGGCGCTAGCGACGGCAACCTGCCACCTCACCATGCTTCCTAACCTCACCCTCACACTCACTCCCACTCTCACCACTAGCACTAGCAAATGATTCTCGGTAATTACAGTGACGGCGACAACGAAGTCGAAGTCGAAGTCAAGGTGAGCCAAGATGTGGGTCCAAGACAAGAGCTGAGAGATATGGGTCTAAGCCGGAGTCGAACAAGCACTTGTGGAAGTAGATTTCATCAAAGACGAGAGAAATGGAGGAACTTGCTTAAAGAGTTCAAGAAGGCTAAGCACCAAGATAGAGGGAGAAAGAAGAAAAAGAGGAACAGAGAAAGAAGACAAAAGAAAGAATTGGAGACGGAGAAACTGAGAGAAATATTTGGGGAAGAAGAAGAAAAAGAAACTAAGCACAAACATAACAGATCTAAACTCCACCATTTTTTTTTAATTATGTTTTTTTGTTTTTTATAATTTTTAAAATTTTTAAAATTGATAAATTTATTTTTTTAAGTTAGATGCTGATGTAGCATTTTTTAATATTTATTTTAATGGACATGTCAGCATTTACTGTGGCAATATTGCACTTTGTTTGCCACGTAGGATATTTCTGTTAAGTGAGTGACGGTAAGGACCAAAATAAAACGCGTTTTTAGTTTTAGAGACTAAAAGTGGTAAAATAGAAATGTAAGGACCAAAATAGAAATTATCCCAAAAATGTAGGGACCAAAAGTGCATTTACGCCTTGATTCTATTTTTTTTTTCCCCTAAAATTTAGACTTTTGTTTTCCTTTTTTATCCAAAAATAAAACCCCTCCGATTTAAAAAATAAAACTACTCAATTTAAAAAAAAAAAAAATGCTTATCCTTATCCCCTTTTTTTTTTTATAAAAAGAATCTAATTGCAATTTGAAAACCAATAAGAGAGTGGTCATGTTTTGTAGGCAATGTTTTACTGGAGTTAAAAAATATAATTTTACTAGGTTGTCTTAAAATTTTGTTAGGGTGTAAGGATATTTTTGAACTATAGAAAAGTCAATCATAAATAGGAGAAGTCTTATAAATAGTAATATAGAATAAATACAATCAAGATTTACATTTATCCTTAAAAAATTCATGATTTGCATAAATTACTAACTAAATACTTGTTATATATTAAAACAGAATGTCAAAAAACTCTCTCTCTCTCTCTCTCTCTTCCACAAAAAGGGGAAGGATGGCGATGAAGAAGAATAGATAGATCTAATCAAATTAGGATAGTTTTCAGCATGTATATAGTTGGAAATGTCCCACCAAAACAATCCAAGTAGCCAATTGAAATGTGATTATAAAAATAAATAAAAATTTGAGATAGTTACAATATATTGCTAACCCCACAGCTTGAACATTTTTTTTAAAAACTAAAAAAACTAAAAACAGGTACAACATGTCTTAATAAAGATGTTGTATAACCAGTTAATTTTATAAACTAGTTATATAACTTGTAGACCTGGTTTTTAGTAGCATAACCATGTGTAAACTACCATATTTACATACCCAATACCAAACAAAACCTCCAATTATTATTAAATACAATATATAAATACATAAATTCTAAGCTAATTACTCAAAACTCAAACCATCATTTCCGAATCTAAATACAGAACTTATAATAAAAAATACTATTATATCTTATATTATAATATATTATGTAATGTAATAGACAATAGACATTCAACAAGCATATATTATTTCATCAATATATATATATATATAGATATATAGATATATAGATAAATTATATTATTATTTAGGATGGTCAGAGTCGTCAGACAAGCTTGGCAATTGTATTACATCCAAACAAACACATATATTTGCAACTATTATGATTTGTGAAGTACTAGAGGTCTAGAAAGACATCTATCTATTACATCAAAAAAAAAGAAAAAAAAAAAAAAAGAAAAAAGAAAAAGAAGTCTTGAAAGACTAACATTTAACCCATTTCATAAATAGAGTCACCAAATGCTTTTTTTTTCCTGATAAATCGATAATTGGGGGGATGGAGGAATTTGAACCCTAAATATCTTCGTTGGAAACACCAAATGGTGCTAGTTGAGTTACAAGGCTCTTGGTGAGTCACAAATTATATATAGCATTTTTTTGAATTGTTGCGGGTAACCTTTTCCTATCCATTTTATGAAATTTCATATTTGAATACTTCTTGAGCTTCGAGCCTAGAAATTGATATCTAATTGTTCCAACTTCAATTCATAGTTTTCTTCTCTTTTTTTAATCTTATTGCCAGAATTTCTGTTTCTATGCTAAATGTAAGTCCTCACCACATCACGTTGTATTAGAGCAAAAGATCCTAGATCTAAGCCAAAAAATTCATATCTGAGTCAAAGGTGGTAACTTTAAGCTATGGCCAGCTGTGGTAGAGATCATGAGGGTAGAGGAAATCAAGGATAGTAGAAACAAAAATAATGAGATGAGGCATATTATTGAAGATTTATTGCTAGCTGTTCTTTTCAGCAATGGGAACCAGTGGGAGACTCACATGAAGATTTTGGAAGGAAACTAAAACCCCTTGGACATATTGGAAAGTGGTCATGAGGATGAGAATGATGATACAGAAGATGAAAACTCCTTTCATGATACCAGATAGAGCATGCATCATGAGGTAGGTTGGAAGATCAGTTGGTGTGTGTAGTTGAATTGAAGGATGAAAATTTTGAAAGAGTTTGCGTCACAAACTGGGATTCTCTTTATGATGGTTTAGGGGTGAGTAATTAATACAAATTAAAGAAATTATTTTATTAAAGTAATGCACATCAAGATTTCGATGCAAGTCCTATGAGTGTTCTTTTGGACACGGAAGATTTGCATACACACAATTTGCAAAACCTAGTACTGTTCGATGGAATTCAAAATTGAAAAATTTTAGTGAAGATGGATACTTTTACTTGGAATGATCTGATGTTTAATAATTTTTTTTTTTTATTGGATAGATAACGAAAATTTTTATTAATAAACAAAATAGCCAACCCAAGTACATTGGGGATGTACTTTGGGGGCAAAAATCAAGAACCCAAATTACAATAATCAAGTAAAAGAGGAAAAGAAAAACAAGAAAAATGTGACAGAGCCACACTCCAAACAAGGAGAGTGTGTAAGAAAAAAGACTTATTCTCTAGCAAGGACCATTTACATCCCTCAAAACAGCGAGCATTTCTTTCCCTCCAAATACACCACATCAAGCAATGCGGCACAAGTCTCCAAAAATCTATATTGTGATGTCGCCTAAATTTACCTTGCCAAGATTCAAACAACTCAATAAGCTTAAGTGACATAACCCAATGCAGCCCAAACAAACAAAGTACCAATGACCACAACTCCCTAGCTAAGGGACAATGAAGCAGAAGATGATCCACCGACTCCACACCTTTTACACATGTAAAACCAAACAAGAACAATAATACGCCTTTTGCGAAGGTTATCAGTTGTAAGAATCTTACCTAAAGAAGCTGACCATGAGAAGAAAGCCACCCTTCGGGGAACCTTTGAGTGCCACACCAACCTCCAAGGGAAAGAAAGGGAAGGAGGGTAGAAGGAAACATAAAAACTACTAACCTCAAACCCTTTACTCCTAGCTAGCTTCCAACAAACCTTATCAAGGCCAACCCATCGCACTTTCGAAGAGTAAACAATGTCCATGAACCAATCAAAAGATTCTTCCTCCCAATCTTGTGGTGAACGATGAAAAAGAAAACTCCAATGCAGCTGCCCACCAAACCAGCCCACAACCTCCGCCATTGATGAATCATTTGCTCTGCTAAAACCGTAAAGTTTTGGAAAAGCCTCTTTGAGGGAACAATCCCCACACCACACGTGCTTCCAAAACTTCACCCTAGTACCATCACCCACATCATATTGTAACAGTTTAGAGAAGTTCAACCAACCACTTCTAATAAACCTCTAGAGGCTAACACCATACGAACTAGTCACCTTTTTTCGTGCACCAACCACCCTAAACATTTCCATATTTTGCCTCTATGACCCTCCATAGCGCATCTACCTCTAAACCATACCTCCACAACCACTTGCCCAACAAAGCAGTGTTAAAACTTCTCAATCGTCTGATACCTAGCCCCCCAACCCACATTGGCTTGCAAACCTTAGCCCATTTCACCAAGTGAAATTTAGAATCATCATTACTACCACTCCAAAGAAAATTTCTTTGTAGTTTCTCCACATGATTAGCAACCTTCCCAGGTATAGGAATAATGGAAAGGAAATAAGTAGGTAAGGAGGATAAGGCACTTTTAATAAGAGTGACCCTACCTCCCTTAGATAAATAAAGCCTCTTCCAACCTACTAATCTTTGTTCCATCTTCTCTAAAATAAGATTCCATATTGATACCTCCTTGAATTTGGCGCCCAAAGGAAGTCCCAAACAGCATTATGCCAATTTTTCTATTGGCATAATGTTGAATCATGATAATCTTCCTTTTTATGAAGATAAAGATACAAGATTTGATTGTGTTTAGGAAGAATTTATGGAGCAAGAGCTGCGAGACACAATTCGACAAGCTCCAAGAGATACATGGATGGGGTTAAGCCAATTTTAGAACAAAGTTGTATGGTGTTAGATGACGGTACTTTGTTCTATGTGACTTGTTCATGTTACAAATTGAAGAAATGTCCCAAACCTTGTTAAGCAGAAGTTCTTATTGGCATATTAAGGCTAAGTAGCTATTTCTTGATGCTTTTTTTTTTTTTTTTTTGATAAGTACTATTTCTTGATGCATTTAAGAAGACAAAGAATGAAAAGATAGAAAATATTATTTGGAACTCCGATAAATTGTAGAGAATTGAAGCCCAACTAAGGATGAATTTTCTCCAATGAAAATTTAAGCCCCCCCCCCCCCCCCCCCCCCCAAAAAAGGCCCATCAGTCCATTCTCTTTTATTTCTATATTTCATGTTTCATTTATTATTATGTCTCAAGTATTTCAAAAGGTCATTTGACTAGCATGTGACTTTTAATGAAGTTGGTAGGTTAAGATTTATTTATTTATTTTTGATAAGTAACAAAACTTTATTGATTAAAAAAAGAAAAGAAAACCCAGGTACACTGGTGGTGTATTTAAGTAGCAGTACATCAAACACTCAAATTACAAAACTCTAACATATCTAATAAATTAGAACAGGGAAAAGAGTTAAAAGCAGCACTCCAATCCAGAAGAGAGTAAAGAAGAAGAGATTTAATTGTTATATATATATTTTTTTGATAGATAATAAGAGTTTTATTGTTATATATAAGATGAAAGATTAGAATTCTAGAATTGCTGAAGGCTTTTATACATAGAATTTTTTAAATCGTGGGCATCCTTTTTGTATAGCCTTCAAGAAATTTCAGATTTGATCTCTTTCCACATTTTGTGACGACTTGGGAGTTGTTTATGATATTATGCTTCTTTGGTGTCTCCTAGGTAATGCTTTATTTTGTGATGGGGGGTTTATCATGTTGTACAAGGCTCTTTGGCAAGAGAAGTAATGAGAGGATTTGGAAAGTGGTTCCTCTGTGTCTAATGTGGTGTTGTTTGAGAAAAAGGAATGCATGTTACTTTGAGGGGCCAAAGTGCCGAAGTTCATGGACTCCCTTGAGATTATGCTTTGCATTTGAAGACCTTATTTGAATGGACTATGACATCTCCTATCTCTTCTATAGCATGCTTTTGAAGACTTTTTTTACCCCTCCTTTTTTTGTTCTTTGCTCCTACATCTCATGTAATTGGGTTGCTGCCCTTTGCTTCGTTTTTTATTTTATTTTTTGCAATGATTTCTTTGCTTAGAGATCCAACCTCATTCCTATTATCCTTTTTCTTTGCCTTATTCTTATTGGAATTTCTTCTTAAACCCTTCTACTACACTAGATCTATGTTCTCCTCACCGCATCAAAGTTCATATTACTGATCTGGTAAATTATTAGTGTTTGAAAGAGTTTTCCTCTTTACTTCAGACATTATTAACAAAAAAAATAAGAACATTATCATCAAATTTTTTAACAGAAGGATGACTCAAAACAAATGGAATATCTAGGAAATATAATGCAAATGTGGAATTAAATCATGACCACAAGCCACAAGATCAACATCAATACTTTTGAGTAATAATTCACCAGGCATGACTAGATTTTGTGTAACCAAAAATGACAAATTATGATAGAACATTCATGATATTTTATTTATATATAATAATTAGGCACTAGGCAGGCATATAAAATAAATGGTGGCTGCAAAGGAACCAAACTTTTCAAGCTAGGGAGGACTAACACATATACAGTCATGATGGAGCATCGTTCACCATAAAAAGTTCAAAAACATTTGATGACATTGCATTTGAGTAAAAGCATCTACATAATAATTCATAAACTTACCAGATCTTTTGTTTGTAGAGAGTGTAAATGCTGGACCAACGACATTTGATGGTCTTCTAACCTTCCTCCACTTCAAAAAGATAGAGAATGCTCCAATGAAAACTAATACGAGCACAAATGCAGACAAAGATATTATGGCAATGGTTTTGAGGTTCATCTGCTGGTTCCTGTTGATAAAATTTGCTGTGATTGAGAGGTCTCCAACACTTCCTGTTGGTCCATTGCCAATGTAACTCCCATAAGGTGGTGAAGAAGGAATCCCTGATGAAAACTATTTCAGTGACGAAAATATGATAATAAAATAAAAAAGAAGGATACTTGAAGGACTCCGTTTTGTTCTTTTTCCCTTTTGCTAGAAATTTAAAGGTAATCGGGGTAGGTACCTGGATAACAAATGTATAGCACTCCATAGTTACCGAAAAGAGTTGAATTTAGAGGCACTTTCTTATGCCAAAATCTGTCAGATGTCAGTACTGCAGTAGTATTATCAAACTTCTCTCCCAGTGGAACCAAGTTAATATCCACAACTGTACTTTCTTGATTTTGACTATTAGCAATAACACCCATAATTTTAACATAGCTTTGCTCCAAATAGGTGCTTTCCGGATCTCAATCTCTATCTCCCTCATTACTGGAAAAACAGATAACGTGGCTACATCCAGAAGAAGTCTGACTTTCATGGGAAACACACAACCACAAGGTGAACCAATGGGAGTTGCAGTAAGTGGCTCTATACAAATTTGATCACAAGCTGCCAAAATATCCGTTAACGAGTACATAAGTGGTTAAAAAACTCAAAACGAGCAACAGAAAAAGACCTTTAACTTTCATTCTAGCTTTTGAGGTGAACAAGATATTATGATCAATCTTTCAACTAATGTTCAAAATTTCAAACTACCAACGATTTCTATTCCATAGGGTATGTGAGTCACTTTACCAAAAAAATAAAAATCAAACCATTTTCCCTAGTATAAACACACACTTAAAGCATTAAGAGAGAGAGAGAGAGAGAGAGCCGGAACAATTACCATTTTTGTTAAGTGATAGTTTCTATTTTATCATAAGAACACTTTGACTTCAACTTTTAAAGACTTTTTTCTCTACCATTTTTTTGATCCTGTATTCCACCCAAAATATGCTCCTCTTTTAAAAGATAAAGGCCACTGATTGATTTTCCTAATATGCACTGGCTTTATTTGAATTTATAATTTTTTTTTAAAAAAACCTATTATAACATCTGAAACAAAATAGAAAAGGCATGAGTGCCAGCTTAACCTTTTAGGGTGGTAACTTTTTAATCTTGCAAATTTCAAGGCAAAAAAATTGATATTTGCCTCACCAAGAAGCAAAACATTTGACAGCAGACACTAAAAAATTAAAAACAAGGTTACTTGTCAAATTTATCTGTCATACATATTTTAAGTGTTCTTGATATCTTGATACTTATTCTTTTTGCAATATGGTTCTTTACAGACATTTGGGCACACAAAAGAGTCACGCATAAAAAATCATCTACTTCTCCTAGTTACCACTAAACATTTCATGTCCAAAATTGAAATGTCTTGAGTCTTATATTAGGTATGCATTCTCACTTGCAAAGTTGTGAAGCACTATAAACAATGGTATGGCCATATTTCATTGTAGATATCTCAGTATCTTTTTTTTTATTATTATTATTATTATTATAAATACAAAGTACGTGTGAGCAACACAGACTCTCAAGTAGGCAAATTCAATTTGACAGATGGATATTACCATGGTTTTTTGAAGGGGATGGAGCAATTGCATCTGGTTTAACATGCTGATGATGACGATGATGACCGCTTATTGGTGAGGGATTACTGCTAGGACCTGACATGTATAAGTAAAGATAGAGAAAACTATTAACAACAACGTAATGTCAAGCTGTTAATATTATGAGCACAGTAATACCTTGGTAAAGTGGAGAAGGTCCAGGGGCAGTGGATGGTCCCAAAGAGGGCTATGTTTTGGGTGGTTTTGATGCAGCAAATGACACAACCATTGAAATTGACCTTTCTGCAAGAAGGAACATCATATGTTGAGCACAACTGAAGATATTCATGGACAGTTATCAATAAAAGCTAGAATGGATCTAAACTATTACTAAATGATGCATTGCATTAAGTGGCCACATAAATTTTACATTGAATGCACTAGTGAGGCACTTAAAGGAAAGAAAGAGGGTAAACAAATTTGAATTATATGTTCTCAAGAGATGTTAACAAAAGGAGATATGTAAGGCATTCAGATGATAAGTAGATGAAAAAAAATGCTTATAGAGTGTTTCTTTGTATCAGGATAAGCAAATGAGCAAGAAATTTCTTCTAATTGGTGTATTATGTTGGGCTTGAGCAATATAACTTGATTTGATAGCTAAAGCCAGTGTGGTCCAAAGTAAGCTACGTGCTCAGGTGAGATGAGCTGCCACTAAGGTCACCTCCAAAAGCTCTGAAGCTAGGAGGCTTTAGTGAGGTGCTTACCTTCAGAGTCTAGGCAAGGCACCTTTAGTGAGATGTTCACCTAATGCCTAGGCACCTAGGCACCCTTTAAGGTATGCCTAAAACAAATTCCCAATACACTCACACATATATACCTACACACCCTTTAGTGCCTGGGTGAGTGCCTCAAGCAATGTTTAAGGCGCATAAGGTGATGCCAAAAAACAATTCTACACACACACACACACATATAAATATTCCGCAATTTGGCAAAAGCAGGCAGTCTTTATTTTATTAAAGTGGGGGTTGAGCTAGCCACCACAAACATATTAAAGACAAAACAGGAGAGAGGGGGGGGGGGGGGGGGGGGGGGGAGGGCACATTTACAAGAATGAAACTCTGGAATTTGCTTAGACTTGCACGGTACAAATTTCAGTCCACCCAACGCATAATGGGAAGGTTCCAACATTCTTCTTAATTCAATCCCAAAGTCCCTCCATCCTTGTTGTAACTTTCCGGCAAGGATAATGATAGATCTCCGCAACCCGCCTACCTTAAGCTCAGTCACTGATAAATACTGACCAATCGAGTTTGACCTTTGTTGCAAAGTGTAAGCAATATCGCCTACCTTGAGTGTGAAGAGCTGCTTTGGATTGACTCCAATCACGATGTGTTCCAGGTTCCGCATTAACCAAATTGCTGCACTCTTGCCCACAAAAACTAATTGTATTTAGTATTTTCCCCATTCAAAAATCTTAAGGGAGAAAAAATTCCCTCCTTCCTCCACCACCAACTGAAACAGTTTAGATTCAATAAAAAAAAACTTCAGAAACCACCCATTCTGAACCACTAACAATATGTCCATCTATAGTTTGGTAGTACATCTTGCACTCAAAGGATATTTTTACCTCCCTTTTATTGGAAGGGATAGGAGTCGGACTAGACAAGGTATCTTTTCATTACAATCTTCAATCTTAATTCTAATTTTGTTGATTCCTAGGCTAAGCCCAAAAATCTAAAAAGATCTTAGGGCAATTTGCTTTTGGAACAAAGGTAAGAAACTAAGACCTGCAACTTTGATTTCCATAAATCTAAAGAAAAAGACCTTAATACCCTGTAGAACACAACCCTATTCCCAAAAAACTTTTAACTTCTCAATGGGAGACAACAGTTCACAAGCAAATGGTTGATATTATTGGGGTATCTAAGATATGGCACCTGAGAAAACTATACTTTAAATTTTAAACTTTCATACTATACATGAATACAACCATCGACTATGAACAGTTCTTTAAGAAGAAGAAAATAATAGAAAAAACCTGTTTCAAATTCACATTCACTATAGTTTTATATTTTCCAGCAATGTATATTGATGATAATTAAAGCATCTATCAAACATTGACCACATAAATAGATGTAACAATATCTACATTCTTGATAGGGACCTAAAGATGTAAAATTCCTAACTTAATTGCAATTTCACTATTGACAAGTTGTGTAGACTACAAGGCAGAGCATACTAGGAAATTTCAGATTTCCTACTAAGCAGTTGAACTATGCATAAGAGAAACACCGAACGTTTTGAGATTCCATGACAGTCTTTGCAACTTCCTTGACTACTTATCTGCTGACATAGTGTTGTTGACACACAAGCATGTAGACAGACCAATCAGTTCGGTCTGTGTCTCCATTGTTTTCCTTAGTTGAACTATGCATAAGAGACACACTGAACGCTTTGAGATTCCAGGACAGTCTTTGCACCTTCCTTGACTACTTGTCCGCTGACATAGTGCTGCCGACACACAGGCATGTAGACATCAGCCCCACCAATCAGTTCAGTCTGTGTCTCCTCTGTTTTCCTTAAGGTGAAGAAAGCACATTTACTGCAAAGTTCACAGCGAGCAGTTAATTTGGTCATAGAATCCAGGGGAATTATATCCAGCACACACCAAAGCTCCTCCTATCAACAATATTTATATTCATCACTAGAAGGATCTTGTTAGAATTTCCAAGCAATTTAATATGATATGACGCCATTTAATTGCAAAAAAATTTTTAAGTTATAACCTAATTGTTCCTCAAAAAAAAAAAAAAAAAAAAGTTATAAGCTAAAACTCTCAATCCAAAAAGAATGGGTAATGACCTAAAAGCCGTTATATGAATGGTGGTAGATTATAATTAGGTAATTATTATTATTATTATTATTATTTTTTTAAATCATGAGCATAAAAATAGCTAAATATAATTGGTGGCCTATTTAAATACCTTAAATAATTACCATCTAGTCCAGCAACTATTACTCTTTTGCCATCATGATCAGCAGCTTCACGACAGAAATCATAAAGGTCCTCAAAGAATTGATCTTCATCAATACCAATCACATCTAACTGTCACCATATACAAGTCAAAACTAAGTATCACTGCTAGTGTACATAAAAAACTGATGAGAGTTAAATGCAATAATCTCACCAAAAAAAGCCAGAAAACTATGCTCATTTCAAATTGAGATTTCTCAGACGCACAAACCACTTACTCGTTACTGAGACTGCATGTTACCAAAAAACAATAGCTTTATTTCAAACAATACACGCACAAACGCACATGAGCACACAGAGACAGAGAGAGAGAGAGAGAGAGAGAGAGAACACGCACACAAAAGAAAATAGTTCTGCATTTTTACAAAAGAAAGAATACTATTCGTAATACATGTATCACAAATTGTGTCATTGAAATACCTGATCATATGCCTCAAGACCAAACTTTTGTCTGAATGATGACAAATCAGGTAAGGCCAAGCATGGCAATTTTGCCCCATCATGTGTCACGATTGAATCCAATCCATATCTTGTATCCTTATTCGATTTTACTATTGCCACACTTCTGCATAACAGAGATGTAAAAAAGAAACAAAGCATCATAAGAATAATTCAAAAAACATTTAAACATTGTTCAGTAATTCAAGTATTTGAATATTTGCTGCCCTGTATATGCATAAAGCATGGAAATTTTTTTCCAACAGAAGTTTTGGTGTTTTTGTAGTTCAAATACCTGTGCAGCAAGATGCTTCACATAGTTGAAGTATCTCTTGAATGAACAATATCAACTGTGGTGATAAGAAGTTACAGGCTCCCATAGTTAAATTGATTAAAATCAAAAGCTTTAGATAACAAATGGAAGAAATCCAAAGAGAACACTGATCTCTTTCTAATACTCAAAAAACTAGAATTCCAATATCTATATAGGGTCCTTGGGTCTTCAAGAAAATAATGGGAGAGGAAAGGGATCTTAGGTTTAGGGTTTGGGTCCTGACACAATATTTCCAGCTTAAATGTTGCAGCACGTTAGAATAGACCAAGATTTAGAGGCAAATCAGAAACTTAGTCAGACATAATATGTTTTGCAGACTTTACTAGGCTCAAGAGAAGGTTATTATGCCAATTAAATGAAATTTGATATCAATTACTTCTAATAAATGGAAAGAAATGAAATTGAAAATTACAAGTAATATGACATCCAAAATAGATTGAGAAAAATAATGGGTCTAGAGTGATAAGGATCTTGCAAAAAATGACTTTGGATGTGCATATGGACAAAGAGGATTAAGGAAGGGGGCCATGTAATTTCTAGAAGGATGAGAACTAAGGAGGAAAGGTTGAGAAAGCAGTGGGGAGAAGTGATTACATATCTTGCATAAATGACACATAATTTGATAAGCTTCTATTTCAATTTTGAGGTTCTTTTTATATAATTTATATCTAGTTTGGGAACTTAAGGAAAGTGGAGTAGCGAGAAATGCCAAGAATAAACAGCTGCATTTCTCATATATCACGCTAAACAACAACCAAGCCTTAATCCCAAAACTTTTGGGGTTGGATTCTCATATATCATATAGTATCATGCAGGATTTTACATATATATCATCGATTATATATCATATCATAAACAACAACATCCAAGCCTTAATCCTGAAATTTTGGGTTGTCTTCTCATATATCATATCATACAAGTAAATTTTCATACACTTGTCATTGATCTAGATTGCCTGTGAATTCAATAAATTTTGACCTTTACACATCATCAAAAAACATGAATAGATTGAACACAGATACATATGCAAGCATCAATATGCATTATTTGAAATGCAATTTTTGGCATTAGCAGGAGTCTGGACTCTGAACAGGTCAACCAATATGCTTGGACAGATGGAATGGCGCTATCGCTGCTATGACCAGAACTAATAAACTGAAACTAAATAATTTTCTTTGGTAACAGATAAAAATATGTTTAAATTCTTGAAGAATGAAATAACTAAAATGATCCAGATGCCTAATTAGATAACATTTGATATGTAACTGATATCTATTAAACCTCACCCATAAGTGGACCCTCCAGATTCCACAAAATTTAAGAAAGCACCAAAGTTTTAGGCATACAGCTCTTACTCTCTCAAATAGCCCTGCTTCGCAACAGAGAGATATTCACAGGAAATGAGTCATTTTCCATGACGTGAGTTAATTGTCACTTAGATCAGGAACATAACCTGCATCCCTTAAAATACAAGTCATTTCTCTGATGAACATAACCTGCATCCTTTAAAATACAAGTCATTTCTCTGATCAACTCATATAGCACCTTAGATTGTTTATCACCCTTGAAGAAGAATTGGGACCCATTTTGAACCTCTATTCTGCTATAACTAGGCTCCTTTATGATCCCTGATTCCTGGATCACAGCCCTGACCACTGCAGCATTTTCCCAAAACCCAGAGGTGGCATTAGCATTAGACAAGACCACATATTTTCCAGGATTTTCGGGTTCCAATTCAAAAAATTTCTTTGCTGCCAGCTTTACAAAGTTCATGTCACCATGAACCCTACAAGCCCCAAGCAAAGCACCCCATATCACTGAGTGCTCCTTACAAGGTGAGTTCAGAACAAACTCACACGCCTCTTGTGACCGGCCAGCAAGCCCTAAAAGATCAACTATAGCTGCATAATGCTTCCCTCTTGGCTGAATTCCATAATCTTTGGTCATAGATGAGAAATATGCCCAACCCTCATCAAGCAAACCTCCATGGCTGCAAGCAGAAAGAACTGAAAGAAAAGTAACATAATTTGGTTTGAAACCTACAGTTTTCATCCTATGAAAAGATTCCAAAACCTCTACAACTTTTCCATGCTGACCATAGCCAGAGATTAAAGCAGTCCACATAACAACATTCCTATTTAAAGACTTGTCAATTACCCGATGCCCATCAGAGAAACTACTGCATTTAAAGTACATGTCCATAAGGGCACAATTGACTACCACATTTTCCCTAATTTGACACTTGATCATGACACCATGGGCCTGTTTCCCATGCTCGAGTGTTGCTAAAGATGCATAAGCTCTGAAGACTGATGCAAAGGTATACTGGTCTGGTATAAAACCAGTCTGTCTCATCTTGTAATAAAGATTTAACCCCACTTCTTCAAGCCCCTTTTGCACATACCCTGCAATCATTGCATTCCATGAAACCAAGCATTCTCCTGCATATTATCAAATAGAACATGAGCAGTTCCTAGATCCCTTGATTTCACATACATTATCAACAATTTAGTCTTCAAATACTCACTGGGATCATATCCAACAACAACCACTAGTGCATGGATTCTTCTCCCCTTCTTATACTCTTTTCTAAATATGCATTCCTGCAATAGAAGAGCATAGGTTCTTGGTTCCACTTGCACTACAGTAGTGCACAACAGCCCCACAGCTTCCCTCAATCTTCTTGAAATACAAAGACCCTTTAATGTTTTATCCAATTGGAGGTAGCTCTTGTAAGGCTTAACCTGAAAACTGGTGATCATCACATTCCATCAATTGAACCAGTACATTGCCAAAATCTACTCTTTCCCAATTCTAAAAATAATATATGCAATTACACATGTCAATTCCATCAAACCTTAAGCTTTACAAAAATCACATTACATTCGTAAGTATGTATATAGTAATGGAAAATTCCATTCAAATTGCCAAATATTCAAATTACCCAATTCACTATTCAACCTAAGGATCTCACATTTGGCACAGAAAATAATACTACCCACCAAATAAATGCAGCATTTTATCAACAACCTGCATGAATTCAAGCTCAAATTCAATTATAATACATACATACATATATATAAAAATGTATGTAAGAATGGAAAAATTCCATTCAGACAGTCAAATATCCATACAACCTAATTCACCATTGAATCTAAAGATCTCATCTTTGGCACAAAAACAATACTGCCTGCCCACCCACCCAAAAAAAATTATCAACAACCCGCAAAATTCAATCATAAAGCATACATAAATATGCATATAAAAGCAGCATAATTCCAATCAACACTACTGCACATAAGACATCTCATATTTGGCATAATAACAACACTGTCCACCATAAAAGCAACAATCTTAAAAACAACTCACGTAAATGCAAGCTCAAGATCAATTACAATACATAAATTTAAAAAGGGAATATTTCCATACAAATAGTTAAACTGCCCAATTCTGCACTGAACCTAAAAGATCTCATGTTTGACAGTTGACACTAAAACAACACCAACCACATAAAACGGGCTAAAAAAAAAAAACACCGTCCACCAAAACGAGCTAAAATTTTATCCACAACCCACATAAATTTCAAGCATGTATATAACACACATAAAGAAAGTAAGTAAAACTAGTGAAGGTTCACAAACCTGCCATTGCTGCTCTCAGATTCAATTCTGCGAAGAAGGGTGGTGGTTTTTCCGTCGAACATGGGGCCAACGATCACGTGAATCTCTCCAAAAGACGCAGGAGGAGTCAGCAGCTCCACATGCACGCCACGACTTTGGATTGAATGAATGGAACAAGTAGGAGAAAAGGTTGTGGCTTTTAGGGGAAGGAAAATTGTGTGGTTGCATGGAAAGGATTTGGGGAAGGGTGGACATGGGGTTCGAACTATAGACATCAGATATTATTACAGATGCCATTACTACCAGGTTATCACTTAAACCCATATTCTACTACATAATGGTATGTTTTCAAGTTTCAACAATAATTTTGCTAATCAGCAAATGCAAAATCTAATTGTTAGCTTCCTTGAAAATATGCAAATTTTGAGCACTCAAATAATAAATTCCAACTAACCTAATACAACACCAACCAAGTCTTGGTACCAAATTATTTTGAGTCGACAATCATGGATCCATTAATAATAAAGTGACTAAATTTTACGCGGCTACCTACCGCAACCCTCTTCCTTTTTCCGGGCTTGGGACCGGCTGTGAACAAAACATATGGCACTAAGCACCAACACAGGCGGAGTTAAATTTTTCTAACCTAATACGCATTAAAATTTTAAAATCCTTCAAAACTTATGCTACCAAATACCATTAAGATAGCATTAGCTATGATGTTGACATTGCAGTCTTTATGGGCATTGTCATTTTAAATCAATAGGTTAAACCGATAGGGTTCTGCAGTACAATATCTTGCCTCAAATAAACTGTATATAGAATGAAATCATTCATATTTCGAAAATATTAAGTTCTAACTTCCAACCACGTGGTCCATTGTAAAATGAAAGAAATTCAGACACAGATAGAAGAAGAGCCACTAGTAACAAGCTGTGCTAGGGTGATTATTTAAAGAATAGTCCAAACTTGAATAATAACAACAAAATAACAGATATTGACAGCATCACCAAAACCAGAATTAAAAAAAAAATACAAATATGCTACCAAAATTTGTTGATAAGTAATTCTATTGCCGACCAAAACTAGTCATTTACATGAAGGCTAAACCCCAAAACAGAATCCAGCATGCATATACAAATATCCTACCAAAACTTTTTGATAAGTGATAACTAACAGTACTAATAGTAATACTGACCAAAACTGGACATTTACATGAAGCATAAACCTTAACACAGAATCAGTAAGCAAATAAAAATACCCTACCAAAACTTTTTGACAAGTGTACTAATACCGACCAAAACTAGACATTTACATGAAGTCTAAACCTTTAAAAGCTCACTCCAATAAGTGGTATAAGTGGCATACTGTTAAAGAGCCTACTAAAATTTCCCCAATCCAAGTTGATCAGCATCATAACCAAAACCCAGCACTGAATCTGTGTTGCCAACAGGATCGTTTAATAGAGCCATAATTTCAAACATAAAATTTTCATTTTCTGAACAGTCCAGCAAGTTCTCCTGTCCATTATCCCCAAAATAGTTTGTAGACTCATCCTTAGCTTCTGTGACAGGATAATACAGAGTACCCTCATCAGCACAAAACTCAGACACACCAGTAGACTCACCCTCGGCCTCTGTCCCCACCAAACTTGGCATGTCGGCTTCAGTGACAGGATAATACAGTGCATCCTCATCAGCACAAAACTCAGAAGGGTTTGCCGCAGTTGTGGATTCAGATCCCACAGGACTTCCCATTGAATAAGGGACAGACTCAGAGGAAGTCCAGCAGCAATCCTTCACAGATTCCATTGAGGATGTGTGACTTGTGATATCTGGAAAGTTAAGCCGAGCAGAGGAACCATACATTGTTGAAGCAGCTTCGTCATACGCGGATGCAGCATCAACGGCAGTCCCAAAAGTCCCTAGCCAGAGTTTTTTTCCACCATTTGGCTCACGAATCTCCGCCACCCACTTACCCCATGTCCTCTGCCTAACCCCTCGGTAATGGCACAGTGAGTTTTCAGGTCCTCCTTTTCCTTTCACACAACACCCTTTCTTTGACCCTTTGGCTTGAACTTTAGGAGCCCCACAAGACGCAAACTGGGCAGTATTTTTTTCTTTCCACTTCGCCAGTGTCTCAGCCACAGAGTCTCTACTATTCTTCCTCTTCCTCTTCTTCTGATCAGGATTGTCCATGACCATGTGAAACCTTTCCAGACAATTCCAATAATGCACCCTCTTGCAACGTGGAATGAATTTCCCAAATCGCAAACCCTCTTGCAATAAATCCCACAACAATCAAAAACCCCACAACAATCAAAAACCCCAAACAGAAAAGGAAACTGAATTTCCTAATCTGAAAAAACACAAACACTTTTATATCAAACCCCAGAAAATTCAAACCCTAAAAAAAAATCAAGAAAAACCCAAACAGAATATTTCCCCCACAATCAACGAAAAACCCAATATGAAACCCTAATATTCAAGTAACAATATTGAATTTTTCAAAAGAATCAAAACAGAAAAAAATCACAAACCCCAGTAAAAAAAAAAAAAAAAAAAAAAAAATCAAACAATAAAGAAAACCCAAAACGGAAAAGAAAAAGTATAGTCTAGAAATTGGTACCACTCAGTCTGAGTCTGAGTCAGTGGACGATTTCTTCTTGATGGGAACGTGTTTGTGTTTGTGTTTGAGAGAGAGAGAGAGAGAGAGAGAGAGAGCTTTCTTTGGTCCCAAGTTCAGAGAGCTTTTGAAAGTGAAAAGGAGCCGTTATGAATCTAAGGGTATTTATAGGGTTCCCGCTTGTTTAGTTGCTCTGTTTTATTTTTATTTTTATTTTTATTTTTATTTTTTTAAGGCTGAATATTTCTTTTATTTATTTAACATATTTCTTATGTGATTTGTACCTCATCAAAAGACTAATTTTTAAAAAAAATTCTTGAAACTGATTTTAGTTAAAGTAATATTTTAATTTTCTTGAACTTGAGTAGTAAATTTTTTTTTAAAAGTAAATTACCTTAAAAATTATTAAATTACTTGTCATTTGTTTCATAAAAAAATAAAAATAAAATAAAACTTAATAATGAATTATTCAAATGGAAAAAAAAAAAAAAAAATCATTTCATAAAAAAATTGTCAAAAATCATACTATTCAACTTGTGACACGTTTGCTGATATAAAATAAAATGGCAAAATCATTCCATCTTTGTCGGCCTTGAACAATCTTGATATTATAGATTCAAACGTAAATATATCATTATGTATACATCCTTTCCTAGAATTTTCACATATATATACCCAACAATAAATATATATAAAAATGAGAATCAAATTATAAATTTAGAATGATTCCAACAAGAAATATATATATATATATATATAAATGAGTATCAAATTATAAATTTAAAATGACACATTTCTTTTGTAAGCTGATTAGAAGCTACTATCATCTAGCCTTGCAACATTTGGAGGAGTAACACTTGTTACTCACCACCCGTTTCAAGTAGTGTATTATTAGATTTTTCTTTCAAAAGGGGGGGGGGGGGGGGGGGGGGGGAGGAGTGTAGTGGCCTAGTAGGCATGATATTATATAAACGTTAATTATTGTTGCACGTGATGAGTTATACACTACACACTTAAATTGTAATTATGTTTTGAAAACACGATTTTAGTTATAATCATGAAATGGTGTTCACAATTAAAACTAAAATCTTGTTTTCATTTCACAATTATAACTGTAAACACAAAAACACGATTTCAAATGTGTACCCTTAAACACAATGTGTAACACTATAATTATCTAATTACCACTACTATTATGTAATTATCACTACTCTTATGTAAAGGTATTCTAGTGGTCGTCTCATTGGCTTCATCATGAGATAAGCCTAGTGGAATCATGACTTTGCGTGTATGCATTTGAATATAAAATGATTTTTTAGAGACGATCATGATAGAGGGAAGATTTGGATAGAAGTATACTTTATAGAATCATAACTCATAAGTCTTTATTGTGTCATTTTTACCTTTTTATTGCACACTTTGGTGATATATGATGGTTCTAGTGAAATGGATGCCAATTCATTAGGGTGGGAATCAACAACACAGACAGAGAGAGAAAATAATTTAACATACTTGTGCGCACCTAAAGCAAGCTTAATGGACTGGTTTCGCTCTTGGGCTCACAATATACTTATAATGTGGGCTTTGGATTTCCTACTCTGGGTGATTCTAACCTAAAGACCCAACAACATTTCTACAACCACTGGACTGCTTTCCCCTCACTCTTTGTAGCTCTTAACCTAGATTTGAGGCTTTCCTTTTAGACCTTCAACAACCATTTCCTCTCCTTGGCCTCATATATTTATAGTCCAAAATTAGTGGGAAAATCGTGATTATTCTCGAGGCTAATGGGAATGGAGGTCCAATATTGTTATCGCTAAGTGGATGTTTAGTTGTGAGTGGCAATGGAACTGGTTCCTACTTCAAGGAATGGATGATGTTCGGCGGTGGAATTTGAAAAGGATTTGCAGAGCATCCAGGATAGGGCCTTCCCTAGCACTCATGTGCCTAGGAGATGGACGCGCCGGGCAACATCCTGATCGTGAACTGACAAGTACTTATTTCAAAGGCTGGCCCAATAGGTTTTGGGCTAGACACAATACTGCAAGATTTGCTCCCATGGCCCTAGTGGGTCTTAAGCCCAATTTCTCTAACAGAAGTGTTAGGGACCGTAGGACATACTGTTCAGCTTGGGTCTAAGGCCCAAATGGCTCTGGGGGCCCGGTGCCGTACAATACTAATTATGAACTCCTTCATGTCTCTTGGGAATACATTCCTTTTCTCTAAAAGATATACCTTATCTAAGGAACATACCTCTTCAATATATGACTAATTTTAACATTAAATTTATTCTCTTTTGCATATTGGTGAAGCAACATCCTCCACCAAGTAGAGGGTTATTGTATAAGTGAGGGTACATCATTTTATTGTGTGATCACCCGTTACTATTATATACTAACAATATGTCCATCTATAGTTTGGTAGTACATCTTGCACTCAAACGATATTTTAACCTCCCTTTTATTGGAAGGGATAAGAGTTGGACTAGACAAGGTATCTTTTCATCACAATCTTCAATCTTAGTTCTAATTTTTGTGATTCCGAGGCTAAGGCCAGAAATCTAAAAAAATCTTAGGGCAATTTGCTTTTGGAACAAAGTTTAGAAACTAAGACATGTAACTTTGATTTCCATAAATCTAAAGAAAAAGACCTTAATACCAGGTAGAACACACTCCTACTCCCAAACAACTTTTATCTTCTCAAAGGGAGACAACCGTTCACAAGCAAATGGTTGGTATTATTAGGGTATCTAAGATACGGCACCTGAGAAAACTATACTTTAAATTTTAAACTTTCATACTATATGTGAATACAACTATCTGACTGTAAACAATACTTTAAGAAGAAAAAAATAGAAAAATACCTGTTTCAAATTTACATTCACTATAGTTTTATATTTTCCAGCAATGAATATTGATGATAATTAAAGAATCTATCAAACATTGACCACAAAAATAGATGTAACAATATCTACATTCTTGATAGGGACCTAAAGATGTGAAATTCCTAACTCAATTGCAATTTCACTATTGACAAGTTGTGTAGGCTACAAGGCAGAGCATACTAGGAAAATTCAGATTTCCAGCCTAACAAATGGGAGGTAAACGGCAAAAAATTCAATCGAAGATTGAACCACAAAAATATATTATAACATATATGATACAGGGAGTGTTCAACTTGTATCTCCAACTTGTATTTGTTAACGAATGAAATGTTTCCAAAATTAGAAGTCAATCAATCTCTCTCTCTCTCCAAACATGGTAACCGCAGAAATCCCAGATACCTAAACTACACCAATCATCCTCTCAATAAAAGCTGTAATTCTTTGGAACTGTACAATTTGAAACACTAGAACGAAATCTTATACCCAATACCCATCATTCCAAGCACACCTTGGAAGGAGACCCCATACTCACTCCTACTTCCTGTAAATCTATACAAGGCCGCCTTCCTTGGGACTGTTCTCAAGGGACTTGATCTGTTCCTATGCCTAATCAGTAAAGACATCTCATCCCCAAACCAACTTGAAGCTGAAAACAGTCTGTTTTCCATCTCTTCAATTGGACTAGAACTGTACTCCATTGTAATGAATTGTGATGAAGGAAGAGGCATGCCCATAAGTAAACTGAGGTATGATCCCACCTGCATTCCACCAACTGCTATCAAAAGGGGCAAAGTCTCCTTTAAAGTCAGATTCTAGAGCAGAAGACTCCTTTCAACAACAGCAATCTCCACAAGTCTCATCTGTGTCATTGTATATTAGTTTCAGTACTTGCACAACTTCACCCATAAAAGGACTGTGAGTCACCTCTGGGTGAACACACATGGAAGCAATGGCTACCACCTTAGCCATGTCATCGAAGTCATAACTTCCAGCCAAAGAAGGATCAACAAACTGCTCCAAACCTTCTCTACTGGTCAGTAGTGGCCGTGCCCAAGTTACCAGATTCTCCCGTCCAAGAGGTTGGGACATGTCCACAGGGTTTCTTCCAGTGAGAAGCTCAAGGAGCACAACCCCATAATTGTAGACATCACTCTTGACAAGTAGATGCCCTGTCATTGCATATTCTGGGGCAACATACCTGCAAACCCATTATATTCAAAGTTCATTAATATTTGGAATTGCTGACTGGAAATATGGTAGTATATATACAAATGAATACTTCTTAATCCAAACTATGTCACAGAATATGTGGAGAGAGAGAGAGAGAGAGCATGTCCAATCAAGAACCTACTTGAATTTATAGAATTGTAAGACTATGACTTCAAAATAGTATGATTACCCAAAAGTTCCCATGACCCGAGTAGAAATATGACAACTTCCTTCAGTTGCTTCCCTGGCCAACCCAAAATTTGAAACCTTGGGGGTGAAGTCATCTTCTAATAAAACTTTACTAGCCTTGAAATCACGGTGTTTTACACAAGGATTAGAATCTTCATGAAGATAGGCCAATCCTCTTGCTGCTCCAAGGGCAATCTTCATCCGTGCATCCCAGTCTAGAGGGCCCTTGTTCTTGTCAACACCTAAAACACCAATACAGGGGCAATGTGGAAGGAAGTTTGCCAACTTATATTCCATTAAATAATTACAAACAAAATAAAATAAAAGGTAATGCAGAAAATATACCATGTAAATGGGACTCAACACTGCCATTGTGAACAAGCTCATACACCAAGCACCGTGTCCGCCCTTCAATGCATATACCAATCAATTTCACAAGATTACGGTGATGCAATTGACTTAGCATCTCAACTTTTGCAATAAATTCACGGTCCCCATTTTGATTATCCCTTGTAAGCAATTTAACTGCAACTTCAGTTTCATCTTCCATAATCCCACAGTAAACATGTCCAAATCCTCCTTCACCCAAAATCCTCTTTGAATTGAACTTATCTGTTGCCTTCTCAAGCTCAACAAGTGCAAATGTTTTAGCAGAGAGAACACAGGTAGCCATGGTGGACATGAGGGATACTGATGTTGAGCTTTCAATACTACTTGATAATACAGACCCTATGCCTGCGTTAAATGCAGAGGACTAATTATTTTGACTAAGAAAAAAGTGTGTTGATGCAGCTCATTAGGTAACACTCATATTAATCAGCTTATTATACAATTGTTCATGCAAGAGGAATCTTCCATGATTGGCTAGTGTGTTGATACATCAAAAGTTAATAACCCAGCTTTAAAAGACTGGCCAGCGTGGATTAAGAAGATGCAGTATCAGTTTTAAATGATAGGTCTGCAAGACTTAATGACAAAGTTATTAAAGGTATTGTGATTGATATAAAATATTTATTTATTTCACTAAATTTTGTAACATGGTTCTCTTGCTAGCATTTGACACGGCACAACTTAGACCTTACAGGATATTTATCATCCATCAGCAGTGAATGTCTAGAACTATTTACTGATGTCATAAATTACTAGGGTTTTTTTTTTTTTTTTTAAATATAAAAAAAGGGTTAGAAACACACACCCCTTGGGGAGGTACCAACTCCCCCAACTGGGTGGTGGTGATACATTACTAGGGTTTGAAAGAGCATTTTCTTATAATGCACAAATTATTTTAAAAGGTAAAATAAAAGAAAACAAATGGGACTAGCTTCCCCCTTTCACAGAATTGCCTTTTTGATAGCACAATTTCCATTTTTTTGGGCCAGAAGAAAGAGATTATTTCTTCCCTTTTTGTCAATTATTGGGCAGTTTGCAAAGAAATAAATATTTTCAACATCGTATGTGTGAAAAAAAAAAAGATTAAAAAAAAAGTTTTTAGAATCAAAGCATGGTATGTGTGCTTTTCATGGGATCCATCAGTGGTGAAAGTCTCATGTAGGAAATTTTAAGCGCAAAGAAAAAAAAAGGCCCATTAGTCTTTATTTTAATAGATCATGTGACTTTCAATGAAGTTGGATCACTAGGATTTTATTAATTATATGTAAGATTTCTAGAGTCACCAAATGCTTTTTTTTTTCCTGATAAATTGATAACTTGGGGGATGGAGGGATTTGAACCCTAAACAACTTCGTTGGAAACACCAAATGGTGCTAGTTGAGCTACAAGGTTCTTAGTCACTAATTATAAATAGCATTTTTTCTTGAATTATTGTGGGTAACCTTTTCTTATCCATTTTATGAAATTTCATATTTGAATATTTCTTGAGCTTCGAGCCTAGAAATTGATATCTAATTGTTCCAACTTCAATCTTATTCTCTCCATTTTTCTTCTCTTTTTTTAATCTTATTGCTGGAATTTCTTTTTCTACGCTAAACATAAGTCCTCACCGCATCAAGTTGTTTTAGAGCAAAAGATCCTAGATCTAAGCCAAAAAATTCATATCTGAGTCAAAGGTAGTAACTTTAAGCTATGGCTGGCTGTGGTAGAGATCATGAGGGTAGATGAAATCAAGGCTAGTAGAAAAAAAATAATGAGATGAGGCGTATTATTGAAGATTTATTGCTAGCTGTTCTTATCAGCAACGGGAACCAGTGGGAGACTCACATGAAGATTTTGGAAGGAAACTACAACCCCTTGGACATATTGGAAAGTGGTCATGAGGATGAGAATGATGATATAGAAGATGAAAACTCCTTTCATGATACCAGATAGAGCATGCACCATGAGGTAGGTTGGAAGATCAATTGGTGTGTGTAGTTGAATTGAAGGATGAAAATTTTGAAAGAGTCTGCGCCACAAACTGAGATTCTCTTTATGATGGTTTAGGGGTGAGTACTTAATACAAATTAAAGATATTATTTTATTAAAGTAATGTACATCAAGAGTTCGATGCAAGTCGTAAGAGTGTTCTTTTGGACACGGAAGATCTACATGCACACGATTTGAAAAACCTAGTACTGTTCGATGGAATTCAAAATTGGAAATTTTTAGTGAAGATGGATACTTTTACTTGGAATTGTGATGTTTAATAATTTTTCTATTGGCATAATGCTGAATCATGATAATCTTCCTTTTTATGATGATAAAGATACAAGATTTGATTGTGTTTAGGAAGAATTTATGGAGGAAGAGCTGCGAGACACAATTCGACAAGCTCCAAGAGATACATGGACGGGGTTAAGCCAATTTTAGAACAAAGTTGTATGGTGTCAGGTGATGGTACTTTGTTCTATGTGACTTGTTCATGTTACAAATTGAAGAAATGTCCCAAACCTTGTTATGCAGAAGTTCTGATTGGCATATTAAGGCTAAGTAGCTATTTCTTGATGCATTTAAGAAGACAAAGAATGAAAAGATAGAAAATATTATTTGAGACTCCGATAAATTGTGGAGAATTGAAGCCCAACCAAGGACGAATTTTCTCCAACCCAAGGAGAACTGATGTAGGAAAATTTAAGCCCCCCCAAAAAAGGCCCATCAGTCCATTCTCTTTTATTTCTATATTTCATGTTTCATCTATTATTATGTCTCGAGTATTTGAAAAGGTCATTTGACTAGCATGTGACTTTTAATGAAGTTGGTAGGTTAAGATTTATTTATTTATTTTTGATAAGTAACAAAACTTTATTGATTAAAAAAAGAAAAGAAAACCCAGGTACACTGGTGGTGTATTTGAGTAGCAGTACATCAAACACTCAAATTACAAAGCTCTAACATATCTAATAAATTAGAACAGGGAAAAGAGTTAAAAGCAGCACTCCAATCCAGAAGAGAATGAAGAAGAAGAGATTTAATTGTTATATATAAGATGAAAGATTAGAATTCTAGAGTTGCTAAAGGCTTTTATACATAGAATTTTTTAAATCGTGGGCATCCTTTTTGTATAGCCTTCAAAAAATTTCAGATTTGATCTCTTCCCACATTTTCTGATGACTTGGGAGCTGTTTATGATATTATGCTTCTTTGGTGTCTCCTAGGTAATGCTTTATTATGTGATGGGAGGTTAATCATGTTGTACGAGGCTCTTTGGCAAGAGAAGTAATGGGAGGATTTGGAAAGTGGTTCCTCCGTGTCTAATGTGGCATCTTTTGAGAAAAAGGAATGCATGTTACTTTGAGGAGCCAGAGTGCCGAAGTTCATGAACTCCCTTGAGATTGTGCTTTGCATTTGAAGACCTTATATGAATGGACTTTGACATCTCCTATCTCTTCTATAGCATGCTTTTGATGACTTTTCTTACCCCTCCTTTTTTTGTTCTTTACTCCTACATCTCATGTACTTGGGTTGCTGCCCTTTGCTTCGTTTTTTATATTATTTTTTGCAACGATTTCTTTACTTAGAAAAAGCAATTCAGATCCAACCTCATTCCAATTATCCTTTTTCTTTGCCTTATTCTTATTGGAATTTCTTCTTAAACCCTTCTACAACACTAGAACCAAGTTCTCCTCACCACATCAAAGTTCATATTACTGGTCTGGTAAATTAATAGTGTTTGAAGGAATTTTCCTCTTTACTTCAGACATTATTAACAAAAAAAAATAAGAACATTATTATCAAATTTTTTAGCAGAAGGATGACTCAAAACAAACGGAATATCTAGGAAATATAATGCAAACGTGGAAATAAATCATGACCACAAGCCACAAGACTAACATCCATACTTTTGAGTAATAATTCACCAGGCATGACTAGATTTTGCGCAACCAAAAATGACAAATTATGATGGAACATTCATGATATTTTATTTATATATAATAATTAGGCACTAGGCAGGCATATAAAATAAATGGTGGCTGCAAAGGAACCAAACTTTTCAAGCTAGGAGGACTAACACATATACAGTCATGATGGAGCATTGTTCACCATAAAAAGTTCAAAAACATTTGATGACATTGCATTTTAGTAAAAGCATCTACATAATAATTCATAAACTTACCAGATCTTTTGTTTGCAGAGGGTGTAAATGCTGGACCAACGGCATTTGATGGTCTTCTAACCTTCCTCCACTTCAAAAAGATAGAAACTGCTCCAATGAAAACTAATAGGAGCAAAAATGCAGACAAAGATATTATGGCAATGGTTTTGAGGTCCATCTGATGGTTCTTGTTGATAAATTTTTCTGTGATTGGGAGATCTCCAACACTTCCTATTGGTCCATTGCCAATGTAACTCCCATAAGGTGGTGAAGAAGGAATCCCTGATGAAAACTATTTCAGTGACCAAAACACGATAATAAAATAAAAAAGAAGGATACTTGAAGGACTCCTTTTTGTTCTTTTCCCCTTTTGCTAGAAATTTAAAGGTAATCGGGGTAGGTACCTGGATAACTAATGTATAGCACTTCATAGTTACCGAAAAGAGTTGTATTTAGAGGCACTTTCTTATGCCAAAATCTGTCAGATGTCAGTACTGCAGTAGTATTATCAAACTTCTCTCCCAGTGGAACCAAGTTAATATCCACAACTGTACTTTCCTGATTTTGACTATCGGCAATAACACCCATAATTTTAACTTGGCTTTGCTCCAAATAGGTGCCTTCCGCGATCTCAATCTCTAGCTCCCTCATTACTGGAAAAACAGATAAAGTGGCTACATCCAGAAGAAGTCTGACTTTCATGGGAAACACACAACCACAAGGTGAATCAATGGGAGTTGCAGTAAGTGGCTCTATACAAATTTGATCACAAGCTGCCAAAAAATCCATTAACAAGTACATGAGTGGTTAAAAAACTCAAAACGAGCAACAGAAAAAGACTTTTAACTTTCATTCTAGCTTTTGGGATGAACAAGATATTACAATCGATCTTTCAAATAATGTTCAAAATTTCCAACTACCAATTATATTTAGCCTTAAGGCATTAATGTTATGTGATTTCTATTCCATAGGGTTTGTGAGTCACTTTACCAAGCAAAAAAAAAAAAAAAAATTCAAACCACTTTTCCTAGTATAAACACACACTTAAGGCATTAAGAGAGAGAGAGAGAGCGCAATGGTACAATTACCAATTTTGTTAAGTTATAATTTCTATTTTATCATAAGAACATTTTGACTTCAACTTTTAAAGACTTTTTTCTCTACCATTTTGTTGATCCTGTATTCCACCCAAAACATGCTCCTCTTTTAAAAGATAAAGGCCACTGATTGACTTTCCTAATATGCACTGGCTTTATTTGAATTTGTAAATTAAAAAAAAAAAAAAAAAAAAAAAAAAAAAAAAAAACCTATTATAACATCTGAAACAAAATAGAAAAGGCATGAGTGCCAGCTTAACGTTTTAGGGTGGTAACTTTTTAATCTAGCAAATTTCAAGGCAAAAAAAATTGATATTTGCCTCACCAACAAGCAAAAATTTTGACAGCAGACACTAAGAAATTAAAAACAAGGTTATTCACGGGTTACTTGTCAAATATATCTTTCATACATATTTTAAGTGTTCTTGATATCTTGATACTTATGCATTTTGCATAAGGGTTTTTTACAGACATTTGGGCACACAAAAGAGTCACGCATACCAAAAGTTAATGCTACTGATCAGTATAAAAAATCATCTACTTCTCCTAGACTCCTAGTTACCACTGAACACAATGGTATGGCCCTATTTCATTGTAGATATCTCAGTATCTTTTTTTTTATATTACAAATGTGCATGTGAGCAACACAAACTCTCAAGTAGACAAATTCAATTTGACAGATGGATATTACCATGGTTTTTTGAAGGGGATGGAGTAATTGCATTGGGTTTAACATGCTGATGATGACGATGATGACCGCATATTGGTGAGGGATTACTGCTAGGACCTGACATATATAAGTAAAGACAGAGAAAACTATTAACAATAACGTAATGTCAAGCTGTTAATATTATGAGCACGGTAATACCTTGGTAAAGTGGAGAAGGTGCAGAGCAGTGGATGGTCACAAAGAGGGCTTATAAACCCATGTTTTGGGTGGTTTTGATGCAGCAAATGACACACCCATCGAAATTGACCTTTCTGCAAGAAGTAAAGGAACATCATATGTTAAGCACAACTGAAGATATTCATGGACAGTTATCAATAAAAGCTGGAATGGATCTAAACTATTACTAAATGATGCATTGCATTAAGTGGCCACACAAATCTTACATTGAATGCACTAGTGAGGCACTCAAGGAAAGAAAGAGGGTAAACAAATTTGAATTATATGTTCTCAAGAGATGTTAACAAAAGGAGATATGAAAGGCATTCAGCTGATAAGCAGATGAAAAAAAAAAATCTTATAAAGTGTTTCTTTGTATCAGGATAAGCAAATGAGAAAGAAATGTCTTCTAATTGATGTATTATGTTGGGCTTGAGCAATTTAACTTGATTTGATAGCTAAAGTCAGAGTGGTCCAAAGTATGCCACATGCTCGAGTGAGATGAGCTGCCACTAAGGTCACCTCCAAAAGCTCCGAAGCTAGGAGGCTTTAGTGAGGTGCTCACCTTCAGAGTCTAGGCAAGGCACCTTTAGTGAGATGTCCACCTAATGCCTAGGCACCCTTTAAGGGGCCTGAGGCAATGCCTAAAACAAATTCCAAATACACACATATATACCAACGCACACTTTAGTGCCTGGGTGAGTGCCTCAAGCAATGTTTAAGGCGCATGAGGCGACGCCTAAAAACAATTCTACACAAGCACACACACATATATAAATATTCCACAATTTGGCAAAAGCAGGCAGTCTTTATTTTATTAAAGTGGGGGTTGAGCTAGCCACCACAAACATATTAAAGACAAAACAGGAGAGAGAAGAGGGGGGGGGGGGGGGGGAACACATCTACTCCAAGAATGAAACTCTGGAATTTGCTTATGAACAGTACAAATTTCAGTCCACCCAATGCATAATGGGAAGGTTCCAACATTCTTCTTAATTCAATCCCAAAGTCCCTCCATCCTTGTTGTAACTTTCCAGCAGGGATAATGATCGAACTCCGCAACCCGCCTACCTTAAGCTCAGTCACTGATAAATACTAACCAAACGAGTTTGACCCCCGTTGCAAAGTGTAAGCAGTATCGCCTTCCCTGAGCGTGAAGAACTGCTTTGGATTGACTCCAATCATGGTGTGTTCCAAGTTCCACATTGACCAAATTGCAGCACTCTTGCCCATAAAAACTGATTGCATATAGTATTTTCCCCGTTCAAAAATCCTAAGGGAGAAAAAATTCCCTCCTTCCTCCACCACCAATTGAAACAGCTTAGATTCAATAAAAAAAACTTTGGAAACCACCCATTCCAAACCACTAACAATATGTCCATCTATAGTTTGGTAGTACATCTTGCACTAATAGGATATTTTTACCTCCCTTTTATTGGAAGGGATAGGAGTCGGACTAGACAAGGTATCTTTTCATTACAATCCTCAATCTTAGTTCTAATTTTGGTGATTCCTAGGCTAAGGCCAGAAATCTAAAAAGATCTCAAGGCATTTTGCTTTTGGAGCAAAGATAAGAAACTAAGACCTGCAACTTTGATTTTCATAAATCTAAAGAAAAAGACCTTAATACCAAGTAGAACACAATCTTATTCCCAAAAATCTTTTAACTTCTCAAGGGGAGACAACAGTTCACAAGCAACTGGTTTGTATTATTAGGGTATCTAAGATACGGCACCACTATACTTTAAATTTTATACTTTCATACTATAAACGGTTCCTTAAGAAGAAGAAAATAATAGAAAAAACCTGTTTCAAATTCACATTCACTATAGTTTTATATTTTCCAGCAATGTATATTGATGATAATTAAAGCATCTATCAAACATTGACCACATAAATAGATGTAACAATATCTACATTCTTGATAGGGACCTAAAGATGTAATATTCCTAACTCAATTGCAATTTCACTATTGACAAGTTGTGTAGACTACAGGAAATTTCAGATTTCCTACTAAGCAGTTGAACTATGCATAAGAGACAAACTGAACGTTTTGAGATTCCAGGGCAGTCTTTGCAGTTTCCTTGACTACTTGTCCACTGACATAGTGCTGCCGACACACAGGCATGTAGACAGACCAATCAGTTCGGTCTGTGTCTCCACCGTTTTCCTTAGTTGAACTATGCATAAGAGACACACTGAACATTTTGAGATTCCAGGACAGTCTTTGCAGCTTCCTTGACTACTTGTCCGCTGACATAGTGCTGCCGACACACAGGCATGTAGACATCAGCCCCACCAATCAGTTCAGTCTGTGTCTCCTCTGTTTTCCTTAAGGTGAAGAAAGCACGTTTACCGCAAAGTTCACAGCGAGCAGTTAATTTGGTCACGGAATCAGCCAGGGGAATTATATCCAGCACAGAACCAAAGCTCCTCCTGTCAACAATATTTATATTCATCATTAGAAGGATCTTGTAAGAATTTCCAAGCAATGTAATATCATATGATGCCATTTAATTGCAAAAAAGCTTTTTAAGTTATAACCTAATTGTTTCTCAAAAAAAAGAAAAGTTATAAGCTAAAACTCTCAATCCAAAAAGAATAGTTAATAACCTAAAAGCCATTATATGAATGGTGGTAGATTATAATTAGGTAAAAAAAATTGAAAAAAAATCACGAGCATAAAAATAGCTAAATATAATTGGTGGCCTATTTAAATACCTTAAATAATTACCATCTAGTCCAGCAACTATTACTCTTTTGCCATCATGATCAGCAGCTTCACGACAGAAATCATAAAGGTCCTCAAAGAATTGAGCTTCATCAATACCAATCACATCTAACTGTCACCAAATACAGGTCAAAACTAAGTATCACTCCTACTTATAAATAAAAAAATAAAAATAAAAAAAACTAAAACTAAGTATCACTCCTAGTGTACAAAAAAAACTGATGAAAGTTAAACGCAATAATCTCACCAAAAAAAGCCAGAAAACTATGCTCATTTCAAATTGAGATATTTCTCAGACACACAAACCATTTACTCATTACTGAGACAGTGCACATTTGCCAAAAAACAATAATGTTGTTTCAAACAATACAGAGAGAGAGAGAGAGAGAGAACACATGCACACAAAAGAAAATAGTTCTGTATTTTTATACAAGAAAGGATAACTGTTTGTAATACATGTATCACAAATTGTGTCATTGAAATACCTGATCATATGCATCAAGACCAAACTTTTGTCTGAATGATGACAAATCAGGTAAGGCCAAGCATGGCAATTTCACCCCATCATGTGTCACAATCGAATCCAATCCATATCTTGTATCCTTATTGGATTTTATTATTGCCACACTTCTGCATAACAGAGATGTAAAAAAGAAACAAAGCATCACAAGAATAATTCCAAAAACATTTAAGCATTGTTCAATAAATCAAGTATTTGAATATTTGCTGCCCTGTATTTGCATAAAGCATGGAAATTTTTTTCCAACAGAAGTTTTGGTGTTTTTGTAGTTCAAATACCGGTGCAGCAAGATGCTTCACATAGTTGAAGTATCTCTTGAATGAACAATATCAACTGTGGTGATAAGAAGTTACAAGCTCCCATAGTTAAATTGATTAAAATCAAAAGCTTTAGATAACAAATGGAAGAAATCCAAATAGAACACTGATCTCTTTCTAATACTCAAAAAACTAGAATTCCCAATATCTATATAGGGTCCTAGGGTCTTCAAGAAAATAATGGGAGAGGAAAGGGATCTTAGGTTTAGGGTTCGGGTCCTGACATAATATTTTCAGCTTAAATGTTGCAGCACATTAGAATAGACCTAGATTTAGAGGCAAATAAGAAACTTAGTCAGACATAAATGTTTTACAGACTTTACTAAGCACAAGAGAAGGTTATTATGCCAATAAAATGAAATTTGATATCAATTACTTCTAATAAATGGAAAGAAATGAAATTGAGAATTACAAGTTATATGACATCCAAAATAGTTTATGAAAAATAATGGGTTTAGAGTGATAAGGATCTTGCAAAAAATGACTTTAGATATGTATATGGACAAAAAGGATTAAGGGAGGGGGCCACGTAATTTCTAGAAGGGTGAGAACTAAGGAGGAAAGGTTGAGAAAGCAGTGGGGAGAATAGATTACATATCTTGCATAAATGACACATAATTTCATAAGCTTCTGTTTCAATTTTGAGGTTCTTTTTATATGATTTATATCTATTTTGGGAACTTAAGGAAAGCGGAGGAGCGAGAAATGCCAGGAATAAACAGCTGCATTTCTCATATATCACACTAAACAACAACAACCAAGCCTTAATCCCAAAATTTTTGGGGTTGGATTCTCATATATCATATAGTATCATGCAAGATTTTACACATTTATCATCAATTATATATCATATCATACAACAACACCAGCCAAGCCTTAATCCTGAAAGCCTTAATCCTGAAATTTTGGGTTGTCTTCTCATATATCATATCATACAAGTAAATTTTCATACACTTGTCATTTATCTAGATTGCCTGTGAATTCAACAAATTTTGACCTTTACACATCATCAAAAAACCTGAACAGACTGAACACATAGATACATATGCAAGCATCAATATGCATTATTCGAAATGCAATTTTTGGCATTAGCAAGAGTCAGGACACTGAACAGGTCGACCTATATGCTTGGACAGATGGAATGGCTCTATCGCTGCTGTAACCAGAATTAATAAACTGAAACTAAACAACTTTCTTTGGTACAGATAAAAATATGTTTAAATTCTTGAAGAATGAAATAACTAAAATGATCCAGATGCCTAATTAGATAATATTTGATATGTAACTGATATCTATTGAGCCTCACCCATAAGTGGACCTTCCAGATTCTACAAAATTTAAGAAAGCACCAAGGTTTTAGGCATACAGCTCTTACTCTCTCAAATAGCACTGCTTCGCAACAGAGAGATATTCACAGGAAATGAGTCATTTTCCATGACGTGAGTTAGTTGTCACTTAGATCAGGAACATAATCTGCATCCTTTGAAATACAAGTCATTTCTCTGATCAACTCATATAGCTCCTTAGATTGTTTATCACCCTTGAAGAAGAATTGGGACCCATTTTGAACCTCTATTCTGCTATAACCAGGCTCCTTTATGATCCCTGATTCCCGCATCACAGCCCTGACCTCTGCAGCATTTTCCCAAAACCCAAAGGTGGCATAAGCATTAGACAAGACCACATATTTTCCAGGATTTTCGGGTTCCAATTCAAAAAATTTCTTTGCTGCAAGCTTTACCAAGTTCATGTCTCCATGAACCCTACAAGCCCCAAGCAAAGCACCCCATATCACTGAGTGCTCCTTACAAGGTGAGTTCAGAACAAACTCATACGCCTCTTGTAACTGGCCAGCACGCCCTAAAAGATCAACTATAGCTGCATAATGCTGCCCTCTTGGCTGAATTCCATAATCTTTGGTCATAGATGAGAAATATGCCCAACCCTCATCAAGCAAACCTCCATGGCTGCAAGCAGAAAGAACTGAAAGAAAAGTAACATAATTTGGTTTGAAACCTTCAGTTTTCATCCTATGAAAAGATTCCAAAACCTCTGCAACTTTTCCATGCTGACCATAGCCAGAGATTAAAGCAGTCCACATGACAACATTCCTATTTAAAGACTTGTCAAATACCCGATGCCCATCAGATAAACTACTGCATTTAAAGTACATGTCCATAAGGGCACTATTGACCACCACATTTTCCCTAATTTGACACTTGATCATGACACCATGGGCCTGTTTCCCATGCTCAAGTGTTGCTAAAGTGGCACAAGCTCTGAAGACTGATGCAAAGGTATACTGGTCTGGAATAAAACCAGTCTGTCTCATCTTGTAATAAAGATTTAACCCCACTTCTTCAAGCCCCCTTTGCACATACCCTGCAATCATTGCATTCCATGAAACCAAGCTTTTCTCCCGCAAATTATCAAATAGAACGTGAGCAGTTCCTAGATCCCCTGATTTCACATACAATATCAACAATTTAGTCTTCAAATACTCATTGGGATCATAACCAACAACAACCATTAGTGCATGGATTCTTCTCCCCTTCTTATACTCTTTTCTAAATATGCATTCCTGCAATAGAAGAGCGAAGGTTTTTGGTTCCACTCGCACTCCAGTAGTGCACAACAGTCCCACAGCTTCCCTCAATCTTCCTGAAATACAAAGACCCTTCAATGTTTTATCCAATTGGAGGTAGCTCTTGTAAGGCTCAACCTGAAAGCTGGTGATAATCACATTCCATCAATTGAACCAGTACATTGCCAAAATCTACTCTTTCCCAGTTCTAAAAATAATATATGCAATTACACATGTCAATTCCATCAAACCTTGAGCAGCTTTACAAAAATCACATTACATACATAAGTATCTATATAGTAATGGAAAATTCCATCCAAATTGCCAAATATTCAAAGTACCCAATTCACTATTCAACCTAGGATCTCACATTTGGCACAGAAAATAATACTACCCACCAAATAAATGAAGCATTTTATCAACAAACTGCATGAATTCAAGCTCAAATTCAATCATAATACATACATACATAAAAATGTATGTAAGAATGGCAACATTTCATTCAGACAGTCAAATATTCATACTACGTAATTCGCCACTGAATCTAAACATCTCATCTTTGGCACAAAAAAAATACTACCCACCAAAAAAAAAAATTATCAACAACCCGCAAAATTCAATCATAAAACATAAATAAATATGCATATAAAAGCAGCATAACTCCAATCAACCCATTACACTACTGCACCTAAGACATCTCATATTTGGCACAATAACAACACTGTTCACCATTAAAAGCAACAATCTCAAAAACAACTCACGAAAATACAAGCTCAAGCTCAATTATAATGCATAAATTTAAAAGGGAACATTTCTATTCAAATAGTTAAACTACCCAATTCAGTACTGAACCTGAAATATCTCATCTTTAACACTAAACAACACCACCCACCCAAACGAGCTAAAATTTTATCCACAACCCACATAAATTTCAAGCATGTATATAACACACACAAAGAAAGTAACTAAAACTAGTGAAGGTTCACAAACCTGCCATTGCTGCTCTCAGATTGAATTCTGCGAAGAAGGGTGGTGGTTTTTCCGGCGAACATGGGGCCAACGATCACGTGAATCTCTCCGGGAGGCGCCTGCGGAGTCAGTTGCTCCGTGTGCACGCCACGACTTTGGATTGAATGAATGGAACATGTGGGAGAAAAGGTTGTGGGTTTTAGGGGAAGGAAAATTGTGGGGTTGCGTGGAAAGGATTTTGAGGCCAAGGAAAGGAGGCCAAGATGAGCGGTTTTGGGGAGGTGAGAAGTGAAGGCTGACAACGTTGGGGTCAGGAAGGACTTCATATGAGAGAGAGAGAGAGAGAGAGAGAAGAGAGCTTTCTTTGGATTAAGGTGGAGAAGTTTCAGACTTCAGAGACGGGTTTTTTAAAAAAATAACTATAAAACACATACTATATTATAAGTTAGACAAGGTTTCAAACTAATTGCATTTCTAGCAATTCGAGTCCAGTGGACTCGATTTACCCAGAAAAATGACGTGGACAAAATAGGAAATCGAGTTTACTGAACTCGATTTTTATACATAGAAATCGAGTTTAATAAACTCAATTTCTGTGTATAGAAACCGAGTTTAACAAACTCGTTTTCTATGTATAGAAAACGAGTTTATTAAAATCGATTTCTATGTATAGAAATCCATTTCAAAAACTGACAGAATGCCATCATTTCTGCTCAAAAAATCTCAACATTACACACCCAACAAAAAAAAAAAAAAAAAAAAACATAAGACCCAGAAATTTCTCTAAAACACAACCCAAAAACCACATACAAGATCAAATGAGAAAATGATACCGGTTGTTGGGACGGCGACGGCGACGGAACGGAGGGGCGACGACCCACGACTTGGCGGCGTCTAAATGGAACCGCCCGCTCGGCGGCGACGGAACGGAGGGGCGACGGCATTGGAACGGAGGGGCGACGGCATCCGAGCGGAGGGGCGTGTTCGCACGCGCGTTCGACCGTTGGTCCAAGGTGACGCCGCTAACGTTCGAGCTGTCAACCTCGCCGCTAACGATCGGGTTCTTCAACGGCGACCACGGCGACGGAGAGCCGTTCGATGGGATCTTGGGAACGCTGGCCCACGCGTTTTCGCCGCCGAGCGGGCGGTTCCATTTAGACGCCGCCAAGTCGTGGGTCGTCGCCCCTCCGTTCCGTTCCATCATTTCTGGGTCTTATGTTTTTTTGTTTTTTTTTTTTGGTTGGGTGTAATGTTGAGATTTTTTGAGCAGAAATGATGGCATTCTCTCAGTTTTTGAAACGGCTATACATAGAAATCGATTTTAATAAACTCGTTTTCTATACATAGAAACCGAGTTTGTTAAACTCAGTTTCTGTACATAGAAATTGAGTTTATTAAACTTGATTTCTATGTATAAAAATCGAGTTCAGTAAACTCGATTTCCTATTTTGTCCACGTCATTTTTCTGGGTAAATCGAGTCCACTGGACTCGAATCGCTAGAAATGCAATTAGTTTGAAACCTTGTCTAACTTATAATATAGTACGTGTTTTATAATTATTTTTTAAAAAAACCCCTTCAGAGACCTTTAACCTTTAAGAGAGCGAGAAATAGCAATTATGTACTCTCTTTTTTTTCCTTTTCTTTTCTTTTTTAAATGGAAAGCAATTTTATATATATATATATATATATTCTTTTGTTTAAGTTGAAAAACAATTATCTACTTTAATCATGATTTTAAATACCGGACCAGTGAAAATAGGAACAGAGCAAGAATGTTGCTTTGGGGGGCCAAAAATTATACTCAATGCAATGAATTTAATTTTTTAAGAGAATCGTTCTCAACTTAAAACCTATCATTTATTACTTTTTGGTGAAAAACACTTGTTATTGCATTAAAATCCAACTTTTAAAATAAAGGGCTTGAAAAAAAATTACCAGGCAAAAATAAGAAATAAAGTAAATTCTAAAATTAAATTAATATATAAAAATTAGAACTAGACAACTAGCACATAGTCAATATTAAACAAATGTAAACAAATTTTTTTTTTTAATTATTATTTCTTAATACATTTCTACTCAATCATTTGTGAAATATCAAAATGTAATTCAACCTTCTTTTAAATCACAACAATCATTATAATTTTTTTTTTTTTTATTTTAGAGAGTTTCAACTTATGGCGTCCGCTCCTAATGATAGCTCTTTATCATTAGACTAAAACACCAATCAGTTTTTGGTGTAGGCGGGGATTGAACCCCAAATCTCTTATTCAACCATCAGAGACTTTACCAGTTGAGCTAACTGGAACCCACATCATTATAATTGATTATGAAGTAAATTTTTCAACAATTTATCTATTAATGTATAAAATCAAATAATCCGTTAAAAAATCATAATTTATTTTGTCACAAAACCTAGCTTTGATAATAACAAGTACTTAGGTGGAAATGTAGAACGACATCACTTAATATCCAAAAGTCTCACACTAATAATTACCAGGAAAAAATAAGAAATATAGTAAATTTTAAAACTAAATTAATATATAAAATTAGAACTAGAGAACTAGCACATAGTCAATATTAAACAAATGTAAACAATTTTTTTTTTTTTTGAAAATTATTATTTCTTAATACATTTATACTCAATCATTTGTGATATATCAAAATGTAATTCAACCTTCTTTTAAATCACAACAATCATTATAATTGATTATGGAGTAAATTTTTCAACAATTTATCTATTAATGTATAAAATCAAATAATCTGTTAAAAAATCATAATTTATTTTGTCACAAAACCTAGCTTTGATAATATTCATGACAAGAGATACTTAATTCATAATTTTCCTCAATTGTAAGGTAGCAACCTATTGTTTTTTCTTTTTCTTTTTCCTTTTTTGTGAAAACAATGTATTGAGATTATTCAATGAAATCTATCTTTAATTTTTTGTGTGCATTAGTTATATTTTGAGATTATGCAATAATAAATTGTAGATTGTGATAATTTTTTTTAAAAAAATAACATTTGTTAATGCCAACCCGCACAACCCGCCTAACCCGCCGAGTTAAAACCGCCAAAATTTGTAACCAATCCGCCAGATTTAGACTTTGGTGGGTCGGTGGTAGATTGGAATTTTCCCAACTCGCTAGTGGCAGATTGGATAAAAATATTAGCTTTTAACCCGCCCAATTAGACTTGCGCACACTCCTAATCTACTCTTCCCTACTCCCTTTGACCGAACCCACCATCACAAACACAACCTCTTCTCTTCTTCCTCTAACTGTAGCCATAATCACAAACCCAAGATCTTCTCTCCTTGATCGAACCCACAATCACAAATTGAACCGCTTATCTTCTTCCTCTGACCGAACCCACTCTTCTCTCCCTAATCGAACCTAAAAACCCAGTCTTGAAACCCATCTGCTCATCTCAAAACCGAAGATTCAAGGGAGGAGATTAGGCTTCCATTTGGGTCAGACTAAAACTCCATAGGTATAAACAACGGGTTATTAGGTTTTGGTTTGGGTTAGGGATTGGACATTTGGTTGTGGGTCTTATATGCTGTCACAAGTTCATCACTGATTGGGGCAAAGCTTCTAGCTGATTCAACTCCAAAATAGGTTAGTTATATCTGTCAATCTTTCTATGATTTTGGTTTGAATCTTTTATGGAGCTTTAAAATGGTATTGTAATTCAACATTGCAATCTAGTTGTAATTTGTGCATTATATTATGTTTTTGTTCTTGTTCTTGTTATAGTTCATTGACTTTTATCACATACTTGATTTACTCTAGTTCTAATTATTTACTCTTTTTATTGGTTCTAATTTTATAGTACTTATTGTATTTTATATTGAACTTCAGTTGATTGTCTTGTTTTTATCATTTCATACTCTTGGTGATTTGGGTGCCTTGTAGGAGTGTCTTTAATAAGTAGGCTATGTTATTTTGTACATTATCTACTTATGGATTCACAAGGATACTTGCCGTTTTACACTGGTATCATACAAGGAGAAATTGATGTTAACTTGCCTTTGTTGGGTATATCCCAAAATAACCCAATGTTTGTTTCTAATTCTCCACCTGAAGTTGAGATCACCACCTCTAATAAACCGAGATGGGGTACCAACTTTAGTGTAGAGGAGGATAATATCCTCATTTCGGCATGACTCAATACTAGTATTGATGTTGTGCATGGTAATGAGCAGAAACAAGAAAAATTCCTTGAAAAAATTTGGCAATACTTTTGCCAACACAGTCCATCTGGCACCACACGTACTGTTGTCTCCCTATCAAGTCGATGAGGAATGATTAATAGAGAGACAAGTAGATTTTGTGGGTTCATAGCTACACTTGAAGCAACCCCTCATAGTGATACAACCGAACAAGACAAGGTATAAATTATATTGCAATAGTTTCAAAATAGATATTCACCAATAGTTTAAAGATACTAATTATGTTCTATTTCTTTTAATTTTTTTAGATTGAAAATGCAAAGGCTATATATAGAAACAGAGTCAAAAAAGACTTTCCATTTGAACAATGTTGGCATGTGTTGAAACACCAATCAAAATGGAGCATGCCTAAGGAAAACTCGAGAGTAGTGCTACCTCCAACTCCAGACTCAATATCTATTGCTGATGGGGATGACATGTCCTTAGTTGATGACATTACCAACTTTGAGAGACCAATAAGCAGGAAGGCCGAAAAGGCCAATCGAAAGAAAAAGGCTAGTGGGAAAGATGTTGGAGAATATTTGTCAAAGAAAATGAAAGTTATTGAGGACTTACAAGAACAAGAAAAAGAGTCTTCACATCAAAACAGAAAGGGTTTGATTGGAAGAGTTGAGAGATAAAGAAAGAATTCGATTAGAAGAGTTGAGGGATAGGGATAGAATTCGATTTGAGGAGAAAACAATTCAAATGGAGGAGGAAAGAATTAGAATTGAAAGAGAAAAGTTTCGTATTAAAAGTATGATAGAGGATGAGAGAATTATGAGTGTGGACACAAGTGGAATGTCCAGAGCACAAAAACTTTTTTATGAACAACTCTAAGAGGGAATCCTTGCAAGACAAGCATCAAGTAAATAGTTTGGTAGTTGAAACATGTAAATGAAGTCTTGGATAGACTTTATTTTGGTAGTAGTTTATCAACTTTGTTATGTTAGAAAAAGGGTGGGTTGATGTATTTTGTTGTGTTAGATCAACCTTGTTATGTTAGAAAAATGGTTGATGTATTTTATTAAAGCCTAGATCAACTTCATTATGTTAGAAAATGGTTGATGTATTTTGTTATCTTATATTATATATAAAAAAAGGAATGTATTTTATCATTGTGTTCTTTGATATTTACTTGCTTCTCTTTTTGTGTGGATGACTGAATTATTCTTACAATGGATGCATATTATGTTTTGGTGCCATACATGTTATGTTTTCATCACTTTATTGTGATAGGAAGATCATCTGTAATGAGCAAATTTGATTTTATCATCAATACTCTGCTCTTGAATTGAACTAAGAGATAGAATTTTATTGCAGCCAAAAATATATAATTGATTTTAGCTATTAGGACAGTACGACTTATGTAGTGTTTTCTATAGCAATGTAATTGGACTCATTTTTATTTTTCCATGGCAGTTTAATGAATAAAATTTATACCATCTTTGTATTGTGTTTGTTTTTATTGTAACTTACAACTTATGAGTATTTGGGGTTACTTCTAAATGTTGGCTCATATTCTTAGGGAGAGAAGCAATATGGCCATATTTAGTAGAAAGCTTGTACTCAGATAGACCTATTATGCAATAATATGTATTAGTGTCGCTTTCCATATACAACCACATATGTATATGTTTACTTTGCTTGATGAAAGTCATTAGCTTTAGGCTGTTTTCCCATATTTGTTATAGCTTTAGTAATTAACTGGAGTTTGATCTCTCTCTACAAATTAAAGCCCCAAAAAACTAATTTTCTTCTCTTCAGAATTAAGTACTTTGCTTGATGTAAGTCATTAAGTTTTAGACTTTCAGCTAAGTTTCAGACTTTCAGCTCTCTTGATGTAAGTCGTTTGGTTTCAGCTCACGCTCGCTCGCTCTCTCTCTCTCTCTCTCTCTCTTCATTTTTTTAAAGATTTGATTTGATTTTAATTTTGATTAAGATTTGGTTGGATTGGAAGTTGGACTTTAGTTGGGTTGCTTCATTAAATTGGTTTTTATTCCTTTCTTCAAATCAATTAATCGCTTTTTTGGACATAAAGATCTATTTAATTAAATTTGGACCTCTTAAGTTGTACCATAAAATATGAATTTGTAGGTCATGGAAATCTTAAAGAATTTTTTGGTTGAAGCATTATGATTTTGAAATATCTTAAAAGAACTTAGAGATTTACAAAAGTTTCCCTTGACTTGCAATGCAATTAATATTGATCAAACTTCTTAATGAAAACTACATCCATGGTTGGAACTTCTTTTTTTTTTTCATTTTCGCTATTTTATGATTTTGTCTTTTACTTTTTCTCATAGATACAGTAATCTTATTTTGTGTTTCTTACATTTATTGATGGTTATGGTTTTTGTGCAACGGTTTGAATATTGAAATGGAGTAATACACCCACACACACCCACACCCACACCCACACACACATGGTTGTTAATATCATATTTTGTTTACTTTCGATTTGCGTGCCGACCTCCAAAAATTCAAAAATATTATTTTTTCCCCATGGGGCCGCAAGAACATCCAGAATGACGTGGCATAACTCATTCGGGCACCGGAGTACCCGAAGTGCATTTTTCAGCCAAAACGACCAAAATGCCCCTAGTCAACCTTAGGTTTGACCAAAGGTCAAACGAGATCAAAAACCTCAGAAAACAACATTTTTTATGGTTTTACATCAAACCCGAGCTTCTCAGAGATTTTTAACAAGTTTGACCAAGTTTGATCCGAAGTCAATCTCGGGTGGGCCAAAAAACCCTAATTTTGATCCAGTTGTCAAAACGGGTTGAAACCAACGCCATTGCGAAGATTATCAGATTCTTATTCCAACAACTATTCATAAATCGAAATCGGATTTAGAATGGCCGAGATATCACAAAAACCGAGATGACGCACCGATCGATGCACCACTAACTTCTGAGAGCCATAACTTTTGATCTGACCGTTAGATTTTCAAGTTCCATACCTTTTCAGAAACAGGAAGTCCAAACCTTTTCAAAGGTATCAAGATCGACACGATCAGAGGAAGTTGGAGGTTGGCGGCCCTTGAAGGGCCGTCGCCTCAAAGTTCGTGCCGGGGCTATAAATAGCCCTAGGCACCCCTCAGACCTGGGAGAGACCACATTTTCCTAAATTTTGCTCTTTGCCTGGTTTTTCTACACATTTTTCTCTCTTCCAAACACCAAAAAACACACAAAAAACACCCAAAAAAACACATCAAAGCTTGTTAATTCTTCTCTCTTCACCAAAAAACCCAAGATATTATTCTTATACTCGATCTTCTTTTCCTTGGTTCTACCCTTAGGATATGGGGTTTAGGGGTGTGGATGAAGCTTTTTAGCTACCATCCACACCCTTAACCTTCTAAATCTTTTTCTAGCATTTATCTTGCTCTTTTTACTTGAATAACATGATTTATCACTTTCTTTAGCATGTTTCTTGCTTATTTGTGTTTCTAGCTTAAATCTCTTTGCTTTTATGCCTTATGCCATGTTTCATGCTTAGATCTATATCGTTACATGCTTGTATGTTTAGATCTACATGCCTAGGGTTTTATGCCATGTTTTCCTACGTTTTATACCTCTTTTAGCTCTAGGTTGTCGTTAGGGTTACATGTTCACATGCTTGTATCATGTCTATGGTTATGCCTTGCAAAGATCTACATGTTTGTATGCATGTTCTATGCTCCTATGCCTATGTCTATGCCTTCACATGCTTGTATGCTTGGATTTGTGTTCTCCCATGCTTTTATGCTTACATCCACATGCTTAGATGTATACTCACATGCTCACTTGCCTATTTCCATGCTTATATGTATAGATCAGTGTGTTTACATGCTTATATTGATGTTCTCTACGTGCTTTATGCCATCATCTATGTGCTTGCGTGCTTCATGCCATGCTTATATGCTTAGGCCTAGATCTTGTTTGTCATGCCATGTGCTATTGTAGCCCTTTTGTTCCTTTTATCGCATCTTCTTGTGTTTTGGCCATTTGGTAGGATTTAGATCTTGACCCCTTTATGGTCTTGATCATCATCCGTACATCTTGGCCTATATCAATGGGTTTGGATCACCCATTTTGCATGTCTATGCTTGCTTGCTTCTATGTTTTATGCTTGTGTTAGCCTCTCTAGTTCTAGGCTTTGCCACGTTTGACGCCCTTAGCGGGTTTGTGGTTATGCGGTTACATCTAACGCCCATGAGGCCTTGCTTGGATGTAACCATTTGGGATGCATCACCATGATGCCGGTTGCTTCATGTGTACCTTTCCCCTTTTCCGCTCCATGCGATGATATGCTTGCCATGCTTGTTTGTGCCACCCGTTGGCTTTCTATGCATCTTTAAACGCTTGCTTACATGTCCATGCATAAGTTTTGCTTGCTAGTATGTCGTCTGTGCTTCAACACAATGAAGTTATGAACATTCGATCTAAACCTACATTTGTCCCTCGAGGACACCACCTTTCATTTGCTTTCTTGCTTATTTGCTTTCTCGCTTGTTTGTTTGCTTTCTTGTTTCTTTGCTTGCCATGTCTATTATGCTTATCTGCTTTATGCCTCTTGTTGGGCTTTGTGGAGCCTAGTTATGTTTGATCCTGATGACGACCCGACCCGAAATAATGTTGCGTGGTTTTTTAATGAAAGATTTTCTAAGGTTTAGTCCATGGAGCGAAGGTTTGGGCCAATAGGCAGCGCTCATTGTGAATCCTGTGCGCAGGATGTAGAAAACGTTGTTTTGGTGATTAAGGTTTTTGGTTGTAGTTTTTGAGAGACAGAAAAACTGTACTGCAGCACTTTGTATTTTTTCCCTGATAATAATGAAATCCTTGCAACTCTGTGGATGTAGGCAAATTGCGGAACCACGTAAATATTGTCTTATGCGTGTGATTATTTTTTTCTTTGGCGTGTATTTTCTCTATTTTGTTTCTCACAAGTTTGGGAATTTCGTGTTAATTCCCTACACCTCTTTCATATGCTCTTTGCATCTTTTCGTTCCATTGCTTGTCTGCTAGTTTCCTGTCTTTGCCTTTGCATGTACACACATGGAGCGATGATGCTTAGAGCTAGGGCACAATCTCCCAAGCACAAGTAAAAAGGGCACGGACGCGAGCATGTAGAGATAAGCCAAGCGGCAGCATTCAATAGATTTAGGAATTTAGCCTTTTCCTTTGATTATGTACTCTTTTAAACCCCTTCATTCCTCCTCCCTTTCTCTCTTAGATGGTCTGTATTAGGTATATCATGCTATGTACCATTTGTCCTTATCTTTAGAGTATGGCGACCCCTATTTATTTTCCTGCACTTATATTTTGGGCCATGCTCTAGGGATGTAGGCATTTACTTTCCTATTCTACGTGCTTGCATTATGCATGATGTATGTATATATATACCTGCTCACCCCTTCCAGTGTGATTGTCACAGCCCATGTCACCTAAGGCAAAGCGATGCCTAATTTCCGCCACGAAAGTAATGTGACATGTCACCGGATTTTCGCTATGGAAATCTAGTACTTTGCCCGAATGCCTTAGGAAAGCATAGATTGGGACCACACCCATTCAAAAGCCAAACCTCAAAGCCCTCGTGCATGCTAAGCCCCAAAAGCCAATGCCAAGATCATGTTTTTACTGTCAATCTCTGAAAATTAAGGTTTTATCAAAACAAATGACTACCCTTGGATAGGCGTTGTGGGGTGCCTAACACCTTCCCCACACGTAACCAAACTTCTGGACCTAAGAATCAAGATTTTTTTCCATCCATATTAGATTAGGAAAAATTCTCTTTTTCTTAGCCTAGGATTGATAATAAAATCAACTAGAAACAGGTGACCAATCATACCTTAGAAAAATCCAATGATTAGTGGCGACTCTACTTACCTTTGGTAATCCCTTAAAATTTGGCCTAGATTCCTGCCATAACACCAAAGGTAGACCTACCTTCCTCCACCAAGAGAGAGAGAACCCGAAGTCCCACGCAAACCACGCCACACACTACACACGTGCACATGCATGCAACAAAATCATCGAGCCTCCAACGGGCCCCGCGCGCATGAGAGCGTCGCCACGGCAAGTGGTCGAATGAAGGCTCGCGAGGGCGGTTTTCTGCCTTGATCTAGGCCGGGCGTCGACAACGGTGAGGTCATGCATCTTTGGTTTTTTCAATTTTGGTAGATTATATTCTTTAGTTTTCTAAATAATTTATCTCTCTCTCTCTCTCTCTCTCTCTCTCATTTTTTTTTTTTTGCCACCTCTTTGGCTTCTCAATTCCCTGCAAAGTCTTCAAAAAAAAGTTTGAACTAAAAATATTTTTTTTGTCATTGTGCCAGCCAATTTTGCTATAGTTTTTTACTCTAGGGAGAATGTTTCAAATAATAAAGTAGTGTTGCACTAAGAATTTGTTAGTTGGTAATTGAAAGCTTGTAGACAAAGCAAATTCGGTACATGCTCTACTTATATTCCTTTTATATATTAACATATACCTTTTTATTTGTGAATATGCAGATGTTAGGAGTTTTGATTCATGTGGACTATGTCTGGATAGCTATATAGATATACTCTAAAATGGTTTGAGTTTAACAATTTCTTTTTAGAATAAAACATTTTTGAAAGGGCTTTCATTTGTATATTTAGGACTTTTTATGTTTTATTTTCATCTAGAACAATTGACATTTTCTGCAAGGTTTGCGTGTGTAAATTTTGAGATATTTATGTTTTATTTTCATCTAAGTAGAATGTGATGTTTATAAAAATTATAGCAAAAGTGCATTACCTGAACTATGCTAACCTTATTTAAATGGTTAAAAATTAACTCCTTTTATTGAGATCATAGTCCTAGAGACAAAAGTCCAGGGTTAAGTTCTTTTGTTGTTGTATAGATAAATTGCCAGGGGTGGAGCGTAATGCTAACATTGAAAGATAATTACAACCAGTATATGCAATTAGTGCCTTCCTAAGTCCAACAAATTCTTTCTTCTATTTTTGCCCAATCAAAATTAGTGCTTCCCCTATTTAACTTCAAGTGAATTAGTGTTTCCTTTTTGTTTTATTGAAGTCATTCATAATTTGCAAAGCTAAAAGATAAAAATTATGTTTATTTTTGGACAGATTCTATAGCCTCTTTTACATGTGTACTTTCTAATTGTAGAGCAAGTCTATGGACCAATATAGTCTACGAGATTTTTTTAAGCAAGTCTACGGACCAATATAGTTTCTGCATGTAATAGAGCAATCTATTGCAACGAACTTTCAAATTAATAGCTTATTGCAACGAAGTTACCATTGCAATAATTAGATATTAATTATTTTACAATCTATTGCAATGACAAACACGAAACTACAATTAATATATTGTTGCAATAACTTAGTATCAATTATTTCAAAGTCTATCGTAATGACAAAATGAAGTAATTATCTATTACAATGAAGATATCATTACAATAATTTAATCCGACTTATTTTAGTCAATTATTTGTAATCTATTGCAATAAGTTTTGTAAAGTAATAGCCTATATCTACAAGATATTAGAAATAGTAAAAATTTTATTGCAACAATATATATAGGGATAATTACAGATTACCTATTTGTGATTTAGCCCGAATTTAACTTACCCACTCGTGGTTTCATTTTTGACACTTTACCCACCCATGGTTCATTCCGTCTATGCTCTGTAACCTACCTCTAATTTTTCCGTTACTCTAACACGTTTCATCAAAAAAACAAACAAGAAATCAGATCAAACAATCCTCTCCCACACACTCTCTATGCTTGCTCAACCACTTGGGATCTTAGATACACACTCTCTCTCTCTCTCTCTCTCTCTCAAAAACACAAACATGCTCCCATTGATTCTGAAAACACCTACAAGGAGAAAGCTTCTTTCTGAAACTGAAACGACTTGTTTTGGTCAGAAACAAGCATTGCAATTTACAACACACTAGAGGTTTTGTTGTCTTCTTCCACTGACTTAGACTGAGAGGTACCTTCATTTTGAAAGCAATTTCTAGACTATAATTTTCTTTTCTGTTTTGGTTTTGATTTTCTTTATTGTTTGATTTTTTTTTTTTTTTTGGGGTTTGTGATTTTTTTTTTTCTTTTGAAAAACTCAATATTGTTACTTGAATATTAGGGTTTCACATTGGGGTTTTTCGTTGATTATGGGGGAAATATTCTGTTTGGATTTTTCTTGATTATTTTTTTTAGGGTTTAATTTTCTAGGGTTTGATGTAAAAGTGTTTGTGTTTTTTCAGATTAGGAAATTCAATTTCCTTTTCCGTTTGGGGTTTTTGATTGTTGTGGGGTTTATTGCAAGAGGGTTTGTGATTTGGAAAATTCCACGTTGTTACTTCAATTTTGGTGTTTCTGGAATTTTTTTTAAGCAAGTGCATTATTGGAATTGTTTGGAAAGGTTTCACTTTCAGATTAGGAAATTCAGTTTCCTTGCATGATCAAAACCCAGATGATTCTCTGTCTAATAAATCAAATGGGTGGCATTGTAGCATCTAAGATTCCAAGTGGGTGAGCAAGCGTAGAGAGTGTGTGGGAGAGGAGTGTCTGATTTGATTTCTTGTTTGATTTTTTTATGAAACGTGTTAGAGTAATGGAAAAATTAGATGTGGGTTACGGAGTATAGACGGAATGAACCACGGGTGGATAAAGTGTCAAAAATAAAACCATGGGTGGGTAAGTTAAATTTGAGTTAAATCACAGGTGGGTAATCTGTAATTATCACACTAAACCTACCTGTGATTTGGCCCGTTTTCACTTTACCTACCCGTGGTTTAAAACTTAACACTTTGCCCACCTAAACTTCAATCCATTTGCTCTCCATTACCCACCTCACCCTCAGACATTAGAAAAACACATTTTTAATACAAATCATAACATAACACAAATCAAAACACGAAACCTTTGAAATATTTCCTCACGAGCCCTAGAATCAACTTTTACCACCAAAACATAACATAACACGAATAAAAGAGTTAGGGTTTGAATTTACAATTTACGATTTACAATTCTGCTGAGGAAAGTTAGCTGAGGAAAGTATTTTTCTTTAGTTAAAAAAATTTATGGGTTTTTCTTTGGTTATTGTAATCATGACATTTATGGTGCAAAAAAGTTGATTTCTTTCCATTTTCAGCTACAAAATGAATGACCATATGTGTGTTTGTGTGTTTTAATTATGTATAATTTTTAAAAATTTGGGATGGATTTTGATATTTGGGATGTAGGTTTTAGCTCGGAGATCTTCGCTGGGTCTAAAATCAGCGTTGGTGACGCTACATCTGGTATACACTGGCATTCTCTTTCTGTTTGATGGAGGTTTGATAGAAAAGACAAAACAAGAGCCATGGTATGTTAGACTGTTAGTGTCTTTTTCTTAAAAATACAAATTTGGATTTGGGTTTTTGAGATCTTATTTTATGCTTGAGCTAAAACGCTGGGTCTTAGTTTATTGTCTTAGATTTACGATTCCGTCCCTTATGCCTTATTATCAAACGAAAAAGGTACTTGATAGTATTGGATGATGTGTGCCACATTCATGAATGCTTAAATTGGCGTTGCATTTGGTCTGGATTCCACTATCCTGTTGCGCTTATCATTACCACAAGGCTTTCGAAAGTGGCTGAGCATATGGCGGGTGACAATATAATTAAGGTAGAGCTAGAGGCAACGTTAAGCAAAAAGGCTTGCTGGACCATATTTGTATTCAATATTAGAAGATTATTTGTGGAAATTAAATCAGATCAATTAGGGCATCCTACAATATTGAACAAAGATATATTTCAAAAAATTCAAACCCTAACTTTTTGATTCGTGTTATATTATGTTTTGGTGGTAAATCGTGTTATATTATGTTTTGGTGGTAAAAGTTGTTTTTTAATGGAAAAGCCAAAAGTGGATAACAGAGATCAAATAGAGCTAAACACAGGTGGGCAAAGTGTTAAGTTTTAAACCACGAGTAGGCTAAACCATAGATGGGTTTACTGTAAAGTGAGAATGGGCTAAACCATAGATGAGTTTACTGTAATTTTTCCTATATATATCATCACATCAAACTTGTCATTAAAATATTTGAAGTTTATTGCAACAAAATTTTTTGTTGCACAAACCTATTACCTCAAACTTAATTGCAACATCCTATATCAATTATTGTAATGACTCTAAAGTTATTGCAACGGTTTTTTTCGTTGCAATAAACATTTTTTCTTATAGTGATTCATAAAGAGAAAACAACCATTTGATATTTTCTCTCTCTATCCCAATTTGTGTTCATTACCCAAGCACACAAAACTTTTGTAGAGCCACATGGCACACACAACCACATTCATAATGAAGACAACCACATTCATAGATTAAATTTCTAATTTGATCTTTTCATTCATAAAAATCCTTTGTACCACATTAATTATGAATATTGTATTTTCTGTTCCAACATTTGTAACTCGATACACATCCTTTATTAATAATATTTTGAATTAAGTAATAGCATATATTATGATTATATATTTTATTAATTTGATGTTGATGATTCACTGAATTTGCATAAATTGTAAATGGAAGTTCAAATCATAAGCTTAGTCCATATGATTGAAAGACTGCTTGTAAGAGTTTTGTGAAAATACTTGTTTTCTTGACATTTTTCTATTGGCTTATGCTCTTGCTTTGTATGGATGGGTACATTGTGGTGTCATTTGTGATGGTATTGTTTTAGCTGTTGGCTTAGTAGTTTCCTATAGATAGTTTTATTTTTTCACAACATATATTGAGTTGAGATTTGGATTTTGAAATAACCATTGGCTTAAATAGGTAATATCACCAATTAAATTGAGCTGTTTTATATCTATATTTTCATAATGTTTATATGATTTCTTGGAAATTTATCCACATGATATGTTAGTGGAATCGTCAAGTATAAGTACAAAAATGGTATATTTGCACATTTCTTTTTTTTAGATTTTTATCGTTTACAAGCAAGTTAGTAGTCTAGCTCAACTGAATGTTGGGACAAACAGCAATAACCATGCTTATCCTTCTAATAAAGAAAAAAAAAAAAAAAACCCCATATTAAACCGATTCACCCACTACTACTGCTACTAGTATAGAATGTTAACAATATAAAGTGAGAGAGACTGAATAGTCTGTATATTAATGTATATAAAATATTGTACAATAGAGAGCCTTATATAGGCTAGGTATGTATGCAGTACAAGTAATATAAGTAAACCACAAGTACAGTATACTGGGCTAAGCCCAATGAGCTAAACTAGTCTAAGCTATACATTAACATCCCCCTTCAAACTCAAGGTGGCAAGGAGGAAGCTAACTGGAGTTTGGATATAAGATCTCGAAGGTGACCAGGCGGGTGAGTCTTGGTGAAGATATCAGCAAGCTAGTCAGCAGAGGAGGTGGAGAACAATTTGAGATTTCCTTTCTTGAGATGCTGGCGAGTGATGTGACAGTCGATCTCAATGTGCTTGGTGCGTTCATGGAAGACATCATTATGAGCAATGTAGATAGCACTATGATTGTCACAATAAAGAGGAGTGGCGGTGGGCTGTGGAGCATCCATGTCAACCAAGAGCCAGCAAAGCCAGACAAGCTCGCAAGTGGTGTCGGCAAGGGCACAATACTCAGCCTCAGTATTGGAACGAGAAACCACATCCTGCTTCTTGCTACGCCACGAGACAAGAGAAGTACCTAACAAGAAACAAAAACCTGTGATAGAGCATAGATCAGTCGGATCACCTGCCCAGTCCGCATCTGAATAAGCATGAAGCTCGAGAGAAGATCGAGAGGAGTAATGGAGACCATGATAAAGTGTGCCCTTGACATATTGGAGAATCCAAAGAACGGCAACATAGTGGACAGAACGAGGGGCATCCATGAACTTACTAACCATACCCACGGCATATGAAATATCCGGACAATTAACAGTGAGATAGATCAGACTACCAATCAACTGACGATAGCGAGTAGCATCGGATATTGGTTCACCATCCAAGGGTGTAAGCTTTGCATTGTATTCTAAGAGAGTGGAAATAGTCTTGTTGTCAGTGATACTGGCTTTGGAGAGAAGATCAGAAGCATATTTAGCTTGGGAAAGATAGTATCCGTCAGAGGATGAGGTAACCTTAAGCCCAAGAAAATAGCTAAGAGTGCCTAGATCTTTCATCTCAAAATGCTGACTAAGGAAGTGCTGAAGAAAGCGGATACCTGTAGAATCATCTCTAGTAATAATCATATCATCAACATAAAGAAGAATAAGAGTGATACCAGCAGAGGATCTTCGGACAAAGAGAGCAATGTCATGAGGACTTGAAGTGAAACCCTGCTGAGCAACAACTGAGCTAAACTTTTCAAACCAAGCTCGAGGAGCCTGCTTGAGGCCATAAAGAGCACGGCGAAGGTGGCAAACTTGACTGCCTGAGTGTGGATAGCTAGGGGGTGATTGTATGTACACTTCTTCGTGGAGGTCTCCATTGAGGAAAGCATTCTTCACGTCCATTTGATTAAAAGGCCAACGGCAAACAATCACCACAACAATGAGACATTTGACAGATGTAAGCCGAGGAACAGGAGCAAATGTTTCCTCATAGTCAATGCCATACTCCTGAGTAAAGCCCTTGGCAACTAGGAGAGCCTTGTACCGTTCAACAAATCCATTAGCCTTGGTCTTGATCTTGTAAACCCACCTACAACCTACTACAGACTGACCAAGAGGCAAATCAACCATATCCCAAGTGTGATTCATATGAAGGGCATCTAGTTCTTCGTTCATAACTTGTTGCGAAAGAGGGTCAGTATGGGCCTCACGATAGGTGTGAGGTTCATAGAGGGTGGCAAGAGCAAAAGAGCAGTCATAATCAGTGAGATAAGGGGGAGGAATGCTTACTAGAGTGGAACAACGAAGTTCAGGACCAACAGGAGACTCAGGAGAGGGTGGTGCCATAAGATCCAAAACAAGCTGCTCATATGCTGGGGACACAACCGGAGATGAGTTGTCTGAAAAGGCAGCTGATGTTGAAGAATCCTCCACAAGTTCAGGATAGAGAGGGAGGAAAAGATCAGTAAAAATGGGAGACTCTGAGGAAAAGGACGCAGAAAACTGTTGAAGACTCGTGAAAGGACGATGTTCCCAAAACTCAACATGACGGGAGACATGAAGGCGATGAGAAATGGGATCATAGCAGTAAAACCCCTTTTGAGATATACCATAACCAATGAAACAACAGAGACGAGTACAAGGCTGGAGCTTTGTTCGTTCATAAGGAGGAGAAGAGACAAAGCAAGCACAACCAAAAACCCGAAGAGGGGAGTAGTTAGGAGTTTGACCATAGAGAAGCTCGAATGGTGATTTGTTATGTGTAGTTGGTGAAGGAATACGATTAATGGTGTACACAGCAGTGAGTGCGGCCTCACCCCAAAAGCGCTCAAGAAGAGAGGCAAAAATGAGAAGGGTGCAAACAACATCAAGAATGTGACGATGTTTTCGTTCAGCACGACCATTTTGTTGAGAGGTGTAAGGATAAAACCGCTGAGGAAGGGTATCATGACTGTCTAAAAAGGATAGGAAAGATTTATCATATATTCTTGAGCATTATCTGATCGAAAGACTTTGACGGTGCGATTGAACTGTGTTTCAATCATTTTATGAAATGTTTGGTAAATAGACACAAGTTCAAACCTATGGTGAAGCAGATAAATCCAAGTATATCGAGAAAAATCATCCACAAATATGACAAAATATTTAGATTCCCCCTCAGTGGGATCAGGTGCAGAACCCCAAATATCAGAATGTATAAGATCAAAAGGTGCAGAAGAAAAGGAGTCACTATTATTAAAGGGCAATTTTGTTTGTTTGCCAAAATGACAGGAAGTACAATCAAATTTTGAAACTGAACTGAACCTAAATGACCTTGAGAAGCTAACAACTGAAGACGAGATAAGGATGGATGACCAAGACGAGCATGCCACAGATCAAGTGAGGGGGTGGCAGTGGTAGCAGCTACTGAAGGAATCTTCAAGTCATGAACCTCAAACATGCGACCAACCTTACGGCCTATCCCAAGCACTTGACCCGTCCGAGGATCCTGCACATCCACACCATGATTAGTAAATAGAAGATCTACACCTAATTCACAAAGATGACCAACAGAAAGCAAATTAAGGGATAACTTTGGGATATGAAAAGTGTCACTAAACGATAAACAAGAAGAAGAGATTGTTCCTTTATAACTAACAGGTATAGGAGTTTCATCAGCAATGTAAATGGTGATTGGATGTTCCAAGGGTGCCTTATCAGAAAAGTGGGATTCATCAAGAGTCATATGGTTACAACATGCAGTATCAAAAAACCAAGGTTGTTTACTTAAGGTGACAAAAAGGGCAGTGGAAGTGTGGGATAAAACCTGTTGAACAATTGCCTCAATATCAGCCGTAGTAAGTGAGGAAGCCAAAGATGGACCTGTAGGAACCGATGGATCTGAAGGACATACAATAGCTGCCCAAGGAAGAGAAGCTTTATTATGCTCTTGCACAAATTTCTGCAGTTTGCGACAAACTGAGATGTCATGGCCTTTGGCACGGCAAAACTCATAGCAAGTACCTTTAGAAGACTGAGAGGTGGGACGCCCAGAGTTTATTCGTGGAGGAGCAATGAATGCAACAATGGGAGGTTGTGGAGAGGGTGTAGCCAATATATGATTAGATGATGACATGTGATGAGTAGGCCGACGATTCTCCTCAGAAATAAGCTCCTTGACCGCAGCATCAAGAGAAGGAGTAGGAGACCGGTTAAGTAGAGAAGCCCTAGTAGGCACAAAATCCTCACGTAAACCCATCATGAAGTGCATAAATTTACGGTGATCCCGATATTTGACAAAGAGCTAATGTCCTTAGAACACACTAGTAAAGGATCTGCAGCAGAAAGTTGTTCCCACATAGTAGAAGTCTGAGAATAAAAATCAGAAATAGATTGACCTGTCTCTTGGCGCATTTGATAAAGCTTTGATTCAATGTGGAACTCTAGGCTTAAATCATTAGTACAATTATAGCGATCGGCCAGAAATTTCCAAGCAACCTCAGCAGTCTCAAGACGAGGAAGAAGATTATGAATGGAGTGAATAAAAGAATTGATAAACCAAAACAAGATCTTACTCTGAATACTCTCCCATTCCTCGACGTTCTTCGTAATCATCCATTGTAACAGCAGTCTTGGAAGACTCTTCAGCAGCTGTGGCTTTGGACTTAGGGTTTGGTACTGGCTTAGGAATTGAACCAGTCACATATCTCCACAGATTACGACTCTTGAGAAAGACAGTCATATTTTGAGACCATGCATGATAGCTAGTAGGACCATTCAATATAATGGTGATAAGACGTATGATATCTCATTCATTTTTGGTCGGTGCAAAACTGCAAGTGCACAGTATCGTAGTTTTATAGTAAAGTGATGAGAAGAGTATCGTCCTCAGGGATTGGTAACTTACTTTTGACAAATACCAAAATGTTGCTAATCTCGATTTTTTCTAGAGAAATCACTAAGATTTTTGTAATTGGAATTTAAAATAAAATCAAGCTAAAAAAATACGCAGAGGAAAAAGCAAGATGTTGCTCAAGAATCAAATTAATGGGAAGAAAACTTCTAGGAAATCGATTTCATCTAATCCCTCACTGTACTATACTCATCTAGCTAATTGAATTTAATTCTCTCTGTTTGTTAGCAATCTCCAAACTCATCCATAAGCCTCTTTCGACAGTCAATTGGAAACATTCTTGTTCATCATTTTACACAAGAGTATGCAACTTAATAAAGCAAGAAAACATTAAGACCACGATATTAATACTACAAAGGTTCATACAAGTCTTTCGATCTCTATATTTACCTATGCTGAAATATTCAAGATCTATCCTATAATTCCCTCTTTCGACAGCAAATCACAAGATCAAAATCATCTAATTAATGGCCAGTTAATTAGAAGCAATAAGCTCAGAATAAATCAGACAAACATGAAGAGAATTAATTCAAATTACCATAGAAAAGCAAGCATAGTTCGGAATTAGATTACATCGTTTTCCTAGAATAAAGAAAATTTAGTTCATGCTAAAAATTAAATTCAACATAAACGAATTCACCATCATTTTTCTAAGAAGATTCGAAGGAAATGAATGCTGAAAATATATCTCGTCTTTGTCCTCCCAGTTCAGCGTTTTCCTTTCTTTTTTTGTTCCACCTCCTTTTCTTTTCTTCTTCTATTTTGGCGCCTCCTCTTTTTTCTTGTTCAGCCTCCTTTTCTTTTCTTTAAAACCTGTTGCCCTTCTGTTTTCAGCCCAAAACGTGTTGCCTTTAAAAGCCCACTCTCTCTCCCCGTTTTATGCTTCTAACATTTGGGTCTTCATTTTCTTCAAATCTAGAATAAAATTTAAATAACAATAATGAAGTCTAAAATCAACAAAAAATAAATAAAATTAGACTAAAGTTTAAAGTTGAGAAGTGATAAATTATGCTAAATTATACAAGTCATCAATTTTGTTGAGCCAATGAAGAAAATGACCAAAAAGTGGGATTTGGAGACCTCAAATGCAAAAACCGAGCCCAACATCAGAATCTATGTGAAAAACTGAGCAAGACAAGTCTTGTTGAAAAATTTTGACTTAAGTCAACAATCAATGGTCAACGGTCTGGTCAAAGTCAACGCTTGGTCAACGGCTCGAGATGCTGATGTATGCTGACGTGGCAGTGTGACGTCACCCTAAGGTTGATGTGGCAGTACGCGAAACGGAGCAGGCGCATCGAAGCGCGTGACAACTCTGTTCCTGGTGTGTGAGACGCGTGTGAGAGACTGGCAGCGCGTGGTTACGCGTGGTGGCGCGTACTAGTGAGGTAGAAACTTCAGCTGGCGCGTGGGGGTGCGTGTGAGGTGGTTTCTGGCAACTCTTTATTGGGTTTTGCTCGGGATCGGAAGATCTGTCAATCTGTGCCTTGAGTTTGGCATTTTGATCAACAAAACTGACGAAATCCAAGTGTTCTAGGGGCTGTAGGCGTGACGGCGATGACTCGCTTCTGACAGTGACTACTGGATGAAGGCGAGGGCAGCGAAAGAACGCCGAAGATGTCCACAGGAACCAAGAAGTCAGAAGAATGGCTCTAATACCATGTTAACAATATAAAGTGAGAGAGACTGAATAGTCTATATATTAATGTATATAAAATAATGTACAATAGAGAGCCTTATATAGGCTAGGTATGTGTGCAGTACAAGTAATATGAGTAAACTACAAGTACAGTATAAGAGGCTAAGCCCAATGGGCTAAACTAGTCTAAGCTATACACTAACATAGAAGGAGATCTATTTGAAAGAAAATATTGTAAATTGGAAGTGGCAGCTTACATTCCACTACTGTCCACATTTTGTATTTATATTCAAATATACAGAGATTGTTGATAAGTTACAACTCTAAGTTACAACAGAAAGATAATTACAGCCTAACTACAATCTGCAAAGTCTATCACTAAGTGAAGATTACATGATAAATATAATTTGTAGAGTCTATCACTAAGTGAAGATAACTTCAGCACTTCTTCAGGAGATTGAGCCACTAGCAAACTCATCTTTATCCTTAACATTATTAACACGCACGGCTACCAATACAACAAGTTGCCTCAGACCTTGTATAGGGTTCCAAACCTGCACTTCTTCAAATATCCTATAAAAAAAGGTCAGGAGCTTCAAAGCTTTTGACTAAGAAGCGCAAAAACTTTGAGAAAGAAGCGTCTTATATTCTAATATTAGTAAAGGTTAGGGGTGGCAAAATTGGACACAACCCGTGAACCCGACACGACACGACACGAAATTAGCAGGTTATGGGTTGAGGCTTAATGAGTTCGTGTTATATTCGAGTTGACAAGATGGACCCGTTTGATAAACTGGTTAGGTTAGGGTTCAACCTATGGAACCGGTTTGACCCATCTGACCCGTTTAATTAAATGAAATTTTACCAATATACTATTCAAACCCTAGATATATAAACTTATTAGTTGTTGTAGTTTATTTTCTTTGACATATTGTGATTGATTATTTATGATATTGAGATATGCTTTAGTTTTGAATGATTACTTGTGATACAGTTACTCATTAGTTTTGAATTTTATATTCAAAATATTTATTTGCTTGTTTTTTCATAAATGTTTTTCTTCATTTTGATAAAATCAGATAAACAGGTCGACATGACTGACCCGCTTAATAAATGGGTTGTGTTAGGGTTGAGAAATCTTGACCCGTTTAATAAACTTATCGAGTTAGTGTTGACCTATATAGTTGGATACGTATGAGTTGACACAATACGAACCTGACACGCGAACACAAATTGCCACTCCTAGTAAAGGTGCCTTAGCTTGAGTTTTCAAACATTATTGACGAAAATGCACTTTTGGTCCTTACATTTTGGGTCAATTTCCATTTTGGTCCCAAAATTGATTTTGTTACTAATGTCATCCCTAAAAAAAGAAAATTGATTCTATTTTGGTACTTTTCGTCAACCCACTAATGGAAACCTCCTACGTGACAAACGGAATGTCCTACTTGTTGATGTAGTGCTGATGTGGTCATTAAAATATTATTTAAAAAAATTATTCGGCATTTTTTAAATGCCACGTCAACTTTTAAATTTTTTTTTAAATCCACTTCAGAAAATTTATTTAAAAAAAGAAATTAAATTTAAAAAAAAAAACCTTAAATCTAATTTAATTAAAATTTATTTTAAAAAACCAAAATAATTATCCTTTTAATTCCTTTTCTTTTTCTTTTAACCTCATCAGTGATCAGATTTAAGAGCCTGTTTGGGTAAGCTTTTTTCATCACTCAATTTCCGTCACTCAATTTCCATCACTCATCACTCATCACTCATAACTCATAACTCATCACTCATCACTCATTTTTTCACACTCATTTGGAAACATCACTTTTATTTTCATCACTCAATTTTTTCACACTATTCATGGGTCCCACACCTGTCAGCCAGTACAGTTTTTTTTTTTTTTTTTTTTTTTAGTACCCAGCTCACCGAAGCTAATATAAAAATAAAAAAATAAAAAAAACAATGCCAACCCAGGGAAAAAAAAAAAAAAGAGAAGTCAAAAGGTGGTCAAAAGTTGCGGCTGTGGGTCCCCTATATGTGTTTAATTACAATATTGCCATTGAGTTATGAGTTATGGAAACTAAAAACAGTCAAAAGTTGTTTTCAGTTTCCATAACTCATAACTCATAACTCAAAAATCAGAGAATTGAGTGATGGAAACAGAGTTATTGTTTGCCAAACAAACTTTTTACTATGGGTCCCACCATTTTTGAGTTATGAGTTATGGAAACAAAGAATTGAGTTATCAAAAAACTTAATCCAAACGGGCTCTAAAACATCTCTAAACTCTCTCTATCTCTAATTCTCTCTTTCTCTCTTCACTCTCGGCGGAATCTCTCTCAGACCCAAACTCTCTCAAAATCTCATCTCCGTCGATCTGCCAAACTCCGATCTGACCCAAGCTCTCTCTAATCTCAGTGATGAGGTCGCCGCTGTCGAACTCATTCAAGGCTCAATATGAGGTCCCTGCCGTCAAACTCATTCAAGACTCAGTGAGGTCGCCGCTGCCGTCAAAGAAAGAAAACCCATCAACCCATCGAACCCATTGAGAAGGTCCGCCGATTTAGTAACTCACCATAGTCGCCAATTCGGTATGGCTCCGTTGTACAAAACCTCAGTCATCGATTCGATATTGGAGCCCAGATCAGTGGTTGTGAAGTCAAGATCAGTGGTTCTCACACCTCTTTCTACCTCACCGTCTCTCTTTTCCTCTCTTTAAGGTTGATTTGGAAGTTTTTAGCTTAGGATTTTTGTAGATTTGATGTTAAAGCTTTGCTGGTTGCTGGGAAATTTTGGAAGATTTGATTCAGTGGTGGTGCTTTACTGGATGTTGGGTTTCTATTCTTTTGCTTGGATTTGATATTCATGTTCTTTGATTTGGTGGTGGTGATTTGGGGGTTTTTGTTTGTTTTTCTTGTGGGTTTTTCTGTGTTTATTTGCCAAGAAAATTTATGGGTTTGAAGGCTAAGGTTTGCTTTGCTGGAGATATGGGTTTGGCGTTTGGTTGAGATCTGGGTTTGGTTTTTGCTAGAGATTGATTATGGGGAAGAACAAGAAAGAATAAAATAATGAAAGCAATAAAAATAAAATAAAATAAAAGATAAGAAATACGTTTAATTAATTTATTTTGTTTTGATGTGTTTGGTTATAAAGAAAGTACAAGAAAGACAAAGAAAATTATAAGAAAATAAGGATTAATTTGCTAAGAATATGAATCTTAGAGATTGGAATTAAAAAATTAATAATTAAAAAAAAATTAATTAAAAAAAAGTAAAATTTTTGTTTAAAAAAAGTAAAAAAAATTATTTGTTTTTTTAATTAAAATTGAGGAATTAAAATTTTTATAGTTTAAATGCTAACGTGGTGTTTAAAAAATGCCAAATAATTTTTTTAAATAATAGTTTTATGGCCATGTCAGCGCCACATTAGCAAGCAATGCATTCCATCTGCCACATAGGAGGTTTCCGTTAGTGGGTTGACGGAAATGATCAAAATAAATCGATTTTCGTTTTTTAGGGACGACATTAGTAACGAAGTCAATTTTGGGACCAAAATGGGAATTGATCCAAAATATAGGGACCAAAAGTGCATTTTCGCAAACATTATTCTGTTAAAGCATAATAACATTGTCATTTTGAATCTTGTGTCCTTGTAAGACTCTTAACTGTCTAATTTTAGTTTAACCTTAGTGTGTATAATCTTCATATTGATCTATATACATTAGTTATATAAAAATATTCATGTCCAATTTTTACACTCCTTGGGAACCCATGCTTTAGTATTGGAATTTGTTACAACTCATGGAATTTAGACTAAAAAGGCATACTTGCCCACTAGGTCAAAAGGCAAGCAAAGGGGCCGGTTTGTGTCAAAGTACTATAAGGGTTTAATAATGGTAACCCTTAAAAAAATAAAAATAAAAATCCAAAGCCAACCCTTACGAAATTGATAGTCATTGCTTGTGATACTTTAATTGGCTTTTAGTTCATCCAAAAAAAAAACAAACTTTAATTGGCTTTCACTTGGTGTAGGAATTCATACATCATGAATTTTCTTTTGGCAATCTAACATAGGGTGCGTTTGTTTTGGGTGAAAATGATTTCAGGAAATCATTTTCCCCTAAACCCAGGCGTTTGGCAGCGACGGTAAATTTCATTTTCCGGAAAATAGCTTCCTGTTGACCGAAATTTTCACCTTTGACCCGGAAATGATTTTCCACCCTCATTTTCACTTCAATTCATTTCCGGAAAAAGAGAGAGAGAGAGAGAGAGAGAGAGAGAGAGAGAGAGAGAGAAGAGAGAGCCCAGATCAGAGAGAGAGTGAGAGAAGAGAGAGCCCAGATCGGAGAGCACTGATCGTCGATCGCGTCGCTCGTCGGACGATTGCACCGCGCCGACGAGCGGCGCGATCAACGATCGCGATCGATGAGATCGCGCGGTGCGATTGTCCGGACGATCGCATCGCTCGTCGATCTACGAGCGGGGCGATCGACGAGCGCGATCGATGAGATCGCGCAGTGCGATCATCTGGACGATCGCATCGCTCATCGATCGACGAGCGGTGCGCGTCCGACAAGCGCGCTCGTCGATCAACGATCGCACCGCTCGTCGCTCATCGCACCGCTCGTCGCACCACGATCGCACCGCTCGTCGATCGACGATCACATCGCTCGTCGCTCGTCGTTGATTCATTTTCTTTTGCTGGGTTTTGGTTTCTTTTGCCTAATTTGATGCATTTTCTGTAAAAATGTTTGAATGAACCAAACACCGGAATTAATTTTCCGTAAAACGAGTTTTGTGACAACCAAACACATGAAAACGTTTTCCTTTCCGAAAAATAGCATTTCCGGAAAATGAAATATTTTCCGGAAATGCTTTTACGCGAACCAAACACAGCCATAATATCAAATACATTCCATTCGAGAGGACTAATCAAACTGAGCAATCTTCACGTGCACATATGAGTGTGGACAAGTTACCATGGGCTACCAATAGGATTAGAAAACATCTTAGTACATATTGGTAGTATGTTTGGTAAAATCTATTATAGATTGCTGCTACCAATATGATTAGACAATTCTTGCTCCAATACAACTACATGCAAACTTTCAAGTGATAGACATACAAAACTATTGCAAAGACCATAAATTGGAAAATAGCAATTAACTTATGCTCAAGAATTCCCAATAAATTAGGATGGTAAAATATATATCAAATTTAAAGAAATGTTCACCAACATGGAACCAAGAAAACCAACCCTCAGTCTCACTTGTTTTGATCACTAAATTTAGACTGTAGATTTGTTGATGTTTGAAGCCAGCACAAGCCGTTTACTTTTGATGCTGGAGGAGAAACTGTGCACAAGAATACTCGATCAAGAATGTTGGAAGTTCAATACTTGAAGTATCAAAAGCAGGAATCGCAATATCTACGTCTTTTTGTAAAGAATGGGAATGCTAGAAAGAGAGAAGAAGGAAGACAGGTAAATTAAGATAATGGCACAAAAGTTAAGGAAACCATAACCATTTTTAAAAAATTGACAATTATTAAACTTGGATAAATTAAAAGTTGAACACAAGAAAGCAATTTTACTTACTGGATAATACCAAAAATTCAATATCTTGTCTAAAATATAATTTAGCTCATGCCAAGAGGTTCCTGCATACTACAGTTTAAAACGATTCAGGAGCTAAAAGAATAGAATTTTTCCACTGTAACAATTAACTTGTATAATAGAATTCTAGCCTAAGGTACCTCCTCTGTAGCATTAACTATCTGCTTCTCCAATCCTACAAGACCAGATTTATATTCCCCATTTGAAAATGTGCAACATTCACGTTGCAGCAGAAGACTACCCAAACCACACCCCTGTAGACACTACATTTTGAACCTCTTACGACTTGGGCCCCTGTTCCTCAATGATGCTGAATTCCAAGATCCAAGATTGGTTGAGGGCCCAATCAAATGTTAAATTGACTTGAGAAATGTTAAAATGAAAAATATAACTTTTAATGAGCAAATAAATCTATTTTTGGAAAAATGAGGCCAAGGAAACCATCACTATGCACACGCAAGAATTGGCATGCGCACGCATAGTGAATTCCGAAAACTAAACAAGGCAAGTTTTCTGAATTAATGTTGAGGTTTGGAACGAATCCCACATCATCTGGGAGTCATTCCAAACTCCTATTTTCACACTATAAGAAACCTTACATGGTATATTTTCAAAACGCATAGAAATCCCATGGGAAAACACTAAGATTCACTAGAAATAGTGAATCACAGAAGAAGTTTTTCACAAAACATCATCAAGTCAATTTTCTTTTGATTAGGGCCTTTTCTAGCCTTGATCTTTAAGTTTAAGATTACTAATTACTCTTTTATTAAATTGTGAATAGATTTAACTGAGGGGAACAATCAAAAATTAAGCTTGAAGAGCTTTTGTTTAAGGTATCTAGTCGAAACTTTTCTTTTCTTTTCTTTTTCTTTTTGCACTTTAATCTTTCTATTTGCTTTATTTTCTTGTTCTAATATGTATAATATGCTTATGTAATCTAGGTTTATGTTTTTGTATGTCTAGAAAGCATGTTAGGACGTTAGATTTAGTGTTTTAAATCTTTGCTGTGTTTCTAGGGTTTCTGGGCAAAAACCCACATGTGCATAATCTTGCTTGCGCACGCAGGCTTGATTATGCGCACACAAGGTTGTTCATGCGTGCGCATGAACTAGCCCAGAAACCCTAATTTTATTTCATCTTTTTTGACTTCTGTTTTCACATGTAATACTTCTGTTTGGGCTCTTTTTCATGTTTTTATATTCTTAAGCTTACGTTTCACATGTCTAATTGATTGTTTGCTTTCACATGTTAGAATTAGGATTTATCTTATTTTGATGCCATAAACATGCATTCACATGCTCATACATAATGCCATAGGTGCTAAGTTGCGGCAAGATAAGTGAGGTAAGTCATTCATTATTATGAACATGCATTTTTTGTGTTGTTCGATGATTGATTTCATGCTTAAGAGTTTGGAATACATATTATGACCTATGCTTGATTACCATGCCCTTTTACTACCTTGTCTTTGTTACTGCCTTGTTTGGGATGTTATGCCATGATTAGATAAATGCTAGGATGAGGTGACATGTATGCTAGATGTATGGATCTATGATGTGATGAGATGCATGATTAGATAAATGTTAGGCTTTGGTTGACAAGCATGATAGATGTATGGTTAGGGATGATTGATGCCACGTTGTGTGTTTAGATGCAAGTTAGTGTGTGTGTGAGTTAGATAACAATATTAAGTGTGCTTTTAATAGGGTTAAGACATAAGACACAATAAGAGGAAGCCAACCTTAGGGTTAGGCGATTTTGGGTGCCTAACGGCTTCCCAAAACCGTAACTTAACTCCAAACCTATATCTCGTAGTAAGATCAATGATCCTTCCTCGAGAGGACACTATACATATATGGTTCTTAGGCCATTGCAAAAACTAGATGGCGACTCCCATTTCCGTTGTGTTCACAACCCCCCAAAAAAAATCCTCACTCAAAAGTTCTTTTCTTTTAAATCACATTGTTGCCTTGTGTAATTCTTTATATGTGTTACAATTTTTTTTATAACCCTTTGTCTGTGTTACAAGATTCAACCTCGTGTTGTGCCTTTTATATTAAACTTTCAAATAATGAACATTGAACTCTTTGAACATTTGAAAGCTAAGGTTGAAATAACTTATTGGACTCTACCTAAAAGCTTCCTGCTTAACATTTGTTCACTTTTGGGTTAATTGGAGTTCCATTAAAAGAACCTAAAGCACTACCAAGCACGTACATCAACCATTTAGTAGTTCTTAATAATACAAGGCTAATCGTAATAAGTTCTTTAAAAAAATCACTATAGCTTTTATTATATGTTGTAATTTTCATGTATTTCTTCATAATGTCTGCAAAATCATATGGATTTTCCATTTTCCAATAACTTATGCTTTTCTTATATTTTTTTAACTCATATAGTAAAAGAGGCCAATTATTGCAGAAGAGATTGAAAGTACAGTGTTTCAGCTTAGACCCTATAAAGCCTCAGGACCTGATGAAAATTCTAGCTTTCTTCTACCAGGAATTTTGGAATATTGTCAAGAAATTCCAACTATGTGCTAGCCTTCTCCCATTTAGGTTCACTTCTTAAAACCCTTAACATACTTTCAACACTTTTATTACTAAATGCCCAATCCTTGATGATGTTTCAAATTTTAGACCTATAAGCCTGTGCAATGTTATATATAAAATCATATCCAAACTTCTTGTTAATCGAATCAAACCTCTCATGAATGCTCTTATTTCTCCATACCAAAATGCTTTTATACAAGGCAGACTCGTTACAGAAAATATCCTAATTGCTCATTAATTTTTTGACTATTTGACTAAGTTGGAAGGAATGAAGATTAATTTTGGTGCCTTAAAGATTGACATGAGCAATGGTTAATTGGATCCTTAACTGTGTTTCCACTGTTAGTTATGCTTTGTTTGTCAATGGTAGCCCTACTAATTCTTTCAAACCTTCTAGAGGATTGAGGCAAGGTGATCCGTTATCACCCTACCTTTTCCTTTTCTGTGCTAAAATCCTTTCCTTAGCCTTACTGCAAGCCGAGAACGAGAAACTTATCAAGGGAGTTAAAGTTGGAAAGTAAGGCTGTTCATTCATTCATCTGCACTTTGCAGATGACTCTCTCCTCTTTTTTCATAATGATCATTCCTCTCATGATAGTATCAGAAAGACTGTAGAGTGGTACTGCAAAATCTCAGGTCAAAGTATTAATCATCAAAAATCTGAGTTGTTTTGCTCTCCCAATCTGACGGAGGAGGAAAAAAACTCCTTAGATCAATGCTTACAAGTCAACTTAGTGCAAAAACTGTGCAAATACTTGGGAGTCAACTTTAAACTCAGAGGAAAAAGGATTTCCAAGATCTTGTTGAGACGCTACAAAATAAATTACAAGGATGGAAGGATGATAATAAATAGAGTTGCAATTTCTTTATGAGCTCCCATATATTAATTGAGCTCCCGTACAATTATTATGGAAATTAAGCAAGGCTGTTCATTCATTCATCTACTCTTTGCAGATGACTCTTCTCCTTTTTCATAATGATCATTCCTCTCATGATAATATCAGAAAGACTATAGAGTGGTTCTACAAAATCTTAGGTCAAAGTATTAATCATCAAAAATCTAAGTTGTTTTGCTCTCCCAATCGGACTGAGGAGGAAAAAAAATTCCTTAGATCAATGCTTACAATAGATAAATATTCAATGCATAATCCCATAAACTTAATAAATAGTATTGTAATTCATAATCATATTTTCATTTATTATAGTAACAATCACAAAATGTAATGTATATAATATCTGTTGTACCAAAATTAAAAATAAAATACATTTTTTTTTTCAAGAATTCAAAGGTAAGTCAGTGAAAATATTAATTTTTTAATACAAATTATTTATAATATTTTTTATATTATTAAAAAGTATATATAATTTGGAAAATATTTTTTTAGTTTTAAACAACTTTTTCAAACCTAATTTTTTCTACCATACAATCAAAAACACCAAGAAAAATATGTTTAAAAAATTAATAAAATTCAACAAAACTACAATTCAACATTAAAATAAAAAATAAAAAATAAAAAAGGAAAGGGAAAAAAAAAAGATTGTAACTCTTTTTCCTTTTAAAAAAACCAAGGGTACAATTCCAAAGGGGAAAAAGTAGAGAATTGTTTTTTGAAAAAGAAGAAGTATTGTATTAATGCTGCCATAATCTAATGTTACATCTAATCCAACATTTGAAAAATGGATAGATAGATAAATAATGTTAAACACAAAATTGAATATGTTTTCTTAAAAGTCTCAAAGAATACACTAATAAGATAAGGAAGATGAAGAACAATATAAAATATTCATAAACGCTTAAAGCAATTACTCAAGCATCTAAGAAAAACATATAACAAAGACATAACAATTCGCTACTAATTTTTAAACAAAATATTTACAAACAGTGAAAGTAAACTACACAAAGACCATTGTTTTCAACTGCACTAACTTTTCTTCATTAGCTTGTCCAGACTATTTTGTTGTTTTTCAAATAAATTAAAACCTGAAAACAACACAAAATTTGACATATTATAATATGTTATTCCCCAAATAAGATCAACAACAAACACCATTCATTAAAAGTATTTAGTGTTGTAAAGAAAATGATTAAAAAAAAATACTTGCATCAAGGAACGCATATGAATTAGTCAATAATATTCATCAATCTAAGGTAGAGATGCAAGAAAAATAAAAATAAAAAATTCATCAAAAAAATGAAAAAGAAAATAGAGAGAGAGAGAGAGAGAGAGAGAGAGAGAGAGAGAGAGAGAGAGAGAGAAATAACCTTTTTTGTATTGAAAAAATATGAAAAAATGGGAGAGAGTGGTAAATTTATAGTAAGAGTTTGGGAATAAGAAAAGTCAAAATACAAGTAGATAAATGAGCAAAATAATATTTCAAGTTAAAACCACCCAAGAGAATATATATAGACAACATTATTGTTTTGATTTTCCATTGATTTATTATTTAGTTATAACATCAAAATTAAAGTAGATAAATATGTAAAGTTAAAATCACCTAAAATAAATTTGTAAAGTCAATATTATTTTATATTTAATATTGTAAAAAAAATTAGAGGTAAAAATAAACATGACAAAGACTAATGGTGTAGTCAATGACGCGGCGGATAAGGTGGTTTAACAGGAACGTAGCAATAATAAATGTTACGTTTCACCTTTTAGACAGATAGATAAATATAGATATAGATTGATATTGATTATTATTACTCTTGCTAACGTCACAATAAATCTGACCCCTTCTCCTATACCTGCTTACATATATGGGATATTTTAAAAGGTGAACATCTTTCTTAGTAGCCTGATGCCGCATTAGGTTAGGGAGCTTGGCGATAATAGCTCCTTTGCATCCCAAAGTGTGCTGCTCTCCAAGGTGTGCAACTTTAAAATATATATATATATATATATATGTATGGCCTAATCCAATCAAACAAATATGTATGATGATAATCGAATAGAATTTGACTTCGAGCATTAGATCTCCCAATGAATTGAGTTAGAGACACAAGTAAAAAAAATTAACAAATGATTCGAGGAAATATTTAGATCTATACTGAATTGGTAAGTCTACGTATCAATCAAATGAATTTCATTATGATGTGGATCAATTCAATTAAGGTCATGGCACATTCTCTTACCTTGAGGCAGATACCTTGAAGTCTCAAAGCTTGCAGTGGAGTTCCCTACTATTCCTGGCCTATCCCTAGATCAAAGGATGACAGTTTCATTACTTAGCATGTGTTCTATCTCATAAGGGGTGTTCATTTCACAACTTATCTATCAACTCTCATAGACTTTCATTCCTTCTTATTCTTTACCCTAACTAGGAGTCCCTATAATCACCCCCAAAAACAACAAACAAGCAGTCATCCAATTACAAATCAAACATCATACATGCAAATTTTCAGCTCAATCCATTCACCATAGAGTCAAGTGTACATTTCTTGTTGACTCCCTATTCCAGTAGCACATACTTCACTTACAAAATTTAAATGGGCTATCAAATCACGTCCAATTTTTTCATTCCAATTTACAGAGTTAATCCTATGGATGTCTAGTATTTTCCATTACAGTTTCAGAGACAAATAGTAAAGCCATGATTTATTAAAAATCATACAAACCAGCACGCTCAAATATGCCCTAATAGAATTTCAGTCAACTTGGAAATTACACAATTATTTCTATATACATCCAATTGCTGTTAGACCAATTCCATTACAACCATATGTGTATCAACTTTCAAAGAAATTTCTCTTAGCGTCCAAATTCAAAGAACAGAATTTAATCCAACATTTTCATGTTATAAACACAGATACTGTCACAGTGGCAGTTTTAACACATTTACACATAAATTCATAAAATTATTGCAAAATGACCTTAATTTCGTGTGGGAATTTTCATACATACAGACATGTTAAAATAAATTTATAATCATCGAAATGACCATTTATAGCACCATGATGTACGGACCACAAGAATTCAAACAGTGACAGCAGCAAACCCTAATTCTAGTTTTGCTCAAATTGTTAATCACATACAGTAGCTTTTTTTATTTATATATATTTTTAATCTTATCTTAGTTCATTTCTCATAATTTGTCACTTTTTCTTTGCAATGTCTTTATTAGCTAGTATGCTAGTTATTTGTTTAATTTTCTATAATTTGGTTATCGTTTGAACATATTATACATGTTTAATATAACATTCTTTCTTTGGCTTAATAAATACTTTGACAAGCATGGGGAGAGATTGAAGTGACTAATAAGACATCTACCAAACAGAGGAGGGCTTGTGCTTTCACGTGTTTGTTATGATTTATTGATTTACCTCATATTTAGGTTCTTATTCTTTGAATCTTTTTTCTTGTTTTTGGTAGGTAGGTTGCTATTCTTAATATCTCAAATCTGTTCATTTTATGTATGGGCTACTATATGCTACTAAATGTGTCCTTTTATAAAATTCTTGCACAATACTAGATATTCTTTTTTGGAGATGAGAAAGAAATATCAATATTTATCAAGTGATATTATCAACTATGGCAAATATATGGAAACCGAGCTCACAAGCAATCATGCAAAGATATTTTTTACCCTTATGTCACTTTTTATGTTTTACTTCATTAAAATAAATAAATAAAAATAAAAATAAAAATTCATTGGAAACCTAATTGGGATATTGATGTGAAGGTAGAAAAAAAGATTCTCAAACAATTCAGTGTACCCATTCCAATTCCTCTACATTAAATGTTTAAGTTCAAAATAAGATTTGATAATTTTGTACTTTCATGTCAAGTATAAAATTCAAGAATTTTAGCCAATTTTTTCCAATTTGCACCACCAATTTGTTTTGTTGTAGGCATGACTAATTCAGGATAATCTATACTCTGATATATCCAAAATTACAACGTGTTTCTTTTCTTTCATGTGATAATCAGTTAACATGTTGACTGCCTAGAATAAAAACTAGCATGACATCATTGTGCTTCAACGAATATTGGACTAAACAACTGGAAACATTTTCTACCTAAATATAAATTTCTCAAATCATAGCATCAAACAATCGCTCCATACTTTTACTTTCTTCAAATGCTCTGCATAATAATATTAAGTTCTCTCTCTTTAAAATAAAACCTTTGAGTTGAGCACTAAAGGATGCATGTTAGCCCTGCACTGCTTGTGTATTCCCCATAAATAGCTGCAAATCAGAAATGAATGCAAATTGTTTTATGGTTTCACCTATTTGTTGATTCTATTCAAATCTGAAATTAAATAATTTGGTTTTGAGATCTAGTTGCACTAGCTTTCAATGTGTTAATGTAATGTTCTGCTTGTAGCCTGACTCGTGATCTGATTAAGTCAGTCCAACATTGGACAAGATAAAACATGATGATCTGACAACTAGGCATGCCAGGTTAGAGGTTGCAGCCTGGTTTGAGGAGGTTTGAGTTTGTCTGTGGAACATGGTCATGAGGAAGTGAAGGAGAGAACCCTACTTTTGTTATTTTTGGCAGATGTTATAGCTACTAAATATTTAATTTTAACCTGTCAAGTAGAGTAAGCTGACACTCTAGTCAATATCCTAGTCATATAATTAAGGCTCTGGAGTTATTCATCATCAGAATGATATGGAATCTAAGACTCACACTAGATGAGATAAGGAATAATTTGGGGACAGCAAAGTGTATAGTTTGAGGTTAAGAAAAGCAATGGATATGCAGTAAGAACGTACTGTTCCACTAGAGCTAATGATTCTGAAAATAGTTGATAGTAAGTATGAAACATTTGGACCTCCCATTAACGATAAGGGAGTCCTGTCACCACAGATACAAGAATGCAGACTTTGGCCTAATTAACATAGTTATCAGCATGTTTAAGTTGGAAATGTACCACCAAAATCATCCAACCAGCCAATTGAAATGTACTTCAAAGTACTAAAAAGAGTACGGCACAACTTAATAAAGATGATGTATAGATATCTAAACATAATTTCGATTTCTCATATCTTAAATCTCAGGCATTACATCAGATTTGATTAATTAATTGTTAGGATAAAAATCCATCTATATTTTCTCCTATATAAAAATACACATTGTAAGGATAGTCCTTTGAGGTCCACCCACCTGAATTAGTCGACAAAACCATGTGAAGAAACATATGCTGATTTGCAGAGAGTACAAGGGTAGTGAAAGTGAAAATCAGAAAATGGGCCCTTTTGTGATGGGATTATGGAAGAGAAAATGGTGGCCATCCCACGTGTTATTTTACTGTTTTCTCACTGAAATGTCTCCATTTTGATATGACACAAACTGAAGCTGTTAATGCAGACAGACTAAGGTTTTGAGGAAAAATGAGTTGCTTTTGATTTGAGGTTCATGTGGTAATGCAGAAAAATAGATGGGCCATTGAGTTGAAAAGCCTGTAATTTCACAATCAGTGCCATGGGGACTCATGCCATGTGGGCTGTTTCTAGGCTTTCTATTTTGGAATTGGGAAGGTAAAGACTAAGAACTAGTCCTTTTGTCTGCTCTGGTTCAACGTAGGAGTAAATTGACAGTGTTTCTGGGCTTCATTTCTTGTACTTGTAACTTGTTTTTTTCTCTACTACGTACATAGTAGCCGCAGTGGTACGCTTTTCAACAATAATTTGCAATTCTAATCAGCAAATGCAAAACGTAATTGTTAGGAATCCATTACATCAACTCTACCCGTGGCTATGGCAAAACAAAATTATAAGTAGTCCATTACATCAACCTTATCAGTGGTTATGTCATTTGATTATATACATGCAGTATAATGAGTAACCCGTGGCAAAGATTTGTGACTTCGTTCCTTATTCCACTTTATTTCCTCTATAGATTTTGATAGATCACAGATGTATTTTACACCTATGAGTCCAAGTTTCATTTTCATTTGTAATTTCTCTAATCTCACTCTATGGTGACAATAATCAAAATAAAAATTATTTGAGTTTTATACAAAGTTTCCTTAGATTTTCCAATAATTTGGGTCATGATAGTAAATCAATAGTCTTACAATGTAGCATCCATTTAATTCTAGGAAAAGTAACTGCACACCTTCATGTCTTGCTTGTTACAATTTAAGTTAGTTCGAGTTAGGTCAATTGACGAAGTATTTTGTTGTTAAATAAAAGACCTAAATTTGAATTCAAATCTAATTGGTGTCTTAACCTAATGATTAAGAACAACCATCATGGAATGAATGTGTCACCATTGATTTAAATCTTATCATGTGAAAAAAAAAAAAACTCGGAAGAATTACTATATCTATACTACTATTTAATACTATTGTGGGGGGTACGAGACCGGAAAGCCCATGTCAACGTCTACGATTGGGCCAAGGGTCCAACCCAAGGAAAAGACCCTCCTCGGCCACGGGTCCAACCCAAGGAAAGGCCATAAATGCAGTCGAGGAGGAGCAACCTACTGCTGGTAAGGACACCCCAGGTCATTTCACGGAACAGGAAAGGTACTAGAATAGCAAAGGACGTGGGAAATAATGGAAATATCTAAGGGAAAAGCCGTCATCACTGCATTAAGTACTCTGCACCTAATAGAGCCATGCTTTTCAACTTTTACGACCACCCCCAACCACTTTGGGTATGGGTTGATGGGACAACTATCAGCCTTATGAATCTGAACTTACACGTGGACGCTCAAGGGAGGGAAAAAGCTAGTATAAAAGGAGGAAGAAGCAATCCAGAAAGGGGGGGACTCGGATCAGGTCCAAGAACCAGAGCCACCCAGACCGTGTCGAGGAGAAAATCTTCTTGGATAAGCTCAGTTCACCTTTGTGTAATCGCTATGAACACCATGACTAACAATTATCCGTCCACTAAGGCCTAACTTCTTAGCCCACTCTCTACAAATTCATTGTATCGGGCCCGCTGGTCCAAGATCCCACCCACCGTGTGGTATTGGGCTGAAAAACGAGACCCTACAATTGGCGCCGTCTGTGGGAAAGCTCGTGCATTAGTGAATGCGAGGTTAGTCATGGTGGGATCAAACTCCTGTCAACGAGAGTCCCTCGAAAGAGATCATTTTGGCGATGGTGCATGCTATACGAAGGCTTCCCCATTACTTTCAAGCCCACATAGTGGTTGTTCTAACCCAACTACCCTTGAAGTCTGTACTTCGAACCGCTGATTACACTAGAGGGATCGCCATGTGGAACACAGTTCTGGGGGCTTCTAACATCAAGTCTGTGCCCCGCACATTTGTCAAGGGGCTGATCCTCGCAGGTCCAGTAGCTTGGTTCGCTGAATTCCCATTGAGGAAGAAAATACAAGTACTGGATAGAACCAAGGTCTTGCATGGTTTTCGGACTCAAACCTATGGGGAAACCAGCTATTTCAAAGAAAAAGTGCTAGACAGAACCAAGGTCTTGCATGGTCCTCGGACTCAAACCTATGGGGAAACTAGTCACTAGAAGAAAATATAAGTGCTGGACAGAACCAAGGTCTTGCATGGTCCTCGAACTCAAACCTATGGGGAAACCAGCTACTTCAAAGAAAAAGTGCTAGACAGAACCAAGGTCTTGCATGGTCCTCGGACTCAAACCTATGGGGAAACTAGTCATTGGAAGAAAATACAAGTACTAGACAGAACCAAGGTCTTGCATGGTCCTCGGACTCAAACCTATGGGAAACTAGTCACTGGAAGAAAATACAAGTATTGGACAGAACCAAGGTCTTGCATGGTCCTCGGACTCAAACCTATGGGGAAACCAGCTACTTCAAAGAAAAAGTGCTAGACAGAACCAAGGTCTTGCATGGTCCTCGGACTCAAACCTAAGGGGAAACTAGTCACTGGAAGAAAATACAAGTACTAGACAGAACCAAAGTCTTGCATGGTCCTCGAACTCAAACCTATGGGGAAACTAGTCACTGGAAGAAAATACAAGTACTGGACAGAACCAAGGTCTTGCATGGTCCTCGGACTCAAACCTATAGGGAAACCAGCTACTTCAAAGAAGAAAGTGCTGGACAGAACCAAGGTCTTACATGGTCCTCGGACTCAAACCTATGGGGAAACCAGCTACTTCAAAGAAAATACAAGTGCTGGACAGAACCAAGGTCTTGCATGGTCCTCAGACTCAAACCTATGGGGAAACCAGCTACTTCAAAGAAGAAAGTGCTAGACAGAACCAAGGTCTTGCATGGTCCTCGGACTCAAACCTATGGGGAAACTAGTCACTGGAAGAAAATATAAGTGCTGCACAGAACCAAGGTCTTGCATGGTCCTCGAACTCAAACCTATGGGGAAACCAGCTACTTCAAAGAAAATATAAGTGTTGGACAGAGCAAATGTCTTGCATGGTCCTTGGACTCAAACCTATGGGGAAACCAGCTATTTCAAAGAAAAAGTGCTATACAGAACCAAGGTCTTGCATGGTCCTCGGACTCAAACCTATGGGGAAACTAGTATGCACCGGCAACCCTTTAAGTGTTTAAGCTGAACTCAATCATGCCTCGGACCTCGGACCAGATGATGTGGGAAGGTTAACACTCTGTGGCAACTCCTAAAGTGCTTAAGTAGAACACGACACACGCTTGGGTCCTCGGACTAGACGCCTAAGAAAGGTTAACACTATAACATCATCTTAAATATAGAAAAGCTCCTTAGTACCCGGTGATCCCCTCGGATCCCTTATTTTAAATCCCGCATTCTTTAATGGTTACGTTGTTCGCAGTATAAAGTACACGATTACGTTCCTAATTAGCCACTCCCATTCATGAAACAATTAGTGCGGAAAAGAAGAGATTCGTAAATTGAAATGCAATTATCTTTTTATTAAACAAAGGAGAAGTACATTGTATACAAAAGGGGCTTAGACAAGTCTGTTTCAAAAGCTAACTATAAAAGGAAAGTCCACAGGAATGGCGAATCCACAATCTCGTTCTAGCAGCAATCAGGCCAGTATGGATGACACCGGCGATGAGGAAGAAGAAACCCGATTCGAAGTCGAAGTAAAATTCAAAGCCAAAGGCAAAGAAACACTACAAGCCTGCCGGAAAGAAGAAGAAACTGGAGCGTCTGATGGACCCTTCTTCTCCTAGCTGCAAGATGTTCTGCTATCAAAGCTGGGAGACAGAGCACATGCTTACCCAAGTTCCAGCTAGTTCTCCTGGTCGGCCTTGGATTGTCTCCACATCTGTGCGCACGTGACACACGACATCGAGAGAAACCCAAACTTTGTTGCACCAAAAATCTGATGCGACCTACACCTGCTTCGGATTTTGGCTGAAGGAAGAGAGGCTTCCCTTCCCTTTTGTCCGGTCCATGGGGAGAAATATCTTTGGCCTCTGTCTCCCTCGCCCCAACTGTGTCATCCTGAATCTCGGAGACACTTGTGGCATCTGAAGAGGGTTTGGTTCCTTCATCCCCACCCTTATCCTTAGTCATTTCACTCCCTGAATCTCAATCACTATCTTTGTGAGGTCCTTTGGAACATTTGGAGGGTTAATAGCCTAAAACTCCCTCAGAACTCAAGGGTCTGCGAATAAAGAAGAACGATTCCCCCCCCCCCCCTCATGTGTCTTATATAGGGGGCAATCTTGGTGGCATTCAATTCATCCAAATCTCTAGGAAGGAATTACAAATGAGATAAATCCCGCTCAATTTCCAAAACAGTCTTCAACCGTTGGATTTGCGATGCCTTGTAAAAAGACCCTAATGAAAGCGCGTGTACCAAAACGGCAGGAACGCGGCGTGAATAAACTAAAATAATGTCTCACAGTCAGGAACGCACCTCAGGCAAGCGAAGAGGCTCTGGCATTGATGAAGGACAAGACCTGGCGAGCCGTGACATAGGCCCGACGTCACCAAAACCCTCCTCTTCGTCCGAGGAGTCGGATAGCAGGATTTTGAGGGGCTATTGTAGGGGGTACGAGACCGGGAAGCCCATGTCAACATCTACAATTGGGCCAAGGGTCCAACCCAAGGAAAAAACCCTCCTCGGCCACGGGAAAGACCCTCCTCGACCGTAAATGCAGCCGAGGAGGAGCAACCTACTGTTGGTAAGGACACCCCAGGTTATTTCACGGAACAGGAAAGGTACTAGAACAGCAAAGGACGTTGGAAATAATGGAAATATCTAAGGGAAAAGCTGTCATCACTGCATTAAGTACTCTGCACCTGATAGAGCCATGCTTTTCAGCTTTTACAACCACCCCCAACCACTTTGGGTATGGGCTGATGGAACAAGTATCAGCCTTATGAATCTGAACCTACACGTGGACGCTCAAGGGAGGGAAAAAGCTAGTATAAAAGGAGGAAGAAGCAATCCAGAAAGGGGGGACTCGGATCAGGTCCAAGAACCAGAGCCACCCAGACCGTGCCGAGGAGAAAATCTTCTTGGATAAGCTCAGTTCACCTCTGTGTAATCGCTATGAACACCATGACTAACGATTATCCATCCACTAAGGCCTAGCTTCTTAGCCCACTCTCTACAAATTCATTGTATCGGGCCCGCTGGTCCAAGATCCCACCCACCGTGTGGTATTGGGCTGAAAAACGAGACCCTACAACTATTATTTATAGGGTTTCCCCTATTTGGAATCCTCATTTTTTTAGTTCAAAAATGCTCTTATATCCCTATATTTAAGTAGAGACAAAACTAAAGGACAATCTGGTAAAAATACAACTCTAACTCCTATTAAAATATTGCCTAAAAAATAGGTCACTCTCCTATTGATTTTTAAATTTCTTTATCCACTTATAAATTAGATTCTCAAAATAAAAATTATATATATATATATATATATATATATATATATATATGTGGGGACTATGACCCAAAGTAACAAGTTGGGCCTTAGGCCCGTCCGAGGACACCAGCCCGTCCGAGGAGACAATGTGGCTTAATCAATTCAAGTTAAGCCTATCACTTGAAATAAAGAAAAAAGGTCCGAGGAGAAATTTCTACTCGGACACTGAAAGTCCGGAGCGGACGTACGTCCAAGCCATGGAAGCCCATCCCCTAAATACGTACAAAGGAAGGAAACACAAAATATCTAAGCAAAAGCTGCCACCACCACATTGAATGCACTACAACTACTTTCCTGGCCACATTAATGTGGAGAAGACCCCTGAACAGTGTTACCTTGGCTACCACAACTCACAAAGGACTGAAGGAGGTGTTTGATGGGATGGGTGCTCAAGTGGGAGCTTGGATGATCAACAAGTGTAAAGCCCAGATGATAAGGAAGGGCCTATATAATGTATAGAAACCCTCATAAAAAATAAAAATAAAAATAAAAAGGAAAAAGCAAGAGGGAGAGGAGGAAGGCAGAACACTATGGCATGCAAAGAAATCCTAATGTACTGATCTGTATACATAAATTAAATTCTGAATCTCCTCGGACTGTGAGATTTTTAACATAATGGCTTTTGTTCTTGTCCATGTGTACCTTTATCCCATGCAAGCCTCTGTCTAACTTATTTAAAAAGCTTAGTTCTTTTAACCCATACTCTACAAAATTCATTGCGTTGGGCTTTTTGGATCAAGACTTCGCACGATAAGGGTCTGGGCTCTAAAAACTATGTCCCTACAATATATATAAAATTAAAAACACAGATTTTTTTTTTTTTTTTGGCTACAAAATAGGACCACTAAAAAAAAAGAAAAAGCCTCCACGCGTGCAATGAGACTAGTAAGTTCATAAATGTTGTTCACATAATAAAAACAAAATATTTTTGATTGGTATGACAATGTTTGGTTTTATTTTGGAATTATCTAAACACCAAAACCCTCTTGTATTGTATGAATGATTGATTTAATCATAATTCACGAGGGATATTTTTCCTCCCTAGATAGAGAACGGTGTAGAATGAGCCTTGTGGTAAGCCATGTGGAGAATGGACACTTGGATTTCTCTTTCGCTTAAGAACAAAATTTAAAGTCTTGACTTATCATACATGGTTTTTTGTGGCTATATGGAGTTTGGGAACTCTTGTCAATTCAATTGCTATGAAAAGTACTTACTACCTCGGCCGCACTTTCTATATGTTTGAAGGGGCATAATACCGAGTTGCCTCTATAATCTATATTGTGACTGCAGTCTAAGCCTTGGCAGCAAAACCCATCCCCAACCCATGTGTCACAAATTAATGCTTCCATTGGATGTTACAAACAAGGAATTGGAAAGGAAATTATCAAGTTGTTGACACTAACTTCTCTTTTCCATCAGTCTATTGTTACGCCTCTGTTCTATTTTGTGAATCGTGGGCAGCGTTACATTAAGGCCAGGGTTTCAAATGAACCCCTGACCTAGCCAAAAAAAATATTTAATATATAATATTTTATTTTATTTTTCGTTTTGACCCCTAAAATAAAAATTTGAACACTTTGACCCACAACTGACATCACTTTTTAATCTACCATTAACAACTTGTCACCTAAATTTTGTTGTGGAATTTTTTTGAAAGTGTTGTGTTAGTAGTACTACTCTTAAAATATTTAATTTATTATAAGAAAAAAAGAAAAAAATGTTTCAAAATTTTGCTCCTTCGTTAAAAAAGAAAAAGAAAATCTCTCCGGAACTTTGGCTTACTTTGCCATTAATAACAGATTGAAACTGTTTTTCCCTACACTTTTCTTCTTCATCAGCAAAAAATCACACCACCGTTTCAAACAATAAATATGTATCTATATCTGTGATTTTTTCCTCCTTCTCTCTATCTCTCTTTCTCCCTATTTTTTTTTTTTAGTTTTTCTTAATGTTTAATCAAGTAGTTTGATAAATGCTCTATAGATTTCCAAGTCCAAGAAGTATTTTAGTGCTTGCTTCAATTCCAAGAGAGTGACCACATTTATGATTAAAAAGCCATACACTTCAGAAGCAAAAGCTTATACCAGTTACTGTTTTTTTTTTCTTAGTTTCACATTTACTCCAAATCCTATTCCTAGGTGTGTTAGTGTTACTATTCTTCTTTATCATATATTTTTATATAATTGATATTACATATAAATATAATAAGTTATTTTCTCAAAAAATATATATAATAAGTTATTATTAATTTGACAAAAATGTATTATTAGTTATTTAATTATATTTGTTTATGCATTCAAAAGTTGTTGTCTTACCGATCTTTAAACTGTTAATAATTTTTTAGACTATTGCACAATATAATTGTATTGTGAATTGTAGTTAGAATACTATTTTATATTATTGTATATAATATGAAAGTTTTCTATATAGGAAAAAAATAATCATTTTATTTTTTACTCGCCCCCTATGACATATTCCTAACTTCACCACTGCTAACCTCCCTAGAAAAAAATCCTGGAGTCGTCAGTGTTTGTGATGATGTCTCTAAATAATATAAATATGGTCCTTTTAGGTCAATAAAAGCTATATTGATGACTTTCTTAACTTATTTTTAACTTTACTTGAAAAGTTAATATTCATTTTTCACTCGATTTTTTTTTTGAAAAAAAAAGAGTAGTTTTAGAAACTCAGACCATTTTATTTAAATGATATTCAAAAAAAAAATTCCATTTCTCTCATTCTTTTCATGATTAAATATTGGGAATAACATAATTCAGATATTCAATTTAGCATGAAAAACCCACTCTCCAATGTACTTATAAAGAGTATCAAGCTGAGAGTGCAAGATGGTGTCGTGGTGTAGTTGGTTATCACGTCAGTCTAACACACTGAAGGTCTCCGGTGCGAACCCGGGCGACGCCAAATATGTAAAACAAAACAATTTTCATTTGATTGTTTTTATTCATGTAATTTTTGTCTGGCCTTTGCTCTATTACCTAATCAAACATATTTGAAGTCTTTTTTCTCAAAAAATAATAATAATAATAATAAAAAACGTATATAAAGTCTTGAATAAAAAAATATATATTAACATTCCAAGTTCTTCTCAACTTTATATTATGCTTTCCAGAGAAGATTTAACTGTTATATTTTTTTTCATTGAGTTTCTGTGTGGGCAAACCATGTGCAAGGCAACAGAGACTTTGTAAACCTATTATATATGTTATTTTAGTGAGTTGGTCAAACTCAAGATAATAATTTTAAAGAGAATAGTGATGTGTAGCCATATTGGAATATGGTTATCTTCCACAAGAGAGAGAGAGGGTGGTGGGTGTTGGATTCCCATTGTAATGCATGGACCTACTCATCTGATGATTGATGATTATTGTCAAGTCGCAATCTCAAACATTGAATCTGTGGGCCTTTCTTTGATAAAACCCTGATGCAGAAATAAAGGTAATGGTTTATTAAGATCTCTTAAGGTCCCATTTAAGGATATCACAAGTTTTGTAGCTCAACTTGTATCTCGTAGTGTTTCAAACGTAAACGTTCAAGATTTAAATCTTTCATCCTCTAACTATCGAAGTACAAAAAATAAAAAAACAGTTTTTTTTATTAAAAAAAGGGATAATTCGATAGTTAGAAGTAGGGTTTTATCAACTAATTCTAATTTTCAAGTTCAAATTCCCCTTCTTCTAACTATCCAATTATCCCTTTTAATATGGTGTAAAAATGGTGTTAACTAGTCTGTTATTAAGGCTTTCTTGAATGGAAATTAGTATAGAGATACAAGTACAACATGTGAAACATAAAAATCAAATTGATCAACAGGGCATCGGTCAAAAAAGGAAACTTTTTGTCATTTATTTAACTTAAATCATTGAATATGCCAATGAGGACAACAGAGTTTAAATTATCAAAATCTTATTCATTGAATATGGTACAAAAATTATATGAAACATGAAAAATAAGAAAAGGAAATTTTTGTATTTGATCTGTTAAGTTCATAGGAAAAGTACAAATAATGTTAACTAGTCTGCCATCAAGGCTTTCTTGAGTTGAAACTAGAATAGAGATACAACATGACATACAACATCTAATAGTGAAAAAGAAACTTTTGTCATTTAACTTCATTGAATATGGTACACAAACTGTATGAAACTCCCAAAAAAAAAAAAACAAAAAAGGAACAAGAACAAGAACAGCCACATCATCCTCGGTTTACAAAATGCCCAAAACACCTGAAAACTTGGGCCTTTGGAGAGGGCTCTAACTCTGTGCTATCTGTTTCTTTCTTTGTGTTTTTATACAACGTCATTATTTTTTTTCTTTTTTTCTTTTTTACTCTACAAAAATCTCACTAAACAACTGAGATTCACTGGATGATTAAGTTGAAATATTGAATGTTTAGAACTGGGAAATACATCTTCTATGGCAAGCTGTGGTTCTCTTCTTTTGCTTAGTTTCCTCTCTCCAGACTTGGCCAATATCTTGTGCTATTCTTATGGCATCTAAGGACGCACCAGAGAGCCCTCTCCTTGTGAACCCAACTGCATAGAGTCCACTGTTTCCTTTCCACCCATGTGGGAATGCTGCTTTTGGAAATCCATTCTTGGAGAAGAACTCACTTTCCTGTACATTAAACCAAAACAAAATTAGCCTATTTGTGCAAACAATCATAGAAGGAAGCTTCTAAAACAGTTTTACTATTTAAAAAAAATGGATATTTTTGTAAGTTAATAGGACAAATTCAAAACTGGCATAAATGCCAAACTCCGGCTCAGAGTCTGACATTTTTTAGCATGAAAATCAAGTAATCAACTTGTTTATTGTTTTGTTAAAAAACCAACTGTCAAAACTGCCTTTCAAACACCCACAAAAGAAGAGAAACAGAGGAATTAGAACATTTTCTCACCTGAAGCCAAGAAGGGACATTGCTGCGGTATCCAGTAGCAAAAACAACTGAATCAACATCAAGCATCTCGCCATTTACAAGTTCTACTTGGTTGTGTAAGAACCTCTTGACTCCAGGAACAACCTTAATGCCACCAGATTTGATTTTGTCCAATGCACCAATGTCCAGCACAGGAGTCTTCCCCATAGTGTTCTTGAGCTGCATTGGCCCAACTGCAGGCCTTTTCAACCCATATTTCTCAATGCTTCCGAGCATCAACCAAGTAAGAAACAAGAGGAGCTTGTCAACTAGCCAAAGGGGAAGCCATTTCATCATCAAAACCGCCAATTCAAATGTAGATTTCCCAAGTATTTCTCTTGGTAAGACATGAACCTGTATTGCAAAACAGAACAAACGCCATTAGAATACTAGTTAAATGATTAAATTCATAATTTCCTCAGAACAAGTAGTCCTGAGTTAGCACTCTGTGGAATTAAGTAACAGTACTTACCGAGTTACGAAGCACCAAGGATGGTGAGGCATTGTGGTTGCAAAGATCAAGAGAAACTTCCATGCCAGAATTGCCACAGCCCACAACTAGTACTTTCTTCCCTTCATACTTCTTGCCGGACTTGTACTCACTAACGTGCATGACATCACCTTTAAACTCAGTTAATCCTTCAATATCAGGCCGGACAACCTCAGCATTCTCGCCTGTGGCCACCACAAGCCAATGGCAAATGTATTCAGCTTCAGAAGTCTTGACACGCCACAATCCACTAGTCTCATCGTACCTAGCAGACTGAACGCACTCATTGAATCGTGGGTTGATCTCAAAGTGCTTAGCATAGTCCTCCAAATACTCTATGAATTGAATTCTTGTTGGGTATTCAGGGAATTCTTGTGGGAAAGGAAGTTTAGGGAGCTGGCAAAATTGCTTAGGGAGGTGAAGCTTTAGCCTGTCATAGGTGCGCTTTTGCCACAAGGAAGCTATGCAATCAGCTTTTTCAAGGACTACATAGGGTACTCCTTGTTCTCTAAGACAAGCAGCTGTGGCTAGCCCAGATGGGCCAGCACCAACTATGACTGGACCATTAACCCAAATGCATCTACGAGAGAAGAAATCTTTATGATCAGCAAAACCAAAGAAGTTCTCCATGTTTGTTCAAAAGACTAAAAGGTGTCAATTGTGAGAGAAATGTGTTTGTGGCTTGAATAGAATAGAATACAAGGTGTGAATAAGCTAGAAATGTTTTGTGGACAGTTTTTGAAGTGAAAATATGAGAGTTTTTGTTTTTGAGGTTTGAAAGTAGAAACTTTAAGAGCTTTTGTTAGAGAATATGATGTGAGTTTTGTTTGTAGGGACTAACGGGTGGAGAGGGTCATATATAGAGGTAGCATCCGAAGTGAGTAGTGAGTTAACGCCCCTTAGAAGTCTTAGTCTGAAACTTGCAAATCATGAGTCTGCCTGACTTTTGGATTTTTTTAATCAGCTAAAAATGTTATTATATTTGGAGCATTAAAATATTAGATCTTACTATATTATTCTTGAAGCGTATATTTTGGGGAATAAATTTATGATTTTCTTGGGAAAGTATTTTTAGTACCACAAGATATGAATGGGCTTTTTCTCTAATTTTTGTTTTTGTGAAGCTCCTGTGTATAATAAAATAGGGAATGTTAGGCAATATCTGCATCACCCATGGATGCATGGCAGCTTGATGGTTTCTTTTTCATTGAACACTCTATTATATCACAATGATCTCTCTCTCTCTCTCTCTCTCTCTCTCTCTCTCTCACTTCAAATTGGTGAAGTTCTAGAAATTTGAGTACATTTTGATGGAATTGATGAGCTGAAGAGATGTATCAACAATATACACATGACATGAGGTAGTGTATAAGGGTAATTTTTTTTTTATTATAGTTTTTTTTTTTTTATGTTTTCTTTTGGGGGGAAATAAAATTGAAGTAAACAGTAAACAGAGAATTAGATGAGAATTAGGGAGCAATGAAAGTGATGGGTCATCCACATCTGATTTTATTGGCCCACAAAAGCTTGAGCTATGACAATCTGAGTTAGACGAGCATGCTGAGTCAGACGCTCCCACGTGGAGTGGATATCGAGCCAAGTTGTAAGGTGGGCCTACAAATACATATATATTTTTGGACCCCAACAAAAGCCTGTGTAATAAGCATTGGAAATGTGACTGAAAAGCTGTTGTTTCCGGCCCACAGTCATAGAGCCCATTCTGCCAACCCATCTTGGTCACCACGCTTGTGCCATGTGTTGGCCCCACACGTATCCAACGTACACATACGTTTACCAATTTCCAGTTTCCACAACTATCTTTTAGCAAAAAATTAAAATAAATTAAACACCACTTTCACATCCCCATTAATTTTCAGCTTAATAAAGCTAACTTCCTCACTTATTAGGAGCTTTATTATAAGCTTATTATTGTTTAATCAATTGGTAGAGGCATATACTTTAGGTTTTGGGACTTTTTCAACACTTTTTATTGGATTAAATTAAAGGAGTATCAAGAGTTTTGTAACTCAACCGACGTCTCGAGATATTTAAAATTTTAATTTTCGAGTAATACTACAGACACAATAGTAGTTTCATAATAATTTCACAACAAACTTTAGATGTCAAGTTGTTATTGATTATTATCTAAATTCACACCGACATTACTTTTTTACTTACCATTAACAACTTACTATTTAGATTTCATTGTAAAATTGTTGTAAAACTATTTTTCTTGTAACTTTATTCTTAAATCTCCCTCCCAACTATTAAATTATTAAAAAAAAAAAAATTTAAATGAAGGTCAAAAAGAGACACACTTAATGGATTAAACGTGATTAAAAACCCAAATAACCTTGGTAACATCAGAAGATTAATGTTTAAAAGGGTTATCATGGTTGTAGGTATCACTTAAGCAAGAATCTAGAGCGTATAAATGTTTAAGGATACAATTTTGTTAGAATTTCACATCAAAGTTTAAGTGGCAAGTTATTATTTGCTCTCATCTAGGCTCATTATTGTCATTACTTTTTTATCTACTATATATTAACAGCCTTCCATGTAAGCTTTGTTGTGAAATTTTTGTGCCTGTAGTTTCATTCTAAAATCCACCTCCCAACTATCAAATTATATAAAAATAATAATAATAATGAAGATTAAAAAGTGGCACTCCTAATGGATTAAAAACCCAAAGTAACCTTGGTAACATTAGAGGATTAATGTCTAAAAGGATTGTCAAGGTTGTAGGTACCGCTTAGCCAAGAATCTAGAGCATATGAATGTTTAAGGGTATAATTTTGTTAGATTATATATATATATATATATATATATATATATATATATATATATATATATATATATATTAAATTTCAATATTTAGTAATGGTGAACACTGCATTATTTATATCAATCTAGAATTACTTTCATCCATGTAGCATGTGAAATGCACCAATAGAATGTTATGTATGGACTTTTTGCTATGATTGGTTGTATGTAAAGCACATATTTCTTTCACATTTGTTATTTGCGAGAGCGGAAAGTACTTAATTAATTAGTATATTATTGAATTAAAGACAAGGCTATACACGAGGATGAGAAAAGAAAGGCTTAGGCAAGGAAAAGAAAACGAGTAGTAGTAGTAGCTCTTTGAATCCTATACAGGAGGAATGAGTAATACAGTGCAAAAGTTAGAAGAAAATAATGTTCGGTTTGTAAGAAAAAACAGGCAAGGCTACCTCCCTGGAGGTAGACATATGAAATATCCCCAGAAGGAGTAAGTCGGTGCTACAAGAATTTGAATGTAGAATAGAAATTAGGTTTTAATTTGACCGAATGTAGAGTAGAAATTAGGTTTTAATTTGACCTAATTGCTAGGTAGGCATAATGATGGTCCAATTACTGTACTAAAATACCCACGTTTTTCTTTTCTTTTCTTTTCTTTTTTAATATAATTCAATAATTAAAACGGTGAGAAAATTTGAACTTTGATGATTCCGTTTAGATTGAGGCGAAGAGAGGGGGAGTGGAGGAGAGTAGAGTAGGCATGACCAAAAATTAGACTGATTTTTTACCAACTCTACTCTACTCATCTTCACCTCAATTCAAACAAGAGTTTCCATTAAAAACGCCAAAAAATGCTAACTAGTTCAAATACAAAATTCTTAGCAAACCATCCATATTCTAGAGAAAGCTAACTTGGTGAACAAGTTGCCTATCGTAATTAACTACTCCCTCTGTCCTAATTTGTTTGTTCTATTTTTAAAATTTTAACTTTTTAAGGGAACATTACTTATTTTCTTGTTTAATATATAAAAATGTATAAGTTTTCAAACCTATCCTTAAATAAATTTATCAAAAATGGTTTTTAGAAATAAAGTAGGGGCATAATAGGAACATTAGTAAATTAATGGTTTTTATTTAGGACATCCCAAAATGAAATAGATGACAAAAAAATTGGAATGGAGTGAGTATAATTTTTTTTGTTAAACTATATATACATTTATTCAAAATTGTTCTTACACTTTGAAAGTTTCAAAAATGTCCTTACCGTAATTTGATTAATTGAAAATTTTTGCTAGTGTAACCAAAAAAAAAAAAATCATAAAATCGAGGTCATTTTGCTGACATGAAGGCTATGATAGTATGATGTATGAATTCATTTTATCAAGTCCGTATTTTTTGTCTATTGGATGACAATTAAGAATTTTAAAAATAATTTTAAAAATATAAGAACCAAAGTATCAAGATTATTTTGAAATACATATCAAAATTTAAGACCAAATATATAATTAAGCATAACTTTATTAACGCCAACTAGAGAATTCTAAATCTAAATGAATTGCATTAGGATTATCTAGTTTAGTAGTTTTGGAGAATGAATTTGCATATTTTACTACAACAATGCCTTGATTTTCGTTCATGCTACGTGGAAGCCTAAGAAGTAGAAGGTTAAGAAATGATGTTGCTTTCGGTACATTTTTATATAAAGAACATAGTTTAAAATAAAGAACATAGTTTAAAATTCGACACGTGTCCTGAAAATAGAAAATTAAAGTGGGGTTTTAGCTTTTCGATTAGTTGATTACGACTGTAATTAATTAGTATACCTAGGTTTAGGGTTCATTCGTGTGTGATAGAGTTGTGAAGTACAAATTCACTTTAATTGTGACTAAGTTAAGAGTTTTGAGTTTTAAAAGTAAAGACTGTGCCCCACTCACCCACTAGGAGCTCTCGAGTGACAAAACTTATTTTCTTGGGGAAGAAGAGGGAAGCATGTGCATGAAACCTTGAACTCCATATGGGTCTCTCCTTTTCATGAAAAGATTGGAGCTATGAGCTTGGCGTTTCTAAGGTCTTGTATTTTATATTTGCTTTGGAATGAGTAGTATCATCATTTCAACTTTACTCTACTTACCCCATCCCTATTTAAATAAACTAAGCCTCCAAATGCTACTCATACAAAGGGATATGAGAGAGAAATTATCTATTGATGCAGGGTTAATACTTGTAAATGGGTTCCAGTTAACTCAATTAGTAAAGTTTTTGATAGTTGAAATTTTATAAATAGCACAATTATCAGAAAGAAATATTATAAATTGAAACTCTATAATAAAAAAAATATTATTTGCCACAATTTTCTTACAACTTGTTAAAGTAATCGATTGTAAATAGTGGGTAATTATTTTTGCAGGAGAGTATCGCTTTTCCCTATTATTCCTAATCAACAACATCAAAACTATCGCAAAAATTATAGTACAAAAGTTGTATCCACGAACTTTCTTTGAAATTAAATAGAAAGAATATTTAGTGATATCCATGCATGATATGACAGAGATATATGTGTATCCTTAGCCTCCACCAGCCTTGCAGTGCTCCACAGCCAGCTTGGGAATGGGAACTGTTGTGGAGCCTTTCTACTTTTAGGATGAGATAGAATTTCTTCTTTATAACTATTTTTTTTTTCTATATTTCTTTTATAGCAAGATCCTAGGGCTTTCATGGATGCTTTTTTTTTTTCTTCTGTGGACGGCGGTACCGGCTAATGAAGAAGCAAACGCGTATTTTTTTCACAGAATATTTTTTAGTTGGGTAATGGCTAACTAAACTATGCAAAAGTTTTGCAAATTCTATAATTAGTTTGAGTCACGCGTAAACAAAAGTTCAAGAAAAGGTGCAATCATATATATTAGGATATCACTGACTTCTTAATTTGAAGTTGTTTATATAAGCTAGACTTGTGCTGGAATGTGGATCCTCAGCTTCCTATTAACTTCACTCAGCAGAAAGTTTAACTCCATGGTATCGGGGAATGGGATTGGCGGTGCCACTATAATATTTATAATCATGATAAAGATACAATTATAATATGAGCAATGCTACAAACAAAACAAATTTCTTTTATTTTTTTCCTGCAACGTTAAAATCATAAATTATGATTAGTGTAACATTACTTTTATGTTAATGTGGGTGTATGTTTCAAAAACTTTGTTTATTATTTCGAGTCCCACATTAGTTTGGAGTGAGCTCCCATTTGTATTTATAAGTTATTGTAAGCCTTCAATAATATCTTAAAATAGCGAGCCTAGTGTCGACTTGAGCGTTGTGTATATCATTAGCGCCACCGACCCAATTGCGTTGGTGTATTGTCACATCTCGTCCCTCATGTGTGAGTAATCAACCCATTTTCTTTTAAAGAAAATCAAAAGGTTCTTCTTAAACCTCCATGAGTGAAAGTGCATCCATATTTTTCTTGATCAATTACATAAGTTCTTGTGCAATTGACAAATCACGATTAAGGAAACGTATTAAAAGGTTGTTTCTTAAACTTCTATGAGTGGAATTGTATCTATCACAAAGGTTGATGCTATACTATGACCCTGGAGGACTATTCAACCAAGAAAGTCATTCACTCAAAGTTCTACTCCAAATCGAGAAATGGGATTGGCGGTGCCACTATATTATTTATAATCATGATAAAGATACAATTATAATATGAACAATGCTACAAACAAAACAAATTTCTTTACTTTATTTTTTCTGCAACGTTAAAACGATAAATTATGATTAGTGTAACATTACTTTTATGTTGGTGTGAGTGTATGTTTCAAAAACTTTGTTTATTATTGCTAGTCCTACATTAGTTTGGAGTGAGCTTCCATTTGTGTTGATAAGGTATTGTAAGCTTTCAATGACATCTTAAAATAGTGAGCCTAGTGTGTACTTGAGCCTTATACATATCATTAGCACCACCAAGCCCAATTGCATTGGCGTATTGTCGCGTCCCGTCCCTCATGTGTGAGTAATGAACCCCTTTTCTTTTAAGGAAAATCAAAAGGTTGTTCTTAAACCTTCATGAGTGGAAGTGCATCCATATTTTTTTTGATCAATTACATAAGTTCTTGTACAATTGACAAATTGCAATTAAGGAAACCTATTAAAAGGTTGTTTCTTAACCTCTATGAGTGGAAGCGTATCTATCACGAAAGTCGACGCTATACTATGACCTTGGAGGGTTGTTCAACCAAGAAAGTCATTCGCTCAAAGTTCTATTCCAAATAGTACAAATCAACTTTTAATGACAACGTTTTTTATGTGATTCTATAGCATTGTGAAATTATTCTTAAAATTTTCTTTAATTATTTTATGTTCTTACTTATTATTCAAGATACTATTTATTGAATTAAAAAATTGTTTTTCACTAAAATATTTCCAACATTTCATATGTGAATATGTGATCACCACTAACATCATTTTTATTATATATTCACTAATTATTATAACCAATTACCTCATCAATGAAGAAGAAGTTATGAAATTTATTATGTATCTAAACTTATTGTTATAATATTACTATGGTGGTCTCCTCCTATTGGCTGCTAAGAACCCCATTGTGAAAAGAGCATAGGAGCAGTAAATTTAGTGTATATATATAAGGAGTGAGTGGAGAGCATGTTCCCAAAGGATAATAAGTTGAAGATTAATTTGCTGGAATTCATAGGTTATATATGTCTATTAGTGCTACTTCACCCCCCCCCCCCCCCCCCCACCTCCCCTAAAAAATTCTAGCTAGGGCATAATGCAGTTTTATCTGAATAGTCATTTGTCATTACATCATTAATAGTTTCTAATAGAAACAATGTGATAGTTTTTTTTTTTTTCAAAAGTAAAAAAGATATGGGCAGAAACCAGTAGTGACAACTCTGTGTTTACTTAACTATAATAAGAGACTTAAAAAATTTTGAAATTTCCTACTCCATTGGCTTAATATCTCAGTCCCACCCAAAATCCAATAATTACTTCATGGTAGTAGACAGCAATAATATTAAACTGAATCACGCTATCGTCTCCAAAGAGTTTAAACTCATGTATAATCTACACTACACCAATACCCTAGTCACTGGACCACCATCTTAGTGATAACAATATGGTCTTTTTTCTTTTCTTTTTTATCAACTCGATCGATATGGTAGTATATGATTATACTATGTGCATGGGATAAAATTTACCATTTCATGAACAATTGTTAAACCCATGTACGTGCAATTAATTGTTACAAGTACTGTTTTTCTTGTTTGTTTTGTTATCAGTTATATTTTTGGATAAATATAGATACTACACCCACGTAGTGTACTCTCAAAATTTGGAGGTACTATGTGCTTTATTTTGTAACATTTCCTTCTCTTGTAGTTAGTTTTTTGAGACCTTTTTGTTATGACACATGCATCTACAGAAAAAGAATTAAAGCTTTAATTTTATCCTTTGAGTTTGTATCTATTCACATGACATAAGCTTTAAGGTAGAATGATTTTTTTCCTTAATTCTTATATTAATAAGTAAACAGTATCAAATAAAATGCCTCATGTAATTAACTATATATAAGGAAGATAAATGTTACAAAATAGAACATGAGATAGTTCCATGTTTTAAACTTTTAAGGGTATATGTTAGGTAGGGGCGATTCCACATTCAAGTTAGGGTGTTCACATGAACACCTTGACTTCAAAAAAAATGTATAGATATTTGCCAAAAAAAATTATATACTAAACTACTACTATATTTTGATCAACTTTAAAAAAGTATGGAACACCCTGATTTGAAAATTACAAGAATTTGAGTTCAATAATAATAAGATTAATGTGCTACGTCTACAGTATTTTTACAATAATTTCATAACAAATTCTAGGAAACTGTTATTAATTCTAATTTTGACCTAACACTGCCATCACTTTTTTACCTACCAATAACAGCTTATCACATAAGATTAGTTATGAACTATTGTGAGCATTGTATTACTCCAAATATAATTACGCCACCCCAAACATAATCCTTAACCTCTTAAACAATAGAATAAGCTCAAATAACATTAATGAAAATTTGATGACAACAAAAATAACCCAAACAAAAACAATATTAGGCCAACAAATGAACAAATTATTCAACAAAAAGTATATTAAAAAAAATCCCTAATTATTCAAATTTGTAACTCAATCAACTCACATTACATAAAAATAATCTATAATTTCATTTTTCCTAAAAAAATATAATTAAGAAAAATAACTGTAATAGTGAGTTCTTCTTGGTAGCGTCAACAGCTCTGTTCTCTTTGGTTTTGGAGTCGCAACAACTTTGCTCTCAACAACTCTACTTGCAATTGTAGAATGTATCATCCATCTCTCTCTCTCTCTCTCTCAATCTTATCTCTTTTCAATTCCTTTTTGTTAGTAGAATGACATTGTAATTCTTCATGTATATATTCAAGTTCTCTTTTTATTAAATTTTGTATAATTTAAGTTTTTTTCATGATCATCCTAGGAAAAATTTTTAGAAAGAATTTCCGGAGCCTTAACTGATCGATCATAGGTGTAGTAATTTGTCCTTATTTTTTTAATGAGTTATTTAGGGCTGATAATAGTCTATTGGATATAAAAGGAAGTTCCCGTTTATACATGGTCTGTTACGTTAATTATCATCAGCCAACCAATATATATGTATGCATGTAACCATGCAACTAAAATACGTAAAGCATATACGCATTTGTGTATACCCTAGAGAGAGAGAGAAGTAATGAAATCAAAGGTGATGGGTTAGGTTGAATGCATGTCGATCAAATTCTGGTTCAAAAAAATACCTGTATAGTCAGTATAGATCCAACAAATCTTCTACCCGAGAAAAAACAAAAACCAAAAATAAAAAACAAAAAAAGAAGGGAAAGATCCAGAGAATCTGAATGAAGGTTGTTAATAAATTATAAATTTTCCTTCCCTATAGCATTTCACATAGCTGTTTTTTTTTCCTTTTATTTATTTTATTTTTTTCATTATTCCCTACAAAAATTAAGTTTGGTGGATTCTCCAAATGCCTTTTCACTTCTTTATGGTCAAACAGAAGGGATTCTATGTATGCCTCTTTAGGTTTTTCTGGTGGGCAAGGAAGGGAAATATATATATATATATATATATATATATATATATATATATATATATATATGTTAATTAATGAGTTTCTAATATATTAAAGTTTGGGGTTAGGTTCAGTTCATGATTAAGAAAGGGCCCCAAAAGATTGCAAGAGGTACTTAATTTGTAGTTTTTTTTCAACCAAAAAAAGAAAAAGAAAAAAAGGTTCTTTGTAGTTATTGTACTTATAGCTCTCTCTCTCTTTCCAACTTCTATATATAAACTATAGAAGAAATACTTATGGCACCCATGACTCCAAATGTATAATATCCCCTCATTATTATTTAGCTATAAAAAAATTGAAGTTATTGGCCACACAATCATTAGAAAGAGCATAAAGTTGGATGCCTCCCATCTCCTGACAAACAGACGGTTGTGTTTGCATCTTGTGTTAATGTCAACTCTAAATCTTCTCATCTAAGGGCTAGGGTGAAAGGGATCTATCATCTATATAAATACCAAAGATGCTCATTTAGGTGATTGAAGAATTTGGTCTTATTAGCTAAGAAGAACCATGAATGAATGATATACCAAATGGAAGATGAGAGAGAGTGAGGAAACTCAATCTCCTCCATTTATTTGTCTATATCTAAATAACAAAGAAAAGCGAAAGATGGATCACATGGTACCTTGAGGAACTTTCGGAGATTAAAACATAAACCAGGAAAAAAACAAAGAATATTTTAGAAAATCTATAATTGCAAAATAGAACCTTAGAAAGATTTAGAAGATCTTCGTTTCCAATATCTCCAACTCTTTGTTTTCTTTTTTGTGTGTTATTGTTTTTCATATGAGTCGCTAAGTATTTCATTATTAATGTAGAAGCACTAACATCATATTTATCAATTGAATATGGAATATTTTCTGTCATGTGTTTGGATTTGTTTTGATATGAAAATTTTAGCGAATATGATTGGCTAAAAAATTTAATGATCTCACATCAAAAAAAAAAATTTAATGATCGATTCTTGTATGGGATTTTTGTCCCAAGACAATAAATTTGGTCCGCATGTTAGATAGCAATTGCATTTAATTTCTTTTTTATTTGATTCTCAAAAAAAAATCTTTTTATTTTTATCACATAGAATTATTTTGACCCAATAATCTTCAAAACAAAAACAATCCTTCTTGGTTTGGAGTAATTAATTACAAAAAACAATCCTTTTGGCCTTTGTTTCTCAGTTTATAAGGGAACTTTTTAGCATTGCTTTGGAGTAATTAATTATTTATTAGAGTAATTAATTATTTATATATTACTACAGGAAAATAACAATTCAGTATTCCCTCTTCTCATATAATAGTGCGTTTCACAAACTAAATTAATAGTGAGACATATTATTTATGTGAGATGATATAACACGTCATTGTTGTACTTTTGAAATATTGTATTTGTGAGTAATTATATAATATTTTGGAAGTACGATAATGTTGTACTCCCTCTTGGCATCATAAAGTTTTACAATAAGAAAGATGAAAAAAAAGAATAACATAACATATGGACAAAAAGTAGGTAAGTGAACCCTTGCAAGGATTTTGATAGACAATAGCTTGAGCATTGAGATAGTAATTGAATAATCCTTGCAACGATTTAATTTTCCTTTCAACCTAATTTGAACTTTGTAATTAAGAGTAAATTACACAATTCTCCCTTAAGGTCTAAAGGGATGATACTCAATCTCAAACTTAAAGGGTAAAAACAATTAGTTCCAATGATACCCATTTGACCAATACTATTAACTTGTTTTTAAAATATTTGTGTACTAACCTACCCCTTGGTTAAGGGCAGGTTTCTGAAAATACCCTCTCTTTCAAAGGCCACAGAGAAAATGTGGAAGTAAAAGATCCTATATCCAAAATGCATATCAAATTTTTAAATATCTAATAGAAATTCACTATTTAGGTATGCGAATGGATTCTAGTTTTTTTTTTTTTTTTTTTTTTTTTTTTTTTTTTTAATGTCTACAAATTATTTTTTACAGTAAAGTAGTCAAAACGGATGTCTAAGTGCTTAAACATTGTGGTTGGGATAAATTCTATGACCTCAAAACGTTTTTGTATGCAATGTCAATCAATAAAAAGGTGATACTTTGTTTTTTTATCCTAAATTCAATCAGTTATGTTTTCACTAATTATAGTTAAGTTTTGGTAAAGAGATTTTTTTTTTTTTTTTAATTTAGAATATTTTGTTACTAATATTAATGGAAGAAAGTGAAGAATTTTTTTTCCTTTCAAATATATTGTAAAGTGTCATACCTCCAAACCTTAAGGGATGAGAGTTTTATTTACTCATTAAAATATTGTAATGTTATTTGTATTTTTAGTTATGTTTTTGGTATATATCAATCAAAATTTCATCATGATGTTTTGGGATACAAAATTAAGCAGTAGGGTTGGAAGTTATTATAATTAAAATGTTCATTTTTTTGGTGGGTATATCGACAAAAATATTAAAGTTCAAGGTTACATCACTTTTTCATTTTTGGGTGGGCAAAAAACAGAGAACAAGGACGATATAGAAAATTAAGGTGACTTAAGTGGCTTAAAAATTGACTTAATTTTTAGGTTTCAATTAATTCAACTAATAAAGTTTATTGTCATTAAACAAAAGATCTGAATTTGATTTCACATACGTCAAAAGCTAATTAATATTTTGACATGATAATATATAAAAAATTATGTAATGGAAATATTGAAATATATATATATATATATATATAAAATGACTTAATGCTATTATTCTTTTTAGAAAATAAAATCATGTCAGTAACTTCGAGGAGTAACTTAAAATAACACAGTTATATATTAAATCTTGTGTTAGTGTGTGTGACCCAATCAATAGTAATTCAAAGTTGTCAAAATTCTTAAATTTTCTTTAATATGGTAGAAATGTAGAATCACCCACAACTGTGGATTAAGTAAAAATTGTCTATATTAAAGGATCCGAAGCAATATTTTATTTGTTAATCGACTGAACATGGAGTATTTTTATGAATAAAGAAAGAGAATTAGTTAAGGGGCACGTCAATAATAGAACTCATTAATAGTTAACATGAATCGTTGAGCTTGAATGTGGGTGACCTCAATCCCTTGTGATTTCATTCCCTTGCTTTGTTAAAAAGACTTCCCAACGACAATATTCGGTTGATGAGGTCTGAAAAACAGTTTAAATGAAGCTTGAAGTCATCACCCTGATTAGTCATCCAGATACCATGTTAGGGCATTGCACCTGGCGGAACCAAAGCTTTGCATGTGGCATCAACCTCTATGTTATTTTTTATATATATATAAATGTTACAAATTAATAAACATATATATAATTATATAACCATTTCTTTTTTTCTATTGGCCTTCTCTTCTTCCTAGGTGCCGTCCCATTCCATGGTTATAGGCAAAAACCTCACATTCTATACATAGATTTAGTCTTCCAAGCTTGGGAATAGAGAAACGAAGGTCAAGTCAGATTTCTATTAAAATATGGACTTTGAGGTGAGCATGTGGTGGTCCATTGTAAGAAGTGGTTCTATAAGAGTTTTTCTCGTCTATCTAAACCAATGTCCTCTACATGTGACCTTAACTTTTATGATTAATAATTAATGATGAAATTAGGTTAATTATTAGTATATATATATATATATATATATATAGCTGCATTTTGGTTATTGATGGATTAGAACTTGTGACTAATTTCTAATTACACTTTATGATTTGCCTAATGCATGACCATTGGAAATTCTAGAGCATAATCTTCGGTCCAAAAAAAAAACCAGAACATAATGTTAATACTTAATAACTAATTATATGATCATATATATTAGTTTGTTTGACCTCCACCAAATTACTAATTCTAAATGGCTAAGAAATATAGTTAACGTCATGCATAACCACAGAATAAATAGTCATTAATTAAACTTCAAGCTGGTCAATTTTTAGTCTCAACCATGTCATATGCTTACCATGTGGAAACATGAGTTGAATATGATGTTAGAAAAATCTCCAAGGTCACGAAAAAGTATGTTACATTTTCTTTATTCTTAGCCAAACAGCAATATTATATATAGTATAAATATTTTTTATTGTTAATTTCCCAAGACAATTATATTGGCAAGTTGGGAAGAGGAGGCATGATCTAAGGCTAAATTCTGTAATTTAAATCTCAAATTTTTTTTCGAGAAGTGAAGCTGTGTTCGAACTTCAAAAATGTCTACGTGGGTGTCTTTGGTGAAAGCAGATTCATGCACATCCCACGTCGATCAATTGCTCCATTTTCATTTTTTTTTTATACCTCCAAAGCTGCAAAGAGTCATAACATATAATACTATAATACACCTCAAGCTAGTTCCCTTATCTCTATTAATTTCCCAAGAAAAACTACATGGAAGTAGAAGAGATCGATGTTTGAACACTTTATTCTATTTTATTAGGGTTTCAAACGCGTTTACAAATTCTCTTTCGGTTCACAGCAGGCATTATCTAAGGTCGGTAACGACCTTTGGCTGTGATGGAGTATGATATGTAGTTCCTTAAACATGATACTAAAAACCGTCCAAAATTAAATACCTCATTTATTGTGATTAGAAATACTCAAATCCACATGTGACCCACATTAATGGATATTGTAAACTGATTTATTTCCCAAAGTAGGATGTCTAAGTCACTTAATTTGAACACTATTTACATAATTTTCGTTTGGTCAGACCTAAGTCAGACTGGGTAACCAGGTTTATGCAAAGTCAACAGTTTTTTTTTTTTTTTTGGTTGGATCTGTGTTTAGCCTCAAATGGAAGAGATGGGTAGATTTGAACTAAGAGTGTATAATCCACACCCATCAACCCGACAAACTTGACTCGACTCAACTTAACCCGACAAACTTGACTCAAGTTAGTTTTTCATGATTGATGGGCTTAATTTAGTTGTAATTTTTATTTTTCTAAAGCTTATATAAGTTAGGTCGGGTTCAAATCAATTAACAATATTTTCAACCTGCATAATCCTACCTAGCCAATACTATTAATAGTTTAAAAATTACGTGTATCTAAATTTGTAAGTTTGGCTGATTTTGGATTTTGAGACTTTTTTTTTATTATGATTTATTTTGATAAAATTGAAATATTAGATTCAAATTTGTAAATTAAAATTATTTATTGTGTAATTAGCTTCAATAGTTGAATGGGAAACTCCAATTACCTTTTATAAGGCTTCACAAAATGGTCATAACTCAAACCTGATAAGTTGGGTGGCTTGATTGGCTTCTAGAACTAAGTACCATGGGTTCGGCTGGGTTGGAAATTTATCAACCTAATGAGTTTGAGTTGAGTTGAAATGTGCGTGAGACCCAACTTGATCTGATTTATACATACCCCTAATTCAATTTGATAAACTTAAGAATGCATGATCTACAATTCTGTGTATCCATTGGAGGGAATTTTTGTGCTAAACAAAGTTAAAAGTTATTAGGCTTGCAATTTTTGCTTAATTGCGCAATATATAAACTAAATAGCAAAGATAATATTTTTTGTATGTACAACGAGAATAATAAAATGTTAGTGATGATTTGACTTTTTCTTTTTAATCCCTTCTTCCATCTAAATTTTTGGAAGTTTATATTTTTCTCTAAAAAATATTGAAATATATATAAAATACTAAATTGTTATATGTCAATTTAAAGTTTTAAACCAATTAAAATTTTAGAACCCATCACTTTAATTGGATTAAACCAATCTAAGATGAAAAAAATTTAGATTAAATTATGTTTGATCCTGTCTAAACAAATTCTCATTAAATTATACTTGATTTTATCTTTTATTTATTTAGCAATATTAATTATATATATATAGACATATATATAATTTCTCTAGACTTTCTCATGTATCACACGAATTAGCAATTAGTAATTAATTACTATAAGTTTTGAGAAACTGAGTTTTAGTTATGCTTGGACACAACATCCAAATGAAATAGCTTTCTAACTTTATTTAAAAACATTCAAACCCTTTTTCCTTCGGGTTTGACTTATTTTCAGTACTTTTTAATCTGGAATCTCATTTATTTTAATGAGAAACTATTACATCACCCACTAACTAAATAAAAGATAAAAATTAAAACTTACTACCACTTGTCGTTGTGTAATTAAAACAAAAAGAGACCTCTAGTTAAAAAAGTACTGGAGGTAAGCCACACCATTTTCCTCCTCTATTTATTATCTTTTGAACGGGTCTTGAGTCATCCAAATTTGGCATTGCGAGAGAGTGAGGATTAAGGAAATTTCTAATTTGAAAATAATTAATTAATTAATTAAAATGGTTGAATTTCAGAAGTCCACCCTAGCTAATTCGTTCAAATTTTTTTAAATTAGGAAGCCATATGGGTATTGGTTAAGGCGGGATATCATATATTCAAGTACCAATATTCTGACCAATGAATAAGCCTTAATAACCTTAATAACTAACTGTATAACTATAATAACTGCAAACATATATTAATTAAACAATATTACAAGAATATTACTCAACTAGGAATACAATATCTTTGAGAACATGACTTAGGGTTTACCAAAAGAATCAACAACATGACTGAGGAGTGAGAATTAGATGCTTGTGATTAATGATCTAATAAACTTGACCATATATATAAAGAATATATATTCATAAAAGAGAGATCGATGTAGAAACACATGAGACCACATGGAACATCCGTTTTTAACTACAATTTTGGAATATTCAGACCGTTAGTAAGAAATTAGTATAATTCCAAAATTTTCTTGATTTTTAATTAGATATGCCAATAAACTAACATGTGGTACAGATATATATATAATCTCACACATAGCTAATAATCTAGGTTTTGACCATCAACCAACCCTGCATATGATTGTTGATCATATAAACCAGTATTATAATTTATATCCTTTGTCTTTTTTTGTACAATAAAAATAATATATAATATATCACTTGTTAATTATAAGTATATGAATCCTTACTAACTACCATTGACTATGTCATGCATTTGGATTTTGGAACATGAACAAGAAACAGATCCTACAATTGGATTTTTCTTTCTGTGAGTCGAGGAGCAGGGGCTTTATTTTCTATGATTTTTTTCTTATGTTCCAAATTCCAATATTGGGTGTCTATTATTATACCTAGCTAATTTATTAAATTTAGACCATCTAATTCAAGGAGTTTTTTAACATTTATTTTTGAATAATTGGTCACTGATAGTTTGAGATGCTGAATATTGACATATTTGTACTTCTTCCTTTCAAAAATAATTTCCTATAGTATATGATTATAATATGTTTCAACTGTTTTAGTGGTTTGACAGTTTCGGTTCACTGTCTTTTTTTTTTTTAAACAGTTTCTTTTGTTAACACTAGGTTTTAAAAGAAAACTATTTTGGGGAATTTCATTTACTTTTTGAAATATATATTAAAAAAATTCAACCGCCCTATCATATCATAAATTTAAGATTATTCCTCAACTACAAAAAGTTAAAATAAAAATCCGTAAGTTTTTTGAAAAGTTGTTTGTATACAATTTGTATATAAGTATATTTTGAAAACTCTTATAACTCAATAACATTGTCTTTTTTTTTTTTTTTTTTTTTGATATATATACACGATTACAACTGTAGGACGCCTTGGAGTAGATGATGATGAATAAAGTGACAATTAATCTCAATATCTTCGATACGCATATGAAAGACATCATTGTGGGCAATTTGAAAAGTACTTCAATTGTCATAATAGGTCAGAGCATTCAACTCCAGATCTCTTGCAAACACCACAACTAAGCTCTGAGGTTCTCATTCAATTTCTATGATTCAACTTTGATACCGTGTTAAAGTCTGAAAGACCATGTATTGAATTGTATATAATAAAATACAAGGATCTGTCTTATATAAGTAAACAATGTGTATTGTATAGATAACCTACAACTATGGGTCTAAGCCATTAGGTTTATACTCTAATAGTATTCTAATATTGACGATTAAAGACTTTACTAGTTGTTTCATTTTCTTTGTAAGTACAAACAATGTAACTTATTTGATTTGAAGTCTCCTCCCCTATGAGTACAAAAGAAAATGTAAGTACATTACGGATATTAGTTTGTAGATATGATGAAACTTCAGTGGCTTGCGAGTTGTGCAATCAGCGTCAGTTTCTTGATGAATTGAAGAATGGAGATCACGGATGGCCGACTACACAATATGTCAAGAACTGCATTGGATTGAGACTGACCAATAACATAGAGATTAGAATAGATACATCATACATGTGCCATTTTTTTCAATAGAACTTTGATGGGAAATGGTCCTTTTAAAACAAAGTTGATATTTGTCTTTTTTAAAAAAGACATATGCTCGGTTTTACCAAAATGAAAAAAATATGGCTCCTTTCACAATCACACCAGCCCAACAAGTACATCGTGAAGATCACCACTTGGCATGGGTCTAACCTTCTGCACAGTACCATGTCATGGCCCACAATTATGGAAAAATCTTTCATATATATAATTTGACAGTTGGAGCGAGAGAGAGGATTTGAATATTGAAAGCCTTTATTAAAAACACCAGAGAGCGTTATTTGAACTTCAAAATTCTTGACAATTTGAAACTTTGAATTTTGGAAAAAAAAATGAATAAATGAGGAATAGTGACGGTAGTGAGAAATTGGCTATAAAGATTTTAAATTGATGTGTAGTTACAACTTACATCTTAAAAAACTTGTGCTATTTTATGGTTTGTTACATTTAATGATTTTATCTGTTTGAATATTTGTAACCCTCATCATTAACTACTAGATTCATTTTTTAGTTGGAAAATTTTTTCTTTAATAGATTACATCTATTATATATATATATATATATATATATATATATATAAACAAAAACATTTGAATTTTGGTTGATGTAATAATATTTTGTCATATAATTTTTTTTTCTTTTTATAAGAGGAGTTACATAAGCTTTTGAAACTTCAAAATTTTGTGAGCTAGATGTGTTATGTATGTCACAACATTTTTACAATATTTTTACAAAAAATCATGTGTGGTAAATTATTATTGGTTATAATTTGAATCCACAACTTAAATTATTTTTTTGCTCATTTATAACAACCAATAACAAACTAACACTTAGGATTTGTTGTAAAAATGTTGTGGACATAACTTTTCTCCAATTTTTTACAAGTCATCATTCTTAAACATATTTCCTAATTAAGTTTAAATTATATTCTATATTTAAACATTTCATTAGATTCTTGCAACAATTAAAATAAAATAAATCCATAATAATTAAATATCATTTTAAGACCAAAAAAAAAGTTATTAATAATTATCAAATTTATATTTAAATTAATTAAATAAATAAATATTTCAAAGCATATTGCATGAGGTACCGACTAATTTATATTTTAAAGTAATGGTCATTTTTTGGAAAAATTTTTTTTTTTAAAGGCTATTCCAATTATAAATAGCAGAATATCCCACAAAATGGTGTGCCATCAATCCAATGGTCCGGGTTCCTCAGTCTGTCACCATAGCAATAGCATCGGCCAAGAAAATCGGCAACATTAACATGATTTGATATTGATATTTGATATACATCTCTTCAAATTTATTAACCAAAACTCTAAAAATTAAATGGTTTTTTTTCTAAATGCTTGAATCATGACCACAAAATTCACTTGGACATGATAAAGATATATGAAGGGAAGAAAATCTTAGATACATTTTAAGTGCCATGTCCCCATGTAGATGTCGGTTTTGAAAATAACTCACTTAAATTTAGATCCCTCCCAATTCAATTGGGTCCACAACATGTACATCATCATCTTCACTGCAAATAAGTAAAGACAAATTAGAGTGTATACATGTAATTGATGGCTTATGATTGAGAAGGTCATGAAAGCGATTGCGTCGGCTATCTAGTTTTTCCTTCTTTTCCAAAAATAGGCCAGCGTTTTGTGTCTGGTTTTTCGTTTGATGAAACTCTTTAAAGGGTTGAGATTAGATTAAGATGGGATTTTTAGAGTCCTTTTGTTTTTAATTTATAGTTGTGGTCAATTTTTTTTTTTTTTTTAGAGAGTTTCAATATATGACATCCGCTCCTAATGATAGCTCTTTATCATCAGACCTTTTGGTGTAGACAGGGATTGAACCCCAAATCTCTTATTTAACTATCAAAAATTTTACCAATTAAGCTAACTGAAACCCACTATAATCAACTTGGTGTTTCCCACTTAGGTATTTAGTGTCCTATTTATCATCTGCTTTTTGCTTAAACTTATTTACTGTTTGTGAGCCCTATATGGGTCCCATAAAACTCCAAACTTATATCATTTCACTTTTAGCGTTTCACGTAGTTTTATGCAAAATTTTAGTAAAAAAGTCAACTCCAATCAATTGTTAGTGAGTCATTCTATGACTTTTTTGCTCAAACTATCAAATCATTTTTACTTATTACATGCCCCACTCTACTTTTTTTGTCATAGTATTTTAAACAAAAAAATCAATCAACTTATTTTAAAAATCAATCAACTTATTTTATTTAGTTTTTAGTAAAAAATTAGATAAGTTTTTTCTAAATGTACCTAGAATTCAAATTACCCCTCCCAACTTAAGATGTATTATAAAAACAAAGGGTATGATTATACTTATTAAACACAATTAGTTATTAGACAAAATAAACCAATAAAAATATACCCCAAAAAAGAAAGGAAAAAATGAAAATAAGCTTATCCAATGAGTGAGAACCACTTTTATAGAATTCATTGGGCTTTCAAAAAGCCCATTAATCTCTAAAGGAGCACTGATCCCATCATCATCATCATCATCCAGGCCTTTATTCTACATGTCATTGCCAGTGCCCTTTTCACCCCCTTTATGTTATTAAGAACTTCTACTTCAATCATTGTCCAAAGCAAGAAATTTTTATATCATGGACAACCGGAGTTGGCTTTATTAGGAATAAGTCTTGGCTAGTGCACAGAACCAATAGGCCAAATTTGAAGTCACATATGTAGGACGTGTTGATAGAGTTTAAGGATGAATTTAGACTCTAAGCAAAAGATGGAATTTGAATACCATGTTTGTTATGGACTTCTTCGCTTAGGTTTAGTTGTTTACATAAAATTTTTTAAAACGTCACTTCTTGTAATTGCAATTTCACAAGTATACTTTAGCTTCATTTTTCAGCATAAGGCTGAATAAATTGGTGCTAAACAGAGACAACTGAGAAACTAATAGGGAGAATTAAAAGAAAATCAGAAATATTAAATCTTTTTTTTTTTTAATGTTTTGGTAATCCTAATTTAAATGTGTTCAAATCAGAGAGAATTGAGGATTGGTCAAAAAACCTAGCCCTTCTCTTTCACATATCCTTAGAAATGGACCCAACATTAGCAAATAAGTGCAAGATGCATGTGGAAGATGATGACCAAGAGAACTACGCTTGTGGAATATGAAATTTTGGTCCAGTCTCCAAGTGGCAATAAGAGAGAGATGAGGGGACCTAAAATCCATGGTCCAACAACAACAGGGTGTTCAAATCTTCGAGATTACTCATATGGGCCCAATTGAAATTTTGAAAACCCAATATAAAATCCCTCTTATCCAGTTTGTTTGCAAGAAAAAATCTATCCTAGGATAAGAGCAAACCCACATTTTCACTAAGCACTGCCACTTGTACAAATTAGTGTTGGCAGCACCAACTGGACCGCCAAGATTGATCATTGTATAGCAATGGTGGGAGTAGAGTTGTTGGGTTTTGAAGATTAAGGGTGGTCCAGTAGGGGTCCTTACTCCTACTCCTTATGGTCCTAACCCTAGTGAGAAGTGAGGACTTTCTTGTGATAGAGAAGGCTGTGGTGAATACCCTTGTGTATTAAGTAAAGCTGTTAGTGCAGACCCATGTGAATTCCTCATGGCCGGCGTGCATAACTTCTTCCTCCATTGCAAGTCAAGTTTGAGTTTGATTTTCAAGTTCCTGTCGTTGTACATTTATTACATAACAAGTCGACATTAGCAATTTCTTTCTGTCTAAATTATATCAATTGCATGATTTCATTGATCCTTTAGATTTGAAGCAACCTTTCGTGATCATAAATTTTCATTTATTTTGTCTATGTTAAAATAGAAACAAACTCAAGCCAACAAAACACTCATTTAAGTTTTTGTTTCTTTGAATGCCATTGTCATTTTATGTATCCTTTTCATATACTACCTAAGCCTCAGCATAAAAACCAAAACCTACATAGGATGGGAAGTGTGCTCCCACACAATTGGCCAAAATTAGACTATCGACTTTATAAGGAGGCAAATTATGATTGTGAACTAAGTGAAGTTGTTTGTACACTCCCACGTGAATTCTCATGGCAAGGTCGAGTTTGAGTTTGATTTTCATCTTCCTGTCGTTGTACATTTATTATATAACAAGTCGGTACTAGCTTCTTTTTTCTTTTCTTTTTTCTTTTCATTTTTTTTTTTTTTTTTTTTTTTTGTGTTCAAACTATATCAATTGCATGATTCGTTGGACATTTGAAATAATCTTTTGTAATTATGAATTTTCTTTCATTCGTCAACAAAAACTATTATTTCACTTGTTTTTGTTTTTCTTAATGGCATTGTCAATTCAAGTGTCATCATATGCACAAAAACCTACACAGGAAGTGTGCTCTCACACATAAATGACCCAAATCAGACTATCAACTTGCAAAGGTGACAAATTATTATTGTTGGAATATTACTTTTAAATTGATCTATTAGTAACATTACTTTTATTATGCATCAATCACAATATGTCCTCAAAATAGCTTTTAAATTGGTATGTTAATAACATTACTTTTATTATGTATCAATCACAATATGTCCTCAAAATAGCTCAATAGCATTTCGTACTTTCTTTTACAAGAACAATCTAAGTTCAAATTCCCCATTGTTGTAATAAACATGTTGAATCATAAATGGAATCTTTTTATTACCCAAAAGAAAATCAAAAGAAATTAAATGGATTTATATTCCAATAACGAAATTGAATCACTATTTCTATTTCAAGGAAGTGATAACTGTAGGACATAAAATTGGATCAACCTTGGATTCAAAGTAACTTTCCATTTGGTAGCAAGAGAGAAGCCAAATTTTTTTCTTTTGCTAAGTGAAGAAAAAGATTAAGTGGATGAAGTTTAAAGGTGTTAGACTTAAGTCAAATCTTAAAATTAGTACAACAACCCAAAAGTGGCTTACATAAGAGATACCATTACATTAGGCTACAAAGCCAATCGAAAAAAGTTGATAAAAACAACATTTCGATTTCAAATTGATTAATACATAATATACGGACCCCTTGGATTCGTAACTTAACCCAATTACCCAAGAGGATCCAATCCAGCACGCTTAAAGGGCTAGTAGAGGAGCCATATATTCAATAAGACCTCTCATGGCCCAATGACCAAGCCCAAAACCTTTTCACCTCTCCTCCTTTTTTTTCTTTATATAAAAAATTATAATTGAAAAAAAAAAAACCACCTACCTATCTTGCCATATATGTTTTTTTTAGAGACTTTATACAACAATTTTCATAACATTGTTCCAACAATTGGGCTGACAAATTTTTATTAGTTCTCTTCCAGACCAATCACATCATTGACATCGCTTTATTTTTTACCATTAAAAAATTGTTTCTTAAACAGCTGTGAAATATTTTGTAACAAACAAAGTAATTGTTTTCTTTATCAAAAAGTCATCTTAAATGTCATTGACATGTAATTGTTTTCTAATGACAACTAAATTCAACCGTGATTCATTGAACACAAAACCACATGATTGAATTTAAAAACCTTAGAAATTGTATCTAAATAATTTTATCCTTTCACATATTTAGAAGTTTTTAGTCACATTGTCCCACCAATATATGCTAAAACAAAACCATCTATTTATCAAAAAACAAAACAAAACAAAACTATCTAAGAGTGTTTATGCTATGTTTTCCAGTTGCTCATAACTGGAGTCAAGGTTATGTTCCAGGCATAAAAACTCACCATGGTGAAGCACAAAGAAGGCCACCCCATCTGTGTGTGTGTGGGTTTTTAACTTGAAGAGCACTAAGTTAAGACTGCAATAAAATTAGCAATACTAAGCACACACCCTAGAGCGCGCACAGCTTCATCACAACAAATACATAAAGAATAGCAATCATGTACACTGATAATTAATAAATAGTGGAAGTAAACAAGTTGGGAATGGATGAAATTGCCAATGGCTTGCCATTTCAAAATAAATTTAGAAACCTCTTACCAAATTAATCTAAGACTCTTTGTATTTATGTTCATAAACTTGTTTCTTTTATACAACAAAAAATTGGGTGGAGAGAGCTATATCTCAGCCACCAAAGAACAACAATCTCCTAAACTCCCTATAAAAAAATGCCTGCCCAACGGCAGAAAACAAAACCATCCTCACAAAGAATGCACACCACCAAAAACTATATATCCCCGACCCCTTCAACTATAAGCATTGTACAAATTGAATGCTATAATAAATGAATAAAAAATTAATTTTTCAACAGGGGCGTTGACAAGGGGTAAGAAAACAATAAGAAAGAGATGGATAAGGAATTTACAACCACCACTGCAATGACCAGAGAATCTGAATGCACCATATACCAAGACGAAAACACGAGAAAGGCATGCTTGAGCCTCCATAGCCTACTCACTTAAAAATTGGAAGGCTGGATTCTCAAGAAGTTCGTCTGATGGTTTGACATCGGAGAATTCTTTCTCTTGCAGAGTAGTAGAAAGGTCATCAACCGTGAAGGGGATGCTGTAATGAGACATACATATTAGTTGATAACTAAAAAGCTAGTTTTCTACTATAGCTCCACTTATTACAACAGAAAAGATGAGATCTTTTAAATTATTTTTCTTCAATTTACATAATTTTAAAACTCTTTCCAGTTATATTTCAAAATTATCAAGCTCCTCCAAACACACATGGCAAGGGATTTTCTAGAGCCAGTATATGGTTCTAATGTTTCTAGTGTCCCCCAGAGCAAATGTAAAAGAGAAACTCTCACCCAGAGTTGTCATCCAACAAGAAGGAATTGCTCACAGCATTGTTGGAATCCTCTGTCATAAGTACCCTCATACTAGAAATAACCTGTTGAAAGAAAAAAGGTGTGGTTGTTAAGCTATCAAATTAACTTGACAAGATTAAGAATCACTAACATAATTTTTAGAAAAAAACTTCACAGGATTAAGAATTATTAACATTTCAGAAGATATTCTCAGAAAAAAGCTTACATCTGGAGACACACTTCGAGTATTATAGTTGTCATCCCAGTAGAGCGTACATATTCTGTACAGCTGCTGAACACTTAGGATCTGAAAAATCAAGCCATGATGTCAGAGAGAGATTGGATTTTTTTTTTTTTTTTTATTTCGCTGTTGACATTGATAAAATATCATGGATACAATTCCCAAAGGAACCAAACATGTAAGTTTACATTATCTGGCACTAGCATGAACAAAATGAACGTTCAGACAAGGATAAGGTGGTGAATAGTTTAGGCAATAGCCACTCAGAAGAAAGACATGAGCTGTCATCAACCAAATATTTAGCATCTATTCTGTGAGCCATGCTCCTTAATTATAGGGATGGCAATGGGTCAGGTGGGGTTGGATCGTGGGTAACCCCATCCCTGCTGCCCCATCTCCTCTTTGGGGCAGGAAAACCTGTGTGGGGCGGGAGCAGAGCAGATCGGGTTTGAGGCGGGTTGGAGATGTTTTACTAATCCTCATGAGAGTGATAAGATAAAGATGAAACATAAGGGATGTGAGAATACTATAAGAGAATGAGAGACAAGGATTTTGGAAATGGTAATAGAATATCTATATAAAATAATTCTAACTAGGATTGTCTAGGAAAGATTAACTTGTATGTATAAATGATTTAAATATATATACATTCGGGTTGGGGCGGAACGAGCTAAATCTGTCCCTGCCCCGTCACCTCTTTGGGGCAGGGAAAATCCGTGCAGGGCAATTTTGCCATCCCAACTTAATTCTTTTTTACTAAAGGCCTTCTTGCTGCTAATCAGTAATCTTAAGTCCCACTGCAAAGAGTGAGAAAGAGAATGAGAGACTTACAGGGCACAGGTCACGGGTGATTTCGTCGTAGGAAATTCTATATTTCTGATGTATGACCTGTAGATCAAAATCAGTGAAAACCAAGTAAGTTATATATCATTAGAGCTACAGTTACTTAAGAGAGAAAATTTGGACCGTGATAATTTCTAGTTAAAGTTGCCAAAGATTTTCTAATAACATGACAATATGCAAAGTAAATCCACAATACTTGATAAATCACTCATTCATTTAAAATAAAAGAAAATCTACAATGTTTGTGTAAGGTAGGTATCTTTCAGTACAATGTGAAAGGAACTATTATCAGATGTAACAGTAAAGCAATGCCTGAAGAAGGTCCAAGACCTCTTTTCTAAAAATCATGTTGCATTTCAGATCGGAAATACACAAAATACACATATTCAATCCATAAATCAGATTATTTTTATATATTTAGTACATCAATCATATTGACAATAATGCAATGCCTTGACATGTCACTGATATAACTTGTGGATTAGCCATGAATACATTATTTATAATTCCCTATTGCCAAATCGTCCACAAAACACACAAGGGAGTAGATTCTTTTTTTTATAGGTAAGTTAACATGCACCAGTGGGTCTTAAACCCATGACCTCACCCTCCAGCTAACACTTGCAAGGGGAGGAGGTGCCAATTGAGCAAGAGCTCATTGGCACAAGGGAGTAGCCTTGATATTAAACAGTCAAATGTTTTTATGGCTTTTAAATAATGTACTATTATCTACCCATCTATCAGCTGAAAGTAATAATGCCATGATATTGCATAATATTCATTTATACTAACCGAAGTTTGATTTCAAAATCCCTTTTTCTATATAAGGAATAAATACATTAATATCAAAAGGGGGCATAAACCATGAACACTGGGAGTTTGCAAAAGATTTCAGTTTTATCATTCTTTAACCTGTACACAAATTATCTCTGACCAAAAGAAAAATAGAAATTATCATTATTTATTGTATTGTCATACCTTATTTATAATATGACAAAGTTCCAAGCTTTTCCAAATAATGATAAAAATTTCAGTCACTCCCCAATTAATACTGATATTTCATATAAGCATCAACTTAAGACCACCACTCACCCCCCCCCCCCCCCCCCAGTTTTCAAAAAAATGAAAAGATATGGTTTTCAATTAGGTTATATGGACCGATCACATCCGATTATCAAGAACTCAGATGAACAGATAACTAAGGTAATTAAGCAACATTCCAAATATCATAAAATTCAACAACGGTTGAGGTAGAAGCCATGGAGAAGCTTACCAAGAACCCAACAGCCTGTCTTATGTGCTTAAGTTCATCCCATGATGAGCCTGCAAACTGCAATCCAAGGAGATCAAGTTATGAACCTACAGAAAACTATGCATGCATATGGGAAACAAAGTGTTCCATGGGTTGATGTATGTATACAGCCAGAGACCCGAAGCCTTTTTTTTTTTTTTTTGATAAGTAATATATGCCCAGAGACTTGAAGCCTACATGCAACAATAATTAAAATTAAGAAGTTGCCCCCAAGAAACTAAAGTTTACCTCTTCTTTTGCTTGGCAGCACCATAGCTCCAACTCAGCTAACCCAGCTTTAACATATTCCCCATTGCTAAATGTACAACACTCACGACGTAGAAGAAGACTGGAAAGTCATAACAAATTACAATTTAACTAAACTTTTCGGTATACATTGATGAATGAAGAAAAAAACTAATTACCTATTAAAGAGTTGTACGTTGATATATGAGAAAGTTTGAGTGTAGATCTTCTGGACAAGAACTGGAGGCACCTGAAACCCCCCAACAACTATAATCATTTCTGTGAATTTAAAAGATAAAAACAGTTTGGCAATACTCAAATTTTGTAACTTTAAAATCTACAATGAAGTTCCATACAAAATTATCTTTCAGTGTACTGAGAAGAGTGTTGAGGCCTTCAATAATGCTTAGCCAGTGATTCGTTGGAGAATCTTTTCCAAAGGACCGCCCAGTTCTTAGTACTCCCTTTGACGTTCTTGGTGCCTATATATCCACATCACAGGTTACACAAGCAACACACTAACTTTTAAGATAAAACAAAAAAAATGCTGCTGACAGATTATCCCATAAGGTTATGCATAAGAACTTCCAAAAGGCAATATTTTAAAAAATGAGGCAGTCAATCAAGTTTATACAGGGCAAAACAAAAACAAAAACAACACAATTATGGGCATTTGAACTTTAGCCCTCCAATGTTAGTAGGACAACCACAAAATATATTTTAATGGAGTTCATAAATGAAAGAAAGTACCTGGATACATAAGGACAGCAACGATGACAACTCCTTCTTCAAGTTGTCTCGGATAATTCCATATATTTTCTCCACATAGGCTGTGAGCTGCTGCTTGAAAAGCAAAGCTGGGTATTTAGCTTCTACCTGGCGTACTACATCAAATGCAGAAACAGGAAGATTGGCAGAAGAAGGAGAGCGAAAACCCTGCAATTGAATGACCATATCATATTACATTGATGAAGTAAAGTGCTGATACTTAATTATTATAATTTTGCATCACAAAAGACAAGTCAGATTACATAAAATGAAACAGAACAAATTTTTTTCAAGCTAAAAAAAGAAACAAAATGAATAATAGAATCTATACCATTGTCATCCTCCCAAAGAGGGATGTTGGAGCAGGAGGTTTCCGAGCAGATGCACCACTTGCACCAGACCCCTTCAGACTTTTTTGGAGCAAGAACAATAAAGTAGATGTATTTGATAACCAATAAGCCATATGATTATTGTCATCTTGATCCTGAAATTTAAAAGATATATTATTTTTAACTTCTAATATTAGAAAGAGCACACCAAAGAAAATATGAAATTATTAAATAACTGATGGAAGTCAAGCAAACCAATCTAGCATATATGCATATACAACAGTGGTTATGAAAAGAGAGAGAGTGAAACTAGCAGAGCATGAATCACTTCAATTAATTTTCACTAATAAAAACAAAAGTTTTTCTTTCTACTAAAAAAAAAAGCAGCTACTTCTTCTACACTTGTGACAACTTGGAGACATCACTAAAAAAATGTCCTACTAGACCAAAGTTGGGGAAGGCAGGAAAAAAGAAACAACTGCAGATAGCTGGTAACTTTCAACAACATAGTGCTCTACATTTATAACATAAGCCTTTTTATTGCACAATGAACACAAATTGCATAGTAATGCCTGTTTTTTGAAGTCAATAGAAAATGAAGATGGTTGTTGCCTATTGTTAGAGAAATAGAAAGATAATATTATGGGTTGTACCCTAGTGTTGTATGGGTGGCACTCTTCTAGAAGGGTCTAGAAGATTATTGTGATGATGTGCCTTCAAAAATATTCCGTATCTATTGTAACTACCTTTTTCTATATAAGAAATGAATAATAAGAGGGCTGTGAACTATGAATTTCCAGCTCCCCCTTTTATCTGCAATATCATCTTTTATTCCTTTTCTTTGAAATGGTGTCAGAGCCTTAAACCCCTTGGCCCTCAACAGGAATTGTATGGTAAGAAGGCTGTGAACTAAGAATTTCCAGCTCCTCGTTTTTTGTGGACTATCATTTTTTATTCCTTTTCTTTGACATGGTATCATAGACTTGGCCTTCAACGAGAATTGAATAGTAAAAGAGCTGTGAACTAAGGTTTTCCTTTCCTTTCCCTTTGCTACTCATTTCTCATTCTTTATCTATGCATCCTAACATTGGGTTGAAAACCTGGTTACCAGGCATCTGAGTGTTGTTGGATGGTGAGTGAAGATGTAGGTTATGGTTTGTCTTCACCACCATGCTGCTGCCATTCTTGGTTAAAGGATGAAACAGAAAAGATGCCCAAATGAGGAATCTAATACTTCGCAGAAATCCCAGATGCTAACACAAGAATTTTGAAGATACAATATGTCTATATTAACAGGAAACAGTAAATTAATCCTAGATTGACGGGGGAAGTAAAAATTGATTACTGATTATAAAGTTGTCAAAGGTTATCAAATTAGCACAATGATACAAAACATCAAGATGTGGAAATCAGAAACAGTGATTCCATCCTGCAATCAAAAAGAATACAATTACACTGTACTTATAGTCATATATACCATTAACCTTAATGTTTTATTATGGGGCACAAAGGGATACTTAGGGTTTGTGCTTTCATAGAATAGAATTTGATCTGAGGGTGTGCCTCTTAATGTTTCATTAAAGATAATCAACTCTCAGATGCATGATCTTTCTGAAGATTCACATCAATAATTGGATGCTTCAACCGTATGGAACAATCACACACAAAACAGCCATAAGCAAAGCAATCTAGTTACCTCAATGGCCGAACCAATCATCTGGATGAGACGATCAAATACACTAGTCCTTTCAGCTTCAAAAGATTTCCAATGGAGAAGACATTTGTAGATGGTAAATGCTGCAACAGGCTTCCCTTGACTGAACCCAATGTTTTTCATGACACAGCTAATAAGAGCATCAACGTTCTCCTGTAACAAAAGCAAATTTCAAATGTCAAAAATAGTCAGCCTACACTCTTAAAAAAATTAAAGCATAGGCAGCTGAAGATCATGATTTTTTTAAACACAGACATGTTGCCGCTCAGCATTGGATCTTCTGAACTTGCTATCAGACTCCGTAGTAAATTTCTTAACGGGTGTTGCACTCTGGGATTCCTGCAAGAATAAACTCTTTTCAATGAACACAAAAGAAGAAAGAGTACAGCAAGTGGACTCATATAAACAGAGATTATAAAAGAAACAAATATGAGGGAAAAAAAGTAATTACATTAGCTTTGTCCTCATCACTCACATAATGACCATTTTCCTGTCTCTGCAGATAACAAAAAAATATATATACAAATATAAATCAAAAACTAGAGATAGAGAGAGGATGAGGATCCACTCAGCGGTGTAGGTTTACCTGAGTTGCTGGAGTTGTCGGATGCTCTGGTGCCTTTTTTACAGGCGTTAGAAAGGTTTGCTGCCGAAGAATTTGATTTTCAGATTCAATGTCAGAAAATTTTTCTTCAAGCCTGCAAATAAAAATAACAATAATCACGATGATAAAAATGAAATTTGAAAAGAGAGCTTTCATCCTACGTTCAATATGTAATTAGATCTATACTCAAATCTATGTCCAATATTACAAAAGAGACCATGGCAACCACCTTTGCATAGCAGTCTTAAGCTGAATTATTTTTGATTCTGCCTCCAAAGCTTGCTTCAACCGCTCTTCACTAATTTTGTTTGCCTCTTCATATCTTTTCTCAGTTTCATCAATTTTCTTTTCCAGTGAACTAACCATGGACTGCAAAATATTTCAAGAAAGCAATAGATAAGCACAAAGAAATGCACAGGTTTGTTCTCCCAAACTAAGGAAAGTTCTTGGGATGGCTATAGCAAATAAACAAGGTAGTATCCTTCAGCAAAATGCAGATCCTACACTTTCAACCACCTTACCTTCAGCTTTTCATTTTCACTGGTAAGCTTCTCCAGCATTTCATTGTCAATAACCGGAACCTCCTGTATAACAGGGACCTTCTCTATTGTCCTTTTTGCAGCCTCACGTTCCTTCTCAAGCATTGCTTTTGTTTCCTTAAACTGAAGCTGCATCTCTTGCAAAGTAGACTGTAGTTTTTCATTTTCTTGTGTTTTAGCTTCCTCTACATCGGCCTACACAAATTGGATATATTAGGAATGAGAAATGCAATAAAATTTCAAGAGAAACATGTTTAAGAAACAACATACACACACAGATAAATATATTCTTCTATATATCTTTCTACAAGCAAAAGAATTCAGGCATTCTTCAATTACACAAGCCAAAATTATAGTAGTTACTAAAACATAGCTCCATAAAGTACAAACTGAAGTTCATGAACTATTTTAAGGTGAAAGCCCCTAAAAGTTATTATAGAAGTCAGCCATAAAAATTTCAAAATATCCAGAAGTGAAATAAGATAAAGAGACTTCCCAGCATACAATGTATCCTTTTCTTTTTTCAGTTCGCAATTTGTAGGCAATTTGTTAGGAATTGAGGACAGAAAGATTAATGGAAGTGGGTTGGGTGTGTTCTAAAGACTGATTCTTACATAGATGGCAGCATCAAAAACCATCAGCGCAAGATCAAATAGATCAACCAGATGATCACAATGAAATATTTTTTTGCTTGTCTTACCCCTTTTTATTCAAAAATACTTTCCTTTCACATATTTTTTGGTTTCATCCACATCCCAGTACTAGAGTTTCTAGTACGAACAGAAAACTTTGATCACATACAGACACACAGAAAACCTAAGTTCTAAAAAAAAATATAACACATGTTTGTTACTCTATGATTTAATATCAATGAGATCATATGGTTCCATTCTTCTCCTGAACCAAGAATTGCTATCAAAAACACTTCAATTGAAAACTTAGCCATACTTCAAGAGGCCAAGGTCCACAATTCCAGAAAATAGATAAGCCTCGTAGAAAATTCATGGATCTGACTGCATGTTCGGATAAGTAATGTGATGCAGCAACTTAACACAACTTTCAATAAATTTGTAGTCATATTAATACTTACCCTCATGCGTTTCTCCAGTTGTAATCTCCATGTCAATTCTTCAACTTGCTTTTCCAATTTATTTTTGGCAGCTTGAAGAGCACCAGTTTCCCTTGCAGCCTGTAGATAGAGATGAGAAAAGCTAAGAGCCCCGAAATATCACATACAAAAGCGAAAATTGGCAAACTGTGCAGTGCAGCATAAGAAAAGCCACATTATCAAAAAATAAAAAGTAAAGCAATCATAAATGACTTGGCAAGTAGAAAAACCACAGGCTATTTCCTTTACTTTCTTTTTCATTTTTTTTTTTTTTTCTGGAAATTACATAACTCGCTTGTTTTGTTTTGATCTTGAGGGTGCTATAATAAAATCCCAGTAACTCAATATCTGCCTCATCTATGAAGCTGAATTTTTATAAGATGCTTTTTTTTTTCTATTTACAAATTAAGCGCTCCGATTAAAAAAGGAGTTTGTCAGCTTTCTGTGGCTGCAGAAAGCCTGAATCAGTATTCAGTGCAAAACTATACAGCAATATACTTCCCTATCATTCTGGGATATATCAAATATGAGCAGTGAGATCGATTAGGAGCACTTGTCAAAGGACATTAATTGGCAAAAAGGAGTGACAAGGCATTGTATTAGTTTCAATTTTTTAATGTGAGAAAATTGTGAGGGTAAGGTGACGAGCTTGGAGAGACCCCAGAGATCATCAGGAGAGTAGAGTTGAGTGGTACTGGTTTGAGAAGTCAAGACAAAATGGGGCAGTAAAGCTTGAGAGATAAGGAGAAGGATTTTGGTTGCTGTGAGGAGAATGCGATGGCTGTTGATAGTGTGGGGTGCCTATGACAGTTAACAAATCTCACAGTGAAGGAAATTGTAATTCAAGTATTGCCAATGAATGTTGAGGTTGACAAATGATGCTGGAAGAGGTGATCTTTCTAAGTACTTCCATTGTAAGATAATGCAGGGTGACTGCACAAACCATGAGTGGTTGCTGTTAGATGATGGAACTCTGTCCTTTTAGCTAGCAAAAACTACAGCCGCCATGAATTGACGCAACTATTGGTCAATGCTAAAATAAAAAAATAAAAAACTTTATGGCAACCCTTTGTAAAGAGAAATAGAATGAAACAGTTCCTTTAGTTATCCCTTTTCTTTCAGTTGTGAATTAGAAGGATTGAAGGAAAGCTAATTATTTCAATCAGCTCTGAATCTGAATGCCATATAAAATATGAAGGTTATGGATCTTAAGATAGAAAAGACTTCAGATTTTTTATAATTATTATTATAGGTAAATAGGGGAAGGGGGGCTGGAGGGGTTCAAATCCCAAAGCCAGGTACCACAACAGATGCTGGAACCACTGGAGTATCCCTCAAACCCCACAAAAGACTTCAGCCTTTAGTTGAAAACAATGAATACATGCTTGAAAAATAATATGCATTTTTCCAATTTTATCAGATGTCTCATTACAGACCAAATAACATTAAATCTCATTGTTGATTTTATCTCTAACTACAATCCCTTAGCAATTTAATAATATAAGACCTTATGAAATTGAAAGAAAAGACAATAATGGAAGAGGTAATCACCATCTTAAGCTGGCGTAGTTCTTTTCGAGCAACTCTTCCTCTCCATGCACACTGTGTCGCAATTGTAGCTTTCTTTATCTTCATATAATGTAGCCGTGCCAAGAATTTGCGACACTGGCTCTGCAATTCAGAACCAAAAGTATTCCAAGATTGAGAGTTAATATAAGAGAAAGAAAGAATTCAGCAACACGGCCAAACAGCAAAGGTAAGACAATTGTGTGGACAGCTCCTTGAGAGAGATGTCTGAAGTCACAAGTATGATGTTGATATTTCAAAACATTTCAACATTGTAGAATATCATAAGAAATGAAATTTAAAAATAAAAAGATGCTTAGGAGCCTTTTAAAAATAGTGACGCATTTTGTTAACAATTTACTTTACCTGAATAATAATTGCTGCTTTAGTCTGCCTTCTAAAGCGTAGCTCAGTACGAGCGGCCATTCCACGCATTCCCCTCTGAATGGAAACGGCAGAGGAATACAATTCTGTGTAAGCTTTCCTAGCAAGATACATGCGCAAGGCTCTCTGGATCATCAGACAGGAAGCTTCTCTTCGCATGCCCTCGTAAACTTGCCGAGCAAGTTGTCCTGCAATCAGCACAGACAAAAGCTAAAAATAAACATAGACAAGTCGCAATGTCTCAATAGACAGGACTACAAACTATGACCTAAAACGTCAGAATGGCCCAAGAAATGTCTAGAATTAAATTTAAAATACCTCGGCATGCTGATTGAAGTTGTATAACAGACCGACGCACCAAGACATAACTTTTGCGAGCCAAATAAGACCGGACTTTCCTTTGAATAATGCTGGCTGATCTTCCTAACACCTCACTCCTAAGGGAATCTAGTTCTGCCATCTGACCAGCCCTAAGAAATATCTTAGTTTTACCAATCTGCAAAAAAACAAACAGGACCATAAGGTCACAAAAACTATCCAGCAAATAAATGTATGAACATGTGACAAATCAGCATTTTACAACAGCAAAGGTAAACACTAATTAAGTGCCACAAACTAACCTATATACCTCTCAAGCCCCCACCCCCCTCCCACCCCCCCCCCCCCCCCCCCCCAAAAAAAAAAAAAAACCACAAATAAGCAATATACTATTTAAGTGTGGTTTTAAAAAATCTCACTCAACATCAAAAGATTAAGGAGGACAATCAACAGCTTCCAGCATTCCTCAGACTCATAAGATTAAGGGACATATGACTAAAACAGAAGATATCATTATTAGTTCATCATCCATGCTAAATCAGATTCCTGTAGGCTTTTTCTTCTTCCTGGAAATCCTAAAATTCACCAACCCATAGGGTTGTAGTGCTAAGCATTTTTTTTCTCTTTCTGTTGTGAGGAAATCTCCTGTTATCTCCTACCATCCTTTTAATTTCAATACATCCGTTAAAAGGTATAATCTTTCTGTTGTGAATAATCTTCCCATGTTCAATGCTCAAATATGGTAAAATAGTATTTTAGAAATTAACATCGAATAATTTTAAGTATACCCCATCTAAACACAATAAAATTATATAGGCAGGTTTGGGACGAGTGAGCTTGGATTTCTCAAATAAAAATGGGACAGATTGGGGATAAGATTCATAAAACTAATCGGTTTTAAGACATATTTTAGCGTCTTCTGTTCAAGTTTGGGAAGGCCTGCTCCATTCCAAACCCAACCCATTGCCATTCATAACTAGAAGTTACATCTCCTCACATATAAAAGACAATTTTTTTCTAAATACATTTCATAATAAGCAAAGATAAAGAGCCACAACAAACTAGATAGAGTGTAAGATGAAAAAAAGATAGCAACATAAATTAGCATCCATTGTGCAAAGGAGGACTACAATTATTTTCTTCTTAATGATGTTAAAGTATCTCTCTCCAAGACTTATGTTACGACCACATACTAAATTTTGGGGAAAAAATAATGCACAACTGAGCAAGAGAAACATAACTATGATTGAACCACAGCTGTGACGAATGTCAGATCACCCATCAAATAATTACCTGATAGCCTTTAAGTCCCACCTTCTCTAAAAGCCTCTTGCAAGCAGCAACCTCATCAGAACTAACATTTTATTATTATAAGAAACAAGTTAGGACCTTTGATGGCTAGGCAGCATCCAACAGAAAGAAAAACAATTAAAATACCTTACCTTCCATCCAAAACTTCAGGTGCTAGGAGGCCAAATCTGTCTACAAATTCAACAAAGGGTTTTCTAGTAGGAAATCCAGCACAACTTATCCTAATTGCCTCCATGACTCCCTGAAATAAGATACATAATGCCATATAAACTTAAATAGACTCATTCAACTTTAAACACAATACAAACATATACAAAAAACCAACACATACGATATCAACATTCTTACCCCACACCGTAGTTGTTGTAGAACATTTTTATTCTCAAAGATTGCTGGCTTAAGAAGATTATTGGGTTTTACACAACGAATGTAATGCGGCTCAGTGGAACTAAGAGTTTCAAGCAACTGTTGCAATTGTTGCTGCATAAGGTACAAAAGAGGATTTTACAACCCACAATACAGAAGAAAGAAGCATTAATTTGACTTAAGAGAAGAGAAACAATATCAGACCTTGAACCGCGAACCTATTGAAGAGAACTTTGATGATTTGGATGAGTCCTCAGCTGAAGGTGGAAATAAACCCGCCACAAAGGAGCATTTCGAAGCACTCAAAAGTGCCTGATGTTCAGCAACAACGTAGTCCTTGTTCTTGTCCAGGAATTGTTCTGTTTGATAAGTGACCTGAAAATCATGTGAAGTTCTCAGTGCATGTATTTTTTAAACAAAGACAATTACATCTTGCTTCTTATGTCTAAATTTTATGACATATACATCACTCAAAAAAAAAGGATACAAACAAAGCATACTTACATCACCAGCATAATGGCAAATTGTGAAGTCACTACGCGATAATTTTGGTTTGGTGAAGCGATTATGATTTTTGAATGTCTGGTATAGCTTTTGGGCAAATGTCTCATGTGTTGATCTTGGAAACATACTACAGAACACACAACACTTAGCAATCTCACAACCAAACAGTCTATTCATAAATTTTTATGCCATGATATAGAACAATTAAAGCAATACACCATGCAGTACAGTACTCACCAAGCCTCATCCAAGAGAGCAATAATGCCACCAGGTTTCTGAAAACCCACATACATACAAATTATCAAAAAAGACCAGTCATGAATAAAGTGGAAACAAAAGACAGATGCAGAGTGAGAATCATAAATTAAAAGTACTGAATGGCCAGAATCATTTCATCAATCAGTTTGTTTAATTATAATTAAAGAACAATAGTAAATACATTACAATCATCACAACCCCCCCCCCCACCCAAAAAAAGTAATTAATTGTAGTGCACTATTATCAACAATAAAAGGCTGTATCAGAGAGGAAGATCGGTACAATTATAGTAATAACAATAACAACAAAAGGAAAGTATCAGCATCAGCAACAAAAGTAGAAGAAAACAATTAACCAAGATCAAACTTCAAAGTTATCATCTCTTACAAGTATTATTCCTCAATTTGGTTGAAGCCGTTAAATACCAAAAAACTTACCAAAAAAACTATAAATATATATATACACACACATATAAAGTTGGGTTCAAGTTACACCTGGTGTAACTCTAAGTAATGTTACACTTCCCAATAATTTGTAATTGAATTCATATTTTGAAAATCCAACCATTGAATAACATGTTCTATATGTTCTTAACATAAATGCCAATTTTCATGATAATCGGAAGTAATTTACCATTCGATTCATAATCTCATATTTTATGCATTATTTTAAACTACAAAAACTTGAATTTAAATAATTGATTGATGACATGGCTATTGATCTTTGATCACCTTGATAACATGGTTATTGATATTTAATGTAGGTAAGTTGCACATATCTAGTGTGTTCAAAACCTAGGAAGCACGGACACTTCATTTAGAGTGTTGTACCTATGTCATACCAATGTCGCACCGGTGTTGTACCTACCGTGTTATGTTATAATTTTTAAATATTGCTCAAGCCACAATGTCGTACATGTACCCATGCTCGTGTCCATGCTGCCTAGTTCAAAACCCACAACCTAAGCTCCACCCGTTCTTGTGGGACAAGGAAATGTCATTTGAGCTAGAGCCCATTGAATAAAGTAACCTAGAATTATTATATTGGCTTCTTCTTTTTTATGGGTAAATAATATAATTGATGGTTTCATGTCAAATTAATTTCAAATTGATTCCTTATATATAAGAACAGATTATTTCCAAATCAAAGTATCCTACTTTTCTATAACTCCACCTCTTAAGCATATATACCTCTCCTTCCTCTTTACTCTTCTCCAGCAATCCTTAATCAACACCTTCCTTCCTCAAAGTGGATTACATATTTGAGACTACAATCATACAAATACAAAAAATAGAGTACAGGACGGGTATTTCATAATTTCCACCATTCCATAAAATGGAAGTTGTAGCACAAGTCAAGTTTTATACAACCATCAAGATGTAAGGGAAGAAATAGCAGTACTTAAAGACCAAAAGGTGCATGGAAGAGATGAGGTAATAAAGGGGACAGTTAGACCAAATGGTTGAAAACTGAAATATTTGTCGAGATAGTACAAAAGTGGTGGTGAAGTTACTCTTTTCAGGGCACTGCTAGTTATGTTATCAGTCGGAAGCTCAGAGCACTCGAGCAGGACTTAAAGCAATGGAATTTGGCAATGTTGGGGTAAGAAAAAAAAAAAGTTCTTCAAATGTTTAAGGAGATTGATGGTTGGGAGGAGATGAGGGTGTTATCATCAGAGGAAAGACAGAAGCGAGAGGAGTAGAAAAGTGAATTACAGAAAATAATGGCTCCGGAAGATGCTTTCGAAGGCTGTTCAAGATCAATCTATTCAGGGCTTCTTGGTAGGAAGGGTCAATGAGCCTTTGATGATTTCACACTTCTTGTTTGCAGATGACACTATTTTTTTGTGGATCTAATCCTGAACAGATTGGCTATTTGAAATGTGTACTGCTGTGTTTTGAGGTGGTTCCTGGCTTGAAGATTAATTTAAATAAGTATGAATTGGTTCCAATCAGTGAAGTTCCTTTGGTGTCAACTTTGGCTATCGTTCTTAGGTGTAAGATTTCAAGGCTGCCTCTGAAATAATTGGGACTACCATTAGGGGCCTCTTACAGATCCAATGCCATTTGGGATCCAATTTTGGAAAAAATAGAAAGGAAGCTGCCTGGTTGGAAAAAGATGTATCTATCATAAGGGGGTCGCCTAACTTTGTTGAAAAGCACTTTGTGCAACATACCCACTTATTTCCTTTCTTTGTTTACCATTCCAGCTAGAGTTGCTAAAAGAATTGAGAAGGTCCAAAGAGATTTCTTATAGGAGAGCCTAGGAGATGAGCATAATTTTCACCTCGTGAGTTGGAAGACTATGTATGACCCCATTTGGGAGGGTGGTTTGTGGGTTCAAAGTATAAGTCACTTTAGCAGTGCCTTATAGGGAAAGTAGCTTAGGAGATTTGGCATGGAGGATGGTACTCTAAGGAGATTTGTTGTGGCTTCCAAGTATTAAGTAGGAGGATGGACTTTGGGTGTCACAAGGAAGCCTTATGGAAGCATATTAGGAATGGATGGGGAAGACTTGCATCCTTTGTTCGATATGAGGTTGCCACTGGCACCTGGGTTAGATTCTGGTTGGATCTATAGTGTGTGGATGTTATTCTGAAGGAAGCATTTCCGGTCTTTATGGCACAGCTCGGAATAAGGAGGCATTAGTGGCTGAATATTTGGGCTGGGAAAATGGTTATATGCATTGGGATGTTGCATTCAATAGAGCTGTTCAAAGATTGGGAGATGGAGGCTCTTCATTCTTTTTTGGGTCTTCTTTATTCCTCCAAGATTATAAGGGATAGGACAGATCGCATGTTTGGGAACCCTACCAAGAGAGGTGTGTTTGCTGTTAGGTCCTATTGTCAGGCCCTTTCACCTACTAATACTCCTGAGTTTTCCTTGGAAAAGTATTTAAAAATTGAAAGCCGCTTCAAGAGTGGCATTTTTCTTGTGGACAGCAGCCAGAGGGCATATCCTTACTATGGATAAACCTTCTTAAGATCCAGATATGCAGTGTTTAGCGGTGTTGCTTGTGCAAGATGAGTAGGGAGTCTATGGATCATCTACTCCTTCATTGTGTGCATGTGCATCACATTTGGACCTTGGTGTTTTGTATGTTTGGAGCGCAGTGGATCATGCCTAGGAAGGCGGTGGACTTACTGTATATGTATGTTTGGAGGACACCAATCCAGAGATATATGGGCGGCCATTCCTCCTTTTATTATGTGGACAATTGGAAGGAACAAAACAGGAGAACATTTGAGGGGACTGAAGGCTCTTTGCCAGAGCTGAAGCTAGTTTTCTTGAGATTACTGAATGCTTGGATGGCTGCCTTGATTAGCCATTCCTTTTCCTCCTTGGAGGCATTTCTAGATTTATGTAACTTTTGCTAGCATTACAGATTCTCTGGTACACAACCTGTGTACAGGGGATTCTGTTTTCCCTTTTTTGATGCAATAAAATTTCTTGTTTTACCAATCAAAAATACTCATGCTTTCTGCCCATAGCTCACCACTAAACTTAACAAAGCCTCAACCCAACTACTAGGGGTTGACTACATGAATCTTTTTCACCACAGATCTTCATACTCATGCATGACTACATTTTACATTGACTAATTTACCTAACATCTGTTTGCCAGCAACTTTTCCTTTTAGCTTCATAGCTTATTTGTTTATCAATAGCTAAAGCTGTACTACAATTATACTTTCGGTCCTGTTAGCAGGTGCCCTTAGGGCATTTGTTAATGAACCATTTTAGAAAAATATTACCACTTTTATGGGAAATATAAAAAGCTGTCAAAAAGATTAGTTTTTTTTTTCTTTTTTCATAAAAAGTTTCTAAAAATATTTCCTAAATCAATGCCCTTAGGGCATCCATTAACTTTTCCCTTATGCTTTAACCAGCTTTCAACAAATAAGCAAATCAGCAAAGTGCTCATCAAAACACACACCTAGCCAATCCTCTTTTGCTTTAAGCTTTCAAATAGACTGCAATCAGGATTCACTTCAGCAGAATAAACATGTAAAGAAAGTTTGATTCATCAAAGGCAAAAAAAGCATGTAAAGTATTGCTCTAAAAAGTGAAAAAAGGAGGCAACCCTAGTACATAGGGAGTATGCAAGAGAAGCACCAACACATAAAGAAAGTTCCAATCAAAGAAAGAAAGCTAAGCAAAACAGTATGCATGTTAGATGCACAAACCTTTTCAATAAGATCTAGAATATCTTGATTATCAACAAACTCAATGTAACTCCAATCAATTTCCTCTTTTGTATATTCTTCTTGCTCCATTTTGAAAACATGCTGCCAACAAAATATGTTTGCATCAGAAACACATGGACTACACCTGGACTGAAGAAACACCAAGGGCAACAACAACAAAATTACAGATATTCTTCACAGAAAAACCTGATTGAAATGTTGCTGAAGCTTCTCATTGGTGAGATTGATGCAAAATTGCTCAAAACTGCAAAAATACACCCCAAAAAAAAAAAAAATGAAAGAAGATAACAACCATAAGCATCACTTATAAATCCAGTCTACAATTTAAATTTGATGTTATACTCTTGCAAGGCATTACTTTTAATCACTTTACCTGTCTTCTTGGCAGAAAAGTAATGAACTCAAATTTGGCATATTAGTAGGAATACAAAATTCCATATATACAAATTCGGCTTAGGTAACTAGTACTGGAAGTTAGAATAAATTAACAGAAGAAGCTTTGACATCATAAGATTTTTTAAACAAGTGTAATACGTATTGTAGGGGCGGAATAAGATATTAAAACATTAAAAAGGACTAAAAGGAAACTGCTCTTTCAAAGCTCCAATTGCCTGTATACATAAGCAAGGTGTCTAGAATTACCATAATGTAACATCATCCCAACCTAAAGACTACTTAAGCAGAATGAAGACAAAATTAGTGGTAAAAGCAAACAGGCTGCCAATGCAAGGAACTGTGCCCGTTTGGTAACGCATTATCAAACCAACTTTTTCAAAGTACAGTTTTTTAAACCCCACATTTTCTAGGTACAGCTTTTTTGAACAACCTCATTTTCAAAAGGCTGAAAAATAAACTATTCCAAACGGGCACTTAGTGTTTATATTAAGATGACAAATCTTCCCAGCTGTCCCAAAGATAAAGAAATGAAAGAATTGAGCACATAAACTAGCACATTTTACTTTTATATAGATGCTCAAACCCCCCATAGTAACAATGCTTCATGTGTTTGAATTCCTTTGATGTACTTAAAAGGCAAAAGCAAAAAAGCAAGATACCGGTTATCGAAAAGAAGTAAGCCTCCCAAGTCATATTAAAGTACTGAAAAGTAGTAACGTGAGGGGACAGGGAGACATGGTTGTAAATTCATAATAAAAACAAACGGTAAAAGATATATATGGTTAATTACTAAAGAAGTCAGATGTAGTGTATGGTGCTTGATGAGTCAGAGTGTAACAAGTTGCAGAAGGTGCAGACTCAGCCCTGAATAGTGAAGCATTTCCCTTATGAGACAACCCAGTATAACCTTAGAGCCTCAAGACATAAATAGCTGTTCAAAGAGAGCTTCAGACTATCCTTTTACAACTTGATACACATAAAAATGATATACCATTGAGCTCACATGGAGAAACTAATCTATGCCAATTATAAAAAGATACAGCAAACCAGTTAAGCACCTGTTTGTCTTGAAACTCTCAAATCCATAAATATCCAGAACACCAATCAAGAACTTTGACTCCGGGTCTTGACCAATTGAACTATTTAATCTATCCACAAGCCTGTACAACCATGAAGGGAATTAAAGAGAAGCACTGCAAAACAAGCCACTGCAAGTTGCAATACAAACTTAAACAAAGTAACCAGTATTACTAAGTAAGGTCCCCACTGAATAATCTTCAATCAAATACTCCAAAGAGAAAAGCTTACCAGTCAAACAACCTCGCATAGACAATTTTAGCCAAAGCATCTCTACTGGTAGCTGCAGCTTCTGGATCCAGCCATTTTGTGATAGTTTCATCACGGGTTACAATTACACGTTTGCAAAGAGAATCTTCTAGTGCCTTTGCATCACACCTGAACAAAATTTATGAATTACCTACATATTCTTATCATAGAACATGCTGAGCAAAATAATCAACTGGTGCATCTTTTAGTGAGAATGTTTGTCAATCAAATTGTTTAGTTACATGAAAAGCTCAGACGCAGTTCTTAGATGATAGCAAGATTTTTCATCTTTGGGCTTGGACGAGTCTGTTTCCTCCCCTTTTGTAAATTCAATGTTCCCAAGATGCAGAATTGCGGCCACAACTCGAAATATTGCATCCTGAAAGGGGGTAGAAATGAATAAAAATAAGATTTACAAATAGCAGTTATAATTGAAGGATCTTGTCTTCCACTTGAACTAATTCCCTATGAAATACCTGCTCATCAGTACTTATTCCAACAACTTCCATTGCCCTCCGAGTTGCAATATATTCCTGTGAATCATCAACCCCATCCAACTCAAAGCAATTTGTTTGATTCAAGTAATGAAATGTTCTTGGGTTTCCCAATTTGTACCTCTGAACATCCTATTGAAGGAATAAGAGAAGAAAAATGAGAAATGTCTGGTAGCTAGAAAAGAGCAGTTGATGCTTTACACATGTAACATAGAAAAGCTGAAAGCATTCTTGCTTCTGCTTGAAAAAAAAAATTTCATATGTTGTAAACAAAGAAATGAAAATGAAATTTGAAGTTTTCAAAGTCTATTTTCAGACATGTCTCTAAAAACCATTTTTTTTCTGGGGACATTATGTTTCTATTTTTATATCAATTTCCCAGCAAAAAACACAAGAAGATGAATTCAAAGATCTGATATCCATTTATGTTCTTAGTCTAAACCATGAAACTGGATTGTGCGAGAACAATACAGGCATCATGCTGCTACGTAAAGTGGTGGAATACTGCACCCTAGATAACAAGAAAACTGAGACAAAAGCAAATACATTCACATATAATGTTTCCCATTTTCAGATTCTAAAATTCCAATTTAGAAGAAAGAATACTCTTTTTCCAAATGGAACTTAAGACGGATATTTTTCCATAAACCAACACCATAAGGGCCGGTGGTGTGGAGAGACATATTCTGTATGATATTGGTGATGGGTCTAGAGTGAAGTTTTGGCAAGACCGATGGTGTGGAGAGACATCTCTTGCTGTTAGATATCCGGACTTGTTCAAATTTTGCAAAAATAAGGATGCCAGTGTGGCTAAGCTTATGATGTCCTCCAATGGTGTCCTCTTTTGGGATGTGAGATTCGTTAGGGGTGTGCATGCTCGGGATCTAGAGGCTATGTCTGACTTCATGGAAACCATATATGGTTCTCCTATAAGGGGGCTAGGTGAGGATAAAATGTGTTGGATTCCTAGCAAAGTTAAGGGTTTCTTGGTTAGTGATTATTATAGAATTTTAGCTGGCACTGCTTTCTATGGGTTTCCTTGGAAAAGTATTTGGAAGCAGAAGATTCCCCCTAGAGTAGCTTTCTTTGTTTGGACTGCTGCCTTAGGGAAATGCTTGACGATTGATAATTTACGTAAAAGGAAGGTGTGGATTTTGGATTAGTGCTACATGTGTAAGAGAAATGGTGAATCGGTTGACCATCTATTCCTTCATTGTCCTTTTGCTATGGATCAATGGTCTATGGTTTTGGGTCTTTTTGGAGTAACTTGGGTTATGCTGCACACTATTTTGGGGCTGTTACGGTGTTGGCAAGGCAGCTTTGGTCGTCGTCAAAATGGTTATATTTGGTCCATCATTCCTCATTGCTTATTGTGGTGTCTTTGGAGGGAGAGGAATAGTAGATGTTTTGAAGATACTGAGAGATCTATTCCGGAACTCAAGCTTCTCTTTTTTAGAACTTTAAGGGATTGGTTGTTTGCTTTGCAAAATAAATCGTTCCCTTCTTCTATTGATTTCCTAGACTCTTGCAATTTTTGTATTTGATTTCTTTTCCCTTGTTCACTCCTTGCGCACTAAGGTGTTCCTTTTTTATCAATATATCTTATTACTTATAAAAAATAAAAATAAAAAACTTAAGACGGCCTAATTTTACAGCAAAAAATTTTAAGTTTTTACTTATCAATACAAACATACAGCAAAATACTAAAGTATGGAACATAAAAATTCACTGTGTGATTCTTTTTATCACTTAGTTTGTATATAACAGAGTTCAATTCACCAACAAAAGAAGAAGAAAAAATATTAAATTACAAAGTTTACCATAAAACCAGTAAAGATTAAAAATTCATGTGGGAATAGCATATTGAGACAAAGATCTACAAAAATCCATTACCAAGAATTACAAAAAAACATCCCTAACAACAACAACGAGCCTTAATCCCAAATTTTTGGAGATGGATCCTCAACAAATTAGTTAGGGTCAGCCACATGTATTCTTTTCACCCATTCTATTCTATCTAAAGTCGTATTCTCTGTTATTCCCTTAATTGATAAGTCCTTTTTTATTACTTCTGCTAATGTTATTTAAGGCCTTCCTCTACCTTTTTCAATTCCCTCAACTTGGATTGGATTAATTCACTTTTTTTTACCAATGCATTATTTGCTCGGTACATTATTCGCTCTCCTCTGAACATGACCAAACCATCACAAGCGACTCTCTCTCATCTTTTCATCAATAGGAGCTATCCCTAACTTTAAGTGGATTTTCTCACTTCGGTGTATGATCCTAATGTCCCACATGAATTAAGTGTAAGCTTAACCATGTATTTATAAACTCTTAGGTACCCTCTCCTTGCAAGCTAGTTTTCAAGAATGAGTTCTACTCATGAGTTCCTAACATTTAGTATCAAAGTCAACCACCATGTCGAGTAATCGGACGTAGCTCATTGAGTATGGGATCAAATGAGTTGCAGCTTTGTGGTCGGATCTCAAAGGGAGCGACCTAGAGACTAGATTAAAATTACTGATAGGTGAATGGAGCCTCCAAAAAGAGAAAGGGCTACCATCGGGTTAGTGTCGCTAAAGTAAGCCGTCATGGATATCGATTGCGAAGCGTGGTGGTATGTTATGATCCTAATGTCCCACATGAATTAATTGTAAGCTTAACCATGTGTTTATAAGCTCTTAGACACCCTCCCCTCACAAGTCGGGTGGGTGAGTTCTACTCATGGATTCCTAACATTAGGATTTATCTTTTCATGTATTTCCACTTATCCATCTTAACATTCTCATTTCAAATACGCTCATTTTATGAATATGTTTCTTCTTAATAGCCCAACATTCACTACCTTAGAGCATTGCTAGTCGTATAACAGTCTTATAAAATTTTCCTTTACTTAATAGATATTCTACGATCACACAATACTCTTGATGCACTTCTCCACTTCATCCACTTTACTCTTATACTATGATTCACATCATCTACTAATCTCCATCTTTATGAATTATTGATCTAATATATCGAAAGCTCTCATTCTTTAATATCTCTTGACCATCAAGTCTTACAACTCCTTCATCTGTATTTCTTTTCTTACTAAACCTCATTCCATGTACTCTGTTTTAGTCCTAATTAATCAAAAGCCTTTAAATTCTAGAGCTTCTCACCAAATTTCTAACATGGCATTAACTACACTTCTAGTTTCATCCATTAAAACCATGTCATCTACAAAAACATTCATCAAGAGACTTTCTCTTGAATCGATTTAGTGAGCTCATTGATGACTAGTGCAAAGAGAGATGGACTTAATGCTCATTTTTTATGCAAAAACTATAGTGATGATAGGAAACTAACTTATTATTCCTCCACTTGTTCTCACACTAGTTACAACTCCATCATTTATATCCTTTTTTTTTTTATAAATTACAACTCCATCGTATATATCCTTAATCAACTTAATATAATTTCAAGGAACTCCTTTCGTTTCCAAAACCCACCACATAACCTCTTTATGGACCCTATCATATACTTTCTCTATGTCTATATTGGATCCATTCATAATAGAGTGACTAAATTTTACAGTAGCCATCAACCTACCGCAACTATCTTCCTTTACCCAGGCTTGGGACCGAATGTTAACAAATATATGACAATAAGCACAGACATAGGCAGAGTTACAAAAAACATATCTCCTAAAATAATAATAATAAAATGACAAAACAAACTAGGTAGCGATCGATCAATAAAAGCTAAGCTCTAATTTCCATTAAAGATTACCCAATTCTTCCTTTCTCAAATCACAAAAGAAAAGTGTATCTCCATAATCCACCTTCTCAAATTCTGAACCATTTTTACATCAGCTGCCAGCCTACCACTTGGGCTACAAACATATTATCTTGGTAACACTAACAAAGTAGAAATATCAAGAAGGAATCATGACACAAGAAAATTGCAAAACAGACAATGAATATTAGACAATTCACCAACACATACTTGATCTTGCATACTTCCTAAAGGCCAAATGTTTGAATATATGAATCTTATCTCTTATCCTTGACCTTAGAAATATAGAGTTCAAAAGTAAGCCAAACCAAACAACAAGGTTTGGTACGTTTTTTGCAGAGCAATGGGTTGGCTTGGTTTTTGGACTTACTCAACAAGTTGTTTCAGTCTTTTAGGCATCTCATAAAACCCCTAAACCAAACAGAACCAATGAGTACATTCAAGTACAGCAATTTTATTGGTTGCCTCGTGGAGTCAACTAATGATAAGCATTGTTCTCCTATCCCTTACATACACTCTCTCTCATCTCAACATCTCACTAATGCACCACCTCCCTTAGCTCACTCAACTCTCAGCCCCTCTCACGCCTTCATCTCTCATCCTTTACTCTCATTGGAGCCATGCCTCATGATCACATGTTCCAAAATATGGATCCAGACCCATTAGATAGCTCAATTGAACTCAGAGTCCCCAAAAAAATTTGAGTAGCTATCCAATCAATCAAGTTTAGTTTTCTATTTTTTATTCTCTAATAAGTTCTGCCTCCAAGGGGAGGAAATGGAGAGATTTGAAATAGTGACCTCCGCTTCATGAGGCATGATCCCCAACCTCATTTGCTACCCCTTGGGGTTTGCCACCATAGCTAACTAATGTCTATAATTTTTTGAATGTACATTTCCAGGAGTTTTATACGTTTTAGGTTGATAAGAATTTGGAGCTAAAATTTGATTTACCTGTACTACCTGATCGAAAACTAAACCAACCACTTCTCCTTGCTTAAGTTAGTACTAGTTTTGTTTGTCTGATTGGTAAGTTACACACACCCTAGTCAATGAGCATTACCTCGAATGATATTTCTTCCATTCACAAATGAGGGTGGAGGGTGAGGTCAGGAGTTCAAAGTACAGCAGGGGCATGCGTAACTTACATATAAATAATAAATAAATAAAAAGGAGGTTACACACTTGCCAGTTTGTTTTGAGTTGACAACCTCACCCTCTATCTTGTTTTTTACAAGGATAGGAAGCACCATTTGAGGTAGAAATCAAGAGCAACTTAGGATTGGTTTTCTTAAGACATTTGTTGGGAGTTGGTTTAGGTCTTAGAAAACTGATAAAGGTCGGTCATGTACTCATGTTTCAGATTTACATGAAATCCAATCCAAACTAGCCCATGCCCATCCCTAATAATAACACAAAAAAGACAGCACCAATAAACCCATAAATTTTCATGCAACTTTCAAGAATTGGAAGCAAATCCCTAGAAGTGAGTTGACAAAACTGCCAATAGCCTTGTAACTCAACTTGTATCTCCTCGCATTTCTAACAGAGACATCTAGGGTTCAAATCCCCCTCCCCCAACTATTGAATTGTCACAAAAAACAAACAAATAAACAAACAAAAAGTGAGTTGAAAATACTATCTCCATTTGATAAGCAGCTTCCAACTGCCTTCATTGACCCAAGGCACTCTCCAGCTAATTACTATCAATAGGAGAAGTTCCAATAACACCCCCCCCCCCCCCCAAAAAAAAAAAAAAAATCATATTGGTTGCACAAAAGCCATGTCTACCAAAAAGTAATGAATTCCATTGAAATATGAAAAACAATTGGAAATGCTCTTAGCATCAAGACATGCCACTACAGTTCTACACTGAATTTCCCAAACTCCGACATTGATCCACTATATTTAAAGTAGGGTTCCAAGAAAAAGAATAAAAATATAAATTCATTTTAAGCACACACAACAACAACAATCTGTAATTAAAGAAAGAGAATCACCAGCAAACCTCTAGTTTTAACCTCCACATCAAACATCAGCATGAACAATAAACAATCATACACAAGACTAGAATATCTAGAGCTGAAACATCAAGAGAGAGAGTATCGTGGTCCGCTCTGCAAATCCTACTTTGGCCAGTTCACAAGATTATGAGACAAATATTTCCATGCAAAGACAAAGTAATACAAAAGAAACAAATAATCTCCAAGTATCAATCCTGATTCTTTCCATGAAGCTGATTTAGTGAAGCAATTTAGTAGCCATTACCTCTGGTGGTGCAGCACAAAGCATGTAGAAACAGTGATAATTTCTCTCAGGATCAGACACCTGGCAAACACGTGATCTTTCCAGCAAATAAGTTCTGATAGCAGCTCCTGAAATTCTCCCCATCTTGTCAAATTGAATCTCCACGAACTTACCAAAACGACTGCAAAAATAATATGCACATAAGAATGGAACCCTAACAAATAGATAGTATCATATAAAATTTGCATCATACAAATAAGAATATTTTTAAAACAATAGATCATCCCACCTCGAGTTATTGTTTCTAACAGTCTTTGCATTACCAAATGCTTCCAGAACAGGATTGGACTGCAAATCAGAGAAAAACACAACAAAAGCATGTATGATACAGGTGACAGTTACAAACTTAGGAAAGAAAATTATTGAAATAAAATTCAAGCCAATGACCTCTAGCTTGAAGAGCAATACCTAACCCCAAAAAAATAGGGTGGTGGATGAGGTTACGTGGGTTCAAGACCCTTTGGGTGTGTATGTTATAAAAGTCAACATCATATCTTACTTCTACATGTACCAGTAAGATTCTAGATTTTTTTTTTACCTCCAGGACTAGCTGCTCAACAGTCCTCCCCTCGGCAGCAGCTCTCCCTCCCATGTAAGCAAGATAAGCCATGAGCAATTTTGTGCTTTCAGTTTTACCAGCCCCACTTTCACCACTGACCAATATTGACTGACTCACTCCTTCATTAATCATAAGTCTGCACACACATCGATGGCATCTTACATTGCCAGACAAGCAAAGAGATGACATGAAGAGCTTTACAATGAGAAAGTAATAAAGTACCTGTATGCAGCATCTGCAACAGCAAACGGATGTGGGCTCAGCTCGCCAAAGGCTGCCCCTTTATATTGTTGCATCATATGGCTATCATAAAGATGTGGTAGTCTTCTAAAAGGGTTCACAGCAATCAATATATTTCCTGTGTAAGTCTAAAGTCACCAATAAGTGTATCAGCTTCAAATAATACCGAAGATGTAAAGAAACAAAAACAATGTCCCACCCCCCCTCTCTTCCAGCCCCAATTCAACAAATAATAATAATAAGAGAAAAGGACAATCTATGATGGAATAACTATCTCTTTTTTAATAATCATTTTTGTGGAACTCTATTTTAAATACTTACGTATATCTCATTGATATCATATCTTGATCTTAAATTGTCTAGGACTCCCGGTTCATGCAAATAAGCCAGCTTTGTCATATCATCCACTCCACATGGTGGGGCTTCAGCATCTTTAGGGCAGACATTGGAAGCTTTAACAACAACCTGCAGTTTCCACATAAAGAATAGTGGGGAAAATGAGTAAAATCAGTATTCACACACAAAAGGCATCAATATCTCCAAACGTTTTCTTCTAAAACAAGCAAAAACCACAAATAACAACCTAATGGAAAATTGATACCATAAATTGAAATGTTCAACAAATTAATTTTTTAATTTATGAAAAAAAAAATGACACATGGACGTTACATTAACAAAATATGAATTATCATTCAGCATATGACAAAATGAAGGTGATATGTGCAGTAAAATATGCCCAAGAGTAAATATTATCCAAAGCACTTACTGTCTTCCCTGAAGTGCATAGGACCTTAATTTCTTCACCATGAACCTCCACAACTTCACCATCTTCCCAAGCTACATCAGGATCCTCCACCCAAACAAGAGACCCAACCGCAGGACTAATAGTAGCAGCCTGCAAAGCAAAAGTGTCTTAAGTCTAACACATCAAGTGAATTGAATTACTATATTCCATCATCCCACGAGATTTACAGATCATGAAAATATGGACAAGCAGCCATCTGTAACTGCTGTGGTGATGTAAGGCTAAAGCAGTTACAGATCACCACAGCAGTTACAGATGTAAGGCTAAAGCAATTTTCTCTTTTCTCAATGATACAACAGAGAAAAAAGAGTCCATATACATACTCAAGTAAAAGAGCAAATAAGTAAAAAAGGGAAGGGGACTCCCTATGTGTGTATGTTCAGGCTAAAGTATTCCGTGCAACATTGCTCAAAATACAGTTTTTGTATCAAGTGGAGCTGACTTTATAGTTGGTTGTGACAAAATTCAGATTACAAAATTAAGTAATTATGTTGAAAGTTATGTTAGCCTGAACAAATAAATTACAAATGTTAAATAAATAAATAAACACAATTGATGTGGTTTAGAAGATGAACAAATCTGAAAAGTAGAGAGAAACCAAAATTTCTAATGAATCTTGTGCTAAACAAAACCGGAACTTATCTAGAAGAAAATAACCCAGCATATGCAACATCAATTGTTTATAAGAACATCTTCAGCAAGAAAGAATATAATATTCCAAAAGTATCGCTCAAAATAAGTAGTATAAGTAAGATATAGAAATAGGCTGTGTAAAAACCCACTAGATGAATTGACTAGCATGACAAAGAGTAGTATACCAAATCCTATTTTTCATATATCAAACCCAACTACCAAGTATTTAAGAGGTTAGTGACTGAGATTAAGGCTTTTTATTAGTTGGATTGACTAGTTACCTAAACATTAGAATAACACCACATCTGGCTGCACAGAATTAATATATAACTGGCAGCTAAGAATAAACAAAATATAGATTTATCTAAAGAAAAATTTAGAGTACCCAAGCCTGAAATGCAAAATTTCTTTTTTTTTTTTTTTGATAAGTAAAAAAAGATATATATGAGAATCAACCAAGTCAAAAAGCTAGAGGGTGTAATCAATTTCCATGCAACCAAACACAACCTAATTGTTAATCACTAACTGGATTAGCTATAGGTCAAGAATAAATTGCAACACCATTAATAGCCTTCCTTTGAGGACCAATCAGCACAAAGCTGAAGAAAGACATTCACTATCAAATAAATCATCAAATTCTTATCAATGTAACTCTCCTCAAACGAAATCCTTGTTTTGAATTTCAATTTACTGTATTCCTTACAAGATCTCCACCCACACAGTAAACACTTAAGTTGGGACTCCTAACCTTTTGCTTAGTAAATCAAAATAGGCATTTAACCAAACATAACAAAAAAGAAATCCAAATCTGAATGTGATGAAAAAGAAACCAAAGAAACAAACTTTAAAATGAAATGAAAGACATTCATATATCCACTTCTACTTCAACTTAAACACAGATCAGTAATCAAGATACTAAACCAACAATACCCCATTAAATTATCAATAACCCTGCATTGAGCAACATAAAAATTCCACATAATTAAAAGAACCCATATACAAGAAATGTACAAATCAATCAAGAACAGCAGCAGAAAAAGAAAGAAAAAAAAAATATACCATTTTGACAGAGATTTGATCAGATCAGAAACTTGGGGTTGCTTATGGATCTACTTCCACTTCCTTTGAATTCAGATACAAAGAATTCTTCAACTTCTTTCCCTTCCTTTTAGTACAACTTTTATTGATGTATGGGTTTAGAACAATAAAAAATAATAATAAAAGAATTAGAGAAAAATTATATACTTGATTAATGAAAAAGAATGAGAAGCTTGAACCATTCAACAAACCCAAATATTTTTCAGAAGAAGAAAGAAGGAAGTTGTGTTTGAAAGCAGAAACCGGGTTTCTTTTATGTTTCTGCTTTCTTTTGTTTTCTTTGTTCCCTCCCACTCCTCAGGCTTTTGGGTTTTACACTCTTTCTTTAGTCTTTACTAATTGAATAAATAATTCTTGTTAATTAAGGATGTAATTAAGATAAGAAGAAAATAAAATTCAAAACGTTTTTGTTAAGTTTCGTGATTCCGGAAATGCCCTTCAACTTTGGCTTTAATTACGGTGACTTTAATGACAAGTGACAACTCAGACATGGTCAACTGTGAGTCACAGTACCAAGGTTGTCTGAAACTTTACAAAACTCAAACTGCTAAGGCGGTAACACTTTAATACTAGTTCACGGTCGTCGAGTTGAATTTTTTTACTTTTTGTTAAGGTTGGTAAAGATTTTTTCTGTTACATACGGTGACTTTACACTAGTTCTCTTTTTGGGTTTGGTAAGATTTGTTCGGTTACATAACAGACGGTTCTAACTTACTCATCCTTTTGTTTTCTCTTTTTTTTTTTTTTTCACTAAAAATTACAATTCACATATTAAAATTGTAATTTAGTAGTTTTGATTTTGCCTACTAAATTTTCAAATTTTGGATTCGGAGCTCTAAAGTTAGGAATCGTTCGAATTGAAATCTTTTTATTAATGTGTCACGATGAGGCTTCTGTAAATGTCAACTTAACTCAAAATGAAATTGTTTTTTTTTTTTTTTTTCCATTTAAAACTAAATCGTTTTGACCTCTATTAATGTCATATCATATATTATTTTGACTAAATTGCAAGTTAAAATCTTAAAATTTAGGATAATTTTGAATTTGTCTCCCTTCAAATCTCAAATTTTGGATCCGTAAAATTGCATAATTTTGAGTTGAGGTGGCCAATTAACAATTATCTCATCACGTGTATGGATGAAAGAACTTGAATCTAAACAATATAATATATCATGTTAATAAAAGTATAAATCCAAATATTAAAACTTTAGAAAATAATATCTAAATTACCAAGTATAAATTGAACTCTAGTCTCTTTTTTAATAAATATATTATATACTATATAATAAAATATGCATTGCCAAGAGTTTTATAGCTAAACTTTTACCTTCATGTGTTTTAAATAGAAGAAATGTTACATTCGTAGTATTTTCACAACATTTTCATAACAAATTATAATTGGTAAATTGTTATTGGTTATAATTTGAATCAACAATAACAACTTACCATTTAAGATTTGTTGTAAAAGTGTTGTAAAAATGTTGTTGACATAACATTTTTCTTTTTCATTAGAAATGTTTAGAACTCAAATCCCTTCCTCCTAATTGTAACTATCAATTTTATAAAATAAAATCAAATAAAATGCACATTCTTGTGTTGCATTTGGTATTGGTTTAAAAGACTAGCCTTTTATACTATTTAGCTCATTTTTGCTACTATTCAGCCTATTTTTACTACTATTTATGGGTTTCATTACATTTTTTGGTACTATTCATAGATCTCATTTTACTATTTCAGCTACTTTTTAGTTTTATCTACAATTCTACAGTACTTTTAGCCAAAAGTTTTCAATTTTAGCCTAATAAGTTGTTCCCAAACGAACTCTTAGTAAACCTGTTATATGTTATGTAATAAAATTAAAATTTTGGAGTTCTACAAATTATGAAGAGATAAAGTGGTTGCCTGCCAAGCCACCAAGCAACCTTTCTCTGTTCTTTCTTTTTTTCACCTTATGCCATTTATCAAGAGAAAAATAAAATAAAATATAACTTCATATGCCATTATAATTCTATAATATAAAATAATTAACATGTTTTACTCTAAACAAAATGTTATCATCAAAGTGACTTCAATTATTACACCATTAACAAATTGTTAGCTCCTATGTGATATGATCAATCTAATTCCATAAATCATTGGACATTAACGTACAATTTGGTCCTTAAACAATATATGAAACTTCAATTCATTACCAAACTAGTATTCATTATGTCAATTGAGTACTTACAAATTTTAAGCATAATCTGTTATTAAAACCAAGGTATAATATCACCAGGTGGATGATGTGATAGACTTTTTTTATATACATGGCATTATAATCATTGCACAATACGTTACATTATGTGTCTCTCACATTTTAAACATATGGAGATATATGAATATATTTGTCTCAAAAAAAAAAATTGTGAGAACCATCACCTTAGCATAATATATGACAATTTTTTTTTTCCTTCAAGAAAAGAACTACAAGTTCTTGGTCATAACTCTTCTCAAAAAAATAAAAAAGTTTTTTATCATAATAATTGATTTTGTTTTAGGTACCAATTAAGTTACAAGACTCTTTTATAAAAAATAAAAATAAAAAAGTTACAAGACTCTTGGCATATATATGATATGTGATATGTGATTATGGGTTCTAGCTAGTTAACTTAAGTTTAACTAGTAAAGTCTTTCATCCTCTAATAAAAGGATTTAAGTTTGAATCCAGCCTACACATAAAATCAATAAGTATCTTACCATAAAAAAAATAAAAACAAAAACTTACTAAGTAAAACACACACATGTCATGCAATTGAGTACTTTAAAAACAAAATTGATGAGTGAGATAAACTAGAAATACAAACTATTTACAAAAAATTCTACAAACTATTAATATGATGAGTAATTATTGGTAAATGAAAAAGTGATATTAATGATGGACCTAGATGAAAACCAATAAGAAGTTGGTCATGTCAATATTTTGTAAAATAGTTTGTGCCTATAGCATAATCAACAATTAAAATTTAGATTTTAGCAATAAATGATAAAATGGCCTGTTTTTATAACTTTAAAAACAAAAATGAAACAACCAATAGTGTTTTTTTTTTACCAAATAGTTCGTCAGCATATAATTGAAATTCAATGTATACTTTACAAACTCAAAATATAATTTACCTACGTTGATTTATAAGGTAATATTACAATTTAAATATTTCTATCACAAGATATTCAGGGAAGTTTCTCTTTAAGGCAAGAATCACACAATTTTGTTAATATATCATAAAGTTTATTAGAATATACATTATACAAAGGATTTTTTTTTTTTTTTTTTTGAGAAAGAAATTGAAACACAAAAGATAGAATAGAAAATTTGCATTTGAAATTAGTACATGTACATCAAATTACATAATAAATAATAGAACTAATGCAATGAATATAAGAAATGCATATTTGATTTTTTTTTAAGAAAGAAAATCAATATCATCACTTAGTGTAGATGGATGGAATATTGAACTATTTCACCATACTATCTATTTATTATATAAATATATCGGTATGTAATTTAACTCATTAAATAAGTCAAATATATACTTTTAATGATTTGAACTTTGAAGTCGAATTTAAAGATTTTTTTTTAACAAATAAAAAAGAATTTCAATATTATTATTGAAGGATCGGGCCGAGGTTCAAATATCCAGAAGGGAGTTTCACACAAATATACACTTAAATTAGGTTAGAGTAAAAATTCTATCTTGTATATAAAAAAAAAAAATATATATATATATATATATATTATTCTTTTGGCAATAAAATTTGTAAGGGTGGTGTTTTGGTTCCTGAGCCTAAATGGTAAAAGGATTCAGGCTCAAAGAGCCCAACACAATAAATTTGTAGAGAGTGGGCTTTAAAAGCTAGGTTTCAATGAATCATGCAACACGCACAGTGAATTAAAGATGTTAAGATAGCAATGAAAGACAAGTTCTAAGTAAGGAAGTCCTTCCTCGGCAAAGTCCGAGGAGAATGATTCTTGAATATAGTTCTTCTAGACTTGGATACAATTTCAATTTTTGTTAATATAGTGTGTTCTCTATAGATTTTCTACCCCCTTTCCCTGGAGAGTCTCTCACGTTATATAGCTCCCTTTAGATGATCTTGGCCCTCTATTTGTTGATCGTCCAGGCCCCTACTTGAGTGTTTGTCTCATCAAACACCTCCCTAAGGCCCTTGTGAGTTGGGGCAGCCAAGACAGCACTGTTCAGGGGTCTTCTTCACATAAATGCAGTTAGGAGGTTTGGTGGGATGCATTAAATGTGGTGGCAGCCACCATCCCTTCAATCATGTTAGAGCTAACCCCCTCCCTGAAACTCTTTCTCTACAATATGACCTCCTCTGGTTACGTGCCATTGACGTAACCTTACTGTTTGAGCATGTGACCTCCTCGGCCATGGGTATGACACGTGGTGCAAATACCTTACTTTAAATTTATGTACACCACAAAATTGATTTAGCAAAAAATTAAGTAAATTCTTTTTAAGTTATGTCATGGGTTTGCCCTTTAAAACTTAGAGCCTAACCATGATGTAGTTGGGGGTTCGAGCGGTATTCCAGTAATTCCAACAATAATTACTTAGCTCTCTTTCTTCTTATTTACCAAAATAATAATAATAATAATAATAATATGATGTAATTGGCAATGTGCTTAAATAATCAATTACTCTTTAATTTGTGAATCGAATTTGGATTCAAATTTTTCTTTCCCTCTTATTAATTATTGTAAGGAAGAAAAAAAAATTGTCAATTTTTGATTGCATTAGTACCCTTACTACAATTTTATTTGGAAAATAAGATTTTTTGAAATAATTATAATTAAAAATAGTAAAGTTTTTAAAAAATTATACTTTAAAGAAATGCAATTAATAACTCATTATCAAACCAATACTAGTTAAAAGCGTTATAACTTAACTGATTGACATCTTTTACCGATCTACTATCACTAAAAGTCTATTTGGAACATAGAGAGATATAACTTATATAGGGGCATGTAAAAAGAGGTCAGGTTCATTAATTAACACAAACTTGTAACTTTTGTTTTGCTCAAAAAAAAAAAATTTGTAACTTTTGTAGGGTCGGTTTGTAACTTTTGTTGGGCCATTAAAGTAACGGAAGTTTGGATTTAAAAAAGAAAGACCGATACAAAAGAGAAGTAAATTAAAATATACACCAATACCAATTTGGCATTCATTTTATTCAATATATATGTCCTTCCAATTATTAGAGAAAGCTGAACAATCGAAACATGCCAAGAATGAAAATGATTGCACTGTTCAAATTGAGAAAGATCGGTGAATGAATATGTGACCCAGATCAGAAGAAGGCAATGAGTGCCAGCCAGAACCTGGTTAAATTTGAGGAACACAACTGGATTGTACTGAGAGTACAGAACAATATTGAGAGGACGAAATTCATGCATGAAAAAAGAGAGCAAAGCAAAGCTGTGGCTTTTGTTTTGTCAGATTGTAATGAGATCGGTGGGTACATACATTAATTCACATCTCATGAGTCATGATGCATAAAAATTAAAAAGAGAGCAATAGGCTTTTTAGATTCCGCGGTGCTCAGCAACACGTACCATTGTCCTTGTCCATGTGGAAGGCTGACAAATGAAGCATGTTAAAATTTCAAATAAATGCCGTCCTACATTTTTTGTTCTGTATACTCGGCTAACCAAAACAATCATGAGATATCCTACGTTACATTTTCAAATCAATTGATTCCTGTGAGCTCCTTTTTTGTTGCCTTGGACAGTAATGGTTGTCACCCTCCTCTTCTACACCTTTTTTTTTACAAAAAAAGAAAAGAAAAAAAAGAAGAAGAGGAACAAATTAATGAAATCCTATGTCTCCAATTACCTGGATTGTAAAATACATTTTTATTTTATAGATACAATAATATTTAAATTTATAAAATTTGTTTAATTATAATGGTGGGACAACACAGCAACTAATTTAAGTGTAGGTAAGATTTAAACCTAGATTCTATATTGAAAACAATAAATTTTAGGGTAAAATATTATTTTGATTTCTAAACTTTACTAAAAGTTTGTTTTTTTTTTTTTTTAACTTAAAAAAATTCTTTTTTCATCCATAAACTTTGTAAAGAGCATTTAAAAAATAAATAATAGTTTAGAGACAAAAATAAAGATTAAAAAAAGAACTTATTTTTCAACAGTTTAAGATGGAAAAAAAAACTTTTAATCAACTTTAAAAATAAAAAGCAAAACATTTTCGATAAAAAAAAATTTGCAATGTAAATAATGAAAAAGAGATAAAAGTCTCAAATGCACCAAAAGGCAAAAAGTGGGTATCCTTGTCATATGATGGTCATAACTCATAAGGTGGGTCTAACGAAAAAAGAAAATTACTTAATTTACTAAAGGAAATGAATTGTAATGTACAGTTGTGCACATTATCTAGTTTTTTTTTTTTTTTTTTTTTTTGAGGGTGTGCACATTATCTAGTTGAAAAATTAGAAAATGATGCAAATGAGCTAACTGAAAATAGCTTTGAATTTTATAATATGTGCATTATAATTCATTTTTGTAAAGGTTAATAATTTTCATTCATCATAAATTACTCTCCTTTTTTGTTTCTCTCTCACCTTTTTATTTTTTACACGCCTTCAACTCTATCAAAAGATTCAAAAATAAAACTAAGTTGATATAATCTCCAAAAAAAAAAAAAAAAAAAATTAAAAAGTATAAGGAGAGGTGGTGCCTAATTTTATGTGATTTGGAGAAATGTGGTGAAGAAAAAAAACTACGTAGTATTTTTTTTTTTTAATTTACCTAAAATTTAGGAGTTTTATTTAGAGTCCACAGCTTAGAGTTCATAACCTTTTTTTTTTAGAATACTAAGTATTTTTATCGCACACATAAAAAGAAGAGAAGAGAGAAAATATTAAAGAAACTTAAAGTAATGTATATCTAAAAGGATCTGAGTCCATGACTTAAATAACTTAAAAGCCCCTGAAATAGTATAGAGTAAATAGAAGAAAGATGATTAGATAAAAGTCAAACCTCAAAGACAAATACATTGAATAAAAAAAAAAAAAAAAAAAAAACTCTCAAATGCAGGTGGGTATATTTGTAATTTGATTGGCATAAAGTGGACATTATAAAAAAGAATATTGCTTTAATTCCTATTTTATTTAAAATCCTAAATATTGTACCATACTATATATGTGTGTGAAAGTGAAATTCCAAAGGTTACGAAGAAATGGGAGAAGATGGCGTCACAGAACGCGGAACGAGAATATCTAAGACCAACTATTTTTTATTTTTCTGTAAAAAATAAATAATCCTCTAGTAATTGCTAGGTCACACAATACAAGTGACAAAACCCAATAGTATCAAGACACGCGTATGCATCATGTATATTCCTACCCTTTTAATTCCCCTTTTGATTTTTTCATGCTTCCGTGGCATATTATGATTGGGTATCGGTCGCCCTCACCGATTAAATTAGCACTTTTGGAGTAAATAGGATTCTCACGCGCCAATGCTGGTTTAAAGAATGAAATTTTTTAAAGTTTTAAGCCATAAAACTTACAAATTACTTTACATAAAATTTATAAACTAATGTGACAAATGGCAATAATTGTGATTGATAGGCTTCAACAATCGAATTAAAATTGTTTGAATTGTTTTATCTTAATCCGTAACATATCATTTTGTAAGCACGATATGGTATTGTGGTACTCATAGCAACTCACATTTTGAAAATGTAGTGCCCATAACACTATTCGTTTATCAACAACTAGTCTCATCACACGTATTTCGTGCAAGCGATGAGGTTTTTTTTTTTTTAGTGTCATAAATTTTCATTCATTCCAATTTGAGGTTTACACGTTTTCTCATTAACATTACGCATTTAGAACTACTAATACAATCAAAAGTGTCATGAAGCTAATTTCAAAGAATGAACAAATATTACACGATTATTTTGTAACAAAAAAAAAAAAAAAACTTATGTTTTTATTTTATATATATATAATTTTTATTTTGAGAATTTAATTTATAAGTAGATAAAGCAATTTGAAAATCAACAAAGAGTGACCTTATTTTTGTTATTCCCGCATGCAATGAGTTTTTTTTTTTTAGTGTCATAATTTTTCATTCATTCTAATTTAAGGTTTACATGTTTTCTCATTAATATTACACATTTATAATTTATAAGTGGATAAAGTAATTTGAAAATTAGCAAGAGAGTGGCCCTAATTTTTAGGCAATATTTTAGTGGGAGTTAGAGTTATATTTTTACCCGATTGTTCTTTAGTTTTGTCTTTACTTAAACACAGGGGTGTAAGGGCATTTTTGAACCCAAAAAAAAAAAATGAGGATCCCAAACAGGAGAACCCCTTTTCTATTTTTTGGGTAAGGGTTAATTTAGAGCATTTATTATAATTTGGGATTACTACATTTTCCAATCACAAAAAAAAACCTAGGGGTGTGATGAGTATTATGTGCAGTGAAATAATTTTTCATCCCAAATTATAATAAATGCTCTAAATTAACCCTTACTCCAAAAAATAGAAGAATCTCTGAGCGTGCACAACACGCGTGCTTAGAGGCTAGTTTTTCCAATAACAAAGAATGTATGATTAGTGTTTATTTTTAGACTATCAAAATAAATAATAAAAAAATTACATCAAGTGAAAATGTATAATATGATTTTGTAATTATAATCAATTTAAAATAGTGTGTGCAAATGTTTATGGAATATATTATTAAGAAGTTAATGGATCAATGTAAGGAATTTGAAATATTTACATCAAAAGAATTTGTATGTAAATTAACTACATTAGAAACATAGTAAAAAAATCATATCCAAACTACGCAAGCTATGGTGAAAAAGTTGGTGTAGCAATATCTTTTGTTCCCCATTCTAATTACTTTCCAACTGCATTTGCCATTAACCTATTTTCACATTGCAAATGTACTACTTTTTTTGTTACAAATAGGAACTTTATAGCATATACAACATTATGATAACATGTTATTAAAAAAAAAAAACATTATGATAACTTAAATTCAAATGAAGCATATGCTCAATGAGTTTATGTTTTTAAGGGGAGGTTGAGTGGTGTTTGACATTGTTGACCCTAATTCTAAGAGGAGTTACTGATTGTTTTTTTAGGGTATTTTGGAACAAAATAAAAGTCCAGTCTAAGAAAGATAATTTTGAAAAAAGAGATGAACTTGAGATGTTTTCTAAAACCAGATTTCAATAACTGTATTTGAAAGTAGTACGTGATTTTTTTTTTTTCAAACAAATAAAATGGATAAATGTGCATTTCATGTGCATTTCTTTGTTTAAGATATAAGAAATAACTGTAATTTTTTTTTGAACGTGGTGTAGTATTTGAAAAGATTGGGATAAGGATAAGTATTTAAAAATAAAAAATATATAAAACCACTCTCTACTAACTCATGAGTTCAAAACAACCCTAATTATCAAAAAAAAAAAAAAAACCCACGGTAAGTTAAATAAAATTAAAAAAAAAAAAAAAACCTATCCTTATCCCACGGTAACCTACATCAATAATTCTATTCAAAACAAAACTCATCTGTATGTAGAGAATAAAAATGAACGTGAAAAGAAATATAACAAAACAAAAAACCTAATTTTTAGGATATCTGTTTTTGAAAGAAAATAAAAAAGCTAAATTTTAGGGAAATTAAAAAGATCAACGTGGAGAATTGGTGTGACCTCTATCCTTATTTGACGGTAAACTAAATCAATAATACTATAGAAATTAAAAAAAAAAAAAAAAAAAACCTCATCATTACATAATGAAAAAAAAAAAAAAAAGTGAAAATATATAGCAAAAGAAAAAAAAACCTCATCCTTACCGGATGAACCAAACCGTGAAAAAATATATTTTTTTATAAATGAAATAGAATGTGAAAAGAAACTGAAAAAAGAAACCTAAATTTAAGGATTTCTGTTGTTGAAAGTAATAAAAAAAAAAAAGGCAAATTAGTGTGACATTATGATAAAATTTGGTTAGGATTTAAAGAAATCTATTAGTAGAGTACCTTAGAAATCGTAGAGGATCTGAATCTGAGAAGTTTATTTATAACTAATTGATGTTTGTCACTTTGTTTTAAATTTAATTATTTTTGTTTAAGATTTAAAAAAACCATGATTTTGATATGAGAATATTTTTTTTTTGACATTTTTTCTTTCTTTTCTTTAAAGTAACGCAACATATTGCCCTATAAAAAACATTTTATAAAAAAAAAGAGTAATCGAACAATTAAGAGTATTTGAGTTTTAAAAAAAAAAAACAAAAAAAAAGAAAGAAAGAAAGAGAGGAAGGACTAAGGAGTAATTGAATGGAAATAGAAAATACTTTCCAAATAGGGAAGAAGAGATTTAGGAAAAAAAAAAAAAAAAAAAACCCTTAAATTCCCACCACTAATTTTTTTTTTTTAAAGTGTAAATTCTTATTAAAAAAAAAAAAAAATCCATACCAAGTATCCTAATCCTCTAAAAAAATAGCGTAAATTCCAAAAAAAAAAAAAAAAAAACCCAAAAGAGAGTTTGCAAAAAGAAAAAGAAAGAGCCTTATCAATATCCTTCTCAAGAAGCCAGTTCAAGCACAAACCCTCTTATTTGAAATTTCTATGTCAGCCATGGCCCATGGGTAATAAGCAACCGTTAAACACCTTTGAATCCCTAATCACATACACCATGGGTAAGTACTTGGCAACCATGGCAAGTAAGAACTCAAAGAAAGTAAATGATAAACAAAAGAAAATAAAAATAATAAAGAGGACTTGCAAAAAATATAACTTGAAAAGCCTTTGGAGCCTTTGATAAAGTCCGTTTAAATTGTTTAGAAACCAAATCTAAAAGTAGAAGAAGATGTAAAGCTAAACCGAATGTTTTCAATCTGAAGAAGAATGAGAGAAACTGACAAAGTGTACGTGAGTTTGTGGTCTTAAAGTATAGGAGTTTTAATTTACATATTTATCCTCGATAGTTAAAAACTTATAAGTTGGTATGATGAGGGTATTTTAGGCATTAAAATTAAGGAATCCAAACAAGGGAAGTCCCTTAAATAATAGTATAGATAAATAAATATAGATAAATCTATAACATAACATTTTCACATCAAATTTAGATGACAAACTATTAAGAGTCCGGTTAATGGTGCCTTTGGGATATTTGTTAAGTGACTATATTATGAAAGTTTTAATACCATTTTCATTAAAAATATATTATAAGATATATCCAAAAAATATATTTTTCCTTCAAAAATTTTAAAAAGTGTTTTCTAAACCAATGGCCTTAGAGCATCCCTTAAATTTTCTCAACAATTAATGGTGGAATGTAAATAAATGATGTCAATAATGAGTTCAAAAGTAATGCTACAAATACAAACTCTTTTACAACATTTTTACAAACTATTGATGTGGCAAACTTCTTACCAGTTTTCATCTAAACCCACCACTAACATCACTTTTTCATTGACCAATAACCACTCACCACATCAACGATTTGTAATTTTTTTTGTAAAATTGTTTGTATCTTTAGCAGTATTTATAACATATTCAACCCTTAGATGTTCATAAAGTGTTTGTTACTAGCTTTTCTAGGCAGGTGGTGAAAATGCTTTTTCCTGAAACATATCTTTCATTTGGTTGCTATTGATGAATTCACCATTCCGAACCATCTTTTTTCAACTTCTTTTTATTAAAAATTTCCATGCCTGGACTTATTTAAGTCTTGGCTAATTTTATTTTATGGGTGTGGTTGCTTGGCAGTTGACCATACTTGATGATAAGCACTTGAGATCTTAGACGAGTAGTGCTTCAGCCTTAACCTTTGATGTTGATAATCTATGGAATGATGAATACGCAGTTTGGGGATTTAGGGTTTACAATATACTGAATTTGGGGAAAAGGATGGCACGCACATGAGACAGAGAGAGATATGGAAAAATTTGGATTTTGTTTTGATTAATTTTGAAGAAGGGTGTTTTAGTTTTTTAACGTTGTTCCACCTAAGTAAGAAGCATATGCTTGTTACATGCAGCAAGATTCTATTAAATATAACAGCAAAAATAACACCGGGGTGCAAGGTGCGATCAGTGTGATAATTTATGGTGCAAAGTGTGCAGTTAGATAATTTAGGGTAATAAAGTGTGATTTCCCCATTTATTTGAGATGAGAGAGAAAGATGAATAAAAAATAATAAAAACCAAATGACATTTCCTTCCGTACCGTTCCAAAAATGAAATTCTACTGTAGCAAATGCCAAAACTTTTTGACATTTAATACATTTTATGATAGTTTGTTTTGGGTGTTTAGTGTGCCAAATACCAAATATTTGGCATTTGGCAAACCTGATAGGAATGCTCTAAGAGTGGCAGCACAACTTTTTTTATATATATAAATTAAAAAAAAAAATTACTTGACAATATGTTACTAGTTCTCATCTTATTATATTCTAAAAAAAAAAAAAAGTTCTCATCTTATCTAACACCATTATTTTTTTTTTACATCTAATTTATTGCCAATAAAATTATTGGATATTCCCAAGAGAATTTGGACGCACTTTAAAGAGCCAATCACGGAAGCGCGTGAAGTATGTGAGAGTGGGGTAGAGGTATATTGACAGTTTGGAGAGTGATGAGCACGTTGTAGGACGTGGACTTATATAGTTAAAGCTCATTAATTCAGGGAGAAATCAAAATAACGGTCTGGATCTTTGGAAGTATGTTCGGTGCAATTGTAGGCGTTGGATTGGGTTGACGGTTTGGTTAATGAAAAGGAAAATGGATTACGTGAAAAGATGGATTCAGTCACCGCCTTAAAAGACGGAATCAACTAGTGGGGGTATTGTCTATGTTGTTAATGATTGATTGTCATTCTTGTCTTGCTTGGTCTTTTCAGGATTGAATTGAAAATGTCTTTTTTTAGCAGGAATTTTGGTTCATATTGGCAAATGGCAACGTGGAAACGTGTTTAAGAGAATGGGTAAAATTCCGAAAATGTAAGCCTGTTTGGCCAATCATTTTTCATCACTCATAACTTATCACTCAATTTTTCATATTTATTTGGCATCATTATCCAATTTCCATCACTCAATATTTTTCACACTATTTGTGGGCCCATACCTGTCAGCTGGTGTAGCTTTTTTTCTTCTTTTTTTTTTTTTTTTTTTTTTTTTTTTCAGTACCCGAACTCACCGAAGCTAAAAAAAAAAAAAAAAAAAAAACCAAGACTGAACAAGTGAAAAAAAAAAAGTCAAAAGGTGGTCAAAAGTTGCGGCTGTGGGTCCCTCCATGTGTGTTTATTTATGAAAATGCCATTGAATTATGAGTTATGGAAATTGAAAATAGTCTTTGGTTGTTTTCAGTTTCCATAACTCATAACTCAAAAATCAGAGAATTGAGTGATGGAAACAGAGTTATGGAAACAGAGTTATCGTTTGGCCAAACAACCTTTTTGCTATGGGTCCCACCATTTTTGAGTTATGAGTTATGGAAACTGAGAATTGAATTATCAAATTTGGTTGGCCAAACAGCCTCTAAATTCTCAAAGCCCTTACCAGCTCATGGTGTGTAAATCTGTTGCAACGTTTCTATTGTTTTTTTTCAATAAAATAAAATAAAATAAAATAAAAAGGGTAAATTGAAAATTATACCCTTAAAATTTGGGGTGTTTGTATTTTACCCTCTAAAATTTCAAAATTTAAATTTTACCCCCTAAAGTTTAAGAGTATTTGGATTTTATAATTTTAAAAGTGTTTAGATTTTATTCCTAAAGTTTTTGGGTGTCTGGATTTTATATCCTGAAATTTCAGAATTTGGAAGTGTTAAATCCAAAAACTCCCAAACTTTAGGGAGTAAAATCTAAATTTTGAAACATCAGAGTATAAAATTCAAACATCCTAAACTTCAGGGGGTAAAATCCAAATTCTGAAATTTTAAGGTATAAAATCTAAACACCTTCAAACTTTAGGGGTATAATTTGCAATTTTCCCTAAAATAAAAGAATGGGAAAATTTAGGCCCATTTCATTTCCTTTTATTTTATTTCTTGGTAAATGGTTTAGGCCCCTTTTAGGAATTTACATATTGGTTGAAATGAATTAGATTGGAATATAGTTTGCAAAGTTATACTTAACAGGTATTGGCTGTACCAGGAGGGACTCTTCCATCTTATAGTCATCCAATCATGATCGTTCAACTAAGAAGTGGATGATAGTAGGAAGACAATAGTCGTGAGGTTGGAATAAGATAGTTTCAAATATGTTTGGAGTCAAATTTTTTCCTACATAGAAATGCGTATAGTATGCTTAGAATGGAGATGGAGGCCATCCAAACATAGGAGTAGTTTCTTGAATTGAGGTGCATGATTCTTGGGATTGAGATTTGTTTATAATAACTAGAGCTATTGTATTGTGTAATTTCAAAGATTGTGATTAAAACTTGAAAAGTTCACCTTTAATCTCAACCTTTGGATCATTTTTTAATTTTTTTACCCTGATAACTTTTACAAATCATAACAAAATGGTAATATCACCAGATTGCAAATCTTGATTTTTACTCCACCAATGCAGGATACCTAACCATAGGCACAAATCTTGAGATTCTTGCATTTCATTATTTCTACAACAGTAACAACACCCATTTTTCCATAACCCTAGTAAATGAAGGAAATCATGGGAGAAGTGATTAGAAAAGACCCCTATATATATATTGGACCTCTTTTACTCAAAGATATGAAAGAAAAACTCTAAAAACTCCATTGTTTTTGGAATTTTTAGGTTTTGTGAATTCTAACCTAAGCATTAGAAAAGTTTGAGCCAGTACCACATCAGTGCCTCTAATTGGGTGGTTTCCTTTTTGCAGGTCCTCCAAGGCTCTAGTTTGGACAAGTAACCCACTAAGACCCATTGCATCATCATATACCATGCCGACCATTAAACCAATTGTAGGGCTTCATTCATATACCACGTCGACAATATGATGGATGTTTCATATTTTTATGCGTTTTCTGACATTAAATACAGTTTTGTATGCAATGGCGGCTCCAATAATATTTTTTAGGGGGGTCATTCAAATTCGTGTTGAAGATGTTGACAATAACCTCTTAGTAAATAATATTTTCTTATTTCATCTTGATTATTAAGATGATAAGATGAGAGCTTTCGCAACCTATGATTCAAAGGAAGATTTTTCAAGTCAACACAAGTTCTTTTAAATAAAAAATCATAGGTTGAAGATGAATCTTGCAATGTACGCGATTTTTTTTTTTTTATCAAAAATTTATCCATAGTATAGCATGAAAATAAAGGATAAACTATAAGTTCATTGAGCATATTGTTCCTTAGTATATTGAAGATTATTGTTGCTAAAATTAAATCTTGGAAATCATCAATGGTCTCTTACTATTATAACAAAGTTATTAATTATTATTGTTAAGTGAACTTTAATTATTATTGCTTAGAATATTTTAATTTATTTATTTTTGTCTTTACTTTTTCAATTATTTTATTTAACAATTCAACTCAACTTTGACAACTTATTAGTCTTTATAATTCATTAAGAATATACCTTTTTTTTTGTCATTTGCATTATTCTATCAAGATTTCAACACAATAATACAATCATTAAAAAAAAAAAAAACAATTGGCTCACTTCCCAATTCCCATTGTCCTATATTTCCCTTCCACTATCTCACACTTTACCGGCCACTAAATATTTTTTTCCCTGAGATTTCAGATCAACAAATTACTAATTTTTGTTGTTGGCTTGCTATTTTTTTTTTATCAAATTTTAGATCAAATTGGTTTCTTGTTAGGGGTTTTTTTTTTTTTTTTTTTTTTTTTTTGGGTTCAAAAAAGCCAAGATACATGTTGGTGTTGAATTGATTTGTTATTGGGTTTATTTAAGGGGGTTCAAAATTTCAATTTAGGGTGGTCAAAACAAAAACTTTAAAAATATTATATATTAAAAAAGAAAACCAAAAATTAGGGGATCATTTGAACCCCCCTGAACACTATGTGGCGCTGCCACTGTTTGTATGCACATGACATGAGTGATATATGTAATTGTAAATACTAATGGATAAATATTGAATGAAAATATAAATGCTGAATGTAAATAACTTCAAATGTTGGATGTAAATACGAATGAGTATACTAAATATGAAGCTTTATAATACTGCTTATAAAACTTACAATACAAAAAACTGAAAGCTTGAACTATTGTTGGCTTATTGAAGTTATGAATACAAATGACTGAAAGTTTGAATACATATTTAAACTGTTTTACAATAAAACTGGTAGAGTATCTAAAAGCTAGAGGGTTCTCTTCTTTAGAACTTTGAATGGCTAAAAAAACCGAATGCCTTCAGACTGCGACTAAGCTTCCAATTTATAGAGACTGGAGAAGCCTTGGATCCTCTGAAGATCCCTCCAAATGGTATATAGTGAAAGCTGTTTTGTATCTGTTCTAGCTCATGGATTTGGATATGCCAGAATCCGCTTTTTATCTCAAACTTGCTAAAAATGACTACCTTACTAAGCCTGTTAACAGAGTATTTTTTGTTAACCAAGCCTATATATATAATGTGTGTCTTGTGCGCGTGCACAATATGTATCTATGTATGATTGTGGGTGTATGGAGAGTCATATACGTTAGTTATCAATTTTGCTCCTTTGAAGTAGTAAAATCCAAGCTTTGCCACTGCCACCCTATATACAAAAAGGTGGAATAGGAGAGAGGGGGGGGGGGGGGGGGGGGGATTAGATTGTTTAGCAATGAATAATTGAGGTTAAAACTTTTTACAAAACTTTAACCCCAAATGGAGATCATGATTTCCCTTTGAAGAACATTTGGAAGCCGAAGGTTCCAGCATAAGTGACATTCTTTATCAAAACTATAAAACCACGTCAGGGAAAATCCAACCATGGAGAATTTGAGGAAATGCAATATTTATAGTGATTGAGACTTTGAGTGATGTGTGTGTGTGTGTGTATCTTCATTGTGATTTAGTTAGATTTGTGGGCTATGGTCGCATTTTTAAGTGGGTCATGCCTATTTGTGTGAGATTAAATGGGTCATGCGCTCATGCCTAGATGTGTGGTTGATTTTTTAGCTTGCTAGAAAGGACATTTTGGTCGAGATTAGAACATAGTTTGGAATGCAGTTCTTTGACTTATTATGTAACGTATTAGGAGAGAGAGATGCATTAAGCTCCAAATGGTATGAGAGTTGCTGGTATAGCTCTTGTATGATTCCCACGTACTTGAGTTGGGTCCCTTGTGCACTCTTATCATGAAATAAAAAGATACAACAAACGAGAACAAGCATTACCCAGAATCCTAGGATCAAATTTCAGCAATCTTAACATATGAGTGCATTGCATACAAAAGAATGCCATAGAAAGTAGGGACATTGATCAACAGACTAGTTCAACTAGCACGTGGAAAAGAACTAGCACTGTATCGACAAAAGGTAAGATTTGAGCATGCTTGGACACGCCAGATGTATATACAAAGGAACCCATTGCCCCCTCCCCAAAATGATAAATTCAAACAAATATCAATAAAGAAATATCAAAGAAAGGAGTCGACAGAGTAAAAGAGATGTGCTTGGAATTGATTTTATTAAAGCTTTCCCTTCAAACAACCTAGGTCTGCCAAAGGTCAGTGTCAAATGAAGATAAGCCTGAAACAATCAGCGTACCTAACTTGATACATAGTCAACAAATGGTATGAAATTTGCCAAGCAGGTGGATGTCCAGTCTATTTTGCTGCGCACACTACATGAATGGCTGGCTGTTAGGTTTAGTCATTGTTGTAATGATTTGATTGCAATTTTAGATGCTTGTTTGTTTAGATGATGTTCTTAATGGTCTCTGCAGTCACTACTTGTGGATGCAGACTGTGTTGTAATTTCTTCTTCTGCTAATAAAGTTATTACTTATAAAAATAGAGAGAATGAGAACGTTAAGGCTAGAGAGTTTAGATACAACATTGTTTTGTGGGGATACATGTGGTTAATAAACAACACTAGTGTGAAATGGGTGGAGCTTGACATTGAAATCTTTTAGAAGGAAAGAACTGTAATTGACAAAACAAAAAAATCTAAGACTTAATTAGAAATAGGGGTATAACTCTTATTTTTATTTTTATCTCCCTATAAATAATATGGCCTAGAAACTAGATGGATCATTTGCATTCAACTTATTTCTGACTTAAACACTAGAATTGATGATTTGGTATGCAACAGTGACACATATAGACTACATGGCCTAAGAGTGAAATTATAGAAAATGCCTAACTACTCGTCGTTTGAGGGTTTTTTTTTTTTTAATTTTTTTTTTAATTTTTAATGAGTAAATAATTTTATTGAGGTATTTATACACATCAAATCTTTTTTTTTTTTTTGATAAGTAATAAAAATTATATTATAAAAAGAAGAAATTTATACACATCAAACTTCATGCTTTGTAGCTTAACATTCACACTTTGAGGCTTGGTTTACTCATAGGTGAGCTGTGAACCCAGTGGTACTAACTTGTCCATGGCAAATATGAGCTACTAACTTGTCATCTTTGTGATTGACCCAGCTGTCCCCTCCACTCCCCCTCAGCCCTGACCGCAAGTTGAAAGGTAAGCATCAAAGGATTTCAACTGATCTATTGGCCAGCAATGGGTGTAAGAAATTTTCACCCAAAGGACCAGTCAGATTGAGTGACTGGGTTAATACCAAACCTAAACTGACTTGACCAGTCAGCACCCGTAAATGGTATTATTAATTTAATGACAACCAGTGTAGTCAAAGACAAGTTGGGCACCCGAGTGAGGCAAGGCACACCTAAGATGCCTCTAAAACCCTGAGGTGAGATGCCTTTAGTAAGACGCTGGCGTTTAGAGTGCAGACAAGCTCCCAAACGCTTCAAGCAAATTGTAAGGCGCTTGAGGCGAGAGCCTAAAGAAATTTAGAAAATGAAAAAGAAATGGGCAGTTTTGTAGTTTGAAAAAAGGGTTTTTATTTTTATTTTTTATAACTTTGATTAGAGTTAATGGGTGTCTCTTTCTGTTCCTTTTCTTTCCTCATCAATTGAGAAATACACTTTTTTTTTTTTCAAAGTTCAATCATATAATCATTAGCTTTGATAATTATTCTTTATTATTTTTTTTTTTACTCTTTTATTTTTAATATAAGCTTGTTGTAAAGTTCATTCTTATAGATTAAGAAGAGAGCATCCTATTAGTTTGCAAAATTCACACCGTGCCTAATAAGTATTAGATAAATCTGGTTTGAATTCATTCTAATGTATAATAGCCAAATTTAGAATCCAGCGCCTTGCTACTAGGGCAAGTGTTGTTTTGGCACCTCACATGGGCAAACAAAGACTCGCACCTTAAATTGCCTTTCACCTTTAACTACATTGGGACAAACAATTTTTTTAGACCTACACAAGATTTGTTTTGTATAGCAGACTGAAAAAATAGAGTATCACTGATCAATGGCCCTTTTGATTGGTTATTTCAATGGAAATGGGGAAAAATCCTCCTTTTATAACCCGGAGCTTCCACAAAATGCACAGATTTTATGAACTCTAACTGCTTCACCTAAAGATGATGGGATTTTGTACTTAACTACTTATTACTTTTTAAGCATTCCTAGGCTCAATCCTAACAACGTTGGATATAAAACATTGGAACGCCTTATATTTCTAGTTCTGATTGTTCATGTACTTCGAATTTTACACCATTCAAACAATTTCTAGATCTTTTCATTTATTCAAATTTAACGCATTACAACATAACTCTAGTACCCAACCCCCCAGCTAATTTTAACCAACCCAAACAAGTTTTCTCCATCAAATGCACCCCACCAATGATTGTATAATGGATGACAACCTTTTATGGTCCAAACAAAATCATATAAATTTAACACTGACCAAAATAATATGCTATGACAGTTTTTGAGTTCGATGAAACCACCCATGAGACTAAGCAATACATCATCACTACATACTCCAGTGGGTCTAACGTATCTTATCTAGTAAAGTCTCTTATCATCAAATAAGGGACCTGGGTTCAAATCCTACTTATATTAAAAATCAATTGGTGTATTGGCCTAATAATAAAGAACAATCATCATAAAGCGGAGGTGATAGGTTCAGATTATATTGGATCAATCAAAGAAAAAATCTACACTAACCAAAATGCAAATCAGCCCAAGAATTAACAAGCAATTCAAAAAAGTACATTAAAAAAAAATTCCCAACACTAATCAATTTGCAAATGGGTCACCTGATTTGCCTCATTGCCCAGCCGAGGAGCCTCATGGGTCTGCAAAGGCCGCAAGGCATGAAGAATGGAGCGGTTTTGTGTGTAATTCCAACACTTCATTTCTGCCAAAAGCCTCACCATATCGAACTGCTTGTTCCTCATTATCCCTGACAAGTACTTGTACGTTCCTAACATCACCAAAACCTACTAATATCAGAATTAAAATCCCAGAATTTCAACAACATCAAAAAATAAATAATGTCTATGAAACTAACATTAATACTCTTAACACTCTATTTGGTTACTGGGAAAATGCGGAAATATACTAATGTATAAAAACTTCCATGTATTTAACTAAAGTACCACTTAAAACACATACACTAAAATAATTAATCAAACCCAATAACCACAAAAAAAAAAAAAAAAAAAAAAAAAAACATAGACAAAAATATATATCATTCCCACTATTTAGAAAAGAGTCATTAATTAGAGAAAATATTAAACAATTATCAAACTGACCAAATAAAAGAAAAGTGTGGTCCTATTTTGTACACAGTATTTTCTTGGGAGTTAAAAGATTTTTTTTTTCCTTTCAAACTCTAAATTACATATTACATAAAAGAATAAGGTTTTTTGTTTTTTGTTTTTTTTTTTTCTAAACTCTAAGTTAGCGTTCAACTAAATATTTTGTTGAAAAAAAATCAAAAAGTAATTTGAGTTCAAATAGAACTCATATTTTTTCTTTGAAATAGTCACGTTTAGAAAGTTCAAATAGAAAATTCACTTTTAGAAATATAAGAAAATTCACATTTAAAAATATGAACTCATATTTAAAATTTTTAGTCCAAATAGAAATCAAATAGAACTCATATTTTATATTCACGTTTTCAATATGAGTTCTAATATAAGTTCAAAATGTTTTCATGCTAATATGAGTTATATGACTTGTAAAGGTGAATATAAGAAGTTATATTTGACAAAACAATAGGAATATAAGAAAACATGACGTGAAAGTTTTTTTTTTTTTTTTAAAGATAAGATAATGATAACAAAGGAAACCAAATATAGGAAAGCAAATACTAAATGACAACTCATAAAAGCAAATGTAATAGAGAGAATTCAATACGCATGAGGCATTCTAAATAGAGGTCATAAAAGATACTTACATTTTTGTTGTTGACTACACTTCAATTCCAAAGTCCAAATAGTTCGTTGGAGATGGAGGACAGAACACACGAAAATCTTGAAGATCAACACCCTAGTGCAAGTTCCTTGAAGTTATACCAAAATCTTGAAGATAAACACCCCAGTGCATGTTCCTTGAAGTTTAAATACCAAAATCTTAAAGATAGGCACCCCCAATGCACGTTCCTTGAAGAAATATGTGAAAGAAATTTATGGTGAGGTTGAAATATAAGGGCTATTTTACACAAATATTTGATTTGTTTCTAGAAAATAAGAAGTTGTTCATGAATTAGAAAATCAAAATAGAAAAGACCAAAGTATATTGACATACACATACTGTTGGAGTAGGAGCAAATTTGAGTAGTGCAAATAGAAAAAATGATGATAATGGTGAAAAGAAGATTAATAGAATTGAGAGAATTGGAGAATTGAAGAAGAAGCAATTTGGGTTTGAAAATCAACGTGAGTGTACTAGAAATGTGGTTCTATTTTGTAGATAGTGTTTTACGTGGGAGTTTTCATTTAGAAAAATGATCCAACCAAATTGTGGTGATACGGTTAACAATTTGAAAATCAACAGGAGAGTAGTAGTGTCTAAATTTAAGGGATATGGATGAAAAGTTATAATGATAGTTTTATTGTATGAAAAATAAAGAAGAACTTTTATAATTAAAAAATAATAATTGTTATAAAAAATAATAAATAAAGAAGAATTGATTTGAAAAAAAAAAACGTGAAGGGAGTATGAGTAAGGGAAACGTGAATCCAAAAGAGGAAAAAAAAAAGAGTGAAAAAAATAAATAAATAACCCACTTAGGGGAAGTTAGACATCGGTTTAAAAAAATGAAATAGATAACGAATAAAAGAAAAAAGAAAATTAAAGGATAAACCTTAATAACAGGGTAGGTAACTTTTATTTGATAGAAATGTGGGGTTTTTTTTTTTTCATTAGGTTTTCTTTTTTAATTTTTAAAAAGAAGTTAAGAAAATAGTTTAAATAAATGGTAATATATATCTATTTATTTATTTATGAATAAACTTGAGGATTTAAAAAAAAAAATGATTTGAAGATAACTTTTTTTAAAAGGAAAAAAAATAACAAATGTATAGTTGCTTTAAAGTAGTGGGTTAATGGGAGAGTGATCCTATTTTGTACGAAATGTTTTAGGTGAGAGTTAAAAATATATTTTTACTTTGTTATCCTCAAATTTTGCCTTTACTTAAACATAAACTGCAGGGGTATTTTGGAACACAAAAAATTCCGGTCCAAACAGGAGAAACCCCTTAAATAGTAGTATAGATTAGATAGATTTTTTGTTGTTTTCATTTTACGTGTAGTAAAAAAAAAGAAAAAAAAAAAAAGAGAGAATTATATATATAAACCACTTGATGTAACCACAATGTCTAATCCCAACTTTTATTATATGGTATATGATATGATATAATATGATATGATTTTTCATAACTTATTTTTTTAGATTATTATTATTATTATTATTGTTATTTAATAATTAAATAACTTTTAATTAATTATCTCTTCTATTTTTTCTCAAAAAAAGAAACCTATCTAATATTAAGTACCATATCACACGATTACATACCAAGGGATTAACTCAATTTTATTTCAACCTACTAATTTTAAAGACCAAACATTTTCACACCCAATTCATTATTCAAAATTGTTTCTCAAAAAAAAAAAAAAAATTCATTACTCAACTTCAACCATTAAAATTGAGACACGTTATTCTATATACTTTTGTTTTGATAAAAAGACATTCTATTTAATTCACAGTTACACATTATATCACATCAGAGAAAACAAAAGAGAGAGAGGGAGAAAGAACGCAGCAGAGAGAGAGAGAGAGGGGGGGAGAAGGCCGGTGGAGATCAAGTGTCGCCGGAAGGACAAAGCCGGCGGTGATCGGCGTTCACCAAGCAGCAGCGCCTCGTCCGCCTCGCCACTAAAAGAAGAGAGCTAAAAGAAGCTCAACGAAGCCAAGCCAAGCCAACAATGGCGTACTCAAATGTAGTCTCGAGGTTATCGTCGCGATTACAACCTTTCGCTCTCAAACTCGGCAAAAGATCGCTCTCTCCGCTCAAATCCTGCTCTCAATCACAAGCCTCTTCCTCTGCCTCCGCCTCCGCGGGACGCTTTTCCCGCATTTCTCGGTGAGATCTCCGAGCTCTCATTTTCTTTGCCTCCTGTTTGGTTCCCAAGATAAAAAAAAAAAAAAAAAAGATAGAAACTTTTGAAATCGTCACATGTGAACCTAATAATAACACACAAAAAAGTTTTCATTTTTGTTCCTTTAACTGAGAGTTACAGTTGTTTTTGTGATTAGGTTACCGTTGGAGTTAAGCAGCGTGGAAACGATGATACCGTTGCACAACGCGATAGCTTCGGCGAGGCTTGTATCGAGCTTGTCCACTGATTCTCAGAGCTGGAGTTTAGTTCCTCAAGGTACTGTCACTCTCATGTGTGCCTATTTCTTTATGCCCTTTTATGTATATCTTGCTTTTGAGAGAGCTTTTTGTTGAAAAAAATTGACTAGGAATTTAGTGCACACCACTTGTTTGTATGTATGTCTGTATGAATGTGTGACTTTTGGAGAAGTGTATTAATTGAACTTCCAAATGGGTATATGTAGTCTACTCTCATTGGCCCTATTTTGGATTAAGGATTTTGCAGAGGTATGGAATTTTTTTTTTGGAAAAACTGAGTTGGTTAGTACTGCTATTCTGTATGTTAGGGTAGATGTTGATTGTCTCAACTGAAGTTGGACATATTGCGGTTATCTATAGTTGGGGATATGAATCATGTTACGCCAATGTGCGATAATAAGATAGATATTTCAAGATGTTTTATAGGGTTTTTGCAGTTATCTACGGTGTCCTCCCACACACCCCCCCCCCCCCCCCTTTTCTATGGGTGAAGGGATGGGAAATTCCTTGTTATTGGTGAGGTTCAATTGAGTGTTGCCATTGAATTTTATAAGGGTTCATTTGGTTAGGCATTTTGGGAGCTTAAAAGCGTGTTTTTAAACCTCAAAACTTCATTTCACAACAGCATTCGTCATAGCTTTTTTTACAAACGCTCAATTAAACTCAAAACACCGTTTTGCAACAGCTTATCCAAACACGCCCTAAGAGGGGGATGGACCTTCATTATGGTATTGCTTATGCAAGGGACGAGACCATTGAAGGGAAAGTTCGAGCTATTTGCTTAATTGATGATTATTTAGGATTGTCGAATTGTAGAGTTGGTTAGGGGCCTTAGGGGCAGAGCGGATCCCTTGAGACCCAATGCAGCTAATTTATTTTTGTTTTTCTGGGACGAATTATAGGTTGGGGTGTATGGTAAGGTTATATTGAGAAATTTTAATGTACCAGAATAGGGTATCTTCGGAGGCACTATAAAAGTATTGTAAATTCTTTATTTTCTGATTGTGATTGTTTTCTGCCACCCACTCCCGTGGATGTAGGCACCCTACCTAAGCATGTAAGATTAGTGTTGATTTTCTCTCTATTTTTTGCTGATATTGCTAAGATCATAATTCTTCCACAGTAAGTAATCAGCAAAAACCTTGTATCAGTTATTTGGGTTGGCCTCCAACCTGCAAAATCTTCATTTGTGATGTGAACGGCAACGTAAGATCAATTGGCCAATTGAAGGAAGGAAAACATCACATTCACTGGGTGTTTGTCCCTGATAAACATAGATGATGTAGGCAACCAATATAATTGGCTAAGCTTAATGGAAACAGGAAAATACATAGCAGATGAGGGGGGCCAATTATCTAATATTCAACCTACACATTTTTGCCCTACCACACCCCCCCCCCCCCCCCCCCCCAAAAAAAAAAAAGGGATTCTTGCTTGTGAAACAATTATGTATGCTTAATATGATCTAGTTCTGATCACACATGTATGTGTGTATGTTGACAACAATATATGCACAGTATTATGTTTCTTGTGATACTCTTTTTTGAATTGGTATAAGATTCACGCACCCAATGGATCTTCCATGACCTCATCCTCCAACCAATTATTATGGGACAAGGGTGTGAGAATTGATCTATAGCTCATTGGTATAACGGTATGTTTCTTATGATAATTTCAACTCATTAAATAATCCATTTTGTCCATATTGCAGGTATATCAATGCCTTTATGACACAGTCTGGTGGCAGCAAGTTCATATTCTAGGTGGCATTTCTGCTTGAGTGCAATTTTATTTTGTTCTGACTTTTGAGGCCTCTATTGTACTTAGATTGCTTCATTCATCTTCATCCGTTTTTATACTGTTTTTGAATGTCCATTACCAGGAGAGCCTGGATGAATTTTTGTTAACCATGGTTAAGTATACCTTGTTCTGTATACCTAGCAAAGTAGTCTATAGCTTTGCTCTCTTGTTATTTAGATATATTTACAATTTCCATGTGGCATATTTCAGGTGACTAATCTTTTCCATTTGATAAGCTGATCTGACTCTAGCGAAGTCATTTAATTAGTTATTGTTATCTTTAAAACTCTAAAAAGAATTTATGTTTTTTTAGGCAATTGGGGTATCTCTTTTTATAGCGGCCAGGTATGTGTTTTGGGAGAAATTTCCATGTCAATGAGAGAGATAGGCTATATTTGGATCTCACATCACTCATCTCAATTCTTATACCTCAAAACTCATTCTCATATCTCATATCTATTTCCCTATTTTCTTTTAACTCACTCCACAGTGTGTTTGGCATCAGAATTCCCCTTAGTTTTCAGTTTGAAAAAAGCAATTTTAACTCATTTTTGTGCAGCCCATTAGTCAGAACAGCCACTACCAGAGGATGAAGAAGATGAAACCCACACACCAACAGTAAAACATTCCACCCATCGCAACAAACCCAAAACTCAGCTCTATCACCACTGCCACCAACAGCAAACCTTGAACCCACTACCATTGACACTACCAACGGCCACAACCAAAAGAAAAATCTCTAACTACCAAATGAAAATACAACCATCATCCACACCCACAAAAAGAAAAAAGCATCAACCATCAATACCACCACCAACGGCCACACAAACCTACCTCCATAACAACCCAAGCCTTAAACCACATCCACAACCAAAAATCCAAACCCATCAAAACACATGCATAGATTAGCAATCCAAAATTGCGACCCACACCTTAAATGATCATCAATTAAGCAAATAGCTTGAACTTTCCCTTCAATGGTCTCGTCCCTTGCATATGCAATACCATAATGAAGGTCCATCCCCCTCTTAGGGTGTGTTTGGATAAGCTATTGCAAAACGGAGTTTTGAGTTTAATTGAGCGTTTGTAAAAAAAGCTATGACGAATGTTGTTATGAAATGAAGTTTTGAGGTTTAAAAACGCGCTTTTAAACTCCTAAAATGCCTAACCAAATGAACCCTTATAAAATTCAATGGCAACACTCAATTGAACCTCACCAATAAATGCCGTCCTACATTTTTTGTTCTGTATACTAGGCTAACCAAAACAATCATGAGATATCCTACGTTACATTTTCAAATAAATTGATTCCTGTGAGCTCCTTTTTTGTTGCCTTGGGCACGTAATGGTTGTCATCTTCCTCCTCTACACCTTTTCTTTTACATAAAAAAGAAAAGAAAAATAAAAAACAAGAGGAGCAAATTAATGAAATCATATGTCCCCAATTGCCTAGATTGTAAAATACTATTTTATTTTATAGATACAATAATATTTAAATTCATAAAATTTGTTTAATTATAATTGTGGATCAACATACCAACTAATTTAGTGTAGGTAAGATTTGAACCTAGATTCTATATTGAAAACAATAAATTTTAGGATAAAATATTATTTTGATCTCTAAACATTACTAAAAGTTTGTTTTTTTGTCTCTAAACTTTAAAAAAGTTCTTTTTTTCATCCTTAAACTTTGTAAAAAGCCTTTTTTTTTTTTTTAATAATAGTTTAGAGACAAAAATAAAGATTAAAAAAAGAATTTATTTTTCAATAGTTTAAGAATGAAAAACAAACTTTTAATAAATTTTAAAAATAAAAATTAAAACATTTTCAATAAAAAAAATTTGCAATGTAATAATGAAAAAGAGATAGAAGTCTCAAATGCACCAAAAGGCAAAAAGTGGGTATCCTTGTAATATGATGGTCATAAGGTGGGTCTAACGAAAAAGAAAGCTACTTAATTTACTAAAGGAAATGAATTGTAATGTACAATTGTACACATTATCTGGTTGAAAATTTGGAAAAGGATGCAAATGAAATGAGCTTATTAAATAAAATAAATATTATTATATATTCTGAAAATCTAACCATTGAATTGCATGTTCTTTATGCTCTTAATACATATGCCAAATTTTGTGTTAATCGAATATTATTTACTATATAATCTATCAAAAGATTCAAAAATAAACCTAAGTTGATATACTCTCAAAAAAATAAAAATAAAAAGTTTAAAAAGTGTAAGGAGCGGGGGTGCCTAATTTTATGTGATTTGGAGAACGTGGTAAAGAAAAAAAAAACAGTTTTTTTTTTTTTTTAAAATATAATTTACCTAAAATTTAGAAGTTTTATTTAGAGTCCACAGCTTAGAGTCCATGACTTTTTTTTTTTTTGAGAATACTAAGGGTCTGTTTGATAATGTTATTCTAGTGACGTTTGTATTTTTTGGAAATATGTGTGGATGAAAAAGTGTGTAGAAATACGTATAATGTTGTTTAAAAACGAAAAACTGTTATTTAAGTTGTGGTACCAAATACTCCCTAAGTATTTTTAACACACATATGAGGAGAGGAGAAGAGAGAGTTTTAAAGAAATTTGAAGTAGTATATATCCAAAAAAATCTGAGTCAATGACTTAAATAGCTTAAAAACCCCTTAAATAGTATAGAATAAATAGGAGAAAGATAATTAGATAAAAGTCAAACCTCGGAGAATTTGAGGAAATGCAATATTTATAGTGATCGAGACTTTGAGTGATGTTTTTGTGTGTATATATATATATTTCTTCATTGTTATTGAGTTAGATTTGAGGGCTATGGTCGCATTTTTAAGTGGGCCATGCCTATTTGTGTGGGATTAAATGGGTCATACACTCATGCCTAGACGTGTGGTTGATTTTTTAGCTTGCTAGAAAGGACATTTGGTCGAGATTAGAGCATAGTTTGGAATTCAGTTCTTTGAATTATTATGTAATGTATTAGGAGAGAGAGTTGCTGGTATAGCTCTTGTATAGTTCCCATGTACTTGAGTTGGGTCCCTTGTGCACTCTTATTATGAAATAAAAAGATACAACAAACAAGAACAAGCATTGCCCAGAATCATAGGATCAAATTTCAACAATCTTAACATATGAGTGCATTGCAAACAAAAGAATGCCATAGAAAGTAGACATGGATCAACAGACTATTTCAACTAGCACGTGGAAAATAACTAGCACTGTATCGACAAAAGGTAAGATTTGAGCATGCTTGGACACGCCAGATGTATATACAAAGGAACCCATTGCCCCCTCCCCAAATTGATAAATTCAAACAAATATCAATACAGAAATATCAAAGAAAGGAGTCGACAGAGTAAAAGAGATGTGCTTGGAATTGATTTTATTAAAGCTTTCCCTTCATACAACCTAGGTCTGCCAAAGGTCAGTGTCAAATGAAGATAAGCCTGAAACAATCAGCGTACCTAACTTGATATATAGTCAACAAAAGGTATGAACCATTCCAATCAATCAATCTTTCTTTTTTTTGGGATAATCTTATGAAATTTGCCTAGCAGGTGGTCTAGTTCCCATCCTATATGATTCCTCTTGGTAGCAAATAAAAATTAGACTTCAAAATTCAAACTCAACCCTTTCCAAAGGGTAAAGAAAAAATTAAAAGGAGGATAACTATTAACAAGACAAGGGCGGTCCATGTTACTTGGTACAGAAAGAAACCTTGCAATAATCTGACTACTTCTTGTCCACGTTATAAGCCGGCATATATGACTCTAGAATCAATTGTGAAGGGGTTGGAGATCTGATCTCAACAATCAGATATGTGTACTTCCACTGCTTGTCCTCTTGGTCCTTGAACATCTCAGAGTAAACTTTCCCAGTTCCATGGGGCCCACGGATAAAAAAATTAATCTACATCAAATTAGTTAGACATTAGCACAAATGAATATTCTATGCCAGATGTTGATGATCACCAATATCATCTACAATTCAGGTTTTCCCAAGGAACAAACTAATATCTAGAATCATAACAACTTCAACATGCTAAAATTATTCAAACTGTGGAAGTTCATGAAAGTCATGCTTCTTTCATAATGTCATCATGGTTGACAGAAATTGTTGTTGCACATGCTTAATGGAAATAGTTTAAAATAGTTTATTATAATAAAAATGTGATGCATATGCTTGGTGGAAGTTGCTTATAAATAACACCACAAGTTATCAGGCTAGCATGGAATTACCTCCACATGCTCTACACCTTCTTCATCAGTCCATGTCTTGTGAGGAATACGTTGGCGAGCAGCACGATTTCTACTTTCCTGACCATAGCCTGTAATTGGGGATCCAATCCTCACCCTAACCTGATATAAAGCAAATCTAACTCATGTCAACCACAAAACTGTAATGAAAATGTTCACAAACACAAAAACACTTAAGAACTATTCATCCTTGAACTCAAATAATATGCAAATCATGATCTGTAAATAGCACAAAAGTACTTGTTAAAAAAAAAAAACCTGAGTTATACCCCTGTTTCAAATTAAGTCCCGAATTTTCCATCTCATCAAATAAAGTATTCTTTAGAAAAACTTCAAATGTCAGGCCTCTGCCCATTTCACACTGATGCCAATTACTGAACCTATCTATCAAAACATCCACATTTTACGAAAGCAAATGGACTTTTTCATAAAACCATCCCACAATGGTGGAGTTCTTGTTGGACTCTCTTTCTCCCCCCCAAGGCAAATGGATGCTGATGGCTGAAATGGGGAGCTGAGCAATGGTTTTGGGTTTGAGGAATGGGTTCACAATGGAGGCTCAATTTGGTGTTGAACTTTTTTTTTGGGGTGTTTGGGCAAAATGGATTGGTCTAGATTCTGTTCTTGGCCAAATTAGGTAGAAAATCATTGGTTGGGGAAATGGGTGCCAAAACTGGAAAGGGGAGCTGAATGGTGAATTTAGGTTCAAGCAGGTTCATTAAGGTGGATAGTTTACAATGGCACCTGGCTTTGGCTAGATTGTGTAGACGAGTATGGGTTTGGGAAGGCAGCAATAAGGTGGCTTTGCGACTTTTGGGTGGGGTTGGGGGTTGCAATTGGTGGTCGGGGTGACCTTGGATGATTGGTGGCTAGGAGAGGTTGGCGGCGTGAGGACTTTTAGTAGCATTTTTTGGGACCAATTGATTATGGTGATGTTTTGTCAGCGGTGCTTTTATGGGAATTGGCCGGAATTGATATGGGTCTGAAGGTGTTAGGCACCAGTTAGGCTGAGTGTAGCTTTAGGTCTCGTGGGTGTGTGTAGGTGTGGTTTTTGGTACCACTAATTAAAAAACCTGCCTGTTTCATGGAGATTAGCTGGCGGTGACTAGTGGTTTTGGGAGTTGGCATTTGTTATGGGTGTGAGTGGGTTTGGGGTTTGATTGGGAGGCAACACAACTGGTTTTTAGAAGCTAGCAAAAGTTAAAAGAGAGAATGAGGCTTGAACATTCTCTGCTGGAGCCTGGATCTCAAGTCTATTTTGCTGCGCACACTGCATGAATGGCTGGCTGTTAGGTTTAGTCATTGTTGTAATGATTTGATTGCAATTTTAGATGCTTGTTTGTTTAGATGATGTTCTTAATGGTCTCTGCATTCACTACTTGTGGATGCAGACTGTGTTGTAATTTTTTCTTCTTCTAATAAAGTTATTACTTATAAAAATAGAGAGAGTGAGAACGTTAAGGCTAGAGAGTTTAGATACAACATTGTTTTGTGGGGATACATGTGGTTAATAAACAACACTAGTGTGAAATGGGTGGAGCTTGACATTGAAATCTTTTAGAAAGAAAGAACTGTAATTGACAAAACAAAAAATCTAAGACTTAATTAGAAATAGGGGTATAACTCTTATTTTTATTTTTATCTCCCTATAAATAATATGGCCTAGAAACTAGATGGATCATTTGCATTCAACTTATTTCTGACTTAAACGCTAGAATTGATGATTTGGTATGCAACAGTGACACATATAGACTACATGGCCTAAGAGTGAAATTATAGAAAATGCCTAACTACTCGTAATTTGAGGGTTTTTTTTTTTTAATGAGTAAATAATTTTATTGAAGTATTTATACACATCAAATCTTTTTTTTTTTTTTTTTTGATAAGTAATAAAAATTATATTATAAAAAGAAGAAATTTATACACATCAAACTTCATGCTTTGTAGCTTAACATTCACACTTTGAGGCTTGGTTTACTCATAGGTGAGCTGTGAACCCAGTGGTATTACTATTAGGGCTGCTCATGAACTCAATCAACCTGACTCACATGCCTGACCCAACCTGATTCAAGTATTCATGAGTGGTTTCGAAAAACCAGGCAGGAAGCAGGTAGAAGTCAGATTTTCACCCAATAAACCTGACCTAACTGATAACCTATAACCCTTTCCCACCCACCCCCTTCTTTCTCCTTCCCTTTTCGCCCTTTTCCTTTTCTTCTTCCTTTATTCATTTATTTATTTTATCTCCCTCGTTCTTTCTTTCTACGAGATCTAATAGTCTCACCCCATCCCCCTCACCACTTAGATTATCCAACTTCATTGACCCCCAATAAAATCGGTAGCCCCCAATCACAATGCAGCATGAAGATAATGTCGTCATCCCTGCCTTCATTGTCCATGGCAAATATGAGCTACTAACTTGTCATCTTTGTGATTGACCCAGCTGTCCCCCCCCCCCCCTCAGCCCTGACCGCAAGTTGAAAGGTAAGCATCAAAGGATTTCAACTGATCTATTAGCCAGCAACGGGTGTAAGAAATTTTCACCCAAAGGACCAGTCAGATTGAGTGACTGGGTTAATACCAAACCTAAACTGACTTGACTAGTCAGCACCCGTAAATGGTATTATTATATTACAGTCTAATAGAACATTTCAAACAATTGCTTCCTTTTCAAATCCACCCAACACAAAGTATATATGTTTCATGTGAACCCTATAACACCATGGCTCCAGTAGAAAGAAATACGTTCATCATTATCAAAGCTGAAATTGAGAGAAAGCTAATTTCACTAACCTGGCTGTCATCTTGAATCCTCTTCAGAGCCTTGTTAAAGACCTTGTATCTGTAACAGGCAATGTTTCCAAACCAGGTGAAAAATGATGAATGAAGACTTCCCATAAAGAAGACTAATTAACCATATGACATAATTTTAACTAGAAATTTATCTCTTTACTCTTTTGGTTGAAAGATAAGCTCTTTAAAAACAGCATATCCAGCAGCAGCTGCAATTCCAAGCCCTATAATAATGATAGCAGTGTAGGAAGCCCCCTCTACAAATGTCACGGGCTTCTCTGGGATATTATATGTAGGAGCATCAAAGACATCCTCAACCGTTGATATGTCTTTTTTAGTCTGTCAAGGAAGTAAAGGCTCAATCAAGATAATGAAACTTGAATTAGAAGTATATATCGGAAGAACATAATTCAGAGTCAAACCTCTGATCCACTTTGACCCTTTTGCTTCTCTGATTTATTTTGCCTTGGTCGCTCTGAAGCTTTTGATGAAATGGATCTAGTGGAGAATGGAATCATGGTGTTTGCCCCATATTTTTCTTTGAGTGGAAATGGTAACCGGGGAATACAATCTCTAGTAGAAAACCGTCTATATAGAACCGGGATTCCTGCAAAACATTAACATATAAAAAAAATATGAAAATAAAATAACAAATTTACAAAACCAGACTCACCTATCAAAAAAAAAAAAAAGGGGGGGACTCATTCTCCCTCCCTAAATTTCCCCACAAATCAGTTTGAACATCTGTCATGGAGAGCTGTCAACATTAGATGCCATAAAAAGGTTAAAACTAACCCCACAGCAGAAGCACTCCTACCAAAAACACTAGTTTCTATACTACATACAATTTTGTCTCCACCAGCAACCTCAAAAAAAGATAGGGCAGGAATTGGGGTGCTCCAAAAGAGGAAGCACAGGAAATTACTTTTGTTAATTAAGGAGGTATGGATTATTTGTATTGTGGATTATTATTGCTGGGTTCATGATTTCTGCAGCTACATAAAAACGTAGTGTGTCCTCAATTTCTTGCGACCACAAAAAAAAAAAAAAAAAAAAAAAAAAAAACCCAGCTTGAACCAACGTTTTGATCTGGCTCTAACAAAAAAGCAATTGATGATAATTAATACTGCATTAAACCAAAAGATGGCTTGTACAGATTGGTAGAGGAAATATTTCAGTCTTAAAATGGAACTGCAGTAGACTAATGCACAGAGAACATATTGCAGTTCGGATGATACCACAGAACTCATGTTCAAACATGGACACAGTAATACCAACAACCAGAAGGCAGAAACTAACTATTTTTGAAAAAAAAAAAAAAACAAACAGAGCATCCTCTTGCAAGATCATTGTAATAATTGTATGTTAAGCTCAAATATGAAGATAAATAATATGAAACTAACCATTAACTCCAAGTACATCCTGCATAATGAAAACAAAGAAAAGAAATTAGACTGCAATCATATGCTAAGAACAAATAAATGTAAGGAACTAATTACCACACCTTAGTCATGCGGTTTGCTTGAAAAGTTGATCGTCCAGCACTACCTGACTTCAATAGAAGGAGCAACTGCATCATCATCACATAGGAACTAAGTACCGAATAAGGATACATAATGCTTAACTAACAAACTTACAGGATTTGAAACATTACTCTAAAGATATATTTTGTCAACCATGTACATTAGGCCTTAAGCTGAGAGAATCCAAAGGAACTTTCTTCCAGCCATACATGCCAACAAACAATCACAAAATGGTTTCCATTGTTAATTTATTGGCATATGTTTTTCAATGTGACCGAATAGCAAAGTGAAGGATATGTTCAACTAAATTTCCAGAAGAAGATTGAGGAGAAATCTAGGCACTCATAGCCTTGATTTTTGATTCCTTCTCCAGCCCTCTCTCCCTCTCCCTATTTCACCAGCTATGTATTCTTAATTTTGTTACTCATAATCTTTCTTAAGTAATTTAGTCTCATGCCTTCTAAACACAAGGTCCTTTATTGTTGAGTGTGAGGTTAAAGTGCTGTTAACCTTAGCTATTTAATCTCCTTAATATTTATTAATTCACATAACAATGGTTGGAGAGAGAGAGAGAGAGAGAGAGAGAGAGAGAGACAGAAAATATCATCATATATCTTAGGATACATATGATATAACACGCGTTGTTGAAAGATTGAGTGCAAAGGACTTGTAAAGCATAGCCACGAAGAAAAGTGTGTGCTTGATAGATGTAGAGTGCAGTGTTTGAAGTGCAAGGTAAAATTATATTCAAGTGAAAAATTTGCAATATACAATAAAATAAAGTTTAGAATCAAAATAGTGATTTATTTAGCCAGTTAGCTTAAAGGACTAGAGCATTTTAGAAGTGAACAAAGATCAAAGGTCCAAATCCTACATAATCCTTTTAAAGTTTCTAAAATTTCAACAGATAAGTCTGAATTAAATTATCAACAGACAGAAAATCAATCATCAACTCATAGAAAAATTTAAACATAAAACTATATGTTATTGTCTAGTGATTTACATATTATAATTTCTCATGCATTAGTAACGATCAAATTCAAGTGCATGGTTTGGCTAAATATACCCAACAATCAAAGTGTTTTTTTTTTTGTTTTTTTTTTTTTTTTTTTTTTTTAATGACAACGTAGTCAAAGACAAGTTGGGCACCCAAGTGAGGCAAGGCACGCCTAAGATGCCTCTAAAACCCTGAGGTGAGATGCCTTTAGTAAGACACTGGCGTTTAGAGTGCAGACAAGCTCCCAAACGCCTCAAGCAAATTGTAAGGCACTTGAGGCGACTGGTTTCTTTAGTAGCTCTAGAGGTCTTAGACAAGGGGATCCTTTGTCTCCCCTTCTCTTTCTTTTGATCGTGGAGGTTTTAAGTCGCATCCTGAAGAAAATGGAGGAAGGTGGTTTCATTCAGGCTTTTCATGTGGGTCCTATTAATTCTACTGGTATCCGTGTTTCTCATCTTTTATTTGCTGATGATACCATTCTTTTCTGTGATGCCTCTAGAGAGCAGGTTCTTTCTATTAGGCTGATTTTGACTTGTTTTTAAGTTTTTACTGATTTGAAGGTGAATGTAGGGAAAAGTGAAATTGTCCCTATTGGGGAGGTGCGTAATATTCAGTCTTTGGCTAATATCCTTCAATGCAAGGTGGTCAGTTTGCCTATGATTTATTTGGGTATGCCTTTGGGAACTTTGTACAAAACAGCCTCTATTTGGAATCCGATCCTTGAGAGGATGGAAAAGAAGCTTTCAGGCTGGAAGCGGCTTTATTTGTCAAAGGGTGGTAGACTCACCTTGCTGAAGAGTACCCTCTCAAGCCTTTCGACTTATTATCTTTCCCTTTTTACTATCCCTAAAGCAATGGCGATTAGATTGGAATGCATTCAAAGGAACTTCTTGTGGGGTTCATCAGTTGAGAGTTTCAAATATCCATTGGTAGCTTGGGAAAAGGTGTGTTTACCGCGTGAGTTGGGTGGTTTAGGTATTCGGAAGTTGGCGCCTTTTAGTCAGGCCCTATTAGGGAAATGGCTTTGGAGGTATGGCCATGAAACCTCGCATCTATGGCGGAGGGTCATTACCATGAAATATGGGGAGGGAAAAAGGGGTTGGTGCACTAGAGCTTGTTGTAGGGCTCATGGTTGTGAGTTATGGCGGAGTATTAGCGAAGGGTGGGACACTTTCGCTAAACATTTCTCTTTTGTGGTGGGAGATGGTTCTCGCATTCTTTTTTGGCATGATAAGTGGACTGTGGACGTTCCTCTTAAAATTCTTTATCCTCAGTTATTTTTGCGTTCAGCTAATAAGGAGGCTTGTATTTCTGATGTGTTAGACATCTCCAATGGCTTCTTTAAAGCCAATTTTAGAGTATCAACACCCCAAAAACTCACTCCAACAACTTCTCTATCTCTATTTTTTAGAGTAGAGTTGCTACAGTGCTTCTCTATAAGTAGAGAACACTGTAGCTTTTACTATTCATCCTTCAAATGTTTTTTTCTATTATAATAATTAGGTATTGAATAAAAAAATGTTAAAAGATGTGTAGTTATTAAAAAAAGAATAAATAATGAATAAAGAATGAATGAAGAAATAATATTTAAATGAGATAAAGAATGGGATAGAGAATTTGTTGGAAAGTGTATTTGAAAAAGTGAGTAGCTAAAAGGTAAAAATCACTGTTCATTTTCCAAAAAGTACAAAAAATTTGGAGAATCTGCTGGAGATGCTCTTAAGCCCTCCAGTGGGTGATAATGACAAAGTGTGGAGTTTAAGATTTCATAGGGAATTCAATGATTGGGAGTTGGCGGCTTCCTTTTCCCTTCTTCATTTCATCCAAACCCGAATTCCTAGGGGTGGAGGGTGTGACAGGCTTTGTTGGGATCTTAATAGCAGGGGAAAGTTTGATACTCGGTCTTTTAATCATAAGATTCGAAATGCAACTCCTTCCACTTTCCCTTGGAAAGGAATTTGGAAAGTTAAGGTTCCTAAAAGGGTGGCTTTTTTCATGTGGACAGCAGCCCATGGTCAGATTCTTACTTTGGATAATCTTATGCTTTGCGGTCGCCCTTTGGTGAATCGTTGTTATGTTGCTGCAATGCGGAATCTGTGGATTACCTATTACTTTTTTGCCCGATAACTCATTCTTTGTGGATGCATATGCTTCGGTTGTTTGGGATTGATTGGGTCATGCCAGGTTCAATTGTGGACTTATTATTTAGTTGGTATCATTGGCTTGAGAAGCATAGCTCTGATATTTGGGATTTGGTTCCAGGCTGTTTAATGTGGACTATTTGGACTGAACGGAATCGGCGGTCTTTTGAGGATGAGGGGAAAACTGCGGTTCAATTATTAGAGTTTTGCCAGCGGACCCTCTTTGATTGGTCTCGATGTTGGGGTTTCACGGATTGCTCTACCCTTTTGGATTTTCTTTCATCTATTAGAATAGTTTAGGGGCTGCATCTGTCTTTTTGTTCCTTTTTCCTTTGTTCACTACCGTGAACTCTTTGTATTTCTCTTACTTTTCTTTTATTAATAATATTCTCTTCTTACTTATCAAAAAAAAAAAATGAAAAAGAAACGGGCAGTTTTGTAGTTTGAAAAAAGGGTTTTTTTTATTTTTATTTTTTTTAAAACTTTGATTAGAGTTAATGGGTGACTCTTTCTGTTCCTTTTCTTTCCTCATCAATTTAGAAATACACTTTTTTTTTTTCAAAGTTCAATCATATAATCATTAGCTTTGATAGTTATTCTTTATTTTTTTTATTTTTTACTCTTTTATTTTTAATATAAGCTTGTTGTAAAGTTCATTCTTATAGATTAAGAAGAGAGCATCCTATTAGTTTGCAAAATTCACACCGTGCCTAATAAGTATTAGATAAATCTGGTTTGAATTCATTCTAATGTATAATAGCCAAATTTAGAATCCAGCGCCTTGCTACTAGGGCAAGTGCTGTTTTGGCACCTCACATGGGCAAACAAAGACTCGCACCTTAAATTGCCTTTCACCTTTAACTACATTGGGACAAACAATTTTTTTAGACCTACACAAGATTTGTTTTGTATAGCAGACTGAAAAAACTGAGTATCACTGATCAATGGCCCTTTTAATTGGTTATTTCAATGGAAATGGGGAAAAATCCTCCTTTTATAACCCGGAGCTTCCACGAAATGCACAGATTTTATGAACTCTTAACTGCTTCACCTAAAGATGATGGGATTTTGTACTTAACTACTTATTACTTTTTAAGCATTCCTAGGCTCAATCCTAACAACGTTGGATATAAAACATTGGAACGCCTTATATTTCTAGTTCTGATTGTTCATGTACTTCGAATTTTACACCATTCAAACAATTTCTAGATCTTTTCATTTATTCAAATTTAACGCATTACAACATAACTCTAGTACCCAACCCCCCAGCTAATTTTAACCGACCCAAACAAATTTTCTCCATCAAACGCACCCCACCAATCATTGTATAATGGATGACAACCTTTTATGGTCCAAACAAAATCATATAAATTTGACCAAAATAATATGCTATGACAGTTTTTGAGTTCAATGAAACCACCCATGAGACTAAGCAATACATCATCACTACACACTCCAGTGGGTCTAACGTATCTTATCTAGTAAAGTCTCTTATCATCGAATAAGGGACTTGGGTTTAAATCCTACCTACACTAAAAACTAATTGGTGTATTGACCTAACATTAAAGAACAATCATCGTGGAGCGGAGGTCATAGGTTCAGATTATATTGGATCAATCAAAGAAAAAAACTACACTAACCAAAATGCAAATCAGCCCAAGAATTTACAAGCAATTCAAAAAAGTACTTAAAAAAAAAAAAAAAAAAAAAAAAAATTCCCAACACTAATCAATTTGCAAATGGGTCACCTGATTTGCCTCATTGCCCAGCCGAGGAGCCTCATGGGTCTGCAAAGGCCGCAAGGCATGAAGAATGGAACGGTTTTGTGTGTAATTCCAACACTTCATTTCTGCCAAAAGCCTCACCATATCTAACTGCTTGTTCCTCATTATCCCTGACAAGTACTTGTATGTTCCTAACATCACCAAAACCTACTAATATCAGAATTAAAATCCCAGAATTTCAACAACATCAAAAAAATAAATAAATAAAGTCTATGAAACTAACATTAATACTCTTAACACTCTATTTGGTTACTGGGAAAATGCGGAAACATACCAATGTATAAAAACTTCCAAGTATTTAACTAAAGTGCACTTTTTTATTTAGCTATTTGAAAATGAAACAGCACATACCAAATGGGTTTTTAGTATCTCATTTTCTTTCCTTTTTCCCGAGATTTTCTCAGCATCCAAACAGTTTTTTATTTTTATTTTTTTGAAACATAAACTGCATATACCAAATGGGTTTCTAATATCTCATTTTCTTTTGTTTTGTGTTAGATTTTCTCAGCATCCAAACAGAAAATTTTTTTTTTTTCGAAAAGTAGTTGAAAAAAAAAAAAGCGTACCCATGATTAAATATAACAAGAGGGACTCTCCGGTGGAATTTTGTATCTCGGTGCTCTCTCTCTTTCTCTCTGACTTTGTACACTGTGGTGTTGTTGATCAATGACCTAATATGTAAGTATGGTGTTCGAGGGTGAATCTGGGCCGTCAATTCCTGATTCCCAAGTTCCCACCTAAAACCCTGATAGGTGTGTGCTTTGCGGGTTTTAGTCAACGAAACGGGTTCGAATTTTTTTTTGATTGTTTTGAATGTGATAATAATGGGTAAAATGGGCTTCTTTCTTTGGGCCTTTTGGAGTTGGGTTTTTTTTTTTAAATTAAAAGAAGTTAGGCTATTTGGTCTCTATTCCCTTGGTGAAATTGTGGGTTACAACTCACACTTATAGGTATCACTTATTATCATTTTATTACTGCGAGTCGATTACTTCAATAATTATAAAAAATTTATGAAAAAATCGAATTATTAGCACTATTGATTAATAAATTTGCTAAATAAATCATATACTTTCACGTACTTATCATACTTGGGCCCCCACCACAGCACAATGATAAAAGTGCATGGTGTGAAAAAATCCGTGAAATAATATATGTAGGAGCGGGCTTTAGTTCTTAGGTCCAAAAGATGAATGGACTAAGGCCCAAAGAACCCAGTATAATAAATTTTAGAGAGTGGGTTAAAGAACTAGACTTCAACGAAGTGGACAACGCCCTTAATGGGCTAAGGATGGTAAGAAAATAAGGAAAAGCAATAAATAGACGAACGTGACACACAAAAATTCTTTCTCGGCAATGTCCGAGGAGAGTAATTCTTGAATATATTTCTCTTAGCTTTGATTACAGTTACTTTTCTTAATACTACAGTGTTTTCTCTATAGATTTTGTCTCCCCTGGCCTTTGGAGGGTCTCTCACATTATATAGCTATCTTCAGGCGATCTTAGCCCTCCATTTGTTGATTGTCCAATACACCACTTGAGTGCTTGTCCCATCAGACACCTTCCCAAGCCCCTTGTGAGTTGCGGCGACCAAGGCAGCACTGTTTAGGGGTCTTCTCCACATAAATGCAATCAAGAGGTTTGGTGGGATACATTAAATGTGGGGACAGCCACCACCCCTTTAGTCATGTCAGAGCCAACCCCTTTCTGAAACTTTTTCTCAATAGTAAAACCTCCTCTGGCAATGTGCCACCGATGTGGCCTTACTGTTCGAGCGTGTGGCCTCATCGGCTTGGCAATGGACTCCTCGGCCATGGATATGACACATGGCACAGGTGCCTTATTTAATTTCTTATACCCCACAATATATATGTTTTTAGTATTTTCCATTTTTAGAAGAACCTTGTTAGTGGCACCTAAAAAATCACCAAAATTTTCATCGGTAAAAAATTAGCTAATTTACTATGTTGACTCTTCATTTTTAAAAAGTCCAATTTGTAAAAGGATTTTGCTAATGTATGCCCTAAGGGCACACATTAAGCCATCCATTTTTAGAAACATTTTCTCGAGAATTGAAAATGTATTGATAGTTTTTTCAATTTTCGAGAAAATGTTTCTAAAAATAGATAGCTTAAGGGCACACATTAACCGAACTCATTGTAAAATGATCCATAAGGTTTAGGTCAAATGCAAACATACTCTTTGCTTTCAATTTTGTATTATGACATGCACTATCAGAAATCATAAGTTTTGATCATTCACGAAAATGGCATGTGACAAATTAATTGTGAAAATAAATCACTCTTTTAAATAAAACTTTAAAAAATATTGTATTGTCGCTGCCTCGCTGGGGTTGAGGTCAGGGTATTAGTGTCTTTTAGAGCTCGTTTGGTTTGTCAATTGAAAACATAGTGTTCAGTGTTTAAACACTGAACACTAGTGTCCAAAATTTGAAACAATATGTTTGGTGACAGAGTTTAAAATAGGGCTGTTTGGAAATGGTTGCTCAAAAACCCCTGTTTGAAATATATTTTTTGAAACATGCTCGACTGTGATTTTAAACAATGAACAGACGTTTCTGATGGCACAACGGTAATAAAAATTGAATTCAGTTTTCACTGTGCCCGGACCCACTGATCAGCTTTTTTCTAATGTTTGTCTCCTCTCCTCTCTACTCTCATCTCTTCAGTCTTCACGCCCCAAAGAATATCATCAGTCTTCACGCCATCAGTCTTCACGCCCCAAAGAATATCATCTCATCTCTCCTCTCCTCTCTACTCTCATCTCTACAAAGAATATCACAGTCCGAACTCCATTACTCCTCTCACCCACCTCCATTACTGCTCTGACCCAGCGACATTCCACCTCACCCCTCACAGATCCAGCGCCATTACTCCTAACAGTAGCTTCATAAACGCGTCAAAATCCCACACACACATCATTTGGAAGAAACACCTATGAATCACAGTAATCCCTTTCTCCCAATTAATTCCTCACCAACGACGCTCTGTTGCTAAGGAAAAGGCAAACTCACACAGTCTGAAGGGGTCGGTCAGGTAAAGGTTTTTAATTTTGTTAATTACTTGTTTCAGCTTTCTTTCACATCCCAATCAAGTTCAGATCATTTCACATTAATTCATGTTAGGGCTTCTTTTAATCCCATATATTCTTTCAGATGGACGCCTCACTCCCTTCCTCATCCACCTCTCTCGTGCATTACAGAGCATCTGCTTCCTCCTCTGCTTCCTCTTCTGACCGTGTTCCCTTACTGGTACGTCTGTGTAATATATAGTGAATCATGCTTCTAAGTTCTGTTTTAATCTTGTACGTAGCTGATTGAAAAAATCTCTTCATTTTGTGGCTTGCTGATGTATGCTTGTTCTGTGTTATGGTTTAATGTTTTCGTTGAAGTAGAAAGGGAGTATGTATAAACGGTCGTGTGAGAGAGAGACTTCAACTATTATATAGGGTTCCCATCCCCTGCAAATGTCTCCAAACATTTTAAAATCCAGTACATGAAAATAACTTATACAATACACTGTTGGTCTATTTAGTTGCCAAAAAGTGGAAGGAGGGGAAAGAAAGTTTGGATTCCTAAAACTACCATTTTAATCCCAGATAGCTACAAGCTCCCTCAGGAAATAAATGAAGCATAAGTCAAATGTGGGTAATCACAAACTGTGAAAAAAACCTGCATATACAAAAAATTAAGTGAGAACTTCTTAAATGGTAGTTCTATTCTTAAATTAAGTTATTATCAAATTTTTCTTTTCTTGAAATTATAAGTGCATGAAAAAATGAATGTGGTAATTCACAACTAAGATTTCTGTTGGCCTGCTTGAACTTGGTGTTGCTAATGCTGTTAACCTCTTTGGAGGTTCTTGTTGTTTTGAGTGTACTATTATCCTGACTGTGTGTTGACTCTCTTGTTGTTTTGCGTCTGGCCTTTTGGCTGGACTGTGTGTTGTTGTTGATGGTAGTTCCAACTTCTCAGATTTACATACAATCTTTGAAGCTTCACTTCTGTGTATGATAATTGAAAAATAGTATTGTGCATTCCTTAAAAAGATTCAAAGTAGTATAATTGCTTCTTTATGTCATGAACCAAAAAGGCTTCAGCTTTGGTTTGATACATAACCTTTCAACATATATTCAACTATAAATTTATAATATGCTCCTATGCCTTCATAAATATACAATGCCACTACAAGTTGAGCTAAAACTGATGTGTATAGAGTGTGTATCTTTGTATTTTTCCTTTATATGGGGTGAATTTTCTCTTATATGCCTGCTGCTTGGGTCTAGTAGTAAGTTAAAGATTTTAAATCCATATCATAGAAGACCATTTTACGAGTTTATGTAAGTATACCAACATGTATTTAGATGGATGATGCCGAGGATAAGAAGTGGCCTGAAGCAGTTGAGAGACATTTTATTGATATCTTGTTAGAAGAGGATGCTAAAGGGAATATGCCCCAAGGCCAGTTCAAGTCTGGAACTTGGACAACAGTTGTCAATGAGTTTAACAACCGTGCGTCTAAAAGTTACACCAAGGCACAACTTACACAAAAATATCAACGACTGAAACAGAGATACCGCACATTCTCCCAGCTCATCGCACGTACAGGAATGGGATGGGACCCCATTTCAAATACGGTGACGGCCAGTGACTATGCTTGGGCTGCTGCATTTGCGGTAAGTCCTTAAATCTGACTTACATATCAAAAATATCAAAAATATTAGGTTTATTGGCTTATGAGTGTATTAATAATAGTGGCTTTAAATAGTTGTTTTGTAGCATTTTCCCATGATGATTCTTTTAGGAATGGAATAAAATCTGACTTATATATGGGGTTTACTGTGGGTTTAATGGGGTTTAATCTGACTTATAAATTCTGACTTATATCTTTGATTTATATTATTTTATTTATATTATTCATTTGTGAAATTACTCAATGTCTACAATTTCCTAAAAAACCTTTTTGGCTTTCTGAAATTTGGAATAAAGAGTGTTGTTATACGGTTATTATAAATTAGCCATCTACTTTGTATTGGGTTTTATATCAATAAAACATCTAACCCAATATATATGGTTGTTAATAGGTCAATCATAGATTCAAGGAGTTCAAGAGAAAGGGGATGAGACACTATGAGCTGTTGGGCACTCTTTTCAATTCAAACACAGCCACGGGTTTCCCCCAAATGTCATTTGCCCAACCAGCTCCCAATAGTGATGAAGAGGGAGAACTTGATGCAGCCTTTCTATCTGAGGGGGTACATGTCAATGTCACATATCCACTTGGTTTGGATGACGTGGAGGAGCTGCCCACACCAAGTGAAGCCCAAAGCCGGAGGCAAGCTGAAAAGCAGCCAGCTGAACCGTCTCATTCAAATGGAAAAAGGAAGAAAGGGCACTCCCTTGAATCTATGACTGAGGCAATATGGGGTTTTACTGACATGAGGAACCGTCGGGGGAAAAAGTCCATCGACACTGGAGACTCTGCTGTGGGGGCTGCCAATGAGTCAGTTACAGCAGCTGTAACTCTTTTGAACCAGCACACCGATGTCGATCATGTCACGTATTGCAAGGTCGTGCAGGAGCTTCATAACGCCAAGAGTAGAGCCGATTTTTTTGCCATGACGGTTGATAGAAGAAGGGCCTGGATTGAGTTTATTGGGGGTGGATTGCAGTAGTGGTGGTTGTGGTTGACAGTCTAGGAAGTTAACTGATGATGTGCGCTGTGTAGACAGCCTAGGAAGTTAATTAGTACTCTTAGTTTGGTTTAATGTGAATACGCAAAGTTTGTATTATGTTAATACTATGAACAATGTTTGCATTATGCCTTCCTTTATTATGTTAACCTCCTTGGGACATGTATGGTATTTATGTAAGAAATATGTTTTGTGGTTGTCGTGTCTTCTATGAATTTCTAACTTTGGTGACATATATATATATATATATATATATTTAAAAAGTAAGCTGCTGCATTCCATTTTGCAAATTTCTTTTTTGTGTCACATATCTGCTTCAGACGTTGTCAGCTATTTTAAGAATGTAGTATTTTGTTGAGCATACAAGTGACATTGGCTGGAATGAGTATTTGGCTTATCCTTTCTCTTTTGTTAGTTATTTGTAGTTTTGGTGGAATTAGTTTGAAAGCAGCACATGAATTGTCTGCAAATTTTGTATACAACTTTGGCTAATAAAAGGATTGTAATTTCTATGAAATCTGCAGGTATGAGAGAGCCACGTCTGTTATAATTGATCCAGGTCTATATAGCTTGCATAAATCAGGTGCATTTTGGGTCTCAGAGCAAAGGAGTGTACCATCTGCATATACGGTATTTACAGGTGAGGATTTTTGTTTATTGCCTCTCATTACATTTTATGCTTTTTAATAGGTTAAGGAGGAAGTCAGGTGAACTCATACTTAATCTTGTCTATAGTAACTTGTCAATTGTATCCATAGAGTATTCCATGTATAGTAGTCAATTACTGCGGAGGCTCCTTCAACTAATTAAGCCATAACAAACTAATGGAATCCATTTACTTTTTTGAAAAGGTAATACTATTTTGTTCATATGTTGTATTTGAGTATAAGCCAATAATAATAATAATAATAATAATAATAATAATAATAATAATATCATTTTGAAGAAAATATATTAAATGAAATCATTTTAAATTTTCGAAATTTTTAAAAAAACTAAACCAAAGATAATATGTAAAATTATCAATGTCATAATAATCTCTTACAAATATTTCTTTGCTATTCCATAAATTAGGTCTTCTTATGTTTGACAAACCATATTTGTCTTGAAGTCGTAAAGGTTTAATATTGTTTGGATTATATGGTGAGATGAATTTATCAAACACTTGCCTCCAAGGTTGGCCACATATCCACTTGATGGACTTACATATTTTTGCCATTAGAAAGGGGTTAACTCACAATTTTTATTTTATTAAAATATTAACATCATTAAAAGAAAAGGAAAAAAAAAAAAAATCATAGTGTACTCTACGAAGTAAAGCAATTTGTTCAATGTTTAGTAAGTCCAGAATGTAGAATTAGCGAAGGCACCTACATTTTTATAGGCTGCAAGGTTCATGTGATTGTAGGATCTATCATAAAAAATCCCTTGAGAAGCAGGTTTCTATACATACAGCAATATAGATATATATACATAAAGCGATATATATATATATATATATATATATATATATATATATGTACTTCTTTATAGTGGCTGATGTGAACTTAATGGCTGCCCACAGGTGTGATTCAGTTATGGCCGACACCGATTCAGATCGTGATTCAGGCATGGCTGAAGTCCGATTCAGATCGTGATTCAGGCATGGCTGAGTCCGATTCAGATGAGTACGATAGTGAGGTGGAGCTCGAGATTGCCACAGCCTACGTTCAGCTGTGTATAGAGTACGTGCAAAAGTACTACATGAAGCGACCTATGTGCACTAGTATCCTGAGTGGGAGGTCATATGTGATTGAAGTACTAGAAGGAAATCTGCAAGTGTGTTATGACATATTCCGCATGGACAAGACCATTTTTAGACACTTGTGTAATGAGTTGAAGCGGTTGCACCTATTAGAGGAGGACACTGGTTGGGTTTCAGTTGAGGAGTCCATTGGGACAGTTCTATATATCGTCGGACACAACGTTGACTACCGGGTAGCTACCAACCGCTTCCAACATTCTCTCGAGATCATTCAAAGGCGGTTCCGGCGTACCTTGCGTGCTATCCATGCTTTGGGATGTATCATCATTCGACCCGACGTTGATGTAGCTAAGCTCCCTCAATCACTTCGAGGGAATGGGAAATATTATCCATGGTTTGAGGTATGCTTTGATTTTTCTTTTTTTGGTGCTATCCATGCTTACTTATTCACACTATATTGCACAAGTGTAATTTATTAATTACAGCTACCTATTTTTTTTACAGAAATGTGTGGGGGCTATCGATGGGACGCACATAAGTGCTTCTGCCCCATCCGGTAGGAACACCGCATTTAGAGATAGACGAAGTGACATCACCCAAAACGTGATGTGTGCATGCAACTTTGACATGCGGTTTACGTATGTGCATTCGGGATGGGAAGGGAGTGCAAAGATTCACGAGTCATGCAGGACGCACTTGGACATGCCGAGTATGAGTTCCCTTGGTCGCCTAGAGGTAAAAAAAAAAAAAAAAAAAAAATTATCGCATTTGGTTTTCGATTTGGTCATTATTGCATCTGACTTCGCATTTCCAAAGTATTTTGTAGCATATTATAGATGTGAAAAACTATTCAAAATGGGATTACGGAGTAGCAGGATGAAATTCTTGTCTATGATAATTCTCAAAAAGGGTGTGAATTTTTGTGGGTTGTGTGGTTTATATGTCATATTTTTTTAAATCTCATGTCACATATTTTATTCATGAATGTCTTTTAATGGGTTTGTTTAAATTTGGATATTTACGTTAGATCACTTAGAAATCCAAACTGAGGTCAATGAGTTTGTAACTACTTTATATTTTGTCCTTTCTGTAAATAAAAAATAAAAAAAAAAAAAAAAAAAAAAAAAGAGCTTCTATACACTGCACTTGATTGGTAGCTAGGTAATTTCATTATATCTAAACTAATTCACTCAATACATGAACTGTGTGATTCATATTTAGCACTCTATATCATGGATAAAAGGCCGTGTAAAAGTTTGTCATCTCACTAGGGAAAGTTGCTTTCATGGAGTAGTAAGTTAAAGTCAGTCACTGCATGGTCACTCATTGTTTAAGCTGACATCAAAAAACTGTAGTGCATGCTTCGTATACATACATGTATAGATACACTTTGGTAGTAAGGAACTAGCAAGAATAGTTGTGTTGGGTAACATTAATTGGCAATGGTTATCACTCGTATTGCAGGATCGTACTACCTCGTTGACTCGGGGTATGCAATAGGCAGTGCATTCCTCCCCCCACACAAGTCCACACGCTACCATGCCCAAGAGTTTCGGGGTGCAAACCGGCAGCCTAGTACCCCACAAGAGTTGTTCAATTATAGACATTCCTCATTGCGGATGGTGATTGAACGATGCTTTGGCGTCTTGAAGGCGAGGTTCCCGATCTTGACTGGAATGCACTCCTTCTCTATCTCTAGACAACGGGTGATTGTGACTGCTTGCTGTGCATTGCACAACTTTATTCGCATGTATAACCGGGCGGATGAAATGTTCCATGTGTGGGAAGAATCATTTGTGCGTAACAGCGACGCAAACCTAGCAGGAGCTGCACGCGTAGGCAGTGGGGGCACTGAAGAAGCTTTTAATTCTCGGGCACAATGAGCAATGTTGGAGTATCGTGATGTGATAACTGCTGCTAAGTGGGCAGATTACATTGTTCAATGATTGAGCTTTTTGGGCATTATTTTATTAAAATGTGGATGACATGGAACTTTGTATAAGTCTAGATGAAGATTACTGTGTTTTGTTGTTGTTATAGGTTTGTATAACGAGGTAGTGAGCCTCTTTAATTTGGACTGCAGCGGCTCTTATTGTTGTTTTTGGTGAACTTAATGGCTGCCCATGAAGTTGGATTGTCAACATATATTAGTCACTTTTTGAATGGCTTTCACACAATTACACTACTCTCCCTCTGTTTGAAAAGCTAGATTCTGTTTTGTCTCAAATACATATATCCTTTATAGGATTTTAGTGATAACACTTGTTACATTTGTTTATGTTCAAAGAAAATTAAAAAAAAAAAAAAATCCTACTTAATTATGATCAATATTTTTGTCACAAAAACATTGAGTACATTATTATCAATTAAAAAAATTGTTTGCAAAAAATTAATTAGTTATTTTGCATCATCACCAAAAGTAAGAAGAATGATTTTCAAATGAAAAGATAAAATATCAAATAATAGAAACTTAAAAACAAATATTATTTAATTGATATTTAAACATAAGAAATACCTCACTTATATTAATTGACTTAGGCGAATATTGAGCCAGTTTTGCTAATAAGAGGGGAGGGCTGCTTAATTGGTTTGCCGAGGGTTGCAAAGGGACTGGTGTGTTTTGTGTGTGTATGTGAAAATGTATTATGCCTGAGCCCAGTGGTAAAGAATTGTAAGTGAATACATGCTTTGTGTTTATGACATCTTTTTTGTTTTTCTCCTTTTTGCAGGTATCACTACTCCATGAATCAAAGTTAATGCTTTGGTGGCTCTCTTTTCTGGTTACTATAAAAATATGATTAGCTATTGTCAACGTGGTTGGAGAGAGGATGGGTAGCCTTGGATCAACAGATAATAATGGATTATTATTATTAATAAGAACTTCTTGGGTTAGTTCCCAGCCTCATGATTGATGATTATGTAATGTACTGTTCTTTAATTTCTATGAATTAAACTTATTTATTATACTAAAGAATATATTGCGGGCTTAGTTACATTTTTTTCATTCCTTCGGATATCTCAGCATCATCATTTGCGGGTACGACAGAGAAGCTAAGCGTAAGTGGATATAGAGGCAATATCCTGACAATGAACGGCCTATATTCAAGTATATATACTTACTATCATCAATAATAACTTTGTCAAATAATTACTATCATCAATAGAAGAGAATTGTAACTTACAATTCTCCTATGTTCCAATAAATTATCAGTACTATAAAAGTACCATTAAGCCAATAACATACTATTGTAAGAATCAAGAGTCAGCCCGATATATATTGTATACACTAGCAAAATGGATGACTCAAGATTGTCTAAAAATATTACATAGTGCATCAAGTTCAAAAGGAGTTAGTAGTACATAATAAGATAATATGATTACATAGTAGGAATTAACACATCATCATAACAGTTTGGTTTACAACATCGTCATAGTTAGCAATAGTGCAAGCGCAGTGAAAAACAAACACCAAGCAATCAACCTAATCTTCACCATTTTCTTTGGTTGGTCTGAGGGGTGGACCTTGTCATGTATGACCCTCAATTCCTCTCGCAATACACAAAGCTCTTCTTGTAGTTGCTGGAAATCCTCCGCATATGACAATGGCGTCTTCAAGGGAATACACCATTGAAAAAACCGACATGTGTCCTTTGGGCAACATTGGAAAAGCCTGTACCGGTTCTCATTTCGCTTATCCGAAATCTTCACACTTGCTTTCAAGCCACAAAAACAGTTGCAATTTCGGAACCGAAGGCCATCGTCAATATCGTCATGCATTGTGTCTGACATCTGCAAGAAGAAGCCACAAGCCTACTCACTTACACATTACAAAACGTAATCAACACTATTAAACAACCATTTGAACATGCTATCCATTCGTGCAACAAACACTATAGTAACATATCCAAGCAGCCCAATTGAGGAATCCATGTCGTTACTACTGATTAGCCCGATTTTTTTTTTTTACTTAATAAACATTGTAGCTAAGACCTAATTGAACCCATTCTACATTTTAGCACCTTTTATATATATATATATATATATATATATATAGATGTTGTGCATCTTTGTATGTGCAGCCATCGCTAAGCAGTATTCTATATGCTGAGCATTAGCTAAACAAAAGAACACTAGATGCTGAGCATTATTCTATATGCAGCGAACAGCCAAACAAGGAGTCCTAACTATAAAAAGCTACAATTAACATGAAGTTTTGAATACAGCATATGACATAAAGAATCAAAACAATTAACACAGAGAGAGCTATAAATGAAAACCAACCAAACGGGTTCCAAACCTCACAAAACCTTTGTTTTGCTCACTATAATTGAGGAACACATTATATCCATCATATCCAAATTGAATTCAACATAATTCAGTAAAACCTGTCACAAATTCATGAGTAATTAAACTACACCCAATCAACTAAAACTAACAGTACAAATTCACAAATGAAACTAATAATTAGCTACGGAGAATTTCATATTAGCTTAAAAATCACACTCAAAAGACCCTCAAATTTCAAACAGCAAGCAAGTAACATTGGAGTTTGGTTGCTGTGAAGCCCTAGGAAAAACCACAACAAATTATTAATATATAGAGTTCTCAGATTTGTTAGAATTTTTTTTTTTTTTTGTTTAATCTTCCGACGCTTTCTCGGCAACCAAACAGAGTGTTAAGAAAAATGGAAAATCGACTTAGTTGTAAATCAAAAATTGTTTCAACAGCAAAAGATTTTGAGAAAACCCTTCTACATTTCGAGAATGTATGGCGTGTATATTTGTATTGTAAATCAACTATTCTCTCAACATCAAACAAAGAACTGAAAAAATGGGTTTTCCCGATTGGTGAGGAAAAACAAGAAAAAAAAACAAAAAACAAAAAATACAAACAAGTGAGACATCTGAGTGAAGAAGGAAATGTTCACTCTTTAGACAAAAACCCATTGACAAGCAAGGTGAAAGTGAGATTCGAACCTGGATCTTCGAGTGATGGGTCGGTGGCGATAAAAGCTCGATCTCGGGCTCGATCTTGGAATGTTGACGGTGGAGATGAGATACGACGACCGTGAAGCCCAGCCGTGGATCTTCTTTGGCGTCAATGGAGATGAGGACGGTGTGGGTTTGGCTTTTTGGTTTTCTGCTCTGAGGGAAGACTAAAGAGAAAGGGATAAAGACGGAAAGAAATGGGATAAATAAGGGATAAAAAAGGGATTACAAAATTGTTATTTAATACGGGTCAGCTTTTTTTATCAAACAAAACATACATACCAAACACATATTTTACATTTTTTGAACACTAAAAAATATTGTTTAAATTATGATACCAAACACATTTTTTTGTTTTATTCACACTAAAAACACGTTGTTCAACAACACTTTTTAAACCACAATTTTCATATCTTTTTAAACAATAATTTTTGAAAACTATAACCAAACGGGCCCTAATACACCTAGTTCCTCCCGGCCTTAAAAATAGACACTTTTTTACATCTCCCTGGTGTTAGTCCTCTTTACATCTGAAGAGCAAGGACAGGCCACAACCTTGACCAAGTCTCTCTCTCTCTCTGCAGCAGCAGCAGTGGTATGAGTGCATGGTTGTACCAACCTTTGCACATTCATGTTCCAATGAGGTGATGACATCTGCAGTAATCCAGTTGCCCTTTTCTTTTCTTTTCTTTTTTTTTATTTTTATTTTTTTATTTTTGCTTTTAATCTAGTTGCCCTTCCGGTTTAATTTGTTCCACACATTAACAAATCTATTTTTGAAAAAGTTTTATTGGAAATTAAAGTAATTGTCAAATTTTTTTCAATTTTCAATAAACTTTTTCTAAAATTGGTTTATTTTTGTGTGTCTTTAGGACACATATTAGTAAAATCATTTTTTTAAATGAATCCAGTTGCCTTGTACCATAAAAGAAAGGGAAGTTGATATTTGATAATTTGATAATACTAGGTAGACAAGGAAAAAGGGAAAAGTGCTAAGCAATAATAGCAGTAGTTTTTTAGAGAGAAAAAGCAATAGCTTGTATTCTTTGTAGTATTCATCGAATAAATCTTCTCCGGAGTAAGAATTTTTAGTCCTTACCGTGGTTTTTCTCCCATTTTCTCAGGGTTTTTCACGTATATATGCTTGCATTCTCTTTTTTTTAGTTTTATTGCCCTAATCCTTTAGCATTACAGTATCATTTTATTCCTAGACAATGATATTTCTAAATGTACTAGATGTTACGGTTTAGAGACTAGACAAAGTTATCCCTAAAACCTTACTTCTACGTATAAATATTCATAATTAATTTTAATTTAATTAAAAGTATAAATAAATTTAAAATGATTTGAAAAAAATACATCCAAATTCAAAAAAAAAAAAATTAAAAGAAATTATACACGTTCCAAAAGATAGTTCAATAAGTGTAAAAAATAAAAATAAAAAACCTCAACCATTTTTATGAACTATCATCCACAATACAAAGAAAACTTTAGGTTTTTTTTTTTCTTTGAATACAAAGAAAACTTAGTTTTGATTCTTTAGGTTAATTTGTAAAAAGTGCATCTAAGAAACCGCCATATCCCCAAGCTAAAATAGAATATCAAGAACTGTTAGTCACATTATGGGTGACAATTCATTTTCGCGTCGTGTCGAGGTAAGTATTCCAAATTCCAATACATAGCTCAACTTTAACCTGGTCCAATTAATAATTGTGTCAAAACCTCTCAATCGTAACACAACATTTTTTTTTAAGTAGGTTGCCATGACACAACTCATATCAACCTATTGAAAATATATAGGGATGGCTACGAGGTGGGTATGGGGTGAGTTTCCTATTCCCCACCCTCGCCCCACTTCTGCTTCGGGGCAATTTTTTTTCCTGCCCCGTTCTAGCACCCGCGGGTACCCAACCCGCTATATCCAAATTTTATATATATAAAATTTATTAAAAGTCTATTTTGAACACATTAAATTAAAACTCATAAAACATTAAAAAAAATGTTCTAACGTTACAAAACCTTCTCAAAGCGTAACAATACAACAATTCAAGTAATAAGAAATACAAAAACAATTCAAACATAGCAATACAACAATTAAAAAATATAAATAATGTAAATATTAAAATATAAAAGTATAAATTTAATAATACAATATAAAAAAATCATAAATTTAAAGTTAGAAGGCTAAAAACATGCATGTATGTCTTATAAAAAGCCTATAAAAATCTTTTTTAATTATTTAAATATAAACAAGGCAGGTGCAAGGGAAAATGTTAACCCCCATCCCCGCCCCATTTGTTATGCGAAGCAGGTAAATCTATCCATTAAGGGCAGGTGAGGCGGGTACTTGCGGGTGTGGGTTTAAATTGTCATCCCTAAAAACATAGTCTAAAAACAATAAAATGAAAAGTGACTTCTTCTTTTTTTTTTTTTTTAGTATAAGGGTTAAGGACTCTAGAATTACTCCACTAGATTTAGAATTCAAAATTTTGTTATATAAAAAAAAATAACATTTGTTTATATAAATTGGGTCATTTTGGGTTAATTGCAAGTGAAGCATGTTATTATGAAGTTGATCCATTTATTAATCATGTTAAATTGTGTTGACTTGCTAAATCCATTTACATTAAACACTAGCAAAAAAATCGTTTCATGTCAAACTGATTTTAGAGTCATAAAATTTAGAGGAAGTACACGATTGGTCTAAAAAATTTAGTTTATAAATGAATTTAGTCCAAAAAGTTTAAAGTGACTGACATTACTTTAACACACACAATAGCTTGTATTCTTTGTAGTATTCATCGAATAAATCTTCTCCGGAGTAAGAATTTTTAGTCCTTACCGTGGTTTTTCTCCCATTTTCTCAGGGTTTTTCACGTATATATGCTTGCATTCTCTTTTTTTTAGTTTTATTGCCCTAATCCTTTAGCATTACAGTATCATTTTATTCCTAGACAATGATATTTCTAAATGTACTAGATGTTACGGTTTAGAGACTAGACAAAGTTATCCCTAAAACCTTACTTCTACGTATAAATATTCATAATTAATTTTAATTTAATTAAAAGTATAAATAAATTTAAAATGATTTGAAAAAAATACATCCAAATTCAAAAAAAAAAAAATTAAAAGAAATTATACACGTTCCAAAAGATAGTTCAATAAGTGTAAAAAATAAAAATAAAAAACCTCAACCATTTTTATGAACTATCATCCACAATACAAAGAAAACTTTAGGTTTTTTTTTTTCTTTGAATACAAAGAAAACTTAGTTTTGATTCTTTAGGTTAATTTGTAAAAAGTGCATCTAAGAAACCGCCATATCCCCAAGCTAAAATAGAATATCAAGAACTGTTAGTCACATTATGGGTGACAATTCATTTTCGCGTCGTGTCGAGGTAAGTATTCCAAATTCCAATACATAGCTCAACTTTAACCTGGTCCAATTAATAATTGTGTCAAAACCTCTCAATCGTAACACAACATTTTTTTTTAAGTAGGTTGCCATGACACAACTCATATCAACCTATTGAAAATATATAGGGATGGCTACGAGGTGGGTATGGGGTGAGTTTCCTATTCCCCACCCTCGCCCCACTTCTGCTTCGGGGCAATTTTTTTTCCTGCCCCGTTCTAGCACCCGCGGGTACCCAACCCGCTATATCCAAATTTTATATATATAAAATTTATTAAAAGTCTATTTTGAACACATTAAATTAAAACTCATAAAACATTAAAAAAAATGTTCTAACGTTACAAAACCTTCTCAAAGCGTAACAATACAACAATTCAAGTAATAAGAAATACAAAAACAATTCAAACATAGCAATACAACAATTAAAAAATATAAATAATGTAAATATTAAAATATAAAAGTATAAATTTAATAATACAATATAAAAAAATCATAAATTTAAAGTTAGAAGGCTAAAAACATGCATGTATGTCTTATAAAAAGCCTATAAAAATCTTTTTTAATTATTTAAATATAAACAAGGCAGGTGCAAGGGAAAATGTTAACCCCCATCCCCGCCCCATTTGTTATGCGAAGCAGGTAAATCTATCCATTAAGGGCAGGTGAGGCGGGTACTTGCAGGTGTGGGTTTAAATTGTCATCCCTAAAAACATAGTCTAAAAACAATAAAATGAAAAGTGACTTCTTCTTTTTTTTTTTTTTTAGTATAAGGGTTAAGGACTCTAGAATTACTCCACTAGATTTAGAATTCAAAATTTTGTTATATAAAAAAAAATAACATTTGTTTATATAAATTGGGTCATTTTGGGTTAATTGCAAGTGAAGCATGTTATTATGAAGTTGATCCATTTATTAATCATGTTAAATTGTGTTGACTTGCTAAATCCATTTACATTAAACACTAGCAAAAAAATCGTTTCATGTCAAACTGATTTTAGAGTCATAAAATTTAGAGGAAGTACACGATTGGTCTAAAAAATTTAGTTTATAAATGAATTTAGTCCAAAAAGTTTAAAGTGACTGACATTACTTTAACACACACACACACACAATAGCTCGTGCAAATAAAGTACAACCTTCTGTATATAAACCCCCCCCCCCCCCCCCCCCATATAGAATTTGATGATTATGATAGTTATGAATAGGTAATTATTATGCTTTTATTTGGCTTTTATTTGTACATGTAATTATTTAAGGGTTTGGCTTACTTCTAGTATCTTTTTAACTGAAGGTCTCCTTTTGTTTTAAATACATAGTTACAAGTAGTAGTAAGTTTTAATTTACACATTTTATTTAGTTAGTGAGTGATGTAATAGTTTCTCATTAAAACAAAAGGAGATTTCAGTTAAAAAAGTACTGGAAGTAACTCAAACTCATTATTTAAAGAAAGCATGGTGTGAAAATATTCTAATGGAGAAAGTAAATATGGAAGGTTTCATATGAGAAACCTCGTAAATTTTAAACTTAATCTAAAAAAAAAAAAAAAAAAGGCTTTCAAAAGCTTATGTGTCAATAATAAGTAAATAAAAAGGGAAAGGCTTTGGTTATACATAGTGTTACTTCTATGATTATTGCTCTTATTATTATTATTATTTCTTTTGTAGTTCAATAGGTGGGAAAGAGTGGATTTGAATCTTGAATGTCTATGTTGAAAACACCAAGAAGTGCTAACCAATTAAGCTAAAAGACTACCAGTGCTCTTTTTCCTTATTCAAGGACAAAAATTTTACCAATTGACCAAACCGGAATCCATTTAGAGTTATTTCTAATTTAATTTTATATATTTAATTTGCAAAGTAAAATAAATAAATAATAAATTCTAATTTTTGATCAAACTAGTTGAGTGAAACTTTCATCGAGTGTACCTTTGCATAATGCATTGGATAGGATTTTGCTGGATCCACATGTGGCCATCTAAGAAATATGTGACCATCGCACACTCTTAGTGTGATGGTTACTCCACAAGTATAAGTGCTTATGGAGTGGGAGGGAAAAAGGTCAGGTTCAAGTTTCTAGGAAAGAACTTTACATACATATACATTTATATTAGGTTAGAGTAGAATTTATCTTGTAAAATATATATATATATATATATATATATATATATATATATATGTGTGTGTGTGTGTGTGTGTGTGCATTTTTTTTTTGGATAAGTAAGAAATATGTGCATCTAAGAAACATGGTCTAAATCTTGTCCAACTAATTAATTTTGATTACACTCATCAATGCCCCATTGATCAATGGAATGATAGAGTTGGAATCAAATCTCTTCTCTCATTTCTGAGTGTGAGATGAACTATTTCACTAGTTGAGTGGTGGAGAACTATTGATGGATGTTGTCGTGAAGCCATTGCCAACACCAGAAGAAGCGGGTGGTCCACCCTGAAACACCAGCTAGCAGGGACCGTTTTTGATGATATGGATCTCACATCTCAGTGGATATATATAGACAGTATATAAGGGGGTGTTTGGTAGTGTATTTTGAACAACAATTTTTAGTGTTTAAACAATATTACACATATTTTCATACATTTTTTCATCATCACATATTTTCAAAAAATACAAACAACATTAATGATACAACATTAACAGACGGGCCTAAATTACACAGAATAGAGTAAGAGTAAAGCTATAGGGTAGAGTAGTTTCGAATGGTATTTGTCTGGATAGGATGGATGTGAATGTTACAGTGTATCAGTAAAGTAAGTAGTTAAAAGTAGTATGTTTCTTGCTGCAAAACCATTCTCTGATGTCTCTCTCTCTCTTGGACCTAGACCTATCACACTGTCAGAATTTGCACCATAACTCACTTTGTGTCACTCTGTACAGCCAATGGAACAGAGAAGGGCAGCAATGCCAGTCCAAAAGAAGGGAAAGGACTTGTTTGAACTTACCGGTGACGGACCGTTCGCTCATTGCACTCTCACCCCAAGTTGCATGGGCCTTTCTTTTTTTCTTTTTTTTCTTTTTTTTTTTAATTAATAAGTCAAAATATATACAAATTTTCATAAATTTTTCATAAATATTAGCATGTTTGTTATAGTTGGTACATAATAATAAAAGGTGATATTAATAGTTAACTCATATATACGGAAAATTGTTCATCAAAAAAATATAAACGTAAAATTGTCCCTAGTATTTTGTTTTTACCTTGATATTCATTTCATCTATGTAATTTGGTTGAGAGTCTTGAGACCTAAGGCCCATATTCTGAAAAGGTCTTACCCCCTTAAAAAAAAGGTCACACCTATCATAAAATACCCAAAATTTTATGATAATAAGTAGTTAAAAATTACAAAGGGTTGTACACTGTTTTTTTCACATCCAAATGGCCTCCAAAATATTAGGTCAATGGAAACTCAACCCAATGGAGATCCTAACTTGTTTGAAAACGAATTTATAAATGTGTCGATTTGTCTATGGAGATTAATTAATTTTCCCTAATGACTTTCTGATTAAATTTATATAAACCAATACCTTATACGAGTCAACATTAGCTACCTAGTCTCTCATATGGCAACACACAAATCAATCACTATCTCTTTTTTAACATGAAATCAGATTGAAAATTAGATTACAATTTTATTTTATCATGAATCACCTTATGCAACATAAAGTAAACCTTTTAAAAAAAAAAAAAATTGCAAATGACACATAGTTGACCAAGCCTTAGCTTGGTGAGGCCCTCGCATATGGCAGTGTGTGGAGGTTGGGTGATAGTACTTTGCGAGTTTTTTGGTGGTTAGACTACAAGGCTTTGGGTGATGGGGAAGATGAGTCCGGTCAACAATTTGTGGCAATTGAGAATGAGGACTATGGCGATGATGATGATGAAAGCAAGGATCACCACAGGCTTTGAATCTCTCAAATCTAGTTGCTCCAACTGCAAGCCTAGCATTGAGTTGAGTTAGGTATGAAAAATTTTGGGTTGGTTATGAAAATTGGTATGAAAATTTTGGTAGAATGAAGTTTGGGTATGAAAAATCAATGTGAGTTGAATACATCATCATTATCTTTATTATTATTATTATTATTATTTGTAGGAACTCAGAAAATAAAGACCCAAGCCCACTAAGAACAGTGGTACCTTGTCCTTCAAATCAAGCCCAAACAATAGAATTTCTTTAGAGAGTGGGAAAATACTTCAAGTGCAATTCTAAGTTAGGTTCAAGTTTAAGGCCAAAGAGCCCAGAGTAATAGAGAGGTGTAATTCAAGTAGTAATTGAGAATAGTGCTCTCCTCAGGCAGGTCCAAGAATTAGTTTCTTACATAAGATTGGTCCAAGTTTTACACCAGATTATATATTGTTCATTTCATTATTTTTTAGAGGAAGTATTCATCATCCCTTTTTATGGGAGGTTCTCCCCCTTTTATATCCCTCCTACTTGCATCCTAGCCCTCCACCTGTATGCCTCAAAGCATTTCTCAGGATACTTGTCCCATCAAAGCTGTACTTACAGGTTGCTAGTTGTAAAGTTACTGCTTATGTGTCATTTTCTCATTAATGCAGTTGATAAAGTTGGTGTAGGGCATTCAATGTAGAGTGGGGAGGTGTGTCTTTCAGGAAGCTTCCTCCCACCATCTTTGTCCCCATCATGCTTTCACTTCCATAAGATACTAACTACCCTGTTTTCACTTCCATACTTGGGTTGGCGAAGTCCTCGGAGCCTATTTACCTCTTCGGGCTGGATTATACAAGATACTCCGTGGTTTAATCCTCCTCGGTCCTCGAACCTCTCACATTATTATTATTATTATTATTATTATTATTATTATTATTTGTACAAAAGTGGGTTGGTGTTAGAGTTTTAGATATAGGATTTTGGTGAAGGCTTTGCATAAAGATTGATTTGGAAAAAGGTTCGAGAGGGGAATTGATTGGTGAACCTTTGTTATGTTATTTTATTTTTATTTTTTTCTAACTACTGATCTATTTCTTTGTATAAGTTTTCAATTTCTATTTTTGGGTGCCAATTTTTAGAACAATTTGGTAGATTGATAATGGAATGTGGAAATATTTTTTGAGGAAGAACATATAGTGGAGCAATCATCCCTGTTGATTTAAGAAAATGTTGAAAATAAAATAAAATAAAATAATTTAATTTATTATATTTTAGGATTTATTTTAATTTTTAAAAGTTTTTATTTTATTTAATTACATGGAATAATTAAATTTATATGGCATGATTTCATTGAGCCAACTAGCACATTCGATAGCCTTAACTAACACTTAATAGACACATTAGCACTGACATGGAGGGATTGGCTCCCAATCAAAATGATTAATAACATAAGGGGAGCATATCAAAATTTTGAATTTTGAAGGGACAAATTAAAATTATCCCAAAATTTAGGGGTATAATTTGCAATTTAATCTTAACAAAATAATAAAATTTTATGCTTGAACCATATTATTTGATTCTCTATATGAAATTAACCTTATCAGTTTGGTTAGTATTTTTTTTTTTGAGAAAAAGTTTGTTTGTATTAATTCATCCAATTATGTGTATAATTCATCAAATTAACCTTGGTTTATATAGTATTAAATAAATAAATTTAATTAAAATTTAAATCTAAAATCTCTACTTAAATTTATCACCTTGTGTCTCAAACTATATTGAGCTGTCCTTGATTGAGCTTTAGCACCACTCATATTTTATTGTCTCAAACAATATTGTGAAGGTGCCTAGCACCACTCATAAAAAAAAAATTAAAAAAAAAAAAAAAAAACTCCAAAAACCTATTTCAATAATTCATAGATATTTTATGGGTAAACTATGTTTTTGGTCCCTATCCTATATACCATATTTCAATTTGATCTTTAATATTTCAATTGTGTCAATTTGGTTTTTAGCCTTTCAGTACCGTGTCAATTCAGTCCATGCAGTTATCTTTTGGATGAAAATTGATGACGTGTTTAATGACCAAAATAAAAAATTAGCTTCTGTTGATATGAGAATAAACTAAAATTTTATTTTGACCGTTTGTCATGTCGGCAATTTTCATCCAATATATAACGGCAGGGACTAAATTGACATGACACTGAAATGTTATGGACCAAATTGACACAATTGAAATGTTAGGGACTAAATTAAATTATGGTATAAAAAATATGGACCAAATATGTAGTTTATCCATATTTTATTGTCTAATTTAGGCTAAGAAACCTCACCCTTAAAACAATTAATAATATTGGATGTTGACTGTTGATAACATCTAGAAAATCATATGATTGGTGCTAACTTTATTTACCCTTCCAAACTCGAGACCTCACTAGGAAATCAATCTAGAACCTGGTATCATCAACAAGAAACCAAAACATCAACAAGATGTTTCTCATTTTATTCGGATTTTGAGCTATTTTTTACAAAAAAATTGATTTACAGCATAGTGAAATTGTCTATCTAAAAAACAATTTTTTACATTTAAAAACTGAAGAGTTTTTTTAAAGATGCAAACCAAATTGGGTATATATTTAGGCATTCCCCCCCCCCCCCCCCCCCTCCCTCTCCCTCTCCCTCTCCCTCAAGAAAGCCCCCAAAATATTGAGCCAACATAAATCCAACATAATTGAGAATTATCTTATATATTGGTTACATGCAATCAATGTCTCATAGTTAGTGGAGACCACACATATGTAGGTCTCACATTGTGAAACCTTAGTTACATATAATTGTTACACAATAATCTATCTCCTAGGCCTACTCAATACTTTTTTGTTTTTCTTAATATAGTTAGCATCCTTGAGTTTTGAGCTAATACTAAGTAGTTCCATGACATTTCAAAACTAATCAATTTGGTCCTTGCAAGAATCAAATCGATTATTGTATTTTAGAAATACAATAATTTAATTTCCAAGAGCACATGATTTAGGGACCAAATTAGTTATTTTTTAAATATCTTAGACCTACTTGGTATTAGCCCAAATCTTAGAAACGCCGATTGTATTTTACCCATATTTTAATTATCCATTAAATATTAATTATTCAACTTTCTATAGTTTATTTTTCTTTTTTAAATCATTCTTCTTATTTTTTGAGATGCAAATTGCTAATCTAGTTTTTGTATTTATATATTAACATATATTTTACAAAGTTATTAAGAAAATTGATTGTTAATGATTATTCCGCACACTTGTAACTTTTTTTTTTTTGGGAGTGAAATAGATTAGATTCCTTTAAAAAAATTGGTTACCATTTTACAAAACTCTTTTTTGGTACAATTTTGGGAGATTTTTTGTTTATATTATAAGGCTTGGGGACCCTTTATAAATTTTTGGGACAAGTGGAGGTTTAGTTCCTAAGCCTAGAGCCGGCACTCACTATCTCCTAGATTTATTTGTGTATTTTATTTATTTATTTCTTCATATTACTAAGGTTTGTATATATGGTGTGTTATTTGGGTTGTTTTCTTCTCGAAAATTATTAAAATCCTAGTTAATCGAACTGTTTTGGATGAGACTTTCCATTCCAACTTCCTTTGTATGAGGTTACTTTTATTGAGAGATTTTTTTTTTGAGAAAGAATATCATGAATTTTATAAAAAAACTTTTAGCCAAAATTAGCTAAGAGAACAAAATTTAAGTGTGGAGAAACATCCTTTATCCACATAAAGAAATTGCTAACGTGTCTAATATGTCAAATAAGGTTATGAATTATGAGTCACAGAATTACCTTATCTGCAATTATGAGAAAGACTAAGATAATGAAAGAAATCAAAATAGAGTTTCGACTCGGCAACAAGATGACCATGGGAAGACATTAAAAGTTAGGAATTGAGTTACAAAACTCAAAATTATTTTATTGTCCAGCAAAATTGAAGCAAAATTATACATGCGCACAAAGGCTGCGAAGTAATCAGTAATGTCCAACCAGGACCAAGTTAGTTTGGACCGTCCAAAACACAAGACGACAACCTCAGGTGGGGCTGGTAGTGCAAAGTAATGTAACCTTACTCAAATCAATTAGAGAGGACAACGATCCGTGGTATCTATATATATATTCTTTATAGTACATAATAATTCATACATATTCCTTATCCTAGTCCTATATCTAAGGATCAAAGTTTCTTTTGCCTTTCCCCAGTACACATGACACAGGAGCTACATAATAATCGGAGATAGATCTTTTGCTGTATCAATAGGAGGTAGGTGTTAATAACACACAAATCACTTTTCCATTAAAATAAAACACACACACACATGCACACTAATCACTTACTCCAAATCAAGGTCCTTAGGCATTCTCCATGTGACATGTTGCATAATGAATTCTAGCTATAAGATTCAAATACTTCTTGAGCTTCCATTTCATTATTCATTCGAACCAATCTTTTTCACAAGTTGTTAGTGCACAAGTCCAACTCACAACTAAAAGAAAAGTGTTATGTCTATAACATATTTACAACACTTTTATAATAAATCATAATTGACAAGTTGTTACAAGTTTTTAATTTGAATTTACTACTAAAATTATTTTCTTTCATACTGTTAACAGCAAATAACACCCTACATGTTTTTCGAACCAAATTCTAGTTCTTTACTTTACCACTAAACCACCAACCCAATAGGCACTATATTCATTCAAACGAATCAAACCTTTACAGATTGCTCTTCCTTTTTTTGTAGCAACAAGAAACAAAAGAAATCAAATTGAAAAAAAGCAACATGTAACAATATTTGTGCACGCCTGTGAAGTAGTAGTGTAAAAGGCTGGGGGAGTCAAGAAAAAATCTAGTGGGACCCTAACGTCAAAATTGACAGGTGCAAATTTCAAGGTACAGTGAGAGTGGGTCCCACATGACAGCCATGCTGATTACACAGTTGCACTATTACGGGTACCGTGTTACACGCGCCTCGATATGGCAACGACAAAACATTCTTAAAAACAGAAAAAAACACTATTATAAAATAGAATAGAACAGAATAAAATAAAAAGTCGTTCCGAAAAACCTCGGACTTCGAGGTTGTGGTTCTATTCTCTCTCTTCTTAACAGATCGAAGAAAAAAAATTCGGATTCTTCTGTGGATTCTGTGGCATGCTCTTACTGACCTGTTGCTATTGCCTCATGTTTGGGGTTTGAGTAACAATGCGTGTCAATCACGCGCCGTGTGACCCAAGTCACCCAACAATTGTGATTTTTTTTAATAATGAAAAAAGTAATTAAAATTTGTTTCAACTATTTTTTTTTAATTATGAGAAAATAAAAAAAAGTTATTAAAATTTTGTGCCTCTTTTTATAATTATATAATTACCACCAAAATTGGCATAATTTTGTGTCACAATTTGCCATGTGAACATATTTTCACTAATTACAATTTACCATGTGACGAGTTATGATATAAAATTATGTCAATTTCAATGGTACTAACATTACTCTCGATAAGGTGAGCAAAAATTTTGGAGAAAGTACGTCAAAAATCCTAAAATACTTTGTACGTGCCCACATTTTTAATGGGACACTTCAAACCCAACATTTTCATAAGTAAGAGCATTCTTATCAAGACTCTTAAAAAATTTAGCATTTACCCATTCAAAACCTATTTTTATAACATATAATACATCACTTTACAATACAACCTATATCAAAACTTTTATTTTTTTTTTACCATTTCATTTAAATAATGTTTCTTTATTATTTTTCAATAATTTTTTATTTTCCTCTCTCTCCTCTGTCTCTCTTTCTCACAGCACCGCCGGCACCACACTATCAACCACCCACCAAAAACCCACCACCCATACCACAACCACCACTAACAAAAAAAGAAAAAGAAAATCACAGCAGAAAGAAACCTCCACGTCCACATCCACCCACAACCACCACATCCACTCACCACCACCAACCACAACAATAAAAAAAAAAAAAAAAAAAACCTCCACCATCGTCGCCACCCGCAAACCCACCACTACTGGCCCACCACAAACCAAACCCATCCAAAACCAAATCACAAACCCACCAAAATATGCCCAAATCGGAACCCCTGTACAAACCCACAACTTGCAAATCGGAACCCAAGGCGTGAGAGGGAGATAATCATAGATTTGAACCGGTGAGGGCAAGTGGGAGAGCGAATCGGAGGCAGCGGCCAAAGAGTAGAGAGATCGGCGACGAGCTAGCAACGTTGCAGACGGAGTAGAGAGATTGAGTGACTCACAGCAGAGAGATTGGCAACGAGTAAAGACCGGCGACGAGCAAAGACCGGTGACGAGCAGAGACCGATGACGAGTCGAGACTGGCGATGAGCAGAGACCGACGACGAGCACAACAGACCATGAATCACGGAGTGAGAAGAGAGAAGAGAAAAGAGAGATGAGAAGTGAGAGAGGAAAGAAAATGAGAAATAAGAGAGCCGTTGGTGAATAAAAAAACATTTTTTATTTTACAATACAGCTACAGTACGCTCTCAAAAATGAGAGTGCACTGTAGCAAGATTGTAAATTTTATACAATATAGCAGTTTTGATGGATATGTTTTGGGGTTCAGCTGCTAAAAAATAAGATTTTTAGCATATAGGAGCCTTAATGAGAATGCTCTAAGCCACTTTAAACTCTATATTCGGGCTTTTTTTAGGTATATTAGTGAAATATGGGTTTAACGTTTAAGTTGTTCCATTTAAAAATTAGAATTTGGGGGGTTTAATATGTCATAGGAGTAAAACTATAGGTTTTTTTTTTTTTTTTTAAAAAATATACTCTCCCCCCCCCCCCCAAAAAAATTGTATTTTGTTAGAGATCTAAACTAAAATTAAAAAAAAAAAAAAAAAACTTAATTTATTATTATTCTTAAAATATTTTTAACATCACAGATTTTGTTTAGGTACCATTTTCTTATAAAATTAAATAATTCATATATTATTCAGTGATTAAGTAAGTCATATATTACAAATTTTATATTAAAAGATATTTTAATTTATATATCACTCATAATACTGCATACTTGTGGAATACACTAAATGCCTAGCATATATAACAGCTATTTGACCCATAATAATAAAGCAACAACCAATACACCAATCAATAATTATTTCAAAAAACTATCATTTCCATCAATCTCTCAGAAAACCTCGATGTCGTTTTTAGTTGACATTTTATGTGACTTTGCATTATTTACTGAGTAAAAGATCAACATATTAAATACTAAAAAAGAGAGCAATATATTAGAGAAAAAAATGATTACTCAAAGAAACTTATGAAAACTAAAGATATTAACCGCATAATCTGAGAGTGCATTGTTGAAATTGGGTTGACAAAACCTACAATTCCTTAGATAATATTTTATTATTCATGCTAAACAGGTTTTTTATTTTGCTATTTTCTTTATCACATGCCTTAAATAGAATTGTGTTAAAACCACTAAAGATTGTCATGTAGTATTTTCATAAAATTAACGAACTTGAGTAGGGCTTTTATAAACTTTTTAAAATCTATTTATAAGCTTATTTATTTTCAGGAGATATTACATTTTGTGAGAGTGCCTTTTTTCGTGATACTCAGGCCCAAGGATCCCGGGCCGAATAGTTGTGGTTTGATGGACCGGGCTTTAATTCACTGTAGCTAACAGGCTGTTTAAGAATCAAGTAGTGCACAGGGCATGCTTCCTACAATACATATAAACGGACAAGTAAGGATATTTGTATTGAACGACAAATCAAAACAGCAAAGTAAATGCAGAGAACAGAATAACAAAAGCACAAAATAACGTTATAAGGATCCTTAAATCAGTGAAAAGTATTTCATTGAATTTTTCTTTATTATTGTTACAATACGCTCACTAAGACGTGATACAAGGTTCAAGCAAGCTCAAAAATTACAGTCTTGAATGGCTATTCCAACCTTCAAGACTTGCAAAATTTGATTCTTTTTGAATTCGAGTATGTGCAATAATGACTTTTATAGGATACCGGGAAGTAATGTTACTAATTTTCCCTGAGTTTTCTCTTCTTTACATAATTTTATCAATAGTTCTTTCACCCCTAAAATCTCTGCCTCTCTTCGCAACCTTTCCCTCCCTTTTATAGTGATATTCTGGAGTCTTAGGGGAACCGTTGGTTCCCCTGTTTTGTCCTCTGGTCAACAGGGCATGTATCATGCCCATCACTCAGCAGGTTCTATTTCCTGTTTTTCATCCTTTCCTTCCTTTAGTTTCGATTTCTTTGAAAGTCTATGGCTGGCTACCTATTTCGGGATATGCTGAGGTCACGCCTTTCTCGATCCCGCTTTTGGTAGTTCTTCTCCTTTACCTTTTTTATCAGACAGGCGGAATCCCATTCTGCTGGTTTGAAAGTTGTCCGCTGTTATTCCTTTTTTTATACTTCTCCATTCTGGTTCCCCGAGGCGCTTCCTACTTGCGCCATGAGAGGTCGCTGATTCTTTCTTCTTTTATTGTTGGGTTGTTTGGCGCTTGTGGCTTCTACTCTGTTTCTTATGTTTCTTTTTGTCATTTTCTTTCGAACTGTCTTAATCTTTCGTTGACTGTGCTTATACACCTAGGAGGATTCGAGCCTTTTGGTGGTCGCTGAGGATCCCGGCTCAGCTTTCTTCTTCAATCCCCTGACATGGGCTTCTCTTCCTTTTCTTTCTTTTTTTTTTTTTTCTCATAAGCTTCTGGGCCTGCCATTTCTTCTCTTTCGTGGCCCCCTTACACTTATTTCTTTGGGCTTGGCTTATTTCTTTGGACTTGGGTATTGTGATCTTTTTTTTTAGACCTCAACACATTTTAAAAAATTCATTTAAAATACTTTTTAAGCAGTCCAATTCACTTTTTTAGAAGGTCAAACTCTTAAAAGTTTAAATTTATCAAGGAAAAAAGAAAAAAAAAACTCTATTGGGACTTGGGGGAGATATTACATGACTCTCCTTAAAAGTGATTCGATTTTATTGGATCATTAATATACACCTTAACATGTGCAATTCAATGCTTGTTAAAGTAACCTAAAGATTTATTGATCGCTTAGATGAACTTATGAAGTTTTTATTTTTTTGGCTTATGAGTTAATGATTATCTTTGTCATGCCCAGTGTCATTAATTAGGGAGAAAATATAGGTTTACAACTTTTGTTACAATTATGACGTAATTGATTATGAATTGTAAAGAAAAATTGGTATATATGAAGTGATTGCTCATCATACAATCAACTACTTTTCAACAAGTTGTGATAAAAGTTATAAAAGATAGTGTGTTCCTAATATCATTGATAATTAAGGGGCTTGGAGTTTGTTTTGATTTATAATTAGCGACTTGATTTTTGAAAGAAACACTAAAACTAAATAGGAGTGCTGAGAGCAGTATAAACATTAAAGCCATACAATTTTTACTTAAAAAAAAACATGTTTGTATTCATTTATCTCCAATAATTTATTTGTACTTTCTAATGATATGAATTTGTATGTGCTTTATTTATAGCTATTTGGGTATATTCAATGTTTTAGAAATTAATTTATTTGTTAGATACAGTTTTCAACAAATAAATAAGTAAATTTTAAGTAAAAAACTAATACAATACTCTTTACTTTAGTTAAGCTTATTATTAAAAAAAAGATCAGTTTATGGTGGAAATTAATAACAAAAAATCTACAATTTCAAAATTGTTAGCACATCCTCTGCTATAAAACCACTTTTACTTATCTAAAAAAAACAACATTTTACTTTTTTATTTTCTTTTTAAATTCTTTCCCATGTGTCAAACTTTCCTTGCAAATTTTTTTTTTTATTTTTTCCTTTTATCTACTAGTTCCCTCTAGTCCAACTAGTTGGAAATATCTTTGTATTGCATCACCTCGATTTTCCAAAATACAATGGAAGAAGAGAAGAGGCACGAGACCCATCGCATCACCAACTAATCAGTCACGAGCTCCCAGAAGAACTGGAGCAACCAAAAAGAACTGAAATTCTGCTTACATTTATGATTTATTTTACTGCTCATTCCTTTATTTATTTACCATCTTTTCACCTTCTTTTCAACTAGTACGATCTCTCCAACCCATTGAAATACTTCAAATACATCACTTCAGTCTTCAGTGAAGCTGCTATAGGGTGTGAGTGTGCCCTGTGAGAGATTATTTCAATTTTGGTTTATGTGTAACTTTTTAGGTATAGTTCTATTTTTATTTAGCTTATTTTTTAACCCAAATTTTAATGTAAATAAGCTCTTCTAAACAATTGCTATCCAAACATGATTCCTTTACTACATCTCTCTCTTCCTCAAGTGAAAATGAAAATTTAGGGAATTCAACCTTCATAAATATGGGTTGAAGGCCACAAACATATAATTATTCATAATCAAACTCTCTTAACAACTTAAAATAAATTTGTAATTTGTGATTGTGACACTAAGTATGATATCACAACTTTAGAGACCCTCAACCTCCTTGCATTGGCTATTGAAGAGTTTTTTATTTTTTATTTTTATATAATATAGAAATTCTACTTTAGTCTAAGCTAAGTGTATATGTGCAGAGACGAATGTACATTGGGGCAGAGGGGGACCATTGCCCCCCTCCAATTAAAAAAAAACTAGTATAAAAAAATTATCATTTGCCCTTTTATATATATATATATATATATTTGTCTCTCCTACTCTAAAATATTTAGATATTGACCTACAAGAAAATAAATAAATATATAAAATTCATGCCCCTTTAACTACAAATATATATATATATATATATATATATGGACTAAACAAAAATCGCGCACAAAATAAGAAACACTTATTTTGTATGTTATACTTTGTTGATGTGTTTTATAATATAAAATGTTTAAGAAATATTTATTTTGTATGTAGTATTTTGTTGAATATGAAATAGATGTTGGTTTTTATTTTCATAATTTTTTTTTTTTTGGTTTTAAGCTTTGGCCTCTCCCTGGTATGAATCCTGGTTTCGTCCCTGTATATGTGTATGAAACTTTCTCTTGGAGACTTGAATTCCGATTCTTGTCCCACACACCTTGCAAGCACTTATACTTGTAAAATGACCATCGCATCAAGAGTATGCGGTGATAGACTATTGAAGAGTTAACTGTTAAGACTAAAGTACTAAACAAAGTTTTAAACTAATTAATTGAGTGGTTTGATATTCATAATGATAGAAAAAACTAATTTTTCTGTATGCAATATTATTAAATGGGTCCTTTTGTGTAATAAGAGTAAAACATCCTAATCTTCTCCATCCCTAATTTTCGCTTCAAACTTTCTTAAGTGGAATGAGACTATTTTCATTCCTCTATAATTTTATTGGGGATTTCATTTCTAATAATATGTATTATTACAAAAAAATATAGAAATTTGTTAACCATTCATAATAAAAAAAATGTCCAAACATACCTTTGTTAGTAACTTCCTTCAAAAAACCAAGTGAACAAGCAATGAAGAAATTGGGTGATAATATTACATTATAACTTAATTTTATGATCATCATTATAATACTATTTTTTTATTAGATAATGTTATTAGAGATCGACCTCAAACATTATAGTTTCATAAAAAAAAAAAACCTCAAACATTATAGTAAGCACAAAGATAGAGATGTCATGAAGCAGACAGACCATGGCAACACTATCTTGTAAGCTACATGTATAGTAGGTTGTGTGGCAACAACACTAGCTAGCTTCTTTTTTGTTTGTTTTCTGGTCTGGGGTCACGAGTAAGACAACAACCATTACTTCTAATACGATTGTTAATCTAAATAAAACATATGAATTTTTTAATAATTTCTAAAGACTCACTTTATAGTTATATTCTTAACCATCTTGATTGTGTTATCAGGAATCTTGTGAATCTTGTCCAGCAATATTATCTTGTAAACATTACATAGTAATTTATACCATTATTTATGTATATTATTTAAATAAATTACACAATTTATTAAGTTATATGACGAAATATTTTTATCTCTTACCATATTAAGAAATATTTTTCTAAATTCAGTTGAAGATAATCTTTTTATTTTATATTATATAGAAAGGATAGATATTAAAAGACATTTAAATTTAAAGGTGGGAGAAACATATAATATATAAAAAAAGGAATTCAGAAATTCAATTTAACAATGAATAACTTTTTTTTTTTTTTGCTGAATAATTTAATAATGAATAACTTGAATATTACTATCCTTCTCCCGTTTAGATAAATAAGTATTGACAGTCACAGGTGCTGAGAAAAAAAGTGCTCCAAAACAGTTATGGAAGCCATCTTTTAATTAATGCAGTCGTATATATATATTTATTGGTTGTAAGTAAGTATGCTGAAGTTGAACACAGACAAATGAAGAAGTTGGATATTTTTGTGAAAGAGTAACTAATAATAATGGTGGCAGCACAGTAATTAATAGTATAAGAGGACAGTGAGAGTCGAAGAGAGGAGCAAGAAGAAGCAGCAGTAAAACTGTGCACTCTAACAACTCAACCGTCATCAACAATTAATGAATGGATTGAAGAGAAAGAGAGAGAAAGAATGATCTCGTGTGTGATTCCAAGTACCATTTTTTAACTGTATACCATAATTGTTTTGTTTCTAATCTATACTTATCGTGTGTGATATATCATTGAGAATGTGACATAAACGGACATTAAAGAAAAAAAAAAAAAAAAAGTCAAGCAATCTGAGTTGACCCCTCTTCTTGAACCAATCTACACAACCAAATTAGTTAATTTTAAACCTGGTTTTTACAAGGTAAGTTAGCGTTAAAGAATGTTGTGGGTCCCAGCATATCCAAACAGTGAAAGAGATTTCTCACGTGGTTATTGGTGCGTGCACACCAAGCTCTTCACACATTCTCGAGAATTGAGATTGTTGACTGTGTATTGTACGTACTCTTTCTCTCACATTCTCTCTTATAAAACTTTCTCTGTAAAATAAAACTCTGCTGCACGCACCTCTGTTTTCACTGTCTTTTAAAGCTTTCCCTCCTTGAGCCTCTCACACTGTCCACTCTCTCTCTCTCTCTCTGTATTTCTCAGATTCTTGTTGCCAAAACAGCCATGAATAACAGCACCCACTACAGCAAAGAAAAGCTAGTAGTTGAAGTAGTAGCAGCTCACAACCTAATGCCAAAAGATGGGGAAGGTTCATCATCCCCATTTGTAGAGGTTGAGTTTGAAAACCAAAGGCTCCGAACCCAAGTCAAATACAAAGACTTAAACCCCATTTGGAACGAAAAGCTTGTGTTTCATGTCAAAGATGTAGCTGACCTTCCTTACAGAACTGTAGAGATCAATGTCTTCAACGAGAGAAGGTCCAGCAACAGCAGAAACTTTCTTGGGAAAGTCAGAGTCTCTGGCTCCAGCATTTCCAAACAAGGTGAAGAAGTGGCACAGCTCTATACCCTTGACAAAAGAAGCTTGTTTTCACATATCAGAGGTGAAATAAGCTTGAAACTTTATCTTTCTGTCAAAGAAGAGGTTAAAGATTTAGGTGCTACTAATGGAATAGTAGAAAATGTTACGGCTTCTTCTGCTACTTCTTCTGGGTTTTCAAAGAAAGCTAAGAAACTTCAGGGACTGAGTTCAGGTTCAGCCATGGCGGCACAGCAACAACTTGGTCAGGTTCAAGAATACAAGCCAACGCAGCAGAGTCAGACACAACATTCAAAGTCATTGGAGCAAAACCCTGAGATGAAACCTGTGGTGGTCACTACAGGGCCTGGTCCAACAATTCCTAGTGTCTCCAGTGGTGGAGTGAGTCTATTCTCAAATGGGTTAAGCGAGTTTTCTCTCAAGGAGACTCGGCCGCAACTTGGAGGTGAGTCTTTACAAAAAGACAAAACCAGCTCTACCTATGATCTTGTTGAGCAAATGCAGTATCTGTATGTGAGAATAGTGAAAGGCAGAGAAATTTCAGTGCCTTTTGGTGGGGCTGAGTTGGTGGCTGAAGTGAAGCTTGGAAACTATAGAGGAATCACGAAGAGGGTGAGTTTGAATAATGTTGAATGGGACCAAGTGTTTGCTTTTTCCAAAGATAGTATTCAGTCATCAATGGCAGAGATTTTAGTGAAGGAGAGCAATAAAGATGACTACTTGGGCCGTGTTTGGTTTGATTTGAATGAGGTTCCTCGGCGGGTTCCACCAGACAGTCCATTGGCTCCACAGTGGTATAGAATGGAAGACAAGAAAGGTGAAAAGGCTAAGGCTGGAGAGGTCATGCTTTCAATATGGTTTGGGACTCAGGCAGATGAGGCTTTTGCAGAGGCGTGGCACTCTAAGGCAGCCAATGTGCATCTTGATGGCTTGTGTTCTATTAAATCCAAGGTTTATCTCTCCCCAAAGCTTTGGTATTTGAGGGTATCAGTTATTGAAGCACAAGACATTGTTTTAGGGGAGAAAGGGTCTTCAGTGATGAGGTTTCCTGAGCTTTCTTCCAAAGTCCAAGTGGGAAGTCAGGTTTTGAGGACTAGGATCGCGGCTGCTAGCCCAAATAGGAGCTTGTCAAATCCTTACTGGAATGATGAGATGATATTTGTGGTGGCTGAGCCTTTTGAGGATAACTTGTTGGTTTCAGTAGAGGATCGTGTTGCGCCAGGGCGGGATGAGGTTGTTGGCAGAGTTCTTTTTCCTGTAATGGCGATTGAAAGGAGAAATGATGAAAAGCCTGTGACTTCAAGTTGGTTTAATCTTGATAGGCACCTTGGTAATGCAGGGGAGTCTAAGATGGTGACTAGATTTGGGTCTAGGATTCATCTTCGGGTTTCGCTTGATGGGGGTTACCATGTGCTAGATGAGGCCACATTGTATAGTAGTGATGTTAAGCCTACGGCTAAGCAGCTTTGGAAGCCTCACATTGGTGTGCTTGAAATAGGAATTTTGGGTGCAACTGGGCTTATGCCAACCAAAATCAAGGAAGGGAAAGGAGGGTCTACGGATTCTTACTGTGTTGCAAAGTATGGGCAGAAATGGGTGAGGACACGCACTGTGGTTGATAGCTTGTCACCCAAATGGAATGAGCAGTACACATGGGAAGTGTTTGATCCTTGCACCGTGATCACAATTGGGGTGTTTGATAATTCCCGGGTCGACAAGAACACAAGCAACATTGCTGGAATTCGTGATAACCGTATTGGGAAAGTTAGAATTCGATTGTCAACACTAGAATCGGATAGAGTTTACACTCATTCGTACCCTCTCCTGATGCTGCACCCTTCTGGTGTCAAGAAAATGGGGGAGCTGCATTTGGCAGTGAGATTTTCGTGTGCTAACACGGCCAATATGCTGCACATGTACACAATGCCATTGCTGCCAAAGATGCATTATGTGCAGCCACTGGGTGTGAATCAATTGGAGAGTTTGAGGTACCAGGCTATGAATGTAGTGTCATCCCGGCTTAGTCGGTCAGAGCCACCACTGGGACGAGAGGTGGTAGAGTATATGCTTGATCATGACTCCCACATGTGGAGCATGAGGAGGAGCAAGGCTAACTTTTTCAGGCTGATGAATGTTGTGTCTGGCATTGTTGCCATGGGCCGTTGGGTGGAGGCAATGCGCAGTTGGCACAGGCCTGTGTACTCAACCCTGTTTCTGGTGTTGTTTCTACTGCTTGTCATGTTTCCGGAGCTTATTATCCCTAGCGTATTGCTCTACATGGCCTTTTTGGGACTTTGGCGATATAGGTCCCGACCTCGTCACCCACCCCACATGGATACTAGGCTCTCTCATGCTGAGAGTGTTTTTCCTGATGAATTGGATGAGGAATTCGATTCATTCCCAACGAGTAGAAGTGCTGAGGTTGTTCGGTTGAGGTATGATAGGCTAAGAAGTGTGGCAGGAAGGATTCAAACCGTTGTTGGTGATATGGCAACACAAGGTGAACGTCTTCAACATTTGCTAAGTTGGCGAGACCCAAGGGCAACATTCTTATTTGTGTTCTCTTGCTTGATTGCTGCTGTTGGATTCTATGCAGTACCAATTCGGGTTGTGGTGGCTTTGTGGGGGCTCTATGTCCTTAGGCCTCCAAGGTTTAGGAGCAAGATGCCTTCTCCAGCTTTGAGTTTCTTCAGGAGGCTGCCCACAAGGGCTGATAGTTTGTTGTAGGCTGTAGGAATTGATGCATAAGTTCTTGTTTAGGTGTGTTTGGAATGGACATGTGATCATAGTGGAAGGCCTTTTCTTTTGTATTTTGGGTAGCCTTCCTTTCGTGTTTAGAAATCTTGCTTATGTGTAAGGTGCCTCTCTGCCCATTCAAGAAGCAAATTTGTGTAATGTGCAAAAGTAATCATGCTTATTGACTACTACCCATGTGTTCATTAACTTGGTTATTTTGGTACTTGCCTAAACGAAAATTCGGCTTACCATATCAGACAATAGATTATAGCTAAGGGTTGGCTAGGAGTTCCAAACCCAAGACCTTATGAGGCCTAGAGAACCAGTAGGGTTGTATGTTCCCAACAATATTTTTATGACTCCAGCTCTATTACCCATTTTAAATCCAAAGTACCCTACCAATATATCCTAAACACGAGGCCTAAAAACAGATGAATTTTGGGACTTCACTTCCTAAGACCGTAAATGAATCATCATTACTAAGAAAGTGCAGGTAATCACTAAATATCAACAAACACAGTGACAAGCAATCAATTAATCAAATCTGCTGCTGTCTAACTAAAAGTGGCACTTCGTCACTACTTTATAATGAGTAAGGTTATAGACACAGAAGTTTTCACAATAAATTGCACAACTGCTAAGTTAGCATGTTGTTATTAATTCCCATATAGGTCATCCACCATTAATAACATGTTACTTTAAATAGTTGTGAAATTTGTTGTGACTTATCACTCTACAAGATGTATCTATACTGAACAAGTGACCGTATAGAAGCCTGACACAGGACAATTAGAACAAAACTGAAATAACGGAAAAATAAAAGATATGACCTAGGAGATAGCACCTAGGCCTTGCTTGGAGTCAGCACCAAGTGAGGAAACCACTAGGAGTCAGCACCTAGGGTGGACTTGGAGTCAACACCAGACCAAAGAAAAACCAAATGGTCATTTTTTCATTCATCAAAATATCAACTATCTCCTCAAGGAGTACAATAGGTTGCTTATAAAGGATTACTAAACCCTAGTTCTAGTTGGCTAGAAAACCCTAATTGCCTTATTACGAAAATAATTTTGCTTCCAAATTAAAATATTAATAGCCTAATAAATTACTAGGACCTAAAACATAAAAAATACAATCGACTTGCAAACATAAATAATACTGAATAAAAATCTTCTTGCGTCTCCCGCATCAAAGCCCTTTTAACAGCTGGGATGAAAGAGCCCATCTTGCATGCTCATTCTCATGCTTCTTATTTACTTTGCCAAAGATGTGATCACTTGGGAACTTTGTTGTAGAAAAGAAGCCAGGCGTGGATCTGTGCGGTATGGGAGACCAGTTCGAGCTCCCAAAGCTCTACAGTTTGCTGCTGCCTGCAATCACCACATCAAAATTCACAAACAAATTTTCTTTCAATTTCCCATTTCATCCAGATAAACACAGTTAAGCTAATTTGGCCCTTGGAAAAAGGTCCACTTACCACGTGAGCTGCAAATGGCAACATTTGTTCTGGTGGCATGTCAGCACATATAGCTACAAGGAAATTGAATAATTACGAATCTCATCAATGTTTCCTCCAACAAAAAAAATATGCTAAAGACAGCAGGCATGAAGCTTTGCAAGACAAACTGGCAAGGAATTTTGTAAAGTGATGACTTATTATTAATGGTGAATAAACTAATCTAGTAATTGAGATACTATGGCAAAGTTGCTAGAAAATTGCAGGCCTATAGTCCTTAAGTGGTGAGATGTCAAGAAAACATCGAATCCTGCTTCTCTTTTTTATTTATTTATTTTTATATTTACCATCGAATAGTGCTGAGGCATCAACTAATAATTTTTATTCAGTCAAACAAGTCAGGACTAGTTATTTTGAGTAAGGTAAAATGTAGCCTGAATTGTCAGCAGAGTTGACGGCTAAAAGTCCAGGAGATGGACACCTTATCCCATGGAACAGAAGTTAACCCACATTGGCATAAAAATTCTTTCTACACTTATAATCATAATCATCAACTAAGTCTTTCTTTTATCCTGGTGCGACTGTAAACTAAATCAAATTGATGCCGCCTATATGGAGTAGTCCTAGTATAGTTTACTCTAAGATATGTGGTCTTAAATCTGAAAAGATAGCAGATTTGACATGGCAAATGTGACTTGTTGGATGATATTGAATGTAAAATGATAATAACCTTCAGGACAAATGATCTGGGAAAATCCATCTTGAAAAGCAAGAGAAATTACAGGAAAAATTACAGAGCATGCATACAAACATATGTATGGATACAGAGACAGGCTACAGCAAAAAAACATATGGATTGAATGGTTACACATACCATAAATAACAGCTCCAATAAATGCATCCCCAGCACCAGTTGTGTCAATAAGTTCTGATGGCGGTATCTTCTCAGCCGTTCCCAGAAATAACCTCCCACATAGTGTCCCTATCCCTTTTGCTCTCAATCTTGTCACTGACTGGAAAATTGAAAGGAAAAATATGTAACAGTAAAGATGTATCATATGTATACACATTACCTCCACTATACCCTGCTAGAATTCTATCTGACTAATGCTTCTCTATATTCAATACTGTCAGAATTTCTGGGGGTGATTAAATAAGAAATCACATATATAATTATAACCATGCTTTTATTATTATTATTATTTTTTACTTCTATTTTCTTGGTAAGTTACACACGCATCCAATGGGTACATTACAAACTTACTACAGGTAGATCCTTCAAGTCCAGATCACAGTATCATTAATAGAACTGTATAGTTCTATGGTCTCAATAGGCTGAAAGTAACAGCTATGGCACTTTGATTGAGTTTGCTGGTGGCATGGTGGACAACAAGAAAGGGCTGGTGAAAGCCCTCAGTCCATATCATTGCTTGCTCAACAACATGCGCAAGCATTTTTTAAATTGAGCAAAGGCTTCCGTATACTGGATTAGTTCTTCAAAACCAAAACAAAAATTAATTGGTTAAAGTTCACGCTGCACAACTGTACCTCTCTCTTACAATGAACTATGGCTAAGACATAGAGGTAAACAATAAACAAGGCCTTAATAATAAGAGAAAAATAAAGTTTTGAGGTTAAATAGAAAATATTTTACCGATGAAATACATGTTGGGCTGGTGCTTTCATCCTTTTGCTGCTGCTTTAATGATTCCAATAAGACATCTACGTCAATCTCTTCTGTCCCAGAACTCTCTGCCATAGAAATACTTCAATGAAAAGCATATATAAAGCAAATCAAACAGAAAAAGGGTTTGAATTTTTAAGACACAGCATCTGACTCTGCTTGCTTTTCATTCTCCTTGACAAGAAAAATGTGCAATTGCATACTCACCATTTACACTTCTCTCAAGCATTATGCATCCATCTTCACCCAAGGTCACAATCACAAAATTGATGTTTGGCAATCTCAATAGAATGGAAACGAGTGCACTTGGAAGAGATGGTGCCTCTGTCCATGCCTGTCACACAAGCAGCCTCAATGTTGTTCCATATATTTTACCAAAGATACTAGAGCAGCAATTAGTGTGTGTGTGTGTATTATGCCTCTTAAACAAAACAGTCCATCCTTATGGGCCAAAGGATCTGATAATGTCTAAATCTGATATGATGAACAAACATGTTGAATTTGATCAAATGTAACAAAATTATAATAATCACATCAAGATGAAACTTGAACAAAAAATATTTCCCCACAGATGGATAGATTTGATAATACATACATATGGTATTAGAAGTTACAGAAAAATGCATTAGGTCCAATTTAAAAAATAAAACAGATCCATAATTGGGGATGTTTTGTAAATAGAGTGTAAGTATTTATGTGTATATAAAAAAAGAAGGTAAGTATGTGGCAAGAAATCTGTGGCCATGAAACTGAGTGGATTTTCAAATTTGAGAAAACAGTAAATGGACCAAAGATGCAATGCTAGTATAACTTAAAATCTGTGCACGCCAATGAATTGGCCGATGAAAAGACTCCCCATTCATAAGTTCCTCCCATCAATGATAATTCTGAAGAATAGTCAACTTGCCTTTGGAAATTTTGCTGAGCATATGAGATAATCAGCTAATTTCAGGAGATCATCCAACCCTTCCCTCTTTCTTTCTGCATCAATTAAAATAGGTATACTTTTGTGCACTGCCTGTACTGGAAAGATCCAATAAATATTGATTACTTCTTTGTTAGTTAATATTATAAACAGTGGGAGTATTTGCATGATGAAAAATTGTATTTCTAATATTTATGCACATCTAATTCATGAAATGATATGTGAAGAGAAGCACACTGCATTACTTAATGCCAAGAGCTATCAAAGAGAGAAAAATAAAAAATAACAGCTACAACATAGTAGGAAATGTATTCAGGTTGTATTTGATGCCCGTCTTCTCTGGTTTGACCCTCCCTCTTCCTCTACCTATTAGGTTGAATCCTACATCTCGAAGCTTCAAACCTCCGTCCAATTTGGGCTCTAGTGCTGCTTGGCCTCTCTCAATCATGAGCTTGTCAACTTGATCAACCTTGACCACATCTACTGTCAACCTCATATCCAAGCTTGTTGATGTTGATGACTTGTGGTGCGAATGTGAGCCTCAATGATTGAGCTTTGGGAATTACTAATTATTAAGATTTGAGAAAGAAATGTCTTTTTCTTTTCTCCCTTTTTTGAGTTAAATGCTTCGATTGATATAAGGAATGTGAGAAGTGTAAGTTTGGGTCATGATCGAAGGAAAGTGTTAATCACATTTGCGCTATATCTTAAAAAGATTAGTCACAAAAGAGACCCTTTGTAATTGTTTATATAGCCCCAAGATCGACCTAGAAATTTCTTGATGTAGGACTTAACGTATGCACAAGCAACACTTTCACAATCTAAATCCACACAATCAATTTATCAAAAAAAAAAAAACCAAAACCACACAATTCATATAATCTAGGATATCACAATCTCCTTCACTTAAATTCCTGAAATTCTTTCAAGGCTTGCATTGCCCTTCATTGCACTCAAGCCACATGGAATTACTAGGTTGGCTCCAATACCATTTATCATGATCTGAGAAAAGTGTAAGCCACGTCTACACTATACCTTAAAATTTGGTCACAATTGGGGATCCTTATAAATGCTCAATGTCACATACCAGCTCAACACCTTCACAATTCAAATCCACAAACAAACCATATAATCCAGGTTATTATATTTGGACTTGATGTTGGTTATGGGAAATATGTGTTAGAATTCAAGGATAGAATGCTATGATATCTTTAATTGGTGATTGTCAGTTTTCCAATGAAATCTAGTGCAAACCGCCACCTCCCTCCTTTTTACTCCACCCCCTCTGCTGCCAGTGTACCCATGGTCTGTTGGTGTTCTTGGAGCTGTTGAGTTTTCAGATGAAATCAAAACAAAAGTTTACAACTCAGATAAGGAATTCCAGTTATTACATGTGGTGTTAGTATTTGACTTACAAAATTATTTAAGATTTCAAGATGTCAAATAATGGTCACCCAAGCTAATTTTGCAGTTAATAGAAGGGGTTGGGGGGGGGGGGGGGGGGGGGGGTGTGAATCCCTAGATGAAGACTTAAAAAAACATTGGAGAATGATTTAGTATGCCTGACTTGAAGTAATTTTGAATTTCATACTCAGAATCTTCATTAATTGCAAAATATAGTTAGTAGAAGAGGAAGAAATTAGCAATCGATGTTATCAATAGAGTTTCTAAAGCAGAACACTCAGAAATCTATGGATGCCTTTAGCCAAATTGGAGGATAACCAAAAGGACACATTATTAAGAAACATTTAGATCATCAAGGTGAGATAGTAAAAAAAAAAAGATTTTATAACTTACAATGTGGAATTGCTTTCTTAGTCATACTAATTCAAACGGCAGAATCAATATTGGCTCAATACTAGAAGTATCAAGGAAACTAGAAGAAATACAAATGAAAATCACCTCTTGTGCAATAACTAAAGCAGTTTCAGGCAATCTTCCATCAAAATAGGCAATTCTTGCACCATCTAATGCAGACAATAAATTTTCTCGAGAAAGGTCATCTGGTACCATGGGAGGATTTCCTGCGGTGTGAATACAAGTACGGGTTTTCCTGAATATATCATTTAAGATTAATTAACTGGAAATTAAAAAAAATCCCAACAGACTCTTAATGTTCACTATTTATATTGATTCAAAGCATAGATTTTTAATCATGATATATGATTTCAGCCAATGAAGAGCAAATCATTGATAAGATAACAAATGTGTTTTGATGTAGTGCTGCCAATGGAAAAATTGTACTGTTTGGCATTCCCAAAGCCTTTACTGTAACAGTGGTGTGTGAAGTGGGCACCTAACTAGAAAGAGAAAGAGAGTCATGTTTCATAAACATGATTTACTAAAAGAATCTTCTCATAAACAGTAAATGTACTAACACAATAAGGTCTTTAGCAGGATTCTTCCCCAGTGGAGAATGCCTTGAATAGGGTGAAAGTCAGGGAATAGAGAGAAGAGGTAGGGTGGACATCTCTCAAAACAAGTACAACCATAATTTTTTTTTTCTTAAATTAATCTCTACAAAGAAACTTGCGCAGATGTTATTGTCAAATCCGTTCACATTACATCAAATTCAAAGCACTTAAAGATGAAAGATAAACACCAAGATCATGTTGTAAACAAGAAATTTTCTTCAGGCCATCCTTGAACCTTAAAAAAAAAGGCATTAAAGATTCCCCCTTTCTTCATATTGTTAACAAAGAAAGGAGGTCAATTGTGCTGAGAGAGAGAGAGAGAGAGAGAGAGAGAGGAGGGAGTAAAAGAAAAGGCCCTCACGTTTGGTTGTCAACAATGACATAGGTAAATGGTGAATTGCCCTGTTCTGAAACCTGGAAAAAAGGCAAATTGAGCATAACATATATATGCAAGATCACATAGCAGTTCAACCTTAGTTGTCAAAGCCAAATTCCAACAAAAAAAACCATAGAATTGCAATATAGCTACAGGAGCAACACTTTTGGCAAATACTAGAGTGAAAATGGAAATAAGTTTTCTTAATTCCTTTTTTATTTTATATATATATTGTACGTGTATATTGTACTTGAATATTGAGTGTACCTATAAGATACAAGCATGAAATTCTGCAATGAAAAAACTGGGATAGATTTGTAAAATTACCAATCAGAGGCTGACAGGTTGAGAATCTACATTTAGAAGAAACTATAAAGGTGGAAGCTGAGTTATCAGTATTTGAAAGCATGTGAATGCAACCTACCTCCAATGATTTAAATTTTTTACTTTTTTATTTTTTGATTATTCTTGGTTGTTTCAGCATCAAAATTTGTGTTAGATTGTTATTTAATATTTTGTATCTTCAATCTTAACACAAGTATGGACAATTAGACTTCAAATATGCTAAACTCCACATTTCCATGCGACATTCATCTGGTTTGGGAAGGGTACATTTAACTATAAACACATTCAAATCCAATTGAATTCCCTAAATTGTACAGATATTTAAGCATGCAAAGGAGAGAGAGAGTGAGCAATGACCAAGAATAGCATTAATCTCCCACAGATTACAATACTGAATGTTTGAATCCTGTATCAATTCCTTTAAATAATTATGACCTTGAATATGTGACGACTTCTTCATTTCCTGCCTTTTACTATCAATGCAAAAAGAAAAGGAGAATAAAACTAGAAGTGCAAAACTAGACAGAGAAGTTAATATGATGGAGTACTGAAGAAAAACAAACATAATATTTGGAAATGGTTTACTGCTGAGAAGAAAATTTTGTCAAGTCAATGTGACCCCATAACAACCAGACAATGCATCTTGTTGTTGCATTAATCCGTTGCCAAAGTCAAATCAACTCACTCCTAGATGTATAAAATTATCTGCCATTTAAGTTTGACTTGAGCCCCTAAGGTTTTCTGTTAAGACACACATATCATATTCATTATTAAAATCAATTTAAATTCTGTTTGTCTTCTTCCTTGTCCTTGTAGCACTTTCACCATGAACCAGATCTCTTTTGCGTTATGTGGACTTTTAAGTATGCAGGTTGCAGCTACTCTAATTTTAATATCTCATGGCAAAAGTATGATTGAGTTTCACTTTAACTAATGATTCTTCAATTATGATTTAGAGAAAAATGTGTCTGACGAACATCACATTTCAGCCTGCCCTCAATCACTGCTACATCTAACTTCTCACGAATGAATTCATCCCTTGTTGCTGTTCTTAATTATTATTGCTCTCATATCCATTTTGTAAAAGATAGTTTAATGATTCTATGGACAACATATATTTCAATTTCTTCACCCCTTTGGTCACTACTTAAAATCTAGTGGTGACTAGTTTTTAGTGTTCATTGATTTCTGAACCTCATGCAACTAATTGCATCCTTTACATTTCCATTTGGGCCCTGCATAAAGGGTTTGTATCATGTAAAGATGCTAACAGCACTAGAAACCTTAGTTTGAGTCTTGATGGCACAAAAGCATAAAACTACACTACCACACTATCCATAAACAAGTACACAAGTGCAATGAAAACTTTATCACTATAAGTTTACTTCAAGGATCAACATTTAGTCCATATCTGTTTGCACAAGTGATGGATGTGCTCTCCAAATCGATTCAAGAGGATGTCCCTTGGTGTATACTTTATGCAAACGGTATAGTTTTGGGGGGTGAAATTAGAAGTGAATGTCAAGTTAGAAATTTGGTGAGACACTTTAGAATCTAAAGGCTTTCAGTTAAGTAGGACTTACATAGAATATACGTTTAGTAAAAGTAGAAACAAAGTAAGGGGTTGTAAGACTTGATGGTCAGGAGATACTAAAGAGTGTGAACTTTCAATATCTTTGATCAGTAATTTATAAGAATGGAGAGATTGAAAAGGATGTGAATCATAAGATAAGAACATGGTGGATAAAGTGGAGAATCGCATTAGGAGTATTGTGTGATTGTAGAATACCTATTAAGTTAAAGGGCAAATATTAGAAGATTGCTATAAAATTAGCTATGCTCTATGGTATTGAATATTGAATTGTTAAATAAGCAAGATATTTATAAGCGGAAATGGATTCAAAATGAGGAAATTCACTTCAAGATAGGGGTGACCCTTATTGATGAAAAGATTAGGGAAAGTCACTTGGGATGGTCAGGCCGTGTTTGGAGAAGAGTAATTAATTAACTAGATAGAAAGAGTGAGTTAATTTAAGTAAAGTGAACAAAAAAAAAAGATAAGAGGAAGACCAAAAAATAACATTAATAGTAGTAAAAAAAAAAATGACAAGTCAATTAAGGATGCAACATAGAGCACAACTTCAAATAGAATATAATGACTGAAAAGAATATATCTGGCCAACCCTAACTAGGTTGTTGAGAATCTGGTGGTTGACCCCAAAATTTTGGGGCTAAGTGAGTTGATTTAAGTAAAGCGAATGAAAAAAAGATAAGAGGAAGACCAAAAAATAACATTAATGGTAGTAAAAAAAATGACAAGTCAATTAAGGATGCAACATAGAGCACAACTTCAAATAGAATATAATGACTGAAAAGAATATATTTGGCCAACCTTAACTAGTTTGTTGAGAATCTGGTGGTTGACCCCAAAATTTTGGGACTAAGTCTTGATATATATATATTTGGTATTAACCATAAGTGTGATTATTCGAATCACAAAGCTTCATAAAAATATTTACAGATAACTTTTTTATGTAAAGAAATCAACATAATGCAGCAATACTTAATGAAGAGAAATTTCAGCATTGAAAATCATTAAAACGGAAAAATGATTAAGAAGTAGGTTTATCATCTGAAGCTTACCACAAGAAAAGAAGTATCCACACCATCAGCAACAAACTCATCCAATATATCCCTGCCTTGAGTGTCATCTGCAACCTAGTGGTTATAAAATGACAAACATGTTAAAGAAATTATTATTTTAAATACTCAGTCATAAAATAGTTTTGAACTTTCTCAATCCCCCGCAAGTTTGGAAAATGGACATGTAGAACAAGAGACATGCAAGGGTGATACCTTGGAAATTAGCCTGGGCTGTAAGCCCAAACGAGCAGCACAGGTTAGAGCATTCCCTGCATTTCCACCTCCTTGAACCTAACGAATCAATGCATCCAAACATAATTATAACATCTTTATATTGCAATATTGTTGCCATAGTATCTAGCTATCATTTGCTAATACTTGATATTAACTATGCTACTGATACTGATCATAGATGCGCATTCTTTAATTGGATACCCAACCTGGTGTGAGTCATCAAAATTGATTCTAGTGTTCATTGAACAATATAATAACATAACATATTCTGCTGCCGTTTAATGAGTTTATTAAGATCACTATTTCAACAATATGTCTTACAAACTGATGTCAATTATCATAGAAAGGTAAGTTAGATAAGTATTTATTAGTTGTTGAAGTGATATCAATCACATTCATTCACACAAGTGAGTTAATCTGGAGTAGTAAATTGAGTTATTTACGAGTGAGCAGAAGTCAATAACAATAGTGGGTAACAAAGCAAGGCACTAATAAAGATAATTTGCAGAAAAAAAAAATGGAACTGGAAAGGATCTAGGCACAGTTAAAAACATTAATAATTATGTTGAAATATTGATTAAATTATTAAATTTACCATTTTCAAACCGTTCAATCTTTTTAAAAATCGATAATTTATCATAGTATCAAACGAGGTGATCATGAGTTTGAACCTTGTCCCTGCTTAAACCTTCACTTAAAGTTAAAAATGTACTGTTTGGGTAATTGGGTTCCACTTATTAAGAGAGAGTGTTAAAACGTTGGTTAAATTATTAATTCGCCATTTCCTAACTACTTAAACTTCTGGGATAATTTATAATCTATCAAATAACATTGAACATTTCATCAGTCATATAACATACTAGAATAAAAAGTAGTAGAAGAAGAAGAGAACCTTCAAGCTGGTGGTTCTGATCTTGTCATCAGGCTTAGGATAGGTTGCTACTGCCGCCAAGAAATCCACGGACGCCCCACCACACCCCACCTGCACCTCTCACATTCACATTCACATTCACATTCACATTAATAAAAAACAATCTCCATTTCATGCGTTCATTATATACATACAGAGAGAGAGAGAGAGAGAGAGAGAGAGAGAGAGAGAGCTTACAACAATGCCCTTTTCAGGAGGAGGAGGAAGAGTATCAGACGACATTTTCACCCTCAAATTTCTGCAATGATACATACACACAACAGGTGTGTATGTTACATATATAGAGAGAAAAAAAATGAGAAATATTGCGATAATTCATTCAATAGTCATTGAAAAGAAAGAAAGGAAAAGGTGAAAGAAAAGAGGTGGCAACTGGCAAGCGTTTACATGAGAGTGAAAATAGTAAGAGAGAGAAAAGAATACAAGACCTGTTGAAGCTGATGGTGGTGGGCTTTGTTGCTGTGGCTGAAGTTGATACAAAGCTCTGAGAGTTCACTAGCTTTATAGCATTATTGGGAAATGTGGAGAGTGAAAAGAATCCCAGCATCTTTGCAAAAGTTGAGAGGCCTAGGCGCGTGCAAAAGAAGAGGCCTAGACCCGAAGACAAAAAGCTTGGCTTGGGTAGTTGGGTGTGAAACAGGAGCAACAAGAACAAGATGAATTAGTTTATGGTAAGGGCGGCACGACAAATTCAGAGGCATTTGGTGAGATATTTAAATGGAGTCGAAATCTTCTATCCCACACTTCCTGCTTCATTATATACTTCACAAATAAAAATATGTCACATATCTATTTAATTTATTAAATGCTAAATTTATGCCTTCTATTATTTCAATTTCCTAAATATGATGGGTTATTTATTTATTTATTTTAAGAAATTGAAATAATAGATGACATAAATTTAGCATTTAATAAATTAGATAGACATGTGACATATTTTTATTTGTGGAGTATATAATGGAGTAAGAAGAGTGAGACAGAAGATTTGGACTCAGTTAAATGAGGCTTTTTTTGTTATCACTTAAATAATATTTAACTAGTGTTTAACATCATTATTTTTTTTTATAACAAAACTATATTTTTTTATTTTGTAATATGCTTTTTAATTTTTTGGAAAAATGCTAAAAGTATAACAAATTTTACTAAAAAAACACTTAGAAACGATATAGTAATGAATATGATTAGTGACATTTCAAGAAGATAATAAACAAAAAGCCTGGCTTGGGTAGTTGGGTGTGAAACAGGAGCAACAAGAACAAGATGAAGTAGTTTATGGTCAAGGGTGGCACAACAAATTCGAAGGCGTTAGGTGAGATATTTAAATGAGGTTTTTTTGTTATCACTTAAATAATATTTAACTAGTGTTTAACATCATTATTTTTTTTTATAACAAAACTATATATATATTTTTTATTTTGTAATATGCTTTTTTTTTTTTTTGGAAAAATGCTAAAGGTATAACAAATTTTACTAAGAAACACTTAGAAACGATATAGTAATGAATATGATTAGTGACACTTCAAGAAGATAATAAACAAGTATTTGAATGAATGATGTTAGGGATATTATAAATTTTACAATATGAGGCTTACAAAGATGTATCACCAATCACAAAAAGTATTTCAAAAATGCATTTAATAAGTTGTTGACGTCCACAAATCATATTAATTGTCAAATCAAATTGTAGAGGTCTTTGAAGTAAAACTTATAGTATATATTTATTTCATTTTCCTATTTAAATTATTTCTTATGATTAATGACATATATTTGTAGGACTCATGTATTTAAAGTTGTATTATCTCTAACATTACTTAATTATTTGAGACTTTTTAAAAGTACAAAAAAAAATCTATATCTCCTAAAATATATAGTAATTTTTACCCCAAAATTAGGGTGCCTTTCTCTAGTAGGGGCTCTAGGCGATGACCTAAGTGGCCTAGGCCTAGGGCCGGCCCTGTTTATGGTTATATGAAAAATGTATGTATGTGTTTGAGATGAGGAGTCCGATTCCCTGTTCTCCAATACAAGAAGTATATTCTTTACTTCTTTTAACCCCACAACTTGTTTAATCGAAATTTCCTCCCAACTTTAATACCACTTTCACAAAGATTCATTATTTTTTTTTCCTCAGTAATTATGACCCAAAAAAAAAAAAAAACATAAATATAAAAGTAGAGTCAAAAGAAGATTACGGATGATGCCTGTATCTCAAAAAGCATTATCCTTTCCTCTCCCTTACCATGTAAGATTTATACCATTATTTATAGGTCTCATATAAGTAGAACCAACCTATCACTATGTATCAACCATTTTAGGAACATAATTTTTTTTTGACACAACTTTGACGTGGTAGATTGTGAGTAGTTTATTATTATTTTTATATTGATCTAATATTAAAAATACTAGAATCACAATTTTTCCACAATTGTATTGTGAAAAAATTGTGATTCTAGTATTATTAGCAGAGGAATGAGCCAACAACTAATAGTCTTCTATTAATGAGAAAAGAACCAGCATATATATATATATATATATATATATATATATATTTATATGTATGTAAGGGCACGATTTGCTCCTAAAACCCAAATGAAGGGTCAACGGCTCAAAGAGCCTAAAACAATAAATTTGTTAGAGAGTGGGCTTAAAGATGAACTTTCAATGAGATAAGTGGATAGTAGTCACAATAGGTTAGTTATGGTTGGAAAGAATACAACAAACAGTTTAAGCAAGAAAAGCTCTCCTCGGTCAAGTCCGAGGATGATTTGTTCTTATACATTTCTCTTAGAGTTCTTGAGTGTACAGTGATTTTTACTTAGATTTTCTCATGATCCCTTTGTAATGGGGTTTTTCTCCTTTATATTCTCCTTCCTTCTTTCATCTCAGCCCTCCACATGTAGATCAAATTGCTGGCTTTGATACTTGTCCCATCAGCACCTTCCTGAAGTCTTTGGGGGTAGCTGTAAAGCTGAAAATTACTGTTCATGTATCACCTCCACGTTAATGCGACCAGGGGATTAGATGCAGAGCATTTAATGCGGTGGTAGCAGCTTTCTTTTTAGATATTTCCCAACTCTCTTTTGTTTTATCCCTATCTGAGGTTTATCCTTACCAGAACGATTGCTTGTTGCCTTGTCCTTGATGAAGGGTCGGACCTTTGACCTCTACTTTGTTTAGCCGAGGAGATACTTCTTCTCAGACAACGCTCTTAACTTCTTATGACCATACTTTTTCCACGGCCCATTAACGGGTACGCCTTCATTAGTATTTACCTGTCCTCAGGCACGACCCAATACCTATATCTGGGCCTTTCATCCCTACAGTAGCAATAAGGACGTTTAAGGCCGGCCTGCCTGTAGAGTATGATTTAAGGAAGTCTTTGACAAGGAAACCTGCCAGAAGCGTACGTCAACTCATGGATCGAATTGATGAATATAAACGGGTCGAGGAGGACTAACAACAAGGAAAGGGAAATGTTAAAGTAATTCCCTAAGACTGAAGGGATTTCAGATTAGAGAGGTATAATAATAGGCTCTGAAGGGATTTTGCTGGACATATTGGGACTGCTACTGCTTAGGTAGTCAGTACTGTGTTCAGGGAGCCTGTACACCAAATTCTAGAGAAGATAAAGAATGAGCCATATTTTAAATGGCTAAATAAGATGGAAGGAGACCCCACAAAGCGCAATCAAAGTTTTCATTGCCAGTACCATCAGGATCGAGGACACACTACAGAAGAGTGTAGGACTTTACGTGATCACTTGGAGCAGCTGGTTAAAATTGGGAATCTAAAGCAATTCTTATATCAGCCCAATGGACAGGGGATCCAGGCAGGGTTGGCACATTAAAGGGATGCTTCTTCAAGATCGCCCATGGGGATGATTAGTGTTATTCTTGCCGCCTCAGGTAGGACTGGTTCCTATCCATCCAGGGTGATGTCTATAGCCCGACCATATGTTGAGGACTTGACCCCTGATTCTAAAAGCGGTAGAATGAAAGTTCGACTAGCTTTAAGCTTTTTTGATGAGGATAAGGTGGGAAATTTACAGGCACATGATGATGCCCTGGTGGTTACTCTCAGGATTGGAGGGTATGATGTGAAGAGGGTTTTGGTAGATCAAGGCAGCGGCGTTGAGATCATGTTCCCTGATCTGTACAAAGGGCTCAAGCTGAAACCCGAGGACCTGGCTTGCTATGACTCTCCTCTGGCGGGGTTCGATGGGAAGACAGTCATCTTAAGGGGCCAGATCAGATTACCCGTTTAGGCAGGATTAGAGGTCGTGGAAGTGGACTTTATTGTGGTAGATGCATATTCCCCCTACACGGCTATTGTGGTGAGGCTTTGGCTTCATGCCATGAGGGCTGTTTTCTCCACTTTGCACTTCAAAGTGAAGTATCCTTTAGGGAATTAGGTTGAGGAATTGATTGGAAGCCAGTATATGGCCAGACAATGTTTGATGGCTGCAATTAGACATCAGTTTGAAGGTGAATCCTCGGCTATTACAGAAAGGGATTTATAGCAATCAAGAAGAACAGTCTTGTCCTCAGATGTTGTGGCAAAAGGGGCAAAGTGTGAAGAGTTAGAAAACATCATCATTAATAATGATGATGGGAAGTTTTTCCAAGTTGGAGTTCAGTTGTCTCCTTGAGAGAAGGAAGAACTGGTTGTTTTCCTCAGAAAGAACGTTGATGTGTTCACGTGGAGTGCTTATGAAGCTTTTGGGAAGGATCCAAATTTCATTTGTCATTATCTAAACGTTAATCCATCTATATTGTTAAAGAGGAAATGATCAAATTTAAGTAGGCAGGAGCAATTAAAAAGATATTTTACCTTGAATGGTTGGCCAACACGGTGATGGTAAGGAAGAAGAATGGGAAATGACAAGTATGTGTGGACTTCACAGATCTAAACAAAGCTTGCCCCAAGGATCCCTTCCCGATACCTCGGATAGACCAGTTGGTGGATGCAATAGTTGGTCATCCTCGAATGAGCTTTTTGGATGTCTTTCAGGGGTACCATCAGATACCATTGGCTCTAAATGACCAGGAGAAGACTGATTTTGTTACGCCCACTGGGAATTATCATTACAAAGTGATGCCTTTTGGGCTGAAGAATGCATGATCCACTTATCAACGGACGATGACTAGGATGTTTGAACCTCAACTTGGCAAGAATATTGAAGTCTACATAGATGATATGGTGGTGGAGAGTAAGGTAGAATCTGAGCATGTGAATGACCTTAGAAGTATTTTTGAAGTGTTGAGAAAGCACAAACTATGCCTTAATGCTTCTAGGTGTTCTTTTGGTGTCAGTTTAGGCAAATTTCTGGGTTATATGGTCACTCATCGTGGAATTGAAGTCAACTCTGATCAAATTAAGGCAATCAACAATTTACAACCTCCTCGGAATTCTAAGGAAGCCTAGAAGTTGAAAGGAATGACCGCAGTCTTGAACTGATTTATCTTTCGGTCCACAGACCAATGTAGGCCTTTCTTCCAATTGTTGCACAAATGGAAAGGATTTGAGTGGACTGAAGAATGCACTTTGGCCTTTTAGCAGTTGAAGGATTATCTTTCTCGGCCACCCATTATGTCCAGGCCCGAGAAGGAATATGTTCTTTTTGCCTATATTGTCGTGGCTTCTCATGCAGTTAGTCTAGTACTGATAAGGGTGGACAATGGAGTACAATGGCCAGTCTATTATATGAGCAAGTCGCTACATGAAGTAGAGGTTCGTTATTTGGTACTAGAGAATTCTATTTTGGCAGTGGTACATGCTACACGGAAACTCCCTCATTATTTCCAAGCTCACAGTTGTGGTTTTAACCCAACTTCCTCTTCAATCATTGCTCCGAAAGGCTGATTATACAGGGAGAATTGCCAAGTGGGGAACAATTTTGGGGGCCTTTGACAGTATATGCCTTGGACTTCTTTTAAGGGCCAAGTTCTTGTAGATTTGGTAGCAGAATTTACTCAATCTCCAGTAGAAATGGAGGACGAAGAGCAAAACTTAGGAGGAAAACCAGTTGAAACAATTTCTCTACAAGGACCTTCAACTTGGAAATTGTATGTTGATGGTGCAGCTAATCAGAGAGGATTTGGGGTAGGGCTAGTTGTGATGTCCCCAGACAAGATCACTATTGAGAAATCTTTAAGGTTGGGTTTTTCGGCCACGAACAATGAAGCCGAGTACGAAACTTTATTGGTAGGGATGGCCATGATTCAGATGGGAGGAAAGGCAATGGAAGTGTTCTCGGACTCAAGGTTGGTGGTAGGCCAAGTAAAGGGAGAGTTGGAAGTTAGAGATTTGAGAATGCAAGGATATTTGAGTCAAGCTAGGTGCTTGCAGTCAAGTTTTGAGTTTTTCACTTTGCAACAAATTCCGAGAAGCAGGAATACACATGCTGATTCTCTAGCTACTTTGGCAACCTCTTCTGGACAACGCTTACCTCGAGTTATACTAGTGGAAGATTTTCACATGCCCACCAAGGAGAAGAAGGAGAAGGTCCAAGTTCACTAGATCAAGGTCGGGCCTAGCTGGATGGATCCTTTGGTCCTGTTTCTCAAGGAAGGTACTCTGCCTGATGGGAAGGGAGAGGCAGATAAGGTACGGAGGAAAGCTCCTCGTTTCTAGTTGTCCGAGGAGCAAAAGTTGTATAAACGTTCCTTTTCTGGACCATACTTGCTCTGTGTCCATCCAGAAGTAGTGGAGCCACTTCTGGAGGAGTTGCATGAGGGAATTTGTGGAAGTCATACATGAGGCAGGTCACTATCCCATAGGGCCCTTACCTAGGGGTATTGGTGACCAAGTATGCAGAAAGAAGCACTGGAGTATGTGAAGAAGTGTGATCAGTGCCAAAGATTTGCTCCAACATTCATCAGCCAGGGTGTGTCCTCAATCCTCTATCTAGTCCATGGTCATTTGCTCAATGGAGTTTGGACATTGTAGGACCATTTCCTAAAACTATAGGAAACCGAAGATGGCTTTTGGTTAGAACTGATTATTTCACAAAGTGGGTAGAAGTTGAGCCATTGTCTAATATTAGAGATTTGGATGCAAAGAAGTTTGTACGGAAGAACATTGTCACTTGGTTTGGGATTCTTCACACCCTCATCTCAGATTTTGGGCTCCAGTTTGACAGTAAAGGTTTCAGGAGATACTACTGTGAATTGGGCATTAGAAATAGATATTCAACTCCAGCTTATCCACAAGGAAAAGAACAGGTTGAAGCAGTCAACAAAATTATAGTGAATGAACTTAAGAAGAGATTGGATGAGGCAAAAGGTAGGTGGGTGGAAGAATTACCACATGTTCTCTGGACATATCAGATTACTTCTCGTCGGTCAACTGGAAAAACACTTTTTTCAATGACTTTAGGGTCCAAGGCTGTGATCCCTCTAGAGACTGGATTTCCAACATTGAGGACGAGCTTGTTCACTCCAGACAACAATGATAGGCTGTTGGAAAAAAGTCTAGATTTGATTGAGGAATGAAGAGAAGCTGCCATGGTTCAACTAGCATATTATCAACAGAAGCTCAAACAGGGGTATGATACCAGTGTAAGGGCAAGGTCGTTAACACCTGGTGACTTGGTATTGAGAATAGTTGTGGGTACTACAAAGAACCCATCATGGGGAAAGCTGAGGCCCAATTGGGAGGAGCCATATTGTATTACCTTAGTAGCTGGTATAGGTGCTTACTTTTTAGAAGATTTTAGATGAAAATGTTGTACCATGCCCTTGGAATGTAAATAACCTACGAAGGTATTACTATTAATGAAAGGCAACTCTACCACATTTTTGTTTATAATATTATATGTTGTGTATTCCATTCCTTTAAGTATTAAATAGAACTTCGGTCATGCCTCGTTCCTCGGACCACATACCTTGGGTAAATTAATGTTTTTAGTTATTTAGTTAAGTATTAAACAGAACCTTGGTCATGCCTGGCTCCTCGGACCACATACCTTGGGTAAATTAATACTTCTCATTTTTATTTAAGTATTAAACAGAATCTCGGTCATGTCTGGTTCCTCAGACCACATACCTTGGATAAATTAATGCTTTCAATTATTTAGTTAAGTATTAAACAGAACTTTGGTCATGCCTGACTCCTCGGACCATATAACTTGGGTAAATTAATACTTCTCCTTATTTATCTAGGTATTGAACAGAATCTTAGTCATGCTTGGTTTCTCAGATCACATACCTTGGGTAAATTAATGCCTCCCATTATTTATTTAAGTGTTAACAGAATCTTGGTCATGCCTGGTTCCTCGGACCACATACCTTGGGTAAATTAACACCACCTATTTATCTAAGTATTGAACAGAATCTCGGTCTTGTTTGGTTCCTAGAACCACATACCTAAGGTAAATTAATACTTTTAATTATTCATCTAGGTGTTAAATAGAATCTTGGTTATGTCTGGGTTCCTCGGACATCATACCTTGAGTAAATTAACACCTACTACTATCTGAGCCTACTACCAAGTGGAGTGTTAAGTGAGGTCTTGGATATGATAGTCTCCTCGGATCGTATGCCTTGGACAGATAGGTGCTTCACCTTTGTTTGAAGTTAAGAAGGGAATCTTGAAATAATCTTTTAAGCTACTTATCTCAGGTATACAAAGTATGTTTTTAAGTTAAATTACAAGTTATTAAGTGTTATGGGCTTGGAAAGGTTAGTCTATTACACTACCAATTACATGAAATGTAACAGTCAGGTTGCAACTTGCATAAACGACTATCAAAGTTAAGAATGAAGATATCTTAATAAAAAAAGGCTATAAGTTATGCTTATACTAGTAAAACACTAATCAGGAAATAAATAATGCCTTGTTTTATCTAAACACAATGAAACATAAAGGAATTTAATATTTTTCATTAAGTAAGGCCTTGAAAGGCAAAGAAAGTACATACTTAAAAATGCAAACAAAAAATACACATAAAAAGTACATTAAAAAAAAAAAAACTACAACCACAAAATATAGCTAAGGTTCTACTTGGTCTTGGAAGGAGGATTGGTCTTTGCAACTGTTTTGGTAGTTGTCTCAGGCATAACTGCTTGGGCTGTACCCTTGCCCTTTGGATCCTCCTTGGCAGTGAAGGGGAGGGTAACCAATACTAGCTCCTAGCTCTGAGAGGCTCCCTTCTCATTGGAGGAATTTGTGGGTGTAGGTAGGAGCTTTGTAGGCTCAGGGGCTGTCTCTTTGGCTGGCTCTTTTTCTTTCTCTGCAGCACCAGCTTGCTCAGCCTCCTTGGGGGGAACGGTAGAGGAAGGAGCAGCATCAGCAAAGGCAGCCCTGGTTAGATTCTGGGCTTTGGGAACGGCCTTAGTTTGGGAGCTTGAGAGACCTACTATGCGAAGGGCTGGAGGATAGAAGGAATTTTTTTCCCTCCTAAGTGGGGAAGAAGCATCCACACCAGCCTAGTTTAGTGTTTCGTTCCACACTTGGAGGTAGTAGCCTCTACATACCCTAGTGATCTGGGCCCTCAGATGTTCCTCGGTCTTTGCTACCCCTACCTCGTACTCGGCCTGCTCAGCTTTGTCCGTAGCCTCCTCTGCCTCTTCCAACTTCTTCTTTAAAACCCATATTTGCTCCTTGGCTATAACGAGCTGGTCCTTAGTCTGGCGCAGCTGTTGGCGTTGGCTCTCTGCTTGCCTCTCGGCCGTCTCCAGAGCAGCCTTAACACTCTTTTTCTCTCTAGTGGCCTCGGTTAGCTTGGTATTGTGGTCCTTTATCCTCTACTTGGCCAGAGTGAAGGCCTTCACAGTAGCTATGCGTCGTCCCTCCTCCTCCTTCTTTTACTTGTGGGAGGTGCTCACCAATTTCTTGGCCATATGCACGGCTTGGATCGCTTTTGTTAAAATAAAATAAAAGTGTGAGATGAAATAATTGGAATACTTAGTAAAAAAAAAAAAAAAAGAGAAGGGGGGGGGTGAGAAAAGGGAAAAATTGACCAACGCCAGGTCCCTCTTCAGAGTAAGAAACACTTCATGTTGCTTCATGGTCCTCAAGACAGCCAAGTCCTGAGGTAGCAATAGTGGCTGTTCTAGGGCATCTGCCACGTAACCCGCCTTCTCCTTCTAGAAGTCCCTGATAGAGGAATCCAGGGGAAAGGGGAGATCTGTTCTACACCAAGGGAGGGTTCCAGCTTTGGACCCTTGGGCGATGGTCATGTCCTCTATCCATTATTACTCCCTCACTTGAGGACCTAGTTTGCGCTGTTTTTGCCACTTTTGCTCCCCTTTGGGGCTCAGGCTCCTTAGAGGGGATAACCTCTCCTTCTTCAGCTACATCCTTCCTCTTCTTGTCCCGTTCGCTTCTCTTGTCCACTAGCTCGGGCTGGGAAGTGTGGGAAGGAAGAGGAGTGGGAGGATGTGTCTAGATGGCTACCTCGGGCACTGAGCCTCCTGTATGAGACTCAAGAAGCTTAAGAAGGCTTGTTTTGAACTTGTGTTGTAGCACCATTGCGTCGGGTACACTGGGGGCTTCTTGAATGCCGCTAACTTGTGCGGGGGGAAGGTGGCTGAAGTCAGCGCTTGAAGGTTTTGGGGCTTGAAGTTGGTCAAAAACCTCAAAATCTTCATCGGAATCTAAAACCTCCACTACCTTGGCTGTTTCTTCAAGAATTAGGTGGGAGGAGGTCGCCTCTTCCTCGGCACTGCGCTGGAAAGGTAGCTCCAGTAGTTGTGTGCCTTTTGCAGGGGTGCTAGCAAGGAAGTCAGGTATGGCGATGTTGATCTGTTGCAGCCGAGGATCCTTCGCCTTTATCATGTACTTAGGAGCTTGGATGCTCGAAGAGATAGGGTCATAGCCGAGGATTATGTGAGCAGCTCGCAGTTGTCTGTCAATGTGAACAAAGATCTCGGATTTGAGTATCCTCGTCAGATCAGGCTCGTTGACAAGGTTGAAATTGGGGACTGCAGAGTACTTATCTGCAAATTCATCAAAAGTGAAAACATTGTTAGAATAGGCCATAGATAGCTAAATAAAACCATTTAATATATATATATAAACACGAAGAGTTTTAGTGAGAAAAGGGGTATTGTTAGAGTAGTAAGCCTAAACCTAAACACCCTACCTGTTGTCCCATCTCGTGTTGGGCAATGAAGTCCATCATGCCACTCTCCTGAGACAATTAAGAAGTCCTTGTCCATACCCTTGTTAGTATCAGGGAGACACGATATAAGCCTGACCTCGGGGACCCTAGTTTTCAAATAATACCCCTGAACTTTAAGGTGTTGACGATTGTAAACCCAGTTAACGTTGTGATGGGTGAGCTTCACACTCATCTTTTCGTTAAGGGCATCTACGCTACCTAGAATCCTAAACATGTTGGGGGCTCACTAGGTGGGACAAAGTTGTGGGCGATCAGGTAGTCCCTAGTAACTCTACCCATGGGGATTCTCATCCTTCCCTTTATAAAAGCAATCATCTGGTTTACTATCTCTCCTTCTTGTCTCATGGTATGCCATTCCCCTTGATGGCAATACTGGATTGAAACCCCAGTGGGAATACGGTAACGGGCTTTGAAACTTTCTATACCTTTTGGGGTATCTACTAAGCTAGCGAATCTACCCATTTGAAAGGTATATGAAGGTGTTAAGAAGACGAGGTGTAAATTAAAGAGGCCGAGGAAGAAGAGGTCCTAAAATTAAGAACGAATACTAAAGGAACTTATGGAAATGTGGAAGGGCTCCTCGGACTGGTTCTTGAGAGTTGAAGATGCAAAAAGTGGAACACCCAAAATCTTTGAGCAATATATATAGGAATGGGAAAATGAAGCGGGAGAGTTCCCGCCCAAATCCCCATAAAATTTCTCCACCGTAGGATCTCCATCACACCATAGAACTTGGGGGATAGGGCGCCATATGAAGTAAATGCTGAAGCGTCCCGGATGCCGAAGCATTAGGAGCGTGCCCCTTTGCAGTTGAAAAGACACCTGCACAAAAAGAAGTGACATAAGAGTGGGAAGGATGATTGCCAAAAATCAAAATCCCCTTTTTCCGAGGAGTAAAAGAGTGAAATTTTGAGGGGCTATTGTAGGGATGAAGGGCCCAGATATAGGTATTAGGCCATAGGCTGTGCCTGAGGACAGGTAAATACTAACGAAGGCGTACCGGTTAATGGGCCGTGGAAGAAGTATGGTCATAAGGAGTTGAGAGCGTTTTTCGAGGAGAAGTATCTCCTCGGCTAAATAGAGTAGAGGTCAAAGGTTCGACCCTTCATCAAGGACAAGACAACAAGCAATCGTGCTGGTATAGATAAAAGAGAAAAATAGGGATAAAACAAAAGAAAGTTGGGAAATATCTAAGAAAAAAGCTGCTACCACCGCATTAAATGCTCTATATCTAATTCCCTAGCCGCATTAATATGGAGGTGATACTTGAACAATAATCTTCAACCTTCAGCTACCCTTAAAGACTTCAGGAAGGTGCTGATGGGACAAATATCAAAGCCAGCAATCTGATCTACACGTGGAGGGCTGAAATGAAAGAAGGAAGGAGAATATAAAGGAGAAAAACCCCATCACAAAGGGATCATGAGAAAAACTAAGTAAAAATCACTGTACACTCAAGAATAGTAAATATGTATAAGTCTAAAAGAAATATATAAGAACAAATCATCCTCGGACTTGACCGAGGAGAGCTTTTCTTGCTTAAACTGTTTGTTGTATTCTTTCCAACCATAACTAACCTATTGTAACTACTATTCACTTATCTCATTGAAAGTTCATCTTTAAGCCCACTCTCTAACAAATTTATTGTTTTGGGCTTTTTGGGCCATTGACCCTTCATTTGGGCTTTAGGAGCAAATCGTGTCCTTACAATTGGCACCGTTTGTGGAAATTTGAACATTCTTGAGCTCATTCAATCATGGTAGGATCCGGACCAAAGCGTGAAGAATCTGTAGGATCCTAACGTAAAGATCAATTTCTTAATCTTGAATGAAGGAGGGACTGTGAAGTTAGTGTGCACACCACTCATACAAGTAGGAGTCATTCTAGAAGTGGGAGCCATGTGTCCCATGGAGAAAACACCAGGAACATGCAGCTGGAGATAGATCATTTACGAAGGAAGTTACACCGTAAGCAAAGGAGAGGGACTCCTTCAAGCTCGGAATCTCATTTTGATGATGATGATGGTAGCAATAGGCCCAGGTCAGGAACTCCTCTTAGTGAGTCTTTCTCTTGTGATGAAGACCAACATCATAGGCGGAGGAGTAGAAGCCCATCTCACAGGGGCTTGGGAAATGATGCTATAAGTAGGGCCTTGCACCAAATCTCCAAGTCACCATTCACACGGAGGATTGAAGGGGGAAAACTTTCTTGGCGGTTTACTCAACCAACATTTACCATGTATAATGGTAGGACGGACTTGGTGGAGCATGTTAGCTATTTCAACCAGAGAATGATTGTCCACTCAAAGAATGAAGCCTTAATGTGTAAGGTATTCCCATCTAGCTTGGGGCTAGTGGCGATGAGATGGTTTGTAGATTGGAGGAAGGATCAATTAGCTCTTTTCTGGAGCTTACTAGGGCCCGATTTGTTACTTGTAGTAGGGTTCCTCATCCCTTAGATTCATTGCTGTTTATGGCCATGTGAGAGGGAGAGACTTTGAAGACGTATTTAGATAGGTACTGGGAGATGTTCAATGAACTAGATGGAAATTTTGATGATATAGCTGTAAGGGCACGATTTGCTCCTAAAGCCCAAATGAAGGGTCAATGGTCTAAAGAGCTCAAAAAAATAAATTTGTTAGAGAGTGGGCTTAAAGATGAACTTTCAATGAGATAAGTGGATAGTTGTCACAATAGGTTAGTTATGGTTGGAAAGAATACAACAAATAGTTTAAGCAAGAAAAGCTCTCATCGGTCAAGTCCGAGGATGATTTGTTCTTATATATTTCTCTCAGAGTTCTTAAGTGTACAGTGATTTTATCTTAGATTTTCTCGTGATCCCTTTGTAATGGGGGTTTTCTCCTTTATAATCTCATTCCTTCTTTCATCTCAGCCCTCCACGTGTAGATCAAATTGCTGGCCTTGATACTTTTCCCATCAGCACCTTCCTGAAGTCTTTGGGGGTAGCTGTAAGGCTGAAAATTACTGTTCATGTATCACCTCCACGTTAATGCGACCAGGGGATTAGATGCAGAGCATTTAATGCGGTGGTAACAGCTTTCTTCTTAGATATTTCCCAACTCTCTTTTGTTTTATCCCTATCTGAGGTTTATCCTTACCAGCACAATTGCTTGTTGCCTTGTCCTTAATGAAGGGTCGGACCTTTAACCTCTACTCTGTATAGCCGAGGAGATACTTCTCCTCAGACAATGCTCCCAACTCCTTATGACCATACTTCTTCCATGGCCCATTAACCAGTATGCCTTCGTTAGTATTTACTTGTCTTTGGGCTATCTGATGTCCTCGGGTACGGCCTACAGCCCAATACCTATATCTGGGCCCTTCATCTCTACAATTTATATATATATATATATATATATATTATCTACCACACACAGTTTGCGATATTACAATTGTAGAAAAATTGTGATTCTAATATTTTTACTATGCAAAGGAATGAGCCAACAACTAAAGGTCTTCTACTAATGACAAAAGAACTAGTGGAACCCAAAAATAACTAAATCGTCTTGAATTTCAAAGAGCACAATACACTTTTTGGAAAAGGAACCCCCTTTTCTTGTTTGTTTGAAAGTTGACATTTCTAAAATGTTTCATTTTCACACTCCTTTGATTTATTGGGGAGTGTTTGAAAGATGACATTTCTAAAATGTTACCAGCACGATTGCTTGTTGCCTTGTCCTTGATGAAGGGTTGGACCTTTAACCTCTACTCTGTTTAGCCGAGAAGATACTTTTCCTCGGACAACGCTTCCAACTTCTTATGACCATACTTCTTCCACGGCCCATTAACCGGTACGCCTTCATTAGTATTTACCTGACCTCGGGCTATTTGATGTCCTTGGGGACAGCCCATGGCCCAATACCTATATCTGGGCCCTTCATCCCTACAATATATATATATATATATATTATCTACCACACACAGTTTGCGATATTACAATTGTGGAAAAATTGTGATTCTAATATTTTTACTATGCAAAGGAATAAGCCAACAACTAATGGTCTTCTATTAATGACAAAAGAACTAGTGGAACCCAAAAATAACTAAATTGTCTTGAATTTCAAAGGGCACAATACACTTTTTGGAAAAGGAACCCCCTTTTCTTGTTTGTTTGAAGGATGTCGTTTCTAAAATGTTTCCTTTTCACACTCCTTTGATTTATCGGGGAGTGTTTGAAAGATGACATTTCTAAAATGTTACCAGCACGATTGCTTGTTGCCTTGTCCTTGATGAAGGATCGAACCTTTGACCTCTACTCTGTTTAGCCGAGGAGATACTTCTCCTCGGACAACACTCCCAACTCCTTATGACCATACTTCTTACACGGCCCATTAACCGGTACGCCTTCGTTAGTATTTACTTGACCTCGGGCTATTTGATGTCCTCGGGCACAGCCCATGGCCCAATACCTATATTTGGGCCCTTCATCCCTACAATATATATATATAATCTACCACATACAGTTTGCGATATTACAATTGTGGAAAAATTGTGATTCTAATATTTTTACTATGCAAAGGAATAAGCCAACAACTAATGGTCTTCTATTAATGACAAAAGAACTAGTGGAACCCAAAAATAACTAAATTGTCTTGAATTTCAAAGGGCACAATACACTTTTTGGAAAAGGAACCCCCTTTTCTTGTTTGTTTGAAGGATGACATTTCTAAAATGTTTCCTTTTCACACTCCTTTGATTTATTGGGGAGTGTTTGAAAGATGACATTTCTAAAATGTTACCAACACGATTGCTTGTTGCCTTGTCCTTGATGAAGGATCGAACCTTTGACCTCTACTCTGTTTAGCCGAGGAGATACTTCTCCTCGGACAACACTCCCAACTCCTTATGACCATACTTCTTCCACGGCCCATTAACCAGTACGCTTTCGTTAGTATTTACCTGACCTCAGGCTATTTGATGTCCTCGAGCACAACCCATGGCCCAATACCTATATCTGGGCCCTTCATCCCTACAATATATATATATATATATATATATATATATATATATTATCTACCACACATAGTTTGTGATATTACAATTGTGGAAAAATTGTGATTCTAATATTTTTACTATGCAAAGGAATAAGCCAACAACTAATGGTCTTCTATTAATGACAAAAGAACTAGTGGAACCCAAAAATAACTAAATTGTCTTGAATTTCAAAGGGCACAATACACTTTTTGGAAAAGGAACCCCCTTTTCTTGTTTGTTTGAAGGATGACGTTTCTAAAATGTTTCCTTTTCACACTCCTTTGATTTATTGGGGAGTGTTTGAAAGATGACATTTCTAAAATGTTACCAGCACAATTGCTTGTTGCCTTGTCCTTGATGAAGGGTCGAACCTTTGACCTCTACTCTGTTTAGCCAAGGAGATACTTCTCCTCGGACAACACTCCCAACTCCTTATGACCATACTTCTTCCACGGCCCATTAACCGGTACGCCTTCGTTAGTATTTACCTGACCTCGGGCTATTTGATGTCCTCGGGCACAGCCCATGGCCCAATACCTATATCTGGGCCCTTCATCCCTACAATATATATATATATATATATATATAATCTACCACACACAGTTTGCGATATTACAATTGTGGAAAAATTGTGATTCTAATATTTTTACTATGCAAAGGAATAAGCCAACAACTAATGGTCCTCTATTAATGACAAAAGAACTAGTGGAACCCAAAAATAACTAAATTGTCTTGAATTTCGAAGGGCACAATACACTTTCTGGAAAAGGAACCCCCTTTTTTGTTTGTTTGAAGGATGACGTTTCTAAAATGTTTCCTTTTCACACTCCTTTGATTTATTGGGGGCGAGGTTGTTCAATACTTAGATTCAAAGTTTCAAATCCTTCCTTTCACACTCTCCAGCTATTTTTTTGACTTGACTTGACTTGGACAACAAACATTTTCCAATATCATGATATCATGGATGACTAAAATTGATAATGTACTGTCTATGAGATTTGTTTACAAAAAAAAAAAAAAAAAAAAAAAAATTGAAGCCTTAAATTGTTATTAAAAATTAATCATCAATGATGATTTGACACGACAATTTTTCTAGAACATGTTAGTTTTCTCCTTGGGCCCACCATTAGGGTTGATTTTGGAGTCTCCCTCGATATGGAGAGAAAATAAGGGAGAGAGAGGAGCTTAGATGAGAATTTGTTGATTTGCCCACCTCCTCCATTCCACGTTGATTCTTTTTCTTTTTTTTGAAAATGATAGAAAAGTGGAGAGAAGGAAAGCCCTTTTTGTTTAGTTGAGAATAAAAAATGAGAAGATAAAAAATGTATTTTGTATAAATTTACCTTCTTCTCATACCCCTATTATATTTAAAATTTTTAATAGTTGGTAAGAAAAAAAAAAAAAAAAACCAATGTTTAGGGGGGAAAAAAAAAAAACAAAAACGTATCAACCCAAGAATAACACTACATGCTAGACACCTTATATGACTAGACATCTTATACAACTACATTTTACTAAGAGTTCTTTTATATCCATAACAAAATCTCACAATATTTTTAAAATAAATTGAAGTGTTAGCTCATTATAAGTTAAAATAAAATAAAATAATAATAATACGAAACTCATCCCAACTATTGTGAAAATATCGTAAGATTTTGTTATTCTTATATATACTTTCTCACTTGATAAAATTCAAAATTGGGTTAAACGCGAAATTGCATGTGTCAAGCTCCCCCCCCCCCCCCCCCAAAAAAAACACACAAATATATATATTTATATTAAAGCTCGTTTGTCATCAGTTGTCAGCCCATTTTCATTTCAATTTGTCAAGTCCGTGGCCATGTGGATGGATAGATGGTGAGATAAGAATCGGGGGAGTAATGTTAGGTAGGATTAGGACAAGGGTAAAAAGAGTAGACTCCACTTGGGGTCAAACTGAGAGAAGAGGAAAAGACAAATACAATAAAAAAAGAAAGAAATTAAATGGGTTTATGAGTTGCTGGTGCTGTGCAAGAAGAAAAAGTTACTCTCCACATTTAGCAATCTCAGTTTTGTACTGAATTGGGGTTTTTTTTTTTTTTTTGAAACCTAACCAAATTATCATTTATAACCGTAAATGAGCCAAATTGAAATACAAAGTCTCCATAATAGAGAGGGAGGAGAGTCCTCTATTAAAAAAATATAAAAAGAAATATGTTTAACATAACGGGCTAAAACATGAGCCACAAAATTGACATCATGGCAAATACTATAGATTGAGAACCAATGGAGATTGGCAAGAAGCACTTGGATGTCAACAAGTACATGGCCAAGCCGAGAACACTGAGGACCAGGATACAAAATAGAACACATGACACTTGTGTTATCACCCTCAGTTTTGTACTAACTTGGTTTTGAATTACTAACCAAAATTCAAAATATGGCTGAAACGATCCAGTAGAGTCTAGTATCCAAAGCAATATGTTTTAGCCCTATTTTTGTACCAATCTAGGTATCAGTATGTACATTTGGTATCCAAAGCAATATGTTTTAGTCTTATTTTTGTACCGGTTTAGGTGACGATACGGTGAATATAATCCATATTTATGAGTCCAAATCTCCTCTCTTACTTTCTTTACATCACTTTATACTCCACTAATTAAAATCTGCCCCTTGTTCACTTATTTAAATTATTCCTTGTTTAATGCCTTTATCATATTTCACTTACCTAAAATAAAAATAAAAATTCCACACTTCCCAGTACCACCACTGACCTCCACCAGCACCAGTACTGGCACCAACAACACGGCTGCCACAAACTTGGTCACCACCCCCACAACCTTGAAAAACTAACACCAGTCATTTTAAGAAATCGTTTTTTTATTTAAAAATTCCCTAAGCTATGATGGAATTGGAACGAACAAATCCAAGTAAATTAAACAAAGATAAACTAGGAGAGAGAGAGAGAGATCTAGATCTAGTTTGGCCTCTCTAGTAGAGCTTGCTGTGGTATTTTGGGCATAAGCACTCATATCAGTATAGTACAGGTACATGATCGGGAGATTTAACAAAAAAATATAAGTTTATCCAAGTCCTAACTCATTCGGACATTCTCAAATTAAAACAAAACCCATTTCTTTCAACAACATTTTAGCTCAAAATATAAGTTGGAAAAATGACTTGGGCGGGGTCATTTTGAGGTTGTTGGGCTGGTGAAGAGGTTTGTGGCGCAGCTGTATGGCAGTGATTGGCATTGGTAGTGTTGTTGCTATTGCGGGTAGAAGTCAGTGGTGGTGCTGAGATGTGTGGAAATTTTTTATTGTTATTTTAGGTTAGTGACAATGAAAAGGCATTAAAGGATGAATAAATTAAATAGCTGACATATGGTAAATTTTGATTGGTGGAGCACAATGGTGGAGCACAAAGTAGAACAGAGAAAGTCAAAAGATTTGAACTCTTACTTTATGTATTAGACAATTAACTAATCAAGACAACTTGAAAATTTCAAGATAATACAAGCATACAAACACATATCCTCCACTTCAGTCTCAATGAATAACAGATCTTCAAATTTGGAAAAATCTGAAGTAGATAAACGCAGAAACATGATCTCAGTAAAAAAATTTATTTGAAAAGCATTAACTGCCAGTGGAGATCATTTCCAGCTTAAAAAATGGGAGGTAAATGGCAAAGGATTCAATAGAAGATTGAACCACAAAAATATATTATGACATATATGATACAGGGAGTGTTCAACTTGTATCTCCAACTTGTATTTGTTAACGAATGAAAGATTTCCAAAATTAGAAGTCAATCAATCTCTCTCCAAACTCGGTAACCGCACAAATCCCAGATACCTAAACTACAATCATCCTCTCAATAAAAGCTCTGATTCTTTGGAACTGTACAATTCAAAAAACAAGAAATAAATATTATACCCAATACCCATCATTCCAAGCACGCCTTGGAAGGAGTCCCCCATGCTCACTCCTACTTCCTGTAAATCTATACAAGGCCGCCTTGCTTCGGACTGTTCTCAAGGGACCTGATCTGTTCCCATGCCTAATCGGTAAAGACATCTCATCCCCAAACAAACTTGAAGCTGAAAACGGTCTGTTTTCCATCTCTTCAAGTGGACCAGAACTGTTCTCCATTGTGATGAAGGAAGAGGCATGCCCATAAGTTAACCGAGGGGTGATCCCACCTGCATTCCACCAACTGCTATCAGAAGGGGCAAAGTCTCCTTTAAAGTCAGATTCTTGAGCAGAAGACTCCTTTCGACTACAGCAGTCTCCACAAGTCTCATCTGTGTCGTTGTATATTAGTTTCAGAGCTTGCACAACTTCACCCATAAAAGGTCTGTGAGTCACCTCTGGGTGAACACACATGGAAGCAATGGCTGCTACCTTAGCCATGTCATCGAAGTCATAACTTCCAGCCAAAGAAGGATCAACCAACTGCTCCAAACCTTCTCTACTGGTCAGTAGTGGCCGTGCCCAAGTTACCAGATTCTCCTGTCCAGAAGGTTGGCACATGTCCACAGGTTTTCTTCCAGTGAGAAGCTCAAGGAGCACAACCCCATAACTGTAGACATCACTCTTGACAAGTAGATGCCCTGTCATTGCATATTCTGGGGCAACATAACTGCAAAACCCATTATATTCAAAGTTCTTCAATAATTGGAATTGCTGACTGGAAATATGGTAGTATATATACAAATGAATACATCTTAATCCAAAGTATGTCAGAGAGAGAGAGAGAGAGAGAGAGATAGAGAGCATGTCCAATCAAGAACCTACTTGAATTTTTAGAATTGTAAGACTATGACTTTAAAATAGTATGATTACCCAAAAGTTCCCATGACCCGAGTAGAAATATGATTACTTCCTTCGGTTGCTTCCCTGGCCAACCCAAAATCTGAAACCTTGGGGGTGAAGTCGTCTTCTAGTAAAATATTACTAGCCTTGAAATCACGGTGTATTACACGAGGATTAGAATCTTCATGAAGATAGGCCAATCCTCTTGCTGCTCCAAGGGCAATCTTCATCCGTGCATCCCAGTCTAGAGGGCCCTTGTTCTTGTCAACACCTATAACACCAATACAGGGGCAATGTGGAAGTTTGCAACTTATATTCCATTAAATAATTACAAACAAAATAAAAGGCAATGCAGAAAATATACCATGTAAATGGGACTCAACACTGCCATTGCGAACAAGCTCATACACCAAGCACCGTGTCCGCCCTTCAATGCATATACCAATCAGTTTCACAAGATTACGGTGATGCAATCGACTTAGCATCTCAACTTCTGCAATAAATTCACGGTCCCCATTTTGATTATCCCTTGTAAGCAATTTAACTGCAACTTCAGTTTCATCTTCCATAATCCCACAGTAAACACGTCCAAATCCTCCTTCACCCAAAATCCTCTTTGAACTGAACTTATCTGTTGCCTTCTCAAGCTCAGCAAGTGAAAATGTTTTAGCAGAGAGAACACAGGTAGCCATGGTGGACATGAGGGATACTGATGTTGAGCTTGCTATACTACTTGATAATACAGACCCTATGCCTGCGTTAAATGTGGATGACTAATTATTTTGACTAAGAATAAAGTGTGTTGATGCAGCTCATTAGGTAACACTCAAATTGATCAGCTTATTATTCAATTGTTCATGCAAGAGGAATCTTCCATGATTGGCCAGTGTGTTGATACATCAAAAGTTAATAACCCAGCTTTAAAAGACTGGCCAAACTGGATTAAGAAGATGCAGTATCAGTTTTAAATGACAACTCTGCAAGACTTAATGATATTTATTTATTTCACTAAATGATATTAAAGGTATTGTGATTGATATTAAATATTTATTTATTTCACTAAATTTTGTAACATGGTTCTCTTGCTAGCATTTGACACGGCACAACTTAGACCTTACAGGATATTCATCATCCATCAGCGGTGAATGTCCAGAACTATTTACTGATGTCATACATTACTAGGGTTTTTTTTTAAAAAAAAAAAAAGGTTAGAAACACTTACATAATATAGATGCTGTGACCCCATCAGCTTGAACCCACACCCCTTGGGGAGGTACCAATTTCCCCAACTGGGTGGTGGTGATACATTACTAGGGTTTGAAAGAGCATTTTCTTATAATGCACAAATTATTTAAAAAGGTAAAATAAAATAAAACAAATGGGACTAGCTTCCCCCCTTCACAGAATTGCCTCTTTGATAGCACAATTTCCATTTTTTTGGGCCAGAAGAAAGAGACTCATAATTTCTTCCCTTTTGTCAATTACTGGGCAGTTTGCAAAGAAATGAATATTTTCAACATGATATGTGTGAAAAAAAAAAGATTAAAAAAAAAGTTTTCAGAATCAAAGCATGGTATGTGTGCTTTTCGTGGGATCCATCAGTGGTGAAAGTCTCATGTAGGAAATTTTAAGCCCAAAGAAAAAAAAAAAAAAAGGCCCGCTAGTCTGTATTTTAATAGATCATGTGACTTTTAATGAAGTTGGATCACTAGGATTTAATTAATTATATGTAAGATGAAGAATGAGATTTCTAGAGTCACCAAATGCTTTTTTTTTTTTCTTGATAAATCGATAACCGGGGGGATGGAGGGATTTGAACCCTAAACATCTCCGTTGGAAACACTAGATGGTGCTAGTTGAGCTACAAGGCTGCGAGTCACTAATTATAAATAGCATTTTTTTTGAATTGTTGCGGGTAACCTTTTCTTAACCATTTTATGAAATTTCATATTTGAATATTTCTTGAGCTTCTAGCCTAGAAATTAATATCTAATTGTTCCAATTTCAATCTTATTCTCTCTATTTTTCTTCTCTTTTTTTTAATCTTATTGCTGGAATTTCTTTTTCTTCGCTAAATGTAAGTCCTCACCACATCAAGTTGTATTAGAGCAAAAGATCCTAAATCTAAGCCCAAAAATTCATATCCGAGTCAAAGGTAGTAACTTTAAGCTATGGCTGGCCGTGGTAGAGATCATGAGGGTAGAGGAAATCAAGGCTAGTAGAAAAAAAAATAATGAGATGAAGCATATTATTGAAGATTTATTGCTAGCTGTTCTTTTCAGCAATGGGAACCAGTGGGAGACTCACATGAAGATTGTGGAAGGAAACTACAACCCCTGGACATATTGGAAAGTGGTCATGAGGATGAGAATGATGATATAGAAGATGAAAACTCCTTTCATGATACCAGGTAGAGCATGCGGCATGAGGTAGGTTGGAAGATCAGTTGGTGTGTGTAGTTGAATTGAAGAATGAAAATTTTGAAAGAATTTGCGCCACAAACTGGGATTCTCTATATGATGGTTTAGGGGTGAGTACTTAATACAAATTCAAGAAATTACTTTATTAAAGTAATGCAAATCAAGAGTTCGATGCAAGTCCTAAGAGTGTTATTTTGGACACGGAAGATTTGCATACACATGATTTGAAAAACCTAGTACTGTTTGATGCAATTCAAAATTGAAAATTTTTAGTGAAGATGGATACTTTTACTTGGAATGATGTGATTTTAATAATTTTTCTATTGGCATAATGCTGAATCATGATAATCTTCCTTTTTATGAAGATAAAGATACAAGATTTGATTGTGTTTAGGAAGAATTTATGGAGCAAGAGCTGCTAGACACAATTCAACAAGCTCCAAGAGATACACGGATGGGGTTAAGCCAATTTTAGAACAAAGTTGAATGGTGTCAGATGATGGTACTTTGTTCTATGTGACTTGTTCATGTTAGAAACTGAAGAAATGTCCCAAACCTTGTTATGCAGAAGTTCTTATTGGCATATTAAGGCTAAGTAGCTATTTCTTGATGCTCTTGTTTTTTTTTTGATAAGTACTATTTCTTGATGCATTTAAGAAGACAAAGAATGAAAAGATAGAAAATATTATTTGGGACTCCAATAAATTGTGGAGAATTGAAGCCCAACTGTGGACGAATTTTCTCCAACCCAAGGAGAACTGATGTAGGAAAATTTAAGCCCCCCCAAAAAAGGCCCATCAGTCCATTGTCTTTTATTTCTATATTTCATGTTTCATTTATTATTACGTCTCTCGAGTATTTAAAAGGTCATTTGACTAGCATGTGACTTTTAATGAAGTTGGCAGGTTAAGATTTATTTATTTATTTTTGATAAGTAACAAAACTTTATTGATTAAAAAAAGAAAAGAAAACCCAGGTACACTGGCGGTGTATTTGAGCAGCAGTACATCAAACACTCAAATTACAAAACTCTAACATATCTAATAAATTAGAACAGGGAAAAGAGTTAGAAGCAGCACTCCAATCCAGAAGAGAGTAAAGAAGAAGAGATTTAATTGTTATATATAAGATGAAATATTAGAATTCTAGAGTTGCTAAAGGCTATTATACATAGAATTTTTCAAATCGTGGGCATCCTTTTTGTATAGCCTTCAAGAAATTTCAGATTTGATCTCTTCCCACATTTTGCGGTGACTTGGGAGTTGTTTATGATATTATGCTTCTTTGGTGTCTCCTAGGTAATGCTTTATTATGCGATGGGTGGTTTATCATGTTGTACGAGGGTCTTTGGCAAGAGAAGTAATGGGAGGATTTGGAAAGTGGTTCCTCTGTGTCTAATGTGGTGTCTTTTGAGAAAAAGGAATGCATGCTACTTTGAGGGGCCAAAGTGCCAAAGTTCATGAACTCCCTTGAGATTATGCTTTGCATTTGAAGACCTTATATGAATGGACTTTGACATCTCCTATCACTTCTATAGCAGGCTTTTGAAGACTTTTTTACCCCTCCTTTTTTTGTTCTTTGCTCCAACATCTCATGTACTTGGGTTGCTGCCCTTTGCTTCGTTTTTTATTTTACTTTTTGCAACGATTTCTTTACTTAGAAAAAGCAATTCAGATCCAACCTCAATCCTATTATCCTTTTTCTTTGCCTTGTTCTTATTGGATTTTCTTCTTAAATCCTTCTACTACACTAGACCTAAGTTCTCCTCACCACATCAAAGTTCATATTACTGATCTGGTAAATTATTAGTGTTTGAAAGAGTTTTGCTCTTTACTTCAGACATTATTAACAAAAAAAAAAAAAAACATTATTATCAAATTTTTTAGCAGAAGGATGACTCAAAACAAATGGAATATCTAGGAAATATGATGCAAATGTGGAATTAAATCATGACCACAAGCCACAAGACCAACATCCATACTTTTGAGTAATAATTCACCAGGCATGACTAGATTTTGCGCAACCAAAAGTGACAAGTTATGATAGAACATTCATGATATTTTATTTATATATAATAATTAGGCACTAGGCAGTAATATAAAATAAATGGTGGCTGCAAAGAACAAAACTTTTCAAGCTAGGGAGGACCAACACATATACAGTCATGATGGAGCATTGTTCACCATAAAAAGTTTAAAAACATTTGACGACATTGAATTTGAGTAGAAGCATCTACATAATAATTCATAAACTTACCAGATCTTTTGTTTGCAGAGGGTGTAAATGCTGGACCAACAGCATTTGATGGTCTTCTAACCTTCCTCCACTTCAAAAAGATAGAGACTGCTCCAATGAAAACTAATAGGAGCACAAATGCAGACAAAGATATTATGGCAATAGTTTTGAGGTTCATCCGCTGGTTCTTGTTGATAAAATTTGCTGTGATTGGGAGGTCTCCAACACTTCCTGTTGGTCCATTGCCAATGTAACTCCCATAAGGTGGTGAAGAAGGAATCCCTGATGAAAACTATTTCAGTGACCAAAACATGATAATAAAACAAAAAAGAAGGATACTTGAAGGACTACTTTTTGTTCTTTTTCCCCTTCCACTAGAAATTTAAAGGTAATCGGGGTAGGTACCTGGATAACTAATGTATACCACTTCATAGTTACCGAAAAGAGTTGTATTTAGAGGCACTTTCTTATGCCAAAATCTGTCAGATGTCAGTACTGCAGTAGTATTATCAAACTTCTCTCCCAGTGGAACCAAGTTAATATCCACAACTGTACTTTCCCGATTTTGACTATCGGCAATGACACCCATAATTTTAACTTGGCTTTGCTCTAAATAGGTGCCTTCCGCGATCTCAATCTCTAGCTCCCTCATTACCGGAAAAACAGATAAAGTGGCTACATCCAGAAGAAGTCTGACTTTCATGGGAAACACACAACCACAAGGTGAACCAATGGGAGTTGCAGTGAGTGGCTCTATACAAATTTGATCACAAGCTGCCAAAAAACCAATTAACAAGTACATGAATGGTTAAAAAACTCAAAATGAGCAACAGAAAAAGACCTTTAACTTTCACTGTAGCTATTGAGATGAACAAGATATTAAGATCGATCTTTCAACTAATGTTCAAAATTTCAAACTACCAACTGTATTTAGCCTTAAGGCATTAATGTTACGCGATTTCTATTCCATAGGGTATGTGAGTCACTTTACCAAGCAAAAAAAAAAAATCAAACCATTTTCCCTAGTATAAGCACAAACTTAAGGCATTAAGAGAGAGAGAGAGAGAGTGATGGTACAATTACAAATTTTGTTTAGTGATAGTTTCTATTTTATCATAAGAACACTTTGACTTCAACTTTTAAAGACTTTTTTCTCTACCATTTTGTTGATCCTGTATTCCACCCAAAATATGCTCCTCTTTTAAAAGATAAAGGCCACTGATTGACTTTCCTAATATGCACTGGCTTTATTTGAATTTAAAAAAAAAAAAAAAAAAAAAAAAAAAACCTATTATAACATCTGAAACAAAATAGAAAGGGCATGAGTGCCTGCTTAAACTTTTAGGGTGGTTACTTTTTAATATAGCAAATTTCAAGGCAAAAAAATTGATATTTGCCTCACCAACAAGCAAAAATTTTGACAGCAGACACTAAGAAATTAAAAACAAGGTTATTCACGGGTTACTTGTCAAATATATGTCATACATATTTTAAGTGTTCTTGATATCTTGATACTTATGCTTTTTGCATTGCATAAGGGTTCTTTACAGACATTTGGGCACACAAAAGAGTCACACATACCACAAGTTAATACTATTGATCAGTATAAAAAATCATCTACTTCTCCTAGTTACCACTGAACATATCATGTCCAAAATTGAAATGTCTTGATTCTTAAATTAGGTATGCATTCTCACTTGTAAAGTTGTGAAGCACTATAAACAATGGTATGGCCCTATTTCATTGTAGATTTCTCAGTATCTTTTTTTTATAATAAAAATGTGCATGTGAGCAACACAGACTCTCAAGTAGACAAATTCAATTTGACAGATGGATATTACCATGGTTTTTTGAAGGAGATGGAGCAATTGCATCAGGTTTAACATGCTGATGATGATGATGATGACCGCGTATTGGTGAGGGATTACTGCTAGAACCTGACATATATAAGTAAAGATAGAGAAAACTATTAACAACAATGTAATCTCAAGCTGTTAAAATTATTAGCACAGTAATACCTTGGTAAAGTGGAGAAGGTGCAGGGGCAGTGGACGGTCCCAAAGAGGGCTTAACCACCCATGTTTTGGGTGGTTTTGATGCGGCAAATGACACACCCATCGAAATTGACCTTTCTGCAAGAAGTAAAGGAACATCATATGTTGAGCACAAATGAAGATATTCATGGACAGTTATCAATAAAAGCTGGAATGGATCTAAACTATTACTAAATGATGCATTGCATTAAGTGGCCACATAAATTTTACATTGAATGCACTAGTGAGGCACTCAAGGAAAGAAAGAGGGTAAAAAAATTTGAATTATATGTTCTCAAAAGATGTTAACAAAAGGAGATATGTAAGGCACACAGCTGATAAGCAGATGAAAAAAAATGCTTATAAAGTGTTTCTTTGTATCAGGATAAGCAACCAAGCAAGAAATGTCTTCTAATTGGTGTATTATGTTGGGCTTGGGCAATATAACTTGATTTGATAGCTAAAGTCAGTGTGGTCCAAAGTAAGCTATGTGCTTGGGTGAGATGAGCTGCCACTAAGGTCACCTCCAAAAGTTCTGAAGCTAGGAGGCTTTAGTGAGGTGCTCACCTTCAGAGTCTATGCAAGGCACCTTTAGTGAGATGTTCACCTAATGCCTAAGCACCTAGGTGCCCTTTAAGGCGCATGGGGCAATGCCTAAAACAAATTCCAAATACACACACACATATATACCTACGCACCTTTAGTGCCTGGGCGAGTGCCTCAAGCAATGTTTAAGGCGCATAAGGCAACGCCTAAAAACAATTCTACACGCGCACACACATAAATATTCTGCAATTTGGAAAAAGCAGCAGTCTTTATTTTAATTTCATTAGAGTGGGGGTTGAGCTAGCCACCACAAACATATTAAAGACAAAACAAGTGAGAGAGAGAAGGGGGGGAGGGGGGAACACATCTACTAGTCAGGCATGTGGGGTTTTTTTCCCCCCCTCTCATTATTCTATACTTATCTCACTTCTCAGGCAGCACTCGTTTTTTCTTTCTCTTTGTCAGCTCTTGGGCAGCTCTCTTTCTCTTTCTTTTTTTCTTATTATTATTATTTTTTTCCCACTCTAAGCTCTCTCTGTCCCCCCCCCCCCCCCCAACCTAATTTCAGCTCTCTTATTTCTTCCCCTTCTCTGTCTCACCTCTTCGGCGGCTCTCTCACTTTCCTGTATCTTTTTTTTTTTTAATCAAATAATCTTTTATTTTTGACAGTTTCTCTCCTTTTTCTTGGGATAAGAATGTTGTAAAGTCACTTATTCATTTAAAAAAAAAAAAAAAAAATTCAGCTCTCTCTAATTTTTCGTTCATTGTCTCACCCCTTGGGCAGCCCTCTTTCCCTTTCTTTTTATTCTTTTTCTTTTAAAAATAAAATTTCAGCTCTCTTTCTTGTATCACCATAAACATCTTCTTCAATGCATCACCACAAACAAAGTGCTCCCTCTCTCTCTCTTTCTTTCCTTCCTCATCAATTTAGAAATAGACCATAAGAAATTCAATCACATAATCTTTTAAACTTAGGTATTTGTTTTCTAATTTATCTTCTTTTATTTTTATTTTTGGATAAATAACATAAGTCCTCTTTAATTAGGGCCTAATTTCTTCATGCACCACACATTTGGTAGATTTATTTTGTCTCTTTTGAATTTTGATTCATTTTATTTATACAAGCTTCATTATAATATTCCAATGAATTAGATACAATGATTTTAGTTCTATATGTATAATAAGAATTTTAGAATTTGGTGTCTTGTTTCACACAGGCAAGCACTTTTTTGGTGCCTCATGCCTTGCCTAAGGCGATACATGACCCTGGTGCCTTAAGATTGCCTTTTGCCTTTTGTTGTTTGTTTTGGTGATGGAAGCTTTTGGTCGAATGTTGGACAAAGCAGTTCTTGAAGGTCGCATGTCGGGTTTTAGTGTGGGTAACTTGGAGGGAAGATCCATGGCGGTGTCTCATCTCCTTTTTGCAGATGACACACTAATTTTTTGTAAGGCTGATTTAGATCAGATTTTGATCCTTCGCATGATTCTTATTTGGTTTGAGGCGGTGTCTGGCCTAAAGATCAACTTGGGAAAGTCAGAATTGGTTCCGGTTGGGGTAGTCAATAATTTTGACCTTTTCTTGGTTGTTCTTGGCTGCAAGTAGGGCTCTCTCCCAATGAAATATCTTGGTCTTCCTTTGGGTGCTAAATTCAAGGATAAGTCTATATGGAATCCTATTCTAGAGAAAATGGAGAGGAGATTGGCGGGTTGGAAACGTTTATACTTATCCAAGGGAGGTAGAGTCACCCTTATCAAAAGCACCCTATCTAATTTACCCACTTATTTTCTTTCTTTATTTCCTATTCCTGCCAGTGTGGCTAACCGTATTGAGAAGCTCCAGCGGAATTTCTTGTGGGGCAGTCTTGGAGATGATCCTAAAATTCATTTGGTTAAATGGGCTACTGTTTGTTCTCCTATTTCTTCCAGTGGCTTAGGGATAAGGAAGATAAGACTTTTCAATGAAGCTTTACTTGGGAAGTGGCTTTGGAGATTTGGGGTTGAGGAAGATGCCCTTTGGAGGCAAGTGATCGAGACAAAGTATGGATGTATGTGGGGGGGCTGGTTTTCCAGAGCTGTGATTGGCCCTTATGGTGTTGGTTTATGGAAAAATATCAGTCAGGGTTGGCCTTCTTTCTCTCACCATATTCTGTATGATATTGGTGATGGGTCTAGAGTGAAGCTTTGGCAAGACCGGTGGTGTGGAGAGACTTCTCTTGCTGTTAGATATCCAGCCTTGTTCAGATTTTGCAGGAATAAGGATGCCAGTGTGGCTGAGCTTATGTTGTTCGCTAATGGTGTCCTCTTTTGGGATGTGAGATTCATTAGGAGTGTGCATGCTCGGGATCTAGAGGCTATGTCCGACTTCATGGCAACTATTTATGGTTCGCATATAAGGGGGCGAGGTGAGGATAAAATGTGTTGGATTCCTAACAAAGTTAAGGGTTTCTTGGTTAGTGATTATTATAGAATTTTAGCTGGCACCGCTTCCTTTGGGTTTCCTTGGAGAAGTATTTGGAAGCTAAAGATCCCCTCTAGAGTAGCTTTCTTTGTTTGGACTGCTGCTTTAGGGAAATGCTTGACGATTGATAATTTACGTAAAAGGAAGGTGTGGATTCTGGATTGGTGCTACATGTGTAAGAGAAATGGTGAATCGGTTGACCATCTATTTCTTCATTGTCCTTTTGCTTCGGATCTATGGTCTATGGTTTTGGGCCTTTTTGGAGTTTCTTGGGTTATGCCGCACTCTGTTCTGGGGCTGTTATGGTGTTGGCAAGGCAGCTTTGATCGTCATCGAAATGGTTATATTTGGTCCATCATTCCTCATTGCTTATTGTGGTGTCTTTGGAGGGAGAGGAATAGTAGATGTTTTGAAGATACTGAGAAATCTATTCCTGACCTCAAGCTTCTCTTTTTTAGAACTTTAAGGGATTGGTTGTTTGCTTTGCAAGATAAATCTTTCCCCTCTTTTATTGATTTCCTAGACTCTTGCAATTTTTGTATTTGATTTCTTTTCCCTTGTACACTCCCTGTGAACTAGGGTGTCCCCTTTATATCAATATATCTTATTACTTATCAAAAAAAGATACTGATATTAGATGCAGAAAGCACAGGATAAATTGGCAATTTTTTTTCTAATTTCAAAATATATTTGACACTAGTGCGGCCATAATAACATACTGTTACAGGTTTTATCAGGATCAAATATCAAAAGCCTCAAGATGTCAATATGCTTATCAAGGGTTCATAATCATATCCAGAATTCACTTCACATACAAGTTACTAGGCTTGGATTAAGGAAAAAAAATTACCTACATTGACTTATAAAAATTTGCACCCTTACCGTGTTCCACTAAGATTTCTTTCATAGAGAACGGCCGGGTTGGTAGAAGAGAAGGAGACAAAAATATGTGCAACAAAGGATGGCCTGAAATATAAAACAAATGTGTTAATCTTCTATTCAAGAACCATAATTTATTGCTTTTCATACTTGAAAGTCAATTCATATAAATTGTATATCACACCACATCATAAATTTATCTTGTCAAGCATCTATAAACAACAAAACTTTTATTGACATTTGCTAGAAAATAAATTATTTTAAATTTCTTTTCATTTCATAAAAGGAATTTTATCACATCATAAATGTATCTAAGCATAGTTTGTAGATTATTCAAGTGGTCGGTCAAAATATGTTCTGGATGACTCATTTCCAGGCAAAGGTCTAGTGAATAGATAACTAATAATTCTTACTCAGAACAAAACATTGTATTCCAAATGCCTCACCTAAATATTTTGATCCATTTATAAGCCTGTACCTACACATATCACTCTACATGTATCAATCTAGGCTGAGATCCAATTTAGTTTTAAACTTTGATACATGACATAGGTTTATTATTTAAATAAAAATTTTGTTTCAGAACAGTATCACATGTTAAGTGAAAATTATTCTACACATATCAGATAACGATAATTATGGAAAGTCTCATGCTCTAATGTGATAGTGGATATTAATGTTTAACAAGTTTCTCCTATCAAAGATCATTTATTGGTTCAGTTAAAGTAAACAACTACATTTACAAATTACACCTAAATATGTTTTTTCATATCAGTAACTAAGTCAGTTCACTTAAACCAATACGTACAAGGTATATCTTTATTTATTTTGGAATGGTTTAATGAGCAGCTTTAGAGGGAAAAAAAATGTGAATTGATGGATATATATATATATTGCGGGAATCCGTCCTTTAAACACCAAGGAGTTAAAGATCAATCAAGGAAATCATGCCCTTTTTATTGGGTTTCCTTCCTTAATGTATACAAATGTTTGCAATGTTCACATGCTAAAAACAAGGACCACTTCAACGACGGTGTCCTTTTCAAGCACTTAACCATTGTCCCGGATGTATAATTATAGGGAGAAAACCATATGGGTGGCCCAAGGTGTTGGCTACAGGTTTTGGACTCAGAATCTCATGGATCTCAAGAGGCCTAAGGAACCACTAGGCCAATCCCTTGAGGTTAGCAACTACTTCCTAGAAACTAGGATAGACGACTTGGATAAGGATAGACGACTTCAAAAGACAACAATAACACATGTAACATTCCTCCCCTCTTAAAGTTGGCCCTTGTCCTCAAGCGTATGCTCACTACGTTTCATTTGCTTCAATTCCTTCCAAGTAGCTTCTTGACCAAGATGATTGAAGATAAGTATGGGTTTTTGGTTGGATGGACTACATATGAAGATTTGTCGTCACTAAACGTTCAGGCTGTGTGTTTTTTTTTTTATAATGAGGATATCAATACGGCTTCACATACACAAGACCATTTCCTGATATGGAAAGTTGTGACCATGTGCTTGAGGATGTGCTAGACCCTTAGGCTTTCCAAATATGTCATCAAAATTGTTCCAAGGGCTGCTGTGTGCTCCAGTTTGTTGAAACTTTAGTAGCAGTTGGAAGGATAGTGTCTTTGTCAAGATAGAGCGATGCCAAGGGCACATGGTCTTCCATGGGCGCTTCATGGAGTTGGAAAAAATTTTCAGCACTACACATTCAATAGGTAGGGTCTTCCTCGCCATTACAAAAGGAAAATCCAACTCAACAAATTTAGAAGCGTATGATGGATGAGTGTTAGTAATTTTGTGACCATCCATTGCCACCATGCCTTTCATTGTTAGCCCTTGCATAAGCTTTGCAAACTCTTTCTTCTCCGTATGACAATACGATGGAGACCTGTTGAGCTTGTTGAACAGCTCAATGATTCTTTCCATAATTTTCGGCTAACCAGAGATGAGAGGTAACTTTTTACTCCGACTGCTCCACTCAATGGTCCATGCCCAGGCATTGATACCACTTGATACGTACACAGTAGCATCCTTATCTATTTTAGAATGGGTTAATGAGAGCATTTTTAGAAGGAAAGATATATATATATATATATATATATATATATATATATATATATATATAAATTGATGGATATATTTGAGGGAACCCAACCTCCAAACACCAAGGTGTTAAAAGATCAATCAAGGAAATCATGCCTTTTATATTGAATTTCCTTCTTTATTTATACAAATGCTTGCAACATACACATGCTTAAAACAAGGACCACTTCAATGTGTCAACAAGAAAATATGGATAAGTAACAAACTTGGACTCAAAGACTTAAACAAGAGACTTTGTACGAGGCAACTACTTCTTAAAAACTAGAACGAAGCCAAACAAGGACTGACAACTTCAAAGACAAGAATGACACACAACATTCCCTCTGCCTTGAAGTCAATCCTTGTCCTCAAGGGTCTACTACAGGATTTATCGTTGCATTTGTTCCAAGTCCTCCAAAGTAGCTTCTTGACCAAGATGAACAAAGATAAGTACGGGCTGTTGGTTGGATGGATTACATATGAAGATAGCATTTTAGTTACTATTTTGATAATAAGTATATCGATACAGCTTCACATACACAGGATTATTTCCTGGTATAAGTGGAATTTTATGATCATGTTCCTAAGGAGGTGGTAGACCCTTGTGCTCTGTAAATACATCAACAAACCATTCTAAAGACAGCTGCACATTCCAATTTTTGGAAACTTGATCAGTGGGAGGATGTGTGTCTCCCTCAAGATAAAACAATGCCAAGGCTACATGGTCATTTCATGAAGTTTAGAAAAAATATCAGCCCTACACAACAACGGGTAGTGTCTTCCATGCCATTAGAACGGAAAAATCCAACTCAAATCAATTTAGAATCATATGATCAATGAGTGCCAGCATTTTGTGACCCTCCATTGCCACTGTGCTTTTCATGGTTGGCCCATAAGCTTGCAAGCTTTCCTTCTTCTCTGTATGACAATACGATGGAGACATGCTTAGCATTTTGAATAGCTCAGTGATTTTTTCCATGATTTGTTGCTAACCCGAGATGAGGGACATAACTTTTTGCTCCAACTGCTCCACTTGCTGGTCCATTCCCAAGCCCTGATACTCCTTGATATTTACAAGGTAGTAGTTTTATTCATTTTGGAATGGTTTAATGAGGGCATCTTTAGAAGGAAACATTTATTTACTGATGGATTTCTTTGAGGGAATCCGGCCTCCAAACACCAAGGTGTTAAAGATCAATCAAGTAAATGATGTCTTTTTTTTATTGAGCTTCCTTCTTTATTTATACAAATTCTTCCAAATTCACATGCAAAAAACAAGGATCACGTCAACGTGTCAACCGGAAAATAGGGATAAGTAACAAACTTGGACTTTAAGACTTAAAACAAGAAGCACATTATGAGGCAACTACTTCCTAAATGCTAGAATCAACCTGGATAAGGATTGAAAACTTCAAAGACCACAATGACACATGTAACAAACACCTTGCATTCGAAATGAAAATTTCCACTTCCAGAGCATATGGGTATCTTTTGAGCTAAAAAGTAAACACTACAAGAAGGAAATTGTTCTCATGTAAGCCAAACAGAGCGACCATTCCAGCTCCTTCTCAATTTGTTCAACATCAACAGCCCCAAATATGACCCTTTCAAAAAATACTACCCAAAAGAGACAACACCATATGATGTAACCCTTGTATACTTTTAAGGGCCACATGTTTCTTTTAACAGCTTTACCAAGTGCAAGTTTTTCTATCATAATCAACAAAAGCATCTCACAAAATCGTTAAAAGATACTACTTTTTTACCATACCCTATTCATAATTGGGCAAAGCAGATCAACCCAGAAAAGAAAATGTACAAAAAAAAAAAAAAAAAAAACAAAGCAGTCCACTAAGTAGACCCTAATAAGGACAATTTTGACTTACTTGAGCTCACTCACTAGTCACTATTAATAATTGAAAAAAACCAAACAAAACAACAAAAGTAGTATCCACAACTTTTCTCTTTCTTTTCTCAGCAACCAAACAGTGACAATGCACCGAAAAAAACCCAAAAAGATAAGATAAAAAAGAAGCAAACTTTAAAAAAAATAAACAATAATGGTAAAAAACCTGAGCAAGAGAAAACGAAGTGGAGTAGAGGAAGCAGAATCAGAATCAGAGCTGGCATTTTCTCTGGCGGTACCAAAACTCCACAAAAACCATGGTCAGTAACCAAGCCCAGTAGCCTCGCCGGAGAGTCTCGAAGGGTTGCAAGGTTTCCGGTGAAGAACTCGCCGGCGGCGAAGCTGTGCGGCCATGAAAGAGTGCATCGCTTTTTTGCTCTAAAAGCTAAAGCTTTTTTTTTTTTTTTTTTTAACAGAGAAGAATGAAGAGAAAGAAGAAAAAACCCTAGGAGAGAGAAGAAGACAATGTGGGTGGGTGGGGTTGTAGTGGATGTAGATCCATGAAATGCGGTTGAAGATCTAGCATAGAGCCATATACAAACGCAACCCCACCTAGACTTACACTTTGTATGTATGTATACAGACCTAGAGAGAGAAAGTGAAGGGCCAAACAAAACACAGAGAGAGAGAGAGAGATCTTGAAGAAGAAGAAGAAGATGAAGTTGGAAGAGTTGGATTGTGTAGCAGAGCGAGAGAGAGAGAGAGAGAGAGAGAGAATTTATTGCTTGTAACAGTGTGTTGCTTTGCTTCAGTGTGTATACAACACTGCTTTTTTGTCAATTGATGATGATGGCTGTCTGCTTCGCGCGTGGCTTGTCGCGTGGTCTTGCCGTTACTTCTTTTTTTAAATTTATTGAAAAATGTATTTTTCTTTTTTGTTTTTTTTTGATGATTTTATGAAAATACTTATATATTTTAAAAACACGTGTCATGTTAAGGTCGACTCTAAAAACCATGGAGAATGATTCTTGTGAATGATAATGATTTTTTTAATAAACTCTTTTGTGGATGATAATAATTCTTTCGCCCTCTTTTTTTTTTTTTTGGCGCAAAAGACTTCAGGATAATAATGTAACTTATAATTTTGTTAGACATGTTATATATGTTATAAGTTATTCAATGTGGATGTGAGATATCTCTCCACATCTCAATCATGAAATTCAAATCGATATGACATTTCTTTCATAATGAAGTTTTGCAATTTTCCTTTTTTTATTTAAAAAAAAAAAAAGAAACTTATTAATACAAGGATTGCTTTTCTAAACTTCAATTTTCTTAGTATAATTATACTTTTATAACTTTTAGCAATTACGTAAATAAAATTTCAACAAAAGCTAATCCATACTTTTAGTAATTAATTAAATGGAATTTTATCAAAGAAAACTAAGTTTCTAATAGAATACATATTATTATTATTATCAAGGGCAACAAGCAAAGCATTATTTCCAAATAGATCATTATCTATTTATCTATCTATCTATCTATCTATATATATATATATATATATATGACAAAATTTAGAGAAAATTCAATTAGATTTTAATTAAATTTTCAATTTTGCGACACGTGTCCCATTTAATTTTTAATTTTGTACCAAGTGAATTATTGGTTGTAAAAATCGAAGAGTCTAAATCTAATTAAATTTTAAATTAGATTGCAATTGGAGTCCAATTTTTCGTCACATGTCCATCTAAGTTTTTAATTTTTGAGGCAAGTGAATTATTGGGTGCAAAATTTATAAAAATGTAAGTTAATGCCATATATAATTTGAACCTCTTCTACAAAAAATTTATAATTTGAACCTTATAATTGTGATTATTTTTAATTGTACTCGTGTATATGCACGGAGCTACATACTAATATAAAAGAAAGTTTTTAGTTAGGAAATTTATAAGTAAATGACATAGTCTAGTCTCTTTTATTACGAGATCTAAGTTTCAAATCTCTTATCCCCATTTGGATGTCTAATATCTTATTTATGGTTTAAGATAGACAAATGTTAGTTATGTCAAACGGATTGCAGATTTTATGACCTACATTTTAGCTCATCATGCAAAGAGAAATAATGTATCTTAGGCTGCATTTGGTTCAATGTAAATCGAATTCTGAGTGTAAAATGAATGCAGAGGAAAATGAATTCCCATAAAAAAATGAAATCAGGGTGTTTGGTTCTACAATGGAAAATAGTCCAAAAAATAATTTTCGGTGTTTGGTAACATTCTGAAAATGCTATTTTCCTACAAAATTTTCACATTTTCTCAGCCATTTTTTCAGCTCCCAGACAAATTTTATAACAGAAAATTTCAATATGTAAACTTAAAAGAAACAAAAATCAAAACAAAACATTCGTGATAACTAAAAAATTTAGTCAAACAGGGAGAGGGAGGAAGAGAGAGTGATCGACAATTGAGGGAAAGGGAGAGGTAGATTGAGAAAGAGAGAGATCGGGCATGGGTGGGTCATGGGTGCGATCTTGTCGGTGCTGGGGTGCGATCTCGGTGGTGCTACAGGCGGCGCAATCTCGGCGATGCTTCAAGCGGCGCGATCTTGCTGGTGCTAAGGTGCGACGAGACCGATGTGATCTAGGGTTGGGTGTGTTGGTGCGATCTAGGGTTGCTTCTGGTGCAATCTCTTCTTGCTGGTTCTCTCTCTCTTCTATTTTCCTGGGGTGGAAATCATTTGAAGGTAAAATAAAACTTGAAATGGTTTTACGGGTGAGAGTGCATATTTTACGATCAATGGGGAAAATAATTTCTGTTTGACCCAATTTTCTATAGGTACCAAACACATAGATTAGTGTAAAACAATTTTCTGAAATCATTTTCAAGCGAAACAAATGCAGCCTTAAAATATCATTTGATTGGAGGAATCTCCCCTTCCAACTATGAAAGCCTTGTATTATAACTCATTGTTTCCATGAATGAAATTTCCATCCGGTTTCAAAAAAAAAAAAAAAAACTTTTATACCCATTTTACTATCAAGTTATTAAAAAAAAAAAAAAAAAAAAAAAACGTTTTCTAAGAGACCACAAACCAACTCTCATTTCAATAATATTTTCGCATACATTGCTTTTTTTTTTTTTTTTTTTGGGTAGAAACGCATACATTGCTTGTATCGGTGTTTTGGTCCAGTGTAATATGCTATTTGGAAGGACAATTGATGATGGTTGTCTGTTGCACGCGTGCTATTGGCGTGTGGATTTAACGGGCTGCCGAGATGACAATCTTGGGGCCATTTTTCCTGCCGTTATTGCAATATTGAAAATTCAAATACATTGGAGATAGAAAATTGAAATAATATAATAATAATTTACTTTGTTTTTAAAGTACTTTTTATATTTTTATGATTTTATGAAAATATACGTTGATTACCTAATAATGTTTTTGGTCCCTAGAGTTTCAAAAGGGCACACTATTAGTCTTTTTTCTTTTTTATAAAAACAAATACTATTAATCTTTGAAGTTTCAAATAAACACTGGTCCTTAAAATTTTAAAAATTAATGCTATTAATTGGGGAATTAATTTGATTTTTCATAAATCATATGTCACTGTTTTTATTGGGCCCAATTGTCATAATACTTTCATGGTTTATTATATTGGTCCCATTATTTTTATCAAATTATACACATAATTTATTTGGAAGTCTAGTTAATTCACTTAATTAGAGAATGTGCCAAATTAAACTTTTTTTTTTAGAAAGGCATCAACTTAATTGATGATTTTAATTCTAGCCTATAATTTTAAGTGCATTGTAGTTCATGTTTTAATACGTTCACAAGGTAAATTATTGGACTCTGTTAAGCTATGTAGCAAGTCCAAATTATGCCAAGTGGCATTCTCAAGTTGTGCCATATGCATATATTCTTACCCTCTAGGCTGACCTCATTGTAGATGTCACCCATGATGTCATTATTTTTTTTTCTCTCTCTTCCAAATGGGGCAAGTTGGCAGCCCACTATTGCCTTAAGGATGCACTAAAAAAAAAAAAAAGGCTAAGATTACAAAAAAATCACAACTTTTGTCATAACTCGTGGCAAATATTTCGGGTCAGGTTCAAACTAGACCTGCAACACAACCCGATAAAAATGACCCGAAATCCCTCTCACTTGAAACTTGCACATTCTGGTCGGGTTAAGTCTCGAGCGGGTAATTTGGGTTTTGGGTCAAGTCAACTATTTTTTAATTTTAAAAATTTTTTAGGGTGTAATTTATTATGTTTTTTTCCCCTTCTTGAATGCGGTTGACATAGTTTGCTTCTTTCCTTAGCCATCAGTTTTGGGAATTTGAATCTTAAAAACCAATATGAAAAATATAGGGTTTTAAAGAATTGTTAAAAAAAATGATATTTAATTTGCATTAGGAAAATTTATTATCTTCTTAATTTATTTTCCTCCAAATTAGCAATCAAATTTCAAATTCAAAGACCCTCAATTGGGAAAATTCTTAGGTATTCCTGGAGCACGGAGAATGGTGTTTTCTCCTCTCACATTTTGTTAACTTCCTAATCTAGCACATTTTATTTAGACTTTGCCTCTTTGAATTTGCAAATCCATGTGAGGTGGAATTAGCCTTAATTGAAAAAGTACACTATGAAATTTCAAAACATTTAAGTATACTGCAAGATTATGGATGAGATTTTAAAATAATTTATATTATCACCAATTCATTTTGCTAAAGAGTGTTGATGCCCAATTTTGCAAATCCATATCCAAAAGCCCATGAGGAAGAAAACCCAATGAAAAGCAAGACCCACCAAGAAGACCGAAGAGCAAGAAAAGTCCAAAGAAAGAAGTGCAAGAGAAAACAATCTATAGCAAAATGCAAATCTGCAGCAGAATACAGATCTGCCGTAGAATACAGTTCTTCAGCAGAATGGCTTTGACAGATCAAGACAAATTGGGCCTAAGACCCTTTTGATCTAGTCAACATTATTTGGCCCACAAATGCCCAAATCCTTTTGTATAAAAGGATAGGTGTGAAAACTATATGAAAAAAGCACAATGAAAAGAAACAAGGAACAGTAGGAAGTGTCAGCAGTAGGAATCATGTGAAGGAAAGAAAAGCCAAACCGAAGGAAATGACAAACACAGCAGGAAACGTGTGAAGAAATAAGACAAAAACACGCAGCAGAACGAAACAAAACTAGTCTGCTATGGCAGAAACGGCGTGGGAATGAAAGAAGACAAAAGCAGAAGATAGTGAAGCAAGCACAGAAGGGCCGGAGCACCACCAACCTGTACCTAGCCAATATAAGGGAGGTGGGTCCACGGTCAAGGGGATTCAGAGGGTGTGGCTTGGTGGTGGGGGGAAAAGGGGGTCTATATTTAGTTTCCTGCCATGACTTCTTTTGGGAATATACCTTGCTAGGATGGTATCTTACCCAAAAGAAGTAATAGATGGTTGGGACCATCTGATGCATGCCATAGAGCTAGGTAGTGAAATAGCCCAATCCTTATCCATTTGAACCTAGAGGTAGAGGTATACAGTAGGAACAAACAAAATGAAATTTTGTCGTGAAATGAGTAATGGTGTAGCTGACATATTTTGAGTAATGGTAGTGGTTGGGGCAACCAATGGGTTGGTGGGTAGTCTTGAAGGGATGCCCACAACAAACCAAAAACAGATGGTGAAGCCCTAGGGGTAAAAGGGAGAAATCCCATTGAATCAGTTCGCTATAAAAGGAAGAGGTAACCATGGCAGAAAAAGGGGAGAAAAAATACGGAAGAGAAAAAAACACCGAAGGAGAGACCCAAAGGGGGGAAGCACCTAAGGGAGGTACTTAGAAATAAAGAGTCACCTAGAGAGAGGGACCCAAGAAAAGAAAAGATCAAAGGGGGAACAACCCACGGCAGGAGAGTAGTAAGCAACTAAGAGTAAAAAGAACGGAGAGAAAGAAAGAAAGAAAGTGGTAAAAAGAAGAGAAAAAACACGGCATGAATATGGGCATGCATCAATAGACCATCTTTCCCTCCCTCTTAGCAAACTCATTCTTTGATGTCCCCAAAAGTAATAGTTAGTAGCCATTTAGGTCTATTCTTCAAAATGCACAACTTTGATGGCAAAAGCCTATGACAAGGTTATTCAAGTTGGGGTTTGGGTTCCTTCTTGGTTTACTTATTTTATAGGAAGATTCAATACTTGATTTTGATTGCAAATATATTTTATTTCTCTCATTATAAATTATATCTGCTATATTTAGTTATTCTGTCGTAGAACGTTTTTATCATGTTTGCTGCATCAGTTGTCATTCTGTGGTATTTTTACTTGTTATACTAGTTATTCTATTGTAGCACCTTTTCATTATATTTACCGTGTTAGCTATTATACTAGCTAAACCTTTTCTGCCGAAGCTTTCTTCTTTATTTGTTATTACGTGTTTTACTTTTGAAACAAACTAATCATTATTCTGCCATAAGTATATATATACATATATCTTGTTTCTCATTCTTTGCAAAATATATTTTGTAGATGTATATGTGAATACGTATAAGTATATTTACCAATATGTTTATGTATATATTTGAGAATATGCTAATCCATGTAAGCTAACATTTGCTTGATTGATATTTTCTTTGGGTTTTAGATTTGTTTATGTGTAAGAAGTAGAAAAGTATTTTTGCAGTAAAAAATGAAGAGTAGTCATTCACATTGCAAAAGGCTTTACTGTACGACAGAAGGCTTTAATGACAACAGACAGCTTTAATGCACAGCAGACAACTTTACTGCACAGCAGAAGGTTTTATTGCATAGCAGGAAGTTTTACTGCATAGCAGAAAAGTCAATCTTGCGGCAGAAACTGGAGAAAAGTTTCTTTTGCGGCAGAAGCTAGAGAAAAGTTCATTCTGCGGCAGAAACAGAGGATAAACCCACTTTGTAGCATCTTCCCTTAAACTTGGACTCAACGTTTGCGCACAAACTAGCAGCGGCAAAATGGTACTTTGAAGCCCATTCTACGGAGCGCCAGACCCGACTTCCTTCTTAGAAAAAGAAACGTAAAAAGAACCCTCTACAAAGAGTTAAAGTTATCCAAAAAAGCAATTGAACTAATTAAAGCTTCAATTTCTATTTAAAAAATAAAATAAATATATACAATTACATCTTTGTTTAGGATAAGTTTAAATTCTTATAATATATTCAGATTGCTTAATTTTCTCATCAAGTAATGAATTTAGGTTTGACTTGCATGATGCCCTTTTGCATATACACCACCGTAAGTTTCTTTAAAAAACTTTCTCTCCTCTCCCTGTGTGTGTGTGTTAAAATACTTAGGGTATGTTTGGTAACTGTTTTTTCCTCACATTTTCTGTTTTCAAAAACAGTTTTCTATTTTTGAGACTAAAATATTTGTTTGGCAACCCAAAATGAACAAAAAACAAAAACCATTCTCAAAACTCAATTTGTGAAGGAAACTGAAAACATGCAAAAGATTGTTTTCAGTTTATAGTTTTCAAAGGTCAATGAAAACACGTATTTAATTTGATGAATCTATCTCATTTAATGAGTTAGCATTAGAGTTTTTTTTTTTTTTGAGAGAGTTTCAACCTATGTTGTCTGCTCTTGATGATAACTCTTTATCATTAGACCAAGACATTAATTGGTATTTGGTGTAGGTGGGGATTGAACCCTAGATCTCTTATTCAATCATCAGAGATTTTACTAGTTGAGATAACTAGAACCCACATAGTTATCATTAGAGTTCAATTCCTAGTAATAACATTTTTAGTATTTTCTATTTTTTTCTTCAAAAAACTATTTTTTAATTTCAACTAACCAAACATGTTTTTGATTTCAAAAATACAAGAAAATTGTTTTTTCTTTATAATCCCTAAAACAAGTTTTTGAAAATAGAAAATAAAAACTGTTACCAAACATAACTAGTATTCTCAAAAAAATAAATAAAAAGGGTTTGACTTGCATGTTGGTAATCTAATTTAGCAAAATTCCTAATTTGTCATGGATGACTATATTCAAAATGGGATTCAAATTTGGAATTAAAGATTAATTGAGGAGGACATAACTCACAAGGAAACTTTAATTTTCAAAAAGATTTTCATTAAGAATTTTTTTTTTTAAATAGTTATTGATGGCAAAGAATTGAAGAAACATTGTAAGTTCAAAAGAAAATTTATATTAGATATAATTTTTTTAAGAAAAATATCTTAGGAATATAAGGTCTGTTTGGATACTGCTTATTTTGCTGAAAACTGAAAACTGAAAACATTCTAGCAAAATAATTTTTAAATGTGTGAATAGTGCTGTAAGACCCATTTTTAATGAAAATTTTGTTGAAAAGAGAGGTTTGTGGGTCCCGTGAATAGTGCATGAGACCCACTGGAAAGCACTGAAACGAGCTTTTTAATTAAAAAAAAGCGTGAAATGTTGGACGTGGACTGCATTGTAGTCGTGGGTCCCACCTATGAAAACACCAAAACGCAGGAATATAAATGCTATCCAAACGAGTATTAAGTATATAACATCAGATACACTAAATATACACTTAAAAAATGAAATTGATACATCATATATCACTATTTCACTTTATCTTGTTAGATTATTTTTAGTAAAATTATCATATATTATTTTAAATCCTAATTATATGGTCATTTAAGAAGAAAAAATAAGATCAGTTTTTAGTTTTTAATTGATGGACTTTCTATTTTCTTACCTATTCTTAATCTAAAATTTAAGAGCTTTTGAAACTCTGCACTATATGAAAACCAAGTGCAAGGGGAAAAAAGATTATATGGCCCTAAAGTAAAACTTGACATGAGCAAAACTTATGATAGGGTTGAGTGGAGAAAGTTAGGCTTTTGTGGAAAATGGATTAATCTTATTATGCAATGCATTAACACTGCCTCATATTCTATCTTGATTAATGGAGAACCTAGAAGACTTCTTAACCCGGAAAGAGGTATCTATCAAGGTGATCCTCTTTCCCCATATTTGTTTCTCTTGTGTGCTGAGGTGTTGTTAGCAAAATTCCATGAGGTAAGGAAGACCAGCTTAGCAAAATTCCACGAGGTAAGGAAGACCGGCTTATTACAGGAGTGACTATTAGTAGAGGAGGCCCAAGAATAACAAACCTTTGTTTTGTAGATGATAGTTTTCTATTTTGCCAAGCCAATCAACAAGAATACTAGCATATATAACAGACTCTAGATGAATATGAGGTGAAGTTGGGCCAAAAGCTTAACAAGGACAATATAGCCATATGTTCTAGTTGTAACACTAGTAGGAGGTACAAACAGCAATCCAAGAGGGAGAGGCCATTGGAAGTACTTAGGGTTCTCCGCTTTTGTTGGGAAAGCAAAGAGGGCTACTTTCAGTAGTATAAAAGGAGTGTCGAGAGCTATACAAGGATGAAGTGAAGAATTACTTTCTTCAGCGGGAAAAGAAATTTTAATCAAAGCCGTCGCTCAAGCAATCCCAACTTATGTGATAAGTTGTTTTCAACTACCCACTGCTTTGTGCAAAGAGGTAGAGAGCATGATAAGGAGATTTTGGTGGGGAGGGGATGAACATAGAAAAAATATCCATTCAGCAAAGTGTGAACGACTGTGCAAGTCTAAATACAGTGGTGGAATGGGTTTTGGAGATCTTAGGAAATTAATGAGATTCTATTGGCCAAGCAAGTATGGAGGTTGATGCAAACAGACTCTTGTCAGCCCAGTAGTTCCAACCGGAATGCATCTAATACAATTTGGAAGATCCTGTGAAAGATAAATTAATGTCCCATCTAGCTAAAGTTTAGCATTTTCTGTGGAGAGCTGTAACAAATACAATCCCCACTCGATCTTCATCGTTGTGGGACTTTGATAGATGAGGTGAGTGCTCGCTGCAATAAGGAAAAATAAAATTTAGACCATGCTATTTGGAAATGCCTGACAGCTCGAATAGTATGGGAAAGCAGCAATGTGTGGTCAATGAAAGTGAATCTATTCCTCCAAATATATCTACATGGGTGTTGAACTATTTGGTAGATTTCCAATTGCTTAAAAGAAAATCCCCAACAAGATATCAAAAAAAAAGAAGAAGAAAAATAGAAAAAGAAAAAAGAAATTCAAATTCAATATTCTTTCTGATATCAATTATGATTTGAACGTTGGCAATGGCATTAGTGACTTTATAATCTTTCCTTATCAAACATATTCTCTTGTCCAACGAACTATACATGTAGTTATGTATTTATTTGCTATTTTACTTGAAAAAGTGAGCTGTAGTCTTTATATTTTGTTGGAAATAAATAACTAAACTAAAATTGCGGAAAATTTCCTAATATGATTTATTTAAAAAAAATTTTAACATCATAAATTTTGTTTAGATACTATCTTTCATATAAATATGAATAAATTATAAATTATTGAATAATTGAATATCTATAAGTTTTATATAATAAATGATTAAGTTAGATTAAGCATTTCTATGATGGAAAAAACTTAGGTACAGTATTTTAGGTGCTGTTCTTTAGATTCTCATCTTAAGATTTAGCCATGTAGTTACTTAACTATAAAAATATACTTCCATTTATAAGAAAAAATCCACATGACAAAATCTTAACAAGGGAATCTATGGAACAACACCTAAGTATTGTATCTAAGTTTTGCCCTTTTATAATATCCGATTTTTTCTAGCTTATTCATATGCCATGAGATAATTTTAACTTTATTGAAACTTTTAACCTCTTAAATATTTAAATTTGTATTTCAAAAAAAATAATTTTATTAACCTAATGTATTCTTAAGAATCATTTAAAAAAAGTATCATTCCAATTGATCTCTTAAATTGATTTTCTTTTCAATGGACATATCATTTGACCAGGCACTACTTCTTGTCTCCTAGATCAACAAATTAAAACTCTGAAAGTAGGTATGAAAATTAAGAATATTGAACCTATAATTTGAAAAGTGCATTCTTGAAACTAGGTTGACAAGAACTAAAGTCTAAAACTCCTAAATAGGTATTTAATTTTGGATTTGATAATTAATTTTCTTTAGCCACATTACTTATATAGAATTATATTAGAACCACTAAAGAATTATCATGTATTATTTTCTTATAAATAAACAATTTGACTCATTTGAGATTGAGAGCCTTTTATAAAATTTCTATAATCTATTTGTAATCTTATTATTTTCTTTTGCAAGATATTAAAAATATTTAAAGTTCCTTTAGATATTTCTTTGGGAGACCAAACTCTTAAATTTTTAAATTTTGATAAGAACTGAAAAAACAGAAGTGTCCAGCTTATTTTCTCCTTGCTGCATGCAAGCTATTTTCTAATTAATAATCTATGAACACAGCATAAGTGCATAGCTTTCATGGAATTCTTGCTTCTTTTGCATCTTCTATGAAACCAAATGAATATACCGATGACAAACACACAGTATTTTAATTCTTAAAAAATTAATTAGTGGAATACTTATATGCGTCGTACCCCTTTCCCAACATAAACCTTAAAAATGTAAATTTTACAAAACCTTCTATATAAAAAGTGGAAAGAAAATACACAAAAGGGGAAAGAAAATATACTAATTCTAAAAGAACATTGTGAAATGATGAAAGAATCTTTGCGTCCCCTGCTCCTTTTATGCTTTACCTTCTCTGTTGCCTCATGCCAAAATTCTTTACAAACCAATCATGTTTCTTGGTGTACACAATGTGTCCAATAACAACTCCAATTAGTGTACCACATCCATACCCCATTACAACAGTTTTCCATCCAAATTCAATTAAAGATGCAGAGTTTTGATCATTGTTAGAGGGTGCAGGTAGTGGTAATGAGGTTGTAGGACCTTTGCATTTTCTTGACAACTGGTTTCCGCACAATCCTGGATTCCCTTCAAATGAACTTCTTAGAAATGTTTCAAATTGGTTTCCTTGTGGTATTGATCCTGTGAAGTTATTATAAGACACATTAAAGAATGCAAGGAAAGTGAGTTGTGCTAGTTGTTGTGGAATCTCTCCTGAGAGCTTGTTTTGAGAAAGGTCCAAAGATTCAAGCTCAGTTAGGTTTCCAATGGATAATAGGATATGACCGGTGAGAATGTTGTTGGAAAGGTTGAGCATATGAAGAGCCTTTAGAGTCCCAAAGGAGTCCGGAATCTCTCCTTCGAATTTGTTGCACGACAAATCAATGGCTATGAAGAATTCTATGATCTTAGTGTATTGTGTTCTCAAGCCTTTGTTTGTCATGGTCATTGAGTACTCAAAATTATCCATGTACTCGAATCCCCTAATATAATAACTCATGTGCGCTTCCATGTATAATAAGCGTTCTGTTTCAACAATTTTCATTGCATTCAATCTTTGGAAGAATTCTGAAGGTAGACTGCCTGTAAAGCCATTGAAGGACATGTCAATAATGCGCAACTTGGGGAACATAAAATTGAATTTAGGATTCCTGATTGCACCATAGAATCTATTTGATCGTAAAATGAGAATTTTCAATTCAGGAAGGGCTCCCAACCAAGAGGGAAACGTATCAACGATTTGATTGTTTCCAAGATCAAGACTCTCTAGTAGTGCACACCTCGCCATCGATCTTGGCAGTTGACCATGCAATTTATTTTGGCCCAAGTCAATCATCCTTAATTTGCTTGCACTTGTCCACGTTTGAGGAATGGTGCCATGAAAATTGTTTCTTCCTAACTTTAGTATTGACAAAGAGCTGCTGAAGTTACTCAAACATCTTGGAATCATGCCACCTAAATGGTTCCCAGACAAATCAAGAACCTGAAGCAAACTTAGATTGCAAATCAATGATGGGATTTCTCCACTCAGTGAATTATCTGAGATTGTATAGAGAAGAGTAGAGAATGGTGGAACTGGAAGTGATCCACTGAGCCTGTTGGAACTCATGTTTAAAACGAGTAAACTAGACCATGGAAGAATGCTAGGAGGTTGGTCAAAACCAGTTAGAAAATTGTGAGCAAGATCCAAATACAGTAGTGTTTGAGTACTTATTTTCCAAAACCACTGGGGTATCTGTCCATGAACATTGTTGAAGGCTAGATCCAAGTACATCAATGCATCTTGATCCTGCAAGAATTTTGGGAACCGTCCATGATTGCATGAAGCCAACCACAAAGAGATCAATTTTGGTGGACTAGCACTGGAATTGGTTTTTGTTAACACTGATAATTTGTTGAATGACAAGCGTAGATAGATTATATTTTTGAGCATAAATAACGTGTTTAGATCCACTTTGCCACTCAAATTATTTGAATAAAGATCAAGATATTGAAGATTCTTGAGTTTTGATATTGAGCTTGGAATTGGACCTTGCAACTTATTTGATGCTAGGCCCAATTGAGTTAATTTGGTGAGGTTCATAAGCCAGAGTGGGATTGAACCAGTCAATTGATTAGAGCTTAGCTCTAAGGCAGACAGTTGGGTCCAATTGGCCAACGAAGGAGGGTTTCTCCCCTTAAATTGTTGCTTCTAAGATACAAATGAGTAATTTTTGAATTCTTATTGAGCCAAGGAAAGGTCTCACTACTCAAATTGATGAAGGAAAGTGCTAGCCTAGTCAGTTGGGTGAGGTTCGCAAAAGAAGATGGTAACTGTCCCCTAATAAGAGAATTATCTGAAAGATCTAGAGTAGTAAGCTTGGAAAGATTACCTAGAGAAGGTGGTATCAAGCCTGAGAAATTGCAATCTCTGACATTCAAATATTCCAAGGACTCAAGGTTTCCTATTGAGGTAGGAATCTCTCCAAAAAATCCTGTGTTCAAGACTCCAAAATGCTTAAGAGGACCGCTCCAGTAAAAGTTTGGAAAATAACCAATGAGATCCGGATTGTATGATAATTCAAGAAGCTGTAATTTTGGTAGCTGGAACATACCTGTTGGAAAATTTCCAAGCAACCCACAACAAGAAAGCCTGAGAAATGTCAAGGAAGACATATTTGCCAAAACATTAGGAAATGGGGAAGATATGATTACCATGGTGAGATCAAGTTGTATTAGGTTGGTTAAGTTTTGTACTAGGCTGTTGAAGTTGGGCTTTTTGAGTTCCAACAATTGTTTAAAAGGTGAATAAGAATTGTAAGACAGATCAAGGGAAGACAACTGGGATAGTTGTGAGATTTCAAATGGGATTTGACCAGAGAAGAAAGAATTGGAGAGGTTGAGATATATTAGACTTGAAAGATTGCCTATTCTAGATGGTATTTGAGAGTAATTGAAATGATTGTTGGCAAGGTTTAGCATTCGAAGATGAACAAGGCGAAAAAGGCTGCTGCTTGAGTTGATGGAACCATAAAGACAACTAGTACCAAGATCAAGGCCAATCACATGACCACTATCATGGTCACACTCTACGCCAGCCCATGAGCAACAACTGCTTCGTCCTTCGAGCTGCCATGATTCAGTCTTAGGATAAATACAAGGATATATAATAGAGGCGGACTTGTTGATGATAAAGCTTTCCTTGAACTGCAACAAGGCAGAGCTCTCATCATAGTGACATGGCTGCATAGAAGAGGAATGAGTGAGATGAAAAAATAAGAGTAGGAAAGGTGAGCTCAAGAACATTAAGGAATATAGTGCTGCTGGCCCCATAATGTCCGAGTTATCTATGTTTAGCACTGTGTATAACAAAGAAAATGGAATGGTGGAGCTTTTATAGAGGAGACGCAACTCTTGTGGAACCATTTTGTTGTGTGAAAATTATTCCATGGCACCTTGCCAACATTAAAGTCTTTTTGTTTTCTTTGTTTTTGATTTGATCATTATTTTGAACTAAAGAGATAGGGTAATAAAGATCACAATTTTCTACGGTGCCACCATGCCTTGCATACAAAGATGGCTACAACAGGAGATGTGTAGTTGGTGCGGTCATTAATGGCATTTATGAAAACTGTTTTCGTGCAGGCAACAACAACTGATTAGTCAACACGATATTATCGGTTTGTTTTTTAGTATGCTAGGTATTACATTAGCCTGCGGGTACTACTACGGCTGCATTCATTGAGTTTTTTTTTTCAACTAAATTCATCAACCAAAAAACAAAAAGTTATACTCAAATTTTTCTACACCACTTTTAAGACCTTATTGAGTTATTGTAATTATTCACAAACACATATATTCTTTCTAATGAATACATAAAAAAATCTATTACACCAAATAAAATACAATTCAATATTCTTTTTTTGAGAAGAACAATTCAATCCAATATTCTTGACACGTTTTATTCCAAAAATTTCTTGCCATGTGAGTAAAACTCTTTCATAATATATATATATATATATATATATATATATACACACACATATATATATATATGTATGTATGTACATGACATAAACAAATATAAAGAAAATCATTAATATATAATGCATTAGTTATTCAATCTCATTTGATACAAAATTACATTTTTACCATAATTGATTATATAAAACAAAAGAAAACCATCTTTTATGTATGAAATGATACTTAGACCAATTGTAATTTATTAAAAAAACGATTAGGTGTTAACAATTCAAGTCATTCTTGCAACATTTGCTATGCATTTGACCTCCTTTGTTAGAAGAGAATTAAAAGATAGTAAACCAAAAATGTACGTTTTGAGACCCCTTAATATAAGTTAATTAACCTAGTTATTTAGTCAAGTGATTACTTAAATAAATTATTTAGTTCTAGGTTAACACAATAAAATCATATCATGTAAATAATGCGAAAATATAAAGAACACAACGATATGATAACCCAGGAAAACCTAAGCAATAAAAAACCTAGGGAGGATTTAACTTAGCTATCCTCAAGGTAAAACAGATCCACTATGAAAGAATTGAAGTTTTTACAATAGAACTTAGACCACTAACATTCTATTGCTACCTCGAGTAGAAAACTTACTACTATGACCACGTGATAGCTCCGAGTTCACGGTCTACTTCTTTCTTTGATCCATTGAAACCACAAGTTCTCCTACTTGTGACTTTGAGACTCTACTCAAAGGTTTCAGATCTTTTTTAAAGTTCCTCATGCAGCAACTGAAGAGATCATGAAGTTCTTGACATGAATCTTGATCTTGATAACTCTAAGTGTGTGTATGAAGGTAAACACCTCTAAGTCTCACAAAAAATTCAACACACAACTCTCCAAAGACCTTAGAGAGCTTTTTGATACAAAACCCTAGATCTACAAAAGAGGCACAAGATGCACTCTAATCTCTCTAAAAAACTCTCTATAAAAACGTGTTTAGGGTTTCCTTTATATACTAGGAGAAGTAGATTTGAAACCCTAATTCTTAATGGGCTTGAATTGCTGTTTGGGCCTAAATCAAATTTTGCAGATACGATTTTTGATTGATCGAGCCTTACTTTCGATCGATCGAGTTTTGCAATTTTGCACAGTAAGTTTCTGCATTCAGCTTGATTCAAACTATAACAAATAAACTTTGAGCAAGCCTAAACCTAGACTCATTGTTTTGATCATGGTTTGCCAACATATACAAATTGAAGTTCTAATACATTTAGTTCCTAAAGTCTTAAAACCTAACAAAAAATATACATGGAGGGAATTGTTTGGAGCTCTCCTTGGTTTTCACTAAATTAAAGGAGGAAAAAAAAAAAAAAACATTTAGATCAAATACAATCTGTAATATTGAAAATAAATAAATAAATGAGACCTTACCTGATTGATCAGGTGATTACCCTTTTCGTTAGTTAGAAAAAATAATAAATTAAAGCCCTTTAAAGCTGTACAAGTATGTTAACATAAATAAAATAGATCAAAAGAAAAGAAATATACTACAAAAGTACTTAACATCATGAACACTATTCAAAAACCAAGATATACACCAATACAGTGAAATCATTCCATAATATTTATCTTGCAACTTATAACTATGGTTTTTAAATACACATCATTATAGGCAAGTACGTATATCTTTGTAAAATACTGGTTTCATTGAATTTCAGAATATTCATTGAGATTTTTATCTAGGAGCTTGCATAGCCATTATTTTCCACATATGCTTCTTTTGTTTGCAGTACCCTTTCTTATTATATTGGGAGGGAGTTGCCTGAGAACATTCTTCAGTTGTGGTTCAAAGGTTTTGAGACTGAGAACTTTGGTTTGGTGAATTACTTAGGCAAGTCAACTACAAACTATATCTCAAGGAGAGAATGAGAGATTGGATAACTAAAATCAAAACCAAATATAGAAACTCCATAATTCAATTAATTTAATTTAATTAAAAAAAAGCAAATTCAGTTTTTACACGGAACATGCATCAAAGCCTAATTTGATTGTTTCAACAAAAGTTGAAACAATAACTTAAACCTTTACTAGCATCTCAACCGTCTTTGAGCTTCCTGGGAAGTCTGTAAGTGTTATGTTATTCTGTATCCCTTAATTTCTTCTCCATCAAATATACAATTAATGCGTACTAAGCTAAGAACAAAGTCATAGTTATAATATTAAGCATTGCATCTTGATACTAAGCTAAGAACAAAAATCTTATTTTTAATATTAAGCATTGCATCTTGAAAGACTATGCCATGGCCCAACATCTGAATTGTTTGAAGTAAGCCAGTGGTGCAAAATTATCATTGACAGAGTGATAAGAATATAAGAGAAATGAAGAAAATGTACCAATTACATAATTTGAATTAGAGGGTCGCAGGGCTGTGGCAAAAAAGTACCAATGAACTCTTTTTTTTTTTTTTTTGTGGTAAAGTTTTGTTTTTAAAACTACAGAACCAATAAACATGGGGACAGGCTATATTTTTTGCACCCAATATAGACCTGTGCATACTTAAGTTTACATGCATGCAAGAATGGTGGACAAATGAGCCATCTTTGTTCTGTCCTTTGACTCAAAATTCAGGGTTATACCTTCCAGGTCACTCTACTTGAAAATCCAATAAATGAGAGATTTGTGCAGGGACGGATCTAGGATTTTAAGTTAGAGGGGCTGCAGTGACGGCTCTAAGAATTTCTTTTATAGTGGTCATTAAGAAATTTTAATTATACAAAATATAATAAAATGATAACTTGAATATATCAATGTCAAAAAAAAAAAAAAAAACGCATAAATACACGAAGTATTAAAGCTAACAAAGAGAAAAAGAAAAAGAAAAAGAAAAATAGGATTGATAATAGATAAAGTGGGAACTGATAATGTTAAAATGAGAGTAATAAATTAAGTGAAAAATTCTGTAATGATGAGAGAGAGAGAGAGAGAGAGAGAGAGAGAGAGAGAGTATTTGCTACAACTATGAGTTGAGTTGCTAAGGAGTAAGGAGAGCAAAATTGTTGCGATTGCAAAGCCAAAAAAAAGTATAATTGTCGTCACCATTAAGGAGAAACTCACAGCCACAATATTTTTCTTTTTACCATTTTTTTAAGGAAAAATGAAATTAATAACTATTTTTATTGAATAGGTTAAATGAGTTATAAATTTAAATGATTAGCGATTTTTATATTTTTGTTTTATAATAGGCTTTTTGTTGAATAATTTGTTCACTTGTTGTTGTTTGATCTTGTCTTATTTTTGTTTAGTGTATGTTTGTTGTTATTTGGGCTAATATTTATTGTTGTTATTTAAGCCTTTAAAAAAAAGGATTAAGGATTATGTTTGGGGGGGGGGGGGGGGGGGCAAAATTAATTTTGGAGTGATATGTACACAACATTTTTACAATAAATTTTATGCAAAAAGCTATTATTGGTGGATAAAAAAATAATATCAATATTAGGACCAAACTAGAATCAATAACAACTTACTATATTGGATTTGTTGTGAAATTATTGTGAAAAATGTTGTGAATGTAGCATTACTCTTATTTTTGTTGACCCAAATTTTTGTAATTCTCAAGTCAGGGTGTTCAACATTTTTATTAGGGTGGTCACAATATGTTATTTTAGCATGTAATTATTTTTAGGCAAGTGTATATATACATTTTTTTTTGCAAGTCAAGGTGGTGTGGAGCCGCCAGTGAGGGGCCGGAGTATAAGCGGAAAAAATCCTAGTTACTAAATAGTTGATTTTCCCATGATTTACAAATCAAATAAGAATTACATATATTATCACTCACAAAAAGACTAATTGTATTAAATAAATTTAATATTTTTCAATTTATAGATTTACTAGTTTTCAATTATAAATTTGTCTAATTTAAAATTGTTAGTTATAGTATGAGTTAGCAACGTGAGCAAGTGATATTTTTATTTTATTATGTATTTGTCTTTGTCTCTTTGCCTCCATCTTTTTGTCTCTTTATCTTTGTCACTTACCTATTACCCAATAGGCCAATATTATAACTGTAAGGATGATAGGCCCAGTAGAATATATTGGGCCAAGGGCCCGGTCTGAGGACACTTAGTAGTTCGAGGACGGGTAAACGTGTTATAGAGGTCGGCACTAATAAATAAAGGAAGGGATCTAGGCATGATGGTCCAGGAAGGTGATCCGAGGAGGGATGTTTCCTCGGATAAGCAAGGCAGAGGTCAGAAGGTGCAGCTCGTCATCCAGAGCAACATTCTAGGAGTTTCTATTAATAAGGATTCATGTCATGGAGGCATGGGAGCTATGAAATATCTAAGAGAAAGTTGCTACCACTGCATTGAATGCTCTATAGCTAACTCTCTGGCCTCATTAATGAGAAAGTGATACCTGAACAGTAACTTTTAGCCTTATAGCTACTCCCTAAAGACTTCAAGAAGGTGCTGATGGGACAAGGATCAACACCAGCAAACTAATCTACACGTGGAGGGTAGAGATGAAGGAGGAGGATAGTATAAAATAGAAAGAAGACCCTAAGGGAAGGGGATTGGAGAATTGAAAGAGAAATACTGTAGCAACAAGAACTGTACTTGTAATCAACTTCAATTATATATAAGAACTGATCTATTCGAACTATGTCGAGGATGATTTTCTTAGATAAAACTAGTTTATTTTTACTTTATTATCATTTGGATTCACTATAATCGTTACCAAATTCATTAGAGCCTAGTTTTCCAATCCGCTCTCTACAAATTCATTGTATTGGGCTCTTTGGGCCTAAATCCTTTTACCTTTTAGGCTTAGGACTCAAATTGCGTCCTTACAATTGGCGCCGTCTGTGGGGACTTCTTGTGTTCTAGTGAGCTTAATGTTCAATTATGTAGGTTCAGGTCTAAACCAGGCGGAATCCATGGGGTCCCAACGTCAAGATCATTTCCTCAATCTTGAGCAAAGAAGGGACTGAGAAGTTAGTGTGCATACCACCCATACTAATAGGAGCCACTCTTGAGGTGGGAGTCATATCTCTCATGAGGAAAACACTAGAGCCTTGCAGCTGGAGATTGATCGTTTGAAGAGGAAGTTGCACCACAAACGGTGAAGGCGAACTCCCTCCAACTCTGATTTTTTCTTTTGGTGATGAAGGGGATGGTAGCTACAGACCCATGTCAAGAACTCCCCCCAGTGAATCCTTCTCGTGTGATGAGGATTACCACCGGGAGTGTAAGAATAGGAGCTCGTCTCGCAAAGGCCTGGGAAATGATGCTATGAGCAAGGCATTAAACCAAATTTCCAGATCACCTTTCACATGTAGAATTGAAGGAGGAAAACTTCCTCGGCGGTTCACTCAGCCAATGTTTACCATGTACAATGGTCAAACAGATCCTGTGGAGCATGTAAGTCACTTCAACCAAAGAATGGCTGTTCACTCTAGGAATGAGGCCTTGATGTGCAAGGTGTTCCCATCCAGTTTGGGGACTGTGGCAATGAGATGGTTTGATGGCCTGGGGGTAGGTTCTTTAGATTCCTTTAAGGAACTCACCTGGGCGTTCGGATCTTGTTTTATTGTGTGCAGTAGGGTTCCTCGGCTTCCTTGTTATCTATGACCATGCGAGAAGGGGAGACCTTGAAAACGTACTCGGATAGGTACTGAGAGATGTTCAATGAGATAGATGGTGACTTTGATGATGTGGCCATAAGAACTTTCAAGGTCAGCCTACTTGCCGAGCATGGTTTGAGGAAGTCTTTGACTGGGAAACCTGCTAACAGTGTACGTCAACTCATGGATCGAATTGACAAGTATAAGCAGGTCGAGGAGGACTAGCAACAAGGGAAAGGGAAGGTTAAGGTTATCCCTCAAGAGAGAGGGGATTTCAAGTCGGATCGATACAACAACAACCTGCCCTAGAGAGACTTTGCTGGGCAATCAGGGTCTACCACTACTCAAATGGTTAACACGGTATTCCGAAAGCTAGTACACCATGTCTTGGAGAAAATCAAGAATGAGCCATTCTTTAATTGGCCAAACAAGATGGGAGGTGACCCCATGAAGAGCAATCAAAGCCTTCATTGCCAATACCATCAGGACTGAGGGCACACCACAGAGGACTATAGAACCTTGTGGAATCATCTGGAGTAGCTGGTTCGAGAAGAGAGGCTAAAGCAATTTTTGTATCATCCCAGTGGGCAAGGGGGCTAGGCAGGTTTGGAGCCTCGAAGAGATGCCTCTTCGAGAGCCCCTTTGGGCACAATTAATGTCATCCTCGCTGCCCTAGGAAGGACTGGTTCTCATCCCTCCAGAGTAATGTCTGTAGCTCGACCATCTGCCGAGGACTCTAACCATGAGCCGAAGAGGGCTAGGATGGAGATTCGACCAGTATTGAGCTTCTCGGATAAGGATAAGGTTGGAATCATACAGCCGCATGATAACGCCCTAGTAGTCACCCTAAGGCTAGGGGTGATGCACACCAAGGAGCTGGACATGTTGATTATACAAGTGGAAATAGAGCTGAACTTGCACAAGACCCTTTGTCATTTTCTAGTGGCCCAATTACAAGACTTAGAGCCAAACGTTTCAAGGAAGCACTAAATGGGCTAGTCCAAGAGAATTGGGCTGATTCTAAAAAGACCAAGATGGGCTCAAATAATAATCAAGGCTTAGTCCATGTTATCAAAGCAATTGAAGAGGCTAATGCATGCAAATTCGCAACCAGCATGGTTTGACCATAAAACAGTGTGAATTTGCTAAGTTCCAAGGATATTAAATGGGAAGATGTCTTGGTATTGGCTGCTGACCATAAAAGGGTGTGAATTTGTTAAGTTCCAAGGATATTAAATGGGAAGATGTCTTGGTATTGGCTGGGCATGTTAATTCTAGTCATTTAGCTATTTTTGACTGCCTTTTAGAAGTCCTAGAAAACTTAAAAAAACATGGGAACTTGATTAGATTAATTTTTGTGTTGTTTTTGAAGTTGTAATTATGATTTTTACCTATTCTTGGAGGGTTGTTCCAAGTATATATCTGGTAGTACGAATTTTAAACAAGACAGATTGGTATTCAGAAAATTATTCTCCTTGTGAGTCTTGTGATCCTCTTGGTTCTTAAAAGAACTCTTGAACTTATCAAGTTAATCTTGTGGCGTTCAAACAACCAAACTTATCACCTTTGATTCTTGAGAGATTCTTAGGAATTCTTGGTGTGGCGTTTCAATTCTATCGTAGTCTTGGTTTTCATCTGGTTAGGTGACGGGTCAAGGCTCAACAAATCTTGTCTACATGATCTTGGGGTTCCAAACCATCATTGTTATTGGGTTTCATCACAATTGTTGGTGAAGTTCATATCAAGGGGGGTATGATGTGAAGAGGGTGTTGGTAGATCAGGGTAGTGGGGCAGAAATTATGTACCCTGATTTATACAAGGAGCTAAACTTGAAACCGGAGGATTTGAGAGGTTATGATTCACCTCTGTTGGGCTTTGATGGGAAGATGGTTATTCCAAAGGGTCAAATAAGACTACCTGTACAGGCAGGCTCAGAGGTAGTGGAGGTGGACTTTATTGTGGTGGATGCTTATTCTCCTTACACAGCCATTGTAGCACGACCTTGGCTTCATGCCCTGGGGGATGTTTCTTCCACCCTCCACTTGAAAGTGAAATATCCGTTCGGGGATCAAGTTGAAGAGTTAGTTAGGAGCCAGTTCTTGGCTAGGCAATTCTTAGTGGCTGCAATTATGCATCAGCCTGAAACTGACTCCTCGGCCTCTATTGATAGGGGTTTATAGCAATCAAGGACTCCAGTGTTACCAATGGATGAGACAATCGAGGGGGCGAAGTGTGAGGATTTAGAGAAGGTTGTTGTAGATGATGATTTAGAAAAGTTTTTTCAGGTCGGAGCCTAGCTGCCTTCTCAGGAGAAGGAAGAGTTGGTAGAGTTTTTCAGGAGGAATATTTACGTGTTCGCATGGAGTGCTTACGAAGCTCCTGGGGTGGATCCGAACTTCATTTGTCATCATTTGAATGTTAATCCATCCGTCACACCCAAAAGGCAACCACCTCGGTGTTCATCTAAAGACCATTCTGATGTTGTCAAAGACGAGGTGATAAAACTTAAGCAGGCTGGGGCTATTAAAGAGGAGTTTTACCCTGAGTGGCTAGCCAATACTGTAGTGGTGAAAAAGAAGAGTGGAAAGTGGCGAGTATGTGTGGATTCACAGATTTGAACAAGGCCTGTCTAAAGGACCCTTTCTCCATGTCTTTGATAAATTAGCTAGTGGATGCAATTGTAGGCCATCCTCAGATGAGTTTTTTGGATGCCTTCCAAGGATACCATCAAATACCACTGGCTTTGGATGATCAAGAAAAGACAGCTTTTGTCACTCCTATTGGAAATTACCACTATAAGGTAATGCCCTTTAGATTGAAGAATGCAGGGTCTACCTATCAGAGGATGATGACTAGGATGTTTGAGCCATTGTTAGACAAAAATATTGAAGTTTATATAGACGACATGGTGGTGAAGAGTAAGATGGTGTCCGAGCACATGGGAGACCTCGGTAATATTTTTGAAATACTGAGGAAAATAAACTGCGCCTCAATGCTTCCAAGTGCTCATTTGGCGTCGGATCAGGCAAATTTCTAAGGTATATGGTCACTCATCATGGAATTGAGGTCAACCCTGATCAGGTTAGGGCAATTAATAGTTTGCAGCCACCTCGGAATCCCAAAGAGGTCCAGAAACTAATAAGAATGACTGCTGCCATGAACCGGTTTATTTCTAGGTCGGCGAACAGGTGTCGACCTTTCTTTTTGTTGAATAAATAAAAGGGATTTGAATGGACCCAGGAGTGTGCCTTGGCCTTCCAACAGCTTAAGGAATACCTTTCTTGGCCACCTATTATGTCTAGGCCCGAGGTGGATGAGGTCTTGTTTGCATATGTTGCTGTTGCTTCTCATGCCGTGAGCTTGGTGCTGATACGGGTTGACAATAGCATGCAAAGGCTAGTCTACTATGTGAGCAAGTCTTTACATGAAGCAGAAGTTCGTTACTTACCACTGGAGAAAGGCCATTTTGGCAGTAGTACATGCTACACGTAAACTCCCTCACTACTTCCAATCCCACACAGTTGTTGTTTTAACCTAGCTTCCGCTTTGATCACTACTTCGAAGTGCTGATTACACTGGAAGGATTACCAAGTGGGGTACGATCCTGAGGGCTTTTGATATCAAGTATATGCCTTGCATCTCTATCAAGGGCTAGGTCCTCGCAGATTTGGTGGTTGAATTTGCTGAATCCCCATTAGAAGAGGAGATAGAGAAGCAAGACATGGATGGAAAATCAGTTGGCGTGGTCACCTTGCAAGAACCTTTATCCTGGAAGGTATACGGTGATGGTGCAGCGAATTAAAGAGGATTCGGAGTGGGGCTGGTTTTAATATCTCCTGAGAAGATCACTATTGAGAAATCCTTAAGATTGGGCTTCTCGGCCACAAATAATAAGGCTGAATATAAAGCTCTATTAATAGGGATGACCATGGTTCAAAAAATGGGAGGAAAAGCAGTAGAGATCTTCTCGGATTCAAGGTTGGTGGTAGGCCAAGTAAAAGGAGAGTTAGAGGCTAGGGATGTGAGAATGCAAGGATATTTAAGTTAGGTTAGGCACTTGCGATCAGGGTTTGAGTCTTTCAACTTGCTGCAAATCTCGAGAAGTGGAAACACACATACTGATTTCTTGGCCACTCTTGCAACCTCCTCGGCACAGGGATTGCCTCAGGTTATCCTTGTTGAAAACTTGTGCAAGCCTATTGAGATGAAGAAGGAGATGGTTCAGATTCATCAAATTAGGGTGGGACCTAGCTGGATGGACCTTATAGTGTTATTCTTGAAAGAGGATATTTTTCCCGAGGGGAAATCAGAGGTTGACAAAGTGCGAAGGAAGGCTCCTCAATTTTGGTTGTCTGAGGATTAAAAGTTGTACAAGTGTTCTTTCTCTGGGCCATATTTGCTATGCATACACCCTGAGGCATCAGAGCTACTCCTAAAGGAATTACATGAAGGGATTTGTAGTAGCCACACAGGAGGCAGGTCTTTGTCTCACAGAGCCCTCACTTAGGGATACTAGTGGTCGAACATGCAGAAGGAAGCACAAGAGTATGTAAAGAAGTGTGACCAATGCCAAAGATTTGCACCAAACATTCACCAACTAAGGGAAGTCCTTAATCCTTTGTCTAGCCCTTGGCCATTCGCTTAAAGGGGCTTGGATATTGTAAGATCTTTCCTTAAAACAACAGGGAATAAGAGATGGTTGCTGGTTGGCACAGATTACTTCACTAAGTGGGTTGAAGCTGAACCATTAGCAAATATCAGGGATGTAAATGCCAAGAGATTTGTTTGGAAAAATATTATCACTCGGTTTGGGATCCCTGATACCCTTATCGTTGACAATGGACTTCAGTTTGATAGCAAAGCTTTCAGGAGGTACTGTTGTGACCTGGGAATTACGAATAGGTATTCCACCTCGGCATATCCACAGGGGAATAGACAGGCCGAGGCTATCAATAAGGTCATAGTGAATGGACTCAAGAAGAGATTGGATGATGCAAAGGAAAAATGGGTAGAAGAGCTGTCACACATTCTTTAGACATATCGGACCACACCTCGCAGGTCAACAGGGGAGACACCCTTTTCAATGACTTATGGAGCCAAAGCTGTTATTCCTCTGGAAATTGGGTTCCCAATGCTGAGAACGAGTTCTTTCACTCCAAGCAACAATGATGGGCTGTTAGGGAAGAGTTTAGACTTAATTGAAGAGCGAAGAGAGAACGCCATTGTCCAACTAGCGTATTATCAACACAAGCTCAAGTAAGGGTATGATACCAACGTGAAGCTAAGGCCATTGGCGACTAGAGACTTGGTATTAAGAAAGGTTTTGGGTACTGCAAAGAACCTAGCATGGGGAAAGTTAGGGCCCAATTGAGAAATGCTATATCGCATCATCTTAGTGGCTGGAATAGGTGCATATTATCTTCAAGATCTATATGAAAATGTTGTACTACGTCCTTGGAATGTAAACAACCTGAGAATGTATTATTATTAATGAAAGTTTTCTTTGCCATATTTTTGTTTATTACATTATGCATTATGCGTCCTATTATTTATTTGAATATCAAACAGAACCTTGGTCATACCTGACTCCTCGGACCATATACCTTGGGTAAATTGATATTTTCCAATTATTTTTCTAAGTGTTAAATAGAACCTTAGTTATGCCTGGTTCCTCAGACCACATACTTTGGGTAAATTAATACTTCATGGCATTTTTCTAAGTGTTAAACAGAACCTTAGTTATGATTGGTTCCTCGGATCACATACTTTGGATAAATTAATACTTCCTATTATTTTCCTAAGTATTAAACAGAACCTTAGTTATGTAAGGCTCCTTGGACCACATACTTTCGGTAAATTAATACTTCCTATTATTTTTCTAAGTATTAAACAGAACCTTAGTTATGTAAGACTTCTCGGACCACATACTTTCGGTAAATTAATACTTCCTATTATTTATTTGAATATCAAACAGAACCTTGGTCATACCTGACTTCTCGGACCATATACCTTGGGTAAATTGATATTTTCCAATTATTTTTCTAAGTGTTAAACAGAACTTTAGTTATGCCTAGTTCCTCGGACTACATACTTTGGGTAAATTAATATTTCATGACATTTTTCTAAGTGTTAAACAGAACTTTAGTTATGCCCGGTTCCTCGGACCACATATTTTTGGTAAATTAATACTTCATGACATTTTTCTAAGTATTAAACAGAACCTTAGTTATGGCTGGTTCCTCAGACCACATACTTTGGGTAAATTAATACTTCTTATTATTTTCCTAAGTATTAAATAGAACCTTAGTTATGTAAGGCTCCTTGGACCACATACTTTCGGTAAATTAATACTTCCTATTATTTTTCTAAGTATTAAACAGAACCTTAGTTATGTAAGACTCCTCGGACCACATACTTTGGGTAAATTAATACTTCCTATTATTTTCCTAAGTATTAAACAAAATCTTAGTCATGCTTGGCTCTTCGGACCATGTGCTACTTTCTATTATTTCTTCAAGTATCAAATAGAACCAACTGTGCTGAATGGTAGAGACCTTCATGATAGTTACTTGAGTAAATAGACATTCATGGGTATCACTTGAAGCATTTGTAAGTATATCAAGTATATCTATTAACTATTTGAGAATTGATTGTCCACCCAATCCCTTAGATCTACTAATAATTGGAGGATTAAGTGGAATCAGACATGTATGGATACTCTATAATTGTATATGTTTTTGGAGTAAAGGATATATTCTGTATAGATTTCAAACACATTATCATTTACACAGATAGCTAAGTGAAACTGTGTTTCATTTTCATATTGGTTAAGTGCTAAATAAGATAGAAGTCATATCAAGACTTGTATGAGTATCACAAGTATAAAGGAAATGTTCATAATTTTCATTAATTAAAGCCATAGAAAAAGGCAGATTAGTTACAAGAGGGTAACTTAATTACAAACTTTGAAAATAAAAACAACAGTTAAAAAAAAGAAGAAGAAGAGAGAAAGCTACTCTAAACTACTTCTTCTTTATTACAATCTTATCCTTTGGTGGGGCCTTGGTAGATTGGGAGAGGGCTGCCTCCAAGGATTCTTGGTCTTTACCCTTGAGGTTACCTTTAGCAGGCACTAGAAGAGTTGCAAGAACAATCTCCATCCTGAGAGGTACCACTTTCTCTTTGGAGGGATCCTGAGGAGCAGTTGGGGGCTTGGTGGCATCAGGGGCTACTCCCTTGTTCGTGTTTGCCTCTTTTTCAGCAACCTCAAGCTGCTCGACCTCTTTTGAAAGGTTGCCAAAGGAGAGAAGGACCTTATTTGGGCTGTCCTTCTCAAGCTTTACCACCTCGAAAGGGGTGTCTGCCTTGGAGCTAGCAGAGGCTGGTGCACGGATGGTAGGAGGGTAGTATACACTCTCTGCCCTCCTGAGTGTAAAAGAGGCCTTAACGGGTAAAGACCTCATTCCACACCTGGAGGCAGTAGTTTCTATATACCTCCGAGACCTCAGCCTTGAGGGCCTCCTCAGTTTCTACTACCCCTACGTCATAGCCGTCCTGCTCGGCCTGGTCCTTGGCCTTCTCGGCCTCTTCCAATTTCCTTTTTTTAAGGCCGCAATTTGCTCCTTGGCAACGGCCAGCTGGTCTTCGATCTGGCGAAGTTGCCTTCGTTGACCTTTAGCCTGCCTTTCAACCCCTTCCAAGGCGGCTTCAGCACTCTTCTTTTCCCTTTCTACCTTGGTCAGCTTGCTTTTCAGCTTATTGATCCTCTTGTTGGCCACATTAAAGGCCTTCACGGCTGCAATGCGCCTCCCTTCTTCTTTTTTCATCTGCCGGTGGGAGTAGTTTGCCATCTCCTCGGCTTTGAATGTGGCTTGAATAGCTTGCGAAGGGAAGAAACAGAGTCAAAAGAAAAGCAAGAAGAAGAAAAGAGAGTAATAAAAAAAAAAGAAGGGAGTTGGTTGAAGGACTTACCATTGCAAGATCTCTTTTCAGGCTGAGGAATACTTCATGTTTCCTCATTGACCTGAGGTCGGCCATGTCGTCGGGGAGCAGCAGCGCCTGTTCCACTGCATCGGCAACATAGCCAGTGCGCCCCTGCTAGAACTCCCTGATAGACGTGTCAGCAGGTAGGGGGACTCCGTCCAACATGAGGGCAAGATTCTAGACTGGAGGTTCAACTTGAGAGTCATGTCTCTTGTCAACCGCCATTTGCCCCACCCTGGCTTGTTTGGCTTCTTTTTGGGGCTCAGCCTCCTGGGAGGGGTGGGTTTTTCCTACTTCCACCACCTTCTTATCCTTTTGCTCCCTTTTCCTTTTGTGGACGGTGGGATTAGATCGGAGGGGTTGCGTGGGTGGAGGGGTAGGAAGCCTGGTCTGGGCTGCCTTCCCAGGCGCGTTTCCCCCTGGTTGGGACTCCAGTAACTCGTGAAGAGTTGACCTCGGCTTGCGCTGTATCCCCATAGCATCTGGTATGTTAGTAACTTCTTGGTGGTGACTAACTTAGGCTGGGAGAGGCTGGCCAAGGTCACCAATTGGGATCTCTGGGGACAGAGACTGGTTAAAAACCTCGTAGATGTCTTCTGAGTCCGAGACGTCTACTATCTCTTCTTCTTTTTCTTTTTTTTCTTCTTCTTTGATGATAGGATGGGAAGGGGTGGCCTCTTCGCTTATTTACTGAGGCGACAGAGTTACTTGAAGTACGCCTTCTAGAATAGGGCTGGTGGTGAGGAACCAGGAGGAGTGACACTTATCTGGTGCAAGCGCAGATCCTTTGCCTTTATCTAGCACTTCGGCGCTTGGAAATTGGACAACAAAGGCTTGTAGTTGAGGATCAGGTGAGCCGCTCACAGTTGACCGTCTTTGTGAACAAACACCTCGGCTTGGAGTATCTTGTCTAGGCTTGGCTGGATGACAAGGCTGAAGTTTGGAGTGGTGGCGTGATGATCTGCAAAACCATTAAGAGAAACAATCAGAGGAGGGAACAGCGCAAATCAAAAGAAATTTCAAATACCGACACAAAAGGAAGAAAATAGGAACATAATGTGTCAAAGTGAAGAAAAGGTAACTTAAAAGAAATAAACCTAGACCTAAAACCCCACCTGGTTGCCCCTCTCTCGTCGGGCAGGGGAGGCCATCGTGTCACTCCCCTGAAATGATCAGGAAATCCTTGTTCATGCCTTTGTTGGAATTAGGAAGGCATGAGATAAGTTTGACCTCAGGGTGCCTAGTTTTTAAGTAATACCCCTGCCTTTTTAGGTGGTGAAGGTTGTAAACCTAGTTAACGTCGTGGTGGGTAAGGTTTAAGCCCATTTTCTCATTAAGGGCGTCTACACTACCTAAAATCCTAAACATGTTGGGGGCACACTAGGTGGGAGCTAACCTATGAGCACTTAGGTAATCCCTGGTGATTGTACCCATGGGGATTCTCATCCCCCCCTCTATGAAGGCGATCATTGGGATTACCACTTCTCCCTCTTGCCTATCGGTGTGCCAATCCCCCCCTTACAATACCTAATGGAGACTCCCGACGGGATTCTTTATTGAGCTTTAAAATTCTCAACACTTTTTGCGGAGTCTACAAAGTAAGCGAATCTACCCATTTAATTGGAGATAGGTGAAAGGGGATGACAATTTTGCCCCACCTTGCTTGACCTGCCCCTCCCCGCTTCGCCCCGTACGGGTTTTCCTCGCCCTATAAAGGTGATGGGGCGGGGATGGGGCGAGATTTTAGACCCGCACCACGGGGCGGGGCAGGGATGGGTTTACACTTTTTAGACCCACCCCGCCCCATCCTTGCCCCGCCCCGCCCCGCCTCGCATTAATAAGGGTTAAAATGTAATTTTTTATACCCTAAAACCCTACTATTTAAACAAAAATATCATCATCTTATTTTATTTAAGTGGAGATTCTTTTTGAAGAACTAGACAATTTTTATTTTGTTACGTATTAGGAGTTTGGATTATTTTATTGTGTCATACTATGAGATTTTTGTTGTGATATTATCTTGTTAAACATTTAGATAATATTATTTAGTATTTGCTAAAAATTAGTTTGATTTGATAGGTTAAATTTATTTATAATTTCAAGTATATTTTTATTATTGAAACATGTCATTTTATTTGAAAAAATGGTAATAGTTGTAGGAAAAATTAACAAGAAATAAAGTTTTACGGTGTAGGGCGGGGCTTCGCGGGGCCTTAAGGGGCGGGGATGGGGCAAGAAAAATCCATACAGGGCGGGGGCGAAGATCCCATCCTTCGGCCCCGCCCCGCCCCATTGCCATCCCTATGAAAGTGAGAAGAAGGGAAATGGAAATTAAGAGGGTTGAGGAGAAAAGAACTCTGTGAAAAGAAAAATAAAAGGAAAAGTAAACAGAAAGGGTTAAAATGACTTACGTGAAATAGGAAACTCTCCACAGACTAGCTCTTGGTATTTATGAGTGCAAAGGTTCAGTGTATGAATGCAAAAGTGAGGTGAATGAGATGTTCAGGCAATATTTATATTAGAAAGAGAGTGACGAGCGGGAAAGTTCCCGCCCGAGTTCTAAAAAAATCTCCAGCCATTAGATCCGCATCGCATCATAGAACATGGGGAACATGGAGCCACAAAAATTTAATGAAGGTGCGTCTCGGATGTCGAAGCGTTAGGAGCGTGCGTTGGGCAGTTAAAAAAGCACCTGTGCAGACAGAGGTGATGTATGATAAGTGCAGAGTGGTTATGACGATATCGAAATCTTCCTTTTTTCCCGAGGAGCAAAAGAGGGGAATTTCGAGGGGCTATTGTAGGGATGATAGGCCCAATAGAATATATTGGGCTGGGGGCTCAGTCCGAGGACGAGTAAACGTGTTATAGAGGTCGACACTAATAAATAAAGGAAGGGATCTAGGCATGATGGTCCAGGAAAGTGATCCGAGGAGGGATGCTTCCTTGGATAAGCAAGGCAGAGGTCAGAAGGTGCGGCCCGTCATCCAGAGCAACATTTTAGGAGTTTCTATTGACAACGATGCACGTCATGGAGGCATGGGAACTATGAAATATCTAAGAGAAAGCTGCTACCACCGCATTGAATGCTTTGTAGCTAACTCTCTGACCGCATTAATGAGGAAGTGATACCTGAACAGTAACTTTCATCCTTACAGCTACTCCCCAAAAGCTTCAAGAAGGTGTTGATGGGACAAGGATCAACACCAGCAATCTAATCTACATGTGGAGGGTAGAGATGAAGGAGGAGGATAGTATAAAATAGAAAGAAGACCCTAAGGGAAGGGGATCAGAGAATTGAAAGAGAAATACTGTAACAACAAGAACTGTACTTGTAATCAACTTCAATTATATACAAGAACTGATCTCCTCGGACTGTGCCGATGACGATTTTCTTAGATAAAACCAGTTTATTTTTACTTTATTATCATTTGAATCCACTATAATCATTATCAAACTCATTAGAGCCTAGTTTTCCAACTCACTCTCTACAAATTCATTGTATTGGATTCTTTGGGCCTAAATCCTTTTACCTTTTGGGCTTAGGACTCAAATTGTGTCCTTACAATAACTTTATTCACAAATCACAACTCACTTCTCACAATTTTTTTTCTTTTTTTTGGAATAGAACCGTATGTTATAAACTCGAAATGGGCAGTGTGTTTTAATTGTTTTGGGTTGGGCTGGGCTGTATAGGCCAATATCTTAGGGAAAGGGGCTTAAAAGTTTTTAAGAGGGGGCCCAACTAAAAACAAACTCAAAATATACCTAATAAAAACAAATTTTTTTTTTGGGTCGGGCCAAGCCCCCTGCGTTCGTCCCTAAACGTGTATAAAGATAATTTCCTACTAACACGTTTTTTATTTGTTAATGGGTAGTTATTTCTTTTGTAAATATATCTCTTATTTATTGAATTTTGATATTACTGACATAATATCATTTGATACCAAATACCGTCACTATATTCCGTCAAGAATGCATGTTGTCATGGACTCATGGTGCCATGTGTCACTATAGAAAATTGTGATCTTATATATCTCTTACTAGTTGAAAATAATGATCAAATCAAAAACAAAGAAAACAAAAGACTTTAACGTTTCTTGTTAGTAGGTAGATAGGTGATATGGAATAGAATTCAGTGAATTCACTGTAGCCGGCCTGCAGGTATGTGTTAGTGACGTTAGCCATCCAACAAAACAATTGGTTGTTGGCTTAAGCTTAAGATGTGGCTGTAGTTGACCCCTTTAGCCCTAAAGTATGTCCTAAAGTCGCGTTTTTAGAAACGCGGCTAAAGTATGTCCTATAGCTGTGTTTTTAGAAATGCGGCTATAGGCCAAGACTAATGGCCGCCTTTCTAAAAACACAGCCATTGGTCCTGTCCTATAGCCGCGTTTGAAAAAACGTGGCCATAGACCCCTCAGGCTTATAGTCACGGGTTTTAGGCTAGGGTTGAAAACGCGGCCTAAAAAAATGCGGCTATAGGCCAAATCGTCCTATAGCCACGTTTCTAATAGCTATGGCCGCGTTTTTAAAACGCGGTCATAGGACTTTTTTTTGTAGTGCCTGTTGCATAGCGCAAGAAGCTTAATGAAAAAGTTACTTTTCACCTGGTTCTTGTGTTTGTTTCTTTAATTCTCTATTTATCATGGCTATGATTAATTAATCTATATTGTAATCACTTTAGCAGATTAAGTTAATTAATTGTTAATTAATTTACATAATTACTATATATGTGGGTTTATTGTTATAGATGGATCCTGCTTAGAAAAAGTGTAGTATAGTAAGTGTGTGCGGGTTTATTGATATGGATAAGATGGATATTTAAATATATGTATACACAATTTCAACCTGCCAAGAGTCGTTAATTATAGATAGGTGTTGGTATGGGCTAGATTTTACTTTAATCAAGCCTTTTAGGGCAACGGGGTGATGTTGATCGATTCAGCTCATGTATTATATATTGCTTTTGGTCGCTTAAAGTTACAATTAGTTCACGGCCTCCTCAGTTCACCATACATGTCCATTAGATATTGGTTGCTCACGAAAACGACTACAAATCTCCTATACCGTTTTTTATGTTCCAATTTATATTTTACAAATTATAATTTACTATGTATTTTTGTTACTTTTATTATAAAATAATTAAAGTTTAAAATAGAAATTAAATACATGGTATATCACAATTAGTAGAGGTTAAAATGGAACATAAAAAGTGGTACAAAATATTTGCATTAAGTAAAAGGCCTATTATTGTCATGCCTTGTTACGAACGTCACTACTAGATGTCTTCCTTTACCATTTTTTGTTTATTTAAAAAGAAAAAGAAAAAAAAAAGAAAAAGAAAATATTGTTTTTTTTTTTGAGAATTAAAAGAAAATATTGTTGGTTCCTAAAATTTAACTCATAAACAATTTTAATCACCGAAGTTTAAATTGATTGATTTCAGTCTTTAGCAAATTTTTTTTTTTTGAGAAAAATTAAAATGATTACTTTAAGCCCTAATGTGGTCGTCTATCAAATTGATTTTTCTTCTTCATGCGTATCTAATAACTAATAAGGTGTCAATAGATAATGACTCCTAGTAATTAGGTAATGTGTCAATAGATAATGACTTCTAGGGCGGTGACGGACCTATAAATTTGTCTGGGGGGTGGGGGACCAACCTTAGGACAAATGAAATTACATCAACTCAAATCACACACACGATCATTTGAAATTATGCATTCAATTTCTACTTTGCTTAAAAAGATGAGTGAAAATTACTATTTTTTATTGGAGATAACAAAACTAAAATTGCCAGAAATTTCTTAATTCAATTTATTTTAAAAATTTTTAGCATCATAAATTCTGTATAGATATTATATATAAATATGAAAAAGTTATATATTATTGAATAATTGAATATCTAATTATATAAATAATCAAGTTAAATTAAGCATTTATATGGTATATGTACTATATTATTAGCTTATTCACGTGTAATGACATAGTTTTAACTTTATTGAAAATTTTAACCTCTTAAACATTTAGATTTATATTTTGAAAGAAATAACATCATTGGCCAATTATGATATTAACACATTTGTGGAATACATGCCAGATGCCTAGCATATACAATAATTATTTGACCCATAATTAGTAACAAAAGCAACAACCAATACACCAATTAAGAATCATTTTAAGAAATTATCATTACAATCAATCTCTTAAAAAACTTGATTATATTTTCAATTAACATATCATGTGACTTGGCACTATTTCATGTCTCGTACATCAACAAAATAAAACTATGAAAGTAAGCAAAGAATTATGAAAACTAATCCTATTGAACATATACATATATAATATGAAAAGTGCATTTTTCAAATTAGGTTGACAAAAACTAAAACTCCTAAATATGTATTTAATTTTGAATTTGTTAATTAATTAATTTAGCCACATGAATTAAATAAAATTATATTAGAATCACTAAAGGATTATCATGTATCATTTCCATACAAATAATAAATTTGAGAGTTGTTAGAGACGTTTTTGTGACAACTAACAAGAGCTGAAATGATAGAATGAGCCCAAAACTCGTATCGGGTTCTTTAAAGTGTGATTAATTTGAGAGAGCCAAGTCTAAAATTCTAATATTTAGTGAGTAGAAGCTAATTGTGCATCACAAGAGCAGGACCAAAGTCCTAAACAACAAAGGGTGGAAGAATATGCATAATCATTAAATCTAGAACTTTTTCTTCACATACATCAATAATAGAAATTTGAAAGAGGTGGTGAGGGAGAGAGAGAAGACTCCTCGGTACCACTATTTTCACCCTTCGACCTCAGAATCATGTAACTCCCTGATGGTTGAATGAGCTTTTGTTTAGAGTATTGGTTGCTCTTCCCCATCTGATTTAGAGTATTGGAAGCTGCTTTAGTGGTGTCCATCTAGGGGCTAAATCGGGTTGGTTAGAATGTTTAGCTAGAACTAGAAGCCTTCAATTAGGTGAAAATTTTGGGTAATAAACCCTTTCCATGAGTCTTAGGTGTTGCAAGTGTCCCCTACCCACTTTGCAACATGCATGGTTTGGGCTAGGTTCAAAAAGAGTCTACTTAATTATACCCTTCAAACTACACTCTCTCAAATTTCTCTTATGTTGCATGAGTTTGGGTTGTGCTTGAAAAAAATAAAATAGATTTTAATATATGAATCGGGCCCACAAGGAAGTTGGGCTTGGTTGAATTGGACATTTAAGAAATTTGTCGCAAAAGTGGGCATCAAATATCAACAAGAGTCTTTTATAAAATTTGTATAATTATCTATCTGTGACATTATTATTATTTTTTGCAAGATATTACAATTTTTTAAAATTCTTTTAGATTTATTTATTTTTGTTGGGGCCCTTGGGGGGCCATTTTATTTCTTTGGGAAACCGAACTCTTAATTTTTTTAATTTTGATAAGGAAAAACATGTGTTCTGTGTCCAGCTTATTTTCTCCTTTGCTGCGATCTATTTTCTGAGCTTGGGCAGATACCTAACTTTAAACAAGAATTTAAGTAACCGCCCAAGAAGAATTACCAATTACATCTTTGACAAAATGGTGATTTGCAAAGCCCACACGACAATTTTTTTCTGATAATATCTTCCAATGATCGTGGAATGCGTTGCGTGTGAGACCCGAGAGTAAAGTAAGCTTGGCTCAGTGCAAAGACCTAAATCAACAGCAATGATCGACATTGCCACCTTCCAACATGTGTGGAATGACAAAAGGAAGGACTCAGACTTAATCATTAATAATCTATGGACACAGCACTATAGCATAAGTGCATTGCTTCCATGGAATGCTTGCTTCTTTTGCATCTTCTATGAAACCAAATGAATATACTGATGATAAAATACAAGCTATTTTAATTCAATAAAAAAAAGTAATTAGTACAATATTTACATGTGTCTCGTACCCCTTTCCTAACATAACCTTAAAAATGTAATTTTTACAAAACCTTAAGAAAATACAAAAAAAAAGGGGAAAGAAAATTTAATAATACTAAAAGAACATTGTGAAATGAAGATTGAATCTTTGCGTCCCCTACTCCTTTTATGCTTTACTCTCTTTGATGACTCCTGCCAAAATTCATCACAAACCAATCATGGTTCTTGGTGACCACAATGTGTCCAATAACTACTCCAATTAGCGTACCACATACATACCCAATAACAACAAATTTCCATCCAAATTCAATTGAAGATGCAGAGTTTTGATCATCGTTAGAGGGTGCAGATAGAGGTAATGAGGCTGTAGGACCTTCACATTTTCTTGACAACTGGCTTCCACACAATCCTGGATTCCCTTCAAATGAACTTCTTGGAAATGTATCAAGTTGGTTTCCTTGCGGTATAAATCCCATGAAGTTGTTATAAGACACATTCAAGAATTCAAGGAAAGTGAGTTGTACTAGTTGCTGTGGAATCTCTCCTAAGAGCTTGTTTTGAGAAAGGTCCAAAGATTCAAGCTCGGTTAGGTTTCCAATGGATAATGGGATATGACCGGTGAGAATGTTGTTGGAAAGGTTGAGCATATGTAGAGCCTTTAAAGTCCCAATGGAGTCTGGAATCTCTCCTTCGAATCTGTTGCATGACAAATCAATGGCTATGAAGAATTCTATGATCTTAGTGTATTGTGTTCTCAAGCCTTTGTTTGTCATGGTCATTGAGTACTCAAAATTATCCATGTACTCGAATCCCCTAATATAATAACTCATGTGCGCTTTCATGTATAATAAGCGTTCTGTTTCAACAATTTTCATTGCATTCAATCTTTGGAAGAATTCTGAAGGTAGACTGCCTGTAAAGCCATTGAAGGACATGTCAATAATGCGCAACTTGGGGAACATAAAATTGAATTTAGGATTCCTGATTGCACCATAGAATCTATTTGATCGTAAAATGAGAATTTTCAATTCAGGAAGGGCTCCCAACCAAGAGGGAAACGTATCAACGATTTGATTGTTTCCAAGATCAAGACTCTCTAGTAGTGCACACCTCGCCATCGATCTTGGCAGTTGACCATGCAATTTATTTTGGCTCAAGTCAATCATCCTTAATTTGCTTGCACTTGTCCACGTTTGAGGAATGGTGCCATGAAAATTGTTTCTTCCTAACTTTAGTATTGACAAAGAGCTGCTGAAGTTACTCAAACATCTTGGAATCATGCCACCTAAATTGTTCCCAGACAAATCAAGAACCTGAAGCAAACTTAGATTGCAAATCAATGATGGGATTTCTCCACTCAGTGAATTATCTGAGACTGTATAGAGAAGAGTAGAGAATGGTGGAGCTGGAAGTGATCCACTGAGCCTGTTGGAACTCATGTTTAAAGCGAGTAAACTAGACCATGGAAGAACGCTAGGAGGTTGGTCAAAACCAGTTAGAAAATTGTGAGCAAGATCCAAATACAGTAGTGTTTGAGTACTTATTTCCAAAACCACTGGGGTATCTATCCATGAATATTGTTGAAGGCTAGATCCAAGTACATCAATGCTTCTTGATCCTGCAAGAATTTTGGGAACTGTCCTAGATTGCATGAAGCCAATTGAAGAGAGGACAATTTTGGAAGACTAGCACTGGAATTAGTTTTTGTTAGCATTGATAATTTGTTGTGTGACAAGCGTAGCACTGTTAAATTTTTGAGCATAAATAACGTGTTTATCTCCACTGTGCCTCTCAAATTATTACTAAAAAGATCAAGAGATTCAAGATTCTTGAGTGCAGATATTGAGTTTGGAATTGGACCTTGCAAATTATTTGATGCAAGGCTCAATTGAGCTAATTTGGTGAGGTTCATAAGCCAGAGTGGGATTGAGCCAGTCAATTGATTAGAGCTTAGCTCTAAAATGGACAGTTGGGTCCAATTGGACAAAGAAGGTGGGATTTCTCCTCTTAAATTGTTGCTTCTAAGATACAAATGAGTAATTTTTAAATTTTTATTGAGCCAAGGAAAGGTTTCACTACTCAAATTGATGAAGGAAAGCCCAAGAGTAGTCAAATGGGTGAGGTTTTCAAAGGAAGATGGTAATTGTCCCCTAAAAGGATTGTCCGAAAGATCTAGAGTAGTGAGCTTGGAAAGATTACCTAGAGAAGGTGGTATCAAACCTGATAAATTGCAATCTCTAAGACTCAAATATTCCAAGGACTCAAGGTTTCCTATTGAGGTAGGAATCTCTCCAAAAAATCCTGTGTTCAAGACTCCAAAATGCTTAAGGGGACTGCTCCAGTAAAAGTTTGGCAAATAACCAATGAGATCCGGATTGTATGATAATTCAAGAAGCTGTAAGTTTGGTAGCTGGAACATACCTGTTGGAAAATTCCCAAGCAACCCGCAACAAGGGAGACTGAGAGATGTCAAGGAAGACATATTTGCCAAAACATTGGGAAGTGGGGAAGATATGATTACCATGGTGAGATCAAGTTGTATTAGTTTGGTTAAGTTTTGTACTAGGCTGTTGAAGTTGGGCTTTTTGAGTTCCAACAATTGTTTAAAAGGTGAATAAGAATTGTAAGACAGATCAGGGAAGACAATTGGGATAGTTGTGAGATTTCAAATGGGATTTGACCAGAGAAGAAAGAATTGGAGAGGTTGAGTTGTATTAGACTTGAAAGATTGCCTATTTTAGATGGTATTAGAGCGTAATTGAAATGATTGTTGGCAAGGTTTAGCATTCGAAGATGAACAAGGCGAAAAAGGCTGCTGCTTGAGTTGATGGAACCATAAAGACAACTAGTACTAAGATCAAGGCCAATCACATGACCGCTATCATGGTCACACTCTACGCCAGCCCATGAGCAACAACTGCTTCGTCCTTCGAGCTGCCATGATTCAGTCTTAGGATAAATACAAGGATATATAATAGAGGCGGACTTATTGATGAAAAAGCTTTCCTTGAACTGCAACATGGCAGAGCTCTCATCATAGTGACATGGCTGCATAGAAGAGGAGTGAGTGAGATGAAAAAATAAGAGTAGGAAAGGTGAGCTCAAGAACATTAAGGAATATAGTGCTGCTGGCCCCATAATGTCCGAGTTATCTATGTTTAGCACTCTGTGTATAACAAAGAAAATGGAATGGTGGAGCTTTTATAGAGGAGACGCAACTCCTGTGGAACCATTTTGTTGTGTGAAAATTATTCCATGGCACCTTGCCAGCTACTACTAAGAAACATTAAAGTCTTTTTGTTTTCTTTGTTTTTGATTTGATCATTATTTTGAACTAAAGAGATAGGGTGATAAAGATCACAATATTCTACAGTGCCACCATGCCCTGCATACAAAGATGGCTGCAACAGGAGATGTGTTAGTTAGTTAGGATAGTATGTGTTAGTGACGTTAGTCATCCAACGAAACAATTGATTGTTGCTCAGCACGAGAAGCTTAATGAAAAAGTTTACTTTCACCTGGTTCTTGTGTTTGTTTTAATTTTCTATTTATTATGGCTATGATGAATTAATCCGTATTGTAATTGATGATGTCGAATAAATCACCAGTAAGCCACACGGTCCTCGCACGCTCGAAACAGCACCTGCACAAAAAAGAAGACCTAGCGGAGAGCACCGGTGTGGTGCCGGCCAACTACCCTCCGAAGGTTAAGTCAGAACGATTCTCACAACTCTAGAGTGCTAGAGAGGGTAAATTATGCGTACCTTGATTCGTGAGGGTATTGGGGCTTTTATAGTGGTACGAGGTTGGCCTCTCTTCCTTGACCTTGAAGTCTTTTCCTTGTAGGACTCTGCTTGAGCAATCCAAAACGTGATGAGCAAACATTTCCTTGTAGAGTGGGTTTTTCATCAAACGCGTATCTTCTAGAATTACACTCGCACTAGTATTCTGATTTCCTTTAGGATTCTTTCGGATTCCAAGTGTGCGCCACAAGTATTTTAAGTTATGCCAGGCCTTGGGTTCTCCCATATTGTCGGCCCATGGGCTCGGATCCGTCAGGCCCAAGGTCATACTATTTTTTACCCCTTCAGTTGCCCCCTTCACCCTGTGGCCTGTCATGACTTAGGCGGTCGGACCATTAGGGTGACGACTAAATTTTTATTGGGGATGACGATCCAGGATTACTTATGTTGACGGTTGAAGACTCTTGAGGTCGATGGCTCTTTAAGGGGACATACACTGTGAAAATATGATGATAGGTTGTCAATCATTTATGAGGTACGACACGTGTCACTTCTTGATTGGGTGTTATCCCGGATTGAGGTGTCGCTTCGTCTTCCGTGCATTTTTCCTATATATATTACACCTCCCTTCTCTCATTTCTACATTTCTCAGCCAAAACACATTGTCAGAGCGCGATCGTCACCATTGTCAGAGAGCTATCCATCGAACATCTGTATCCGTCATCTATACAACCGTCGACCTTCAGTAACTGAGACTTGGTGAGTAATTATTGTGATTTTACAAGTCTTTCATTGGTGCTTTTTATTTGGTTAGACTTCCATACAGACCCGTCAACGCTCTTAGATCCGTCAGTCTTAGGTTTTGTCGTCACTTGTAGGCAATGTCTAGAGCGTCAAGTAATCAGTCAGTAGTTCGTGACGGGGCGGATTACGAGGAAGTATACCTGTCTGGTCATAAAGACCAAGAGAGTCCGAGCGAAGAGAGGAGTCCGTCCGCATCTTCCTCGTCCTCAACAAATGAGGATATGGAGATGGATGAGCTAGAGAATATTTCTGTTGACGGCGAGGATCAACCATTAAGATCCGTCATTGGTGCTTATGGACTAAGGGAGTTCATCATGTTACCAGAGTGGACGGTTCATAAATTCACATCCGTCATCAAGCAGAAACACTTCAGCACATTTAGGGCCATTTTTCAAATTCCAGACTATATTTCAGTCCGTCTACCCTATGTATCAGAGAAATGTTATTATGAGGGGGTAGACGGTGTCGTAGTATATGAACAGATGTTGAAAGCGGGACTTAGGTTTCCCTTAAGTACCCTGCATAGAGAACTTCTACATTATTTGGGTTTGTCTGTCACCCAGATATCACCAAATGCCTGGAGGGTCTTCATAGTAATGGAGATTCTCTATGGTGCTATGACAGACGGTGCCAGGAGGCTGATGGTGCGTGAATTTCTTCATTGCTACCGTCCAGATGAGATTGACAGGTCAAAGGGAATGTATAGTTTTGCCAGTAGGAGTCCATTGCTAAAGGTTATTTTTGAAACACCTGACTCAAATAGAGACTGGAAGAGTCGCTACTTCTTCTTAGAGGGCGACGGATGGATGGGTCATCCAGGGGAGACGGATTATATGCCCGTTGACACAACCTGGGGAGTGTTAGATTCGACCCGTATGCACCCGTTCTAATCTATAAGCTTTTTACTTTCGCTCAGTTTATTATGATCTCACTTTTGACCATCCACTTTTTCAGGTAGACGGCGTCCTCAAGTTAGTGTCAAAGAGTTTGGTTTCCTTGAGAAGATCTTTCAGAAGACCAAGTCGACGGAGAGGACTTGGGCTAAGTTGGTAAATCCAGACACCATACACTGGTACTGTGACGGTCCCAAACCCACTCCTGAAGCCATCAAATACAGCGAACAAGTTCATAGACGTAAGTCCGTCAACCCTTATTTGCATACATGGCTTCAATTTGATTAATAACTTTATCTGTCCATTATTATTTTCAGAGATGGACGATGCTAAGAGAAGGGCTCAGATAAAGTTACAGGCTGCCAATAGAAAGGAGTCCGGCGAGCCGGTTCCTAAGGGGACGGCTTTGTCCATAAAAAGAAAGCCTCCATCCAAATCTGACCGTCCACTTAAACAGCCAAAAGTCTCACTGGAACCCGTTGTGGGGTTAATGGCTGCTGGTGTGAATGCCGTCACCCCAATGAGGCATGAGGCAAGCAAAGGTTTGATGAAGGCCCCGTCCACAAGCCAGGAGAAACCTTTCCCTCTCCTTCGAGACGACTCCAAATTTGCCTTGGAGAAGATTACTTCTGTTATTTCATCAGAGGACTACGAGGATTTGGGCAATCATTCGACGGAGGCCATGGGGGAGACGGGTCTCTTTGCTGTAGCACAGGTAATATTGTTCGTCATATTTTGCTCGTCCATTCAACCTGATTTTTGTCTAACACATTTTAACTTGCTTGCTCCAGTCGCTCGTCATGATGAAGGGCCTAATGGATCACTGCCTTAACCGTGAAGCGACACTCGAATGTGTGTGAGCCAAGGCAGAGCAGACGGAGGAAGAGCTGGGTCAGCTTAACAAGTGGAAGTCCAAAATGGAGAAGAAGTTTGACCTTTCTGAGCAGGTAAGGAAGGAGCTGGAGCAAAAGATGGATGAGGCGGAGAAAGCCTTGGTGGATAAAGACAATGAGATAGACTAATTGAAGAAAAGCCTCCGTCAGGCTAACGAGACAGCGGTCCGTCAATACCGTGACTCCGACGCTTTGTTGGCCGAGCTAGGAGACTCATTCCTTCAAGGATTTGACGACGCCCTCCATAAAGTTAAGAAAACCTACCCTGACCTAGATGTGTCCATGATAACTGTTGAGGAACAAAGTCAGACGTCTGTTTTGCCCGCCGCCTTGGAGAACACGGACGATCTATTTGAGGAGAATGCGGCTCAAGGAGACGGAGAGTCAGCTCTAGCAAAGAATCCCCAAGATGTCGACACCAAAATGTAGAAAGCACTTAGTTTATCCGTCAATTTTTTGAGAACAATCCGTCCATTTATGTATTAAACAATTACCCTTTAAGGGTTTTTATCCGTCAATGTTTTATTCCATAATTTTTAATGCCTGTTTTGTTATTTCTTGTCATTTGAAAGTTGCATGAATGTCTGTCCGTGAATTTTACCCGTCTATTATTTCGAAATTTTCACAAAGTTCGGTGACCCATGAAGTTGACGGGTTCTTATCCGTCCATTTGTGCTAGATACATACATGTTTCATGGGCTTGTAGTTCATCGGTTCGGACTGTCCATCGAAGCTTTGTGGGTTTTCATTTTTCACCCGTCTATTTACGGGCTTGCGATTCTATCCACCCTACGGGTGATCCATCCACCTTGGGGACTGAATTTTCACATGGTGGGGGATCCGTCCACTTTGTGGACTTTTTATTCACAATATAGGTGATTTGTCCACTTTGTGGAATTTGTAAATTTTCTCACCCTGCAGGTGATCCGTCCACTTTGTGGATTTTGTAAATTCTCTCACCCTGTAGGTGGTCCGTCCACTTTGTGGACTGTAAAATTTCCTCACCCTGTGGGTGATCCGTTCACTTTGTGGATTTTGTAAATTCTCTCACCCTGTCGGTGATCCGTCTACTTTGTGGACTGTAAATTTTCTCACCCTGTGGGTGATCCGTCCACTTTGTGGACTTTGTAAATTTTCTCACCCCTTGGGTGATCCGTCCACTTTGTGGACTTTGTAAATTTTCTTACCCTGTGGGTGATTTGTCCACTTTGTGGACTTTGTAAATTCTCTCACCCTGTGGGTGATCCGTCCACTTTGTGGACTTTGTAAATTTTCTCACCCCTGTGGGTGATCTGTCCACTTTGTGGACTTTGTAAATTTTCTCACCCCTTGGGTGATCCGTCCACTTTGTGGACATTGTAAATTTTCTCACCCCTTGGGTGATCCGTCCACTTTGTGGACTTTGTAAATTTTCTCACCCTGTGGGTGATCCGTCCACTTTGTGAACTTTGTAAATCATCTGCACCCATGGTTATTTATCCTTTTTTAAGAATTTAAGTAGAGAAATACGATTGTGTCTGAATAAATCCTCTAAAATAAACTGCGTTTGTAAGAAAAGTACCTGCCCCCTTGGGCTTAAAAGGAAAAAAATATTGTAGCAAAAATTATTAAAGGAAAACTAGTAATTGTAGCTGAAGTTAAATAAGAATCGCTGTTTTTCATATCTCTACTAGTAGTATTTCCGTAGATGCTCCGTGTTCCATGGGTGCTGCAGCTTCTGTCCGTCCATTGTCTCGAGGTGGTAGGTCCCCTTCCTCCGCCATGACGTGATTCTATAGGGTCCTTCCCAGTTGGGGTCGAGCTTTCCTTGCGAAGGATCTCTTGCAGTGCCCATTACTTTTCGTAGTACAAGATCACCGACCTGAAAGTCCCTGTGCCTTACTTTGGTGTTGTAGTGTCTTGCCATGAGATTCTGATAACTCGCTAACCTCTGCTCTGCTGTAGCTCTCACTTCGTCCACTAGGTCGAGCTGAAGGCGCATGGCCTTCTCGTTCTCATCCATGTCGTAGTTCTCCACCCGATAGTTTGTGAGCCCCATTTTTGCGGGAATGACAGATTCACTTCCGTATGCTAGACGAAATGGTGTTTCTCCAGTGGGGGTTCTTGCTGTAGTCCGGTATGCCCACAGAATGCTTGGTAACTCGTCTGGCCAGATACCCTTTGCCCCCTCGAGCCGGGTTTTAATTATCTTGAGTAAGGACCGGTTCGTGACTTCGACCTGCCCATTAGCCTGTGGGTGCGCAGGTGACGAGTAGTGGTTCTTTATTCCTAGTTCTGAATAGAAATCTCTGAATGCGTTGTTGTCGAATTGCTTGCCGTTGTTAGAGACCAGTACTCTGGGAATCCCGTACCTGCATATGATATTTCTCCAGACAAAGCTTCAGATGTTTTTCTCTGTGATAGTGGCTAATGCTTCCGCTTCTACTCATTTAGTGAAATAGTCTATGCCAACTACCAGAAATTTTAGCTGCCTGACCGCTGTTGGGAATGGGCCCATAATGTCTAGTCCCCACTGAGCGAACGGCCATGGAGCCGTCATTGGGGTCAGTTCTTCGGTTGGTTGCCTGATAATATTGCTGAATCTTTGGCATTTGTCACAGCTTTTAACATAAGCCTCGACATCCTTCTGCATGGTTGGCCAGTAATACCTAGCTCGCACCAGCTTGTGTACCAATGACCTCGACCCTGAATGGTTTCCGCAGATTCCCTCATGTACCTCCCTCATGACGTAGTCTGCTTCTTCGACACCCAAGCATCTTAGATATGGACGGGAGAAGCCTCTTTTGTATAGGACGTCTTTTATCAAGACGAACCTTGCCCCCTGGACCTTTAGTTTTCTTGCTGCCTCCTTCCCGTCTAGTAAGACCCCGTTTTTTAAGTATGAAACTAACGGTGTGGTCCAGGTGCTTTCGGAGCCTATCTCCTGCATGTTGCCGGAATCTATTAGTGGAGAAAGTTGAACGAAAGAGAGTATATTACCAGGGGTTATCATATGCTCTGCTGAAGCGGTCTTGGCTAGACGGTCGGCGTGCTCATTTTCTCCTCTGGGGATTTGGATGATTTTGGCTTCTAGGTCGTCAACTCTGGCCCTTACTTGATCAAGGTATCTCTTCATCCTTTCACCCTTGCATTCATAGTCTCCGTTCACTTGATTGGCTATGACCTAAGAATCGCAGTAAATGACTACGTTCGCGGCTCCTACAGCTTTGGCGAGGTCAAGACCTGCTACCAATGCTTTGTACTCCGCTTCATTGTTGGTGGTGGGGAAGTCAAGACGGACCATACATTCAATCTTGTCCCCTTCGGGTGACAGCAGCACGATGTCGGCCCCCCCGGCTCGTCTATTGGATGATCCGTCAGTATATATGCTCCACTGAGACTCAGCAGCGGTGGTGAAGATAGATAGGCTTTTAGCTCCTCGAATGCTCGTTGACACTCGTCCGTCCACTCGAAAGACTTCTTTAATGTGCGAAAGAAGGGCAAGCACTTGTCTGTGGCTCTCGACATGAATCTATTTAATGCCGCTATCTTGCCGTTGAGGCTTTGTACTTCCTTCACATTTCTTGGGGGAGCCATCTCCATTATGGCTCGGATCTTGTCCGGGTTGGCCTCAATCCCCCTTTGAGATACCATGAATCCAAGGAATTTTCCCGCTGTCACCTCGAAGGCGCACTTTCCCGGATTGAGCTTCATGTTGTAGGAGCGAAGCGTGCTGAATGTTTCTCTAAGGTCTTCCAGGTGATCTTCCTCCCTTCGGCTCTTTACTAGCATGTCATCGACATAGACCTAGACATTTCTCCCGATTTTCTGCGCGAACATCTTGTTCATCAGCCTTTGGTACGTTGCGCCCGCATTTTTCAGGCCGAATGGCATTACTTTGTAGCAGAAGAGGCCCTGACTGGTCACGAACGAAGTCTTCTCCTGATCAGCTTCGTGCATTCGGATATGGTTGTAACCTGAGAAAGCGTCCATGAAGCTTAGTAGCTGGTGTTGAGCCGTCAAGTCTACTAGGACGTCGACCCTTGGGAGGGGATAGCTATCTTTAGGACATGCTTTGTTAAGATCGGTGAAGTCCACGCACATTCGCCATTTGCCGTTCGCCTTTTTAACCATTACTACGTTCGCCAGCCAATCGGGGTAGTAGAATTCCCTAATGAAGCTTGCCTCTTGTAGTTTGCGGACTTCTTCCGCTATTGCTCGGTCTCGTTCTGGAGTGAACACTCTTTTCTTCTGTCGGACGGGTGAAAAGGAGGGCGACACATTCAACCTATGTACCATGACCGAAGGGTCTATTCCTGGCATGTTGTCATGACTCCAGGCGAACACGTCTTGATTGCTCCTCAGGAAAGTTATGAGCTCTTGACGGATTGCGGGGTTAGCGAGCGTTCCGATTTTGGTTGTTCGGTTAGGATTGGAGCTGTCAAGAGTTATCTCCTCTAGTTTCTTTATTGGTTCCGTCACCGTTCGGTGCTCTTCTATGTTCAAGGCCTGGACCTGGTCTTCTATCTCCGTCATGGCTATATAGCATTCCCGCGTGGCCATTTGACTTCCGTGCAGCTCTCCCACTCCATAATCTGTAGGGAATTTGATCATCAGGTGGTAAGTTGAGGTCACCGCTTTCCACGAGTTGAGCGTGGGTCGTCCGAGGATAGCGTTGTAGGCAGACGAGCAATCGACCACTAGGAATGTTACGTCCTTGGTGATTTGCTGGGGGTAATCGCCTACCGTTACAGATAATGTGACTGCGCCCAGAGGGAATACCCGGCTCCCTCCGAAACCAAAGAGAGGGGCGTTTGTCGGAATTAATCGCTCTTTATCAATCCTCATTTGCTGGAACGCTGGATAATATAGGATATCTGCTGAGCATCTGTTGTCGACCAACACCCGGTGCATGTTGTAGTCTCCTACTCGCATGCTGACGACGAGCACATTGTCATGTGGATGGTGTAGGCGTCGCGCATCTTCTTCTGAGAACCTGATGACGGGGCTTTCTCTTCTTGCTATCTTCGGTACGGTGCTCGTCAGCTGAACACTTTGTACCATCCTGAGGTAAGTTTTGCGAGCCTTTTTTGAAGACACGGATGCAGCTGTCCCTCCGACTATCATCCTTATGTCCCCTATGGGGGGTCTTGGTCTCTCGTTCTCTCGTCGAGGGTGCTGTTCTTGTAGGGGTGGATCTGTTCTCTCCTTGCTGACAAATTTTTACAGTTTTCCTTGTCTGATGAGGGCTTCAATCTGCTGCTTCAAGTCGTAGCAATCGGCTGTGTTGTGACCATGGTCACGGTGGAAGCGGCAATATTTATCCCTAGATCGTTTGTTGGGATCACTCTTCAGCTTTCCAGGGAACGTCAGGGCTCCTTCGTCCTTGATTTGCATTAGGACTTGATCTATTGGGGTGGTTAATGGGGTGAAGCTTGTGAATCTTCCCCTTATGGGTTTAGGGCATCTCTCCTCCCTCCGGTCTCCTACCCTTCCTTTCTTCCGGCCTTGGTCTTGTCGGGTGTCTTCTTGCCTCTCTCTTTTCTTGGGCCTCTCTTCTCGGGCCAACAGCGTGTCTTCAGCGTTCATATACTTGGTGGCCCTGTAAAGCACCTCTGACATGGTCTTCGGGTCGTTTTTGTACAAGGAGAACAAAAACTTACCCCTCTTCAGCCCATTCGTGAATGTCGCTGCAAGTATCTTGTTGTCGGCTTCGTCGATCGAGAGCGCCTCCTTATTGAAGCGGGATATGTAGGCTCTTAACGTTCCTCCTCTCGCTGCTTGATATTCATTAAGCAAGCTGTAGACTTCTTGTACCGATGTCCTCCGATGAAGTGCGTAGTAAATTGAGCGCTTAGCTCCTTAAAGGTGCTGATGGAGTTGGGTGCTAGCCGGCTGAACCAAATCCTTGCCGCACCCTTTAAGGTTGTAGGGAAGGCCTTGCACATAATCGCGTCTGCCACTCCTTGAAGGTGCATCAAAGTCTTAAAGGTCTCTAGGTGGTCTAGAGGGTTCTTGACCCTGTCATAACTATCCATATGTGGCATGCGGAACTTACTCGGCAGGGGGAAGGAGTTGACGGTTGTGGTAAATGGCGAGTCGGTCCGGTTGACAAGGTCGTCAAGGTCACTGGACACTCGTCCCTTGAGAGCGTTCATCATTGCCTCCATCTGTTCCTTTATCGCCTGCATCTCCACGATGATAGACGGCGGAGCCGTATCTGCAAGGGAGGGAAGGTTTGGGTCCCGTCGCTCTGGTTTGCTTGGGGCGTTGCTAGCTTGTGGTCCCTCTTGATTCCTCCTTTCAGCGCTGGTTCCTTCTTGATCTGCTCCTTGGTTATTGGGTGCCGCGTTTTTCTGGTTCAGCTGCTCTTCCAGGTCGCGGTTTTGTTTGGTGAGGCGCTCCACGGCTGTGGCGAGCGTCTTGACCTGCTTCTCAAGTGCAGTCGTGGGGGCTTCTACTTCTTGAATGTCGTTAATGGTCGCCATTGAGCGAGTGAGTACCATGTAACTCTTTTGTCCGGGAAGCGATAATGTGTTACGTTTCCCACAGACGGTGCCAACTGATGATGTCGAATAAATCACTAGTAAGCCACACGGTCCTCGCACGCTCGAAACAGCACTTGCACAAAAAAGAAGACCTAGCGGAAAGCACCGGTGTGGTGCCGGCCAACTACCCTTCGAAGGTTAAGTCAAAACGATTCTCACAACTCTAGAGTGCTAGAGAAGGTAAATTATGCGTACCTTGATTCGTGAGGGTATTAGGGCTTTTATAGTGGTACGAGGTTGGCCTCTCTTCCTTGACCTCGAAGTCTTTTCCTTGTAGGACTCTGCTTGAGCAATCCAAAACGTGATGAGCAAACATTTCCTTGTAGAGTGGGTTTTTCATCAAATGCGTATCTTCTAGAATTACACTCGCACTAGTATTCTGATTTCCTTTAGGATTCTTTCGGATTCCAAGTGTGCGCCACAAGTATTTTAAGTTATGCCAGGCCCTAGGTTCTCCCATATTGTCGGCCCATGGGCTCGGATCCGTCAAGCCCAAGGTCATACTATTTTTTACCCCTTCAGTAATCACTTTAACAAAGGGTCTAAAAGAATCGACATACTATATGTGGGTTTATTGTTAATTAGTTATAGATGAATCCTACTTAGAAAAAGTGTAGTAGAGTACGTGTGAGCGGGTTTATTGATATGGATAAGATGGATATTTAAATATATGTATACACAAATTCAACCTGCCATGCAAGAATCATTATCCATAGATAGGGGTGTTGGTATGAGCTAGATTTTACTTTTAAGTCTTTGAGGGCAATGGGGTGATGTTGATTCAGATCATGTATTATTGCTTTCTATCGATCGTTTGAAGTTACAGTTAGTGCACGGGCTCCTTGCCATACATGTCCATTAGATATTGATTGCTCAACTAGCAGCTAGAAAACGACTACAAATCTTCTATATCATTTTTTGTGTTCTAATTTATAATTTACTGATCACAACTTACTATGAATTTCTGTTACTTTTATTATATAAAATAACTAAAGTTTAAAATGAAAATTGGACACAAGGTATACCACAATTGGTAAAGTATAAAGTGAAACACACAAAGTGATACAAAAGATTTGTATTAAGTAGAAGGCCTACTATTGTCATGCTTTGTTACGAACGTCACGACTAGATGTCTTTCCTTACCATTCTTCATTTATTTATAAAGAAAAAGGAAAAGAAAAATGTTGTTGGGTCTTAAAGTTTAACTCGTGAACAATTTTAATCACTAATGTGGTCTATCAAATTGATTTTTCTTCTTCATGCATACCTAATAAGGTGTCAATAGATAATGACTTCTAGTTAGATAATGTGTCAATAGATAATGACTTCTAGTGGAAAGATTGCCTATTCTAGATGGTATTTGAGAGTAATTGAAATGATTGTTGGCAAGGTTTAGCATTTGAAGATGAACAAGGCGAAAATGGCTGCTGCTTGAGTTGATGGAACCATAAAGACAACTAGTACTAAGATCAAGGCCAATCACATGACCACTATCATGGTCACACTCTATGCCAGCCCATGAGCAACAACTGCTTCGTCCTTCGAGCTGCCATGATTCGGTCTTAGGATAAATACAAGGATATATAATAGAGGCGGACTTGTTGATGATAAAGCTTTCCTTGAACTGCAACAAGGCAGAACTCTCATCATAGTGACATGGCTGCATAGAAGAGGAGTGAGTGAGATGAAAAAATAATAGGAAAGGTGAGCTCAAGAACATGAAGGAATATAGTGCTGCTGGCCCCATAATGTCCGAGTTATCTATGTTTAGCACTCTGTGTATAACAAAGAAAATGGAATGGTGGAGCTTTTATAGAGGAGACGCAACTCTTGTGGAACCATTTTGTTGTGTGAAAATTATTCCATGGCACCTTGCCAACATTAAAGTCTTTTTGTTTTCTTTGTTTTTGATTTGATCATTATTTTGAACTAAAGAGATAGGGTGATAAAGATCACAATTTTCTACAGTGCCACCATGCCTTGCATACAGAGATGGCTGCAACAGGAGATGTGTTAGTTAGTTGGTGCGGCCATTAATGGCATTTATGAAAACTGTTTTGGTGCAGGCAACAACAACTGATTAGTCAACACGATATTATCGGTTTGTTTTTTAGTATACTAGGTATTAGCCTGCGGGTACTTCAACGGCTGCATTCATTGAATTTTTTTTCAACTAAATTCATCAACCAAAAAACAAAAAGTTGTTTCTCAAAAAAAAAAAAAACAAAAAGTTATACTCAAATTTTTCTACACCACTTTTAAGACCTTATTGAGTTATATATAAATATATATATATATATATATATATATTTATATATATAAAATCAAAGTCTTTGAAGCTCCCACAATTTTTCACGTCAAAAGCTCCCACAATTTTTCACGTCAACACAAATATTTAAAAAATAAAATAAAAAACTCTTTTTCACTCAAAAACGGATACTTATCTTAAAAAAAAAAAAAAAAAAAGCCGATAGACACAAACACAAACTCAAACTCAGCCTCGAAACACGATTGGAGTCTGTAAGAGAATACGCAGGAAACCCCAAAACTGAAAACCCTAGACACAAATCTTTCTCCTTTGTCTCCACTCCCATCTGAGACAATCTCTTTCGGCAACGGTATGCTATCAAAACCCTACTCTATCAAAAATACAAAAATTCTAATTTTATATACAAAAATTTTGATTTTTAGTTATAATCCTTTGTCTCCACTGCCATCTGAGACAATCTCTTTCGGCAACGATATGCGATCAAAACCTTACTCTATCAAAAAAACAAAAATTCTGATTTTATATACAAAAATTTTGATTTTTAGTTATAATATACATACATATAAGTTTAGATCTTTCAATTGCTTTTTTGTTTGTTAAATGGATCTTAATATGCTTTTTATGTCGTTTTGGTTTTCAAAATTTTAGATTCAACTGAGAAAATTTTGTATTGGGTTTTTGTTTTTAAATGGTTTATTACATTTTGTTTGCAACTAAACGGTGTATTGTGGTTTTATGGGAATGTTTTGGTTTTAGCATTGTACAAATGTTTATTTATTTTTTTGGCTGCACTATTGTAACAATGATTTACCATATTGATTATTAGTCTATGGACTGGTGTCACTTTGGAGCTTTAGGGGCCTCTGTTGGGTTGCTATTGCTGTGGACTAGAAGAGTAGTAGAGAAATTTGACGGGGCTGTGGGAAGTTATTCAGTTTATGTAAGTTTTGATGTGTGAATGATCAATACAAGTTGGTGTTTTAAGTGCCTATGGTCCCCCAATTATGAGCATGATAGATATGTGGGTTTGGAGTCTTGGAAGAGATTTTGATATGATTCTGTTTGAGAAGTAGGTTTGATTTTTTTTAATGATTTATTTCATGGTGTGTTTGTGCATTAAGATTAGAGTTTTTTACCCTTAATAACTTCAAATGAATCAAAGCTTTTTGAAAGTTTTATTATTTTACTAAGAAAGAGGATTCCCTCTTAAATTTGATGGAAGCCATGAGATCAAGTTCATAAAACCCTCTTAATTTTGATCAAGAGTGTATGTCAATTGTTTACGAAGTGAAACAACTACTATTGATAATGGTTTCAACAGATTAATATGTTTTCCATAGTTTGTCAACAGATTAATATTCATAGATTTTATATTGCCTTGAAGACTTGCTAATAGAATCACATGGTAACATACTTACATAAAAATTAAATAAATAAAAAAGTCAATATGTAAATCTTTTGCAAAACATTTGAAGATTTCTTAAATGAACATTTATAATTATGTGTGAAAATGCTCCACATGCGAGGCTGTACACTAGTATATATATAGTTTGAATGGGGCTCTCTTGATTTTCCTTATCTTATTGATGTAATTGAAATATTTAACTTTCTCATCATCGGTACAGAATTTCATAGTCTTCTCTTTGGTTATATTAGTCCTACCTTTGTATTGCTTTGTTCTATTTATTTTATTTTTTTAAATCATTTATTTGTTTCTTATGTTACAATTTTATATAGTGCTGAGGTTAGACATGGAAAAATGGGCGGGTTGGGTTAGGTTCGGGTCGGGTCAATTGGGTTGAGGGTCAAACGGGTCACGGGTTAAAAACGGGTCATTTTAAGTGGGTTAAAAAGGGGTTCGGGTCAATCGGGTTGCGGGTCGGGTCAGGTTGACCCGTATTATTCACATGAATTTATTTTTTATTTTTTATTTTTATAAAGAAAACAACATGCATTTGCCATTTGGAAAGTTATGCAACAAATTACTTGATGTAAAATGCATTATTTTGAATTCACCACTTATATCAAGAATGAACTCAGTTAAACTTATTAATACTTATTCAATAATTTTAAAATTATACAAATCCTAACATTGCTATCTAAAACAAAATAACACAAAGATAAGTAAAACAAATACACAAGTTTTATTTCTACACAATATCAACATTCCAAAATACAAAACAAAATTACAAATGACTCATTGGATAGCTCATTTGATAAAGAATAAAAACATATAAGAAAGTTACAATCTTGAAAATTAATTTTACAATCTATTATCAATTGTGGTTGGCACAATATTTCAATTTGAGATATACATTAAAGTTTAATTGCTTACTTATTTATACATGGTCTCTTTTATGAATATCATATCATTATTAAGCAACACACGCTGTAGGATATATCATAATTTATTTTGAAAAGTCGTTTATTTTGAACATAAATTGTTAAAAAATAAGTCTAAGCATTCATAATTTATGCTAATTTGATACTTTGGCTTTACTATTTTCACACTTGTGAATGTGTCTCACACATGTCTATAATTTTAAATCTATTTTTAACTCTACTGTAACCAGATTATCTTGGCATGTACTTTACTATTTGATATCTAAAAATCTTTACTCATTACAGAATGCTCAACCATTTATCTGTCAATTAATTTGCATGCAGTTATGTAAACGTATCAATTGTTTCCTTAAAGCTCACAATAAACAATTAAACCAAGATTGTTTTAATTTCACTATTTTTTTACCCAAAAAAAAAGTTTTAAAAAAAGGGTTCGGGTTTAGGTTGGGTTGCGGGTCGGGTTGGGTTGACCCACAAAAAACACGGGTTAGGTCATGGGTCAACCCGTTTTTGCTTCGGGTAAAAAAAATCGGGTTCGGGTCAAGTATTTTTCGGGTTGGGCCAGGTCGGGTCGGGTCAGAAAATTCTGACCCGTTTTTCCATGTCTAGCTGAGGTTAAGGTGTACGTGACCATATCTGCATTACAACTAATTTCACATCATGTTTTCTTGGCTTACAGAGGGCTGAGACCTTGGGAATTGCTGAATTCCCAATACTAGGCTGCATCAGGAATAGCAGAGTTGGGGTCAAAGATACAATCTTTTCATCAAGGTAAACATATTACACATGTTTTTTTATTTTATTTTTTTATTTATTTATTTTTTAATTATTGTGAACAAAATAAATTAAGAACTTATTATTGTCACTATCCAGAATAATTTGTGCATCATGTATCTTAAAGAGCTTAATTGTGATCATAAATAAAACTGTCTTTTTAATATATATTGGAAGACTTTTGGAATAACCTACCATAGATGGGTGGAGTCTCATTAAAAATCTTGAGGTGAATGGGATGTATGATCCACCATGGTTAATAAATAGACTTTAATAGGCACATGAATCAGTAATGAAATTGGTTTGTCTAGTTCACGCTGATTTGTTATTGTGATGATTCCCTTGAAACTTCAATATTAATGAAATGGTAGTGAAGTGATTTGTGTTGTTGCCTTTGTTTTCTTTGTGTATTGGCACTATACACACACATTACGCTTCAATCCTCAGGTGTCTAATTTTTTATAGTAACATTGTTAATAATTATTCTCATTTCTTTCCTTTTACGGGTTCACATTTCTCTCTCAAAGACTATTACTTTGGCTATTGATTTTATGGCTATTGTATTGGATATGTCACTTGATGATCTTATTAAAAATAGAGGTTCCTGTGAGAGCGTTAGATAAGTAATAGCTATTTGATTTGGTTTTATAGATTTTTGTAGATTAGGTATTTTCTTGTATATTTGCTTCTCATAGTGCTTATTAAAAGTGGCTATATTGGATATTGCATGATAGTGGTAATGTTTTTTAGAGACTTTTAATTATTGATTTCGTCCTTTTTAATGTTGGGCTTTTCTGGGTTTTGCATGTAATGCTATTCTTAAAATTTTAGTTGATAATCTATTTGAGTGATAAGGGGGGAAAATCAAACGTCTTGATTTGAATTATATGGAGTAGCAAGTATGGTTAAGATATATATAGGTAAATCATTCCAAATTTTTGCAGCATTCCCTGTTATAATGTTTTGAAGATAAAATGTTGAGGATAGTTTTTTTTTTTTATTTTTTATTTTTTATTTTTTATAATTAAATATTATGCAGAGGGTTGTAATTTACTGCTTGATTTTTTTAATCACATTTATGATGAGTATTTTTGCTATATGTTATGTCTATTAAGCAAGTTTAGGGGTGATATTGTCAAATTTACATCTTGAGAACTTTGAAATATTTGTGAACATGTAATTTTTTTGTTTGTCTAATCTTGGCTTTTGAGTAAAATTTGATGGCCAATTGCACCATATTTGTCACAAATAAAAAGATATATGTTGTAACTAACAATGGCAAAATTTCTAATTGATGTGCATCATTAAAATGTTGAATTTTGGTTAAAAGGTTGATATCAACCTAATTTTTAGCATCTTTCACAATTTTAAGTGAATACATGTAAATTTGTTCAAATGTTAATTTTTATGCCTTACAGGATTTTGAGGAGTACATAAAATTTGATTCTGGCTGATGCTGGAAAAGTCAACATCAAGAGGAAGAGCAAATGGGTTCATTTTCCTTTACTTTTAATCTCCCAAATGTGCATGCTCTGAACGTGGTACATCTATTTTGTTATGGGTTGATTACATTAAAAAAGAAAAGAAAAGAAAAGTGAAAGGGTAGATTCTTCTTAAGAGAGGCAACACAACAGTCACCTCTCTCTCTCAATAGTGGAAAGTGATGATTTTAGCAATTGTGTAAATTGGCATTATGTTGCCTTTTCAATGCCATTAAGGTCTAGCATCTTTGTTTACTGGCAATGTTAGAATTTAGATACATTTTGGACATCAAGAATGATTAATATAATTTATGAAAGATATTTGATCGAATGAGTATGGAGTTAACTATATTTGTGTAATTAATTGTATTGGAGTGTACTTATATCAGTTATATATATTTTAAATATAATCTCAAACTCATGGTTATCACGATTTCTCAATGCATGTGATAGATTTTATTACTTTGTAAATGATAGATTTTATTGGTTTGGTATATAATGAATACATATATTCTTTCTAATGAATACATAAAAAAATCAATTACACCAAATAAAATACAATTCAATATTCTTTTTTTGAGAAGAATAATTCATCAATCCAATATTCTTGACACGTTTTATTCCAAAAATTTCTTGCCATGTGAGTAAAAATCTTTCATAATATATATATATATATATATATATGTATGTATGTATGTACGTACATGACATAAACATACTTGATAGATGTAACAAATATAAAGAAAATCATTAATATATAATGCATTAGTTAGAGCATTCTCATCAAGGATCTCAAAAAATTTAGCATTTAGCATCTCAAAAACCACTTTATTTATTTTAACACCTCATTTTACAATACACCAAATATCAAAGATTTTGTATTTTTTACCACTTCATTTAAATATTCTTTTTATTATTATTTCTTTATTCTTCAATATATATTTCTTTCTCTCTTTTCCTCTCTGTCACTCTTAACCAAGCAAACTCACACTCACCTTCTCCACCCAGCAAACCCATACCCACCCCATCCACCACCATCGGAAAAAAAACACCAGCCACCTATACCCGCCTGTCTACCCAACAAACTCACACACTTCCATCTCAAACTAGCAAACCCATATCCATCTCAACCACCACCACTAAAAAAAAAAAAAACACTAGCAGAAGTGGAAAACCCAAAAAACCCACAAAGACCCACAGAGATTCACCACAAAACCCATAAAAACAATAGCATCCACAAAACCCAAAATCAGTGACCCACGGAGATCCATAGAGATTCAAATCAGTGATCCATGGATACCCACAGAGATTCACCTCAAAACCCAAAAAAACAACATCCACCACCAGAGATTTGAAGACAACACTACAAAACCCAAAATCTTTGTTTTTGAGATGAGAATATGGGTTTCAAGACTGGATTTTTGGGTTCAGTCAGGGAGAGGAGACTGGGTTCGGTCAGAGGAAGAAGATATGCGGTTGGGTTTGTGATTGTGGGTTCGATCAGGGAGAGAATGCTTGGGTTTGTGATTGTGGGTCCAGTTAGAGGAAGAAGAGAAGAGGTTGTGTTTGTGATGGTGGGTTCGGTCAGAGGGAGTAGTGAAGCGCAGATGGGTTTGGCGGTGTGGGTTGAGGGAAGGGAAGCGCGCCTTGGGTTGAGGGAGAATGAAGAAAATAAAAAAAAACACAGAGGAGGCGAAGGTCTAGGCGTGGGAGAAGAGAGAACAAGAAAAAAAAAATGAGGGAAAAGAAGAAGGAGATAGGCGCGAAAAGGTGGAGCGTGTGAGAGGAAAAGTGAAAAGGGGACACGTGTTTTATTAAACAAGTATTTTTTTTAACATTTTGCTACAGGGGGCTGCTAGAGATAGCAGCCCACTGTAGCTAGATGTCAAAAGTAATAGCATTTGGTATTTTTGATGGAGTGTGTTTTTACAAATTTGATGTTAAAGCATTTAGCATTCTTGATGAAAATGCTTTTATTCAATCTCATTTGATAAAAAATTACATTTTTACTATAATTGATTATTTAAAACAAAAGAAAACCATCTTTTATGTATGAAATGATACTTGATCAATTGTAATTTATAATAAAAACGAGTAGGTGTGAACAATTCAAGTCATCCCTCAGTGGAGCTCTCTCTCTCGTCTAAGAGCGAGTTTCCTCCCTCCCTTGATCTGATCTAAGGGTTTTTTACTTTACTGCTTTACTGCTTGTGATTCAGAATGGAAGACGATGTCATTGAGGGATTGGGAAACATACAGTTAACAACAGATGAGAAAGGGGTTATTGCTATCTCTGAAACTGGTAGATTGGAAGCTATTGAGAGTTGTAGTTTGAGTCTCATTGGGAAGTTTTTAACATGCAAGCCCTTCAATAAGAGAGCGGCAAAGACTACAATACGGAGAGCATGGAGTATGGACGAAGGGCTACAAATCCTTGAGATTGGTCCAAATCTGTTTCAATTTAAATTCCAATTGGAATTTGATATGAATCGTATTATTCGAGGAGGACCTTGGACATTTGACAATCAACTACTGATGCTTCAACGGTGGAAAAAAGGGATGATTGTGGAAAATATACGAATGGAATATGCATCTTTGTGGGTTCAAATATGGGGAGCTCCGTTGGATATGTTTTCTCCCTAAGTAGCTTCTGAGGTAGGAAATAGATTGGGAATTGTGGAGGAAGTAGAAAGGAGGTGGTGCCAAGATGAATTGAATTTTTTCATGCGGGTTTGAGTTGCATTGCCAATAGCCAAGCCACTCAGACGTGGGGCTTACATAGTAGACCTTGATGGAGCGCGGACGTGGGTTAAATTCAAATATGAGAGACTGCCTTTATTTTGCTATTATTGTGGATTTCTTGGACACGATTTGAAGCATTGTGCTAAACATTTTGAAGTGTAGAAATCTGGTGAGGGGGTGGAGTACCAGTATGGTGAATGGCTGAAAGCTAATGGGGGTCGTTCACGTTCTCCATCAAAGCTAGACATGGGGAAGATTGATGCAGGTGGTGCAATGGATGAATCAGGGGATCTACCAAGGCAAATTGAGAATAAGCTGATGCATGGGAGGTGGAGAATGGAGGTGACAAAGCAGACGCAGACGGGTGACTCAGGTGATCGGAGTGACAATGGCAGACCCGATAAAGGGAAAGCCGTGATTCCCGAAACTATTCCTGAAATCCAGGAGGTTGAAAGCGTGGATAAAGGGGATTCTGCTTACGTGAAGGATGATAATGTTGTGAATGTGGGGATAGGGTCTGGGAGTGTGCGGGATAATTCAAGTAAGGATTCTAATCCTATTGTGGAAGCATGCACGTCAGTTTCTATAACTGATGGAGTGGATGAGAGCATTACATTAAATTTGAAAGGAGATAAAGGAAGGCAGATGGACCTAACTTCTAATGAGCTAGCTTTAGTACGGCGCCCCAAATCCACTTGGACTAGAATTAATCGAATGGATTTTGGGCTGAGTGGTTTTACTAAAAACTTAGTATTACCTACGCTTGGAAAAAGGGTAGCACCTTAGAATGTAACGCCAAATCTGGATGGAAGTCACTTTGTACCATCTTTGAAGAGGGGAAAAATTGATGAAGCCAACTTTGGTGAGATATCAGCGGGGGTGGAGAGCCACCCTTGCTGGAAGCAATGAGGCTCCTAAGTTGGAACTGCCAAGGGCTTGGGAACCCTTGGACAGGTCGAAGCCTTCGCAAAATTGTGAAGGAACAAGCTCCCAATGTATGTTTTCTTATTGAAACAAGGCTGGACCAAGAAGGATTTGAGAAGCTATATGATAATTTACCTTTTCTCAATCGAATTATTGCCAAAAATTCGGATTCAAGAGGAGGTATTGCATTGATTTGGAAGAGTGAAGTCTCATTGGATGTTATTAATTTCACAGCAAATCATGTACTAGCTAAGGTTGTAGAGGAAGATGGATTTGAATGGTTCTTGACAGGATTTTATGGTTGGCCAGAAGCAAATCAACGAGAGAAGTCGTGGAAGTTACTAGCTCATTTGAAAACATTTGTGGATGGACCATGGCTTTGTATTGGTGACTTTAATGCTTTTCTCCATGTATCAGAAAAACAAAGCAAGCGACTTGCACAAGTAGCACAGGTGGATGCTTTTAGAGAAGCTTTGGAGTTATGTCAACTTGAAGATTTGGGTTATAGAGGCTACCATTTACTTGGAGTAATAAGAGGCCGGGTGATGCAAATACAAAAATTTGCCTTGATCGAGCTGTAGCAACTAAGGAGTGGAGGGAAATATGTCAGTTGAGCACGGTTACTCATCTTGATTCCCATGCATCAGATCATATGCCTATTGTTCTTTAGACTCAGAGTTACCATAAGCAGAGACAGAGAAGGGAAATGTAGTTTAAATTTGAGGAATCATGGCTCATGTGGGAGGAATGTGAGCAGGTGGTGGGTGAGGCATGGCATGCGAATGGAAACAATGAGGTGGGGCTAGCTTCGGTTAGGGAGAAAATTAAACATTGTGGTTCGGACTTGATGGCATGGGGGACATCCAAAGCTGATCCGAATGATGAGGAAATTAAAAAAATTCTAGAAACAACTTGAGAATCTTACTGAGGCCGAAACTATTGAGGGGACTAAAGCTGAATATTTGGAGGTTAGCAAACGGTTGGATGATTTATTGTTGAAGCAATAGATTTATTGGGCTCAACGATCAAGAATTCCTTGGTTGAAATATGGGGATAAAAATACAAAATATTTCCATTCCAAAGCAAGCCAAAGGTTTAGGAACCATATAAATGGGATTCAAAATGGGGAGGGTCTATGGGTGGAGGATATGGAGGATATAGTCAATGTAGCTGCAGGATATTTTGACAATTTATTCTGTGCAAGTTCATGTGATCAGATGGAGGAGTGTATTGATGCAGTCTCTAGTAAGGTGACCCCTGAAATGAAGCAGATGTTGTCTAGTGATTTTACTGCTGAGGAAGTGGAAGTGGTGTTGTTTCAAATGGGACCAACAAAAGCTCCTGGGCCTGATGGTATGAATGCTCTTTTCTACCAAAAGTTTTGGCATGTTGTGGGTGAATCTGTTACTATGGCTGTGTTAGATTTTTTAAATTCTGGTAACATGGTGCCTGACATTAATCACACCAATATTGTTCTTATTCCTAAAGTTAAGAACCCTGAGAAGATGTCTGATTTTAGACCTATTAGCTTGTGTAATGTTATCTATAAAATTATATCTAAGGTCTTGGCAAATAGATTGAAGTAGGTTCTCCCTCAGATCATCTCTCTCACTCAAAGTGCCTCTGTGCCTGGTCGTCTCATCACAGATAATGTGTTGGTGGCTTATGAAACTTTACACACCATGCATTGCAGGAAGAAGGGTAAAAAAGGGTCTTTAGCACTAAAGCTTGATATTAGTAAGGCTTATGATCGTGTAGAGTGGCCTTTTCTGAAGGAAATTATGCATAAATTGGGGTTCCTTGAAAGGTGGATTGATAGGGTGATGAGTTGTGTCACAACACCATCTTTTTCTGTTCTCATTAATGGCAAACCACATGGCAATATACACCCATCTAGAGGAATCCGTCAATGAGATCCTCTTTCACCTTATTTATTTTTGTTGTGTGCAGAGGGTTTCACTTCTTTACTAGCAAAGGCAGATTTGGAAGGGAAAATTCATGGTGTTTCTGTTTGCAGAAGAGCACCCAAAATCACCAACCTGTTATTTGCTGATGACTCATTGCTATTTTGCAGAGCAACTAAAACTGAAGTGGAAGTGGTTGATGATATTCTTAAAACATATGCTCAAGCCTCAGGTCAAAGTATCAACTTGGAGAAGTCGTCTGTATACTTCAGCAACAATACCCTAAATTATCAAAAAGAGGAGATCAAGCAGATTCTAGGAGTAAGGGAGGTGGACCAGTTTGAATCCTATCTGGGGTTGCCTACATTGGTTGGAAGATCGAAATATCATTCTTTTTCTTATTTGAAGGATAGGGTATGAAAGAAATTGCAAGGGTAGAAGGGTATGTTACTATCAAGGGCAGGGAAAGAGATTCTCATCAAGGCCGTGGCACAATCCATTCCTACTTATACGATGGGTGTATTCCAACTTCCGATGAAATTATGTGATGAGTTAGATGCTTTGTGTGCAAAATTTTGGTGGGGACAAGTAGGAAATGAAAGGAAAATTCATTGGAGAAGGTGGGACAGATTAGCCACTCCTAAAAAAGAAGGTGACATGGGGTTTCGTGATTTACGAGCATTCAAGCTTGCTTTGCTAGCAAAGCAAGGGTGGAGATTTCTTTAGGAGGATGAATTTCTATTATTCAAGTGTTTCAAGGCTAGATATTTTCCACGGTCTAATTTTCTTGAAGCTGTTGTATCCCCTAATTTCTCTTTTGTATGGAGAAGCATAATGGCGACTCTACCTGTCCTTAAAAATGGGTGTTGTTGGAGAGTTGGGAATGGGTATTCAATTAGAGTTCATGAGGATAGATGGATTCCAAATCATCCAACCAATAAAGTTTTATACCCAGCCAGTGAAGAAACTGATGGAATGTTAGTGGCTGATCTCCTTGATCCGGATCTACAATGTTGGAGAAGAGAGCTGATCACATCAGTGTTTCATACTGATGATGCGGAGGCAATATGTAGAATTCCATTGAGTCATTGACATGTGCCAGATATATTAGTTTGGATGTATAATAAGAATGGAATGTTCTCAGTAAAATCGGCTTATAGGGTGGCTGTGCAGATTCAGAAAGGTGAAGAATCAAAGGCGGAGCCATGTAGTGGCTTGGGGGGGCCGTGGCCCCTGCAAATTTTTTTTTTTTTTTTTTTTTTTTTTTCCATTAGACTATGGAGAAAAAATAAATGGGCCCCCCCAACATTAGACAGTTGGCCCCCCTACCCATTTCTCAACTATTCTCCCAGCCCAGGTAGAAGGCAAAGGGGGCCCGGGCCCAAAAAAAAAAATTTTTAGCAAGTAAAATTTTCCCAAAAAAAAAAAAAGGGGCTTGGGCCCCCCTAGTTTTTAGCTCCGGCCCCCCTCCCAAAAATCATGAACCCCCCCTTCCCCTAGCCCATCATCCAGCCAGCTCAAAGTAGAGCCCATGACCCATGTCAATCTAAAAAAAAAAAAAAACTCAGCTTTCAGCAGTCTAAAACCAAACAGAGAAAGCAAAAAACAAAGGAAAAAAAAGAAAAAAAAAGAAAGGAAAGTGAGAGGCGAGAGCTGCGAGACAGAGATAGAGATAGAGATAGAGAGTACAGAGACCCATCTTGATCAGATTCAGAGGCCCGTGTCGGTGTCGTCGTGACGGAGAGAGACAGAGAGCGAGAGAGTGCGAAACCCAGCTTCGAGCGAGACCCACGCCAGCGAGAGCGAGACCCACGCCGCCATGCAAGACGAGATCCACTTGCCGCCGCCGCCGTCGGTTGCTGTTGCTCGATCTGCCTAGCCAGCCCAGCTTCGAGCCTTCATAGTTCACAGGTATTTACTCTTATCTTTTCCTTCAAAACCTTGTGATCTAAGAATCAAAGAAACTTTGCTTGTGCCTTGTGGACTTGTGGTGTTTCATGTTTGTGTTTTTACTGATGAGTGATGAACTGAACTGATTTGGTGATTGTGAATTGAATCTGTGCTGCGGCTGCTGCCTGTGGTGTTTTTTTTTTTTTTTTTTGGGCTTTTTGGCTTTGTGACTCTGTGTTTGTGACTCTTGCATTATATAGATAAAAGAGATAGATAGAGAGAGCAGAGTTTGTAGAGATAGTCAGATAGTTTTTTCTTTGTTGACTGGTAGTTGGGCATAATAATAGGGAAAAGTGGAGTTGGGCAACGGACAAGTGACAGAAAAAAAGAAAAAAAAAAGGTAAAGTTAAGAAAAGTTTTTGTTAGTAGTGTCTGTAGTGGGATTCATTGGGTATTTGGGTTAGTGGGTCAGAATTAGAAAGTGGAGAGAACACAAAGACACAAAAGACATAAATCAAGGAAGAGACAACACACGCAGAGACATAAATAAAGGCAAACCAAATACAAAGACATTAAAGGCAGACCAAAGACAAAAAGAAAAAAATAAATCATATAATATAAAAAATAAATCATATCTACACCTAAATATTCACATGCTCTTTATATTTTTATAGATTTTTAGAGAAGTACGTGATTGAAGGCATGGGGAGATTGTTTGTGATGAGTCTTGAAGGGAAGATCTTTTGGAGGTAGAGGCAGTAGGCATTGCCACACGGGTGACCCATCTTTGCACTTTGTGAAGACAAAGTTTCTAAGGTAAAATTGTTTTGATTTATTAACTATTTTTGATTAGTTAGATATCATGTTGTTGTGGATGTGGCTGTGGGTGATGTTAAATTGTTTGGTTTATGTTGTGTACCAATACTTGTGTGTTTAATTTTTCTTTTTGTTTGAGGGGTTATTATTAATTAAAGTCATATTAAAAATGGGTTGACTGTTTAAATTATAGTAAAAATTTTGTTTTTTTTTTTTAGTATGAATAACATTCATAAAACTAAGTAAAAATATCTAATTAAAATTTTATTTTTTAAAGTTCTTTTCAGGTTAATTTTTTAGTCATATTCTTAAAACTAAAAGAATTATGAGCAAACGAAAAACAATTAATGCATTCTTTAAGAAAAAATATGTTAGCAATTCAAAAATTAGGACACCTGTGGCTGTAGAAACAAATGTTGATATTTCAATGCCTAATGAACACCCCTCCAAATGTTCAAGAATTCAATCTGAAGAGATAGATCGTGATTTAGGATCACGTAAACAAATCTGTGAATTCCTTATCAACAAACAAGATGAAATCCGACGAGCTTATCTTAAAGAAGGTCCATATCAACCTAAAAATATAGACTATCCATACAATGATGATACTCATCGTCGTTGATTTCAACCTTCGAATCGGCCCCCCATGTACAAATTCTTGGCTACGCCCCTGTGAAGAATGGACTGAGAATTCTAGTGGCTGTGTTGGAAAACAGGTGTGGAATGCTCTGTGGAAGTTACATATTCCTAGTAAGATTAAAGTGTTTGGGTGGAGGGCATGTCAGGAGATTTTGCTAACACGTTTGAACCTTGCGAAGCGAAGAATTATTCATGATAATGTATGTCCAAACTGCACCAGGTTTCCTGAGTCAACGATATATGCATTATGGGACTGCGGGGTTGTTGTGGATGTGTGGGCTAGGAGTTCGCTGAAGCTGCAGAAGTGTGCGCATGGCCAAGCTGATATGATAGAGCTGATGGAGTATTTGTTGAGTAGACTTTCTTTGCAGGAGATGGAGTTGTTCTTAGTTCAGGCGTGGATACTTTGGAATCAACGAAACAAGTTGCTGCATGGGGGGAAGATTCAAGATCCAAACATGTTATGCAGGAGAGCTGTGGAGTACTTGGAGGAATATCAGAATTCTCAAGGAAATTTGTGTCGATGGTGTGGTGCATTCAGTTGGTGATGTGTGGAAACCACCTCCAAATTCGGTCTTCAAATTAAACTTTGATGCAGCGGTGTTTGCGGAAGCTAAAAGGACTGGGTTTGGTGCCATTATACGGTATGACAAGGCGAGGTTATGGCAGCGATGTCAGCAGGAGGACCACCGGTGAGTAGCAGTGAAGAAGCGGAGCTGTTAGCGTGCAGAAAGGCAGTAGAGTTCGCCACTGATGTTGGCTTTTCCGAGCTTGTGATTGAAGGAGATAATAGTAATGTAATGAAAGCTTTATCTTTTTCTTTGGCTGATCGGTCGCTCTTAGGCAATGTGGTGGATGATGTGCGCCACTTTGTTTGTGGGATGTATTGGGTAAATTTCAGTTGTATTAGGAGAGGGGGTAACCGGGTAGCTCATGCTCTTGCGCAGCATGCTAGGAATATTTCTGAGGATGTGTTTTGGATGGAGGATTCACCCCCACCAGCTTTGAATGCCTTGTACCATGATTCTCTTCTGTTATAAATAGATGAATGTTCCAGTTTCAAAAAAAAAATGTCATTCTTGCAACATTTGCTATGCATTTGACCTCCTTTGTTAGAAGAGAATTAAAAGATAGTAAACCAAAAATATACATGGAAGGAATTGTTTGGAGCTCTCCTTGATTTTCACAAAATTAAAAGAGGAAAAAAAAAAAACATTTAGATCAAATACAATCTGTAATATTGAAAATAAATAAATAAATGAGACCTTACCTGATTGATCAGTTGATTACCCTTTTCGTTAGTTAGAAAAAATAATAAATTAAAGCCCTTTAAAGCTGTACAACTATGTCAACATAAATAAGATAGATTGAATGAAAAGAAATATACTACAAACGTACCTCTTCCTTAGTTAGAATAAATAATAAATTAAAGCCCTTAAAAACAGTACAAATATGTGTACTATGCAGGACAAAGAAAATGGGCTCCCATAAGCCTATACATGTTAACATAAATAAAATAGATCAAAAGAAAAGAAATATACTACAAAAGTACTTAACATCATGAACACTATTCAAAAACCAAGATATACACCAATACAGTGAAATCATTCTATCATATTTATCTTGCAACTTATAACTACGGTTTTTTAATACACATCATTATAGGCAAGTACGTATATCTTTGTAAAATACTGGTTTCGTTGAATTTCAGAATATTCATTGAGATTTTTATCTAGGAGCTTGCATAGCCATTTATTTTCCACATATGCTTCTTTTGTTTGCAGTACCCTTTCTTATATTGGGAGGGAGTTGCTGAGAACATTCTTCAGTTGTGGTTCAAAGGTTTTGAGACTGAGAACTTTGGTTTGGTGAATTACTTAGGCAAGTCAACTACAAACTATATCTCAAGGAGAGAATGAGAGATTGGATAACTAAAATCAAAACCAAATATAGAAACTCCATAATTCAATAAATTAATTAAATTAAAAAAAGGTAATTTCAGTTTTTACATGGAACATGCATCAAAGTCTAATTTGATTGTTTCAACAAAAGTTGAAACAGTAACTTAAACCTTTACCAGCATCTCAACCGTCTTTGAGCTTCCTGGGAAGTCTGTAAGTGTTATGTTATTCTGTATCCCTTAATTTCTTCTCCATCAAATATGTAATTAATGCGTACTAAGCTAAAACAAAAATCTTATTTTTAATATTAAGCATTGCATCTTGAAAGACTGTGCCATGGCCCAACATCTGCATTGTTTAATTGAAGTAAGCCAGTGGTGCAAAATTATCATTGACAGAGTGATAAGAATATAAGAGAAATGAAGAAAATGTACCAATTACATAATTTGAATTAGAGGGTCGCAGCGCAGGGCTGTGGCAAAAAAGTACCAATGACCCTATTTTTTTATTTTTTATTTTTTTTGGTGGTAAAGTTTTGTTTTTAAAACTGCAGAACCAATAAACATGGGGACAGGCTATATTTTTTGCACCCAATATAGACCTGTGCATACTTAAGTTTACATGCATGCAAGAATGGTGGACAAATGAGCCATCTTTGTTGTGTCCTTTGACTCAAAATTCAGGGTTATACCTTCCGGGTCACCCTACTTGAAAATCCAATAAATGAGAGATTTGTGCAGGGACAGATCTAGGATTTTAAGTTATAGGGGCCGCAGTGATGGTTCTAAGAATTTTTTTTTAGGATGGTTACTGAGAAATTTTAATTATACAAAATCTAATAAAATGATAACTTGAATATATCAACGTCAAAAAAAAAAAAAAAAAAAAAAAACCGCATAAATACATGAAGTATTAAATTTCTTTCTGCTAACAAAGAGAAAAAGAAAAAAAAAAGGATTGATAATAGATAAAGTGGGAACTGATAATGCTAAAATGAGAGTAATAAATTAAGTGAAAAATTCTATAAAGAGAGAGAGAGAGAGAGAGAGAGAGAGAGAGAGAGAGAGAGAGAGAGAGAGAGAGAGAGAGAGAGAGAGAGAGAGAGAGAGAGAGAGAGAATATTTGCTACAACTATGAGTTGAGTCGCTAAGGAGTAAGGAGAGCAAAATTGTTGTGACTACAAGGCCAAAAAAAGTATAATTGTTGTCACCATTAAGGAGAAACTCACAACTACAATATTTTTCTTTGTACCATTTTTTAAAGGAAAAATGAAATTATGAACTATTTTTATTGAATAGGTTAAATGAGTTACAAATTTAAATGATTAGCGATTTATATATTTTTGTTTTATAATAAGCTTTTTGTTGAATAATTTGTTCACTTGTTGTTGCTTGATCTTGTCTTGTTTTTGTTTGGTTTATGTTTGTTGTTATTTGGACTAATATTTATTGTTGTTATTTAAGCCTTTTAAAAAAAGGATTAAGGATTATGTTTGGGGGGGCAAAATTAATTTTGGAGTGATACATACACAACATTTTTACAATAAATCTTATGCAAAAAACTATTATTGGTGGATAAAAAAATAATATCAATATTAGGACCAAATTAGAATCAATAACAGCTTACTATATTGGATTTATTGTGAAATTATTGTGAAAAATGTTGTGAATGTAGCATTACTCTTATTTTTGTTGACCCAAATTTTTGTAATTCTCAAGTCAGGGTATTCAACATTTTTATTACAGTGGTCACAATATGTTATTTTAGCATATAATTATTTTTAGGTACGTGTATATATACATTTTTTTTGCAACTCAGAGTGGTCCTACGACCACCCTAGCTTGCATGTGGAGCCGCCAGTGGGGGGTCGAAGTATAAGCAGAAAAAATTCTTGTTACTAAGTAGTCGATTTTCCCATGATCTACAAATCAAATAAGAATTACATATATTATCACTCACAAAAAGGCTAATTGTATTAATTATAAATTTAATAATTTTCAATTTATAAATTTACTAGTTTTCAATTGTAAATTTATCTAATTTAAAATTGTTAGTTATAGTATGAGTTAGCAATGTGGGCAAGTGATACTTTTATTTTATTATATATTTGTCTTTGTCTTTTTATCTCTATCTTTTTGTCAATTTATCTCCGTCACTTACCTATTACCCCAAACAAACAATTACCCAATATGCCAATATTATAACTTTATTCACAAATCACAGCTCACAGCTCACATCTCACAATTTTTTATTTTTTTATTTTTTGAACCTATGTTATAAACTTGAAATGGGTAATGTGTTTTAATTTTTTTGGGTTGGGCTTGGCTATATAGGCTAATATCTTAGGGAAAGGGGCTTAAAATTTTTTAAGAGGGGCCCAACTAAAAAAAAAAAAAAACTCGAAATATACCTAATAAAAACAATTTTATTTTTTGGGTTGGGTCGGGCTCCTTGGGTCCGTCCCTGAACGTGTGTAAAAATAATTACCCACTCACATGTCTTTTATTTGTTAGTGGGGTAGTTATTTTTTTTGTAAACATATCTTTTATTTATTTAATTTTGATATCACTGACGTAATATCATTTGATACCAAATACCTTCACTGTACTCCGTCAAGTATGCATGGTGTCATGGTGCCATGGCACTATAGAATATTGTGATCTTTATATATCTCTTGCTAGTTGAAAATAATGATCAAATCAAAAACAAAGAAAACCAGACTTTAACGTTTCTTGTTAGTAGGTAGATAGGTGATATGGAATAGAATTCAGTGAATTCACTGTCGCCGGCCTGTAGCTATGTGTTAGTGACGTTAGTCATCCAACGAAACAATTTGTTGTTGCATAGCGCAAGAAGCTTAATGAAAAAGTTTACTTTTCACCTGGTTCTTGTGTTTTAATTTTCTATTAATTAGGTAATGTGTCAATAGATAATGACTTCTAGTAATTAGGTAATGTGTCAATAGATAATGACTTCTAGTAAGGAGTTAGGGCGGTGACGGACCTATAAATTTATTTGGGGGGTGGGGGACCAACCTTAGGACAAATGAAATTACATGAACTCAAATCACAAGTATATATCACACACACGATCATTTGAAATTATGTATTCAATTTCTACTTTGCTTAAAAAGATGAGTGAAAATTACTATTTTTTATTGGAGATAACTAAACTAAAATTGCCGGAAATTTCTTAATTTAATTTATTTTAAAATTTTTTAGAATCATAAATTCTGTATAGATATTATATATAAATATGAAAAAGTTATATATTATTGAATAATTGAATATCTAATTATATAAATAATCAAGTTAAATTAAGCATTTATATGGTATATGTAATATATTATTAGCTTATTCACGTGTAATGACATAGTTTTAACTTTATTGAAAATTTTAACCTCTTAAACATTTAGATTTATATTTTGAAATAAATAACATCATTGGCCGATTATAATATTAACACATTTGTGGAATGCATGCTAGATGCCTAGCACATACAATAATTATTTGACCCATAATTAGTAACAAAAGCAACAACCAATACACCAATTAAGAATCATTTTAAGAAATTATCATTACAAGCAATCTCTTCAAAAACTTGATTATATTTTCAATTGACATATCATGTGACTTGGCACTATTTCATGTCTCGTACATCAACAAAATAAAACTGTGAAAGTAAGCAAAGAATTATGAAAACTAATCCTATTGAACATATAAATATATAATATGAAAAGTGCATTTTTCAAATTAGGTTGACAAAAACTAAAACTCCTAAATATGTATTTAATTTTGAATTTGATAATTAATTAATTTAGCCACATGAATTAAATAAAATTATATTAGAATCACTAAAGGATTATCATGTATCATTTCCATACAAATAATAAATTTGAGAGTTGTTAGAGACGTTTTTGTGACAACTAACAAGGGCTCAAATGATAGAATGAGCCCAAAACTCCAATCAGGTTCTTTAAAGTGTGATTAATTTGAGAGAGCCAAGTCTAAAATTCTAATATTTAGTGAGTAGAAGCTAATTGTGCATCACAAGAGCAGGACCAAAGTCCTAAACAACAAAGGGTGGAAGAATATGCATAATCATTAAATCTAGAACTTTTTCTTCACATACATCAATAATAGAAATTTGAAACAGATGGCGAGGGAGAGAGAGAAGACACGTTGGTACCACTATTTTCACCCTTAGACCTTAGAATCATGTAACTCCCTGATGGTTGAATGAGCTTTTGTTTAGAGTATTGGTTGCTCTTCCCCATCTGATTTAGAGTATTGGAAGCTGCTTTGGTGGTGTCCATCTAGGGGCTAAATTGGGATGGTTAGATTGTTTAGCCACATATAGCTAGAACTAGAAGCCTTCAATTAGGTGAAAATTTTGGGTAATAAACCCTTTCCATGAGTCTTAGGCGTTGCAAGTGTCCCCTACCCACTTTGCAACATGCATGGTTTGGGCTAGGTTCAAAAAGAGTCTACTCATACCCTTCAAACTACACTCTCTCAAATTTCTCTTATGTTGCATGAGTTTGGGCTGTGCTTGAAAAAAATAAAATAGATTTTAATATATGAATTGGGCCCACAAGGAAGTTGGGCTTGGTTGAATTGGACATATAGGAAATTTGTCTCAAAAGTGGGCATCAAGTATCAACAAGAGTCTTTTATAAAATTTGTATAATTATCTATCTGTAAATTATTATTATTTTTTGCAAGATATTACAATTTTTTAAAGTTCTTTTAGATTTACTAGTATTATGCCCGTGCGATGCACGACTTAATCAAAATTCATATGTAAATAGTTTTTATTTAATAATTTACTTAAAATCATATACTCCAAGGTTGCCCCAAATGGCTTCACCAAATTGCAGAAATTTTATATATATATATATATATATATATATATTGTCCTTATCTTATTCTCCTATAATTTATAAGTTGATAAAAATTTTAATTTAATTATAATCCAAATTCTTCATATTACAATTCTCTAAGTTGATAATAATCTTAATTTGATTGCAATCCAAATTCTTTATCTAATCATTTTATTATTATAATTTATAAGTGGCTTAGTCAAAATTCATATCTAAATAGTTTTTATTTAATAATTTACTTAAGATTAGATAATAAAATAGATAATGAAAATAAATGAATATTTGACTTTTTAAGTTATATAAAACTTGCTTAATTACCAAGAAGATCAAACCAACCGGATATAATAAAGACCAAATAAAAAGTAACTTAAACGATGCATTGAAAATAAAGTAATATAAATATAAAAAAAGTAACTTAAATGAAGCATCGAAAGAAAAGAAATTTACGGAGAAGAAATTGAGAGAATGAAGTCTAATATACATGCAATGTTAGCAAAAAGTGTGAAGGAAAGAACAAAAGATAACAAAAACTAAGTTTGTGTATTTATCTAAAAAATTGATAGAGATGTGTAGAAAAAAAAGTTGATAAGAATAATTATAATTTTGTGTTTATCTATGAGGTGTTTAAAAAAATAAAAAATAAAAAATAAAATTAAACGTTGATATTAGACTATTAGTAGTTGTATACCTATACTATGGTTGTTTTTTAAAAATAATTAATATTGATATGAAAAATTAATGTGAAACCAAAATTCAAAATATATTAATAATAAAAGGATTATTAATTAAAAAATTATTTTGTAACCTAAATCCTTGAGGTGAGTATTTGAAATATACTTCTTCGATAAAAGGTTGTACAATTTTGTTGATTTCAATAATCGAGAAAAGGTTTCAATTGCTATATACACCTTTGTAATGTAAATTGTTTCTTTATTTTTTATTGAATTATAAATTATAATAATAAAATAATTTGGATTGCAATCAAATTAAAATTTTTTATCAACTTAAAGGATTGTAATATGAAGAATTTGGATTGTAATCAAATTAAAAAAAAAAAGGGAGTTAAGTAAAGATAGACTTACATAGAAATTTGGACGGATGGATTCTCTCGTATCCAATTTCATGTTTGATAGCAAATTTTGCTTTTAATTAAAGAATATAGATTACATGAAACAAAGCACCAAACAAAAGCCATAACAAATTAAATCCATTATAAAATATTGATGTCAACAACAAATAATCATGTAATAAGAAATTAAAAAATACAAATATATTGCTTGCTATATTGACTTCTAAAAAAAACATTGAAAGGTGTGATCAAACAAAGAATTTTAGCCTATCTATAAAACTTGTTGATAAAAATCATATTATATATAATAAAAAGGCAACAAATACACAAAATCTATTCAATTTGATGAAAGAAAAAAAATTACCTGCAAGGTTGTAGGTAGGGTAGAGAGGTGAAAGGAAGAATATAACAAATAATTGTAAAGTACGGAGTATAAATAATGAAACACCAAAATACTATGTGTATATATAGTGAGAATTTTAAGTTGTGAAGAAGATGATATGAATAAAAAGAAGTAGTTTAGGTGAAACTCGAATATTTTTATTTTTTTAACTTTATTATTAGGAAAAAGATGATATAAGATGCAAATTTATCCACCAAAAAAAAAAAAAAAGTAGGAAAAAAAAAATGTAAGTCTATCTTTTTTTCCTTTTACGTTTTTTAAAGAAATGTAGGAAAAAAAAAATGCAAATTCCATTTTTTTTTCTTTTACGTTTTTTTATCTCTCTCTTTTATTTAAATTTTATTCTTAAGTGATTCTATTCTATTGATTTTAAGCTTTGTTGATAACATTTTAGATAGACAAAACTGTTTTAGTTGTAAATCAAATACTATTTTATTTCATTACTTGATTTGTCATATTTATCAAAAAATATGTATATATCTATTCTTAAAATCTATAAATTTATTAAAATTTATACAATTTGGTGAAATCACTTGGCGCAATCACGGCATCTAAGCCTAACTTTTATTATATAATATATGATTTATTTTTCTTGGGCCCTTGGGGGGCCATTTTATTTCTTTGGGAAACCAAACTCTTAATTTTTTTTTAAAAATTTTGATAAGAAAAAACATGTGTTCTGTGTCCAGCTTATTTTCACCTTTGCTGCAATCTATTTTCTGCGCTTGGGCAGATACCTAACTTTAGACAAGAATTTAAGTAACCGCCCAAGAAGAATTACCAATTACATCTTTGACAAAATGGTGATTTGCAAAGCCCACACGACAATTTTTTTCTGATAATATCTTCCAATGATCGTGGAATGCGTTGCGTGTGAGACCCGAGAGTAAAGTAAACTTGGCTCAGTGCAAAGACCTAAATCAACAGCAACGATCGACATTGCCACCTTCCAACATGTGGAATGTCAAAAGGAAGGACTCAGACTTAGTCATTAATAATCTATGGACACAGCAGAACAGCGTAAGTGCATAGCTTCCATGGAATGCTTGCTTCTTTTGCATCTTCTATGAAACCAAATGAATATACTGATGATAAAATACAAGCTATTTTAATTCAATAAAAAAAGTAATTAGTATAATATGAAAGTACAATTAGTGTAAAAACACTCTTGAAAGTTTAAACCCCCAATTTACAAATTACTAATTCAAGCTTAATATCAAACAATTTATGTGCGGAATATGAATATAAGCTTAATACAGAATTGATAAATAATCTAAACCAAATAATATCACATCTACAGCAGAAATTAAATGGCAAAGATAAAGGGAAGAGAGATGCAAACACAAGGACAACACACGATGTGTTATCGTAGAGGAAACCAAAGCCCTCGGCGTAAAACCTCTCCGCCGCCCTCCAAGCGGTAAACAATCCACTAGAAAATGTAGTTGGGATACATGAACAGCAATAGACCCTCCAAGTCTAATCTACCCAGTGTACCTAAGCCCTCCAAGCTTCTTACTCCAACGAGGTTGCGCCGAACCTATTTCTTTTCTAGCTTCCCGGATTCCGCTACTTGACCATAGCATCAACCAATGTAAATTGGTTTCTTCCTAACTGCTTTCTAGAACACTAAACAGCCCTCTCACAGTAATGGATATGGTGAGAAAAAGGTTTTGGTAAAATGCCTCTCAAGGATTTAACAATGGAGAGGAAAAGAGTTGAGGAATTTGAAGAGTCTCTTATGTAAAAATTGTGGATGAATTAATCTTGTTTTACTCTAGGGTTTCTCTCTCAAAATTCTCTCTGGAAGCTCTCTTTCTTTCGTGGGTATAAGGGGTATTTATACTAGGGTGAGAATGGAATGTGAAGAGTCAGGATTTTCAAAACAGGGCTGGCTCACGGCTTGACTGAGTCGCGAGATCCAGCCGCGAGATAACAGAACGGCCAGTTGTCCTATTTTGTCCTGTAGTGCTTCAGCTAGCATGACGCTTCAACTTCTAGCATGCCTGGCATGTGTGCATCTTCTGGCGGCTTGCAACCGCGAGTCACCCGTGAGTCTCTGTTTTCTTACACACTCTTGAGCATTTCAACACCCTATCTCACTCACTACCCTTACAACAATCCCACCTAAATACAAGGTTACTAATGCTGAAATACAAGCAAATTTGGCACGGAATAAAGCCAACAAGATGGTTGATTAAATTCAACCTTACAATCTCCCCCTTTGGCTATTCCGTGACAAAACCCTAAAACAGACTTTAGACTTAACATGTGAGTTGGGAACAGTTGAGCAAAACTCACTCACACCTAACTCTAGAAACTGTGAGGCACTTGAATCATATGAACATGAAACTCCTGAAACACAACAATACACCATGATCGTTGTATGCAAAAAACATGAAATGCATATGAAGCAAACATAATGTGATCAAGCAAAGATGGAGTGAAGAAACAAACCATGGCTTGATCAAACAAGTAATCATTACAAGGTAGTGACCACAATGCTCATTCACACTTGGAATGAACACTTGAACATACAAGTTAACAAGAACAATGCAAGTTACTTGTATGCCCAACACTCAACCAATGCATAATACACTAAGTATATGCATCTAGGAACAATCCTACAAGGGCACAAGTGTGACAGTACTTAACAAGAAAATGCAAGACATTTAGTTAGAAGTACTGATTTAACAAAAACATAAAGGCTACATAAAGCATGGTACAAACCATAAAGCCTACAGACTAAAACAAACCCTAAAAGCTTACAAAAGTAACATGGGTACAAATTATATAATATGCTGAAAAACAACTATATATATAAAGTAAACCAAGTTTCCACATTGTATCAAACTCATAGTAACAATAAATTATCTAAAACATAAACAAAATAAGCAAGATAGACAGTGTTTTTGACTGCTCCCCCTCAACATAGTGCTCCCCCTCAAGAGTTGCTTCTCAAAACTTCTCCCCCTTTTTGACCGGAATGGCCAAAGGGTCACTGCCCATGATGTGTGGTGAAGCTGTCAAATTTTGCGGAGAGATTATCAAGCTGGTCCTGCATGGCTGCCATCCTCTCAGACTGCTCTGTCTGGACCTCTCTGAGTCCATCAAGTCTTTCCAAGATGACCTGAAATGCATCTGGAGGTATAGCTGAAGAAGTTGATGCTCTAGTCCTCTTGCCACTCCTTCTGGGTGTTGAAGTTGATGCCTGGCCTATTGCCTCTGCCTCAGTCTCCATTGGAACACCCTCTCCTTCATCACCTTCATCTTCTTCACCTGGAAGACGAACACTTATCCTTTTGAAGGTTTGTTTGTTAATTGCTGAAGGTGTAGACATGGGACTGATGTCTCGAGGGATTGCAACACCCTTCTTTCTGAAAATCCTCATGAGCAGACTAGGGAAGATCAGTTTAGGCCTAGAAGTGGTTCTAGTCTCATCCACAATTGTATCAAATATGTGGGAACTGATATCAATGAATGTCTTTTCCGTGAGCTCCATCAGAAAAATTGCTCTCGCATTGTTAATTGTAGTCAACTTCCTTATGGGATATAGGTTAAACATTATGATAATAGTGAGACACCTCATGTCCACTGGAAAAGCTGTGGTATTTAGGCATTTCCCTTCTCTCTGTCCACCTATCCTCTGTTGTACAATTTCAATCGATAGCATCCTATCCTTATAGTTGACAAACTCATGGTCTTCTAACCCCTCAAGACCTAGCACATCATCAATGTCATGTGCATCTAAGGTGAATTCTGTACCTCTAACCCAGCAGCTTAGCTCATCTTCCCTTATCACAGCATTAGAGTAAAACTTCCTAATTAGGGGTTCACACATAATTGGGAAATCACATAGAAGCCTTTCCCATCCTCTCCCTTCAAAACAACTAGGGATAAAGGTGTTTCTCAAATCCTCCAAATCCACAAACCTTTCTTGTATGATTCCTGCCTTTAAGAAGAAATCCTTGTATCTCTCAAAATGGGAAACAGACCTAAACAGATTAGGGTCCATTTTCATTCTCTTATCTGCCTTTTTGGCAGGAGTTTTCTTCTTTGGGGATGAAGGAGCCATCTGTGAACAATCAGAAAAGGCCACAACAACAAAGTACAATACATGTGTAGAACAAATCAATACTCTGTTAGTGATAAAGACAATAATAAAAGAAAAGCCTCATAACTTAAACCAACAACACAGATGAATGTACCCAAAGGTAGATACACAAGAACAACTAACATTTTGCAGAAGAGTACTAATGTTGCAGAGACTGACATCACCCAAAGGACAAACATATGTCAATGAGACATATAGTTTGATGAGTATGAAATGACCCAGAAAACTCAAGACAGATGCACACACTAGATAAACAAACACAGAATTAAATTAATAAAACCCAACAAACAAAACACAAACATTTTGAAACAACACATCAAAATGAGATCAGACAAGATGGGTATAGGACAAACCCTAAGTTAAGAGAAAGTCAAATGAGGAAGAACAAATCTAGCAATCTAAACAAGTTCATAAAAAAAAAAAAAAAGGCCTCTACTAGCTAAAGCACGGACAGAGAACAATAGCCAAAATACAAACCCAACTCAAATCAGAAAAACAATGCAAATATTCAAGAAGGAAAAGCTCAAAAACAAGAAATATTGAGTGTGAGAAAGAAAAGCTCAAAAGAGGGAAAAGCTCAAAAACAATGCAAATATTCATATGAGTAAGCACACCAATATGCTTTCCATCCCCTACATGCCAGTATGCCCCTTCCTTGAGAATGTCCCTAGGAGCAATTAGGCTTCGCCACACATAAGAGGGGTTATTGCCCAGCCCAACATCCATAAAGGAGCACTCCAGAAAATATCTAGACCTGTAAACCTGATAAAAAAGGGATTGAGAGTTGTGAAGGAGTCGCCATGCCAGTTTAGCCAGCATTGCCATGTTAAAAGCTTGGATATCTTGAAAACCCATACCACCTTTTGCCTTAAAAGTACACAATTTCGTCCAATTAATCTAGTGGATTTTCTTCTCATTCTTCATTTGTCCCCACCAATATTTAGCTAGGATGGAGTTTATAGAGTTGCACAATGCCTTAGGGAGTTTGAAAATGCCCATCGAGTAGGTGGGAATGGCTTGTGCAATTGTTTTTATCAGAACTTCCCTCCCTCCTTTCGATATGAACTTCTCCTTCCACCCATGACTCTCTTGTTGATTTTCTCATGAAGCTCTCCAAAGGTGTTAAACTTTGACTTTCCACCAACCATGGGCAAGCCCAAATATTTTTCACAGTCCTCCATAATTCGTGCCCCTAACATGCGTTGGATATTTGCTTTTATTTCAGGCCTAGTATTCCTGTTGTAAAAGAGAGACGTTTTTTGTTGATTGATGGCTTGACTAGAAGCTTCCTCATAACTTTCCAAGATGGCTAAAAGGCGATGACATTCTTCAATAGTGGCATGACAGAATATAAGGCTATCATCAAAAAAGAGACGGGAGATGCAGACTCCATTAGTACAAGAGAGGATGCCATGAAGTCTTTGATTGCTAACTGCACTCCAGATCAAAGTAGAGAGGCCTTCTGCACATAAAAGGAAAAGGTAGGGGGATAAGGGATTGCCCTGCCTAAGACCCCTAGACGGAGTGATATAGCCTTGAGGCTTACCATTTATGAGAATAGAGTAAGAAGCTGTACGAATTGTCTCCATAGCAAGTTGGATCCATTTTGCATCAAAACCCAACTTATGCATAATAAGCTCCAGGAAACTCCATTCAACATGATCATAGGCCTTACTGATATCCAGTTTAACAGCCATTTGCCCAGTCCTTCTTGTTCGCTTATTCCTCATCCTATGTAAGACTTCAAAAGCTATAGTAGTATTATTAGTAATAAGACGGTTTGGAACAAAAGCACTTTGTGAGTCAGATATGACATTAGGCAAGATGAGTTTAAGCCTATTAGCTAGTACTTTGGATACAATCCTAGATACAACATTAATAAGGCTAATTGGTCGGTAATCAAAAACCAGCTAAGGGTCATTTTTCTTAGGGATTAGCACAATGTGAATGTAGTTCATCTTATTCAGACAATGGCCAGAGTTCAAAACATAGATTACCACATCAGCAATATCCTTTCCAAAAATACGCCAATACTTTTGAAAAAAGAAAGGAGACATACCATCCAGATCTGGAGATTTGGACTGGTGCAAATGAAAAAGGGCTTACCGAACCTTCTCTTCAGTGTATGGCTGAAGAAGTGTAGAGTTCATTGCTAGGGTGACCACGCTATCCACAACATCCAGAACTAGTCCCATGTTACTTGGACTGGAGGAGGTGAAGAGGTCCTTGAAATAGTTCTCAGCAACTCTAGCCGTGTCATCTTCTGATGTGCTCCATAGTCCATTATTATCAAGGAAACCAGCAATGTGATTTTTATGGCACTGTTGACTAGCTCTTTGGTGAAAAAACTTAGTGTTTTTATCCCTGGCGGGCAGCCAAATAGCTCTAGACCATTGCCGCCAAAAAAGTTCATCCTGAAACAGTAACAAGTTGATTTCGCCCTTGACCTTCTTTATCACTTCATTGTTGGCAGCGTTGTTTAGTGCTGTGAACCCCTCAAGTTCCTTTGTCTTCTCCTCCAACTTCTGTTTTGAATTCCTAGGGACCTACTCCAACCAACCAGAGCCATGCAGCACCTCCGAATTTTGTCAAAAAGACGGAACATTGGACTGCCTGATAGTCCCACTCCGCTCCACACCTCCTGGATTATATGTTCACATTCAGGGTAGGCAGCCCACTTTTCCTTAAATCACTTTAGTTTTTGCTTTTTACGAATACCCCTAATCCCCAGCTGTGTATTAATGAGAATTGGATTATGGTTCGAGTAAGAAGCTTGAATGTGGTATACCTGACTTTGTGGGAATAATTCTCGCCACTCCATAGTTACACAAGCTCAGTCTAAGCACTCTCAAACGAAGGCCTACCCAGGCTGTCCATTGCTCCAAGTGAATATATTCCCAAGAAACCCCATATCTATCAAGCCACAATGCAAGAGTGCACACCTGAAGTCATCCATAAGCCAAAAAGATCTCGAAATACACCCTGCTTTTCCTTAGATGATAAGATTTCATTAAAATCTCTCATACACAGCCATGGCAACATATCTCGCAAGTGTAGATGTCTTTGAAGCTGCCAAGATTCATGCTTTTGGTAATGCTCAGGATGGCCATAGAACCCGATAATCCTCCACAGATTCTGCCAATTCGGAACACGAGTGTCAATGTGGTTAAGCAAGTACGTTTGGACATGTAAATCCACCTCTTCCTCCTTCCATAGCATGGCCAAACCACCTACCCTTCGCACATAAGGGACTGCAAGCATGGCGGAGTATTGCAAGTCCGATTGAATTTTTTTCATTTCTTCGACTGTTTGTTTCGTTTCCATAAGAAACAGAATGGGGGGAGCTTTTTCCCTCACTAAATGAGAGAGCACGGCGCTTGTGTAGGGGTTCCCAAGCCCTTGGTAGTTCTAGCTGAGGAGAATCATTGTGTTCGGTGGGGCTGGGACATAGCCTCTACCATTATGCTTGATGGGTCAGAGCTAGAAACCTTTACCCGCTTACTACGGACATTTTCTGTCTTCGTCTTCACCTTCTCAGTTGGCTGATACCTGCGTTTCAATCCCTCTCCAACAATACCATGCACTACATCTGGGTTTGGATTTGTTTTGGGCCTATCAAGTCTCTTCCATGTTCCCGAGTAGGCCTGAGGGTGGTCCTCTAAAGGAGTACTAGAGTGCGTAGCATGGTTGTGCATGGTTTGCATGTTACCCATCTCCATGACGTCATATTGTATAGGCACACTGAACAGTTCATCTCCGGGACAGACGAGATTATGACCAATATTTTCTGGAACCTGAGTCGCCTTGGCACAGCTAACGTGTCACGCCCCAAACCCGAAAGAGTCCAAAGCATGAGAAAAACATCTCAAAGGTACCTGTAGATTTTGTTCCTTTTGGCAATTCAATCCAAATAAAATCATAACAAATACCAACATTAAGAATTATACTAATAATTCCATTAAATATACTCCAAAAGTAAGTCAGAGCTCTATGCAATAAATACAATGACCATTGGTCACAAAGGAATGGAGGTCTGAATAAATAATTACATAACATCAACTTGTCTCATTAGTGGAAATAAATGCATAACCACTATTAGATACAAAAGAATTGGGTCAAGCCTACTCTAAGTTATACATCATCAATTATCTTCATCACAAAAGTCAGCCTCCATCAGCGGTTAGTCTAACTACTACTAGCCACCAAAAAGCTGTCTCAAAAAGATAGTTGCCTACTCTGAAAAAGTTTGTAAAATAATAGAATGAGACACAGCCTAGTAAGTAGCTTAATTAATGGGGGTGGGGGAAATGCAAGTTTCATGATGATAACAATTTACAAATCATGTTTTAATTTGGGAATTTCCAAATAATTTCTACAAAACCATTTCCAAAAAGAGTATGACAAGAAAGAATAAAATGACATGGCACAATACTTCTCAAAATGCTCTCATGAAACTACATACTATAATTTGTGAGCAAAATCAATACAATTCCAAACCCAAGGTCACATGACAATGCCGTCACAAAGACGGAACTAATCTGCCATCACAAAGATGGAACTCATCGCCGACACACAGCCGAAACTAAATATGCCGTCACAAAGACGGAACTCATCGCCGTCATAAAGACGAAACTAATATGCTGTCACAAAGACGAAACTCATCGCCGTCACAAAGATGGAACTCAATAACCATCACAAAGACAAGTGCTAATATACCAATGTCACACAGACTACAATATCTAGCTAGGTAACCATCGTGTAATCACATGTCACAGCACATGGGTAGAACATAAAGAGCTCACAAATTACCATTAATTCAAAATACATAATTCACTTCCAAGTAGTTTCATAAAATATTTGAATGCCCAAGATATTCACACGGTTCTCAAAGCCCTCAACTCATTTCTTGTCAAAATGATTTTGTATTAACTTCCCAAATAACATAGGTCAAGATAAAGCATCTTTATATTTTGCAAATATTGCACTAAATCCATAAAATTCATTCTCAAGAATTTAATCAAGATGCTAGCCTTTTCCATGGTAACAAATCATGCAATTCCCCATATGCAATAAGAATATGTACTTTCATGTATAATTATTAATTTTTAGGGTCACAACACAACACTTTTTAGAAAACATAGTTCCACCATTAATTTTCCAAAATGTGTTTGACCCAAAAATAATGTTTATGCAACATGGTTATTTTCCAAAAATCCCATTAAAAGCTACTTACCTCACAACCCACAAAAGAAATTAGCTAGAACGTAAACAATACCAAGCAAACCTATCAAAATAAGCATAAAGCTTGAAATTGTATCTAGCTACCTATTAGAAATTGCTACAAAAGAAATTAATTAGGCAAGCCTAGCATTTAACCTCACAAATAATGTATTCCACTTCCAAAGTTTCTCAACAATTTCATTACATGGCATTGACTCCAACTTATCATCATATCATTCCAAGCTTCACCTTTACCATAAGAGATCCTAACACTTTATGAATTTCTTCCTCAATATACATGTCATTTTCAAGAGACCCACAAAACAACAACATATATAACAATACCCACCATTACAAACCCCAAATGTAAATCCTCCACTAGCTCCAAATACACAGTAAAAATTAGATTCATCAACTATTTCACATTAGAAAGCCAAAACTCCCAAATCTTCACCACTTAGCTAACCACCATAGCAAAAATCATAAACCCACTCATCAAATACATCCACCAAGACCAAAACCCATTCATAAAAACACATAAATATCACTTCTAATGCTCATAAATCACATGGGTGTTATTATTAAAGCTTAGATAAACATAACCTCAAGTAAGAGCATATAAACCCACCAAAAGATTAGGAGTCTTACCTTAAATCAAAAGAGATGAAGGTGCCTTAGAGGTTCCTAGAGAGTTTTTCGGTGATCTTGCCGGAAAGATGATGGTGGATGTGGTGGTGTGGAGTGGGTACCGTGGGAGTGTAAGAGAGTGAAGAGAGGAGTGTGTGTTTGTGAGAAAAAGAAACAAAACAAATGAGGAAGGTAGGTGGCCGGTTGAGAGAAGAGATATTTGTGAGTGTGTGGTGTGTGGTGGGGAAATAAGGGGTTGGTGGGTCACGTGTGGCTCCTTAAAAATTTGTCCCTCTTTTTTTATTTTTATTTTTATTTTTATAAATAAAATGTGGGTTGGGGCGTTGCATGACGTGTAACAAAATATTTGGATCCTGGTGGGCACTCAGAACTGGATGATACACCCTGTTTGGAAACACTGGTAATCATGGCTAATTGTTTGTCCCTATCCCCTTAAAATCTTGCCGCCTATAGGACTATTGGCATCTTTGATATTAGACTCTTGCGGCAGAACCCTAACCTCGGCTTGCTCCTCCTCCCTTCGCCTCGTCGAAGGACTAGGTGATCGTCGAAACCCCTGGCCTTGAGTATCCTTTTGTCGCCTAGACCTCGCCCCCATCCAATCACCATACGGTTTCTGCGTGCACCTCTCAGGTAGCAAAGTAGGACATGCTTTCGCCTTATGGCCTAATCTGCCGCACTGGAAGCAAAGACCCACCAAAAGCGCACACTGAAAAGCAACCTAGACTTTATCATCCTCAGGACTCATAATCAGAGGACCCCTACGCAACGGTTTATCCAGCGGCACCTCAACTCTAATTCGCAAGAAACAGGCCTGTTCTGAAGCCAAAGATTTACTGTCAACAGCAACAACTGTGCCAATCCCATTCCCAATATCCGTACCAGCCTTTTCATTGAAAAGGTCAAAAGGAAGCCCCCACACCTGAACCCAAAGGGGGATAGTTAGGAAGCTCGCCGAAAAAGCTGTCATCCCTTTCTCCCAGCGTTGAAGTAATAGCAGGTGATTATCAAAACTCCACGGACCGTTTTGTAAAACCCACTAAAGCTAGCTGTCCATGGAAAGTTTGAACTAAACTAGCTCGTCGCTGACGTCAGTCATCCTCAGGTCTTGCCCTAATTTCCATACCGATCTCAATAGGGTTTTCGCAGCCCTGATGTTTATCGATTTAGTCATGTGAAATCGTCCTATAAGGATAAGAGAGCACTCCTTAAGAACCTTGTCCCGATAGGCAGATCGAATAGGAATAACTTTCCCCTCCTCATCCGTCAAAACACAGCGTCGCACACGTTCTAGAAAGTCTGAGTCCATACGAGTACTAGGAAAAGAAAAACCGAGAAAAACTAGATACGTATTGAAGCTTGCTGGTTATCGCGGCTTTGATGTTGAAAGGGAGATGTTTAGAGAAAAAAAAAAACCCCTACTGCCTCCGAAACAGCAGAAAAAAACTCACCCTAGGTGAGAGAGAGAGAGACTCCTAGCGAGAGGAGAAACAAATTTGATCTTTTTCAATCTCTTAGATTATACCGTTCTTGTTTAATGAACATGAAGCAGAGCCTTAACATATTAGAGAATGATACAATTATCTTACATTCTCTGAAAATTAAAGTGCAGAATTGATCAAAATATTATAAAAATAACAATTCAAAATAGGAAAGAGTTCGACTCCAAGCATGTATAGACTTCACAACCAAAATCTATAAAATATGAATTTAGAGGCATGACTAACTTATGCAAAAGTCAAAAGCTCCAAAGTAATAAGCTCTCAGTTAAACCTTTTACAACCTGTTGGGTTAAAACATATTGATCCCAGTTAATTAATTCAATTATCCAAGTTGATTAATTAGGTCAGATTACATGCAAATCGTGGAGGTACCAACAAATCACCAAATAACTAATATGCAGCGAAAAATAAATAACTCGATGATTTGTTGACGAATGGGGAAAACCTCTTGCAAGACAAAAACTCCACTAGGTGTATTTAAGTTCATCACTCCCAAGAATCCACTAATCAATAATCAAGCGGTTACAAGTATGAGGAATCTTACCACTACCTTTGATTATCCCAAAATACTAACCTACAATTGAACCTTCGCTTCAATACCCAATTAAACTTGATCTTGTAGTAGACTTCTTTGCTTTGCACAAATCTCCAATTTGTGACTAAATCCTTTGCATGGATCCTAATACGTGACCAACTCCAGCAACGTGATTGATTGTTGTTGGCTACAAAGTTCTTCATTTCATAAATGATGAAGATCAGGAAGCACTTGGTTACAAAACCTTAAGGAGTACAAACGTAGTAGCTTCACACAGAGTATATGAGTTCTAGGTTTCTATTTTTGTACTTGATGACTTTTAAAATAAGTTTTATATATGACTAGGGTTGTAGAGAGAGAAACCCTAATCATTCAAGTCATCATGGGCCGAATTTCAAATTTAAGAATTCTGAAATCGTAGTTCTTGATAGATTGAGCTTATGTTGAGCTTTAATGAAATGACTTTTCTTCACTTGTTTCTTGGATCAAACGTCATGTCTTTAATGATACCACTTGATATGTTTGAACAAATGTTAGGGTACTTTTTTTTTACACCTAATTTTATTTGAGTACCACCTATTTATTTTCAAATACCACTAATAAGTTATTGAGTTTTCCCAAATATTTTTTGCTCTATTATTATGTAAATCACAAATATTTCATATCTCATTATCTAAATTGGGTCATGATATAAACTATTACAAAAAACCCAAAAACTCATATTTTATCCAATTTTATTATCATTATTTAGCTAAGCCCAAAACCGGCCCTATGAACCCAATACACACGTCCTATTCTATTTAAAGCCCAAGAATACTTATGCTTGACAATATTTGAAAAGCCCATGATTCAAGTCCATGGCAAGACAACTTTATTAATGGAATTCAAATCCATAATCAAAGCCCATGATTTAAACCCATGGCAATTTTATCAATGGAATTCAAATCCATAATCAAAGCCCATGGTTTAAACCCATGGCAATTTATTTATCCAAAACCCAATTCACATTGGCAATATCAAAGCCCAATTCTCATTGGCAACATCAAAACCCAATTTTCATTGGCAACATCAAATCCTAATTGTCATTGGCAATATTGAAGCCCAATTCTCACTGGCAATATTTAAAGCCCAATTTTCATTGACAACATCAAAACCCAATTCTCATTGGCAATATCAAAGCCTAGTTCTCGCTGGCAATATTTAAAACCCAATTCTCATTGGCAATATCAAAGCCCAATTCTCATTGGCAATCCTAACTTATGTTGGCACTATTAAAAGCCCAAACTAACTACTTGACACTATTTTATCAAAGGCCCAAGGTTATTAATACTTGACAAAATACTATATCATAATTATTTCACTTAAAAGTTCAATAATGAACAATACTTTAGATTCTTAAACCTCTTACTATAATATTACAAGCTCATGGAATTTATGAATTATCTATTCTCAAAACCCATGACAATCATCTTATAAAAGCCCATGGAAAGTTATGATTATTTATCTTAGACTCATGACATTTATTTATTTCATATCATATTATAAACTCATGTTCACTATCTATCTTACATCACAACATTCATAATATTTATTTCCAAAACTCATGGTAATTATTCATCCTACATGCCCATTATGATTATCTCTAGAAAAACTCATGATAATATCACATTATTCCATTATAGTGGTTGTTACCATATTTATTTAAAACCCATGGATATTGCCTCTATTTAAAACCCATGGTAAATATTATTCTCAAGAAAATATTGGAGGTCACCTCAAGAAGCAACCAAGCTCCCAAACCAAATTAGGAGCTAGCCACCTGTCCCACTGCCAACTCTGACGTGAACAGTACCAGAGGTTGACACCTAAAGGCTAATGGGCAATAAATACCCTTCTTTCCCAAGTGTTGATCACAACTCAAGGAAGCCATAACCAAGACCTCTAAGTTCATGAAATTCTCAACCAAATAGTTTATTTTATTACTAAAAATGTATGTAATTGGTTCATGAACCAAGCCCATGAATCCTAAAAGGGAAAATTTGGGAACATGTGGTTTGAAGGGTATAAAGAGATCTCCAGCAGAACCCTCTGAAGTGGACTTAAACTTTGACACCTGGCTTGGGATGTTGAATCCTACTTCCTAGGATCCAAATCTCAGTTGCAGCACTAGGATTCCTCCTTAATACCCGCCTTAATCCCATTGGCTGAATACAATCTTAGAATTCTTAGCATTCAATGCAAGATTATGCTGACTTTTACCCATGTGTGACATTGCCCAAAGAAGCAAAACATCCCCAAAAGAAAATCTCCCATTTTAGGCCAAATCCTAGGATAATTAAGTTTGTTGTCCTGCCCCTGAGTAGTCCTACGTTTTTGGACTTTTTCTAATCAATTCCTTAAGCTTCACTATAAAAGGGAACTACCATCAGCTCATGGAAGACAACAAATCTTATCATCAAATTCCTCATCCATCATGCTATTTTTAGCCCATAAGTCAGTCCCTTAGTTCAGAAACTAGCCTTTAGTGCATAAATGCTCATATACACTTACCCATAAACATCACATTCCATCTTCTCAAAAAATCCTAGCACCATAAAATAGACACCAAACCCCTCTGAAATTTCTGATTTTCTTGTCACTTTGCTTGTGGTTCAAATCTCCTTAAGCTCATAAATCATTCCCCTTAGCTCACACTCACTTAGCCTTAGACATTCCCTTTCTTTTTCAGCATATTCACAGTACATAAATGTTTCCTAATCAGTCACAAACAACTCTTTACCCATAAAAGCCTTAGCCTCAACATTAACTCACACCACCACAAGCTTAAACCCACTCACATAAAAATAGCCTACACTACACCATTCATGCCCCACATATAGATATTCCAAAAATCTTAGTTTAATATGTGCTGCACTGAGCTGGAATTCCTCTCTCCCTTCAGTCCATCCTATTTTTTCCTCTTTTACTTGTAATTATAAAGCCTTTAATCCTTGTTTATTGTTATTATGATGAAAGCCATAATGTTTTGGATACTATGGAAGTTTTCCCTCATGATAACTTGATAATAATAAAGAAACTATATGATTTTTATCATGTAAACACATTTATTGACTAATCAGACATTAATGCTGGAGGTCTGTCATATTCACTGCTGGACAATTTTTCCTCTTGTGTACTTGTTATAATAGACCAAATTCTATATTAACCAATTATGGAGGAAATGCATAATTTTTACTATGCAAATACATTTATTGATTTTCCAAACATCTACCGTTGGACATTTCTTTTGCTTACCGCTAGACTATTATTTAAACACTTGTTGTGGTGGGCCATCCTTCGTGTTAGCTTATCTTTTCATGAGGTATTTTTGGGGCCTTATTATAATCTTTGTTGGATGTAGCCTAGACTTTGAGCAAGATGGGCCTTTCATACTTTACCGATAGCTTTTGGGCCATGTTCCAAGCCTAAAGTCGAGTCTTGGTTTTGACTCCCCTAACATCATGCGGGCGACGATCTGGCGACTCCACTGGGGAGTCCACTATAAATGAAGAATTACCATGCCTCCTAAGTTGCAAAACATCTAACAATAAGGAACTCAAAATATCAGCCATCCAGCAGTACAAAGTTAGCACTCCACAACTGCCCTTAATGCGAAATTTCAGAAGAGTAGCCTTCATTGCCTTGTTGCACCTGATATTGATCTCCAGCAATAAAAATCTACACTGTCCAGCCGTACCTAATGTAGAATTCCAGCAGTAACAGTCTGGACTATCCAGCCGTACTTGCTGTAGAATTCCAGTAGTAACAGATTGCAATGTCTAGCCATACCTGATGCAGAACTCCAGCAGTAACAATCTGTACCACTACCATATCTGATGCTGAACTCTAGCAGTGACAGTCCGCACTATCCAGCCGTACTTATTGTTGAATTCTAGCAGTAACAGTCTGCACTATCTAGCCGCACCTGCTGCAGAATTCCAACAATAACAATTTGCACTGTCCAGTTGTACTTGATGCTGAACTCCAGCAGTAACAGTCTACACTATCCAGCCATACCTGATGATGAATTCCAACAGTAACAGTTTGTACCATGGCCACACCTGACACTAAATTCTAGCAATAACAGCCTTAGTCATCTAAGCCCTTTAAGGGAAGCTCGTAATCTGCACATCAACAAGAGAAGGGTCAACAACTAGAGATCCTCTGTCTAGTGTTCGAAGCACCTCTCCTTAGTAGTTTGTCACTCTTTTTGATCTCATCATGCAGCTAGAAAGAGAAAGGGACAAACTTCCAAAAGATGCCTAGTCATTTTGTCCGTAAGCCACCATATCAAGCTAAGTTACTTAACGATCCATGCCTAAAGAAGTATGTGTTGGAAAAAATACATGTTTGTATCGCATACAAAACATACGCAGTTGAAAATTAACGGATCTACTTCATTCGTAATTGATAACATGTACTATGTAAGTTTTAGAATTTAAGAACTAGAAAGCGTACCTTGGTGCGGTGAAATTCAAAAACAAAAGATTAGAAGTACTTGGGAACACTTTTAATCTTCACTCTAATTCCACTTGATGCCAAGAAGTGTGGTCTCTCAATCAGTTTCCAAGGGGAGAATAAGAGAGTGTCTTACACTCACATACACACCATTTCATTCCTTATATGATCTTAATGAAAACCCTTATGAAATTCTGTATGTTTCTCTCCTTATATATAACTAATTATCTAATTGGACTAGCCTTTTGAGCCATTCCAATTGGGCTGTAGAATGTGGCCTAGAGTGGGACCAAAAGGGAATAAATAAGACTTTAGCTTCAATGGGCCTTGGGCTTTTTTGTCAACTCTTGATAAGTCTAAAGTTACCATTAATTATATTCAATACCACTATATGAATATAATTGCATTTTAGGCATTATATATAAATTATATCCCAAGACTTTATTATACATGCAACCCCTTCATTAAAATATTTGTAGTAATACAAAGTCATGAATGTTGACTACCACTTTGAAGATTACTACATCTTAATCCTTGAGTAACTGGTTTAATCCTTTAAGTTATTCATCATATATTTATGAAATCTAATTTCATAAATATATACTTTACTAACTCCTTACTAAAGTGGTTGGGCCCAACACTCTAAATAACCGAACTCATTAAACTTATCTCAAGGGAATATTTTATATCTCCGTTAAGAGATTATGAATTCTATCTTGAGAATATATGTTCCATCAACATTAAATGCGAATACCCAACATATTGAGGTTTTGATCGTGACTTTAGATCTCACTCTTAATATCAAAGCAACCTACACTTCACGATCATGTCCATTATTCTTTAGGATTAAGAGTTCATGTAAATAGAAGTTGTGAGATTTATTATTCATTTGACAGTCGTTAGAAAAATAATAAATCTCATAGCGGTCCAGTTCAATATGTCTTAACTTTTAAAACATATCAACATATCAACTAGACGTCTCCACTTCCATAATCAAGACAAATCACCTTAGTTGATATGTTATAGTCTTTACAGATGAAATGCCTAATTTCATCACCGACTACTAACTAAAATTCTGAGTTTGCAAAAAACTTGTGATTTATATCTTCTGTGACTAAATCACATAAATCACATACTATGCATCTCATGGACTAAGATAATGTCCCATTAGTTCATTTATAAATAGTCTCATATAATTAAACAATTTAATTATTTATGACATGCCAATAAATTGGATTTTAGGGCATAAACCCCAACAATCTCCCACTTGCCCTCAAAGACAATTTACCATATATTCGACACTTATCTCCCTTTAGAGTAATTCATAGTCACTCTAAAGCAAGGTTTGGAAACAAGTTTCAGCCAAATTTATTGCATAAATTATCTTTTCTACTACTACTTCTCACGTACTCATATCTCTCTAATGAGATAATACTTACGCTTAATGTGTATCTTCACCACCTAAGATGAACACATATCTTGAAGTCCAACTTCATGAATCACCATCAAACTACAAGTCAGTATTTGTATATCCAGTAACCATCAAAGCTTCACTTTGGTGGACAAGCATATAATCCCTCATTCTCCTAAGATATTTGAGTATATGCTTTACTCCCACTAAATTAAATGATTTTTGATTCAATTGATATTTGCTTACCATGCCCACCATAAAATAGATATTTAGCTTAGTATATAGCTTAGCATAAAGACTTAATATTGATATGGTATTAGGAACTATCTTAATATGCTCTTCCTTTTATATGTCTTAGGACTATAGTCCTTTATAAAGGAACCTCAAACTTAAAAGGAAAAAATCATTTCTTGAAGTATTACATGCTATACTTGGCTAGAATTTAATATATTTAAGCAGTTTGAGATAGAATCAACATCCTAATTTTTGAATTTTAACAAAGTTTAATTCTTAGGATGTGACCAGTCTTTCTCAAGTATTTTATATCAAACTCGACTAGACAACAAAAACTCAATTGGTGACAATAACTCTACATCATTCTAAATGATTTGAATGTCATCAACATATATTAAGAGATTTATTATTCTATATAGCTTTTACACACATAAGGCCTTTTAATACTTGATCAAAATCAAACAATTTGATTTCTTGATCAAAGATGATATTTTATGATTCATATGCTTGCTTTAGTCCATAAATGGAATTTAAGCAACTTGCATACTAAACACTACTGGTTCTTTGCTATGTACAAGTCTAGTTACAACACTTAGATGTCTTCCACAAGATTGCTACTAAAAGAAGCTTTCTTGATATTCATTGCCATATTTCATCCAAATGAAATATAATAGATAAGAGAATCTATATAGAGTCAAACTTAACTATTGATGAAAAAATCTTTTCATAGTTGAACCATTTCTTTCGAATAAATCTTTTCACCACTAGTCTTGACTTTGAAGGTTTGCACCTTCAAATCTATCAATCTCATTTTCTTGTAAACCTATTTGAGAACAATAGGCTTAATGCCACTAAGCCCCTCTACAAGTTCTAGACTTTAAATAGAATCTAATTTTATTCACATAACCTTGATCCAGTAATCCATATTCATATCATCTATTACCTCTATGTAGGACCGATGATCAAATTTATATCCTTGTAGAATATCATCTATTACCTCTATGTAGGACCGATGATCAAATTTATATCCTTGTAGAATGACTTCAAAAGTTTATCCCAAAGTATGAATTTATTTGGTAATTGATAATTCTCCCACTAAGATAGTGTACCGGTGTACTAGCCATATATATAGAATAATGCCTTATGGTGTATCTAATACAATCATTTCATTTCTTAATGTATTTTATAGTTGTCCTACAACAAATTCTGACATTTTTCTTCTAGAACAATTCTACGTTTAGCTTTAAGATTATTCACATAGACATTATCAAGAAACTTTGTATTTGTACTTTACAAACATCTTGTCTTCTTTATGACTACCAAAATAATCTTCTGCAATTCCTTTTGGATACCCAACATAAACACACATTTTTCTATCTTTTGATTTCAATTTTTCAGACTTCCTTTCTAGCACAAGTGCTAGACATCTCCAAAAGTGGAAGTATCATATACCAGGTTTTCACCCAATCCACAATTTGACAAATGTCTTAGGAACACACTTTTGAAATCAATTTTAGAAAATGTATAGTAATAATTAGAGTATATCTCTAAAAGAAATAAGCAAATGAAAATACTTATCATATACTTTACTATTTCTAAAAGAGTCTTATTCCTCCTTCATGTATGCACTGACTTAAAGAAGTCATTGAAACTATATTCCTTTACAAAAGGAGCCCTAGATCATATTATTCTCTAAATAGAATTCATAGACTGTGAATATAACAAAATAATGGTTCTAAAAGCCCATCTTTTACCAATTTTGAATACCATTTAGATTAATAAGATCTAGACATAAGTGCCAAAACATACAAAACCAAAGGATGGAAACTTTCTCTTTAAAAAGTAAAACATGTAAATTTCCATCTAGAAAACAATCATGGACAATGCTTAGCTTTACCAAAACGGAAACACTTTCCCTTTGGTCATACTTTTGAGTCTAATTTCCTTTTGGCAACTACTAGGGCAACTAGCTTGTCCAACTATTTGGTATTATAATTCCCCTTCTTACCACCCTTACCGTCGGTTCAGGCTAAGAATTTGAATTAAAGCATATTGATCATAGCCTTAGCTTTTAGGATGTCTTCCATTGCGTAGAACTCACTCATAAATTTAGATAAGATAAAAAGAATTTACTTATTTTCAAAACAATCTGAATTGATCAAATGATTCTAACAAGAACTTATGGATCATATCCATATGAGATTAACATTTAATCTCTACATCCAAGAATTCCAATTCATTTAAAATTAAAATATTTTCATAAAATGATATAGAATTGGAGCTCCTTAAGCATTTCTTAGCACTTAATATGATTCATACCAAACATCTCATTTAGACTTAATATAAAGTCTAAGTCTAGTACTAACTCTTGCATCTCATGCTGTAGCACAATTGAGATAAATGCCAATGAAACATTTTAGCATTTCAATGGAGACTATGATCATATCATAAGCTATTTTCCATCAATGCATTATGCATAGGAAATTATGACAATGCTGAATTGAAACATATTTATGTACTTCAGCTCCTTTAAGCACCATGTCCAACATTAATTCTTAGTTAATGTGATTCAATTAAAATAGTAGCTAGAGAACAAAATTTATGACAACTTTATTTTGAGATTATGAACACAATTACAGGGACATTATATTTTGCATCCATAACCTTATAATATGGAACCCAAAAACTATACTATACTAGGTGCAACGACAACCTAATCCCGCAATTAACATTCCTCATCATAGAGTAAATACCAACCACTATGATCAGGCGAGAATTATTCTCATTATTAATGCTATCATGGTAACTCTTACCAAACAAAAATAATTTGCCGCTTTTCCTTCAGCCTCTAAGTAATAATAGCAAGAACTCAACATAGAGGATACTATCTGTTAGTTTTTAGATCCCTGTAAATTAGATTGTTTAACCTAATTAATTGACCAAGAGAATACTTAGATTTATTATTTAGATCTAGGTTAAAACGAAACAATCATATCATGTAAAGCAGCGGAAAATAAATAATACAATGATATGATAACCTAGGAAAACCAAATCGGTAAAAAACCTAGGGAGGAATTAACTTAGCTATCCTCAAGGTAAAAAGCAAATCCACTATAGAGAATCGAAGTTTACAATAAGACTTAGACCACTAACATCCTATTGCTACCACATGTAGAACTTACTGACACGACTACGTGCAAGCTTCGAATCCATGAACTCCTTCTCTATTAGGCCTATGCAACATAAGCACCCATGCTTGTGATAAAAAAACACAAACTCTCCTATTTGTGACTCCAAGACCACCTTTGAAGATTTAGATCATCAGCACCTTTAATGACTAGAGAAGACAGCAACTTCTACAACACCGGATGTTAAGATTCTTCAAGGAATAACACTTGTAGAAGACATGAGAGAGATTTTTGGGTACAAAACCCTAGATACAAAAGAGGCACACTCTTCTCTCTCTGAAAAGCCTCATAAAAAACGTGCTTAGGATTTCCTTTATATACTAGAAGAAGTAGATTTGAAATCCTAATCTTTTTTGGGCTTGAACTGCTGTTTGGGCTTAATTAAAATTCTGCAGATATGACTCTCGATCGATCGAGCATGTCTCTCGATCGGTTGAACCAGGCAGTTTCTGAACTCTTCTTTCTGTAGCTTGTATATTCTTGAATCTTGACTTGTATCGCCTTGAGCATTGTCTAATAATACCTATAGACTCTAGGATCTATATTTAGACAAGTTTGTGTTCACGATTTGCCTATTGTTCTAAACTTTTAGAACCTAACAATCTCCTCCTTTGGCAATTCGTGACAAAACTTACGTACAAAATGAAATGCTCAAATACAAGAACAACCCAATACAATAAAATGCCCAATTACATAAAAAATCTCAATCTAAGACTTCTAACCTAAAAGTTACAAGAAGAGGTAGAAGGTCTTGATTAGAATGTACCTGTCTTTCCTGAAACACTCAAAAGAACACATCAATGCATGTGTGGAAAGAAAGACATATAAACAATAAATAATTAAACTAAAGCAAATAAAAAATATGCAAACTAACTCTCTTCCTAAGTTAGATACATCAAAAATTTTATTTTCTCCCCCTTTCAAAAACAATTTCAACTCCCCTTAAACAAAACAAATAGGATGCCCACATTTCACCTATTTCTCCCCCTTTTTATCACGTATTGACAAAGACAACTCAAACAAAGAATAAATAGAAAACATACGTAACAAAAGTCAAGAGAAAATCACTACAACAAAATCTATTTTCAGTGAGGAAAAAATTCGTCACTAAAAGTCTAGTTTTTCGTCACTAAGGACCTTTAGTGACGAAATTGGACTTTTAGTGACAAAACTCATTTCGTCACTGTAGCCCCATCACTAAAAGTCCTGGTGACGAAAAATTTTGTCACTAAAAGTCCGATTTGATTTAAAAAAAAAAAAAAAACTTTTAGTGACGAAAACGTTTCGTCACTAAATGTTTTCCTCACTAAAAACACTATTCAGTGACGAAAATATTTCGTCACTAAAAACACTTTAGTTTACTAAATCATATTTAGTGACGAATAATTTCGTCACTAAAACTATGTTTGGGTACATATAGTGACGAAAAAATTCGTCACTAAAACTATTTTTAAGAAAATCCAGGCACATATAGTGACGAAAATTTTCGTCACTAAAACCATTTCTTACAAAATTTTGCTATATTTAGTGACGAAATTTTCATCACTAAAACAATTTTTTGTTGTTATATTTGTGACAAAAAAATTCGTCACTAAAACTTATTTTCTGTTTTTATTTTTTTCATGGCTTTGATATTAACTTGTAACCTATTATTACATTATTAAAACCTCACATTTGAATAACACATTTATTTCAACAACACATTTATAAAAAAAGATCCATACATTCCACAAGTAAAAAATAAAACAAGTATCCAATTCAAACTCCTTCCATACAATAATTGTTTGCAATACATACAATAACTCAAGATGTTTTATAACAATACAAAAATGGTAGCATAATATAATTAGAACTACGGAAGATGTCCTCATTTGTCTTCAAGTAATGCCAAAAGTAAATCCCCTAAAAGCCACCAATAAGAAATCTGCACAAATATAAAAACAATACTACATTAAAGTCCACACCATTATCCATATCAAGCAATTCACAAGTGCAGAATTTGAACACAATTGTTACTAACGCAACACAACAAATGACCACATCAATATCCATATCAAGTTCAAGGTAAGTACAAAACATCTCAATAACAATGACTACTAACTTTACATATCATAGTCTACACCATTATCCATATCAAATAATTCACAAGTGCTAAATTTGAACACAATTACTGCTAAGTCAACACAATTGCTACTAATCAACAAGTTTCATTCACATTTGCAAGAAATTAAAAACACTCCCAATATGAATTTAAACCACCTTATAACAACATGCAAGCCACCCGCTTGCTCCAAAACAACAACCCACCACAAAACCAATCACAAACATCACAAGTACAATGCTTACAAGTATTGAAATCGAATAAAGCAACACAATTGCTACTAATTAATAAGTTTCATTCATATTTGCAAGAAATTAAAAACACTTCCAATATGTATTTAAACCACCTTATAACACCATGCAAGCCACCCGCTTGCTCCAACACAACAACCCACCACAAAACCAATTTCCAACATCACAAGTATGTATAGAGTTTTATAAGTTTTTAACTAGAATTTACTTACTTTGCTCAAGCTAAGTTTACAACTTTCAGAAAAAATTCAAAGTTAACTTATGTTCTTCACCTTGTTCCTCACAAAACCAATAACAAACACATAATAACCAAAGGGAGTACAGAAAACCAAAACATAAAAAGACCCATGAATAATCTTACCTTTATGATTATATATGACCAGTGTCCAGTTCTTGTTCACAATAACATTTGAGATCACTTCACTTGTGTCTGTTTCAAAACAAAGTGTTGGGTTTGGCTCTCTCTAAAGACTAAACTCAAAAGTAGTTAAGAAAAACAAGGAATGCGGGATATGATACTAAATAACTTGGACAAAGAAACACTCATCTCTTTTTATTCTCAAACCACAATCCCACCTCCCAACTCAAATCAGACTAGGGGGAATTGGGATATAATCTCTTAATTCATTATTATCGATTCAGCCAAAAATGCAATTATAAATCATGAACAAAACATAATTGCACCTTAAAAAGAGATATTTCCAATAACAAAGAAGAAAGCATAGCCACCGTTAAAGGTTGAGAGTCAATTATTTGAGAATCAAGACTCAATTTCATGTTTTAACTAGCATTTTCATTGGTCAAGAAAGTAAATATAGATGATACTCTTTGTACATCTTAACTGGGGAAAAATAGAAGCATTTTATAGATTCACATATTAACCATGTATGCATAAGAAACTCACCTTATTTGGATCTTGAAATTCTTTAAAAGGGACAACTTCTAGTACTTAATTCATGACCATGACAATCATTAGATAAAGAGAAATAATTACATAATGCACAAGCTCACAAGTTTACAACCATATAAGATCAATGAAAATTCTAACAAACAGCCTATAATTCATTAGTTAAATTTCACTTTGTTGAGAGATCCTTTATTAAATTGCCTCCCTAAAAGGGGGTTCACTCTCCTTCTAGTACTTACAACAGCCCACAATTAACTAGTAAGAAAATGTAAAGTCACAGCCACACACACAAAAAATAATAATAATAATAATAATAATAATAACAATAATAATAATAATAATAATAATAATAATAATAATAATAATAATAATAATAATAATAATAATAATAATAAATAAAATAAAATTTGGGGAAAAAAATGTTCTAATAATCAAACCTAGTTGTAGTGAGCTTTAATTCTAGTTGTAAAATGTGTACATGCTGGAAATACAATAGGTTCCATGAGCTTCTTGCAAAAATGAATGAAAATCAAGATATTACTTAAGATCATCATTACCCCTATTAATTTGTTTTCCTACCCACTATATTGTTTCATCTTTCATGAATGAAGTATTATTACTTATCCAATAAAAATTGTTTCACTACCCACTGCTTTATGAATCCGTTCATTAATTAAAACTTAAATGAATCCAGTAGCCACCAATAATGAATTACAATAACACCACCCCTTGTTCAAAGTCTTACTATTCTCATTTGTTAAATCCTAATACCCAAAAACCTTCACAAATACATCTGTAACCCAGTTAGAATAGAAGAATAATTCAAATCAGCAACCACTTGCTAAGTGCTTGGAATAGGACAAAAACCATTACCAAGAAAACAAGTATAAGTTGTCAATAAACTCCAATACCCATTTTTATTTTTCTCTTGCAAAATGACAACCAAACAATTCTCTCCATTCTAACAAAATTGTCAAAGGGTACTACACAAATATAAATTTTAAACCATGTTGGACCTGAAAATTTAACATAAACTCAATTAGTCAACTATATAGCACAACATGTAACAAACTCAACTCTGAGGCATTTTGTCAAACATCAAGCAGATAAATTTGGACAACATAAAAGGATTAGAGACCAGAAAAGAAAAATCCATTTCCATTAAATGAATGAAAACAACAAAAATCATAACAAATCCAGCCATGGCAATAATGAAAAAGCAAAAGAGAGAGAGAGACTAGTTAGAGAGAAAGACCAAAGAAACTCACAGTCGCCGTCGCCGGATGAAGCATCGCCAATGATCGGCGAGCAGTAGCCTCGCCGTTGAGCTTAATCGGCGACGATCGCGATCGGCGAGATGAAGCGTCGCCGTTGAGCTCATCGGCGACGGTGGAGATGAAGCGTCGCTGTTGAGCTCATCGGCGATGGTGGAAGACGAAGTGTCGCCGTTGAGCTCATCGGCGACAATGGGAGACGAAGCGTCGCCGATCCCACCGTCGCCGTTGAGCTCATCGGCGGCGACGGTGGGAGATGATAGGTATTTTCTTTTGATGGGAGAGATGATAGGTATTGAAATGAAATGGGGCTGATAGTGGTCTTTAGTGAAATGAAATGGGGCTGATAGGTATTGAAATGGGTTTGGGTTATTTATAGTGGTCTTTAGTGACGAAACATTTTCGTCACTATTGCCCACTTCTAGCGACGAATTTCAGTTTCGTCACAAAAGGAGCCAGAATTTGTTAAGAAACCCTATTTTGTTAAGATTTTTAGTGACGAAAAGAAACCATATTTTGTTAAGATTTTTAGAGACGAAATTCATATTTCGTCACTAAATCATACTTTTAGTGACGAATTGTGATTTCGTCACTAAAAACATATAAGTGCAAAACTATTATTATTTTTAGTGACGAATTTTTTTTGTCGCTAATTCTTCCTTATAGCGATGAAAGGATTTTCGTCACTAATACTATCCACAGCAATACCTACAGTGACGAAATATTTCGTCGCTATAGATTAATTAAACTCACGCCAAAGTTTCCCTCCACTGGTGCCCATTTTTCAAATCACAATAGCGACGAAATTTATTTTTCGTCACTAAATGTTACAATTTTTTTCATTATTAGTGACGAAATTCATATTTCATCACTAAAGCTGTATTTTTAGCGACGAAAAATATTTCCTCACTAATTTTCGTCACTAAAAATACATTTTGTTGTAGTGAATAGAGAATCAAGGAAACAAATGAATCCAGCTCTATAGAGAATAAAGGCAACTCCCCCTAAGAACAACAAAGGTTAAAAAAAAATTTTCTCCCCCTATAAAAATAGGAAAAACAAAACATGTTTTGGGAAAAAACAGTTTTGGGGAAAATTTAGGAGGTGGGGAAAAACTAAAAGAAACATAAGTTGAGGATACACTTAAAAAAATATTCTTTATTTCAATCAAAGCAAGCTGACACTATGTGACTCATAAACAGATGGTCTTTTGAACTCAAATCAAGTAGAAAATATTTGAACAATTATTATCCATCATATCTCAAAAAAAATATTTTCAATTTTCAGCATTTCACAGATCCAGAAAAATAGCATATACTAAACTTTACAAAACTAAAAAAATTAATCAATCAATTTTTAAATCAAGTTGAGTACCCAATTTAGCAAAGTGTATGCATGTTATGTATGAAAACAATGAGAGATATGATTGTAAGACAAAGACCACATGATATCATCCCTTTGATCAAAAGATGAAGTTTAGCCATCACTGATGCAATATTCTCCTCAGATCAGCTATCTTCATCATCACAAACTGTACATGATTCAGTAGCACAACAAATATGATATAGCAACTTATGGCTGGAACAATAATCCTCTCATACAAACACCAATCTTGCATCCAACCATGAGGCTAGGATGATTTATTTTTACAATGCTTTCAAGCACTCTCAAAGACCAATCTTCTTAAGAGCGACATCAGAAAATTTTCCATGCACTGCTGTAAAGTAAGAGATCATAGTCAACTATCTAATAGTAACAACAAAAGAGCAAATGAACAGTATCAAGCCATAATTCCTTCTAGCATTATGAGCAATTTCAGATCATGCTTGGAGATTTTTTATTCCAAGGAACATCATGAAGATATGGCAGAATCATAGCTGGAGCTCTTCAGAAACAATCTCTCTAGCTGCAACAGCATCTGCAAGGCCTTTGTCAATTGCCATTATATCTTCAGCAGCAAAACTTGAAGTGAAAATGCATCAGTAGTAAATATACATGGGGAGAAAGAGGAAATGGGCATAAAATTACCGAAGTCTGTATCAGTATCCTCAAATCCATCATCATACTTCCTCGGCTATGTCTTGTCATTATCACCAAGTTGCTGGAGCCATAAGGGCAGAAAAACGCAAGGCCATGAATGAAGACAAGGAATAGAAGAAAAAAGAAAGAAATGATGTAAGAAGATAAGGAATTCTTGAAGAAACCTCTCCCATAGGTTCATAAATCCTCATCCTACCAACAATAGTCTTCCTCTAAATTGCTTCATCATGATAGTTGGACATATGGAACCAATAGTTGGGTTAACAAAAGTATTAGTTGGATCTAAATAACCATCATCTAAGGGTTTGGATTTATCACGGCTGGAATTCTCACTAAATCAGACTTGGGGGCTTCCACCACAATGTTATCCTTTTAATCCACTCATCTGGATGTTTCCTCCATGAACCAAACAACTATTAAATTTAGCATCTCTAAATTCCAGTAGCACATCAGATCATGGAATACCATTCGACAATGGAACAACATCACATCCCCAAAGATATTGGCTTCAATATAGGATCTATAAAACACTTCATTAGCAATTTCTCAACTAGATCATCCATTAATGGGCCCACAAAGACCCATAAATTGAATGGGGGCTGACAAAAACTCTTACCGCTGGATACAAAACATCAGTAGCGGCTAAAGCCCATGCAGTTTCGTGACTAGAATATCTCTTCATAGCACCCACTTTAGAGGTGCACTAACTGGATTATCCTTCTCAATTACTATTGAAGGGCTTGTATCAACTTGCCAGCGACTCCAATTCCACCAACAACTAAATTCTCTTTATCAACTACAAATGCAAAAGAAAAACTCAATTAAGAAGAGTTGAATCAGAAAAGGAGGATGGAAGAAGTTTGGAATGAGATAAAAGGCTTCTCTTAGTCTTAGAAAAGAGGAAGAAGATCTCTCTTTCAAGCACACCATCTCTCTCTCTCTCTTTCAACCCATGCAACACAAGCTTATGGACTCATTCAAACTCACATGTGTGACCAAAGGTAGGCTGATCACACATACTCAGGAGGCTAAAGGTTGGGGTACAATTTTTTCGCTCATGCCACATGCTCTAATCCTATTTAATCACTTTTATTTATTCACCAAAAATACCAAAATATCACCGATATATTATTTTGGGCCTTCATGAATATTTCTCATTGGCCCACAAATATTTCCTATCTCATTATCTATAATAGGCCACCATTTTTCAAAAAAAAAAAAAAAAAGCACTCGCATGTGTGATCCTAATTTTTTTCTTTTAATAAATATAGTATTACTAATAACTTGATCACATGTGACTTGGGGGCTTGAATGTTAGGGTACTTTTTTTTTACACCTAATTTTATTTGAGTACCACCTATTTATTTTCAAATACCACTAATAAGTTATTGGGGTTTCCCAAATATTTTTTGCTCTCTTATTATGTAAATCACAAATATTTCATATCTCATTATCTAAATTGGGTCATGATATAAACTATCACAAAAAGCCCCAAAACTCATATTTTATCCAATTTTATTATCATTATTTAGTTAAGCTCAAAACCGGCCCTTTGAACCCAATACACACATCCTATTCTATTTAAAGCTCAAGAATACTTATGCTTGGCAATATTTGAAAAGCCCATGATTCAAGTCCATGGCAAAACAATTTTATCAATGGAATTCAAATCCATAATCAAAACCCATGATTTAAACCCATGGCAATTTTATCAATGGAATTCAAATCCATAATCAAAGCCCATGGTTTAAACCCATGGCAATTTATTTATCCAAAGCCCAATTCACATTGGCAATATCAAAGCCCAATTCTCATTGGCAACATCAAAGCCCAATTGTCATTGGCAATATCAAAACCCAGTTCTCGCTGGTAATATTTAAAGCCCAATTTTCATTGACAACATTAAAGCCCAATTTTTATTGGTAATATCAAAACCCAGTTCTCGCTGGCATTATTTAAAACCCAATTCTCATTGGCAATATCAAAACCCAATTCTCATTGGCAATATCAAAAGCCCAACTTATGTTGGCACTATTAAAAGCCCAAGCTAACTACTTGGCACCATTTTATCAAAAGCCCAAGATTATTAATACTTGACAAAATACTATATCATAATTATTTCACTTAAAAGTCCAATAATGAACAATACTTTAGATTCTTAAACCTATTACTATAATATTACATGCTCATGGAATTTATGAATTATCTATTCTCAAAACCTATGGCAATCATCTTGTAAAAGCCCATGGAAATTTATGATTATTTATTTTAGACCCATGACATTTATTTATTTTATATCATATTATAAACTCATGTTCACTATCTGAAAGCTCGAAAATGTGTTAAAAACACAAGAGCTGTTTAGACCCCTAAATTAAAGTTACGGCTCGATAGATTTTACTCTAACTTAGTTCTAACTGTGGAATAGTGTAAATGCGAGCGGATAAACAAACAAGCTACTCTAATCCATAATCAAGACAACGCAACAGTAAAATGGAATGTAAAAGAGTAGGGAAGAGAGATGCAAACACAAGATAACACGCCGATGTGTTATTGAAGAGGAAACTAAAGAACTCGGCGAAAAACCTCTCCGCCGTCCTCCAAGCGGTAATCGATCTACTAGACAATCAATTGGGATACATGGGTTAGCAAGAGACCCTCCAAGCCTAATCTACCCGCTGTACCTAAGCCCTTCAAGCTCATACTCCAACAAGGCTTCTCGGAACCGTGTCTTGTCTAGCTCTCCAGATCCCGCAACAAGCTCCATGTTGCATCTGCCATCTTTGGCTTCTTCTAATGCTTCCTAGCAGCACTAAACTATCACTTGACACTCTGAAAGGGTGTGGTAAGTGTTTGGGCTATTAACCTTTCAATGGTGTGGAAATGGAGAGGTAGGAGTTGAGGAAATCCACAAGCATATGTGTAGAGATATATGGGTATGATAATCTCTAACTCTCAAGGTTTGAGGCTAGGGTTTTCTCTCAGAAGCACTCCTCATCATTTGTGGGTATATATAGTGTGGGTACAGAAAGTGTGTATCAGATAGTACAGTTTGCCAAAACAGAATGTTTCACGGGTGTCTCGCGGGAAGGCCTTACCCGCGAGATACTCGCGAAACACAGCTGTCTCCATCTGTACAGACTCTTCGCATTCCAGTCATGTGCAAGACACATGCTTCACTTCGTGGGATGCTTAGTTGCTCGGTACCCGCGAGAGCTCTTCTTGCTTCAATTGCTTAAGTCTTCACATTCTCTCTCTCTAACACACAACCCTTACAATCAAATCCCACAATAAATACAGGGTACAAAAGATTGAATATAATTACAATCAAATTTGGCACGAAATAAAAGTCAACAAAATACATATTTGTAAATCACAACTTTACACTATCTATCTTACATCACAACATTCATAATATATATTTCCAAAACTTATGGTAATTATTCATCCTACATGCCCATTATGATTATCTATAGAAAAACTCATGACAATATCACATTATTCCATTATAGTGGTTGTTACCATATTTATTTAAAACCCATGGATATTGCCTCTATTTAAACCCATAGTAAATATTATTCTCAAGAAAATATTGGAGGTCATTATTTAAAAAGCCCCAAAGAAAATGTCATTTACAAAGTAATCCATAGCAAAAATTTTGAGAAACTATATAAGTTGTTATTTAAAACCTATGGAAATTAATACCCAAAACCTATCATAAATATTTATTAGAGCTCATGGATTCATTTTATTTCTACTAACAACTAAAGCCCATGTGGAATAAAAATCCATGGCAATATATGGTAGTTTTGTCTATTTTGTAGGGCTCACAATGAGAAAGTAAAAGGATAGGCCCAAGTGGAAAGAACCACCAAGGCAGAGGCCCACCAAAATACTCAGCTCTTATGGCCAAGCCCAACATGAAATCTCAGCCAAAACAGCCTATGTGTGCAAACTGACCCCGCTGGAGAACTCCATTCAGTTTCGCCTTTCGTTGGAGGTCACCTCAAGAAGCAACCAAGCTCCCAAACCAAATTTGGAGCTTGCCACTTGTTCCCCTGCCAACTCTGACGTGAATAGTACCAGAGGCTGACACCTAAAGGCTAATGGGCAATAAATACCCTTCTTCCCCAAGTTTTCGTCACAACTCAAGGAAGCCATAACCAAGACCTCCAAGTTCATGAAATCCTCAACCAAGTAGTTTATTTTATTACTAAAAATGTATGTAATTGGTTCATGAACCAAGCCCATGAATCCTAAAGCTTCACTATAAAAGGGAACTACCATTAACTCATGGAAGACAACAAATCTTATCATAAAATTCCTCACCCATCATGCTATTTTCAGCCCATAAGTTAGTCCCTTAGTTTAGAAACTAGCCTTTAGTCCATAAATACCATAAACATCACATTCCATCTTCTCAGAAAATCCCAGCACCTTAAAATAGACACCAAACCCCTCTGAAATTTCTGATTTTCTTGTCACTTTGCTTGTGGTTCAACTCTCCCCAAGCTCATAAATCATTCCCCTTAGCCCACACTCACTTAGCCTCAGACATTCCCTTTCTTTTTCTGCATATTCATAGCCCATAAATATTTCCTAATCAGTTACAAACAACTCTTTACCCATAAAAGCCTTAGCCTCAACATTAACTCCATCACACCACCACAAGCTTAAATACCCACTCTCTCAAAAATAGCCTACACTACACCATTCATGCCGCACATATAGATATTCCAAAATCTTAGTTCAATTTGTGATGCATTGAGCTGGAATCTCTCTCTCCCTTTATTCCATCCTATTTTTTTCCTTTTTTACTTGTTATTATGAAGCCTTTAATCCTTGTTTATTGTTATTATGATGAAAGCTATAATGTTTTGGATACTATGGAAGTTTTCCCTCATGATAACTTGATAATAATAAAGAAACTATATGATTTTTATCATGTAAACACATTTATTGACTAATCAGACGTTACCGCTGGAGGTCTGTCATATTCACTGCTGGACCGTTTTTCCTCTTGTGTACTTGTTATAATGGGCCAACTTCTATATTAACCAACTATGGAGGAAATGCATAATTTTTACTATGCAAATACATTTATTGATTTTCCAAACATCTACCGTTAGACGTTTCTCTTGCTTATCGCTAGACTATTATTTAAGCACTTGTTGTGGTGGGCCATCCTTTGTGCTAGCTTATCTTTTCAGGAGGTATTTTTGGGGCCTTATTATAATCTTTGTTGGATGCAACCTAGACTTTGAGCAAAATGGGCTTTCACACTTCACCAATAGCCTTTTAGCCATGTTCTAAGCCTAAAGTCGGGTCTCGGTTTTGACTCCCCTAACATCATGTAGGTGACGAAAAATGCCCCCAACAAACAACATATTTCTTGATATATTAAACCTAACATAGACCTACCAAATTACAAGTAAAGTGTGTTTTGTTGAAAGATTAGTCAATTACATAGAAAATATGACCCTAACACAACCCATAAATGTCAACAAATAGAAACAAACTACAAATATTAGATTCAATCCATGGTAATCAAATTTTCAATTACCAAATGGAAGGAATTTTGACAAAAAGCATCACACACTGTGGGTGGAATTTGAGCAAGTGGTGGAATATCCAATGCAAAAGCTTCATTTTGCAGAGTCATGTTAAACACATTTGATCTACATTTCATTTTATTAATTGCACAGTGTCTTAGAAAATACGTTTGGTAGGCACAAATTTTTGTAAAATTTCTTTCCAATTGTGTGTTTCCCAAGTTGCTTCAAACCAATTAAAAATAATTTGTGCTCTTCCTTAGTCCATCGCTTCCTTGAAAAAGAAAACAGTAAATTAAGTACATTACAAACGACTAATTAATAATTCATATATCCAATGCTAACTTCTTTTCAGCAAACAACATACTGACACAATGTTTTTAGTTGCATAAAAAAGAAAACACAAACTTTTTTTTTTTTTTTTAAACTTTCTATAAACTAAAACCAAAAGCAGTTTTTTGACATAATATATACCTTTCTTTTTCTGATCAACTACATCGCGTTGAACATTATTGTTGTTCTTGACGTTGCCAACAACTTCATTAACATTATTATGTAAATAATTAAACACCAAAATTTTTGATACATCTTGCTGCATTAGTGTTATTATTGGCAGTATTGCTAATAATAGAGTTGTTGCTAGTACTAAAGTTGTGGCCGCTGAGAACACATTGGGAGCACTTACTTTCCCTCACCATTGTTCTATCCTGACTCACCATTGTTCTATCTTACAAAGAACAAGCCTACCTTTAATAACTACTACAACTCTCTCTTTTAGTCTCTTAGTGTATTGAGTAATAAACAATAATTATTACAACTCTCTATTTCAGTCTCTTAGTGTAAGAGTAATAGACAATGTGTGGTTGTAATAGAAAATGTGCGTACATAGTGGGACGCTTGTATATATAAGGATTTTGATTTCCTAGTAGCAGACGGACTAGTAAAGTAAGTAGTATTGCCTAAAATTAGAAGAGAGAGGCGGTGATTCGTTGGGTTTGAATTCCTCTTGCCTATTGGACAAGGACTATGTGAGTATGGTTGGTCATTTGTGGTTTTTGTTTTCAATTAAAACTGAACCCAGCACATACCGTTTAGGTTTTTCAATATTATTACAACTAGTCAAGTTCCGGCATGATGTGTAGTCAATTTTGTTAGTTTCCTCCAATATTTCAATAATTTTACTTCTAAAAAATTGTAATATTTAGCATTCTATTTTATAAACAAATCAGAAAGACAATAAGAGTGCTGTATTATTTGATCATACTATATGTATTTACAAATTTGAAAATTGCATGATATTATGACTGATATAGATAAGTGTGTTTCATGCCTACTGAAAAAAAATGCAAATATCCTTTTGGTAAATAAAAAATAAAAATATCCTTTAATAATTAATCAATCAATATATATATAAAGCAGAGACCTCAAGTGAGAAAGTATGAGGTTTTGCTAAGTGGCCCATTTTATGCGAAGAAAATTGAAATATGCTCAAGTGTCACATTAAAGATAAGAACAAATTAAATATTGTCTTTTTGTTTCATTTGTTTCAATGTTTCAAAACTTTTCTAATTAAAAAATAAGGGTATGTTTGGTAACTGTTTTTTCCCCTTATTTTTGTTTTCAAAAACAATTTTCTATTTTTGAGACTAAAAAACTTGTTTGGCAACTCAAAATGAGCAAAAAACAAAAATTGTTTTCAAAACTCAATTTGTGAAGGAAACTGAAAACATGCAAAATGCTATTTTCAGTTTCTAATTTTCAAAAGTCAATGAAAACACGCATTTAATTTAATGAATCTGTCTCATTTAATGAGTTAATATTAAATTTCAAATCCTAATAACAACATATTTTAGTGTTTTCTATTTTTTTTCTTCAAAAACTATCTTCTTAATTTCAACTAACCAAACATGTTTTTGATTTAAAAAATACAAGAAAATTGTTTTTTCTTTATATTCCCAAAAACAAGTTTTTGAAAATAGAAAACAAAAATTGTTACCAAATATAACCTAAGTATTCTTTGTATCCTTTGGTTCAATATTTCAAGACTTTTCATCCCTCACACATACACATAAAACTTTTTGCATTTTAATTCACCATTTTCACCTATTGCACTTCTACCCCTTTACATATACCTACTCATAGCCCTTTATGCCATCCCATGTTAAATACACACAGACCAAAAATGATGTCATTTACCTTCAATATTTTGACGACACCTACCTAGCTCTAACATTATTATCTCATCTAATCCTAACCCGTATGAGTTGGCTACAATCAAGGAAGGGGGCTTACATTTTTATATTGAGTAACAACGACAATTAGGATTTTGATGTTAAGGTCAGACGTTGTAGATTTGTGGGTTTTCCAAATGATGTGATTGACTTGGGGTGTTTGGGATGCGTATTTTGTTTTAGAATTAAGGAGAAAGACAAATACAAAGACACATTCTATATTAACTTTTATTCTACAATATTCCTCCAAAGTTGTTTTTTATTTATTTAATTTTTATTATTATTTCTCATTGCTTCAATTAAATAATTATAATGGATATGTATGTTCAATTTATAATTGTTGCATTTTATGATGAACTCATTACTAATAAAGTTCTATAACGATTATGCTATAATACATATACAACATTCTCTAAAACCATCTTATATAAAATGTTACAACATTATCTATGTATTGCACGGGTAACTTACTAGTTGTTTTTAAAACCTAATGTGGACCACGCCACATCAATGCTTTGTAAAAAAAGTTGTAAAATTGTTTGTGTTTCTAGCATTACTCTTCTTTTAAGTATAGCAAGAGGAAGTCATAGATTGAGAAAACATGAGTTTTTTTTTTTTTTTTTTTTTTCTTCAGTGGTTTGGCAAGGGGACCTTAAAATTTCTCCCAAAGTCCATACCTAACTCGAAAATTCTGAGAGAGAGAGAGAGAGAGAGAGAGAGAGAGAGAGAGAGAGAGAGAGAGAGAGAGAGCTATTATCAGCAGCTCCAAAAACACGAAGACAAAAGAAGAATAATATGGACTTCATTGTTTTTCCTACCAAGTCCCCTGATTTTGTGGGTACATGTTTGCACTTGAATAAGAAGTTTGACCTGTACATTGCACTCACATGTGGTTTTCCTGGCTAACCAACTATGAGGTTTTTGAGTATTCAGCAAAATTAAATTAAAAAAAAACTTTTAGGTTTTGAGTTATTTATACTTATTTCTCCCTTTGAAGCAATTGTCCTGGTATTCTTTATTGTTCCCATATTTTACCTTTGCCTTTTTGTAGAACCATTACTCCATTCGTTTCCGTGGTGTCGTGGTTTCAACGGAATGGTTGCCCATATGGATGAGCTTAGGATTTCAAGTTAGAGGGGGCTAGAATATAAGAAAAAAAAAGAAAAACTTTAGTTATCCATATAGTACTAGTCGCTAACCCGTGCGATACACGGGAAAACTATTGAAAATAAGATTTTAAAAAGAAAATTTTATTAATTTTAGTTTATATCGAATATTTATTTATGGTAGTTTAAAATATTATTTCAAATCTTCATTTCATTTTATTTTAGTTGGAATAACTTATATAATTAAATGAAATGCTTATAAATAAGAGATGACATTAATAATATACTATATATAGTTAGTGATTATTCAAGATATCATTCAAATATGAAAATTTTTTGGTTCTAAAAAAAGAACAATATTAATGCATTTAAACACAAAATACTATATTGTCCAATAGATATTACAACTTTAAAACTAAAACATGAGTAGTGATTTTTAATGGATTGGGGTAATAGCACAACTTTAAATAGAAAAAAAAAATTGATTTAAAATTTTTTGGAGTATCACTATATTAAAAATGCCGAAAGGAAGCAAGAAATTCCACTGAAAAATGCTACAAATACATTTGGGTTTTTTTTTTTTTTTTTTTTTTTTTTTTTTTTTTTTCAATGAGCAGGTACATTACTGTTTAGTAGAGTCTTAATACATGGGAGATGCTCCTCCATCCAATACATCATTGTCTAGCAAACCCAGCCAGTTTTTTGCTTCAAATGCTATCTTCTCTGTTGGTCCGTTTGTTCAAGGAAAGCCACAAGAGAAAAATATATTCCTAATAGAAGAACCAACTACCAAGTAGTCTAACATCATTAAGGATGTGGCCAATGCTCAAATTGGTAGGTCCAGCTGACTTTACTTCATCTACTGGACTATTAAATTCACACTCTATCTCTACTACTTGAAGCCCCAAATCCATAGAGGCCATGTACACCCTTCAACAGGCTATCTAGACTAATTATTTCTCTAAACTTCCATATATTCCACAGCAAGTGTACCGGTTGTTTGCACCAAATCCACTACTAACTTCAAAGTTTCATCCACATGCCTTTGGTTTCGATTTGACCATAATAGCCAACCTCCACCGCAACTAATACAATCAACTGAATTGGTTAAAACAATTATCAAATATTGGGAATATAAAAATACAATCAATTGGATTGGTTAAAACAATATATCACCTGGGAATATAAAAATACAAAACTTGGTATTATGTATATGATACCGTTGAAAGATTTAAATATCATTGCAGGCTTCTTGAATTCCACCCATCACAAAAGCCACGGCTTACATCAAATTGGCCTTTGAAATCTTGATCTCCTTCATCCCTAGAACCTGGAAAATCAAATTTCTGGACTAATTGAAAATTTGTAAATATTTCCAACTATCATCTAACGATGAAATTATTATATCTTTTCAAGAACAAAAAGGAAAACAAAGACCAAATGTACAACCCAGAGATTATAATAATTTATAAAAAGGGAAAACCAATGTAAATGAAGATGACAGTAACACTATATATCAAACCAAAATAAACCCAAAATTGAAATCAAATAGAAGAATCCCAGGAAACAAAAATCCAATAAAAATTGCATAACCAAAAAAAGGGAAAAAGAAAATCCAAACCAATGTAAAATGAAGATGAGAAAAACACTATATATCAACTAAAAAAAACCCAGAATTAAAACCAAATAGAAGAATCCCAAGAAACCAAAAATCCAATAAAAATTGCATACAAAAAAAAAAGGGAAAAAGAAAATCTAATTACAAAAATTTCGTGATTCTTCTTTGCCATAGATTTGACAACAAAGTAAGAAGAAGAAAACGTGGAAATCTGCAAAGAAAAAAAAAAAAAAAAAAAAAAAAAAACTTAAATCCAGAGCAACCCACAACCACAAACCAACAAAATTCCATGAAAACAAAAACAAAAAAACTTAAATCCATAGCAACCCACAACCACAAACTAACAAAATTCCATGAACAATTGAAGCGAATAAAGAGAGAGCAATATATAGAAATTAAGGAGAGTAAAAAACATGTTTTAATTACCTCAAAATAAAACATGATGGGCTGGATTGAGCGACGATGGAGAGGCAAAGAGAAATCGATGCAGTGACAGTGATCCATGGTGGCGGTGGCGGTGGGAGGATCGAGTTTTGGCGTGCCAGTGTATATTAGAAAACAGAGAGGTTGTAGGGTTTAGACGTGAAGGCTAAAAAAAGAGTTGTAACTTGGATTAGGGTTCTATATTGATAATTCTATTATAATATAATACTAATAAAACGTTAAGAAGAATTTTTTTAAAAAAAAAAAAGAAAAAAGAAAAGAAAAGAAACACTTAGTGTACGTTTTAGCTAAAAAACGTTAAGAAGAATTAAAAAACATTTTATTTAGCAAAAACGTTAAGAAGAATTAAAAAAAAAAAAAAAAAAAGGAAAAAGGTGACGTGAAAGCTGATGGTGGGGTGGGGGGGAATAAATGGAAAAATTCTAATATAAATAAAACATTAAAAATAATTATAAAAAAAAAGTGACAGCAAAAACGTTAAAAAAAAAAAAAAAAAAAAAAAAAAAAAAAAAAAAAAGGTGACGTGAAAGCTGATGGTGTGGGGGGGGGAATAAATGGAAAAATTCTAATATAAATAAAACATCAAAAATAATTTTAAAAAAAAAAGGTGACATAGAAAATTGTGGAGCTAGCAGAGGTTTCGGTTTATATATATATATATATATATATATATATATAGATTAATAAATTATAAATACTCAAAATCGTTGTTTCTAAATATATTAAGATGCAATCATCTATCAAAAAAAAAAAACAACAACAACAAAAAAACAAACAAACAAAAACAAAAAACAAAAAAATGGTAAACTACATTAATGGTCCCTATCCTTTACACTATATGTCAATTTGCTTCCTAACTTTTTAATTGTGTTAATTTGATCTCTAACCTTTCAATGTTATGTTATTTTGGTCCCTGCCATTAACCCTTGGATGGGAAAGTTTGACATGTCAAATAGAATAATTAAAAATTAATTTATTTGCCAAATCAACTGCCAATTGTACAACCACATCTTAGTAAAATTAAATAAAAAAAGGACAAAATTTAGCTACAAAATTGATTGTAGCATAAGACTACAACCTTACTCAATAAAATAAACATTATTGCATATTTTGAAAATCTAACAATTGAGTTGCATGTTCTTTACACCCTTAATACACATGTCAATTTTTTGTGTCGATCGGATGTTATTTACTATATGATTTATAACCTTATATTTTATGCATAATTTTAAACTACAAAACTATATGATTTATAACCTTATATTTTATGCATAATTTTAAACTATAATACTTGTAATTTAAATAACTTATTGATGACATAGCTATTGATTTTTAATAATTTTCTAGAAACTTTGCAAGCATGAAGGATATAAGAAGAAGAAGTAATCAACGGTAGATTTGTTAAAATTCATATCTAATAAAAAGATATTAAGTAAGGTTGTAGCCATAGGCTACAACTAATTTTGTTGCTAAATTTCGTCCATAAAAAAAACTAAATTATTGTTCTCACATGATATTGGGATAGGGAAAAAATTAAAATCCCTCAATCTCAATCTCACGGTCATCTCTGTCCCTAATCCCTAATCCAAGAATCGCTACTTAGGAATATGGTACAAGAATATCCCAGTTAAAACTATTGTTTGGGTTGCAAATAGACTCAACCCAATCAATGACTCTTTTGGCTGGTTAATGATAAACAACAAAAGCAGTCTTGAGCTTATGAGTAACAATCAGAGTTTTGTTTGGTCCATAGGATTAGGAACACAAATACAAGCCAATAATCCTTTATTGCAGCTCTTAGACTCTAGAAATCCTATACTCAAAAATGGAAATTCAGGAATCTCTTTGTGGGAAAGCTTCAATTAGGGACGAAGATGACCGTGAGATTGAGAGAGAGGGATTTTAATTTTTTCCCAATCCCAATATCACGTGCGAAAAAAATTTTAATTTATTTTATTTTATTTTAATATGATTTAGCGGTACACTTGGCAGTTGACGTGACAAATAAATTAATTTTTTATTATTTCGTTTGACACGTCAAACTTTTCCATCCAAGGGAAAACGATAGGGACCAAAATAATACAATATTGGAAGGTTAGAGATCAAATTGACACAATTAAAAGGTTAGGGACCAAAATGACATATGGTGTAAAGAATAAGGACCATTGACGTAGTTTACCTACAAAATAAATTTTTTTTTTTTTTTTAATACTAGACTGGCTAAGTTTTTTTTTTTTTTTTTTTTTTTTTTTTTTTTTTTTTTTTGAATTTAGAGCATTCACAGTAGTGGTGGTAAAAAATTTAGTTTTTAGCACCTCAAAATGCTATTTTATCTATTTTACCACCCCACTTTACAATATACTCAACATTAAATGTTCTATTTTTTTACCAATTCATTTAAAATATTATAAAGTATAAACAACTCATTAAAATAATAAAGGAAGAAAGAGAATTTGTGTGTTTTAATTGAAGGAAGAGAGACAATCTTAATAAAATATTGTATTTTATTTTTAACAATTTGCTACAGTCAACTAGTATGTATACTAGTTTATTGTATTTGCAAAAAATTTAGTTTTAGCTTCTCCAATAGCACATGATTTTTTTATTCTTTGGTGGTAAAATAGTTTTTTTTTTTTTTTGCTAAAATACAATCACTATTTTGTAAAGGATAGGGAGGAGGGGGGCTAAGGTTTTGGAAGGAGGGTCCAATTACAAAAATAAAATATATAATAAGTAAAAAGAAAAATTTGGGCTAGGGAGGCCCGGGTTCCCACTTGGGTCTATCCCTGGTTGCCCATGAATTCATTCATTGTTGATTTAAGAGGCTTCAAGGTAGTTTTTGGGGATGGGGTTATTTTTTTGAGGATTTTTTTTTTTTTTTTTTGAATGTTTGGATTGAGGATTTATTTTTTAAATTTCTGGATTTTTTAATTAACATTTTTTTAATAAATTAATAAATAAAAATTTAATATTAAATAAAGTGCAAAACAGCTTTGGGGATTTAACGGCAGCCATGGATGACAGGTTAACGGAGGACTGAATTGAGAAGTTTTGAAACTTAGAAGACTGAAATGAAAGAACGCATACTTAGAGAATTAAAATAAAAAGTAGTGAAATTTAGAGGGTGAGTTTTGAAATTTAAACTTTTATGTATGCATATATATATATATATATATATATTTTTTTTTTTTTTTTTTAATTAAAAGTCTAGGGGGCTATCCCCTAGTCTCGGCGTAGTTTCATAATTGTTTTTTTTTTTTTTTTTGAGAAAAAGTTTCATCATTGAATATATATGTGTTGAGAATTTAAATTGTAACTTCTTGAAACTATAATGTTTAATTTATTAATTTTTAAAACCTTAAGATTTAATTTGTTGCCCCACCCTCTCTTAAAAGTTATCTTGACTTTTGAGTAGAGTTTGTGGTGTGCTTTTGAATTAGAACTTCTTTTCATCTTTCTTTTGTGTGTGTGTGTGATTGTTTCTAAAAAAAAGTTTAATTTGTTATACCCTTTAAACGAAATGTTTAAAATGAAGTTTTCCTCTCTCTCTCTTTTTTAATAATTTTTTTTAATGAAAATAGGATATCTTTTATTTATTTAGTTAGTCTTATAGAATACCATGGGATTTGAACTTATACCATTTATTTTATGATGCTTGGTTTTTACCATTAGGTCAATATTTCAATTAGTTTTTGGCATAAATGGGATTCTAATCCATGTCCTTATTTGATAATAACAAATTCTACTGGACGAGCTAACTAAAACCCACATTTGATTTCTTTATTAAACCCGTGAGTTTTACTAAACTTAATGTTAATTTTATAGATCAAAATATATGAAATGAACAAATTTAATAGAAATATGATATTTTAAGGACTACATAAAATTTTAAAAAAAAAAAAAAAAACAAAAAAAAAAAAAAAAAAAACAAAACATAAGGGGTGTAATTTGGATTTTAGATTAAATATTATTTACCAGTAGTTTTTTTTTTTTTTTTTTTTTTTGAGAAATTATATACTAGTAGTGAGACATAAGAAAAAAATCTCACTTAAAAATTAAAGCATTACTTTTTTTTTTTTTCTTCCCATTCGTTCTCTTAAAATTCTTCAAATTAAAATACACTATTTCATAATATTAAAAATAAAAATCAAGAAAGAAACAATAATAATTTTTGCAGGTTTTGGTTTTGATTTGTAACTCTTAGTGTGGGTAGTAGTATAAGCCCATGAACCATACAAATGAAAATCTAAAATGAATCTAGTTTATAAAATATATTTGAACCTCGTATTTTATCTTTTTCCTGCCTTTAAGGTAAAGTAGAGAGAGAATACATATTTGCAGTGACCTTGCACACGGATATAATCAGCAATAGATAAAAACTGGTGGTTTTGTCATAGGTTTAATGATTAGTTAAAAGGAAAAAGGTACTGTGAAGCTAGATAGTGTAATATATCTTTAAGCATACCCTAAATCGTAAAAAACCTTATACATTGTTCTAATTTTAGCCTTCTTTTTAAATCAAAACCCAAAAATAAGGCTTCAACTCATCAAAATTTTTCATGTCACTCTAATGGCTCCAGACGTCTGAGTTGATAAGTTTGCTCCAGGCAAAATTTGAGGCTGTCCAATTGTAAGCTCTACAACATCTCTTGCAATTGATGAAAGCCCAAGGCTGAAATGAGATAGACTGTGAGGGAAACACTGTGGTGAGGGAATTCCAGATGGATGAGTGATATCAGAAGCACAAGTGCCAAAAATTCTGCTGGGTTCCAAGCAACCAGGATGGATTAGTTTGGCTCACATAATTCACTATTGGTAGGAGCAGTGCACGGCCAGGCATTCCCACCTGTTAAGACAAGCAAAATCATCATAAAAAACTGGTTTGATGCTTTGGCTAGAAGAAAGATTCATATGAGAGAATTTAAAAGATCAGGGAAACAAAAGGAAATTCATACTATGTCTATCCTTGGAGATGGAAGTATCTACATTTAGTGATGAATGAAAAGAAACATATTGAAATTCCATTCTTAAAGAAATGTAGTACTTTGTAACAAGCTATATGTGGCCAGCTATTAAAAACATCTGACTATTTGAGGCTGCAATCTTGATTAGAATCAAGGATATATATATAGTCCTGTTCACCATATAAATATATAATTCAACATGCTATCTGTGGAACTTTAGAGAACTGTAATGCAATTTTAATCAATTTAGCAGCGATTTATTAAAAACGCAGATACCACCAGCCTATGGAGAATAAAGTAAGGTTACAAATTTCCAATCACCTGACATTTATTCCTAATGAAGTACAAGTGTACAACATAGAAGATCCCTACAATTACAGCAATTAAAAGAAGTGGCAAAAATCAAATTTTTAATTAACATGGAAGGAATCTGACAATAATTCGGAGCTGGAATTTGAGCAACTGGTGGAATATCCAACGCCAAAGCTTGAGAGCTGCTAGCCTATAGGAGTGCAAGCCACAACAAGTTAACAACTATATTTAATATACTATTTTTACACTTTATTTGAATAAACTAGAGCATGGATGGACATACCTCTAATGACTTTTCTGCATTACTTTTCTTAGTTTGTGAAACTTGGCAATCCTTAGGAGCAGATGGAGAGATTTCCGCTTCATTCTGCAGAGTCAAGTTAAACACACTCAGTCTACGTTTCATCTTATTAGTTTCAGCCTGTCTCAGGAAATATTTCTGTGCATGACTACCAATCTGGGCTGGGGTTTTGGTGGTCGCAAACTTGCTCTTCCTCAGTCCATCGCTTCCCTGAAACAAACAACAAATTAATTAAGTAATTTACAAAGTGCTAATTAACAATTCGTATGTCCAATGCTAACTTCCTTTCAGCGAACAACATACTGACAGAATGTTTTTACTTGTATAAAAAAGAAAACACATTTCTTTTTATAAATTTTCTATAAACTAAAACGAAAAGCAATTTTTTGACATAATAATATATACCTTTCTTTTTCTGATTAACAGCGTTGCGTTGAACATTATTGTTCTTCTCGACGTTACCAGCAACTTCATTAACATTATTCTGTAAATAAACACCAAAAAGTCTTTTTGATGCCCCCAGCTGCATAGTGTTAGTGTTATTATTAGCAGAGCACTTAATTTCCCTCACCATTGTTACCCAACCCTTTAATAGCTACTACTGAATCTCTCTCTGTTTCAAACTCTTATTAGTGTAAGAGTAATAGAGAATAATGTATATATAAGGTTTTAGGAGTAGTGGGTAATTAGAACCGCCTAAAATCAAAAGAGAGAGGCGGTGGTGATTCATTGGGTCTGAATTCTGAATTCCTCTAGCCTATCGGACGAGGACAATGTGAGAGAGTATGGTCGGTCATTGGTTTTTTAATTAAAGACATACAGTTTGGGTTTTGGAAAAGCACAAATCTTTTATGACAAAACATAAACATTAAACACTTAAAAATACAGAGAGAGAAATATGGAAGTAGCTGTAAATCTGTAATGTAAATGAAGGCGATGAAGGGAATTAGGATATAGGGAATTGGGAATTGGATCAGACGCAGCCAACTCTGAGGGTGTGTTTGGATAGAACTTATTTTGCTGAAACTGAAAACTGAAAACTGAAAACACTGTAGCAAAATAATTTTTAAATGTGTGAATAGTACCGTGGGACCCATTTTTAATGAAAAAGTTGCTGAAAAGTGTAATTTGTGGGTCCATAAACAGTGCACATGTACACTGTTCACGGTCAAAAGTTGCGGCTACTGTTCATAACAGTAATGAACAGTAGCGTTTTAGCGTTAAAAAAAAAAAAAAAAAAAAAAAAAAGCTGAAACGTAAAATGTAAACGCAGCAATTTTCAGTGGATCCAAACATACACTGAATTGAAAATTTAGGCAAAGAATTAAATTTTTTTTTTTCTTCTTCTTGTGTTTTGGGCTTTTTTGGGGGTGAGAGTGACCATCGGATGGAGAGGGTAAAAAATTTGTGACTTGCGTTGCGTGTTGTTAATAACTTAATAACTTTTATGTTATATTATATGATTGAATTTTTTTTTTCTATTTTTTTTTTTAAGATTCTCATTTTTATTTTTAAATTTTAACATATTTAATTATATTTTGTTGTCTTAATGCGAAAATGCTTCTTAATCATCAAACATTTTATGTATTTGTTATAAAAAAAAAAAAAAAAAAAAAAACCTTTTATGTATTTCTTTAGTAAATACTATTACTTATAAAACAATCATACATTTATATTTATGTTTTTATTTTTATAATTATAATTAAAACCTAACATTATTAATTTGATAATAAATGGGTTCAACTACAATCAAACCAAAAAACCAAGAACCAATCTCCATTTAAATTTTATGTCAAATCCAATTTTTAAAACCATACTGCTCTTGGTGTAACTTCGCAAATAAAAAAAAGTATAGCTATATTATAAGTTATAAATAATTGGTAGGCCTTTAAACCCCAAGAGGGTTGGTCTATTGAGATTTATAAAGTCATGAGTTTGAAACCTCTAATCAACAATGGGCCACCTTCAAGGGATTTTTCCATGTATTTAGTGTGTGTGGGACAGGGAGACCACATATACCCAAAGGAATAATTAGGTCCTTGAAGGTACTTGCAATAAGAAGCTTCTGATGGAATTTGACCAAGAAAGAAGCAACAAGACAGGTTGAGATATGTTAGCTAGCATGGAAAGATTGCCTATAATAGATGGTATCTGGGAGTAATTGAAGTGATTGTATTTGTAGCTGAGGTCAAGTACTCGGAGGAGAACAAGGTGGGAAAGGCTACTGCTAGAGTTGATGGAACAACTGCTAAGCTCAAGGCCAATCCTATGAGCAACAACTGCTATTTTTGCCTTCAAGCGTCCAAGATGCAACCTTAGGATAATCATCAGGACCTCCACAGGTGGAGTTGATGAAAAATAGACGAATAGATGGCAGACCTCTCGTCATTGTGACAAAATGGACGAATAGAAGACAACTTAGACAAGGGTTCAGTGAGATGAAAAAAGCGAGAATAGGAAAAGTGAGCTCAAAAACATGAAGATGATCCTAGCCTAATAGTGGCTTTTATGTTTAAAACTCTTGGAAATGATTGAGCCAAGATTTTATAGACCGTCAGGCAGATCTTCTTATGCAATTTTATGCAGAAATGTCTGTAGGCATTAATTAGCAAGCCTCAAGCCAGCGGTGGCAATTGGGTGAGTTGGGTCAATTTTTAGTTTAGTCATAAATGGGTTGGACACATATTTACCTATTAACCTATTTATTATCCATTCAATATATATATATATATATATATATATATATATGTAAAGTAAATACTCATTACCCTACCAAACCCATTTAATCTTATGGGTACCCAATTTACCCATTTAACCAATTATTACACACACACACACACACATATACACATACTTAAAAAGAGTATAAACATGTAAAATTACCAAAATGCCCCGCAACTTTAAATGACCAAATTACCCTTGGTCCCTCTAAAAATTTTGCTCAAATTTGAGGCATTTGATTTTTCAAATCTAAAGGATTTGATTGTTCTAATATGAATTTGTGTTCTTTTTGTAGGAGATAGCTTCCATGGTAGGGAGCAACTAGCAGTGATTTTTCAGGAGGTAGAGGGATGCGTTGAAGAGTAGTTAGGGTTTCGATGAGCCTTCGCCGGTGTCGATGGTGGTGGTAATGGTTCAGTGATCGAATCAGTCAATTCCTTGCTTCTCCATCCCAATCGGCTTACACTCTTCCCAGCACTAAGTATCTTGGTTCTCTCTCTCTCTGTCTCTGGCTGTTGAGAAAACATTGGAAATTTGAGTTTTGGTTTTGTTTTTTTGTTTTTTTTTTTTTTTTTTAAATTCTTTTAATGTTCTGATTTTAAAATTTAGATGTTATATAAATACAGTGGTTAACTAGTGGGTTTACCCATTAACACTCATTTAACTTGACTACCCAATGGGTATTTACCCATTTAACCCAAATAATTAATTGAGTTAGGTCAAGACTTATCCAAATTAAGTGGGTCATGGATGGATTAATGAGTTTGGATAAAAATTGTCACCCCTAATTATGAGTGTGTCTTACTATAGTTCACGCCATCTACGTAAATTGTTGGGCTAGACGTGACATATTGCCCTGTTTCATTAGTTGAGTTTTTGTCTTTTCTCTCACAGGTTGGAGTTTAAAGGCTCCTTTCCTTTCTCAACCATTGGGCATGTTTTGGGTGATAATCCAGTTGTTAAATTCATCAACACCTTTTTCATGATTTGTAGACTTCCTTCTTATCTTAATAGGATTAAAATGGTACTCATACCTAAGTCAATAACCTTGAAATTATTTCGCAATTTCTGACCTACCATCCTTTGCAATGCATTGTACAAAGGTTTTTTTTTTTTTTTTTTTTTTTTTTTTTTTTTTTTTTTTTTTTCTAAATTACTCGAGAATTGGTTTAAATTTTTTTTGGATGATATTATTCACCCATGTCAATCATGATTTGTACCTGAAGGCAAGGCTACAGAATTGTTGCTTAGGAAATGATCCACATGTTAAAGAATAAGTAAGGGCCATATAGGAAATTTTTCCTGTAAAAATGGACTTGGATAAAGCTTAAGATAGACTTGAATGGTACTTTTGTGAGAATTGAGACTTGAGGGGCCACTAATTTCTCTTTCAACTTTGTATGGATGAGCTTGTTTTTACTTGATCAAGAGCATGGTTTTGAAACCCGAACCGTTCATTGAACTATAAAAGGGAGAGGTTCAAGTTTTTTGAGATCGAATCGAGGTTGAACCGAGGTCGAACCGTGATGACGTCATAGTTAATTTAATAATTATTTAAAATATAAATAATTATATTAAATTAGTACAAATATTAAAATACTAAGCTTACCTTTCACACGTGAACTAACTGAGGGCTTAAAAAAAAAGAAATAGAACAACTGACATTTGAGAGGACTTTTGACAGTTTTTAGGGGCTAGGAAATAATAAAAAATTGAAAAAATTTGACATATGAACGTTGCTTTTGACTTTAAACATAACTTTTGCAAGCTGTCAAATTTATTGGGTGTTTAAAGAAGCTGAAATTCAGGCTATTGGGCTTAAGTTGTACACAACCAAGAAAGAGGAAAGAGAAAGTAAATTTGAAAGAGAGAAAGAGAATGCTGGTTTTGCATATCAAGAAGATCTGGAATTTGAGGGAGGAAAGACCATGCGCTATGAGTTTGAGAAATTATGAGTGAAGCCGGTGAGTGGAGAGATGAGAGAGTGAGAACGTTTTTTTTTTTTTTTTCTTCACTGATCAGATCTCCTTCCGATCTTTGTTCTTCTTTGTGTTCTTTCATTTCTTTTTCATTTCTTCTAGATCTGATCATAACTTCATACCAGTGTATTGGCCAAAATTCACTGGAAAAGCTGAAACAAAAAGAAACCGTCCAAACTTCAAAAACCAGTCACGGTTCTTAGAACCGTATAGTCTGATTACGGTTCGCATGGGTCCCTACTTTTTTCCCATAGAGCGATTCTTGAAGCTAAAAAAACCGCAAAACTGAGAGGTTCGTGGTTTTTTCGGTCGGACCATACGGTCTAGTCCGGGTTTCAAAACCATGATCAAGAGGAGAATATATAACTTTTTAACGTATCACATTTTTTAAAATTAAGTAAGAATAAAATTTTATATGATAAACTATATATGCTAAATAAGCAGATGAAAATAAATTTGATCCAAACGCACATTTATTATAAGAGGGTAGCTAAGATTCAACGGAAAATCCCATGCTTAATTATATGGTTTAGTAATGAATATAAAAGGAGAAGGAAGAGATAAAAAGAAAATAAAAAGTGTGCAAAGTTATCGACCTTTTGCATCCAAACAACAACTATTGCATGTGTAGAACATGATTAAGCATCATGAACCGAATAATTAATAAAAGAATCGAGTTTGTTAACAGTAAATATGATAAGCCAAGAATGTATTGACCCATTGTGATGAATTAATCAATTAATTAGCTAAGTTAATTAATTAATTCAATTTGCATGCAATAAGCGTAGTAGCACAAACAAATCACCAACTAAGTTAATATGCAGCAGAAAATAAATTGACACGGTGATTTATTTACGAATGGGGAAAACCTACACAGCAAAAAACCCCACCGGGTGATTTCAAGGTCACCACTCCCGAGATTCCATTATTATCACAACAAGCGTTTACAAATAAAGGAATCCTAGTATCTTATACCAACCTATAGTTGAACCCTTACCTCAATACCCAATTGGATTTGTTCTGTAGTGACAATCTCTCATTTTCAATGCACGATTCCCAATATGTGACTAACCAATTCGATGCGTGGATCCCAATACGCGGCTTACACACCAACTTGAGAAGGACATTGGCTACAAAGTTCTTCAGTTCATCAACATGATGAAGATCGCGAAACTCTTTGGTTATAAAACCTTACGGTGTACAAACACAGTAGCTTCTTGAAGAGAAAGATGAACTAGGGCATATGTTTCTGGTTCACAATATGCTTGTAAAAAACCTTTGTATCAAGTTGCACTCACTTGTATTAGCTGTGATGGTCCTTAAAACAATCCTTATATATGTTTAGGGTTGTGAGAAAAGAAAGTTCAAACATCTATACACAGATTGGATGAAAATTAGAACTGAAAATCTTATTTTCTTAAATCTCAATAGATTCCTTATCTATCGAGCAGTTGTCGAGCATCAGGCTTAAACAGCTTTTTAAACTTCGATAGATACTAGCTGTCGAGTTTTAAAATCCGGCACTTATTCACTTGATTCTTGGACAGACTTGCATGGATTTAACACTTAAACTAGAAACCTTGTTCCTTGAAGCATTAAACACATTCTAAATCTACCTAATTACAAGTAAAGTGCGTTTTATCAAAGGATTAGCCAATTCTATAGTGACATATGTTCTTAACATGATTCACATATGTCCTAACAAAATACAAATTATAAAAGCAGCTACTGAATACAAATTATATATATTCTCAATAATCTACGTGCATGCATGAGATCAAATTTCAAGGATTTTGAGAATACCATAAGATACTTTAGCTAGCTTTAATAACTGATCAAACTCTTCGGTTCTGCATGCAAGCATGATGGGGCCTTGTATCTTTGGAATTCAAGCTCATCTGATTGTGACTGCACAACCAATTCTTGAAATGCTGGTAATGATAGATACTTCACTGGAATTTCGTATCTCTTCTTCTCTTCTCCCACGTACAGACCTACGTAATCTTTTGGAACTTTACGGGTCTTGGAGTTTTTAGTAGAGTCAATTCGATTGTACGAGTTCTTGGAATGATTTAAACCTATTTTTTTTCATTAACATGCTGATTTTCCTACGAACAAAGGTACAAGAGCAATACATAATTGTTCCTCGGAAAGAGAGAGACTAGCTATTGTTTATTCAATTTCGAAGTAGATCCTATAAAAAAAAAATCAAAGTCGATAGAAAAGCAGATGCTAATTAAAGGAGGTAGTGAATGCTAAAGGATATTGTGGATATTAAAAGAAATATTCGTGAAAGAGATAGTTGACTAATAATATTAAAAGAGTTCCACTATATATAGACTCCTAACCTTTGTGAAAAATTCATATACAAACTCACCTCAATGGAACACACTACAACACAAAAAATACACGGTCTGGGTTAAAAATTTGGAGTCAACAGACCTTTTCATATTAAAAATCACAAATATATATTGATTTGTAAAACAAGTTCGCCCTCCACGATTAATTTGACCATAACAGTTATGTCAAAATGCTTGAGATTTGAGAATGCCTTGTGGCATCAGCGCCATTGAAAAAAAAAAAAAAAAAAAAAAAAAACAGTATAGCCTAACTTATTCAAATGGGTTATTACTTATTCCTGAAAAATGTGTCACAAGACTTTTTGCCCTTAATTATTTTTCTATTCTATTTTTTTTTTTCTAAGGTAGTATATTGTTGCCTTAGGCCACACTCATCTACTTATCTCTACAGTTTACACAGCAGCAGAAGATATAAATGATAAGATCTAGAAATCCATTCTAATCCACGTTCAGTTGGTCGGTCGTTAAATTCTAATTCTTATTTGTAATTATTATTCAGGAAGTTTTTAATGGTTTACTCTTTATGGAAGTTCACAAATGTTAGCTTTGGCTTGAATTTTAACAGCTGATGAGGGGACTAATTTTTTTTTTAAAAAAAAGTTTTTTTTTTTTTTTTTTTTTTTTTTTTTTTTTTTCAGAGTAAACAATAAATTAAAATTGTGCTTGCAAATTAAAGCATGGGTGATTTAAAGGGTAATACTTTGAAGTTTGAAGTTTTGAACACAAAAAATGGTTTATGATTAGTGCAAAATTTCTTTCATATCAACCCCTCTTTAATTAATACTACTTTTATTAATTAAAGAATGATTGTGAAGTTTATTCTTGGAGACTTGAACTCCAACTTTTACTTACTTGATAGTAACTCTATCAACTATCCTATTATTATTATTATTATTATTATCGAATTTTAATCTATGGTTCTGCTCCATGATCTATAATTTTTTTTTTTTATCAGATCAAAACACCAATCAATTTTTTATTTAGAATCTTATATCTCTTGTTTGAAGACCAATAACTTTACAAGTTGAATTAACTAGAATCTACATTTTTAATTTAGTAGCCTTGCTACTTTTACTAAACAATTGGACACCCTTATTTCAAATTCGTTAGCCTTGCTTCCAATTTAAATGTTTCACATTCAAAGCTGTCATGTAATTTATTTAATGAATACAAATCTTTGTCTCATTTTTTGTATTCCATTAATCATGATATGCTATGTATTTGATTTTTTGCTATTTTAAACCTTGAATAAGCATTTTTTTTTTCTATTTTAAACTTTATTTATTTTATAAGGAAATCAAATAAATATATAGCAAGTTATGATTGATGAAGTATAAAGTAGAATATAAAATTAAAATGGGACAAGTTATTTATATTCTGATTTATCCAATTGAAATCCTTTGTTGTCTGTCCTCAGCACATTTAATTTGTAGGGACTCTTTTGAGTGTTGTAGGTCTACTAATAATTGTATCATATTGATTCTTAAAAGAAAATTGTATTATATCGATCTTATAAATTAATCAATTATTTTTAAACACATGTGAGAAAAAAAAGTAATTACAAATTATTTAATATGTGATTGATGTGATACCAATTATAATTACTATCACATTATTTTGTAAGAATTTTATAATAAAATTGAGAATGTGAAACTTCTGTTTCTCTCTTAACCCAAATTGACAGCCCGGATTTGCGTGACAGACCTCGGCAAAAATTAATCAAGTTGCATTCTTATGAACATGGAAAAGGTCCATATAAATATTTTAAATGAAAGTCAAATTTGATGAAAGAATTGAATTAGATTGTGTTATTATTCCACAAATCTTGTGAGAAACATGAGCGACGAAATATGATGCTGCAATGGAATAATATTATATTATAATCTTTGTCTACTGCTTATATTGTGACTCAGTAGTAAAACATATATTGCACATTTTGGTGATCCAAGACTTTTGGTGATATAATATTATTTTGGTGATCCAAGACTCTTGGTGATATACTACTTACCAAAACGCGTTGGCAAGTAGTATCCAAAGACTTCGGACAAAATCAAACTATTTGGTGATCCAAGACTTTTGGTGATCTGACATTTTCCTTTTGCAAGATATGGGAGCCGAATCAATGACTCGCCAGAGTAGAGTGGTGCCACAACCAAAACTTTCACTCCCAACTGTTGCATCTATCAATATTATTTGACATAGGATACAATCTACAAAACTATATTTGTAATTTATTAACTTTGATTTCTTTTATTTCATTTTCATAATTTTAGGCTTATGATATTTATTTTGTTGATTTTAGGTGTTTTTAATTTTTTTTAGGTCAAATTAGGTTCTTATTATGATTAAGCGTTAATTAGGATTTCTTTTAAAAGATAATTTTTGTTTGTCAAGTTTTACGAAACCCTTTAAATAGGCCTCCAAGTTAGTAACAATTAAGATTCGGTTTAATAAAATTATAGAGTTTCCTTTATTATTTCTCTGGTGGAATACATACCCCTTTCTCTTTGTAGATTTGAGGAACTCTTGTAGATTCAAGGTTATTTTCTTGAAACAAAAACGTGTTTTGTTTCTTATTGTTTCCGCATTGCATTTCCACACTTGAATCTTGGGAATATGATTTCATTAAGTAGGCAAAACAGTTATACATGTAAATAAGTTTACATAGATTACTGTGGGGCCTAAGAATTTGACAACCCCGACCCACTTTATACTAAGCCTAAGGCCCGCGCTGAGGAGGAGAAAATGGCCGAGGATGAATGAAGAAAGCCTAATGGCCCAGAATCATCGCCGAGGACAGCCTAGACCTCGGCCAACCCGGATCCCAGAAGGGAAGAATGGCACACCATCGAAGGCAGCCCTCCAGAGCATCCCAAGAGAAGGGACAAGTACAGTGGGTCAGCCTTGAGAGCATGGTGGAGGAGCAATTCAAGAAAAAACTGTCACCTCCGCATTAAATGCCCGCAACTAACGTTCTGGTCGCATTAATGAGGAAGTGACCCCTGAATAGTGCCCCCTTGGTTGCTGCAACTCACAGAAGGTTGAGGGAGGTGGCTGATGGGACAAACACTCGAGTAGCGACCTGCATGATCAACAGATGGAGGGCCAAGATCAACTGAAAGGGGCTATATAATGTAAGAAATCCTCCATGAAAGGGGGATCGAGAAAAAATAAGAATGAGAGAAGACAGTAGCAGTTTGTACCATCTCTGGAACCCTTGTAACTAAGCACTGAAGAAATAGTAAGAACCACGAGTTCCTCGGATAGACCTGAGGATAGAAGTTCATACTTTAGTTCGAGTCTTTGCCATTCAATCCTCTCATAACCATGCCTAGCCATTGTAACCCTCACTAATGCCTAGTTCTTAAACCTATTTCTCTATAAATTTATTATATTGGGATAGTTGGGCTTGAGTTCACACCTCTGATAGCAGGAGTACTCGAACCCAGTCCCTACAATTACAATAAGTTCAAAATAAGAGTTACAGATGAGGTGGGAGAAGATCCTATTATTTTGCTAGCTTTGAACTAATCTAACCAGAAAGAATTTGCAGTGAGATAAATAGCAGTGAATATTGTCTTACTCTGGTTCAATGATTGACCGAGCAAATGTAGGCTACTTTTGGGAGCTTCGAGAGATTAAATTCTTAAATACCAAGATAACACAAAGGCACTGCTAGAGCATTGATTGTCAGGACATCCTATGTAGTAGGCATTAGAGAATGCATTAAGCAGAGGAAGGAAGGAGAGTGTAATTAACACTCAACAAGCCATATCATGTATTTATTAAATCAGTTAAATAAGTCACATAGACTTTTAAGTAAGTTATGTGACTAAAAATGTATGTAGATAGTCGGAGGAACTTTCCTCCAAAATAATTTGAAAGAAAACTTTGTTATTTTCTTTTTTTCAAGATAACTATATACTCACCCCACGACTCTCTATGATATGTTATGGTAGGTGATAAATTAACTTGTGATTGTGAGTAAGTTTACAGGAATTATTAGGAACATCTTAAGAGATGCATGCCATTTATGTTGTTTTTTTTGGCCAAGTCAAACAACCCAACACGAATTTGTGTGTCATGAATTTTTTGAAGGAATTATAGAAATTACTACTACAATATAGTAGTCATAAATACATAATGAACCTATAAGGGTCATTTTTTATTTTATTTTATTTTATTTTTGTATGTTGGCATATTTGAGTCAAAACACACTTTACATATATTTAAGTCTTCATTACAAGTGTGTTCAAGAATAACAACTTGTGCTTAACAATTGGTATTACTCTTGCATTTGTATTTTCTTTTTATCTTATCTTATCTTTGTTTTATTTATTTATTTTGAACCTTAAATAAGATAAATACAAAAGATTTTTTCCCCCAATAGAGTTTGAAGTAATACAAGTATAATAGTTCAATAGTCATGTTATAAAAGAAGTATACCAACCATAATATGCATAAAGGAAATCTACAAATGAAAAAGAAAAAAAATCAATTATATAATTAATGTGACTTAAATAAAAAAATTATATAATTGAAATGAAAAGAGTCTTCTATACTTTACTGTAATTGTTCAACTTTTTTCATGGAAGAATTTGGTTTGAAATCCTCCATATCCCCACTTTGTTGTAAGAAAGAAAATATGATTGAAATATAGTTTAGTAATATCATACTCTCACGTGAACGAGACTAAAACTTTGTATTGATGAGCTTATTTTTACTTGATCGTGGGAGAACGTATAAACTTTAAAGTATCATATTTCTTTTACGTCACTTTTATTTGTATGATAAATAAAATATTTTAAAAAAGTTGATGAATATATATTTATCCAAACGCACAGTTATAATCGTAGGGTCCTATGCTTAATTAGATGGTTTAATAATGAACAGAAAAGAAAAAAAGGGAGAGAGAAAAAGAAAAAAAGTGCAAACATAAATCAAGAAACAAAATAGAAAGTTCTTCCGTTCATAAAAAAGAAAAAAAGAAAAGAAAGCTAAGCTTTTCAAGAGTCAAAGAACTTTGTTTTTTAATACATGAAAGCAACTGATGAATCCAAATTATATATTCTCAAGTCTCAGCAATCTACATGCATGCATGAGAAGAGAGTTCTAGGATTGTGGGTATACCATAAGATAATACTTTAGCTAGCTTTAATAACTGATCAAATTCCTCAGTTTTGCATGCAAGCATGATGGGGCCTTCTATTTTTGCTTCAAGCTCATCTGCTTGTGACTGCACAATCAATTCTTGGAATGCTGGTAATGATAGATACTTCACTGGAACTTCATATCTCTTCCTCTCTTCTCCCACGTAGAGACCTATATAACCTTTTGGAACTTTGCGGGTCTTGGGGCTTTTAGTAGAGCAAATTCGAATGTACAAGTTCTTGAAATGATTTGAACCTAGTTTTTTCATGAGCATGCTGATTTTCCTACGAACAAATAAGGTTGTGAAATACATTATTGTTCCTTGTTTAAGAGAAAGCAGACCAAGAAAGAATGTCATATATAAATATGGGTCTGGTTGCTGTCCAGTGGCCAGTGGCCACTGGACGCGTTGGATACGCAAAGGCGTGTTGCGTATCCAACGCGTCCAGTGGTCACTGGCCACTGGACAGAAGCTGAGTCCTATAAATATATATAAATATATATATATATATATATATATATATATATATATATATAATCACAAATATACATTGATTGGTGAAACAAGTTCTCCTCCCATGCACGATTTGACCATAACAGTTGTGTCATCAGATATGGAAAAAAACAGTAGCCTATCTTATTCTTGAAATGGTTTTATTTATGAAAATGGGTTACAAGACTTTTTGCCCATATTTTTCTATTATTTTTGTACTATTTTCTAAGATATTGTTGTCATGGGCTACACTCACCTAATGACGCCTACGACTCAGCAGAAGAAAATGTAAATGACAAGAAATCCATCAAAATCCACATTCAGTTGGTCAGTCGTTAAATTCTAATTTCTCTATATTATTCAAGAAGTTTGTAATGGTTATTGGTTAGTCTTTATGGAAGTTCAGAAATGTATTTGGTTTGAATTTTAATTGCTGATGAGTTGACTAACTTAAAAAATAAAAAATAAAAAGTTTTCTAAATGTTTGTTTGGAATCCACTTATTTTGCTGAAATTAAAAATATTTTAGTAAAAATATGGTAAATAAATGTAAAAGTTAGCTGAAATAGTATAATGAAACCTAAAGTTGTACACGGTGCGGTGCAGCCGGTTTTGGGAGGCATTTTTGCACCACACCCTACGGGGCAGTTTCCCCTTATCCCTGACCACACTTGACATATGGAGAAGTGGGAATCGGTCTACACATGGTGCGGTGCACCATGCCGATTCGGTGCAGTGCGTTTGGTTTAAAAAAAAAAAATCAAACCACAGCAAACAACCCATACAAAATCATCAAACAACCCAAACATTCATCAAAAAAACAAACAAACAAACATATTCACATACCTAGTAGAAGAATGAGAAGCATAGTAGTCCTAAGCATTGACCATCAAAACATTCTCTATGAACTTCTAAAGAATAGCTAGGACAAAGAAGAAAGAGGAGAGGAAGACACTTGGAGAATGGTGGCATTGAGTAGCGGAGGATGATGGCAGCGAGTGGCGGAGGCTGGGGAGAGAGAGAGGGGCTATGACGAGAGAGAAAGGGAGAGTGAGGTGCTGTGGGCTGTGGTGAGAGAGAAGACGAGAGAGAGGGAGAGTGATATAAATGAGAAATTAGAAATTTAACCTAGGATAAAACGACGTCGTTCCATAATTTTGATTTTTTTTTTTAAAAGTCCAAAACAACGTCATTTTAGAATCAGAAAGTTTAAAAAATAAAATACAAAAACGGCATCGTTTTATATCAAATTACCAAACATGTGTACTTCTTCCTCCTTCAGATTCAACGGTGCCTCTCTAGCTCTCTCAGTCTCTCACTGAAACATAAATAAATAAATAAATATATATAGGTGGTGCGGTGCGGTTCTCATCGGTGGGCAAAACTCACCACCGCTCCCCGCACCTGTTAGCTTCGATTCTCGGAAAACGCTGCTGTCCATTGCGCCGGACACCTGCGGTGGAGCTTTGTGTCGGTCGGTGAGGTGTGGTGAGGTGCTGTAATATCGGTGGCGATCGGTGGCTGAACAGGCCTAGTGGAACCTATGAATAGTACTAAAAAGTACAGTAGGACCCATAAATAAAGGTAATTAACTTTTGCCTTTATCTACCATATTTTCAGCAAAAAAATTTTAGTTTTAGCAAAATAAGTGGATTTCAAACAGACTCTAAGTGAGCGTTTGGATCCGACTAAACCTGCATTTGCGTTTTGCGTTTTGTTTTTTTTTTTTTTTTGCACGCGTTTCAGCTTTAGGGGACAAGTGTACTATTCATGCACTGTTGAGTACTGTTCACGCACTGTTGAGCCGTGATTTTTGACATTTTTGTGCACACCAATGGGTCCCATGCACTGTTCACGAGATCCACAAACCTCACTTTTCAGCAACTTTTTCATTAAAAATAGATCCCACGGCACTATTCACACATTTAAAAATCATTTTGCTATAGTGTTTTTAGTTTTCAATTTTCAGTTTTTAGTAAAATAAGTTGTATCCAAACAGACCCTAAGTGTGCGTTTGGCTTCAAATTAAAAGGCTAGCTTATTTTACTATTCAGCTTATTTTTGCTATTATTCATGGGCTCCACTGCACTTTTTGGTACTATTCATAGATCTCATGATACTATATCAGCTAACTTTAAACTTTATTCAAGTAATATTACTTTCATCTTGACACATAATTGGCATTCTTCTATTGATAAAATAATAATAATAATTAATTGTGTCTTTAAAGTTTAAACTTATTGTCCTATTTGCCTGACAGTGACTTCAACAAATCTTATACCTAACTCTTACTAAACAATCCAACTAATCCAAATCCACTGTTGTTGACCTAAGAGACGTCCACCTGTCCTCTCTCCTCAGTCTCACCACATTTGTAGGATATGAGTGTTGCTAAGGTAACTAATAATTGTATTATATTATTAGTCTTATAAATTTATATTTATTTTTAAACATGTAAAGTTGTGATTTACAACTATATTTTATGTTGACTTTATTCCATAACAAAAAAGTGTTGTAATTGCATTAATTTTGTTCCTTGTATTTTGTGGGATTTTATTGTATTGAGTTTAGTATTAAGTTGGTGAAGAATCGAGCATGAAATGAAGAATTAGTGCAATTTCGCGACTAATTCGCAAGAAGCTTGTGAGTAAAGGTTCCCGCGAAAAGGGCATGTAAGGAGCATATGCTGGAAGCTAAAGAGTCATGCCAGGCTGTCAATTTCGTGAGTGTCTCGCGAGAAGGGCCAACCCGCGAGGTAACCGCGAAACATTTTCCTAGAGGATTTTAAGTGTGACTTTCTTACCCTTTACCCATACTATACATACCCTCATTACTCACAAAAGTATTAGAGACTATTCAAAGAGAAAAACCCTAAATAACTTTTCTACAACACAACATACTTATCTTTTAGAGAGAGAGAGCTACTCATCCTTAGTGAGGAATAATTGTAGTTTCTTCTCCTTCCCTCTCCCATTGTCATACTTTGAGAGGAGATTTGTATCTAAACATAACCTACACATTTTCAGAGTGTAGAGAGTGTTTTGGAACTTGAGAAGTTTTGGGGATTTGCCAAAAGAAGCCGGTGAGGCTTGGCGGATGCAATCAGGCGTATTGCGGGATCCGGAAAGCTAGAGAAGACATGACTCTGAGAAGTCTATTGGTAGCAAGAGCTTGGAGGGCTCAAGTACATGGGGTAGACTAGGCTTGGAGGGTCTTTTGTTATTCGTGTACTCCAACTTTATTCTCTAGCGGATCGATTTCAACTTGGAGGGTCACGGAAAGGTTTTTTGTCAAGTTCTTCGGTTTCCTCTTCAATAACATGTCTTAGTGTTATCTTGTGTTTGCATCTCTCTTCCCTTACTCTTGTGCTTTACATTTATTGTTTGTTGTTCATGTTTATGCACCAGAGTAGTATCACTTCATTGTGCACATTTACTCTTGTTCCGCACTTTGATTAAGTAAGAGTAAAAGCAATATAGCCATAATTCAAATTTTGGGGTCTAAACAAGCTCGTGTGTTTTTAGCACAAATCCAAGCCCTTTCAAAACATATCAGGCAAAAAAAGGTAATTACAAAATTTGTTTAATATATGATTGATGTGATACCAATTATAATTAATTATTATCATGTTATTTTGTAAGCATCATATACTATATAATTAAAGTTGAATTTAGAAGTTGTAGACACCCCATTTTTTAACTCTTGTTTAACCTCACTTGCATTGCACCTTGCATCCAATTGCATATCACATCACGGGGAATAACTGTAATTTTGATCACATGATTTGTAATTTCATTCCATAATATAAATCTTGAAATCATAACGATCAAAACGACAATTTATGAGCCTTAATTGGACAACCAAATTGAAAGATATCAAAGAAACAAATTTTAACAGTAAAGTGCATTTGCATGAATCAAGTCCCTTCAATATGTGATTATGATCTCTTAATTATAATTGGTCTATTTTTAATCTAATTTAAATTTAATGATGTCTCATAATGCTATTAGTTGAGTATATAGTTTACGCTAAGGCTGCATACACCCGATTTAATCTGGAGACAACGCATTAATGATTCCTGACATATTGGTAAAAATTGATTAATTAATTAATTGACCATATTTGGAATTAATTTTATAAGCTTCAAGACCAAAAAAATCATAAAATAAGTCAAAATTTGAAATTAATTAGATCAAAACTGAAATAGAAACTGATGAAACAAAAAAGGAAAAGATTTGGGAGGGTCTAGGACCAAGTGCTGATTAGCACTTAGACTAGAACACCTAGATTTCCTTCCTTTTTTGATCTGGCTTGCTCCTCACTCAATTTGACTTTTATCTAGATATTTTATCTTTAGAAAACATAATTTTCCTAAGTCCCACATTGGTTAGAGACTTATTCCTAACCCCCTAGTAACCCGTTCCTTGTACTTTTCAATTTTTAGATTGTAATTAACTTGGAATCAAAGTCATGTATTTTTCTTAGAATATTGTATCTAGAACCAAAACCATGTAATTTTGTGGTTCTTATCAAAAGATGTACATATTTCAATTCATCAATAAAAGTGATGTATCTTTTCAATTCTTTTAGTTTCTTATTTTCTCAACTAAAATAAGAGGTAACTCCATTGTAAATCAATAGAACCTCAACATGACTCCACCCATTCATGTATGTTATGCCAAAAGCCTCTTCCTTTTTTTCTTGGGAAGGCTTGGGTGTTAGGGGTGCGGACTCTCATAGAAATCGTGGTTGTACCAAGTGGATATTCTACTTAATTCCCAAGTGGTTGCACCAAATTGTAGCATTTTTTAGATAGAAAAAATAGCTTAACTTTTCTTTTCTTTTCTGCTTTATCAATTTTTTAGATAAACTCAAAAAAAAAAAAAAAAATTGTTATTCCATATTTCCTGCAAGGTAATGCTTAAAAAATCATAAACATTTTCTTATTAAATTTAATGATTTTGGTAATTCTTTTTCTTTTACTTCACTTTTCTTATGAAATATATTCATTGTTTTTCATGACAGTACTGTTGAGGATTTAAAAATAAAAAAATAATAAAAATCTTTGGTGACGGTTTCAAATTTATTTGAAGAATAATTTTGATGAAGATTACAAAGAATTAAGATTTAGAAATCACCTCACAAAAAATTAGTGAGTGAAATCATCTCAGAAAATGAAAATACTAATTAGTGGCATAATTTGTTTGTCCAAAATTATATACTTATACTACTATATAAGAAAAGTTGGGTTTTAAAATACGTGGTTGAGTTAAGAGATTTTTTTCTCTATGTGATAAGTGTCTACACTCTCATTAATTATTAAGATGATTTATTTATTTATTTTTTTGAGAATAAAAAAGGGTGGCTCATGTGTGATATCACAGCCGACCACATCCCACACCATAATATTATCTAAGTTTCAAGAAATTTGAAATTCTAGTTTCATTGGAAATAATTTTCAAATTTTTTCATATAATCTAAAATAAGATTCTACTATTTATTTTAATTATATATCATAATTTCATATTTTAATATAGTAAAACTTTCATGTTATAATACTGTGCTTGCACCAATTGTATATGCATTACAGGTCTTAAAATTATTGTGGTTTTTATCATGTGACTTTTTAATTATTAAGATAATTAGTTTACTATAAGTAAAACTCTATTAGTTTCTCAAAAAAAAAAAAAAAAAAAAGTAAAACTCTATTAAAGTGTCAAGTGACTCGTTAATTATTAATATAATTTTAATTTATGTCATATTTTTATAAGATTTTAATTTATTCCATAAAGTTTTAATTAAGCCGATTGCATAACACTAGTTTTATAATAAAATTGAGTGTAAAACTCCTCTATCTCTTTGACTCTCTCTCTTAGCCCAATTGAAGCCCTGGTTTGAGTGACAGACAAACCTTCGACAATAATTACTCAAGTCGGATTCTTATGAATATATCGAACAATATTCTTCAAATATATATATAAATATATATATATATATATATCGAACAATATCCATATCAAATATTTTAAATGAAATTCAAATTTTTGCGAGAGAAAGTTAAATTAGTTTGCATAACTATTGACTTTAAAATTGATGAGAAAGAACCATTCCATGGAATGTCTTATTTTTTTAATCTGTTTACTACTACAGTATTTCTTTCATAGGTATATCTTACATGTCAAACATTGTACATGTCACTACAAAAATGTAAAAAGGGAAATGCTAACGAGTGCCCTTAGGGCACTGGTTAAGAATCTAATTAAAAAAAGTTTTTATGGGAAAAGAAAAAAGAAAAAAACAATTAATGTTTTGATAGTTTTTTTCATTTCTCATAAAAGTGGTGTTAAAACTTTCCTAAAATGGATTCTTAACCAGTGCCCTTAGAGCACTCGTTAGCATGACCCATGTAAAAACTCATACCCATACTTTGGAAATAGAGAAAGGGAGTACCACCAAGTCATCGACAAACAACACAACAATTAATGCAGGGGCCACAACCAAAACTTTCACTCCTAAGTGTTACGTCTATCAATAATTATAAAAGCATAATATTGTTTGAATGTTTTTGGTTTCTACACTTGAATAGTGGGAATTAATATGATTTCATTAATTAAATAGACAAAACAGTTACACTTGATAAAGTATTTAGAAAGACTACAATAAACTCAAAATATGAATTATAGATGAGGTGGGAGAAGTTCCTATTATTTTGATAGCTTTGAACTGAACTAAATCTTCTTAGGTGTTGTATTTGATTCGGTCAGCTTGGGCTTATTTGATAGTTGTGCTTCAATTACCCTGTCCCTTCCAGCATAAGCTCAACAGGGGTGGACATAAGTTGATGTTAGGCTATGTGGAACTTGGTTTATGTTTGATATGGTTTGTGACCTAACTTGACCTAGATGCATTAGGGTTTGAAATGAGATTTTTATGAGGCTTAATCTGTGGAGCGGAGGGTTTGCTGTATTGATGTATTGTACTTTTGTCTCTATATTTTCTCCATGAAATAGTGAAATTCTTGCAACTCTATGGATGTAAGCACATTGCTAAACCACATAAATTTTCGTGTGTCATGTGATTGTTTCCATTTGCAATTTTCTCTATTTTTGAATCTCTCAAAGTTATAAGAATTATGTTAATTTCCTAACCGTTGAGTTTAAAAATCAACTGAAAGTTCAAATAGCATATAAAATACCAATGAACATTTAGACCCCCAAATACAAAATTACCAACACAAGCTTATAATCAAATAGTATATGTATGGAATATGAAATATAAGCTATATCCAAATTGGTAAGACACTCTAAACCATAATTAATAACCAACACAACAGCAGTTATAAGGTAAAGGGAAAGGAAAGAAAGATACAAACACAAAGATAACACGACAATGTGTTATTGAAGAGAAAATCGAAGTACTCGGTGAAAAACTTCTCCGCTGCCCTCCAAGCGGTCAATAATCCACTAGTGAATGAAGTTGGGATACATGAATAGCAGAAGACCCTCCAAACCTGTTCTACCTAGTGCACCTAAGCCCTCTAAGCTTCTTGCTCCAACAGGGTTACGCCGAACCTTGTCTTTTCTAGCTTATCGGATCCTGCAATAAGCTCATTGCATCAATCAAATGAATTGGTCCCTTCTGAACTGCTTCCCAAACACCAAAACACCTTCTCATTGATATGGGTATGGTGAGATAAGGATTTGGCGAAGGTACCTCTCAAGTATATGTCAATAGAGAGGGTGAGAGTAAAGGAATTTGGAGAATCAAATGATGAAGATTGTGGATGAGTCAATCTTGTTTTTCCCTAGGGTTTCTCTTTCAAAAATCTCTCTGGAAGCTCTCTACATTTCGTGAGTATAAGGGTATTTATAGTAGAGTGTATGAGGAATGCGAAAAGTCAGTTTTCATCTAAACAGGGCATTCTGGCGACTCAACCTTGCGACTGGAACGACTCGCGAGTCTGAGTCGCAAGCTAACTGTCTGGCCAAACTGAAATTTTTGTCCTTTAGTGCTCCAGCTGTCGTGACCCTTCAGCTCTCCTGCATGCTCCACACGTGTGCCACTTTGGCAACTTGCCAGTCGTGAGACTCCTTTGAGTACATACATCTTGAGTTTTCTTCACACTCTCTCGCATACTACCCTTACATAAATCCCACCTAAATACAGGGTATCTAATTGCTAAATTACAAGCAAATTTGGCACGAAATAAAGCCAACACATGATTGAATAAATTAGACCTTACATCAACCAATGAAAATGGGATGAAACAAGAGGTTTTGTGACCTCATCTGCCAATTGATCTTTCTCGGAAATAAATCAGACATCCAAGGCCTTAGTTGCAATTTTGTCCAGAACAAAGTGAAAATCAATTTAAACATGCTTAATGCGAGCATGAAAAATAGGATTAGCACTGTGATACATAACACCAATATTGTCGGACTATAACCAAGGAGGATGAGGTTGGGACTTGGGAGATGCCAGGATCACGTAAAATAGATTGAATCGATAATAATTTAGTAGCTGTGTTGACAATAGCATTATACTTCACTTCAGTGATTGAATTATGAGCATTTATAGGTTTGATTTTGGGAGCTCTGTGAGATTAAATTCTTACTTAGATAAACACAAAAGGCACTAGTAAAGCATTGATTGTCAGGACATCCTAGGTAATGGGCATCATAAAATGCATTAAGTAGAGGAGGGAATGAGCGTGTAATTAAGAGAGTGTTTGGGAAAAAGCAAAAAAAAAAAAAAAAAAAAAAAATTGTCTTTTGCCTTTTATCTCAACTTTTTTACAAATTCTCTAACTTTTTTTTTTTATTTGAAAATAAACTAGTTTTTAGCTTTTTATCACATATGTAACATAAAAATTACCAACAAGTGTATATTTTGATAAATACTATGCAAATAAGCTACTGAAAATGCACTAACATAATCTTATCTTGAACTTGACCAAAACTAGACTTTGAGATTTGATACTAATTTGTTGTGATTTAGGACTAGTGGAAGTGCCTTCACACAAATAAGAAAATAAAGTGATCAAACAAAAGAAAAATATTTAACGTGGTTGGTCAAATCCAAGCCTACATTTATGTATAACGCCAACCAAGGTTCACAATCAATGACATGGTCCACATGTGTTACAACCACACTCAATCAGACTTGACAAACTAAATGTACTCACAAACTCTCACATCTCACACAAACAACATTCCCAAAACTCACAAACATAACAAAACTCCCACATAAACAAACTAACTCACAAATCTCCATAATAAAATGTAATACAATTGATGCATTAAAACTTCAAATCTGCATCCTTATATGTCAATAATTCATCATGTCGATCTTTATATATTGGAATGGGCTGAACAAATAATGATGATAAATGATCCTTAGTTTCATGGTTTCCAACTCCATGCCCATCTCCATACTGGTACATGCACTGAGCCATCCTTCCAAGGTTGAATATAATTTCAATAAATGTTTCAAACAAGGGAGAAGTTGCATCTCGTTCTTCATTCATCTTCTTCCATGTTTCACTAATCAAATATCTAATGTATTCATGGGCATCTTCTTCACTGGCACCGGTTTCATTCATGTAACACTGGATTGATTTAGGGACATCACCTCTTTCTAACTCATCCTGATTCACCAAAAAAAAAAGATCATAAGGGTTTAATGACTATATGAAATTCTGGTTGATGAAAATCTTAGGATAGTATGTTCTACATACTGTAGATGTTCCAAGATCATCTGCAAGTCATACAATTATTGATGAGTAACAGACTATGTTGGGGCATTCTTCCAAGAAATCTAAGGCTCCCTTTGTTATTGGATCTGTGACTGAAAAATAAGTATTCAATAGTATAATTGTTGCTACTACTAAAAAATATGCATTCTCAAGGTACTCTTGAAGGCTCGGTGTATATCCATTATAGTGTTTAGTTAGGGTTGACTTTGTTTAATTTACATAGGACTTAATCTAAGCTTAAGCTCAAACCAAACAATTGTCATAAGATTGGAGTTTTAGTGAGAATTCTAAAATTGTTATATGTTTAGTGTCTGCGGGAGTAGATTCTAAAGTCATAGGTATATGAGGGAATTTCCACCATCTAAAAGAGAGAGTCAAACAAAGACAAAGTGTAGTAGTGCATGGTTACTACGATAAAGACAATAAAGATTTTCATACATTGGCTAAATTTTAGTGCTTAATTAATACGTGGAGTAGACAAGATAATTATTAGTCTAATTTTTTTTTTTTTATTGGTTGGAATTTTTATAAAGAATTCATTGATTAATATTTGGGCCTTTTTTCGTAATATTCAAGATTTTTGAGCAATACTTAGGGGTCTCCTTCCACTTAGGGGGCGTTTGGTTCGTTGTAGTTTGCCCTTAATGTGATACACATTACCATAATGTGACATTAAAGTTTTTGATTTATTTTATTTTTCTAACATTATTATAATCTAAAATTTCAAAATATATTACATCGTCTTAATCTCATCAATTTTCTAAATAAGGTAATATTGTATTCATATATTGATATTACATTAATATAAGATTATAATAATATAATATTACGATGTGATATTAAATCATAGCGAACCAAACGCCCCGTCTTCGGCATTGACCTAAGTTGCCTAGTGGGCTGAGTTGCCCTGTCCATAGGGGTGGGGGTGGTGGTAATGGCAAGCCTAAATGTTGCACTTTGAAGTGTTGCCAGCAACCAAGATCTACTTCCAAACCTTAGTGGAAGTTTTTTCTCATTGCCAATGCGGTAAAGGGCTTAAAATATTTTGCATTTACTATTGCACCAGTTAGTTGATCTAAGAAACCGTTTGGAAACAACTTATATAACTTTTAAAAGCTAAAATTTAAAAATATATAAAAAAAATAAGTTGATTATTTTTTTTTTGTTCAAAGTATTTTATTAAAAAATAAAGGGACTGAATTTTTTTTTTTTAATATTTGTACGAAAACCATAGCTAGAGACCTATAAACAATTAACTTAGGATCTATTTGGATACCACTTATTTTGTTGAAATTGAAAATTTATTACTGAAAGTACTATAGATAAAAGTAAAAATTAGTTGAAATAGTACAGTGAGGTTCATGAATAATACCAAAAAGTACAATAGAACCCATGAATAGTAGCAAAAATAAACTGAATAGTAAACGCTTTATCTTTGCACGACCCACATATGACCAGCAAACAAAGAATAGGATAAAAAACAAAAAAAAAACAAAAAAACTAGCTTTTGATTGAATCTCAAACGCACACTTTGCCAACGGTTGAGATGGTAAAGACTAAAGAAGCAAGGTCTTTCCTAACAGGAATGGACTCTGCCATCTCCACGTTTATTCAAGATTACTACCAGTACCACCCAGAGGAAGGGTCAAGATTTATCTGGGTTGCTGGTGCTGAATCTGCTGATTTAGGAACTACATATTGGCTTGTAGATTGAATAATAATGGCGTGGGGTAAAGTTATGAGGAAGCAATGAATGGATGTAACAATACATAGAGCTCTTGCTATAGTGAAGGGCGATTCCCAGTCCACCTTCTTGGGATTTGAAGTCAAAGGAACAGAGCTCTCTTCAATGGGGGGCACCTACTAGCTACAGCATGTACAGGAGTTTGCTGGTTTCTTATTAGTCTTTCCTTTTGTTCCTTCCTAAATCCAAATGTAACAAAAGCTGCTCAAATCCTGGTTGAGGCTTTGTTGGAAGAGACTTTATTACTTCAATTGTAAATATATGCTCTTCATATGGATGTAAACTCAGTTAAAATAGATAATAATTAGTATTTTCTTTTTTGTATAGTGCAGGCCGCTGAGGGTATTTCTCAACAAAAACGAATGGTTGAGCTTAACTTTTGTTTATGGGGGTCTTTCCCAACAAAACAAGAAAAGCCTAAGTAGTTATTTTTAAATTAACATGTTTTGTTTACCCGAAAATTTATAGTACTGAACACCTTCTAAGAATTCAAAGTATTTAGGTTCAATAAAAAAAACTTCTGGCCTCCAAACATAATTCTTAAACCTTTGAAAAAAAAAAAAAATTTCAACGGGGTTGAATGATTATTATTTTTGGAAACTGTTTTCACTTTATATTATCCAAACATAATTTGATATTTTGATTTGTTCGTCTTGCCCATGTCATATTAGATTTTGGGACTGTATGTCATTTCTATTTCCAAACCTTCTTTAGTTTTTGCTTTTACCATGAAAGCTACGTTCCTCCTCTATTTCTTTTTCCGTGATGATTAAATTTCAATTATGAAGAAATGCCCAAACCACATATATATGCAGAACTTGCATTGAATGGCAATGTGCTCAATTGTTTTCGTTAGACGAGATCACAATTCAAAATTTTAAGTGTACGTACTTTCAATGGAAATAGCACATTTTATCCCCATTTATCATGGGATTGATAGTTAAGATATGGGTTCTTGGATAGAATATTCATTGCTGTATTTTTTGTTAATAGTTGATGCAAATTACAATATAGTAAGTTGGAGCCTGTGTAAAGACATAACAGTCCAATCAACAACAAAGAGATAACCACCACGTAGCATGTTATAAGCAACAGTTATAAGGGTGAGTTGAATTCAAATCCCATGTATAAAAGAAAAAAAAAGGAAATTAATTGATGTTTTAATTTAATGATAAAAAAAAAAAAAAAAAATCATCATAAACCAAACACCATGAGTTTTATATCCAATGGTATCTATTTAATAATAAAAAAAAATAAAAAAAAGAAGAGAGGAATCTTATTCATATATGATAATACTTAATTGCTCTAAGTTTTAGATCTAGTTTGGAGTGCTTCCATATACCCCATGCCCCACCCCTCTAAAAAAATACATAATATAAAAAAAGAAAAATATAGAAGTGCGACAAGCAAATACAAATTTGAACACAAGTGGAAGATATTTTGACCACGGAATATTATTTCCAATGTCCCCATATCTTCTATCTTTGCCATTTCTGCTTCCTTATTCCAAATAAGTTCACAAGCCAGTCAAGTTTCCTAGCGCTCATTTTGTGGCCAATAACCAGTCCAATTATAAAACCGCTTCCATATCCAATCACAACAAATGTCCAATCAATTTCAATTGAAGATCTAGAGTACTCAAGATTCTCTTTGAAGGTTAAAGGCGGTGATCCTTCACATTTTCTTGACAACGGATTCCCACACAATCCTGAATTCTCTTGAAATGAACTATTTAGAAATGTATCAAATTGGTTTCCTCGTGGTATGGATCCTGTGAAATTGTTGTAAGATATGTCAAAAGATGCTAGGAAAGTGAGTTGCACTAGTTGTTGAGGAATCTCTCCTGAGAGCTTGTTGTGAGAAAGGTCCAGTGATTCAAGTAGTGTTAAGTGTCCCAAGGATGATGGTATATGACCAGTGAATATATTGTTGGATAAGTTCAATGCACGAAGCCCCTTAAGAGTTCCAATAGATTCTGGAATCAATCCTTCAAATCTATTGTGTGAGAAATCAATGATTTCCAAGACTTCTATTATTTTATAATATTGTGTTGTCAAGTGCTTGTTTGTCATTATCATTGAATAGTCATAATGATCAGAAAAATGACCAGGTGATCCCATCCGAAAAACAAATGTCTTTACTTGCATGTAACCTAACTGGCCATCATCAACAATTTTCATGGCATTCCAACTTTGGAAGAATTTTGAAGGTAGACTACCAGTGATACTATTGCAAGAAATGTCAAAGATGCGCAATTTGGGGAACACAAGACTAAATTCAGGAGCCGCTATTGGACCATGAAAATAATTAGAGCGCAATATGAGAATCTTCAACTCAGGAAGGGTTGCCAACCAAAAGGGAAAACTATCATTGATCTGGTTGTTTCCAAGATCAAGATGCTCGAGCAACATACAATTGACTATTGATTTTGGGACTTGCCCTCTCAACTTGTTGTCACCCACATCAATCATCCTTAATTTGTTCCCACTTGTCCACGTGTGAGGAATAGTGCCATGCAAGTTGTTTCCTCTTAAATTCAATATGGTGAGAGAATTGCTAAAGTTTCCCAAACATTTTGGAATTTTTCCACTTAAGTTGTTCTCCGACAAATCAAGAACTTCAAGAAAATTTAAACTGCAAATCAATGATGAGATCTCTCCTGTAAGTTCATTTTTTGATATTGAATAGAAGAAGATGAGGGATTGTGGAATTGGCAGTGATCCTTGCAGCTTGTTCGAGCTTATGTCTAGAAAGAATAAACGAGACCAAGGAAGAACAACAAGAGTTTGGCTAAAGCCGGTTAGAAAGTTGTGAGAGAGATCCAAAAAGATCAGATTTTGTGTACTTGTTTTCCAAAACCATTGGGGTATCTGGCCATGAATATTGTTGAAGGATAAATCTAAGGAACCCAATCTATCTTGATTTTGTAAGAAGTTCGGGAACTCACTCAGATTGCATGAAGCCAACCCCAAAATCATGAACTTTCGAAGAGTAGCATTGGAATTTTTTGGGGGGAGCAATGATAATTTGTTCAATGACACACACAATGCTGTTAAATTTTTAAGCCTAAGTAGCATGTCTAGCTCCACCGTGCCACTTAAATTATTTGAAAAAAGATCAAGATATTCAAGATTCTCAAGTTGAGAGATAGAGCTTGAAATGGCACCGCTCAACTTATTTAATGAAAAATCCAGATAAACTAATTTGGTTAGATTGAAAACCCAAAATGGTATGCGACTAGTGAAATCATTAGAGCTTAAATCCAAAGCAGTGAGTTGGGTGAAATTGGCAAGAGATGGTGGAATCTCTCTTAAATTGTTTTTGGGAAGGCGCAAATGATTAATTTTGTTGAGCTGATTAAGCCATGACCAGCTCCCACTACTCATGTTATAAGAGGAAATTGATAGCTCAATTAGTTGGGAGAGATTTGAGAAGAAAGAAGGATTCTGTTCTCTAAAATGATCCCCTGAAAGGCTTAGAATAGTGAGCTTAGAAAGATTACCTAGTGAAGGGGGAATCAACCCTGAGAACTTACAATCTCCGAGATCCAAACGCTCCAAGGAATCAAGGTTTCCGATTGAGGCAGGTATCTCACCAGAAAATCCGGTATGCCCCACTAACAAATACTTAAGGTGACTGCTCAAATGCAAGTGAGGTAAATAACCTTTGAGATCAAAGTTGTTCCCTAGCACAAGAATCTGTAGGTTTGGTAGCTGCAAAATCCTTATTGGAAATTGCCCAACCAACCTACAATCATGGAGGGCAAGAGTAGTCAGGGAGGATATATTTGCCAACTGATTTGGAACTGGAGAAGATATGTCTACCACAGAGAGATCAAGTTTCTCTAGGTTGGTTAAGTTTTGTACTAGGCTTTCTAGAGTGGGTCTTTTGAGTTCCAAAAGTTGTAAATATGAATTATAATTATTAGACAAATCAAGGACAGACAATTTGTAGAGTAGTGAAATTTCTGATGGAATTTGACCTTGAAAGAAGGAATAAGAGAGGTTGAGATATGTCAACATGGAAAGATTGCCTATAGTAGATGGTATCTGAGAGAAGTTGAACATATTGTAGCTGAGGTCAAGTTGCCGAAGGTGGATAAGGCGGAAAAGGCTACTACTAGAGTTGATGGAACCATAGAGGCAACTGCTGCTGAGGTTAAGGCCAATCACATGACCAGTGTCATCATCACAATCAACCCCGTCCCACAAGCAACAACTGCTGTTTTCTCCTTCAAGCATCCATGACGCAACTTTAGGATAATCATCAGGACCTCCACAGGTGGAGGAGTTGGCAATAAAGCTTTCCTTGAATTGCAACAAGGCAGAGCTCTCATCAATGCGACACAATGGACGAATAGAAGATGAAGAGTAAGCGGGATGAAAAAGTGAGCTCAAGAACATGAAGCAAGATATTAATGCTAGCCTCATAGTGTTTGTATAAGTTATCTAGTAGTATCTCTTATGTGTTTACAACTCCTGGATTAGAAAGGAAATGAATGCGTAGTTCATTTATAGACAAATGGAATGAAATATGAAATGGCATGCATACAAGATTGGGTGGACTCCACCAGCATCAGTAGCTGTACTTAGGAAGTCTGTGTGTTGGCCTCACTGTAGGTCAAGTTGTCACTCCCCGTCAATTATGGCATTTAAAGCAGCATGTATACGCACCCCTCATTTTTTAGTAGAAATTTTTATCTCTTTCAGTATTATATCTCGTATTTAGGAATACAGGATGAGAAATTACGATATTTTTAAGCACCACAACCAGTTTTCCATACCCTGATTGAAGGGCTGGATCTACGACTTTAAGAAAATATAAGACCAAGACCAAGACTTTATAGTAACAAAATGAAAATCAATTAGATAATAGGTTGGAGATAGAATTTTTATTCGACAGTAAAAAATAAAAAAATAAAAAATCTGTTGGTATAAATTTGAAATATTATTATTGTATCTATAAAAAAAAAATTACAAGTAATATACTATAACCCTGGCTTTGTTCCATGCCAGCCTCTAGCTTCATTTTTGTGCCCGGAAATAAACTATTTGATGAAGGCAGATTTCTTCGGCTATGAAAAATCCAATAACACCAAACAGTATAAAGCTCGTGTATTTGAAAAAAAGCCTTTTTTTTTTTTAACCTAACAAAGAATATATTTATTTTGGGTCATGGGCTATGTTTATTACACATAAATTGTTATATGCAATCTTAAAATAAAAATAAATAAATAAATGAAATTGTGACTTCACTTAAAATCACTACACCCAAGTTGGAAATCTTAATTAAGTTATTTTTTGGGTAGTATAATTTGTATAAAACTCTGTAAAACGGTTTGTGTACAGCAAATATTACGGCCAATCAGCAACAACAAGAAACAAATACAACTCAGAAAAGACCAAGATTCAAAAAAGAAAACAACAGTCAAGTGGGATTAGCAGCTGTTAGTTTGTAATTGCAACCTTCCTAGAAAGAAAGGAGTGTAAATTGTTCTTTAACGTCCATTTGGAGCTCATTCACTTAACCCAACAAAGGGGTCATCGAAATTGAACCAATTCATGTGCATCTTACAATTACTGTAGGTCACGCCGTGTCTCTAGGGTTGACATGGCATACTGTCCTGTGTCATTACATTAGTCAAAGTTTTTTGTTTTTGTTTTTTATCTTTAAAGTCTCTCACGTGTTGGAATTTAGAAGGACTTCTGATCTCTTTCCCTTCTCAAGAGGAAATTAGAAAATCTTATTTCACCTACATTTTCATTCAGGCCCACTTCTTCTAATCCTGTTGGAATGGAATGCTCTGGGTATTCTAATTGTTATATTTGTCCTAACAATTCTCATAACTGGTCGATCTAAATAGAATTAAAAATGGTTCTCAATATTCATACCTAAACTCAATAATCCAGAAATTGATTTCTGAATTTCTTCCTATTAGCCTTTCTAACAGGATAGGTTATATAGTACAGTGGGTTCTTTTGACAGATTCTTGATGATATTATTATTATTATTATTCACCCTTAAATCAGGATTTGTATTTGGACGCTGGGCCTTGGACAATTTTATTGTTATTCACGAATGATCCATTTGATAAAGACTAAAGTGCCTTAAGGGACTTTTTGCAATAAAAATGGACCTGATAGTGGACACGTTCTGAGTTGGGCTATATGGTGGTATAACATGCTGGGCCGTGGGCTGGTTGTTGTGCAGTGGGCAAGCAACGTTGCTAGGCAAAGCTGGTCTGTCTACCAATTAAGAGCGAATTTGTATGATGCTATACAAGTGAGGGCGATGTGATATTGGGCTCCCAGACGGTGTCTAAGGCCTAATATATGGTGGGCTGGTAGCGAGACTTCGCTGTTAGGTAGAGAGTTAGGTTGTGTAGACTAAGGTAGAGATTTTGTATGGGGCAAAGCCTTAAGTGTCCCTTTATAAAGCTTTGGATTTCACATATGTATTGTGTGCACTGGAAGACAACCAATGTAAAATTTACATCTAACATTTAATAAAAATTACTAACTATCCAATCAAAAAAAAAATTACTAACTATATGTTGGGCGTTTTGGCGATTTCGAGATATCTCACTTGGTTTAACTCCAATTTGGATCCACAAGCAGTCATTTTAAAGGGAATTTTATTTTCTTTGATATGAACTCAAATTATTCCTAATCGTGTGGTTAGATTTTAGTCAATTTTAGATCAAGCTCTGTTTTACCACGGTCAAACTTGATCAAATTTGGAAAAAATATTTTAAAACTTAATTTTCTCTTTAATTTCCATTGAATCAAGATTTTGTAACTCTTTTTTAATCATTTTCTTAACATTCTTCTTCATTTGCATAAAGCCTTGAAATTCTCAAAAACTTTGTTGATCATTAGCCGCAATTCTTGAAAATCTTATCATAGGTCATCTTTACACTTATCAAGATGACAGCTCTAATTTCATTTGTTAGGAACCTAGTGATCAACGTGTGGTTGCCTCAAAGTTGGACTAGAGAGGTGGACTAGGGAGAGAATAATGCAATAACTAAGATTGACGAAAAAAAAAAAAAAAAAAAGAGGTTGGAACATATTTGCAATGCCCTTACAATTGCAAACTGACATAATCAAAAATAGATAGAAATTGGTGAATTTGCCACAGATTTATTAATTACTTATAAGGAAAAATATAAGAACCCAGATAGTGTAAAATATCTCAAAAGTACAGTAAATAGTAAAGAATAAATTGCCTTCTAACTTTTTTCTGACTCAAGCCTTCAGCCCCCCTATTTTATACGCAAGGGGGAAAAATTTATAGCCTTTTAACTGATAAATCAAAATGCAAAAATCAAGCTTCAACTCATCAAAACTTTTCATGTCACTCCAATAGCTCCAGATGTTTGAGTTGATACATTTATTCCTCGGGAGGTCTGTGGCTGTCCCATTGTAAGCTCTTCAACATCTCTAGCAATTGATGAAAGCCTATTGCCTAAATCAGATAGACTGCGACAGAAAGATGGTGGTGAAGGAATATTGGATGGATCAATAATATCAGAAGCACGAGTACAAAAACTCTGCTGGGTTCCAGGCAACCAGCACGAATAACTTTGGCTGGCAAAATTCACCATTGGGTTTGGGATGAACAGTGCACTGCCAGGCATTCCCACCTGTTAAGACAAGCAAAATCATTATAAAAAGAAACTGGTTTGATGCTTTGGCTAGGCGAAAGATTCATATAAAAAAGAGAATTTAAGAGATCACAGAAACAGAAGGAAATTGATACTAGGTATATCCTAGGAGATGAAGTATTTACATTTAGTGGTGATTGAAAAGAAATAAATTAAAATTCCATGCTTAAAGAAATCTACTTTGTAACAAGCCATATGTGGCTAGCTATTAGAAACATCTGAGGCTGCAATCTTGATTCGAATCAAGGATATATATAAGTCCAGTTCACCATATAATTCAACATGCTATTTGTGGAAGTTTAGAGAATTGTAATCCAATTTTAATCAATTCTGCAGTGATTTATTAAAAACGCAGATACCACCAGCCTATAGAGCACAAAGCAAGGTTGCAAATTTCCAATCAACTGACATTAGTCCTAATGAAGCACAGCATAGAAGATCATATGATTATAGCACTATTTTAAAGCACTATTAAGTAAAAAGTTTCCCCCATAATCTTGCCAGCTACCACTCACCACAATTTAAGCAAGCATATTTCCAGGAGAACCCTTTCTATTAATCCCTCACCAAAAATTGCATAAAGAATTTTTATTTTTTTTAAAAGAACTGCAAGATATTAAATTTGTAAACAGTGTGCAAATGATGGTCTAATTCCTCAAAGGTTCATTGCATTGACAAGTTGCTTTAAAGATCACTAACAATGAATAGTTTTTAGTGTAATAGTTGATATAGTTCTTATCCAGTTATCTAATAGTAAAGATAAAATACACACTATGTTGTGACCTAAAATCAGTTTAAATAATTTTTATTTTACTACCATATGAAATAGAATTCAACAATTAAAAAAGGTGGCAAAAATCAAATTATTAATTACCATGGAAGGAATCTGACAATAACTTGGAGCACCACATACAGAGGCTGGAATTTGAGCAAGTGGTGGAATGTCCAACGCCAAAGATTCAGAGCTGCTTTCAGCAGCACTTTTCTTAGTTTGTGAAACTTGGCAATCCTTAGGAGCAGACGGAGAGATTTCCGCTTCATTCTGCAGAGTCAAGTCAAACACACTCGGTCTACGTTTCATCTTATTAGTTTCAGCCTGTCTCAAGAAATATTTCTGTGCATGACTAGCAATCTGGGCTGGGGTTTTGGTGATCACAAACTTCTGTGAAATTTCTTTCCAATCATGTTTCCCAAGCTGGTTTAGACCAATTAGAAATAATTTGTGCTCTTCCTCAGTCCATCGCTTCCCTAAAACAAACAGCAAATTAACTACATTAAAAACTGCTAATTAATAATTCGTATGTCCAATGCTAACTTCTTTCCAGCAAACAACATGCGGACACAATGTTTTTACTTCCATAAGAAAGAAAACACAAGATTTTTTTACTTTCTATAAACTAAAACTAAAAGCAGTTTTTTGACATAATATATACCTTTCGGTTTCTGATCAACAGCAATGCTTGGCTCTCTAACAACTTGACTCTTGTTGTTCTCGACGTTGCCATTAACATTATTCTGTAAATAAACACCAAAAATTTTGATGCACGCGGCTGCGTTAGTGTTATTATTGGCAGTATTGCTAATAACAGAGCTGGTGCAATTCTTAAAGTTGTGGCCAGTGAGGCCACATTGGGAGCACTTTCTTTCCCTCACCATTGTTCTCTCTAGCAAAGAACAACCCAACCCCTTAATAACTACTGCAACTCTCTTTCAAACTCTTATTACAATGTCTATTACATAGTGAGAGGGTTATATATATATTGATAAGGATTTTGGATTCCTAGTAGCAGTCGGATTAATGCAGATTGGTTAAGGGAGAATAGAATATTTTAATATTTTATGTTGTTTTCTCTTTCCTAGAGGAATTAGGATTTATTTGCTTTTACAATTTCAATTAAAATCCTTTTCCTAGTTGAATTCCACCGGTTTATTACATATTCTCATCTGTATGTTTATAACAATTCTCATCTGACAAAAAATAAACATTAAACACTAAAACATTTAAACATACAGAAAGAGAGATAAAAGTACAGTACCTGGTGTAATGAAAATGAATGCGGTGAAGGGGAATTAGGATACAGGGACTTTCGAACAAGCAAGCACTAAGAGAAGTACTGATTGTATTTCTTCTTGTATTGAATGTTATCTCCATTTAGAAGTGATGGGTCTCCTCTCTTGTGGTTTGTGGGTTTTTTTTTTTTTTTTTTTTAAATGAAAGCAATGAACTTTAACAGCACACCAGAATCCATAATACAATTAAGCCTCAGCCTCCATTGAAATTACATCAACAGAACTCGGAGGAACAAGAGCTAGACCAAAATACCCAAAAACAGAATTGCTGAAAGACTTTTGCTAATTCATAGGCAGCCTTGTTTGCTGCCCCCGATTTAAACCTAACGAAATACACTAGAATAAAAAGGTCTAACCATGAGATTTTGTCTATTGCGGCCTTCAAGGCCTCAATGCTTATGCGGGTTTTTTTTTTCTTTTTATATTTTTGGGGTAAAGTCTGTATCTTTTTTATTGTACAAATGTTAAGAGCAATGACAGTGAGAACAGCATATGCCATATATTAGTAGTATTTAGCATTTAAACCCTAAACTCCCCAACAGCTGGTCTTGCAAAACCTAATTATTGTAAAAAAAATTGCAATTGTGCTCAATGCGATTCTAAATGTAGAATCGCACGGTAGCACAATTGTAAAACTAAATAATAGTTTTTTATTCAATTTGACTTTTTCTCTCTCTTTATTTTCTGTGTTTTTTAGTCCTCTCTCCTCCTTCAGTGATTCTCTCTCTCCTTCAATCCTCTCTCCCTCACTCCCACTCTGTCTCTCCATCTCCACTCCCTTTTTCTCTCGGTGTGCAATGGTGGCCTATTTGTGGTGGATCTTGGCATGGCAAGGTCACGGCGGTGGTGACCTTGCCACGCCGTGGTGGCAGTGGTGGTCTGTTTCTCTCGTCGTCGCTGGAGCTAACGCGGGACCCGCCATTGTCAAAGAGAAGACCGAGTTCGACGTGGTTATCGAGGATGTCCCCAGCAATTCGAGGATTTTGGGGATTAAGGCGGTGAGGGCGTTGACGAGGTTGGCTTTGAAGGAGGCTAAGGAGTTGATTGAAGGGTTGCCTAAGAAGTTTAAGGAAGGGGTTTCTAAAGATGAGGCTAAAGAGGCCAAGAAGCAGCTCGAGGAAGCTAGAGCTGAGATTGCTATTGTGTAATTTGAATTTGATTTTGATTTTGGGGTTTCTAATGGTTAATTTGTGTTTCATCAAAAAAAAAAAAAAATGTTTAGTACTTTTTTTTTGTTTTGATAAACTGAAAACTTTTATTAGAGGAAAGCAAAGAAAGATTACAAAGCTTGATAAGGGTAGCCTCCTTCTCAACTACACTAACAACACTAGGAGGGCAGTGACCCACACCAAAAACTATCAAAATACCCATAGCTTTCAAACCATTTAGTTAATTCATGAGCTGTCTTACTGGTAGGGTGTGCAGTGAACCCACCAACTCACTAAAACTGACCCGACTCAACTGGTGGATCATGAATTTTTTTTTTTAACAGTGGGTCGGGTTGGGTTCGGATAATGAGATTTACCAATTAGCCTAACTCAACCCACTCACCTATATTTAATATATTGTTAAATTTTAAAAAATATATTTGTAGGGACACGGTTTTAGTTGACCCGATCCTTGTTGGTCAGGTCTTGGCCCAAAAGGTCCCACATAATGAATTTTTTGTAGAGTATGGGCTAAAGAACTTAGTTTCAGTTAGCTTAAACGATTTATTGCATGGGCTCAGGGGGTACAGAAATAAGAACAAAAGGAGGTAGCAATGAAGAGAGATCCTTCTCAAACGATCAGGTCTCAAACTTGATTAATGGGCATAGATTCATAAAATTTCTCTACAGTGTTCTCTCCTCTCTCTTTTTCAGTCTCTCCCCTTTTCTTGGGGGACCTTTACATATTATATAGGCCCTCTCCTATCATCTGGACTTTACACTTGTTGATCATCCAAACCCCTACTTAAGCACCTGTCCCATCAGACACCCTTATCAGTTCTTTGTGAGTTACAGTAGCCAAGGTAGCACTGTTCAGGGGTCTTCTCTTCATTAATGCGGCCAGGAGAGTAGTTGTGGTGCATTTAATGTGGTGGAGGCAGCTTTTGCTGAGATATTTTGGTTTTCCTTTCTTTTTACATACTTGGAGGGAGGACTACCGTAGCCAGGATGCACCCTTGACCCGGATTTTGGAATGTACGAGGAGGAATTACTCCTCGGACGTGTTCTCTTTGCCCCAGTGGGCCTAAGTAAGGATTCTGGGCCACGACGTCTTCTCAGATGGATTGGTCCTCGGACGGGCCCAGGACCCAGGCAACCTATTATTCTGGGCCGGTCCCCACAATATTATATAAAATTTTTTTTTTTTTTTTGGCCCTCTTCCTAAATAAAACTCAAAGCTCAAGTTCTTCACATATAGTTTGTGTTTGTTTGATGTTATGCTCATGATTATTTGGGTAAAAAATTGCTCTTATTTGTGATGGTGTTTAAATGCTCAATTTAATAATAATAATAATAATAATAACTAATTGCTAACTCGTGTGATGTACGGAAAAACTATTGACTTTGAAAAAAAAATCCAACAATGAGTAAATAGACATTTTGCTAATTAGTTTTTTTTTTTTTTAAATGAAGAAATATTTAACTTCTATACTTTTCCATAGTTTAAAAGTGTTGTCTAACATTGAACATTATTGAGTTGCAAGTGCATAGTTACCGAAACCTACAAAGTAATTTACAATTCTTAAATTAATAAAGCAAAACTCACAACAGTTATATATACACACACTCAAAACTAATATAAACTGCAAATATATAAACAAAGACCATGATATGAGGAAGACACACCAAGTTTTAAATTTGAGTAGCAATATGACTTTCTCGTAGTAATAACAATATAGACAATCTAAAACATGGAACAATATCAAAATTATAATACCTAATTCCATTATCTTTTATGTTGAATCCAAAAAAATAATTAATTGAAATTAATCCAAAAAAATAATTAATCAACCAAAAATCATAGTTGTTAATAGGAAAACAAAAAATCACATGAACCTAAATAAAAAGCATTTAAGGTGAAGAATTAAGATCAACCTATTGAGATGCAAATACCAAAAAACTCAAGACTTAAAAGTTCAAAATTTATAGAATCTCCAAATTCTACTTCAAAACCAAACAAAATTCAACAAATTTATATATAACATACCAAATAAAAATTTATCATTCCCTAGGCTAGAAGACATAGGTTGTAGTTTTGATTTTTCTCCAAAAAAAATAGAGATGCTTTATTTACTATGTACAATATAAAAAAATAATTAGTAGAAATTTCAACCCAAAAACCAAACCCACGAAAACAATGTCAATATAAATGTGGAGATTAACCCAAACACTCAAAAGAAAATCAATTCTAAACATAACAAAAGAATAAGATAGAAAGAAAATGTCAGGCACATATGAAAGCAAATAAAAAATTCAACATAAAAGAAAAAATTCATTAATAACAATATAAACAAATATCCACAAATGTTGAATTGAAATTTTATTAATAATAACAATATAAAAAAATTTGACATAAAATTCATTAATAAAAGAAGAAAGTTGAATCAGATTGCTTACTCTCTTTTTTTTTTTTTTATACGTTAGTCTCTGTTTTTTTTTTTTTTTTTTTTTCAACCCTAAAGTGTAGTTAAGTTTAGGGTTTTGAGGTGGTAACTGCTAAGGTTTTGAGGAGGGAAGAGAGACTCCTAACAAGTGTCCTTCTCTCTTTTTTTTCCTTTTTTTTCTTAATCCTAAGTCTTTTTTTTTTTTTTTTTGGTTACGTGAGTCTCTGTTCTTTTTTCTTTTTTTTTAATCCTAAAGTGAAGTTAAGTTTAGGGTTTTGAGGTGATAATTGTTAGGTCTTTGAGGAGGGGAGAGAGAGAGGACTCTCTCTCTCTCTCTCTCTCTCTCTCTCTCTCTCTCTCTCTCTTAATCTAACGTGAGTCTTCTTTTTTTTATTTGAGTCCTATTTTCAATGTGAGTCTCTCTTTTTTCTTTGTTTTTTTTTTTTTTTAATCCTATCAGAATTTTTGTTTTTATTTATTTAAATAATGTTGATGTGTAAAATTGTGGAGAGGTCAACCAAAAGTCAGAGGCTTCGGTTTTATTTATATCTATATATATATATGGACAAAACTTAAGTGTTGTTCCTTAAGTTCCCCACTTAAGATTGAGCCATGTGGCTAATTAACTAAAAAATATACTTCAATCCCATGAGAAAAAATTTACATGGCAGAATCTTAAGAGGGGAACCTAAAAAATAGCACCTAACACCTAAATACTGTACCTAAGTCTTGCCCTATATATATATATATATATATATATATAGTAATTAAAAAAAAAAAATGTACCTTCGATTCTCTTATAGTGAATTTGTTTTACCTTGAGTATTGCTAGGTCAAATCTTCCCCATATTTATACCTTAAAACGGTTCGTTTCATCGGTTTTCCTGAGTCATCATATAGTGGTGTTATTTACTTTTCGCTATTTTGCATGATATGATTTACTGTTGTTTGACCTAAATCTGAATAATTAACCTAAGTAATCACTTAGCTAATATATTAGATTAAACAATCTAGTTTAAGGGGTCTAAACAAACAAACAAGTGGAATTAGAGCGGGTTAGCTCTTATTTTTATATTTTTATACCTAAAGTTGATCCTTGACCCTTACTGTCATGGATTCTTTGTCTTTATACTTGAATGAAATTAGGTTGAGAATTGAATATGACTATGTGGCTTTTTAAATGTGCTAATCCTATCCTTGAGTATCTAGGGATAAATACTTGTTGCAATAATTATGTTTGTTATACTGCTTTAAAGGCATGTGATATTTGTCTTTAGTATTTGGATAGTGGTTGTTCCAGGCACATGACAGTTAATAAAGCATTGTTCAAGACTCTTTTTGAAGGAAAGATTGGAACCGTCACATTTGGAGATGGAAGCAAGTTAGTCATCCGAGGTATTGGAACAATTGACATTCTAGGGTTGCCCATGTTCGAAGATCTGTGGTACGTGGATGGATTGAAGGCAAACTTGTTGAGTATCAGTCAGATCTGTGATAATGGGCTAAATGTGTTATTCACGAAGTATGAATATGAGATACTTAATGATGGTGGTGACTGCATTTGTGTTGGAATAAGGACTGTTGATAATTGTTACGGTATAACACCAAGCATAAATCATAAGTGTTATAGTGTAAAAATTAATCAGGTGGACCTATAGCATCAACGGTTAGGACATGCTAGCCACAAGCAAATAGAGAAAATCTCCAAGTATGAAGCAGTTCTCGATTTACCAAAGTTTGAAAAGATAGAGAAAAGTATTTGTGGACTATGTTAGATTGGTAAACAAGTGAAAGCCAAGCATCCATCAATTAATGAAGTCTGGACATCTAGACCCTTAAAGTTGCTGCATGTTGATCTTATGGGTCTTGCCAGAGTTCAAAGCTTAGGTGAAATGAAGTACATCCTTATTGTGGTGGATGATTTCACACGATACACTTGGATGGTTCTCCTGAAAGATAAATCTGAAGCTTCTGACAAGATGATTTGTCTATGCAAGAAGTTGCAAGTAGAGAAGAATACTTTGATTGTTCAGATCAAAAGTGATCATGGAAGAAAGTTTGAGAACTCTAAACTCAAGTCCTTTTGCAATGATCAGGGAACAAAGTAAGAATTTTCTACACCCAAGACATCTTAACAGAATGGGGTTGTGGAAAGAATGAATAGAGTAATTCAAAAGATGGCCAGAGTCATGTTGAATAACAAAAGTATGCCAAAGTCTTTCTAGGGAGAAGCTGTAAACAATGCATGCCATACTTTGAACAGAGTGTACTTGTGGACACAATGGAAAGTGTCAAAGTCGCCACCTAGTTATATGGTCTAGGAACCATGAATATAGGGTCCTTTCGAGGAAAGACCATTGATCTTACTACTAGAGTATGGGTTCAGAGTTTAAGTATGGTTTTAGGAAGGTGTTAGGCACCCAAGACCGCCCAGCCCTAAGGTTGGCCTCCAATCATTGTGTCTTACGTCTTAACCTTATTAAAAACATGTTCAACACTTGCATCTATTCTCACACACACTAGCATATATCTAAGCATAAAACATGGCATCATTATCCCTAAACACATACATATCTACCCTTAAACAAAAAGAGAGTCAAACCCATATGCACATAAAAGAAAACTCTAGCATGTGAAACCCTATCATACCATTCATCTCAATCAAAGGCAGCAACTTGATCATGGTAGCAAGGTATCATGGCATTCACAAAATCATATAAACATCCATATTCAAGATCAAACATCACACAAACATGTTCATCACAAAAATGCATGTTCATATCAATGCATGACTTACCTTTACTTACCTTACAGAAACATAGCACCTATGACATCATGTATGAGCATGTGAATGCATGTACATAGCATCTTAAACAAGAAAATCTTAATCTAAACATGTTAAAGACAAACAAGCATATGAACAAAGTAAACAAAAACTTATGAAGCATAAAACATGTGAAAAGAAACCCAAAACAGAAACATATTATATGAAGCAAAGGATGAAACAAAAGAATTAAGGTTTTTGGGCAACGACCTACGTACGCAAATAGAGGCCTACATATGCAGGCCAAATCCCACGCACGTAGGATTTGATCTGCATACACATGCTCATGGCACACGTACGCAAGGTTCTTCAAAACCTTAACCTAGAAAAAAAAAAAAAAAAGAACTCAAACCCTAATTCTAACAACAAAACATGTTCACAAACATAAAGAAAGCCTAAAACTAACCTAAACAAACATATATAAACATAAACTAAATCAAGAAACAGATTAAAGAAAAGATTAAATCAAAGATGGAAAAAGAAAATTTATAAGAAAACCTCAAAAAAAGAAGCTTTCAATAGAAACATGATTAGTAATTTTAAACTCAAAGGATCAAGGCCATAAAATGTCCCAATCAAATAAAATTAACTTGAAAATGTTTTGTGAAAAAGTCCCTCTTTGATTAACTATTTCTAGTGAATCTTAGGTTTTCCCTTAAGATCTTCTGTGTGTTTTGAAAATGTACCATATAAGGCTTTTTTATAGTTGAAAAATAGGGGTTTGGAATGACTCCTAGATGATGTGGGATTCATTCCAAACCTTACTCTTTAATATAGAAAACTTAGCTTTTTTATGTCTTTGAAACCCTAGTTGCATATGCAGACTTGTGCCTGTGTACACAAGCGTGTGGCCTGTGTACGTAGGTTTGTGCTTGCATACATAAACCGTGGGTTTTCTTTGGTCTTTATTTTCCAAAAATATATTTTTGCTCATTAAAAGTTATATTTTCCATTTTAACACCTCTTAAGTCAAATTAACATCTGATTAGGCCCTAAACTAACCTTAGGCCTTGGAATTTGACCATCATTGGGGAACGGGGACCCGAGTCGTAAGGGATACAAAATGCAATGTCTGCAGTACTTTCGTCCCAATGCCAAGAAAACCTCATGTGAACTCTAGAGAGGAAAGAAACTGGTGGTGAAATATTTAAGAGTTTTTGGCAGTGATTGTTACATCCTTAGAGATCGGGAAAATCTAGAAAAGTTTGATACAAAAAAGTGATAAAAGGCTTTTTCTTGGATATTCTACATCAAGCAGAGCATACAGAGTGTACAATCTTAGAACCAAAACTGTGATGGAATCTGCTAATGTAGTGATAAATAATGAACAATGTGCTGAAACTCATACTGAAGAGGCTCAAAGTATTCAAGGAAAATCCGTAGAAGTTGAAAATACTCTTCCTAAGGAGTATGTTGAAAAGTCAAATGATGAAGAACCGTTAATTCTGAATGATACTATTTTAGAACCAACAACCCTAGTTCAAGAAAACCCATAAGAACAAGACGAGATAAGTACTCCATCTGAGCAAAAGAGTACAACAACTTCTTTGGTAAAAGGTCCATATACTAGGGTTAAGCTTAATCACCCTCCCACCAACATCTTGGGAAGTTTAAATGATAACATGAGACTGAGATCTAAAGCTTTGAATGTCATTACACACTCAAACTACCTTTCTCAAGTGGAACCCAAGAAAGTAGATGAAGCTCTGCAAGATGCTGATTGGATTAACTCCATGCATAAAGATCTCAACCAATTTGTTCGAAATGATGTGTGGGAACTGGTTCCTAGACTTGAAGGAGTCAATGTGATCGGTACTAAATGGATCTTCAAGAACAAGTCTGATGAGCATGGAACAGTCATAAGGAATAAATCAAGACTTGTTGCATAAGGATACACTGAAGTGAAAGGAGTTAATTTTGATGAGACTTTTGCACCTGTAGCTAGGCTTGAGTCTATCCAAATACTTTTAGCCATTGCATGTCACTTGGACTTCAAATTATATCAAATGGATGTAAAGAGTGCATTCTTGAATGGGATGCTACAAGAAGTGTATGTAAAGCAGCCCAAGGATTTGTGGATCTTCAAAGACCTAATGATGTCTACAAATTGAAAAGAGCATTGTATGGTCTTAAACAAGCTCCTTGAGCTTGGTATGATAGACTAACTTCTTATCTCACAGAGAATGGTTTCAAGAGAGGAAATGCTAACACTACTCTTTTCATTCAAAATGAAAATAATCATTTTGTTGTACTTCAAGTTTATGTTGATGATATAGTTTTTGGCTCTACTAATGATATTCTTGCTAAATCTCTTGCAGATGAAATGAAGAAAATGTTCGAGATGAGCATGGTAGGTGAACTTATCTACTTTCTAGGATTGCAGATAAAGTAAACAGACACAGGAATATATATCAACCAAGCTAAATATGCTAGAAACCTTCTCAAGAGATTTGGACTTGAAAAGGCGGCGTATGATAGAACACCAATGGCCACCAATGCAAAACTTGGGAATGATCCATCAAGTCAACATGTTGATATCACTTTATATAGAAGTATGATTGGGTGTTTATTGTATTTGACTGCTAGTCATCTTGATATAGCTTTTAGTGTTGGTGTGTGTGAGAGATTTCAAGCTAATCCAAAAGTATCACATTTAAATGTTGTAAAAAGAATAATCAAATGTATTAGTGGTACTTGTGATTTTTGGTTGTTTTATAGCAAAGAGTTTAACGTCTCTTTTGCTAGGTATTCAAATGCTAATTGGGTTGGAAATGCCGATGATAGTAAAAGCACCACTGGTGGGTGTATTTATGTGGGAACCAACTTGGTTGCTTGGATGAGTAAAAAGCAAAATTCTGTCTCTCTGTCAACTGCAAAAGCAAAATATATAGCTGCTGGGAGTTGTTGTTCCCAAATTCTTTGGATGAAGAAACTTTTAGGTGATTATGGTTTATCACAGGAAACTATGGTTGTCTATTGTGATAATTCTAGTGCTATTGATATCTCTAAGAATCTAGTACAACACTCTAGGGCCAAACATATAGAGATTAAATATCACTTCATTAGGGATCTTGTTGAAAAGGAAAGTTGTTGCTCTTTATTACATTCCTACTGAGTGTCAGAATGCTGACATCTTTACCAAACCACTTGATAGAAGCAGGTTTGAGTCTCTCCGTCAAGTGATTGGTGTACTCACGTTGGTGTAATCACATATCTCTAGTCACCTATGAAATCCATGGTCCTTGTGCTAATTCTTTCAATCTCTCGTTACCAAAAATGTTTTTCATTAAGGTTTACATTCATGTATTTCATTCTAGGTTTGCCTTTGATGTTTTTGAGTTTTTATTTTAATAAAAAAATTTAAAAACAAAACAAAAAAAAAAAAAAAAAAAATTGTATCACACATCTTCAAGTTGTGTAATTAAAGTTGGCCTATGAAAGTTGCATTCCATGACTGTGTACCTTGTTTAGCTTAGATCAGTGGCGACGCCCTGACCTGAAAAAAATTAAAATATATATATATATATATATTTAAGCTGTATTAGGAACACCCTCAAATTAAAAAAAAAAAAAAAACCAACATAGAGAATCAGAAATCAAACCCACCGTACCCACGGTCACGTCGCTGGCAGAGAAAGTAGAGAAAACCAAACCCTAATACAATCTACACAGAGTAAAACAAAACCCCAATACAGTCTATACAGAGAAAACCAAACCCCAAAACAAACTCCAATACTGTGTTTATCAAAAAAAAAAAAAAAAACCCAATACAGAGCCTCTGTACCAAAACCAAACCAAAAAAACCCCAATACTCGCTCCTCATCGTCGTCGCCATAGCTCGCTCCTCATCGTCGTCGCCGTAGTGCGCTCCTCATCGTCGTCATCGTCGCTCGTCGCTCGCCCTTCATCACAGATCGCAGATCGCTCTGCTCCGATGCTCGGTGCTCGATGCTCTCTCCGACCTCCCTCAAGGTATTTCTCTCTCTTTTTCTCTCTGACTCTCTCTCAGTCTTTCAGTCTCTCTCTCTTTATCTCACTGAAAGTCTGAAATGAAAACTAAAATAATGAATGTCTCTCTCTCTTTAGTCTTTATTCTTTAAGACTAAATCAACTCAGTAACTCTCTCTCTCTCTCTCTGATTGGCTGGCCAAATGAATGGGCTTTATTTATATTTTGCTTTTTCCTATTTTTTGTCTTTTTGAATTTGGCTTTATCAATTTATCTTATCCGTTGGTGTTGGTCAGTGTGTGTTCACTGTGTTGGTGTTGGTGAGATATTAATTGTCTTTTAGTATAATGTGTATCGTGATTTGTGAATCTGTGATTGTGAAATTTTCTGTTTGGCAAGCTACTGTGATTGGGGCATCAGGCATGAGGCTTGTGCTTGTCTGTTGAGTGGGGTGGGGGTAGATGGGCTGATGGGCACATAAGGCTGGGTAAACAATAATTAAAGCAGTGTAATGTGTTGCACATTACACTGCTTTAATTATTGTGCTGCACATGGGATGTATAATACTGTAATGTCAGGCTCTTTTAGTATAATGTGCACAAGGGGCTAAACAGTATAACAAATTAAAGCAGTATAATTAATGACAAACAAATTAAAGCAATATAGTTTATTGTTATGCTAAACAACAATAATTAAAGCTGTATAATTAACCAATACATTATAAAAGACAAATAAATTAAATTATGTTAGGCTAAATAATAATTAATAATTTTATAATTAATAAAATAACAATATAACAAATTATAGTTTATAAAAGACAAACAAATTAATGAAACAACTAAACAACAATAATTAATAATTTTATTAATATTTCAAATGAACTTATAGTTTATTGTTTATTCTTTTGCTAGAATTATGAACAAATATTTTATAAGAAAACCACATACCCAAGATTCATCTCCTATGCAAGATTCATCTCCTGTGCAAGATTCATCTTCATCTTGTGAGCGAATTCGTGTTGACTTTAACTTAGAAAATCTTCCTTCAAATCCTGGGCTACGACAAAAGATATCATCTTATCATCCTAATAATCATGATGAAATAAGAATATATTATTTAACAAAAGGCCATTGTCAACCTATTCTTCATGATTACCCTGTATCATATTTTTCTGAAAAGCCCTGTCGATTTAAATCTGAATGGTATGAAAATAGAAAGTGGTTGGAATATAGTATAGACAAGGATGCGGCATTTTGTTTTTATTGCTACCTATTTGGGCGGCAAGATGTTGGTAAGCAAGGAGGAGGTGAGACTTTGGTAATGAAAGGATTCAAACTTTGAAATCAACTTGCAAAGTTAGATTCTCATGTTGGAGGAGTTAATAGTGCTCATAACCAAGCTGTCAAGAAGAGTGAAGATCTACTGAAGGAAAAGCAACACATTCAAAGTGTTTTAGTTAAGCAATCAAATAAAGATAAACGTGATTATCGGGTTCAATTAAATGCAATAGTTGATTGCATAAGATTCCTTTTATGCCGGGGATTAGCTTTTCATGGTCACGATGAATCTCAAGGTTCAAGTGATAAAGGAAATTTTCTTGAGCTTCTACAATTTTTGGGGGATCACAATGAATCTATCAATGAAGTGTTGCAAACAGCTCCGAAAAATTTCAGGCTTACCCCTCGGATATTCAAAAAGACATTGTAAATGCAATTGCACGTGAAACATCCAAAACCATCATCAAGGATCTTGACAATGGGTTCTTTTCAATATTAGTTGATGAGTCACATGATATCTCAGTGAAAGAACAAATGTTCCTCGTTCTTTTTTATGTGAACAAAAAAGGAATTATTATAGAGTAGTTCCTTGGTATTGTACATGTTGCAAGTACCACCGCATTGTCACTCAAATGTGCTATTGAATGTTTACTTTGTGAACATAATTTGAGTTTGTCAAACCTACGTGGGTAAGGTTATGATGGGGCTAGTAATATGCAAGGTGATATCAATGGTCTCAAAAATTTAATTTTGAAAGAGAATAAGTCAGCATTTTATGTCCATTATTTTGCTCATCAATTTCAATTGACACTTGTTGCCGTTGCTAAAAATCACATTAACATTGTTGAATTTTTTTATGTGGTTAGTAATTTAGTAACTGTTGTTGGAGGCTCTTGTAAGAGACGAGATGCTCTTCTAGATGCACAATTTGCCAAAATTAAAGAAGATTTAGAGAATGGTATACGTAGAAGTGGGCAAGGTTTGAATCAAAAGACAAATCTTAAACGCCCTGGTGATACACGTTGGGGATCATATTATGAGACTATTCTCAACTTGATTTTGATGTTCTCTGCTGTTGTTGATGTACTTGAGATTATTGAAGAAGATGGCCTCTCCGATCAAAAAGTTGAAGCTCAATCTATTATGAAGTCAATTCTATCTTTTGAATTTGTCTTTGCTCTACACTTGATGAAAAACATTTTAGGGATCACAAAAGAGTTGTCAATAACATTGCAAAAAAAAAAAAAAAATCAGGATATAGTAAATGCTATGGATCTTGTTAAAGTGTCTAAGCAACGATTGGAAGTGATGAGAGATGACGAATGGAAATCTTTATTGACTGAAGTGTCTTCATTTTGTACCATACATGATATTTCTATCTTGAACATGGATGAAACATTTGTAGTTAGTGGGAGGCCACGACACAACACTCAACAAAATACAAATTTACATCATTATCATGTTGAGCTATTCTACACAATCATAGATATGCAACTTCAAGAGCTTAACAACCGTTTTTCTGAGGCGAATACCGATTTGCTACTTTGTATGGCTTGCTTGAATCCAAGTAATTCATTTGTGGCTATCGATAAGGAAAAGTTGATATGTCTAGCTAAGTTCTATCCCTTTGATTTTCTTGGGACAAATATTTTGACACTTGACTCTCAACTGCAGAATTACATTTTTGATATGTGCAGCAACGACTTCTTTTTAAAGCTTCAAGGAGTTAGTGAACTTGTTGAAAAGTTAGTGAGCACAAGGAAGCATGAGACTTATCCCTTAATCTATTTACTTATAAAGTTAGCTTTGACCCTTCCAGTTGCTACTGCAACAATAGAAAGAAGTTTTTCAACAATGAAATATATAAAGAATGAACTGCGCAATCAAATGGGAGATCAGTGGATGAATGATTGCTTGATTGTGTATATTGAAAAAGATGTAACTTGTAGCATTGATAATAAGACTATCATGTAACGATTTCAAAATTTGAAAACTCGTAGAAGGAAATTGTAAATTTTATGTATTTGCGTGTTTTTTTATTGTTGTTATTATCAATATATAAAATTTTCTTTTTATTAAATTGTGTAATTTATGCTTGTTGAGGAATACCCTGACAAAATTTTCTGGAGTCGCCACTGGCTTAGATGAGCTTTATTTTTCTGCACTTTGCTAGTTTGTACTATGTAGTGTTTAAATTGTGTGAGTTGTTTATGGTTTTTAAACACATGCTCTTGATTTTGAATTCGTATTCTTTTGATTGTAAAGACTAAAAAATCCTAGGAGAAAGACATAAATAACCATCTCACCACTGTTATTCTCCAATCATGAAAACCTATGTGCAAATTATAAAAGTTCTGCTCGGTAAGGTGTAGCACTTGCACAGCAAGATATTTAAAGTGTTGCTTTCAAAACAAACAAAAGAAGCAAAAAGCTAAAAGAAAATCCAAGAAAAATATGCTTCAAAAGAAAAAGGGAAAAAAAAATTGCATGGTTGCAAGCGTGTTTTCTAGGAGATAATGTAGAAATTGTGATTGATAATGTAGAAATTGTCACTTTCAAACTTATGTGATTGATAATGTAGAAATTGTGCTTGTCTTCCATCTACATATCACCTTTTGGGTAATTTATACAGTTACTAGTTGCACACACCACAAGAAAATCTTTGTTAAACTCTGTACATGAGATTGTGTGTTAATTTTTGTGACCATGCAAAATTTAACTTCTTGATATGTTTAATACTTTTTGGGGGTGTGAGGTAAGAAGTGTGTGATGGAAATTGTTTTGGCTTAACAAAGAAATTTTCTTTTAAGAGAAGGAATTTTTGAAAACCTTTGGAGTCATTAACATGCATCCCATATCATAAAAATTTATTTTCCAAATGGTTCTATAGAAAATTTCCAAGTTTTTCAAAATTTCTGATTCTTTAGAATTCGATCGATCGAAGCTATTTTTTGACCGATCAAAAAGAAAAGGAAAAACCCAATTTTAAGGCTTAAACTCTCAGGTTGTCTCATTTCCTCTCGATCAGTCGAATCTGTTTTTACATGTATTTCGATTTCTATCTCAATTCCTCTTGACCGATCGAAAAACTTATTTTAAAAACAAATAGGAATCAGATTATAGTTCTTTAGAGTTTTGTCCTCTTCTTCTTCAATTCTTCTCTCGATCCCTTCTCACTCAAAATTTTCTTTGTCATATACTGAGTCAAGGTCTCAAAGGTTTTCTTCCTCAACACTAAGTAAGACTCTTTTACCCCTTCTTTTTGTTTAAATTACATGCATTCATGCATTTTCATCAAAATTTTTCAAATTTTCAAATTTTTGAACTAAAGAGATTTTAGGGTTTTTAATGATTTTGAGTGTTTTAATCCAATTTTTTGGATGGGTTTTTGTTCATGCATTATATTAACATGATCCTTAGGCTTTAATGTCAAAACTTTCATGATTTCTTCAAAATTTTGAAATTAGGGTTTATGTGTTCTTGAGAAAATTGGAGATTTTGTTCAATTGGGCTAAATTGATTGAAATTGACTTATGATACTGCTTAATTGAGTGATTATAACATGTTTTATGCTTGTTGTGTCGTTCAATTGATCAATATAAGAATTTTTGAAAAATTAGTGTTTTCAAAATTGGGGATTTTGTTAAATTTCTACTTTTCTTGGTCAATTTTCAAAATTGAGGTGAAATTGAACTATTTTAGAGCATTAGATCATGCATCATCTGTGTACTAGTGTCATGCATCATATAGTTTTTCAAAAATTTCATGTTATCCTGTGCTCTAACTCTATTTGATGCAATCTGCCCTTAGTTTTTGTTTGTATTTTTTTTTAAACCTTAGACATGGATCCTAAGGTTGGTAGGAAATTCAAAACCAAAGCAAATAGAAACCCTGCTTCTTCTTCTTCTGCCTCTCCTTTGGTTGATAGGGTTAGGTTTCTTTCTACTAGGACTGAGGAAGTCTATGAGACCTTAACCAAGTATAGGTCGATATGGGGAGAAAGATTGTTCTAGATGAGTTAGATCCTTCCATACGTAGGAATCTAGTGTCTAGGAATTGGGTTTCTTTGTGTGATGTTTCTAATGCTCCTCCTACTGCTTTGATCAGAGAGTTTTACTCAAATCTCTCTATTTATCCTGAGGTTACAGGTGGTCATTATATGACTAATTGGATTAGATTTAAAGAGTTTAGGATTACTAAACAAATAGTTTTTGAAGCTCTAGGTGTACCTTTAGTTCGTAAACCCACATATCCATACACTGAGCTTCCTCTAGTAGATGATATCATGTCTTTGCTTTGTGGTAGGTCAGTTTCTTAGGGATCTGAACCAAAAATAAACTCATGTGAGTTTACTGAACTTAACTATCTTTCTTTAAGGATATCCTGCCATAATATCTTCCCTATCTCTCATATTCGTATTGTTCCTATAGATAAGTGTGCATTCCTTTTTGCTCTTATCATAGATGAATCTATGTGTTTTCCTTCCCTATTCATTCAAACTATTGTTGATATTTATAGGAGTAAGTCCAAAGCACAAAAGCTATTTTTTTTTCATGTGTGTGTGTATATATATATATATAGGGTGTTGAGCTTTCTAGGTTATCAAACTTTCCTCCTCTAGAGTTAGTTCATATCACTGCCCCAATAGGAGCCACGTTTCTCAAACAACAACAAGCACAATGAAGAGTGCTGAACCAAGCACTGGGACTTCAAAGAGATCGTGAGGTGAAACTACTAATGCAACTCTTGCCTCTGGTGACATGCCTATTGCTGAGGAGGTACATGTGGATCCTACTGCAGCTGTGGATCCTTCTGGCGATGATGATGTTGTTAACCTTACAGTTACCCCTCCTCTCTCACTCTGTGCCATGATGGAGTCCTTTATGACTACTTAGGCAGCTCATGAACAATTTATTGATGAGTTGCTTACTAGGTGGTTGCCTTGAGAATTGATTTTGCCGAGTATAGAAGTGTTTTTCCACCTCCTCCACCCTCTGATGCTTGATAATTGCCTTTGGCAATTCGTAACAAAAGGGGGGGAATAGGTTTTAGGTTTAGTTTTGATGAGGGGTCTTGTATTTAGGGGGAGTACAGAGATTTTGTATTTAGTTTTGAGATGAGAGATTTTGATGTATTTTTTCTTTTCATTATTTTCATGTATATTTGTTTTGTTTAATTGTTCTTTTTTCACAAACATTGTTGGTTCATTGACTATGATAGTATATTTGATGTTTATTCATTTGATATTCTGTCTATTTTCATGCTTTTGTGTATTCAAGTTCAGTTTTTTATTTATTAGATTTGTACTGTATTTTCCACGCATGTGCTTATAGTTTGTTTTTAGAGTTTCAAGAATTTATAGGTTAATTCTTTCAACAGGTTAGTAGTTGTGATAGAATTGTATTTGGGCAATACTTTGTAATTGGGCTAATGTTTGATTTGAGCGATTCATTTTGTATGTGTGTTTTGTCACGGATTCCCAAAGAGGGAGATTTTTAGGTTTTAAAGATTTAAGATTAAATGTTTAGAATTATATTCTGTATGTGTTGCCAGACCGAGAACAAAACATGTCTAGTTTATGTGTTAGGCATTGCTCAAAGATGTATGTTTCAAGCTTCAAATTCGAGCTAACTGCAGAAAAGAAGGGTCAGAATCTGCCAAGCTCAATCAATCGAAAATTAGGTTCAGCCAATCAAAAATCATAGAAATAAGATTCTGTAGGATTTTTAAATAAGGTCCAAGCCTACGAAAACGTTTAGGGTTTCAATCTAACTTGTCCACATATAAAAGGGAAACCCTAGCTACTTTTTGGAGACTTTTGGAAGACTTATGTGTTACTCTTTGTGAGCTCTGAAATGTGTTGTACTTTCTAACTACACAAGCGTCTACCAGAGCAAGATCTACAATCAAGTATTGGTAGAACCTAGTTGCTGCTATAAAGATTAACAAGTGAAGGTGATCTGAAACCTTTGAGTGGGATCTCAAAGCCACAAGCATGGGTGCTAGTGTTGTAGTAAGTCCAAAAAGAGAAGGAGTCCGTGGATTCGAGGCTTGCACGTACGTGGTCGTATTAGTAAGTTACTACTTGAGGTAGCAATAGATTTAGGGTTAAATCTAATTGTAAAAATTTCAATTCTCTTATAATGGATTTGCTTTACATTGAAGATTGCTAGGTCAAATCCTCCCTAGGTTTTTACCTTGAAACGGTTTGTTTCATCGGTTTTTCTAGGTCATCATATCATGATGTTATTTACTTTCCACTGTTTTGCATGATATGATTTATTATTGTTTGACCTAGATTTGAATAATTAACCTAAGTAATTACTTGGCTAATATATTAGGTTAAACAATTTATTTTAAGAGGTCTAAACAAACAAACAGTTTCCAATGTCAAGAATCTCTAACATTGCACATTTGACAATTGATTTTGGCACTTGTCCACTCAAATTGTTTTGACCCAATCAACCGTCCTTAATTTGCTCCCACTTGTCCATGTATCAAGAATAGTGCCATACAAATTGTTTCTTCTCAAGTTCAATATCATGAGTGAATCACTCAAGTTTCCCAAACATTTTGGAATTTTGCCACTTAAGCTATTCTCCAACAAATTGAGAATTTCAAGAAAAATCATATTGCAAATCATTGGTGAAATCTTTCCTGTAAGCTCATTTTTTAAGATTGAATAGAAGTAGATGGGGGAAGATAGAACTGGGAACGTAGCTTGATTTTGCATATTTATATCATTATTAGAAAGCATTATCATACTTATTTTGAGTTAATTCATGCATTTTATAATTGGTTTTGGAATAATGCTAAATAATCAATTTTGTGCTTAGTTGAATTTTAATGCGTGAATTTATTTTTTGTAGGATAATGAAATTAAATAAGTGGATTTGTGCAAAGAAGAAAGCTAATGGACTTTAATTTTACAAGGGCCATAATGAAGTCAAAGAAGGCCAACCCAATTAAATTCAAGTCCAATTGGAGCAAGGAATCAAAGGAAATTTGCACATAATCCAAGTCCAATTCGGATTAGGATTCTAGCTTGCACACCAGTTAGTATTTGGAGCATAACTTTCGGCTCTGATGTCCAATCGAGATGATTCAAGGTATGGAAAGATAACTTAAAGGGCTACAACTTTGTAGTTTACGAAAAGTCCGAATTCTGAAGTTAAATGGGCCAAAAATGTCGGTTAAGTGAAGCCTAAAAACCTGTGATTTTCTCCAAACGGGAATTCAACTTGTAATAGGATTCATTGACCTATTTAAAGGCTCTTTAGGGCAAAATTCAGAGGAGGAGCTTCTGTAGAACATAATTTAGGTTTTCTTAAAGTTTCTTTACAGTTTTTAGAGTTTTATTTGTGTTATGGCTTGCTAGAAGCCTTGCTAAGGCAAGGGGTGAAACCCAACCGTTAATTGGTATGTTCTTAACAATTATTTATTGGTTTTAATGCTTATATTTTTATATTTTTTATTGTTTTACTCATCTAGAAAAGTGTTTAGTTCTGTATAATCCTTTGATTTATCATAGACTCCGGGTACGTTAAATGCTTAGTATTCCCTGCGAACTAATTCACTAGTTTTGTTTTGCCTAAAATCAATCAATTGCATGAAACTACCTTAGACAATTAATTCTTGAGTTTTTATTGTTAAATCATCTGACTAAAATCATCCTTCGTATGAATTTTAGTTGAATTATAAAATAAATATTGTTAAGACTACTAATAGATGTGTTGTGTGTGGATCCCTAAACCTTAGCGCCTTAATATATTGTTATTTTCACTCAATTTAAATTACTTTCACTAAACTACCAAAAATCTCTTCAATTAAAATTTATTATTTTAGTTTTATTATCTTGCGGTTTGCTAATCAATTCCCTTTTCCCTATGGATTTGACCTCGGACTTACCGAGTTATTACTTCGCGACAATCCTGCACTTGGGAGCATTATTTAAGTCGCAGCAAAGCGATCCTTGGAGCCTGTTGGAGCTTATGTCTAGAAAGGCAAAAGGTTGAGAGATGGAGATTGGAATGCTACCTTGCAACATATTCAATGAAAAGTCTAGATGATTTAATTTGGTTAGGTTCATAAATCATAACCCAAATTGGTATGTGACCAGTGATGTCATGCTTAGGTCCAAAAAAAAAATTTGAGTTGGGTGAAATTGGCATGAGAGGGTGGGATCTCTCTTTTAAATTGTTTTTGCAATGGCACAAATAAGTAATTTTGTTGAGCTCATTGAACCATAAAATTGCTAACAAATTTGGCACGGGAGAAAATAAGTGATTATAAGATAAATTGAGGATAGACAACTTGTTCAATAGTGAAATTTCTGATGGAATTTGACCAACAAAGAAGGAATAAAAGAGGTTGAGATGTGTTAACACGGAAAGATTGTCCATAGTAGATGGTATTTGAGAGAAGTTGAAGTGATTGTAGCTGAGGTCAAGTCGCCAAAGGTGAACAAGGCGGAAATGGCTGCTACTAGAGTTGATGGAACCATAGAGACAACTGCTACTAAGCTCAAGGCTAATCACATGACCATTACCGCTACAGTCAACCCCATCCATGAGCAACAACTGCTATTTTCTCCCTCATTCGCCCATGATGCGACCTTAGGATAATCATCAGGACCTCCACAAGCTCATATTGCAAATCATTTCCTGGATTAGCAGGAAATGATTGCTTGGATCTTTTATAGACTGTGGGCAGCTCTTATGCAATGATATTGCAATGGCAAGCTAACAAGATTAGGTGGACACCATGAGCAGTAGTTGTCTTATGGGGGCAACTTGGAGTTGGGAAGTATTAGCACATTTTGTCGCCATAAATTATGGCATTTTTAGTAGAAATTTGTATCTCTCTTTCAAGCTTATCTCACATTTTGGAACAGAGTATGGGAAGCAATAATTAAGCACCGTAAACCATAACTGGACTAGATGTATAATCCAAACTCCGAAGGGATTCTCCAAGTTGCATTAACTGGATCCACCACATATAGAAAAATCTAAGAGGAAGACTTTACTTTGACAAAATCAATTATATTATTATATCTTTTGCGATCACTTGAGTACGCTTTTTTTTATCATGTAAACAAACAAGTACTCCAACAACAGAGAAAAGACCTGGAAAATGAAAAACAACTGTCAAGTGGGATTAGCATCTTAGTTCGTAAATCAACTCAGAGTACTTCCAAGAAAGAAACGTTTGAAAATGTTCTTTAACGTCCATTTTGAGCTCATTCATTCATGCACATCTTACTCTGTCAACGTAAATTGTGGGCATACTGCCCTGTCTCATTAGTACGAGTTTTCTTCTTTCAATCCTTTTGTCATGTTCTGGGAATTGTTTAAATTTATCCCAACAATTTCCATCACTAGTAGACTTCTCAATTTCGTTCTACGTACCAGCCTTTCTAATAGGGTGAAAATTGAGAAATAGTTTCTGTAACATCTTTTGCAGATCCTCTTGGTCTAGTGAGCAGCTCTAACATTAGTTCGGGGTTGTTTGCGATGATCTGTTGGGCCATTTGGCAGAGACAGAATAAATCTCGGGCTAAGAGCATTCACATCAGCTCGTCTAAAATATTCCGTCTATTTTATACCAAAAACCTACTTTTTCTATTTTACACTATCATTTTTACAAAACACCCACATCAATTCATCTATTTTATCACTTCTCTGATTTAAATAATCAATTCCCTTAATTATTTTAATATTTTTCACCTAACCCATTACCCGTTTTTTTATACGCACTTTCTCTCTCTCCCTCTATCATATTTACCCATTTTCTTATTTCTTTCTCTCTATCTTCTATCTCTCCATACCCATTTTCTGAGTTCTTTCTCTCTCTCTTCTATCTCTCCACCCGGTCTCTCCCTCTCCATACCGGCGCTTTCTCTTCTATCTCTCCATACCAATTTTCTTTCTGATTTCTTTCTCTCTCCACTCTCCACTCACGACTCTGTTCTAGAGTTTCTGTGAAACTCCTCTCTATTCCAAGATTTTCACTCCTCTCTAATCCAAACATTCTGAACTTTCGATCCAAGCAGGGAGTACGGCGCCGAGAAGAACTCCGATCCACTCTCTCTGTCTCCGATCCAAGCAGGGAGCACGGCGCCGAGAAGAACTTTCGATCCACTCTCTCTGTCTCCGATCCAAGCACGGCGAGAAGAACGCCGATCCGCCACAAGCGCCGATCCACTCTCTCTGTCTCCGATCCAAGCACGGCGAGAAGAACGCCAATCCAAGCACTCCGATCCAAGCATGCCGATCTGCCACAAGTTCCGATCCACTCTCTCTGTCTCCGTTAGTGTGTCCGTGTGTGGGTGTGTTTGGTTTTGTGGTGTTTCTGGGTGATTTTGTTGTTGATTTTGTGGTTGATTTTTGATTTTGACTGTAGGAGTGTGTGTATAAGAGGAAGAAGCAGTTGATGATGATGGTGGTGTTGGTTGCAGATGGAGAAGAGAGAGAAAAAAATGAGCGAAATTAAATTATTATAATAATGTATAGACGAGCTACAGTAACCGTGTATATATGCACGGTTACTGTAGCTTATGGAAATTTTTAGATGATTTTACACAGGTTTACATGAGCTGATGGGGGAGGTTTTTTGGCCAAAATGTGTAAAATAAGGAGGTTTTTGTATTATAGAAGACTATCCATCAACTGATGTGGATGCTCTAAGAGCATTCGTATCAAGCCTTCTAAATTGTTTAGCATTTACAATCTCAAAACGCTACTTTAACAATCTTAATATCCCATTTTACAATATACGAAACATCAAATATTCTATTTTTTTTTTTACAACTTCATTTAAATAATATTATTTTTATTTTACCACTATGTCTCTATCTTTCTCTGATAAAACCCACCACTTTCTTCTCAGTCCAAGCAAACTCCAGTCACAGCCACACTCATGGCTAGCCACTGCTAGCCACCACCAACATAAAAAAATATATATATAAATAAATAAAAAACAAAAAAAAAAAACCACCAACCGGCAGCCACCACAATCCCCAACCACCAAAATCACAAACCCAAGCCCACAACCTCATCACCACCCAAACCCACATCCCCATACCAACCAGAAAAACAAAAACAACCTAGAGACCCACCACTACCACAACTAGTATCGCCTCAGCCACAGCAACCACGCCTCAACCACACCTCAGTCACGGTCAACCATTGTCACAGCCATGGTCACACCCCTAACCACCACAATCACAACAAATTGCAACCCACCACATCCAAAAAAAATTAATCACCCAGAACCACCATCAATGCCACCCACAAATCCGAACCCCACCATTGCAGCCCAGCCTCACCCCAATACCAACAGCCACCACAAAACCCACCACCCACACACCCCAATCCCAACCCCAACCAAAACCCACCACCACCCACCCACCCTGTTCTCAACCCCAACCAAAACCCACCACCCCGATCTCAACCCCATCAAAACTATCGCTAAGGCACCACTGATACCCACCAAATCAGACCCACGAAACCCACCAAATCATGACCACAATTGCCGAACCACCACCATGCCTCATGACCACAATCGCCGACCACAAACCCTTGAAGCTTAACAGAAAGCATATGGGTTTCAGAACAAAGGCAGCGTGATGAAAAGGGAAGGGAGATGATGCCTAGGTTGTGAGGGAGAACCAGAGAACGAAAGGGAGAGTCTGAGAAAGTGAACGAGAGTGATGAGAGTGAGCCGTGTCTAAGGAGAGAGAGAATTAGAAATCAATAAAATATTATAACATCTTACTACAGTGCGCTCTCAAAAATGAGAGTGCGTGTAGCAAGATGGCAAATCTTTTAGCATATGCAAGTTTTGATGGAGTGGGTTTTTTGGATTTCAGATGCTAAAATTTAAGTTTTAGCATTTTTGCAATCCATGATAAGGTTGCTCTAATGAACCTTTCGTGCCCCTTCAGAAAATACCAACTTCAGCTCTCAACCATCTCCAAGAGTTACAGAGGCTACGACTTAAACCTCATGACAAATCGGGCTTTAAAAAAGTAGAAATAAAAAGGTGTGTACTTTTATGAGAAGAAATCGGTAGATTGTGTCAAACATAGAAAAAAAAAAGTAATAGCATCTAAGAATTTTTATAAGTGGCCGGCTACTTCAAATTTTAGGATTATTTTACGTTGTAAGTTTTAAGATTTTTGAATTTTTTTTGTTGATATCTTTTTTGTTTTGTTTTGTTGAGTTTGCTTCTTCTTTCTATTTTATAATATTGATGTAGTAAAAATTCATCTTCAAATTATTTTTAGGCTTTCTCTTCTAGGGAATTTTTCAGTCTTTTTTCAAAAACATTTTTGCAATTTTCTTATATATGTATTCATTATATATATATATATATATATATATATATGATTACTTTACACACAAAGAAAAAAAGAACATATGAATACACGCTCACACATGTACTTAAAGGCTAGTTTTTATTAAGAGAGAGAAAAATGATTTTTTAGTGATTTATTGTTTTGAAGTTCTCTCCAAAATAAAAGTCATGTTGTTTTTTAGGAGACTAACAGCATAATTTATATAGACAATGGCGAAAGTGCTTAATTCAATTAATTGAATAAAGATAGAAGTCAAAGGAATTGAATTATCAAAAGTTACAAGACTAAATAGAATTTTAAACAAAATTAAATGGTATCATTTGTAATTTAACCTTTATTTTAATTATTTTATCTTCTTAAAAATTAAGGAGTATGTTAATCGATGCTATTGGGCAATCGTTAGGGACAATAAAATATATCTCACTTACATTAGAAAGCAACAAAAGTTAATATAGAAAGTAGTAAAATTAGACTTTTTAACTCTAGAGCAAATTGATCTGACTACATTGAAAATTCTTCTGTTATCCTTAAAGCACTTCATAATAACATAATCCAAAGTATAATTATATAATTGAAATTTTTAAAAAGTGTGGCTAAACAAATAAACAAAGAGTCATGCTAATGTGGGTTCCAGTTAGCTCAACTGGTAAAGTCTCTGATAGTTGTATAAGAGATCTGGGGTTCAATCCCCTCTTACACCAAAAACTAATTGGTGTCTTGGTCTGATAATAAAGAGCTATCATCAGAAGCGGACACCATAAGTTGAAACTCTTTCAAAAAAAAAAAAGTCATGCTAATAAGTGTCCTTAAGACACTGATTAATAATCTAATTAAAGAAAGTTTTTTATGAAAAAAGAAAAATAACAATTAATATTTTGACAATTTTTTTCATTTCTCATAAAAGTAATGTTAAAATTTTCTTTAATTGGATTCTTAACGAATATCCTTAGTATTTCCCATAAATAAAATAAGAAAAAAACCAAGCCAATAAAAAATAGATGTTAGGAATTTTAAAATGTAAACAAAAACACCGACAAGAAGAAAAAGAGGTGTCATTTGTACAAATCTGATCCAATCTTTACACGTGGAAGTACACGTGCGAAATTCCCACATATGTTTTTTTTCCTTTTTAATAAATAGTAGTTGGAGATGACAGAAGTATTAAATCACGCCGGTGATAAAGCCAAGAGGAAAAAGGCTGACAAAGCCATGTCGGTATCTTGAAGATCATGATTCCTTTGGTCAAACCGTCATATCTAATTGCCAATGACACACTGCCAAGTGTCCTTGGGTACTACATCTTTCGGTCATCTCATTGACCAGAGGAATAACCCTCTTATTATATTTATACCATCACAACTTTCTGTTTAGACTTTAGAATTAGCATTCACATTGCCCCCCAAAAGAAAAGAAAAGCAAAAAAAACATTAATAGTACAGTGTTCACATACAGTATTTGCCAATTTTGGATTCTATATTTTAGAGTTCCAGGCAATTTAATTCTCACGTTTTTATAGCAGTTAATTTGTCTTTGTTGTTTTTAATTTACAATTAATTTAGTCTTTATCATTAACTCACTATCGAAAATACTTAAAATTTTTTTTTTCTATCATCAGTGATATTACATGAAAATGACTTTTTAAGAAGTTAAAATTTAGGATTTTGAAAATAAATAAATTATTAGGTTTAATGTGTGCTAATGTTTAGGAAAAAAAATATATCATACGTGTGTGAGATATATTTAAATAGGAAGTGTGTGTGCTAATTTTTTTTTTTTTTTTAAGTTTTTCCAATAGTTTTTTGTTTATGAATTTTGTTAATTATAATTTTGACCCTACTTTTTTAACTTTTTAGGAATAAGAATTATCTAATTAAATTTGGAGAATTTTTGACATTTTTTTGGGATGATAAATAACTTTCTAAATCGTCTTGATATATAAAGATTACCAATTTTATCTTTTCTTTATTTTTTTTGTTTTCCATTTTTTTCTTCTTCTTCACCAACACTTAACCCAGTTCCACCCCCACCAATTCCAAATTACCACCACCTCAACAGTTCAGCACCACCACTACAAAGCAAAATCCTCAAGAATAAAAACAACAATCCCATTACTTTACAAGAAATCCAATAAATTTAAAAGCAAATCCCAAGTAGATGTCGTTCTGGTTTCTTATATCAAAAAAATTTGTTGAATTCCATGTCATTCGTCGAAACCCACGAGTGCTTGGCACCTAAAATAATCAAATTAAGGTGAAGGGCATGGCAATGATTCCTTTCAAGGGAGCAATAGAGTTCAAACAACATCTCTTTCTTTGAAGGCATAAACTGGGTTGTGATTCATTGTGCTAGCCCATTGGAGATTCCAAAGCCATGAGAGAGAGAGAGAGAGACAGAGAGAGTGATGTGGGATGCAGAAGCGCCAGGAAACAAAAAACGTCTACCTCTAGAAAACAAGAAACAAAACACGTTTGCTTTTGAAAATTAACCTCGAATCCACGAGGGTTCCTTGAATCCACAAGGAGAAAGGATCTGAAATCCACCAGAAAATAGAAAAACAAAAGTCTGATCTGGAATCCACCAGAAAATAAAAAGACAAAAGTCTGAATTTTATTGATTGAACAATTGTTCAAAAAACGTGTATAGACTTAAGGGCCTATTTAAGGGCTCCGTAAAACTTGACAAACAAGAAAATATTTTTCTAAAATAACTCTTAATTAGTACCTAACAATAACAGGAACCAAATTTGACCTAAAAAGCATTAAAAACACCTAAAATAAGGAAATAATAACCCTAAACCTAAAATAATGAAAATTACAAATTAAATACCAAAATTAATAAATTACAATAATTAAATAGTACATTGTGTCCTACATCAGACCCCTCCACTTGAAACAAACTCGTCCTCGAGTTCATCTTTGAAATCTAAAATCTTTTGCTCCAAATAAACAAATACTTTGAATGCTTGAGCCCCTTGATCTTCTTTCCATGCTTGCAACTCATCAATGGAATAAACAAATTAACTTAAATTTCTTTTTCCTTAGTCTTCATGTAGTTGTAGAGATTTATCAAATAAAAACTAACAATTGAATTAAATCTATCAACCCCAATAAAATCAATAAACTTTAATTGTTTCGATGTTTCCCACCAAAATAATAGAAGCTTGAACATTGCAATCATCTAACTTGACTTCATCAGGATCGTTGACAACTTCCTCTATAATTTCTTCTTTAATGTTCTCTACTATCTCGAGCTCAAGATCTTTCTCTATAATAGGGTCTTCATTAATCTCCAACACAATCTTGATTTCAGGTCCTTCTTCTATAACAAGGTCTTCATTAATTTCTTTAGAAATCTCTATATATTTTTCTTTGACTTCTACATATTCTTCAATAAAAGTATTTTCTTCAACATGTAATTCTTCTCTTAATGGTGGAATATATGGCTCTTTAAAATAATTCAAGTGTGAATTTCTTGGCCAATAATAATCTTGTTTTGTATACGCAAAAGTTCATCACAATCCAAAAGATAATATTTGATAGCAAGCATTTTTTTTCATCCATGGCCATGAAAGAATTTTGTCTTTACCTTGTCAGATTCTATTAGTCTATATTCGTTCCCACCAACGTCGGGCATACTCTCTAAGTTTATACAAAACAAGTTTAATTTTTTTTCTCATCACAAATATTCTCAAAGTCAAATAAATCTTCTAGATCAAGTAACCAATCAAGAAAATCTAGTTTATAAAAATAACCATTGAAACTTGCAATTTTTCTATAAGGTAAAATAAAGAAAATTACAAATTAAATACCAAAATTAATAAATTACAATAATTAAATAGTAAATTGTGTCCTACATCAGAGTGAGAGAGAGAGAGAGAGAGAAGAATAGATGAGAGAGAAATGAAAAAACAAGGGACAAGGCAAAAAAATAATAATAATGAAGTGAGGGATTCTGTGGCGTGAGATGAAGACAAGAAAAAGATCAGACCTGCTTTGCAGTCTAGATGCTTAGATATGTAACTATTTCTATGTTTAGTTTAACTGGGAATCTAATAAGATTCATAAGAATGTGAGATAATAATGTTTGGTTTATTCCTAAGAATCTTGAATGAATTATTTATTTTTCTTATACTATACTTAGATTTGTAAATCCAATATTGAGTTTTTTTTTTTTAATTTTAAATATTCCTCCAAATAAATAATGACAAACAAAATGCAAACTATAAATTATGACAAATTCATTAAAACTATAGTCTACAATTTCAAAATGACAAGTACAATACAAAAATAACTATTTAAATTATTATTCTTTATGAAAATCTTGTTAATAAATGTAAATAATTTATTTTACTTTAGCATCTAACCAATCCCAAATAGGGGATATAAAAAAGGGGAATAATTAATTCTTAACAATAATTTTAAAAAGAGTTAAATCCATAACAAAACATCTTGACAGCGTTAGGTCTATAAGATATTAATGATTTGTTTTATATTTTATCAACATTGCTTAAATGATAAGGGAAAATGGTTTAAATTATCAATTTATAAAAAATATAATTTCCTTTTAGTTTAGGAATTTAGATACTCACATGTTTTAACGGAAATCCACATTCCTACAAAAAAGAGGGTTAAGGAGGAATCTGAATACCCCTAGCATCCCTGGTGTGATTTGTAACCAAACATGAGAATATTTAAACATTCATGGGAATCCTAAAACATTACCATGTACCAAACACCACATTAAAAGAAAAAGAGAATATAAACAAGAAAATAATATTTTAATATTTTATCATTTAAACGATGATGTGGAATTTTGTAGTGTCTATTTAATTTTTTTATTATTATTTTGTCTACCATGTAGGATTTAAGTTTGCCAACAATGCACACCATTTGCCATATAGGCATTTTCCATTAATGAGTTAATGGTATGAACCAAATTGATTGCAAGTTGAAAATAACTGAAACTAAATTAACTACTACCAAAATGTAGGGACCAAATTGATGCGACTCCAAAATGGTGTTTTCACCTTCTTTGTATTTCTATTTACAAAATGAAAATTTGAAATATAAACCAATTGTAGTGTAGAATAGTGTTTCAAATTTGTACACCTAAAGAAAGTTAAGGAAAATCTTTTTAAAACTATAAACTTATGTAAAATAAAGACAGACATACAAACATATAACCAAGAGAACTTAATAATAAAAAAAAAAAAAAAAAAAGAGTATTAAGAAAATTACCTCTACTTATGCCTAAAGATAAAAAGAGGGAGGGAGAAAGAAGTCATTTACTTATGTTTTATTTTGAAAACTGGCTTACAATTCATAAAAAATAAGAATATCTGGTAGTGCCTAAATTTATGGATATAGACGAGAAATTATAGTAGAAGTGTTTTTTTTTTTTTTTTTTTTTTAATTCAAAATAAAGAAGAAGAGATTTGAAAAAATAAAAGCAAAAAAAGTGAGATTAGAAGTAAAGAAACCGCGCACACACATACAAAAAAAAAGGGAGGGCTTACCATTCTAAGTGATTGAAGGATTGTAGGGGAGTAGGAGCAATTCAAATCTCTTTATACATAGTAGTCCTATTTTGTAGCAATTCTTTTTTTCTTTTTTTTCTTTTTTTAAGAAAGACATAAACCTTTTTGCTTTTATATATAACTTTTCTTTTAGAATTTAATTTATAAGTGGATCAATTAATTTGAAAACCTATAGAAGATTGGTCATATTTTGTAGGCATTTTTACTAAGTTGTTCCCAAATTTTGCCTCTGCTTATACATAAAGGTGTAAGGGTACTTCTGAATTACTGAAAATGTCTTTCTTGAATAAGGAAAACACCTTAAATAGTGGTATATATAAAAATATGATTATTTTAGTTGTGAGACCCACTATTTCAATCCTTTACTGAGAGTATTGGCATTAGTTGTTCCAGGCCATTGGCCATTTTAACACATTAAAACTTATTTTATCAAAAAAAAAAAAAAAAAAAAACTTATTTTATCAATTTTAGTACATCATTTTATAATATTCTCTGCATCACATTTTTTATTTTAAGATTAAAACACATTAATATATCTTAAAATAGTAACCCTTACAGAATTAATAATAAAAAATCAAGCAGCCCAGCCACTACCTACCAAGCCCACCAATTGCATCCCAGAACCCACAACTTAGCCTAGCCCAAAGCCGCCACCACCAAGTAGAGGGGAAGACAAAGGAGAGAGATTGAAACCCACCAGAAAATCGGAACCCAAAACTACTGCAAACCCACCTCCAAATCAAAACTAGCACCGCAACCCACCCAAAACTCATCAAAACCACCTAATCACTGAAACCAGCACTGCCACCCCTCTCTTGCAACCCACAACCCACCTATAAAACCAACCAAAAACCAAATGCTTCGAAACCACCAAATCACCAAAACCAACACTACCACCCCTCTCCTACTACCCAAAAACACTAGCACCACAACCCACCTCTGAAACCAACCGAAAACCAAACCCATTGGAACCACCCAGTCATCCAAACAATCATTACCACCCACAACTACCAATACCACAACCCACCTCCAAAACCCACTAGATCAAATCGCTGCCAAAGAGCAACATATTACCGCCGATGACCCACAAGATCGGCCATGCACCACCATCGAAAAGCCACTGCCATAGATGGACAAGAGAGAGAGATTGAAAGGGCTAAGCGAGAGAGAGAACAGAAAGAGAAGACAAATAGAAGAGAGAGAAGATAGCTAGAGACGATAGTCAGTAGAGAGGAGAGAGAGTGAACAAAAAATAAATAAAAGTTTTAGGGTCCGGTTGGTAATACTGTTCTAGTAACGTTGTTTAAGTGTTGTGAAAATACGTGTAGGTGAAAAAGTGATGTGAAAATATATGTTATGATATTTAAACAATACTAATAGACAGGCCCTTAGCATTTTAGTTTGTATCATCTCATTTTTAGAATGACACTGTAGCCCCATGCTAAATTTTTTGAATTTTGAAATATCTGATGTGGCTGAGTTTTTGGTGTTTGGTGTGTTAAATGCTAAAATATAACATTTAGCACACCAGATGTCGATGCTTAGAAAGGTAAATTACATGGGAAACAAAGAAAATTTGAACCAGTGGGAGTGTGGACTGGGACCCACTAATTAATATGGAAGGTGTATAAAATTGTGGCAAACTTAGATTTAGTGCCCAGTAGTGTTGGACCTATTAAAATAATAATATGTGTCTATTTTTAGACATGTATCACCATTTGACTAAACCCAATGCCCTAAATACACTGAACCTAATCCAAGTCTAATTGTGGCAGTACTGCAAAAGACTTGGCACTCAGGGGAGCCCATTGCTTTGTTACATAGTTTCAAAATTGGCAGAGAATGTCAAAAAGTGAAGTTGACAAAATAACCCAATAAGAATTAAGAATATTGTGCTTTGGAATGGGGAAAAAAAGTAGTAAGAATCAAGATTGAAGAATATACTGAATATCGGCTGAACAGTATGCATGGCAAATGAAAGAAAGTTATCAAGAAATTAAAGTGGTTAAACTTCGTATTTGGTCCCTATCCTATATATCATATTTTAATTTGGTACCTAACCTTTCAATTGTATCAATTTGGTCCCTAACCTTTCAGTATCGTGTCAATTTAGTCATTACTATTATTTTTTGGATGAAAATTGATAACGTGTCTAATGGTCAAAATAAAAAATTAACTTTCGTTGATATGACAATACACCAAAATTTTATTTTGACTATTTAACATGTCATCAATTTTCATCCAAGATATAACAACAGAGACTAAATTGACATGACACTAAAAGGTTAGGAACTAAATTGACAAAATTAAAAAGTTAGGGACCAAATTGAAATATGCTATAAAAGATAGGGATCAAATATATAGTTTACCCAATTAAAGTCCATGCATGAATTTTTTATTCCTTGCTTTTTTTAAAGAAATCGTTTGCCATTTTTAATTTTTGAATCTTTACAAGAAATTGGCACTTTCATTGCCAATTTCGAAGATTTTTTTTTTCAAATTAAGAAATTCATTAAGAAATCGGTAAGATCATGCCCGATTTCAACATTCACCCTAAAACCTTAAGAAATGAGAAATTGATCACATTGTAAATTTCAAAAATAAAAATAATTAATTGTTTTAAGAAATCGATAAAGGCTTGTCAGATGTTTTATTTTTTTTAAAATCGAAAATAAATTTTTAACCAAAAATTTTCCACTATTTGTCATTTCCATAAATTGTTTAACAGTAGGTGGTAAAAAGCCAAAAAATTTGTTAAATGGTGACACTTTTACCAAAAGTCTCAAGCAAAATGGTTCTAGAAGATTGAGAACAGAGAAGAAAACTGAGCGTTAAACAGAGCCAAGAGCAACAACTTTAAAAAATAAAATAAAATTAGCTACAGAACTAGCCAAATTGTCTTAAAAATGGGCTCACGTTTCTAGATACAAATGCTCTTACATGCAATAAACAAATATCACAAAAAACTTAGATGACAATATTAATTGTTTGGATCTATTTTTAAAACCAAAAGTTTAAAAATAGAATAAAATACTCAAATTGACAAACTAAATTATATAAAAAAATTTTTTTTTTTTTTTTTTTTTTTTAAGGCATGCATTCACTTACAAATGTTTAGTAACAATACTTATCAAAATTGCTTATTATAGAAAAAAAAAAAAGGTTAAAATTAAAACCGATGAAATACTACTTAATATCAATTATATTACAAGAAGAGTGAAATACTCAAATGTTGGTAAAAATTTGAATACAAAAACATAATTATTAATGTAACATATCAAAAAATGATGAGAACAATGGATTTTAAATAATAAAAAGTTTTTTTATTATTGTTGTAAAAAAAATTTAATTTATATTTAAATATATAAAAAATAACGTTATTTAAAATTATCATCATATGCCTCAAATTGTATGGAAGTGCCCTGTCTTGGATAACTTTCTGGGTATCTCACACAAACTCAACAATCATATAGGTTTAGTATGCTACACCTACTAAGAGTATTAGCATCCAATTTCTAAAAAATATCTCACTTTACCATCTCAAAATTTATTTTATCTATTATACTATATCATTTTATAATACACCAAATATTCCAACTTTTATTTTACCATACAACACATTAAAATAATATAAACAACATAGTAAAATAATATAAAAATATATCTCACTTCTCTCTCTTATCTCTATTTCTCTTACTTCTATTTCTCTTACTATGTCTCTCTCAGCCATCCACCACGACCACCGTTGAGTAACCCAATCACACCACTCACCACCACCACAGCTGTGAATTCAAACTCAAACAAAACTCGATACCCAAACCAAAACTCAAACTCAATACCCAAACAAAACCCAAAACACAAACCCCGCACCACCACTATAGCTACCACCACACCAAACACCAGAGCCACCACCGAAACTTAGCCCTAGACCCACCACCACCACCACAATCGCATATTCAAACTCAATACCCAAACAAAACCCAAAACACAAACCCCGCACCACCACTATAGCTACCACCACACCAAACACCAGAGCCACCACCGAAACTTAGCCCTAGACCCACCACCACCACCACCATAATCGCATATTCAAACTCAAACAAAACCCAATACCTAAACTAAAACTCAAACTCAATACCTAAACAAAACTCAAAACACAAACCCCACACCACCACCATGGCTACCACCACACCAAACACTAGAGCCACCACCAAAACTCAACCCCAAACCCACCATGCCACCACGACCCACAGCCCACCACACCAAACACCAAAACCACTACCGAAACATGACCCCAGACCCACAACCCAAGCCCACCACGCCGTCGCCACCCACCGACCCAAAACTCACTCCTACACAAATCACAACCCATCAAAAACTGACATACAACAACAAATCACAACTCATCCACACCGATCCAAGAAGAGTGAGAATCTAAGAGAGAGGGGGTGAGAGAGAAGAGAACAACCCAACTATGGCAGCAAAACCCATGTTGCCGCCGCCTTCAACCAGAGAGAGAGAGTGGGGGGGGGGGGAAGGGAGGGAGGCTGAGAGAGAGAGAGAGAGAGAGAGAAGTGAGTCAAGGAGAGAGAAAGAATGAGATGTTTTGAAGAGAAGGAATAAAAAAGAGTATTTTATTTTTAGAACTGAGCTACAACGTCTTCTAAATTTAGGTTGGTATTGTAGCTCAGTTATAAACTTTTTTACATTTAGGCACTAGCATTGGACGGGGAAGGGGGGGGGGGGGGGGGGAGTATAAACACCCCCCAAATTGCTATTTTACAACCCAAGAATGTAAAAACCCACTCCATCCGGGTTTGTATACCTATAAAAATTTGCAACCTATGAATAGTAAGGTTGCATATATATGCAACCTTACTATTCATAGGTTTTAAAGAAAAAAACAATATTTAATCTTGTAATTGTGTGCGAAGAGAAAAAGATAGTGGGAGGAAAAAGAGAGTAAGAATACTTTTTATTATTTTATTAGGTAGTCTATATTATTTTATTGGGTTGTATGTAAAAATAAAAACTGAGATATAGAGTGAGTTGTAAAATGAGTTGGTAAAATAGATAAAGTAATGTTTGAGGATGCAAAAATAGATTTTTTATTTTTGCATCCTTGGATGCTAGTGCTCTTAGAGCATTCACATTGGGTCTTGCAAATGTCATATGTTGGTAATATTTAGCATCAGAGTCCAAAACCACTCTTTATCCAATCTCTTAATTGTATAAATTTTTACAATAGTGCTATGGTACCATTTTTTTTTTTTTTTTAAACTCTGATTCTCTCAATTCTACTTCTTCCTTTCTTTTCTTTTTTTCTTTTTTTTTTCTTTGATTCTCACTCAGTTCTACTTTTTTTTTCTTTCTTCTTTTTTTTCTCTAATTCTCACTCTTTTCTACTTCTCACTCTTTTCTACTTCTCTCTCTCTCTCTCTCTCTCTCTCTCTCTCTCTCTCTCTCTCTCTCTCTCTCTCTCTCTCTCTCTCTCTCTCTCGTTCAATGCTTGCCACCAGAGTTGAGTTGGATGGAGTGGTCACGGTGTGGTAACGGCATGGTCACAGAGTGGTGAGATCTTATATGGATTTCTAGCGTGGGTCTGATGTGGGTTTTCGGCGTGGGTTTTGATGTGGATATCCGGTGTGGGTTCTAATGTGGGTTTTCGGCGTGGATTGATTCTAATGGGTTTGATTTTCGGTGGATTCTAATGGGTTCTGAGGTGGATTTTTCTTTGATTTTTTTGTGGGTTTCTGTCCATGGTGGTGGTGGGTGTGCTATTGCCGTGGATTTGCCGTGGCGGTGGTGGATTTTATTTGTTTTTTATGTGTTGTTGCCGTGGTGGTGATGGATTTTTCTTTATTTTTTTTTATTTTTTGGTATTGTTGCCGTGGTAGTGGTAGATTTTTATTTGATTTATTTGGTTTTGTGGGTGGAGGTGGAGGTGGTGGTGGTAGATTTTATGGGTTTTGTTCCTGGTGGTAGGGGTGGGTTTTTTTAACGGTGGTGGTGGGTTTCCTGTGGTAGAGGTGGTGGTAATGGGTAGTTGAAAGGGAGAGACAGTGAGGAAAAGATAAACAAATCGAGGGAGAGAAGGGAGTGAGAGAGATTAGATTATATTATTTTATTGGGTAATATATATTATTTTAAAGAGTTGAATAGGAAAATAAAAGTTGAAATTTTAAGGGTGTTGTAAAATGGTATGGTATAAATGATAAAGTAGGTTTTAAGATGGTAAAATAGAATTTTTTGTAGAAACCAGATGTGAATGCTCTTACAACTCCAAATAATACATCTTTTTAGTAGTTTGATGCTAAAATTTAACATAACCAGAGTTTTACAACTGTGGATAATGATGCGCCTAAGAGATGAGAGAAGTCAATATCCTTTTTCTAATTAGGTTGGGTTTGGATTCCACTAAAAATGCGCGTCTGCGTTTTTCGTGTGGGTCCCGTGCACTGTTCACAGGACCCGCAAGTACGGATTTCAGAAAATTTTTCTTTAAAATTGAGTCCTACGACACTATTTACACATTTAAAAATTATTTTGTTACATTATTTTCAGTTTTAAATTTTCAACAATAAATGGTATCTAAACATACCCTTAATGAGATGAAAAGAAGAAGATGGATTACAATTAAAAATATAAAACAAGATTTTAAAAAAATTAATTATAAATACGATTTGTGAATGTGACATGGCACGATATAATAAGTCAATGGCTAATAATGAGTTCGGAAATCATCCAATACCCATGCCCCTTGCCTATAAATTAACATCCTTCTTATCCTTCTTCTGTAGTTCCATGTGTTAGATTCCTTGTCTCTCTAAACTCTCAAATCCCAGAATACATATTACCAAACTCCAAGTACAACTCCAACTCCCAGAAAAATTTAAAAAAAGAAAAAGAAAAAAAGAAGAAGATAAACCCAGAATTTTCCTTTCCACTGCTATCATCTTTTTTATCACTCCTATTTGAAACATTGCCTTCTTTCATGGCTGCTGAGTCCAACTCAAGTTCCTCACACAACCTAAGAATTTTGGTGGAAAGAAACCCATCTGAATCCCAGCTATCTGAATTGAACATCAAGGGCTGGCCCAAGTAAGCCTCTCTCTCTCTCTCTCTCTCTCTCTCTCTCTCTCTCTCTCTCTCAGAGTTCATTATATAACTTATTTGCTTATTTCTTTTATTTGTGTGTGTGTGTGTGTCTATGAAAATAGATGGGGTTGTTCACCGGGAAAGTACCAGCTAAAGTTTGATGCTGAAGAAATTTGTTATTTAGTGAAAGGGAAGGTGAAGGCATACCCTAAAGGCTCATCTGAGTTTGTAGAGTTTGGTGCTGGAGACCTTGTAACCATTCCAAAGGGACTTAGTTGCACTTGGGACGTATCTGTTGCCGTCGACAAATACTACAAATTCGAATCAACTTCATCTTCTTCTTCTTAGTACTTTGATTACTACCTCCTTCTTCTTCTTTTTCATTATAATTTCTCTTTATCATCAATTCTTTCAAAAGAATATATATTTCTTTTTAGATTGAGTTATTTATGCTACATCTTTTTTTTTCTTTGTCTATGTTTAAATTAGAGATTCTTCTTCTATCCAAAAAAGAAAAAAGAAAAAAAAAAAGTGAGCTACTTCTCAAAAAGAAAAAAATAGAGCTATTTTTTTTTTTTGTTTCCACAGGACCTGGTTAAAGATGCATGTAGTTACTTCTATATTATCTTTTAGTCAAAGAAAGGGAACACGATAACAATTAGTCAATGCACGTCCCATTCAAACTACTCAACTTTACGTGATTAAATAAAGCATTTAATGTTCCTTTGACTGGTCAACTCTTGATATTTTATATCAGCTGAAAGAAGAGCACCTTCCTTTGTAGGGAAAGATTTAGACACCTTTGTTTTTAGTTTTTAATCAAAGCACAACACTCCAACAAAGCTTAAAAGACATCAGTACCCACTAAACTTTAATTAATCTTTTGGAAGCATTATCACTTCTTATCTACAGAAAAAGTAGTTTTTTTTTTTTCCTAGGTAAAGAGGAGCAGGATGCAGAATTTTTTTTTTTTTTCATTATTATTATTGTTGAGTTGTGTAATTAATTTTCATAAAAATGGTGTCACTATTTGACAATGCTTTTTTCTAACCACTACTTAACTTATCATGTCAGTAATTATGTGAAAATTTTATTCTTAACAGTACTCAAAAGTAAAAAAACAATGGTTAAAATATACCTTAATTTGGAGGTTCTTTTCCAAAGTCCTTGTGTGAATGTTAAACTTCTAGTTTAATAATTTTTTTTTTTGATTTTGAAGGATCAAAATTATCTTATTATTGGGGTTGATGTGATATTTTAGTGGTAATGGCGTTAGTTACGATGTTCCATGTCTATAGCTCAAATCTCGCCTCTTTCCTCGCTATTTGTCTATCTCTCCACCAAAAAAAAAAAAAAAAAAAAAAAACAATTTTTATTATTTTATCAAAATTCTTGATAATACAAAAATTTGCATAATCAATTCGAACCACAAATACCTATTGCCAACAAAAAGAAATAAAGAAACCATTGGTGTGAGCTCCAATAGGGAGTCTTAAATACCTAATTCAACAAAGGATTTGACTATATTTTAAATGAAAAATACTTGGGCGACAAAAACTTACACAATTATTGTCATAACTTTTCACATACCAAGTTGTGGCAAAAATTTTGTAAATTTTTGTAGTCTTAGCATTTTTCATTTTGAAACGGAGATATAGTAAGTTTTGGGATAATTTTTTTTATGCTCCTTTTGTATGCTATAAAACCCTTTGTTTTCGGACTTGACTCACTTGAGTGAGGCTCTTATCTAAGTGCTCCATTAGGAGTCTTCCACTAATCCATCAACTAATTGAACATATCCCGTATCAGGTAGAATTTGACTTTGGGCTGGATACCATTAGATCCATTATTTCCATATTAGTCTAAAGTAATTAATTTTATCCATATCAATTATCCCCCATTCCCCAGTCTAAAGTGATATGGATAGAATTAATCATCTTAGACTTATAATAAAGAAATAACGTCGGTTTCTACCTAAAGTTAAATTCCACCTTATAAGAGAATTTCTCTATTAGCAAATAAATTAGAGAGACTAGAAACTATTAGGTTCACAAAGAGAATTGCTGAAATGGTCTTCCCGTTCAATAAAATAATGTCACTTATGCAAGTGTGTGAATCAATTTCTTAATTAGCATAAAAAAAAAAAGAAAAAAAAATTCACCAATGTAATTTCACAATTGTGTAGATGGCAATATTTTATTATTTAGGAGCGTCAAGAAACACTATTTCAGCAGTCCTCCCAATGGACTTAATAATTTCTTAAAAAACTTCCAATGAGACACTTAATTAGGACCTTGCTCAAGCCCTATAAAAGAGAGTTTTACATGACATAAAAGGTACATCAAAATAATTATCAAAGAACTCTAGATCTCTTTGATATAAAATATGATCCAATTTTTTGCTAATTTAGCAATCATAGACAGCCTTAGTGGCTTTTTTAATCCTTTTTTAATTTTTGTAGGTGTTTGGGGTTTGGATTTGCTATGCAAATTTTTGCATCAGTAATTCCTATTATAATTTTTTTTTTTTAAATTATTGCATGACATTTATCTTAGTCATTTCAAAGGTTTACATCATTTTTACAACATTACCAAACTAAAGCATTTTTCAACTGAATATCTCAAACAATTAGGAAATAATTTTTTAGCAAACAAGTAAAGAGCAATTACTTAACAACTTTTGTAAAGCTACAGCCTACAGCATTACCAAATTGACTGTCAGCAAATAGTAGCAATTTTGTAGGAAATGATATAGATATTATTTTCAATGCACTAGGAACCGCCAAATATAAAGACAAGACTACCAGCTTCATTTAGGAGATCCTAACAAAATGATGGTTTCACATTTATTTTTTCATTCTTTTGGAGGTCTCAATAAATGAATCTTTCAAGGACTAGGACTTAGGTCTCCAATATAGTACCCAGAGAAAAAATAATAATTAAAACCGAATTATGTGATTATGTGAACCATTCAATATGACAAATGTAGGGTCTGGATTTGCTGTGGATTATATTCTTGGCATCAAAAACTGGTTAAATGTTGAGGGAAAGGAATATACCATGTCCTTGTTCCGAGTACAAGGGTTCCTAGATTGGGTGTAAAAGCCAAAAGGTTAATTTGTACTTTGTACAAGTTGTTCTCGTTTTAATTTTTGAGGGGTTTGGGGTCCCATCCCTTTCTGTTTGATTAGCTGGATATTTATAATGTAGTTGGGGTAGATGATCCAATTGATGACGTTCACATTTCATTTGACTCCAATGTTACACTACAGTTTCCTCAAAAATTAAAAATAAAAATAAAAATAAAAGAAAGAAAGTAGTTTTTTTTTTTTTTTTTGATAAGAGAAAGAAAGTAGTTAAACCACTTAGTTCTGACCTTGTTCTTCTTCATTAATCCCTTCAAATGAATAATAATGGTATAGATTTAAGAGCATTTACGTTTGGAGTGCTAAAAAAATTTAGAATTTAATAACTCAAAACCAACTCTATTTATTTTAACATTCTTAATAATATACTCTACATCTCATCTTTTATTTTAGTATTTAACACATTTAAACAATATAAATAACCCAATAAAACCAGCCACAACACAACCACCCTAATAGCCACCACCACAGCAACAAACTTGCCAACCACCGCCAATATCACCACTACCTCCACAATCCAACGCAACTACCACCATCACCATTGAAACCCACTACCAAGGACACCAAAATCACCATATCAGAAGTTCAGAACCCACCACATTAAAAACTCTCAATCAAAACCCATTCCAAAACACCAGAGAGAGAAAGAGTATAAAAAATTAGTAACAACTCACTATAGCAAGGCATCAAAAATATTTAGCTTTAGCACCTCGGATATAAGGTGTTTGGGATGCTAAAATCTCAAGAAATTCTTTTCAAAGTGCAGGTAGCAGGACTCGAACTGGGGAGCACAGCCAGTCGAGCCCAGTACAAGCACTTTGAAACCGAGAGCCCAACCAACTCGGCCAACCCCTGGGTTAAATAGCAAATTATGATTAATATAATATCATTTTCACATCAAATTATTTTTAATATAACATTTTTTATGTACCAATCATAATACGTTGCTTCAACGATATATTATAAAGAAAAATTAAGAAATTTATAGTGTATTTAATGTAAAACCGATTTATTTAGAGAGGCAGTGCAGACAAGGAGTAGTGGTAAGCCTGCAGGTGCTTATTTGAGGCGCCACCCCCAAGAATCAAGATAGAAATGTAACAAAGAAAATGGCACAAGGAACCAGCAGCAAGCACATGCTGCCGTATTGGGATTTTATACATTTGAGGGGATGATGCTTGCTGCTTGAATGCAGTGTGAAAGCTTCTGTTTTTTTTTTTTTAAGAGAATCCATGCAGTGTGAAAGCTTGTTGCCAATAGTCCGACCGAATATATAAAATCCCACTCCTACTATTAACATAAGATGAAGTCTCTCTCTCTCTCTGTATTAATTTAGTGGTGGCGGTGATAATCCAGGGGATTTGTTTGGTATTATTGGTGGTTGCAACATTGTGGTGGTGTGGGTTTTGTTTTCAAAAATTTTAAGATCTTAACTTGAGAAAAAGTTGTGGGTACATGTAAAAGTAGAGGTGGTAAAATTGAATACGACCCACGAACTCAACACGACCCGACTTGAAATTAGTTGTTGTGGTTTATTTTCTTTGACATATTATGATTGATTATTTGTAATATTGAGATGTGTTTTAGTTTTAAATGATTATTTGTAATGCAGTTACTCGTTAGTTCTAAATTTTATATTAAAAATATTTATTTGTTTGGTTTTTTATAATTCATATAAATTTGGTCAATGTATTAAGAAGCATGATCAACAGAGTAAGGATGAAGCAGTGGTGAAGAAAGTCAGCAAGGCTCGTGTAAAGAAGACTAAAGTACAAAAGAAGATAATAAGTCTAAACGACAGTAGTATTGGTGTTTTGCTAAGAAAGCTACTCGTAGTATTAAAAGGATAAGTGCAGCACGTGAAATGCATATGGGAGAGTTGGCTGAGTTATTAGTAGACAGATGGCTAATCATTATTGGAAGCGTGTAAATAGGAAAATCTGTTAGAGGCGGTTAGTGATCTTCCCGCTCTTTCATCTTCTGGTAGAGTAGTAATCCATAGTATAAATGTAAAGTAGTGCTTTATAATTCATTCACTTCTTGTAATTACAGAAATTAAGCAATAAGAATTTTCTCTCTTACTCAGAAAATTCTCTCTCTAGTTCTTGAAGTCTCTTGCATTTTCTTTAATTTCCTTTGCTTGATTTGAATACTCTGTTTAGTTTCTGATCTTTAACATGGTATCAGAGCTCTAAACAAAATCAGATCAGAAAGTTTTCTTTGAATTCCGATTCGAATTTCCAAAATTCATCTTGTTTTCTTCAAGATTCTAAGCTCCGTTAATGGCATCCACAGAAGAAGCATCCAATAATCAAACTTCTTCCAACAATCAATCTTCTTCTACTGTGAATGAAGATTCTGTCAATCCATTCCTTCTTAGCAGCAGTGACAGTAACACAGTCCAACTTGTTTCTGAAAAATTGGTTGGTGGAAGGAACTATTTTCCATGGGCTAGATCGATGATCATTTCCCTCACTGTGAGACATAAAATTGCATTTATTGATGGTACAATACCAGTTCCAGATCCAGAATCTCCACAATTCATTCTGTGGACTCGATGCAACATGGCTGTTTTGAGCTGGATCATCAACTCTGTTTCACCTGGAATTGGTTCTAGTATCATGTACACAGATAATGCTAGAGCAATCTGGCTTGATTTGCGCCACAGATTTTCTCAGAAAAGTGGACCAAGAATTTTTGAGCTTCAAAAGGAGTCTGCCTATCTTGTGCAAGGCCAATTCTCAGTGGAGGATTATTATACAAAGTTCAAAGCTTTAGTTGATGAGTTGGCCAATTATCAAACCATTCATCTTTGCAAGTGTCCCTGTACTTGTGGATCTCAAAGGATTGGTTCAGATCTCAGTGACCGTGATCAGGTGATGAGATTCTTGATGGGATTAAACGATTCCTATTCAGCAATTAGAGGCCAAATTTTGCTTTATGAGCCTTTACCAGATATCAACAAAGTTCTTTCCTTAATCTTGCAAGAAGAGAAACAAAGAAGCTTCAAGAATGGTGATTTCTCAGGAGCAGTCACAACTCATCCAATTGAAGCCACAGCATTCTATTCTGATGCAAGATCTGGTCCAAAACACAATGGCAGAGGAAATTTCAAGAAGGAAGGACCAATCTGCACTCATTGTGGGAAATCAGGGCATACTGTGGAGAAGTGCTATAGGCTACACGGGTTTCCACCAGGATTTAAGTTCAAAAATAAGTCCATGGCAAATCAAGTTACTCATAATCAAGTACCAGGCTTTGGGAATCAGGTGCCAACTTTTGGGAATGTCACTCATGCTCAAACCAGTGAAGGCTTAAGTTCTTCGTTTCCACAGCTTCCAATCTCCAAGTCACAATGTGAGCAGCTTTTGGTTTTCTTGAATTCACAGTAGGGCAGGGTATCTTCTTCTCAGCTCAATTAGATTTCCAATTGAAAGCATTCTGTGATTCAGATTAGGCAGGTTGCCCAGATACAAGAAAGTCAGTTACAGGATATTGTGTATTTCTTGGAGATAATTTGATTTCATGGAGATCCAAGAAACAAAATGTTGTTTCAAGATCCTCAGCTGAGGCTGAGTACAGATCCATGGCATCAACTTGCTGTGAAATCACTTGGCTTTTCTTTTTGCTTGAGGATTTCAGAATTCAACATTCCAAAGCTGCATTTTTATATTGTGACAATAAGGCTGCATTACACATAGCTGCGAACCCCGTGTTTCACGAGAGAACAAAGCACATTGAAGTTGACTGTCATTTGATAAGGGAAAAGATTCAATCAGGCACGATCAAGACTTTCCATGTCAAGACAGATATGCAGTTAGCAGATGTGTTTACAAAGGCTTTAGGTGTATCAGCTTTCATGAATTTGATAAATAGATTGGGTTTGCTGAACATATTCAGTAATTGTATCATTTATCCAAAACCTTTCCAAGACACAGTAGCTGTTTCCACTTCAGAGGCAGCTCTGGTCTTGAGGGGGACTATTAAGAAGCATGATCAACAGAGTAAGGATGAAGCAGTGGTGAAGAAAGTCAACAAGGCTCGTGTAAAGAAGACTAAAGTACAAAAGAAGATAATAAGTCTAAACGACAGTAGTATTGGTGTTTTGCTAAGAAAGCTACTCGTAGTATTAAAAGGATAAGTGCAGCACGTGAAATGCATATGGGAGAGTTGGCTGAGTTATTAGTAGACAGATGGCTAATCATTATTGGAAGCGTGTAAATAGGAACATCTGTTAGAGGCGGTTAGTGATCTTCCCGCTCTTTCATCTTCTGGTAGAGTAGTAATCCATAGTATAAATGTAAAGTAGTGCTTTATAATTCATTCACTTCTTGTAATTACAGAAATTAAGCAATAAGAATTTTCTCTCTTACTCAGAAAATTCTCTCTCTAGTTCTTGAAGTCTCTTGCATTTTCTTTAATTTCCTTTGCTTGATTTGAATACTCTGTTTAGTTTCTGATCTTTAACACAATGATATATTTTTTTCTTTTCATTTTGATAAAATTTGATAAATAGGTTGGCACGACCCGTTTAATAAATGGATCGTGTTAGGGTTGAAAAATCTTAACCCATTTAATAAATATGTTGAGCTAGTGTTATCCATAGTCAGATACTCATAAGTCAATATAACACGAATCTAATACGCCAACAAGAATTACCACTATTATGTAAAAATGATAAACAATTAATCACAGTTTGACATGTAAGATAATTGAATAAAGAATTGTAACATATTATATAGTACTATTAATACTAGTTTGTTTTTTGTGTTATGAGTTCAGTGGGTGTAAGAAAATAATATATTAAAATATTTTGGTAGTTAAAAATAGATAATTTTTGCAAAGTCGGCTGAAAATAATTCACATTTTGAATATGAAAAGAAAAAAAAAAAGAAACAAATAAAGAAGAATGATTAAGCAAAATAATCATTGAATGCATGATAAAGTTGGTGCGCATTCAATGTAACCTTCAGCCCAATCAACATTCAACACTGTTGTACTTTTAAAACTGTCGTGATTAAGATACAAAGTTTGCAGTTCTGCTGGGAGATGTGGCTCCTTGAACTACTTGAAAAGACATAGATTGGGCAATAGATTTCGGATCTTTAGGTGGCTTCATTATCAGTTGTAGGTGCTTTTTCTTTGGTTCATAAATCATAATCGTAAGTTCCCATTTACACATTGAGATTTTTGTTGTCGGTGAAACTCTTTAAACTTCTCATATAACTTATTTTTTGGTATTAAATTTAAAATTTTAACCGTTGAATTTTACATTTCTCATGTTCTTAACATGCATATCAAATTTTGTTCAAATTGAATTTTATTTACTATTCGATCAATAAACTTATTTTTTATATACAATTTTAGATCACAAAAATTTGAAATTTTAACATTTGTTTGATAAAATAGCAATTGATCTTTGATCTTCTTGAAATTTTGCAAGCATGAATGATATAATAAGAACATTCAATCTAACGGTTATATTTTTAAAATTTACATTCAATATAAAGATATATAAAAAGTTTGAAGAATTTATTTTCAAACTAGTTTAGAAAGAAACTTTGTTCGCTAAAGTTAATTATCGTATAACAAAGAACTACAATAAAAAAATAAAAAAATAAAAAATAAAATCTTCACACAACTACTTTAAGCCGTAGAAGTAAACATTTCTTGAAGGGTAAAAAAAATTAGCAATAAGAATCATAAATCAATGAACAAAAGAGTATACGCCTAAGAGCTACATCAGCCTCCTCAAATTTTTTAGCTTAACTAATCCAAAAAACTCTACTTTTTTTTATAGTTTAGCTATCTATGTTTTTAATGCACACACGTTAGACTCAATACTCTATTTTTTACTTCATTTAAATAATTATTTTTTCTCTCTCCTCTCAGCATAGATAGCCACCATTGTACACCACCACCAAAGACAACACCACCATCAACCCAAGGTTAAACCCGAGCATAACTACCACCTAGGGGTGTCAAATGGGTGGGTTTGGGGTGGGCATAATTGGGTTGGGTATTTAAAACTCATTTACCCAATTAAAACTCATTTAACTAATTACTTCTAATCTAAACTCAACCCAACCCAATTATTATGGGTAAACCCCAACCCACCCAATTACCCAATTATCAAAATTACCAAAATTCCCTAAAGTGAAAAACTCAAATTTCTACGTTCAATCTTTTGCACCTGTTTCTCAAAAAAAAAAAAAACTTTTGCACCTAATTTTCTTGGCAAACAAACAGCAAAAAGAGATTGTGAATCTCATACCCAAATGTATCGTCCAGTCGGATCTTTCTCCACAACCTCACCAACCTCAGCTTCCGATTTTGAAACCACACCGAAATCCATAGCTAAAGTAAAGAATTAAGAGAAAGAAAGGGAGGGACAAAGAGAGAGAAAGAGAGAGAGATTTCTTTTAAGAGGAAAAAAGAAAAGAAAAAGAAAACAAATCGCAAACCCTATCAAAGAAGTTGTTTGATTTTGACGTTGATCGGAGAACGAAGAAGCTGTTATTCCTTCAACGGCTCAGCCAACTTGCCGATCTCGGTCCAGACCCTGGTACCGGGAACGACCTTCGACTGGAGGTCCAAAATTGGAACGTCGCCGTAATTGTCGGCGAGCGGATCCTCCATCGAAAGCGACTGAACGCCGGAGGCCACGGCGGCTTCCTAGCGGCGCTTTAGCTTCTCAAGCTTCGCGGCTTCTTTCTTGGCGGCTTTCTTGCTCTGAGGTTTGGAGGATTCATCTTCTTCTTCTTCTTCTTGTTCTGGTTGTGGTTTTGGTAGCTGGGGTTCGAAGGACGACATGGATGTAGGAGCAGAGAGAGAAAGAGAGGGTTTTGGTTTGAATGGGTTTGAGAGAGAAGTGTTTGGAAGCCAAGAAAATGAAAGAAAATGAAGCCAAGAAAATGAAAGAAAATGAAAACAACGTCTGGAGTTTTTTTTTTTTTTTTTTTTTTGAAAGGGCTAGGTTGAATTTGGGTTAAATGGGGCTCGATAGGTTTTTAGTTAAAACCCAATAATTATTGGGTCTAATTAGGTTGATGTCAATTTAACCCAACTAATAATTGGGTGGGTTTGCGTTCAATTAGAGTGGGCGGGTTTGGGTGGCAAATGGGTTTGGGCTTATTTTGCCACCCCTACTACCACCACTGCAAAGACAACCACCGTCGCCATCACCACCAAAGACAACACAACAGCACCAAATTAGACAACTAGATCAATCCATCACGGCATAGCACCACCACTGCCAAACCAAAATAAAAAACCCAAGATCAAACCATCACGGCATCACACCACCACCACCATAAACACCATGACAGGAACTATAATAAAAAAAAAAAAAATTAAAAATGAGAAATATCAAAGAACATTATGAAACAGATGGATTGAAGTTGAATCTCGACAGAGCTCTAGAATTTGATTAACCTAGCTTACATTTAATCAAATTCTTATAATGCACAGTGTGATGATAGTGTCTTCAAGGCCTCCTACTATTAAAATGTGTATTTTAATACGCATTAAAATTTTCAATTCAAGAACCTAGGTACTGTGTTGAAAAGCAACTTACTATTCTAGACTACAAGATTTTTTTTTTAATAGCAAATTTGGTATCCTTCCAACTTTAGAAGACAATTTTGTTGTTACCAAAATCCCCAAAGTAATATATATTTTAATAGTTAATAGATCAAACTATTGCAAAGCTGACCATTTTCCAACCAAAAAATTCTTCTTTGAACTTGGTTTGCAATATTATCACGGCATTGATATAATTCCCCAGGTACAAAACGTTGTCCATCTTCTTCATTTATTTTATTAATTTTGCTATTTTCAAGTTCAATTGCCACCACCGTCAATTTTGTGCATCCAGTTTTCAATCATAGAAAATTGCTTCATCCAGTGAAGACCCCTTCCTTCGCAACTTGCATTGCATGTTTCATCTAATAAGAAATTGGGTGGCTGAATTTAGTCACAACTTTTTTGGCTGATTATGAAGCCGTCACTAATGTTCATTGAATCTAAGAGATGCAAAAACGAAGCCAAATAGCTCTAACAAAAGCCTTCCCATTTGCAACTAAAATTTCTTAATTAGTTCTTTCAGAGGTCAGCTTCCAAATAATAGAATCATTCTATGATCCTATTATTTGGATTAACCACCGACATCCAAGGAAACATAAAGTAAAAGAAAGAAATACGTTTGGACAAAGGCACTGATATAGGATTAAGAGAGCTTAGCTAAGTATTTGACTAAATGCTAGTTTCAGGAGCCTATACTAATGCTCTTAGATCAACACACTTGTTAGCATGGTGACTCTCTTATTTAAATTATCTTATTATTTTCTGTTTAGGAAGGAAAAAAAAAAAAAAAAAATCGCTCATTTGCTCATTGTATTCGCTTCATTTGTTTCGAAGTAAAATATTTTATTTGTAAAAAATTTTACATATAAAACATTTCATGTAAAATATTTTTAGATGCTTGGTATAATATGTAAAAAATTTTAAATACAAACAACCAAAATCGGCCACTTAGCTACAATGCCAAAGGTTCGATGACCAAACCACCATTTTGGCTATGGGACCAATGACTCTAATGATTGGGTCATTGAAACTGCCATCTCCAACAACTTGATAGCAGGCACTAGCCGTTGAAGTGGTGGTTTCGGCGATCGTACCAACAACCTAGCCACTGTGTGTTTTTATAAAATGTTTTACTAAAATTTTTAAGATAAAAATTTTAACAATTTTTTACAAAATATTTTAGAATTAACATAAAATATTTTATAAATTTGACCACATTTTATATGCAAACACCTAAAAATAGAAAAATATTTTACAAAAATATTTTAGTTCAAAACAAACTGAGGATATTAACGTCAGTTGATACTTTTTTTGTTGTTGTTATTCATAGGGTCTATCCCAAATCCTTAAATCACGTTGATGCAGCATCCTTCACTTTCTACCCTAAGGGGCTTAGGTTTATCCTACATTTTTTCACTTTGAAATTGAGAGATCCGAATCCATATTTACAACTTACAAGCATTCTTTTGTACATCATTTCCATATGGGAGAGGCTTAGGTCCAATGCATCCAGTGCAATAGACTTGTTGAGATTGTGACATTTGTCCAAAAGTGGACACATGTCATTATCTCAACTGGTCCAATGCAACTAGGACCGGACCCAAACCTCACCCTTTCCATATTATACAATTACTTTTTATTTATCAAAAGTAGTCTCTATCAAGAAGATGCTCTCATAGACTTGTCACGAGTAGCGAACTCTCCTCCTTAATGGAAAATTCAACTAGTAAAAGTAAAACTCCTAATACCCTCTCAAACTAGTACAAGACTAACTTACCTTTATCCAAAAGATGAAATTTTTCTCGAACCCATTATGAATGTGAGGCAACTCAAAAATCTATATACATATAATTTTAATCACAGGATTTACATCTTTTTTTCCTTTTTATTGTATGAGTAAACTACATGATTTACTTAATAATCATGTGACTCATTTAAATCATTTAAATGAATCATATAGTTTAATACAAGTAAAAGATCCCCTTAACTACCATGTACCAGTTTGGAAGAAATCTTTAACCTTAATGGAAAGAAAATGAATGCACAACTTAATTTTAATAAAACTAAATACAGGTTTTCCATACAATTCTCTATGTAATGGTTGGAGCACCTAGGAATGGAATTAGAAGGGGCCTAAGCGAGCAGCAAGATCGGCTTAATATTGTTTGGGGCCTAAGGTGATAATTTAAATGAGCCTATTTTTTATATTAAAATGTCACTTAATATTGTTTAGTTTAGGTTCAATATTGTAATTTTTTATTTGTCAACATCGTAACGATTAGACTCTCTCCTTTACTAGGAGCTCTCTCTCTCGTGTGAATACGAGATTTCTCCCTCCCTCAGTTCTCCTGGGGGTTTGTTTTTGCTTTGGTTGTTACTTTAACGTTCATTGTTACTATGGCGGAGGAAGTCATCAATAGTTTGGAAAATATGAAGTTGACTGCAGATGAAGAAAAGGTAATTGCAATCTCAGAGGAGGGTCGTCAGGAAGAAATTGGAAGCTGTGCGCTAAGCTTAGTCGGGAAATTTCTCACGTGCAAGCCTTTTAACAAGAAAGCAGCGCAGAACACGTTGAGAAGAGCCTGGGGGCTGAGTGAGGGGTTGTAGATCATTGAGGTGGGGTCAAACCTATTCCAATTTAAATTCAAATCAGAGTTTGAGTTGGAGCAGGTATGGAAAGGTGGTCCTTGGACTTTTGATAATCAAGTCCTTATGCTGCATAAATGGCAATCGGGGATGACAACGAAGAATGTTAAGTTTGAAACCGTTTCACTATGGGTGCAAATCTGGGGTGCTCTGTTTAATATGGTCTGTCCCAGAGTGGCTGTGGAGGTTGGGAAGAGGTTGGGAGAAGTGGAGGAAGTCGAAAGGAGAAGAAAGCAAGATCAACAGAGCCTATTCATGAGGGTTAAAGTGGCTATTCCAATATCCAAACCGCTGCGGCGTGGGGGCTTCTTAGCAGGCTCGGATAGGGAAAAAATTTGGACCACATTCAAGTATGAGAGACTCCCAATGCTTTGTCACCATTGTGGGCTGTTAGGGCATGATACTAGGCACTGTGCGCAGTACTTTGCATTAACAAAGAATGGCAAGGAAAATTCTTTCCAATATGGTGAGAGGTTGAAAGCAAGTGGGCCACGGAGGTGGTCAAGTTCGGCGAAGAATTCTCGGCGAGATACGGTGGTTGAAGATGGAGGTACGAAATCCAACAGTCAAGGGGAGGCGGCGGCAAATAGTTCCAACCATGCAAACCCTAGGGAGCAAGAAGGTAACGGAAAAGGAAATACCGGTAAATCTGGGGATATTCAAGAGGCGGGCAGTAATGGGGCCGAGATTGTAGTGAATGCTGAATTGGACATGGATTGGCTGGCAGTGGGGTGTAAAAGTAACGGGTCTGTGGAGTGTAGGCCGAATAATAATACAAATAAGGAGGATTTAATGCTGCATGCAGAGAGTAACGTGTTGAACATGGGAAGGGATTCAAGTGAGCACGTGGAAGATAAGGTTAGTGTTGGGCCAAAGGAGACTAAAATAAGGCCTACATGGACAAGGTTGGCCCGTATGAATGAGAGACATAAAACCTCAAGTCTAGCTGAGCTCAACATGATCCTGGGCAAACGAGGACTGCAACAGAAAGAGGAAGACAGTGAGGAAGAGTCAGAAAGGAAGATGAGTAAGCGTGAGAAGAAACAGGAGGGTATTAACGATGATGAAGTGACGGAGGTGCATGATCACCCTTGTCGAGGGCAATGAGGATATTGAGTTGGAACTGCCAAGGGCTTGGGAACCCTTGGATAGTTCAAAGCCTTCGCAAGATTGTGAGGGATCAAGCTCCCATGGTGTGCTTTTTAATGGAAACTTGTTTGGATAAAGAGGGTTTTGAGATACATTGTAAAGATTTACCTTTCAAGAATAAACTTATAGCCAAGAAACCGAATATTGGGGGGGCTTTGGCACTACTTTGGAAATCAGATGTGAAGTTAGATGTAGTCAATTATACGGAGCATCATGTTTTGGTTAAAGTTGTGGAAGAGGATGGATACGTGTGGTACCTGATAGGCTTCTATGGTTGGGCTGAGGCAAGTCAAAAACAGAAGTCATGGGCTTTATTATCTCACTTACTGAGTTTTGTTGATGACCTTGGTGTTGTATAGGAGACTTTAATGCAATATTATATTCCTCTGAAAAGAAAAGCATGCATCCTCCACCGTACAAGCAAATGGAAGAGTTTGGGTGTGCTTTGGGTTCATGTAATCTGGCTGACTTGGGTTTTCATGGTTACCCATTCACATGGAATAATAAACATCTAGGGAGAGCTAATACTAAAGAACGATTAGATCAGGCAGTGGCTAACTCGACTTGGAGAGAAAAATACCTTGCAAGTACAGTAGTTCACTTGTTCTCTCATGCATCAGATCACCGGCCTCTTATTCTACAAACTAGGACTGACTGCGATGTGAGAGCAAAAGGGATTCGCGGTTTTAAGTTTGAGGAGGCATGGTTATTGAATGATGACTATGAGTGGAAGGTGAATGAGGCATGGAATGATAAGGGGGTGGTTGGTGATTCAGCCTTGGCTAGAGTTAAGGAGAAAATTTTGAATTGTGGGGAAGAACTTCTTGTGTGGGGCTCATCAAGAACAAACCCAGATAGTGAAGAAATTAAAAGACTTCAAAACATAGTAGAGTACTTAAGTGTTTGTGATCCTACTGAAGAGACAAAGGCAGAGTTTTTGGAAGCTAACAAGAAACTAGATGATTTACTCCTTCGACAGGAAATTTACTGGCATCAACGTTCCTGAATCTCTTAGCTTAAATATGGGGACAAAAATACCAAAATTTTTCATTCCAAGGCCTCACAACGAAGACAGAGAAACTTTATTCATGGCATAGGGGATCAGCAGCAAAATTGGGTGGAGAAGGTTGAAGAGATTGCTGGAGTAGCAACTACATATTTTGAGTCTATTTATAGTTCAGGTGGTAGTAACTGGATGGAGGAATGCCTTGACTCAATGCCTTGCAAAGTGACTGTAGATATGGCAGATACATTGTCCAGTGATTATAGTGTGGAAGAAATCAAAGCGGCATTGTTTCAGATGGGACCAACCAAGGCTCCTAGACCAGATGCTATGAATGCTTTATTTTATCAAAAATTTTGGCATATTGTTGGTGATGATGTGATAGCTGCTGTGTTAGATTTTTTAAACTCTGGTACAATGCTTCCTAATATAAATTACTCATATTGTCCTCATTCTGAAAATTAAGTCACTAGAGAGAATTTCAGATTATAGACCTATAAGCCTTTGTAATGTAATTTATAAATTATTTCAAAGGTTTTTGCCAACAGATTGAAACTGATCCTTCCTAAGCTGATTTCCCCATCCCAAAGTGCCTTTGTACCTGATCGTTTGATTACGGATAATGTGTTGGTGGCAAATGAAACTTTGCATGCTATGCATAGTAAGAGAGCAGGTAGAAGGGGTTATATGGCCTTGAAATTGGATGTTAGTAAAGCTTATGACAGGGTGGAATGGTGTTTCCTAAGGGGTATTATGACTAAATTGGGATTGGTTGATGGGTGGATTGATAGAGTTATGAATTGTGTAACATCCACTTCTTTCTCTGTTCGTATTAATGGGAAGGCATATGGCAATATTCGACCATCTCGTGGGCTCTGTCAAGGATATCCATTATCACCTTCTCTTTTTCTCTTATGTGCAGAAGGATTCTCTTCTATGCTAGTCAAAGCACAAGAGGAAGGGAGGCTCCATGGTGTTGTGATTTGTAGAAGAGCACCATGCATTTCTTATTTATTATTTGCAGATGATTCGCTCTTGTTTTGTAAGGCTAACTAAGAGGAGGTGCAGGTTATTACAGATGTATTGCAGACATATGTTGCCTCGTCAGGCCAATGTATTAATCTTGAGAAATCCTCGATCTATTTTAGCAGTAATACAGCATTGGAGGATAGGGAGAAAATTAAGGAGATGTTGAGGGTAAGGGAGGTGGAGCGGTTTGAATCCTACTTGGGGTTGCCTACATTGGTTGGTCGAGCCAAATATCAAACTTTTTCCTTTCTAAAGGATAGGGTATAGAAGAAACTTCAGGGTTGGAAAGGACAATTATTGTCTAGGGTCAAAAAGGAAATTCTTATAAAGGCAGTGGCGCAATCTATTCCTACTTACACATAGGGCTGTTTCAGTTGCCAGTGAAGCTATGTGATGAGCTTAATGCTATGTGTGCAAGATTCTGGTGGGGGCAAATTGGCAATGAGAGGAAGATCCATTGGAGGAGCTGGAAGGTGTTAACTCATGCTAAGAAGGATGGTGGAATGGGTTTTCGTGACTTAAGAACTTTCAACCTAGCAATGTTGGCCAAACAAGGATGGAGGTTATTACATGAGAAAGACTCTTTGCTATATGGATGTTTTAAGGCCAAGTATTTTCCACGTGAGTGTTTTTTGGAAGCAACTAATGTACCTAATAGTTCTTTTGTGTGGAAGAGTCTACTTGCAGCACAACATATCTTGAAGAAGGGGTGTTGTTGGAGGGTTGATGATGTTAGGTCCATTCAGGTTATGCATGATAAATGGATCTCAAATTATCCAACGAATCAGGTACTTTATCTGCCATTAGAGGCAGAGGAGGATTGAAGGGTGAGTGAGCTGATGGATTGGGATGGACATGGCTGGGACCGGGGTCTAATTGCAGAGAAATTCCATAGGGAGGATGCGGAGGCTATTTTCTGAATTCCTTTGAGCAGAAGAACCATACCTGACTTACTTGTATGGCTGCCTAACAAGGAGGGAGTGTATACAGTTAAGTCAGGTTATTTTATTGCAAGTGGACTATCAAGGGAGATGCATGGTATGGAGGAGTGCTCAGGTGTGGGAAACAAAGGACTAATATGGCCAAAGCTGTGGAAGCTCCATCTACCAAGTAAAATAAAGGTGTTTGGGTGGAGAGCATGTCAAGAAATTTTGCCAACGAATGAAAATCTGGCTCGCCGACGAATTTTGGAGGATGGGACATGTAAACTATGCAAGCAGGAAGTAGAAACGGGGTTGCATGCTTTGTGGGGTTGTGGGGTGGCTCGAGATGTGTGGGCTGGTTGTCAGGGAAGAATACAAAAAAGGATGGGAGGCCAAACTGATTTTATCCAACTGTTTGAGGAGATGATGGACAAACTAGAGATGGAGGAGCTCGAACTATTTCTAGTGCAGTGCTGGGTGATTTGGTGCCAAAGGAACTTGGTCATTCATGGAGGTGTGCTTCAGGACCCGTCTCGGCTTGTCAAGTGTGCAAAGGATTTTCTGGAGGAGTACAGAGGAACAAGGGAACTACTGTCCATTCAACACACTACAAGCTTGGTGCAAAAATGGGAACCTTCAGTGGGTTTAAGCTACAAGGTAAACTTTGACGCGATGGTATTTGCAGAGGAGGAGGTATCAGGGGTTGGAGTGATTGTGCGCAACGACAAGGGAGAAGCCATGGCATCACTTTCAGCTAGAGGACCACCGGTGCAGGATAGCGAGGAAGCCGAGGCTTTGGCATGCAGGAGAGCTATGGAGTTTGTGGTGGAAGCTGGGTTCACGGACATGGTACTGAAAGGTGACAAAAGCACAGTCCTTAAGGCTATTATCTCCTTTAAACGTAATGGGTCACGGTTGGGTCATATATATGAGGATATACAGTGTATAACAGCTGGTCTTCGAAGTTTCTGTGTTAGTTGTGTTAAATGTTGTGCGAATAATGTGGCCCACATGTTGGCTAAATATGCTAGGCAAGTGGAGGATGAAGTAGTTTGGCTGGAAGATGATTCACAGCTAGTAGCTGATGCTTTGTATGTTGACACTCTTTATCTCAATAATTGAATGAAATCTGAGTTCATTTTCAAAAAAAAAAAAAAAAAATTGTAATTTTTTATTTAAAACTTGTTATTCTTACTTTTACTTTTTAAAATAATTAATTGACTTAATGATAATTGGTTGATTTCTATTAATTCATAATGTAAGGACTGGATTTGGATTGGACCCAATATAGGATTGGGTTTTAGCCCAATGAGCCCAAACAATGAATTTGTAGAGCGTGGGTGAAAGAACTAGTTCTAGTGAGTAAGAAAGATAGTAACCATTGTCTATTTAGGAGGATCAAACACAAGTAATATAAGCAAATCTGTCCTCGGCACAGTCCAAGGAGCTCTGTTATAATGTCAAGTTGATGATCTAGGTTACAAGAGTTTTAAAGGATTATTACAAAGATTTCTTTTTCTCCATCCCTCTTTTCAGGCCACCTTTCCATGCTATATACTATAATTGTTGGTATCATCCCTACCATACACGTGTAGGTTAGATTTCAGGAACTCCTTCTTGTCCCGTCCAACACCTCCCAGAATCTTCAACTAGCAACTGTAAGGCTGTTTCACCACTGTTCAGGTATCACCTCCACATTAATGCTGCTAGAGAGTTAGCTGGGATGCATTTAATGCGGATGTGACAGCTTTTGAAGATATTTGTTGCCTTCCTCTACTCCTCTCCTATCCAATGTCTGACTTCTAACCGTGATGCAACCTGGAAGGATGTTCAAGACGATAGGACATTCTTACTAATCTTGGATCCACATTTCCGATGTGACTTTTCCCCTCAGACATCTTTTGGACTATCATGTACAATTCTTATCTCTTCCTCTTCTACCATTCCCATAATAATACTATTTGATCATTCTCGGACTGGGCCATAGGCCCAATATATACAATTTTAACAGTACCTTCTGGCTATTTGGCCCCCACACATAATATATTTGGAAAATGCTAAAACTATTACAATATGATAATCAATATGATTGGTGGCATTTCAACAAGATAATAAATAAGTATTTTAATTACCTTTTGCGATTGGGAACACATTAATTTTAAAGATATGTAGTAAAATTGTAGTATAATTAGCATCACTAATTTTTAAGATATTCTTAAAAGTAGAGGGAAAATATGCAACTCACATTTTTTTTGTAAATAAAATCAATCGCTTAATGTCCCCACCCCCCATTTGGGGGCCTTTCTCCAGTAGGGTAGGGGGCCCTCAGCTTTGGCAATTAGGGCAATCTCATAGTTTTAATTTAAATTCAAAACCAATTAATAGGTCTGATGGTAAGATCTAATTATAATAAATAAATAAAAAATCAAACTCAATTTTTTATGGGATTCTAATTTATTAGAGCAATTACATTGGAGGTACTAAAGATAGCTAAAATGTTATTTTAGCACCCTAAACACCAAATAACATCCTACATTTGGGTTGCCAAAGCTAAAAAAAATTTGCAACTTGCTATAGTAATCTATTACTAGTAGTAGTTACTGTAGTAGGTTGATACTCATTTTTTAAATAATTTCTCTCTTCTTTCTCTTGCACTCTCCCTATCTCTCTCACTCTCTTCTCTCTCTCTAGTCTCCTCTCTTCTCTCTTCATACTCTCAAAAACTCTCTCAAATTGGCCTAGGGTGGACAACAGTGGTGAGTTTTGCAATATGTTTTGTGATGTGGGTTTGGGTGGATTGCTTTCTCTTTTGTTGGATCCTTAGGCTTCAAATGACTGATGACGTATATGGGTCATGGTAGATTTGTAGATTTGTGGTTATGGGTGGTGGTTGCTAGATTACGGTGGTGGTTGGGTGGCTGGTTATTATAAGTTGTGACTGGTTGTGTCATGGGTCATTATGGTTGGGTGTCGTGGTTGCTGGTTGTGCTGTGGTGGTTGGGTCATTTAATTTTGGTTAAAAGGCTTTGATTCATTTGTTTAAAGAAGAGAGACTGACAGGAGGGGTAGAGAGAAGGGTGTATGCGATTTTATTTAATTAAATTGGTTGAAATTGTTTATATTATTTTAATAGGTTGTATGTTAAAATAAGAAATGAGATATTGGGTGTATTGTTAAAAGAAATTTTAAAATAGATAAAATAATTTTTTTTTTTTTTAGGTAGTGAACGATAATTTTTTAGCACCCTATATATAAAAGCTCTTAGAATTCAAAAATTCAAATCCAACTATCCACTACAAGAAAATAAATAGTTTAAATTGAAAAAGCAGAGCAATGGTTAGCTCAATATAAAAATAATAACCCAAAAAACTCTGATCAGATCGTCCATTAGGCTCCACTCCCCCACCTACTTTGGGCAAGTGAAAGCTGGGTACAATTGGAGGGTGTAAACTGTAAAACTTTCAGGCCCATAATATTGTTCAAATAGACTAATAGTGAAACCCAATTCAGGCACCCCGTTATCAAGTCAGAAATTACAATTGAAGTAATTGATAATTCCCAGCCTCCCACCTCTGCACCTCTGGCTCTAACAAATGTTGGCCCTACTCTAATAACCTCTTCTTTATGACCATGTAGTTAAGGTGAAATCCCAAACAAACAAAAGAAAAGCTATTCCTATTCCCATTCAATCAAAGCCTAAATTAGGATTCCGTACAAAGTACATATCCCACTCATCTCAGCTACTATTGTTGACAACTACCGTCAATCGCATCGCATTATTTGTTGCTTGATGTGAGATTTGTTGTAGCCCCAAAAGGAATGGGGATGTCATACCTAATCTTCAGATTCAGAGGATGGGGAAAATCCCATATTTTCCCAACAGGCAGTCCCTTTAGATATTAAGACCATAACACAATCAAGGTATGTACACTTAATTTGATAAAATTGGACAAAAATACAATTCACTGTCAATAAGTTTAATGGATTGTTATTTTAGTTCACCAAGTTTAAATTTTGTCATTGTAGTCCGTTAACTTTGCAACGCTGTTATTTTAGTCATTTTGTTCATTTTTCATTTCAAAAACATCATTAACTCTCTCAAAATGGCATTATTTTAAAGCTTTTTTTTTTTTTCAATGTTACACAAAGTGAAACGGTGTTGCTTTCAAAGATTTAACAATGTTTCCAAGTGGCAATAAACAAAATGACTAAAATAATTGCCCTGTAAAAGTTAAATAACTAAAATGACAAATTTAAATTAGGTGACTGAAATGACAACTCATCAAGCTTATAGGGAGTACATTGTGTTTTCATCGTTATTTCGGAATTTCCCAGTCATCTTTGTCTACCTTAATCATCGGAGCACATCTGACCAGGACCAACCCCGCTGGTTAAGCTTAGGTGCAGTGGCCTTTTCTTTGTTGTAGGTCCTATGTCGGTGATCATTTCTATAGCAGAGCCCCATTTCTTAGTTGGGTCCTTGACCTTGACTTCCATGGTGAATATTTATTGCCAATGACCCACATTCCATTATTGTCAATGAAAAGTCACTTCAGGGCTTCCATCACTTCTTGTTCTAATCACCATTTCTGATTTGCCTACCCAAATAACTATCATCTAACTCCCACCTGGTCCTTAAAGAGGTCATACTGCCATAGAGATGAACCTAGATGCTCAACACCAAGCTGACAAGCTAGCTAGCTAATCACGAGCATTGAACAAAATACCTAAGAAATCGAGGTTATTATCTAGGTTTAGTTGTCATATTAGAGAATGCCAGTTTTTTAAGCATTTACCATTTATGAATAAAATGAAAACAAACAGTGAATGAAAAGTTTGCAATGTTACATTGACAATTCCAGGTCTAATTGACACATGTTTCTGAAGTTTCTAAACATCTTATACAACCTTCTCCTGGTGCAGATGTTGCTCTTATTCTTTCAAAGTGGATCCCCTGGAATTAGGGAGAGCCTTTTGGCACAACCTTTGGAGGACTAGCATCAGCATTGGGCTTGTCAAATGCCAAATGTAAAGTACATTTGGTATACAAGCCCAAAATACACTCAGCAACTGGATGCCTAAAACTAGGAAAGGCCAAATTTTTTTGGCATAGCGCTACAGTACCATCTCATATGTGAGATGGTATTGTAGCGCTATGCCAAAACAAAATATTGTATTTTAATCCGTTCAAGCCCCTCTCTCTCTTGGTACAGTATCGGGTTTTTGCTCTCTCATCCCCTCTCTCTCTCGCCATTGTCAAGCTTCTCACTTTCTCTCCAAATCACCAAGCCGCTGTCACCAAGCCTCTGCCGAATGCCGATTCACCCTCACCCATCTCCAAATCCCATTACCGATTCACTCATCTCATAAACCCAACATGCTAGAGAAGCTGAATGGTATAAGCAAAGAATATTTTGGATTCATGGGCATCGGCGTGGAGATCGGATTCGTGGGCATTGGAGGTGAGATCGGATTCGTGGGGTTTAGGTTGCCACTTTTATGATTTGTGGCTTGCTGGGTTTTGGTATGGTGGGTGGGTGGGTCTCAAGTGGTGTGGCCGTGGGTTTTGTGGGTTGCAGATGGGTCTCAGGTGAGGTTTCGAGGGTTGCAGATGGGTGTGGCCGTGGGTTTCAGGTGGGTCTCAGGTGATGTTTCGTGGGTTGCAGATGGGTGTGGCCGTGGGTCTCAGGTGCATTTGGAATGGGTCACAAAGGGTTCATGGTGGTTGAGGTTTTGTGGGTTTTTTTGCCATCGATGGTGGTGGCTGGCAGTGGCTAGTTGCAGGTTGCTGGGTTGGTGGCAGAGACTCTTCTGATTGGCAAGATGTTGGAAAGAAATAATAAAGAAAGATTAAAAAAATAATATTTTAATAAAATGGTAAAATAATAGAGTTTTGGAATGTTGGGTGTATTGTAAAATGGTATGGTATAATTGATAAAGTAACTTTTTGAGATGGTAAAATAAGATGAGATAGCAAAACCGGTTAGAGATGCTCAACAGCCTAAGTTATCACTTTTAGTTTTCAAAAAAATTTGTACCAGTTAGTTAGCTAGTACAAATTACCTTCTTGTTTTATCTTGGTCTAAATTTCGGTCTGTTCTGCCCATTTTGGTATATTCACTAAATTCTAGCTTGTAACTTTTTTTCTTAGTCCTTTTTTTTATCATTTCCTTTTGACAATATGATTTTGATTTTTTTTTTTTTTCATTTGATATTATTGCGATTAGAAATTTGAGTAATTATAGTTTTTAATTTGATTTATCATAATTTGGTCTATTAGTTATTGATTCATCCAAATTAATAAGCTCCTTGTTTGGTAATGAGATATAATAAACCTTCTTGTTATAAAATGAAAATATTAAGAATGAATATTATTTGGTTTTGAATTGATATTTTGATATGGCATAGGGGAAATTACACTTTACCCCCTAAACTATACCCCTTTTACACATATCCCTTATCCCTTAAACTACGAGAATGCACATTTACTTCCCTAAACTATTACCCATGGGATGGGGTGTAAGCTCGCTTGCTGTCTCCTTTTGATAATCTAGCTTGGTCCTTTCTTTTACACCTTGTGGAAAGTGGAGTGCATAAGCCCTTTTAGAGTTAGAGATGGGCTTTTACTGCTCTCAAAGCGTATCGAAGACCTTGGAGCAGGACTCACTTCGATGGAAGATTGCTGGATAGTGTCTAATGCAAGAGATTTTTTCGTCCTTCTATCTACGCAATTCTCTATCTTCGTTCGTGATCATGTTGAGCGAAAGGTAGTTGTAGAGGAGCGGTTGTGAAACGGCAATTCCCCCCTTTCCATTGAAATAGGGAGGGCATCCTTCCCCACCATTCTGACTTATTCTTTTTAAGGATTTTACCGATGTTGAAAGTAGCTTGCTTACCAAGCCACCCACTTGAGAAGCTAGTCACCAGAAAGAAGCAACGAGGAAGCGAAGCTTTGCTCCCCCCCCCCCCCCCCCCCCCGAGATAGTTGTAGTACTCGGCTCGTTGCTACTTTGATTCAAAAGGTAATCGACTTTCTCTGGTTTCCGCAACCGTAATCATTTATTGCTCCGACTACTTCATCCACAAATCTTTTTTTATTATTTCAATAGTGGTATGCTCTAAAAAAAAAAAAGTCAAGGTATGATTGCATTCTAGAAGCGGTAGCTTCCCGCCTCCTTCATCCCTACTGCCTCCTTTGGTGAGAAGCTCCCTTCTCTTTTCTAAAATGCCTAATAGGTCTGCCTCAACAAATGTACAAAGTGGAGCTGCCTGCTGTTTGGCTGACCCTCTTCTTCCCATTCGAGTTGGGTTGACCTAGAAGTTAAGTAAGAAGGAATGGAACCACTGGAGAGTCATCTGCAGTTCACACTTGGGCAAAGACGACTGACTTTGGAAGCGAAACACGAATCGATTTCTGCTATTCCGGGTTCTTATTGAGTGTAGCAAAATCAAGGTTTATGATAAAGTCAACGAAGTTTCTATGGTGTTCTACTTTTGCGTAGTCTCGGCCCACAGTGGAAGGCTCCGCACCTGAGCCTCGTTAGACTCAGCGGAAGTTTAAGGTGTAAGTAAAGAGAATAGAAGAGATGAAGTCCGTCCCTTAGCCTAGTCTATATCTACAACTGACACAACTTCGTACCGACGCCTTACTACTACTTAATTAATTCATTAATGGCTAAGCGATTTTATAACCTGAGCTTTCCTTAACTAGCTGACCTTGTTTCGTAACCTTAACGTACTTTCTTTCTTACTTTAGCATAGGCCTTTGCCACTTCAAACGGGTGCCCCACCCCTTATTTATTTATTTATTTTTTTAATTAGAAAGAGTGAAGCCTTAATTATTCTATTTAGGGGAGTTGAAAGACAAAGAAAGGGGGGCATGATTGGTGTGTCACTGGGTCGATGGAACTCGCAAGAAAGTTCAATTGAACATGTAGGTTATATTCGTACTGGTTTCTCATGTGGAACCACAAAAGGAATTCAATCACTACTAATTGGTATCTTTATTTACATCGGTAATTGTTTAGAAGGGTAAATATGCACTCTCATAGTTTAGGAGAGCAAGTGTTTCATGGGTAACATTTTAGGGGATTAAGTATGAAAAAAAAAAGTATAGTTTATGGGAGTAAGCTGTAATTTATCCAATATTACCCAATGAAAACTTAAATACAATATATATATATATATATATATATAAAGCTAATTGAGAATCATGTATGGCTTCAAGAAAGCTACTAAGATTACAAACCTCAATTCAAATTTCAAATCGTAAAGCTTTTGAACAAGATTATTCGAAGTTGATTAACTTTGTACTAATACATTTTAAATAAGACTTTCTATACATATCACCCTTGGAATGTCAGTGTCAAATTCAACGTTGTTAAAAGCATGCTTAGGTATGGTACTATCCACCAGAACTCGAAACCTGATCCACCCAATACAAACCGTCTAATTCGTACTAGAAAACTGATCTACCCAACATCAGTGACGATCAATGGCGAATCTCAGCCTCTAGCAATCGAGACTAGCAGGTTGGTGGACAAGTCTTCTCTTCAAAATCTGATTCCAGCCAACCCGACCGACCAATACATCAAAAACAGGCCGATTTTTGTAGGTAAGAGGAATTTCTAGTCATTTGTTGCCAGATATGACGAGATCCAGCGAGATCTCCTCGACTTCCTTCAAGATCTCTTTAAGATCCGACTAGTTCTCTTTGAGATCTCGCTAAATCCAACCATATGTCGACCGAATCTGGCAAATTTTGGCAAATTTCGGCCATTTTCGGCACGTTTCAACCATATCCTTCTTCCCCGAGTCCAACAAACTACTAGCTGGCACCAATTGAGGTTTGACTTGCCCAAACCGACTCATCTTACTGGTCGGCGACAAGTCTAGATTTTGGAGACCTGAAGTGGTTGGATCAGTTTCGGGTTGGGCATAAACCCGACCCGTGGACAGCCCTACTTAGGTAGGCTTAAAGCTCAAAGTTCAGGACCCCAAGGTCTGAGCACTTTGCTTGGCAAAAAAAAAAAACTCAATTCATGAAGCACTCTTTAGGCACGCTTTTTTGGCCGTTTTTGAAGAAGTACAAAGCACATCTACGCATGTTTTTTATTTTATTGCTAAAAAAGATATAATCATCAAAATTAATTGCTTCATCTTGGAAAAAGGTTGACACGAGCCAATGATTTACCATATAACCACTATTCTTAAGGTGTTGTATTACACAAACAATTTTTTTTAGTTATATGTCAAAAGATACAAATAAGATTAATTTATATTTCTCATACTTTTTGGTCTATGATTTTTAAATGTATGTTGATTGAATCAACTCCATTACATATTAGTCAGATCACTGGCCAAGAGCCTGGTTTAGTGGCATTCCTGCTCTCCTTTATGAGGAGAACTGGGGTTCAAATCCCCCTCCCTATTATTGTAAATATCAAATAATATATATATAGACGCACACACTAGTAACATCACCGATTCCAGCCTCATGACAAGTAGAAGATAACCCACCGCTTTCTTAGCATGTTAAAATTCTTTATGCTACAATCGTATTTACAATTAAGTTAGAAACAGTTTTGTGACCAAATGAAAGGAGGAATAAAAGAGAAATAAGAACAAAAAAAAGGGAAGAGGGGGGAATATGCATAAAAATGTAAAAAGAACAAAGCTTTTCAAATTCAAATTAAAAATCATAAACAAAAAATGAGGAATAGGCCACAACCTGGTTCACTATCCTACAAGAGTCATGTTTTCCTCAGGAATGTAATTTGATCCAGTGCAATTCACACCACGAGCACCATCACACTGTAAAACCCTAAGCTTCCCTTCCTGTATTCAAAAGTAAAATTGCAATTTAAATAATATATACACTCATGATAACCAAGATTTCTCTGAAAGTACACAAGTGCACCTTTGTTCCATAAACAAGACCTCCTCCAGCAAATGGATGAAAGCAAGCAACATTGACCTCATCCTCTGCACTTGGAAGCACTCCCACAAGTTCCATATCTGAAACTCTGTAAACCTGAATGACAAAAACAAAATGTAGAGAACCTGAATCTAACAGAGAAATTTCCAGCATAGTAAAGAAGCAATTGAAAAGAAAATTCATGATAGGAAACTATTTTAAGTTTTTAACAAAAACCATGAAAAGAAAATGCTGTTACCTCCAGAATAGTGTAAATAGGTAATGTTGTTTCCCCATCAATGACAATACTTTTAAGAAGAGAACCATGACGTCGACCATAGGCAAGTAATATGTGCTCAGATGTAGGTGAGAACTGCAAATACAACAAATGCACATGTTCAGCTCACAATAATATGAAGTCTTTTGGTTGTAACAAACAAATTTACCTCTGGGATTTTAGGCAACAATGCAAACAGAACACTGAAGTATCAACACTTCAATCAATTAAATAAACCAAATGAACATTCACAAAGTATATACTGTAATTATACCCAAATTACAGTATATAAACTGTCAAATTTCAAAGGTGGGGTTGTTTTTACACAATATGCAAAATCCTACACAAATTTTGAGCATCTTCAGTTAAATCCATTTATAAAATTCATTAAGTAGGCTTGTCAAATTCTATGAAACAATCACTTCATATGGGAAATTGCATTACTCATACTAATTACAAGTGTTCAAAATTAAGATAGAGAAGCCCGGGGAAAAGCAGTATACAAAAGACCTATGTCCACTAACATTCAGAATGAGTAACAAAAACATTTTGACCTTATTACAAACTTTACGCCATTCCAGAAACAAGAGGGCCAAAGACCTCCATATTATAATATATAGGTCACAGTTGTAATGAGCAATGTCTTAACCCAGAACTGAAAAGTTGGACTGCTTAGATTGTTGGCCATTCTCATTGACCAGTCTTGATTTAGTTCTGGCCAAACTACATTAAACAGTCTGAATCACCATTCAAACTGGAGGATTATTAAACTGCAGAGACATCTTGCATCCTGCAGTTCCTTTTGAAGCAAGGTTAACACAAAAGTATCCTATATGTGAACAACTCATGCATAAAATTTGAACTGGAGCACTAGTGAAATCACTAGCACATCATTGAGGTCTCAAAGTTTCCTTTTTTCCTATTATGCATACGCTTTCTAAAAAAAAAGTAAGCTTTTTAAGTAAAAATTAATACATTTTTTGAATAATGAACCAATCACAATTGCCCAAATGGTTGGAATGGTCCCAAAAACAGCAAGACTATCCTTTGAGACCGTGGGTCTCAACGTTCGCAACCCAGTTGTTTTATGGATCAATGAAGAATTGTCGTTTTAAAAGATTGAAATATGAGAACTTGACACAAATTTTCAGCCAATAGTACAACTGACCTGGATAGAAGTCAAACAATGAGCAGCTCTAATGGCTCTTGATACAAGCACTAAACCAAAGCTGCAAAAGTAAAATAGAAAAGGTAAATTATAGGGTGACATACCAATATAAAAATTTAACAGGAAAAAAAACAATAACAGAAGGAAACTGTTGAATGCATGACAAGAGTTGATGATGGGAATGAAGCCTTACGTTGCCTTCTCAAGAGAATAAATCCGAAGCTCGTATATGACTTGGTGAGCTGAGACTGGATGTCGTGTTGGGGATGTTCCAGCTCCAGGATCTTGATGGATTAGAGTCTGATATCCTGGATCAGCCTCCATGTGAGGAAGCATGCATGCAACACAGGCAGCTAAAAATCTCCCACAAGGAGAAAAATGGGCACCCATTTCACTGCAAATACAAATGCGGCCCAAAAAAATGTTAAATGCAATACCCTGTTTAAAATTCAATAAGCTGAGCTTCATGTCTGATAAAAAAGTAAAAATGACATCACTCCTAATAAAGAATATTGCAGGTCCATACAAATGGTGGCCTTTGTAACCTAAAGAAAAAAGATTACGCTAAAAGAAAATGCAATAAACATTTGAAAATTGAAAGCCATCCCACTGCATCCTTTTTTTTTTGGTTTGGTAAGTTACACACACATTCAATGGGTCTTGAACCCATGACCTCACCCATGCCATGGCACTAATACCCATTACAATACTAAAGCACCATAACAGTTGTATCTCAATATTTAAATTTCCTGCTTACCTACAGAGGACGGCATGGGGTATGGTTAAGCAACATCTTTCAGCATTAAGTAGGGCAAAAGGATTTTCAACATCATGTGGCCATACTCTTAGCTTCACAGTGCAAGGTAGCTCTGCAGTAGCTACAGCAGCCAGTGAGGTGGTGATTTCTGACTGGATTCTACTGATAATGGGTTGAGTATCAACCCAATCACTTGGGGCATTAACCTGAGCAGCACCCTCCACAGAATCAGATACAGACAGGTGGGAGTTTGAAAAGCGATTTTGCAAGCTAGATCTTCCAGAAATGCCAGACAGGCTGATGCCGCCTGGCATTGTCATGTTATGAGTAGACAGATGAGATGCTAAGATGGAAGAATTTATATATTGAGCTGATGGCTCACGACTACTGCCATCACCATTAAGAGGCAGCACTGAAGGAACATCAGCTTGGCTTTGACCCATTAACCATCCTTGCAAAAAGGGTAGCTCCCAACTACTTGGATCTCTCTCAGGTAAGAATTGATGGTGTCCAATCTCAGCAAGATCCAGGCGGTTTGGAATATACACAGGTACTCCACGAATCGCAGTATTGACACCACCAGTAGTATCTAAGTTAGTAGAGCTTCCCTGCTGACTTCTCCCAATGGGCTGTATTTCATCAGTTTCCATTGCATCCACTGTGGTGTCAAAAACAGCATTTCCTGTTCCACTAGGTAAATGATTATCAGCAACATCTTCTATTCCACTGTGTGAGCCAGTAGGAATAGTACGAAATGCCTCCGTAGGAGAAACCATACTATTATAATGTTGCTGCACTTCATTTGCATCCACTTGAAACTGCATTGATGGAGAAGGCTCGACTTGCATGCTAGTCGAACCATCTATGGCAAATGAAGGCACAAACAAGAAAGGTAGGGATACGAGAGGTAGTTCAGCAGTCAAACTAACACATTCACTGGAATGAGCATTTGCCACAAAAACAGCTGGAGGAGGATATTGCAAGTAACCCAAAGATGTTGCATGCGTCATCGAGGAATCTGAAGAGTCAAGATCATTGACCTGCATATCAGTCCAACGATGTAATATATATTATAGAAAAATAGAATAATCAATTGAATTTTTTTGGATAATTGACCTCAGCAGTTAATAGAAATGGAGCAGCATGAGGGTGAAAATGCACTGCTCGAAGTGAACGCCTTGTCTTTAATATAAAGTTTGGGTGTGAAGCTTCTCCTCTCTTGTTGTACTGCCATATGTATAACTGAACAGGATTTGATTTGTCAGCAACAATAGATCTACCAAATCATGGCTTGTGAACTTAAATATAAAAAAAGTTAGGATCAAAAGAAAAACCTTTAAGCATGATAGAACTACAGAAAAGTTGTAAGACAAAAATCAATACCTTGTGTCCTGATGCAACAGCAAGGATATCCCCTTTAGCATGGAAAGCAATGGATGCAATAGGGCGATCTGTTACAAGAAAAGTAGCAATAAGATCCACAATTAGTAATATAAGCTTAAAGAATATTAACTGAAAACTGCAGCCACTATTGCTGAAGGTATCTGAAGGAGAGAGTCAGTAAAATTTACAAAAATCCCGTGATCCTATACACTCTGATGTGCTTGCATCCCATAATCGAACTTCATAATCCAAGCTCCCACTCGCAATTATTTCCGGATGCAAAGGATGGAACCTAACCTGTAAGAGCTCCATTAGTACTTTGATACAAAGACTGAACTTTTTTTTTTTTTTTTTTTTTTATAAGTAACTTAAAAGTATATTGAAAAAACACAGCCCCGTACATAGGAAATGTACTAAAAAGGCAAAGACATTAAGAAATCAAAGTACAAAGCTCAAGCAACCCAGAAAGGGAAATACAAGAAAGAGAAGGTAAAACCAAACACAATTCGAGAAGAGTAGAAAAGAAAAAAGACTTAAACTCAAGAATGGACCGTTCACGATCCTCAAAGCTTCTCGAATTCCGTTCCCGCCAGATACACCACATCAAACAGTGCGGCACAATCCTCCAAACAACTATATTACGATGCCGCCTGAAATTGCAAGACCAGCAATCCAACAAATCTGCTACCCTTTGCGGCATCACCCAACAAATACCAAACAAACAAAAGATCATACTCCATATCTCAAATGCAATAGGACAGTGAAGGAGCAGATGATCTACAGATTCCCCACACCCTTTGCACAAATAACACCACTCAAGAACAACAAAGTGCCTCTTCCGAAGATTATCAATAGTTAGAATCTTGCCTAAAGCCGCAGTCCAAGAGAAAAAAGCAACCCGAGGAGGAACCTTCGATTGCCACACCATTTTCCAAGGGAAGGGAATGACAGTAGATGGGGATAGAGAATGGTAATACCCACTCACCTTAAAACCTCGACTGCAAGCTGGTTTCCAACAAAGTTTGTCAGCACCAACACCCCGGACCTTTGTGGAATAAATTAGGACCAAAAACGAATCCAAAGAAAGCGACTCTTGGTCATTCACTAAGCGACGAAACTGAATGTCCCAAGTAACTCTCTCATTAGCGTAGCTCATAACCTCAGAGACCGAAGCCTCTCTTGTCCTACTAATATTATACAAATCTGGAAACTCCTCCTTAAGAGGACGATCCCTACACCACACATCATCCCAAAACTTCACACGAGAGCCATCAGCCACATCATATCGAAGGCACTTAGAAAATTTCAACCAGCCACTTCTAATGCACTTCCACAAACAAACACCATAAGCCCCCGACACAGATTTTGTGCACCAACCACCCCACTCATTCCCATACTTTGCCCCAATGACCCTTCTCCGAAAGGCATCATTCTCCCAACCATAACGCCACAACCATTTGGCTAATAAGGCATTATTAAACCTTCTCAAGCACCGAATGCCTAACCCTCCATTCTTCACTAGCCTACAAACCTTAGACCAATTCACTAAGTGAATTTTACGATCATCCCCAATACCAGACCAAAGAAAATCCCTTTGTAACTTCTCTATCCTCTTAGCCACCTTAGCTGGAATAGGGAAAAGAGAAAGAAAATAGGTAGGTAGGCTAGAAAGAGTACTCTTAATAAGGATAACTTTACCCCCCTTGGATAAATACAACCTCTTCCAACCAGCTAGCCTTCGCTCCATCTTCTCCAAGATAGGATTCCAAATAGACTTATCTTTAAAAGAAGCACCCAATGGGAGAACTAAATATTTCAACGGAAGAGCAGACTCCCTACAACCCAGAATCTCCACTAACTCATGAAAATTAGGCACATCCCCGACTAGAACCAATTCAGACTTTCCTAAATTAATTCTTAGCCCTGACATCTCCTCGAATCTAGAGAGAATCCCACGCAGAGCTGTAATATGAGTGCTGTCAGCGTCACAGAAAACAAGAGTATCATCCGCGAACAATAAATGAGACACCGACATCAAGGAATAATGAACAGAAAGGAAAGGGAGGAGGAGGGGGACAGAAATGCAAACATAAGCCAAACCAACAACTGAAATCCTACAGTATTGTGACATATGGAGACAGAAAATCCAAGCAAAACAATAGAAAAAGGAAGTGGCTGCTGACAAGATATAGATTTTTAGGGTTAATTATCCAGTGAAGCAAAGAAACCATTGGAAACATAAAATTTGAACTTTTACTCGGCAGATATAAATGACCAAAAGGAGTGACGAATAAAACAAGTAACAAAAAGAATTGACATATCTTGAAAACATGCAGCCTCACAAAAACGATTCACAACCCTCTTTCTTCCTGAAATCCTACTTTGTTATTCAAGCAGTCACTCCTATTCCCAGGAGTTTCAGGCTGAAAACATAGTAATTGTCAAAACAATTAACCAATCAAAGATGTATAGGTACACAAAAAAATTAGACAATTTAACAGAACATATTACAAGTGGTTTGAACTATTGGGAAATACACTATAATACATCCTCATGAGTTACTGAAAAAAACTATCTTCACTCGTTACAATTGCCTAGCAAAATCTACACCAGCAACTAAAACTGAGCAATCAATTTGAGATATTTTTAATAAATTTTTATGATATTTTTCCAACTGCAAGTTACTGATTTTGCTTTGATCATTGCTTTCCAGGCCCATCATGTCATATTGCCAAGGCTGGAGTCTGAATCTATCAGTTAATGGAGCTGGTCCCATAACATGTCTAAACAAGATATAAAGTTCATGCTAAAAGTTGTGACACTTTTAATGAAGTAGAAAGAATCTGATTGTGGAGATGTCCATACTACTCATATTTCTGTTGAAATCAATGATCATGATGTACAATAAAGCATCAAAATGATAGAGCCAATCTTTTTAAGTCTCACTTCATTTTTTATAAGTAATAATTTCATCAGATAAAGGAGATAATTCAAATACATAGGGAGTTTTTATTATTGTATTAAAGCTACTCCTAAATTATTACAATCTAAACTTCATAAGATCAGAGTAAATAAATAAAGCAATCATCCATTCATACCATGATCTAAAAATAACGACTTAATATGTCAAGGATGTTCTACGCCATCAAAATTCCTATATTTTCCTTCTTTTTTATGGTAAGTTACACAACCCCATGATCTCACCCTTGCTCTCACAAGGTAAAGAAGAGCTATTTGAGAAAAAGTTTATTGGAAAATCCCGCTATTTTTATCTCAAAATCATCCCTGTTACACATAATGGAATAGCATTCCAAATATTAGCAACCTTGTGACACCTAAATTCCCTTGCCAATATGCAAGCAGCTGAATCAAGTTATTCATCATTACCCATAAGACCCAAACAAGGAAACCAATGTAGTTTAAATTGTACCATACTAGTCAGTACAACCAAAAATTATTGTACTAGTTACCAAATCAGTACAAATAACCCCCTCAAAGAATACCAGTCCAATTACCGAATTGCCTCAGTTTGTTTTGGCCATTTCAGTGGATTTCAGCAATTTCAGCCAGTATATTGGTTTCAGACCGGTATAAGATAACAAGGTTAAAAAAATTAAAATAAAAAAACTCGTCACCAAATTTACTCATCTTCTTCAGTTCTTCGTCGCTACTATTAGTCTCTTTCCTTTCCACCTCTTCCTTGTTCTTCTTCAATTTCATAATAATGGCGCAAAGAATTCTCCAGACTTTGCTTCTTTGAATTTCCTTGCTTGTCTAGCAGAGCCCAGGAAGAAGCAAAGCTTTTTTCAGTGAAACAAGGTCGAAGCACAAGACGATTGCCACCTTTGATTTGTGCTTTGGAACTTTCTAGAACCATAGGTCTGAGTGTACAGAAGAGAACCAAGCTTCTGTGACGTTCTTGTTCTATGCCAGAAAGAAAAGATAAGATCAACAGATCAGCACCTTTTGTTGTTTTTTCTAACACTACCTGGCTGTCATGAACTAGCACATAGCATAAATTCACCTGAAACTACGTATTTGAACCTTTTTATGAATAAGTACTGACATGCTATTTGCCTTTTGTTCTCACAAACTATTAAAATATTCATAACTTTACTAAATTACTTCTTACATTGCTCTCTATTACATCATTATCTTTTGATGAATCAATTGAATTTTTTTTTTCCAAAGAAATGTTAGCTTTTTATATATATAAAATCTGGAAATGGTACACTGGTACGGTATTAACAACGTTGGGGAAAACACAACCACCGTATCTCTCCTGCCATTAAACAATCGAGTAAAACATGATAAACTGACTTTACTACTGCACAAACAACACCAATTTATCATCAATATATTCCTCCGAAGAACCTCAAACTTTTGAGGCACCTTACCAACCCCAGTAAGCTCTTCCAAGGAAACTTCACACAATCAAACCCTCTCAAGGCAACAAACAAACCCCCAACTTTCTAAACCAAACTTTCAATAGATTTTAATTTTATCTTCTCCTCCTGTAGGAAAATTGATAATCCAAAATTTCAAAATAATAGCCACAAATTCGAATTCTCAATCTGAAAGGCATTTGCAAATTCAAGGATTTCAATGGCTGAGCCACCTAGATATGAATCAACTAAATCATCCTTGTTCGCAGCAAAAAGAAACAAAGCAGGGAACTAAAGAAGACTCACCAAACTATAATCATGCCAAACACAGCCTCAGGCCATCACCAATAACAAACTTAACATGTCCAAAAAAATAAATCCAACATCCTCTAAACTTCAACAAAATCACCTTAAATGGCCTTCTAACCACAACAGATGTCCACCCACTCTATACTTCCTTATACTTAACTCTACTAGCACACCTCAACAGTTAATCCCGCTCATTTTTTAATTGCCATAACCATTTTCCTAATAGAGTTTGGTTAAAAGTTCTCAACATAAGAAACCTTAATCCTTTCTAGTTCAATGGAGAACACACCACCCCAGTTCACCAAATGAAATTTTGAATCATTGATTCATCTCCCATCCTGACTCACAAAAAATCTTTCTCAAGTTTTTCAAGTGTATTAGCAACATAAATACAGGTGGTAAAAGAGAAAGGAAATATGCAATTAAATTCCTTCCTCATTTGATGTCATTTAGGAGTCCTATCTAAAGGCCACAGAGAAAACATTATTGGAATGTATCCCTGTTTAATACAATTTTTGTTGCACTTTTTTCAATGTCTTGGTGCTAATTCTAGGCAACCCTAAGTGAAAATTCCTAGATTTTCCCTCTTGGTACTAATTCCAAGCAAGTAGCAACCCTAGGTTCTAATTCCAAGCAACCTAGGTGTTGATTCCATTTACCTATTTCTCTTGCAGTTCTATTTGTTTCCTGCAATTTTCTTGAGAATTTTGTGCTGCACCAGGTTATCTACTTGTACCAACTCACATTTACTCAGCTCTTAAGCCCAACAATACCTTGAAAGAAAGGAGTGGACATCAAATATATTCATGTTTTTTAGATTGAAATATTAAATTCAACAATGTTAGCATGGCTTTTAGAAGAAAAGGTGAAAGCCTGTCAATTTGACCATTCATGAAGAGTGTCTTTTACCTTCCAACTAGTGAACATGTGCAATAACGCTTTTAATCTATCATATGTTACTTAGGTCTCCATCTTACTTCACTATCTAATATTAATTAAGGAAATTTCTAATTTTCAAATACATATATAATCAATCCTAAGCAATAATTGAACTGTCTTTGCCAGGACCTTCATCAGGTACATATAAGCACACAGAAATCCACCCCTAACAGCTCCCCCACCGTAAATTAAAATTGGGTAGCTTATATCCATGACCTCAAACTTAAGGCCTCCTCATAATTAGACCTCGAACTTAAGGCCTCCTTGTAAGTACACTGGTTAAGCACATTAGCCATAAGGTGACTTGACTTCCAACCATCAGCCACCTTTTAACGAGACAGAAACACAAATTCCAGGAGTAAAATACTTGTCATAATGTTTCACAGAAGAAATCAAATAACCTGGATAACAAATCCCTTTATCCAATGCCAAATAACCTGGATAAAGCCTCATCCAGTTGTGCTGCATTTTCAATAAACTTCTTCATAAGATATCAACTTCCTCAGTGAGAGTTTCATCAACAATAATGCACAAATTAAATTTAAAGAAACTATTTTCAGGATGAGAAAATATCCAGTAACATATATATAAATAAAGCATACTTTTGTATGAAGCAAGTTGACTGCCTTACCACCCAAGGAGTCCTCCTATGACCACTTAAGACCTTTAAGCAACGTCCAGTTTGACAATCAATTATCTTTACAGTATGGTCACCACTGCAAGAATCAAAACAGAGGGAAGTTCAATAACAAAGGGAGGCCTGAAATGGAATCAGGAAACAACTAGTGACAACTTACTGTGTAGAAGCAAGTGTTCTTCCATCGGGACTGAATGCTGCTGCAATAGTTGACCTTGGAGGAGGCACCAATGGGCAGTACTTAGCGGATAAATGGCGCAATGTCTCTGCCTCAACCCTTAAAAATAACAAAAAAGAGCTTCAGAAACAAAGATGGCTCCTCTGGATAGGATAAATGGCGTAATGCTCATTAACAAATTGTGTGCTTCCATTTCACAAGAATTAATTAGAATAGAGAGATAAAGAGTGAAATTAGTTGTGTACCATGAAAGAAGACCACGTCTTGCATCTCTGGTTGCTTCAGTTTTGGGCCCAGGTTTAGAAGCTTCTCCCCACCGCCTTTTTGGCACGTGCTTTGTTCTAGGAGAGATCTCCCTCAGCGCTATCAAATGGAAAACATTTCTACCACTGAAAATATGGAAATGCCACTGTATCAGAGATGCATCGTATGAACATAAAGTCATGAAACTTCAACAAAACTAGTCTGCTAAAGCTTATTATCTGTCAAATCAAGCCTTCCAAAAGCACTGCCATATGTCATTGAGATAACTGCATTATTGATACAAAATAAAATCACTCATGCACTGTAATCCAACACACCCACCCCTCCAAACCACATCCACCACCAAAGACCAAACATAGAACATAAAAACCTAACGAGCAAAATAATTAAAAATTCTAAACTACAGGAGAATTGGTTGAAATTTCCTTCTTCCACTTCTTTTCTTGATTATTTTAAATTCTATCTTCTGTAAACATTAGTCCTTGTTAGCTCTTTACATCTTTACAGGTTCAAGCCTTGTGTATACTTTCCTTGTACTTGGGTTGTACCCATTTGTTTTTCTTAATAAATTATTACCTTATGAAGAAGAAAATCAATTAAATATTTGGGAATTCCAAGGAAAAAAATTAAAAAGTTTGGTTACAAATTTGGTTATAGTCAATGGCTACAACTCTCACTAAAAACATTAACATGGCTACATATTTTGAAAATCTAACATTTGGATTGTATGTTATTTATGTTCTTATCAATCATGTCAAATTTTATATCAATTGGATATTATTTACTATACGATCTATAAACTTATTTGTTATGCATAATTTTAGACTACAAGAGCTTAAAATTTAAATATTTGATTGATAATATAGCTATTGATCTTTGATTTTTTGGAAATTTTGCAAGTATAGAGGATGTAAGAAAAAAATGTAATCTAATGGTGAATTTGTCAAAATTCACATTTAATAAAAAGATATTAAGTGGAGTTGTAGTCATTGGCTACAACCAAGTTTGTAGCCAAACTTTGTCCCAAAAAATAAAAAATACTCTATGAGTTAGATTAGTTTACAAAAAAGCTAGCCAAAGTGAAAGTTCCCAAAGTTTTTTTTTTTATAAGTAATGAATCTTTATTAAAACAAAGAAATACTTCACATTCACGATGATGAGCACAAAGGCTCTCAAGCAATTACAAATTTCAACCATCAAATCTAAGAGAAGAATGAAACTCAAATATGGTTGCTCAATGAGTAAAACCCCAAACCCAAGACCACTCAAACAAGGTGTAAAGCATTAATGATTTCAATTTATCGAAGCCTTTCAATGTCCATAAAGGTGCAAAAGGTTCCTTCCACACTAGCCACAAAGTAAAACCACTTCAAATCTTAACAAGCATGTCAATATTTAGCGTCTCACAATCAGCAAGAGCAACATATAACCAAAAACTTCAGCAATAATTGATACTCAAAATTCACACACTCCTGCTGAAAACCTTCTAGCTCAACTAGCACCTCCTGGTGTTTCCAACATAACAGGTTCAAATCCCTCTCCCCAACTATTGAATTATCAACCAAAAAAAAAAAAACCATACACTCCCTCCATCTCAAATTTTTTTTGTCCACCTTAAGAATCTCAACTTTTTAAAGGTGACTTGCAATAGAAAGTTACCAATTCACAACATTAAACTCCATAATTTGAACTAAAATAAACCAAATAAAAAAATGGGTATTGAGTATTGACTTCTCAAATAAAGAAAATGGTAAGTTAGGAAAGTTACTAAAATAATGTCTAATGTTAACAATTCATTTAGGAAACCCCAAAATGGAATAACAACCAAACAATATATTGTAATACTCATTGGATTTAAGTTAAGAGCACCATAATTGGGTATCACTACAATTTACAAGCATCACATAAATGCAAATCCAACACTCTCGAGTACACCTACATGAGCTAGAGATTTCAGCACCTGGGGCCGAGTTTTCTTAAATCTATAAACAATCAGAACAATTTCCATTGAAAATTCTAAGTTCCAAGTTCCAACTAACATAGTAAACACAAAAGGAATATAAATTCAAATAAGGAAAAGTAGTGACCTGTGGTGGTGGTGGTGGAAATGATTGGAAGGCGAGGATGAGAGATGGGCCTGATCGTGCGGCCCAGATAGACCCATCATTTCTTCTGTTATGCTGGAGAAGACTTTTGTTTTGAGAGATTAAACATTTTCTTGTGGAGCAGAGCAGAATTGGTTGTAGCTGTAGATTTGATTTGAAAATGGGGGCGACAAAACCTATAAAGAGGAGAAGGGTGGCTGAGACCAAATTTGAGAGTCGACGGACATTAACACATGAGTCTAGCTCCAACTCGTTTCAGTTCTTACTAATCTATGTAGTAAAATTAAGGTTACCACTTACCAGCAAAGTCGTCTACATTCATAAATTGCCTGCTGAAAATCATTTTTGATTTTGTATTTTTTATTTTTCACAATAATAATAGAATTTCGTTCAAAAATTTTTTTTTTTTTTTTTTGTCTATTTTAGCCTAAAAATCTACTTTTTTTTTTTTTCCTCACTTTTCAAAACAACACACATCATATTATCTATTTTAGACTATATTTCATTAAAATATCTTTTTTTAAAATTATTTCTCTTTCTTTACCCACAATAACTTTCATTCACTCTCTTCCTTTATCTTCGAGACACGTAAAAAAAATCTAAAAAACTAAATACAAAATAAATAATATCAAAGTAAATTTAAAGCATTTTCATCAACACTCTCAAATGCTATTTTAGCATCAAAAGATCAAAAAGCATACTCCATCAAAGCTCTTAAATCTTATTCATTTTGCAATCCAACTACAGTGGGCTGCTAGAGATAGTAGCCCACTGTAGCAAGATTGTAAAAAAAAATTATTTGTTTAATAAAGAGAGAGACAGATGAGAGAAAGAGAGAGATAGAGGAGAGAGAGAGGAAAAATAAAAAAAATGAATAAAAAATAATAAAGAAAGAATATTTAAATGGAGTGTCAAAAAAAATAAAAGTTTTGATGAAAGAGATATTGTAAAGTGATGTGTTATATATTATAAACTTAGTTTTTGAGATGATAAATACTAAATTTTTTAGAAGTGTTGATGGGAATGCTCTTACATGATTAGAGCATTAGTAGGGTTGCTAAATTGACTAAAAAGTCAATTTAGTCACCAATCCCCTTAAAACAGCTTCTACAGCAAAAAACTAAAGATAAAAGTATTTGAGTTTCAGCTACAGTGGTTCCTATTGTAGCTCAAAACTCAAAACAAAAAATAATATTTTAACGTAGAGTGTTATAAAAAAAAGTATTTTAATGAATTGATGGTTGTAATTGTTTGTTATTGTATTAGATATATTATTTTATTGTGTTATTTATATTATTTTAATGTATTGAATACTAATATAAAATCTTGTAAATTTATACCATTATACACAGGTTGATATGAGTCATTTTTAAACAAAAATGTGTAAATTTTATACCTTTTTCTATTTATGTGTATTGATTTTTATTTTTTTTTAGAAAGAAAAGTTTGAACTTTTATGAATGTAAGCCTTCTAAATCGGCTTGAAAAAGAGCATGAAACTGTAGTAGAACATCCTCGGCCTACATCCAAAAAATCTAAAAATGGCATATCTAGTTAGACTATGAATGACAAAATTACCATCTCTCTTGGTATGAGAGTAGAGTAACTGTTCAAATTTTTGTGCCTCAAACTTCGCACCTTCAATCAATAAACCAAACGAAGCCAATGAGAAATCATCACCCATCAAAGCTCTATACACTGTCCATGAATCTCCTTCAAGCACAGCTCTTGAGAAGCCAATGTCCGAATCAAAAGAAAGAGCAAAAGCCCCTGCCAATGCTTCGATCTCCTCTCCACTGTAAGCCCTTGGTAGTTTTTTTGAACAGGAAGCTAAAATCGATCCCTAGTTGTCTTTAATAACCACAACTATCCCAGCCTTGTTGAAGTTAGGAAAAATTACTCTGTCGTAGTTTATCTTCACAAGCTCCGGCGGTGGTGCTTTCCATCGACAGTTGTGGCGAACTGATGAACGGAACTGAGTTATTGGGGGTAATCTGACCAGCCCAAAACTCTACCAATGTCTCTAGCAATTCGGGGTACCTGATGGAGTGCACATTCTGGTTTATGGAGTCGGACATTGTTCCGTTGAGACCAAATAACCCAAACCGTGGCAGCAAACAGGTCATGATATTGTCCTTGGCCGATAATCCATGAGAGAGCTTCCTTGAAATTCTGAAATTGGATTGAGCTTCGAAAACCCCATAGCTCCAAGTCAACCCAAGTGATATCAAGTTCCTTACATGACCATAACACATGGTGTGGATTTTCTGAGGTACCAAGGCAACGGTCACACTGTGGGTCTTCAATGATGGTACGTCGCACAAAGTTCTCCTTTGTTAGCATGGCATTTTGACAAGCTCACCATAGTAAGTTCTTCATTTTTTGTAGCACATGCAGGGACCATATCCCTCTCCAAAGATGCTTATCATAGCATGAAGGTTGCTGTGAAGAGAGCAAATCTGATTCCTTCTTTAGAAACTTGTAACCAGACTTACAATTGTACTTTCCACCATGTGAGTAGGGCCAAATCACTATCCATTTTCTTGATGATTTCAGCTTCATCAAGTGCAAATAATATATCAACCAATTCATCAATCAATTGTCTTGTATTTGGGTCAATAATAGTTGAATTTTCAAAGGATTCCATGGGTGTAGAGGATGCTTCCTTGGCAACCAATGATGTTGCCAATTTTTTATTTTTTCACCATTGCTTACCCGCCAACGAGCACCACGTTGTAGGACATCTCTACCTTTAAAGATGTTTTTCCATGCACATGAACCCATCCTAGAATCAGCTGCTTCCATAATAGAGGTATTAGGGGAAAATCTGTCTTTAAAGACTTTGTAGAAAAGAGAAGTTGTATTGAAACAACCCATAGTGTAGGTAGGAATAGCCTAAATAACAGATTTAATCAAAATTTCTCTACTTGCTTGAGAGAGTAGCTTCCCCTTTCATCCTTGAAGTTTTCATCACACCCTTTCCTTTATATAATTGAAACTTACTTTCTTACCTTTACCAACAAGCGATGGAAGTCCCAAATATCTTTCATAATGCATTATCTCTGATACACCCAATGCTTCTTTAATTTGTGATCTAACATCAGCAGCAGTGGTTTTACTAAAAATAGAGCTGTCTTACTCCTATTCACTTTTTGGCCCGAAGCTCCCTTATACAAATCCAAAATCTCCAAGACTTTGCCACACTCCTCCAAAGTTGTCCTGCAAAAAAGAAGGCTATTGTCTGCAAAAAAAAGAAAGATGTGTTAGCTTTGGACTTCTCCTACAAAGGGAGAATCCATGAATATCCCCATTCAAATCAGCCTATTCAGCCCTTCAGTGCAGAGCAGGAAAAGAAAGGGGGATAAAGGGTCACCCTGTCTTATTCCTTTGGAGGGATGGATCATGCCACAAGGTTCACCGTTCACTAAAACCGAGTAAGTGATTGACTTCACACACAGCATAATAAGGTTGATCCACCTTTCATTAAAGTCCATCTTCCTCATAAGCTTCTCAAGAAAAAACCATTCAACACAGTCATATGCTTTGCTTATATCAAATTTAAGTGCCATAAAAGCATGTGAGCTAGAATTTTGGTTTTTCATACAATGTACTCGAAAGCCACACGAATATTATCAAAGATCAATCTATCCTTCGTAAAAGCAAATTGGTGCTCTGTAATAATAGTGGGAAGTAATTTTTTCAATCTATTGGCAAGAACTTTGGAAAAAATTTTGTATAACACATTACATAGGCTAATAGGGCGAAACTGGTGTAAATACTCTGGAGAATTTGTCTTAGGGATAAGAGTAATAAATGTATGATTTAGAGCTGACAGTAGGGTACTTGAATTCAGCCAAGACAAAATGGAAGCTGTCACATCATGGTCAACTGTACCCCAAAAATGTTGGTAAAAAAGTGGTGGCATCCCAACCAAACCATGTGCTTTGAGAGTTGCCATCTAATTTAGTGCAGCATATACTTCACTTTCAACAAAGTCACAACAAAGTGAAGCATTCATCTCATCAGTAATGGCACTTGGTACACATGCCAACACATTTGTGGAATCAACTCACCTAGATAAGGAAAAGAGATCCTTGTAATAATTTATTATTACAATGGCAATTTCTTTCGGTTGTTCTCGCCATGTGTCCTGCTCATCTCTGATACCCACAATTAGATTCCTTCCATATCTCTTACTCGCCCAAAAATGGAATTAGTTTGTATTCCTATCTCCATTTCTCACCCACAAAAAGTGTGATTGTTGTGCCCACATCATAGCTTCTTAGTCCAAAAGCACATTAATGTCCGCCTTTAATTATCGAACTTGATGATTATTGCCACTGAGTACTGCAACCAATTCGGCCTAGACCAGCAGCTTCTTCAAACGGTCTAGCTCTTTCCTTACATTCCCAAAAACATTTTGGTTCCACCAAGCCAAATCCCTACCACATTTGTCCACCTTTGCTACTAAGTCTACCTCAATTCTTGCTCCACCTGTACTATTCCTCGCCGATCGAACTATTTCCTCACATCTAGAATTTGAAAGCCACATCTCCTCAAATCTGAAAAGCTTCTTATTCGATGGAGGAATTAAATCTGCAAAGATAACATGGAGGGGACAATGGTCAGATGAGTCATACCATAAGTGATATACCCGAGAGCCGGGAAATTTCAAAAACCAATTGTTTGTTGCCAAACCTCTATCCCATCTTTCCCAAATTGATTTGCCATTTTCAAAATGCCTACTCCATCCAATTTGTGGGCCCACATAGCCCAAATCCATAAATCTACGTTCATTGATTTCATCTCGGAACAGCTGCATTTGGTTGTGAGGTCGTATTGCACCACCAACCTTTTCATCTTGTCTAGTGATTTCGTTGAAGTCGCCTACACACAACCATAGGATATCAGGTTGAGAGTTAAGAGACCCAAGTTTATTCCATGCTTCAATTCTTCTTACTGTCTCGGGTTCCCCATAAAAACATGTCAATCGCCATGCATTCTCTGTGTTCTTGTCAATGATCGCATCAATATAATACTTCCCTGAAGCTTCAATTGTCAAATTAATCTAAAGGACTAAACCACCTCCTATGCCTTCCCTAGGAACCACCCACCGGTGCTCAAAGTCTATGTTTCGTTAAACAATCTCTAACCTTGCTTCATTAGTCATTGTCTCAGCTAAAAACACTACAGAGGAATCTTTTGTCCGTATTATCTCTACAACCTCTCTACCTATACGTAGATTCTCAAGCCTATAACAATTCCATGCTATGCAACTCATTGTTGTTGGCGGGACTAATTATCAGCCTCCACCAATACATATGATGCGCCTCCATCACCTTGAAGTAGGGACGGACCCAGGAAGGGGCCTAAGGGGACCCGGGCCCCCCCCCCCCCCGAGCCCAAAAAAAAATTTTTTTAGTAGGTAAAGTTTTTCAAAAAAAAAAAAAAAAAGGACTTGGCCCCCCCTATCCCAGCCGGCCGGCCCAGTCAAGAGCCCATCGCCCATGTAAGTCTAAAAAAAAAAATGTAAAAAAGAAAAATGAAAAAGAAAAATTGAAAACCTAGCAAAAGGAACAAACGGAACAAGTGAAAACCGAAAACGAAGGAAAAAAAAAAAAGAAAAGAAAAGAGAGGCGAAATAGACACAATGAAAAAAAAAACTCATGCCACAATTCACCGGTTCACGCCGCCACTCACGCCTCACGCTGCCACCACGCCTCATGCTGCTACCGGTTCCCATCGCATACCCAAACGGGAAATGGCCACACCAATGCCGCCACCGTCGCCATGCCCACACAAGACCCATCTTGATTCTTGCTGCCGGTTGCTCGATCTGCCCAGCTCAGCTTCATTGCTTCAGCTCAACTCACAAGTATTTAATCTATCCTTTCCTAGTTTCCTTCAAAACCTAATATAATATTTGTGAATCTCAGAATCTTACAATCTGTGCTTATGGACTTGTGGTGTTTATTGATGAGTGATGAACTGAGTTGTTGATTGTGAATTGAATCTGTACTTTTTTTTTCTTCTTTTTTTGGCTTTTTGGCTTTGTGACTCTCTGTGACTCTGTGTTTATGACTCTCTCTTATATTATATTAATAAGAGAGATAAGAGCGAGAGAGAGTAGAGTTTGTAGAGATTAGAGAATATATTAGTGTAGTGTTTGACTGTTTGTTGACCAGTTATTAGGCAATAATAGGGACAACTAGAAAAAAAAAAAAAAAAAAAAAAAAAAAAAAGGATTCTACTAAGGTGTGGGGCACACAATAGTAAAACCAATTTTGGAAAAAGTTTATTGAAAATTGACCCAATAAAACTTTTTCAAAAATAGATTTGTTAAGGGCACACATTAACTGGACAAAAAAAAAATGGTAAAGTTAGGAAAAGTTTACATAGTGTTGGTAGTGGGATTGGGTAGGGAAAAGTTTTTGTTGCTACTGTAGAATAAAATCGTAGTGTTAGTAGGGGGATTGGGTGAGTCTGTGAGTGTTAGAAATATGGAGACAAGACAAAGACAAATAGATAAATAAAGGCAAAGACCAAAGACAAAAGACAAAAACAAATCATATAATATAGAAAATTGTCACACAAATTTAAGAAAATAACAGTGATTCACTTGCGCCTATTGTTAACTCATAATGCTAAATTAGATAAATTTATAAATTGAAAAGAAGTGAGAAATACTAAATTTATAATTAAATGCATCATGCATATTACCGTTTGTGAGATAATATATATGATTTTTATTTTATTTGTAGATCATGAAAAAACCAACTACAATGTTTGACTTTGTCAAAAGAAAAGATTCAAATTCTTCAGAAGTCAATGTAAGATTGCCAACAATTAATCTTGCTATTCCAATTTCAGAAAATGTGGATGTTCCAATTCTAGAAAATATTCATTCCCCAATTCCGGAAAATGTCGATGTTCCAATCCCAAAAAATATTCATTCCCTAATTCCAGATGATTGTATCTTAATAGTATTTCGTGTGTTTTGTTTTTGTTGGTAAATGATTGTATCTTAATATTTGTCTTGGTTGATAGTTTATTAATACTATATGGATGCGTATTTGAAATTTTTTTTTTTGCTTATCTCCAACCCCCCCTAGCTTGAAATCCTGGGTCCATCCCTACCTTGAAGGACTTGATAATATTTAGAAGACAAATCTGGCTAGTCAGCAATGGACGATGAATCACGCTTTGTTCCTGAAATTTGCTCCACCCATGTACTGATACTGGATATTACAGGTTTGAGTTTTCGAGTCCATGTTAGAAGGATACGCAGGTTTGAAGGATGAGGAACCCTAATGGAATCGTGGGTAACACGTGATTCTTCTACATTAGAGCCCGATCCCCGTGAGGAGCTTTGAGCAGCACGTGATTCACTTAGAGCAGGCGCACACGATTCAGTTGGAACAAAAGAGGACTCACGTGGTTGAGGCCCAAAGAAAGTCAGATGAGATGGGCCCATGGTATTGAGATGGGCCCGTGGTATTATACGTGTATTGAAGAGAATGCTATAAATGCCAATATAGTAAGATTAAAGTTGGTAGTAAAGGGGACTATATTCATAAATTATGGGGTTAGATTTTATTTTTTATTTTTTATTTTTTTAGGTTAATTTAATTAACTAGTTAAATTGAGTTTTTATTTAAAATTTTTTTCTTTTTCACAATAAAAGAAATTTTTAGATTTGAATAAAGGAGGATTGTCCTCTACTTTTTAGCATATACTCCTTGAATATATTAACATCACCCAAAAAAAAAAAAAAAAAAAACACGCACAAATACATAAAATTTTAAAATTTCCTTCACAAATTTTCATATTTTGAAATCGTTGTATTATATGATGGCTTCACTATCAATATTATTAGCTACATTTTTTCAATGTATAAAATTAAGCAATCATTAAACTATTGATCTCCCATTGAATTACCAACATATTGCCTAAATAAGTAACAATATAAACAAAATGCACTATCTTTTTGAAAAAATGTATCACATAACTCCAACAAATTCAAATAAAAACTAAAGCAAGCACTATCAGCTATTTGAAAAGTGTGTATTTAAAAAAAAAAAATAGCAATTTTAAAATATGCCATTTGAAAACACAATTTAAAAAATTACAATTAAACTTTGATTTGGGTTTTTAGGCTAATTTGTTTATTTGGACAATTTTTGAAAAGTGTTACGTCCACAACATTTTTACAATACGTAACAACAAAGCTTAGGTAACAAGATTTTACTAGTTCTACTTCTAATTTGAACATACCATTGAAATACTTTTTTGTCTGCCAATAACAATCTGCTATTTAGGATTTGTTACAAAAGTGTTGCGAAAATTTTGTGAACATAACATTTCTTACAATTTTTCGGTTCAACATTCAACAGACCAAAATTTTGAAGAGGTTGAATTTAATTTTTAATGGGCACAAATTGTTATTGAAGGCGTTCAAGTTTTTTGAGGGTGGTCAAGTTTTTTTTTTTTTTTTTTTTTTTTTTTTTTTTTTTTTTTTTAGGGTGATTAAAGACCCATATTAATTTAAAATTCAATTTTTTTTAAGGTATATTAAAAAAAAAAAAATTAAGTCGTGGTGGTCATGTGACCACCCTGAACAACATTTGGTGCCACCCCTGAGCATGTATTCATTAACTCAAAAATAGTAACCTTAATCCTCAATACCTAGCAACCAAATGATAGAAGAGATAAAAAGAGGAAGTAGAAGGAAGGTTAATGTGTTAATCAAGGCAAGGGCAAGTTAGCATAGAGTTTATATAGAATTTACCCACAAAGAGAAACTCTTTGACATGCTAATCAATGATGACAAGCTCCCAAAAACATTTGTCATTTCATCCCAAGATGTCCAAATGGCTTAGGGAGCAAGCCTTACTAAACTCCATCCATCGCCACGAGGATCCAATGATGAAACTGTCATGGTATTTGTAAAGCCTCTTTTCCATTAACCAATATTAAAGGACATGTAATTTCTTATTAAATCCATAACATACATGAAGTTATCAAATGGGACAATTTAGTATTACAGAAGCCAAGCTTGCCCATCTAGGGATTGTTGCTTTTAGGCAAGGAGCTCTAACTTGTTCTATTCTTACCAAAATGCCCATGAGCTCTAACTTGTTCTATTCTTGCCAAAATGTCCATGTACTAAAATTAAGATTGCTAGTAAAGTGTTCTATATTCATAAATTACGTGGTTAAAATGAATTTTAATTTTAAAATTATTTTTTTAACAATAGTTGTTTCTTATGAAAATGTCCATGTAATAAAATTAAGGTTGGTAGTGAAGTGGTCTATATTCATAATTTCTGTGTTAGAATAATTTGTAATAAAAATTTGACATTTAGGATTGAATAGAGGAGGATTGAGATCTACTTTTTATGATTTTAATCGACACTCCATGAAAGTTTGATTTCTTGCACGAAATGCAGTTGTTATTAGTTTTCTCTAATATTTCAATACTTTTTCTGATAAAAATTTGTAAACTTTAGTGTTTTATTTTATAGACAAAATTGAAAGATAATAAGAGTTTGATTTGATCATACGATATGTGTTTTAAAATTTAAAAATTGCATGATATAATGATTAATATATAAACATGTTTCACGCCTACTCAAGAATGCATATATCGTTTTGTTAAAAATAAAAATGCAAAGATTTTTTAATAATTTTTTTTTATAATATTTTGATTATTATTATTATTATTATTATTATTATTATTATTATTATTATTATTTCTTTTGTTTGACTTTGTTTCAAATGTTTCAAAAGCAACTAAATTTGAGCAAAAATATCACATTTTAAATTAATTGTTTCTCATATAAATCTTAATAAAATAATATTGAAATTTCATTATACTTAAATAATTTATGAGACACTTAAAGTAATTAATATAAATAATAAATGTATTTATATTATTAGTAATTACATGCGGGTTTATATGTTGAGTGTAGCATGCGTTGGATTGTCCTGCTATCCTTGCATAGGCTTGGCCATGGGCAGGTTGTGGTGCAATGGGTGTGCCACTTGTGTGCAAGGCTAGGCTACAGTAGACCACTCGAGTGTAAGACATATTAGATCGATGAGGATATAATGTGACTTGGTTGTGGAATGCTTGACAAAGCATGGGGCCATATGCATATAGGTAGTGATCATGTTGTGGGCTGCATGGCTAGGTTTGGCAATGGTCTAGCCCTCCACAGGATGGTGCTTGGACCAAAATTCAGAGTTGGTGGACAGGGCCTATGGTGTGGTGGGTTAAAACATGAGCACAAGCTGGGGAACACGAGTTTAACATCTTAACAAATGCAATAGAAAAGGACAACCACAAGAAATGGAATCTACAAATGTAGACATGCACCAAAATTTATTACAAACCCATGAACGAATAAGCTATTGAAAAGAATATATACGCTATATACACTGGCTTAAAATTGAACAATCTGGTCTGTTCAATTGAGTTTATTAGCCTGAATCTTCTTGGATAGGCTAGGTCCCCATATACGGATAGTTTGGTCATCACTTGCAGATGCCAACATTTGAGGTCTCCTAGGATTCCAGCTGACACTGTTCACAGTCTTATCATGCCCAGACAAAACCTCAATTGGCCTAGTGTCTTGCCGATTCCAGATGTAAACCTGCTATTTGGAAAACAAACTTTAGATTCCAGATCAAAGGAAAATTGTGATTTCTAAGCTTGCACATTTAGTTATTTTACAAGCATACCTGTGAATTCTCACTACCACTGGCAATAAATGAGCTATTCAACCCACCAAAGCAAGACCGTATCACGTACTTGTGTTGCTTGTGGCCCATGTATTTCAATGGTGAATCCCATTTCCCAGCAACATCCCACATATGAATCTCTTGGCTATTAAGGTTCACCAAAAAAAACTTACTATCTCCGGAAACTGAAAGTGACGTGATTGGGTGCTCCTCTGATATAACCCGCTCAGTACTTGTTCCTAAATTCAATATCCGGATTTCTTTATCTGAGAATATACTGATCAGATTTTCCCCATCTGGTGTCACTGCCAAATCTAAAATCTTGGGCATTCTCATCCCCTTCCATGCTTTTATCTCGTTGCCATCACAATCCCACATATAGATGCCTTTTTCAGGGTCAGAACTGCCACAAACAAGTCTCTTTGAGTCGGGAAACCAAGCGCATGAACTGACAATGAAGCCATCATCTCCAAAAGTATGCTTGCATGTACCTGTTTCTACATCCCATAGCTTAAGGACTTCCCCATTTCCACATGTCAGCAGCTTTGTGTCATCAGGGCTCCATGCTACAAAGGATACAGGATTTTGATGGCTTCGTAGAGTATGCAGCAACATTAATTTACCATCTTGCAGCACCTAGCACAAGAATTTTGGTGGTACAGTTAGAGCTTCATGTGCCTTAAAATTAAAGAATAGGAACCTGCATGACAGTTAGAGCTTCTATATGACAGTTTTTTTTTTTTCCTTTTTTTTTTTTTTTTTTTTTGGCAAATGAGTGCTTAAGAAAAACACATCAAGAAACTCGAGCAAACTGACAAAATTGTTGTGATCAAAATAAACCGTAGGCTTCATTGATCTATGTTTCTACCATGTTAGGTTTTTTTTTATAACATTTTTTAATCTGCTTGTTTGTGTTCTCAAAAATAAAAATAAAAATTTATTCCCAGAGGATTGACTTAGTATGGCAGAATTTCAGTTCAACATAGGTGCCTGGGGGGGAGGAAGAGAAAAAGGTTTGACTTACACTATATCTGTTCCAGAAAAAACAACCACCACCAAAAAAAAAGTTGCAATGCTTGTTTGTCATTGCAACTTATAGTTATGGAATCCAACCCATGTTGATGAACCTGTAGTGATTTGAGTATGGCTGATGAGTGGCAATGGAGGTTTGATCACAGATCAGCTAAGAGATGGCTGGTGCTGGTGGAATCTCATTCAGGAAAGCAAATTTGAAAGGTATAAGTTCTTTTTCAGATTTTATGCTAAGTTTTTCTCTTCATCAAGAAACATTTTCCAAAATTTGATGTTGTACCAAACAGAGGAAAAATCGGAAAATGTTTTGCTACAGTTTATTTTCCACGAACAAGACAGCTTTAGTTTGACAGGTTTATTACTAAATACAGAGACAATGAAACCAAGAGAAACCCACCTCCCTTAACAGCAGAATCAAACTGCATAAAATCTTTTGATTTCATGCATTGTTGTTTATTCTCGGAAATGCATGGCTATAATACCTACATGTATTTCTAACAGGCTGATAAATTGTTCTGGATTATTGATATGCAAACTAAGATCAATAAGTGGATGCAACTCACCAGTGAGAGAATTACGAACATGATGAACTTAGGAACAAACTCCACCTAGGCATTCTAACTGGCTAATAAATTATTCTAGATTATTGATTGGTACACTAAGATCAATAACTAGATGCAACTCACCACTGTGAGATGTACTAAAATAAAATTGTATCACCAGAAAATAACAAATGAGAATCTTGAATAGTACCCCAAGCAGCATCTCCCACTTGAAAGCCTAAAATGCAAAGACCCTCCACAATTTTGACAACATTTATGCTTAAAATCTCCATGAGAAAAAAAAAGGGTAATGCAATAAAGGATCACCCTCAATCCCTGAGGCTTTTCAAGAAACCTTTTTTTTAATAAGTAGAGCTTTTGAAGAAACCTAAGCCTGTGTTTGGGTGAAGAATTTACTATTTACTCAAAATTTGATAAATGAAAGTATTTAAACTCCCATGATTTAAAATCCCAGTATTTACAAAATTCATTGTTTGGGTAATGATAGTTTGAATGTATTGTTTCTAGAAAATCTCAGAGCACTCTTTCAATACCATACACATGTCACATTTATGGCCTTTGAATTTGTTGCTAACGCCAATAGTTTTACAGCACTTATCTTATAACACTTTGCTGTTAATACTAAAACTCTGCTTGCAGCAGCATTGCAGTATGTGCACTGTGCACTATTTCACTACCATACCCCATGTGGCAAAACTATGCTTGCCTTTTTATCACAACACTTAAACAACGTTACTAGAACAATATTACCAAACGGGCCCTTTATCTCTTGTTCTCTTCAATTTTCAGAGCAGGGAAGGTGAGAGAAGACCAATTTCGACTTCACAAGCGGTCGGCCATTAGCACAAGAGGAGAGGAAACCATTCAATGGGTAGTTAATATGGAATTATAAAATAACATTTGTTTTGACAGGATTTAGAGGCAGGATTTGTGATCCCCAAATCCCGCCTTTAAATCCCTTTGAAAATTCCACATCAGGCTTGGCCAAACTTGGGATTTGTAAATAGTAAATTTAAAATCCTGGCCATAAATGATGCACTAAACACACGGTAAAGGACTTCCATTGATCAAATCGGAAACACCAACAATGGTAAAAAAAAAACTTCTCCACTTTTCACCAAAAAGTCATTCTCCCTAATAAATATAGCAAGCAATCCTAGTTGATATGATCACATGCATTTTCAATATCTAGTTTGCAAATCACTCCCGGATGGCAACCCTTAATTATGCTACCTAGACATACTCTTTTTTTTTTTTTTTGATAGGTAATACATGAATTATTATTGATGAAAAAGGAAAAAGAAACATACAATGTGTTCATGAGAATGAACACAGCAAAGCACAAAACAGAACACCACAGAAAACAATCAAGAGACTAAACTAAGAGAAGAAAAAAACTGAACAATAGAAGAACATTCTGTAAAACCCTAGCACTGAGACCAATCAAAAAGACTTCTCTGGCACAAGCCTATTAACTCAACCAAATACTTCTCAGAATCTTCAAAGGACCGACGATTACACTTCATCCATACAGTCCACATCAAACATCCTAGAATTAAATTCCAAATATCTGAATCATGTTTCCCAAGCTAATGATTCCAACAAAATAATAATTCTGCCATAGAGCTAGGCAAGACCCACTAAATACTAAAAGCCTGAAGCATAAAAACCCATAAAGAATTCACCACATGACAGTGAATAAAGAGATGATCCACAGATTCCCCACTGCACCGGCACATACAACACCGATTTGCCAAAGGGCGACCTCTAAGCATGAGATTATCCAATGTAAGAATGTGATCATGAGTTGCCGTCCATAGAAAAAAAAGCCACCCTTTTGGGAACCTTTTCTTTCCAAATGCTCTTCCAAGGGAAGATAGATTTGGGAGTCGTCCTTAACTCATTGTAAAAGGAACGAGTATCAAACTTACAATTTCCATTAAGACCCCAACACAAAGAATCGCTGCCTACTCCAAGTGGAAGATGAGCTTGAATAAAATCAAGAAGAGAAAAAGAAGCAGCAAGCCCCCAGTCTTCGAAATCCCTATAAAATCTTAGGTTCCAAAATTTAACATCATCCCCCTCTTGATGACTCACAACATCAGGAATACAAGCTTCCTTATCCGCTAAAATCACATATAACTCAGGGTAGAGGATTTTATGGGGATCAACTCCAACCCATCTATCATGCCAGAAATGAATTTGGGTACCATCACCCACAACAAAGGAAAAATGCTTAGAGAAGCTTTCCCACCCTTTATTAATACTCCGCCACAAACCACATCCATGAGTTCTCCAAGACATACTCATGGAGAAAGGAAAACCATTTTTTCTTTCTAAATTTTAATTTCTATGTTCTCTAAAAAAAAATCTCTTTATAGAGTTTTTTTTTTTTAATGGCAAGCCTATAATGTTGATTGTATCAACGAGTTAGTACTATTGACTAGAGATTATGTATTTGTTTCCTGCCATTTTAAATTTTAAAAATTTAAGAAAAAAAATTAGGATCCCAAAATGCAAAAAGCATTAAATGCCCTCTAGAATAATTAATCACAATAAAATGTCATAATTGACAAGATAACTTCTGAGAAGAATAAGAATGTAATTTCAGACTTAAATTAGTACTGCTATTACATAATGCTATGATATATAATTTGAACAGTACCTGCCATATGATGGCTGTGCAATCACTTGATGAAGATGCTAAGTAGTCCCCATTATTAGAAAATTGTACAAACCAAACTTCATTCTTATGCTCCTTCAAAATCTGCATCAGTGGCAAACAAATGTCACATGTACAGGCTAGCAAAATATGTGAGCAATTAAAAGAAGATGTCATGTTTATTCTTCATGGATTTACAATTGAATAGAATTCATATTTAATATAAATGAAAGCAGTTCTCATAATCATTACCTAGGTAAATAGCCTGACTAATTGAAGAGTATGAGAAATGCATTGACAGGGTATTGCCCATTTTTACCAAGTTTTTAATTTTTTTTTTTTTGGGGGGGGGGGGGGGGGGGGGGGAGGGGTTCAACTATGTTATCAGAACCCAACTAAGCTTAGAAGAAAAAACAAAGCCAACTTCTTTAATATAGTTTTATAACCGAAGTTTGACTTTTGGTTGACCTAATACTATGCCACATAAGCTTTTGTGGCCTCACAATTTTTCACGTCATTATTTTAATATATATATATATATATATATTAATTGAGTCTAAATTCTATTTCTATATTTAGACCCTCCATTTGAATCACACTACATCAAAGATTGAATAAATAGTTCCATATGCAAAAAAAATTATAATAAATGCCCATTCATAACTACCGTAATTATCAATTTTCAAATTTATATTAAAAAAATTCCTATTTTGTTAAAATTTGGCGTATATTACATGGGTTACTGACTAGTGCTTATAAAATACAGCATACCAAAGATGACATCAAGGTCAAGAGAATGCTATGGTTTGAATTTTTATCTTGCACAGGATCCTTTGTATTTCATTGTGTTGTTTGAAAACTGGTTATAGCAAGTTAATCTGTTGTCCACTTTTGGGTTGCATCCTCACTCCCTCCAAGTACAAAGATTAACTACATATCTTTGAGTTCAGAAACTGCATTGCTATTATCTATACTGCTGGTATTATTTGCATTTGCTAACCACAATAAACTGAAATCAAATACATTTTAGGTTTTCATCACATTGAAGGCCAAGCCCTCTTTTCCTAAAAAGTTTTTTTTTTTTTTTTTTATAAACCAAAAATAATATCTAGAAGGAAATATATCATTTTAAAAATTCTGCTGGTATCATATGCATTTAAGATTCATGTCAAATGCAATCTGCCATCTCACAGGTCTCAAAACATTTTCTATTATAACAAAATCTTGCATACTCAGATAGGTTTAAAATATGCAAATGTTGACTGATACACCTGTTTGAAGAACTTGTCATTCAACAGATTTAAACTACGCAATGCATGTGACTACAGTCCATTTTTTGAAATTGTGTATGCAATGATCATGTCCCTAAATTCAATTTCGGTATAGCTATTGGCAAGAAGATCAAATAAACACAATTTTCCCAAGAACTTAAATATGTCTCAAAATATACTATGGGAAAAGACCAAAAAACAAAACAAAAAAACTCAAAAAATCAAGGCAGTAACAATTTTATTGGCACCAAAGCACACCTGAACAGTTTCCGTGGGGATCTGAACCCTACCACAGCAATGGTCCTCATAAAGTGAAACTGCATCCAGTGTATTGTGATACATACAAGAATCAATTTGAGCAGTAACAGCAGTTTCAACAAGATGTTCCAACCTTCTTTCAGGCAGCATAGTTGGTGGAGGAAGCAATTTTTCCAACTCTGCCAACAACTTTTTTCGCAGCTCTCGAACAACATTATCTTCTATTTCACCAAACTGGACATCCTTAAAGGAAAGGATACTCTGAGCAAGGTTTTGAGCCTTATCTTTGCCCAACCTTGATGCAGAAACCTCTTTTCGTAAAACAGCTAAAGCCATTGCATCATCCCCTCGATTCAAACACTCCAATAAACACTGTTTGAATACGAGAAACAAAGCCGAGGCTCTTGTCTCATCCATCAAATCCTTGATTGCATTAAGGGTATAAATGCAACCATCCCAGTTCCCGCTAAGCAACTGTGATTCAAGCAATTCAAAATCCATGGATTTGTATGAAATACCAGATTCTGATTCCAAACACGATGCAGAATTTCTGTATCCTAATGAATATAAGCACTGAATTATGATTCTTACAAACTCATGCTTCCTTATCAGGCCTTTCGAGCCAAGCACCGTCGACGAATTCTCCATTAACATGGGGTTGCTGCAAGTTTTCTTAGGAGAACTTCCTTGTTTTTCATACTCAAAAACTCCCGTTTCCTCCACCAGCCATGAATTTGTTGCATTGAAATTGACCCCAAAGCAAGAAGAAGTAAATTTTCCACTCAAGTCTGAGAACTAATTTTCCAGGAAACCAATTTCCCAAGAGCTCAAAATAGATACCAAATGAGGTAGAACGAATAAGAAGGCAAATACCCAAAACCAAAAGAATAAAAATTTGAATCAAAAGCTTAGTATTGAGTATATATGCAACATTTGGTACGACCCAAAACCTCGAAATTATGAAGCAACAAACTTGTAAAGCCTGATAAACCCTAAACAAAAATAACCCAATTTTTCTTATTGACAATACAGAAGCTCTAAACTCAAAAAAAAACCCAAAAGTTCGTTAAACCTCAAAAGCACCGAATCAATCTATAACAGAACGACCCCCATATACCTAAAATCTATTGGGAAAACTAAGGAACAAAAACCCAGAATCCCAAAACGGTTAATATCCAAAAACCGCTAGTAAATAACAGAAAATATAGTGCACTGACCCATGTACGTAAAAGCTGATAAGAGCAAAAAGCGTTTATGACCCAGAAGAGCTTTGTGGGTAGAAATGGAGAAAATAAGTTCTACTGAGGAGGAGAGAGAGGTATGAGTTAGTAGAAATGGTGGAGAGAGAGAGAGCAACACAGAAGCTTTAATGGGATTTGCAGTGTCAAAAATGTGGTCGTTGGGGAAGAAAATGGTGGTTTGTGTGAGTGATGGTTTGTGATGGAAACTAGCAAATTGTGATAGATTCGAAATCTAGTGGAGAAACTGCGAGGCAAGCAAATCCTTCAACACGCTGTCGTTTTCCAATTTTGCAAAATAACCATTTTTCAGTGAAATTCTGTCTCAAATTAAGCATTTTCCTTTTTTTGGTTTCTCTCTCAACCTATAAAAGCTTTTAATAGCTAAGGTCTTTTTTTTTTTTTTTTTTTTTAGAAACAAACACACATAAGGGAGAGGGAAAGAGGTTCTAAATTCTAATACAAAAACACACCACAACTCTAACCATAGTAACTTTTAAGAGATGGTTGGTTGAGAGTCAAGAAAATCAGCTTTTAATTTCAACTCTTAAATAAAAAAAATTTAAAAGTTAAAAAGTTAAGGAGTAAAAATTTTTGTGAGAAGAATAGGTGTAAATGCATGTGATGCAATACTCTAGATATTATATGCGATCTCAATCTATATTGTGTCAAGTAAACTTTTAAAACTTTACAAATTTACACACTATTATCAAGTAAAGGTGAATTTTATTTTATATTTTCCTAAAGCAAAAGGAGATATAAGCTTTCCGCGATGTCAAAGCTTTCAATTTGGCATTGTTAGAGCATCCACATCAGTTCTTTTAAATTTTCTGTCTATTTTACAAGAAAAAACCTACTTTTTCTATTTTACACTATCACTTTTACAAAATATCCATATCAGTTTATCTATTTTACAAGATATTTCAATAAAATATTCATTCTTCTCAATTTTTTTATTATTTCTCTCAACTACCCTTTACCTACATACTCTCTCTCTCTCTCTCTCAAAAACTACCAACCCAAATCACTTTTTCACTGAGTCCTTTCTTCATTGGCCGATCCACGAACCAAGCTCCACGACCCAGATCCTTTCTTCACCGGCTGATCCACGAATCAAGCTCCACAAGCACTGATCTATCTCTCTGTTGGTTTGTTTGTGTGTGGGTGTGTTTCTGTGTTGATTTGTCTGTGTGGATGTGTTTGTGTGCGGGTGTGTTTGTGTGCATCTGAGGAAAAGAAGATGAGGAGCTGAGGTCGTTGTGCACGGAGAAGAGAGAGAAAAATTGGTGTGAACGGAAATTAATAACATAATAAATACACATGCTACAGTAACCGTATAAATATACACGGTTATTGTAGCTAGTGAAAATATATACACAAATTTAGAAGCACTGATGTGGAGTAATTTTGAGGCAAAATGTGTAAAAGTGGTGTCTTTTTCTATTTTACACATCTTTAGAAGCACTGATGTGAATGCACTTATGGCAACTCTTACATGAACACGACTCTATTTTATAAATGCTTCAAAGTTAAATATTTTGCACAAAGCCACTTCTTGGATGCCACATGCCATGGATAGACCAAGATTGAGACCATATTGCACCGCATGCAATTACTCCTTTTTTTTAAAAAAAAAAAAAAAAAATTTCTAACAACAAATTTTACTTCATAACTTTTTCACCTTTCACTTTTTAACTTTTTTATTACTTTTTTAAACTTTCAATCTCAACTATTAAAAACTATCACATATAATCATAATGTATTGCACATAATCTTAGTGTGAGTTTGGATACACGCAAAACCCAGCATTTTGCACATCTGCGTTTTTTTGGCTGGGTCCCATGCACTGTTCACAGGACCCGTAAGTACGAAAAAACGTAAATCTAACTTTAAAACTGGGTCCTACAGCACTATTCACACATTTAAAAATTACTTCGTAACAATGCTTTTAATTTTCAGTTTTCAGCAATAAGCGGTATCCAAACAGATCATTAATCTCTATCCAAATATATATATATATATATATATATATATATCTTCTTAGATTCTCAAAAGCAAAAAAAAAAAAAAAATGTACTTTTTTATATGGAAAATCATCACAGCAGCCAAATCCTTGTTAAAGAGGAAAATTTATTAGATACTTTGGAAATATACTCCCTCTCTCTCACATAGGGTGAACCCTATGGTGAGTGGAACTCACTCTTATTTGAGAGAAAAAAAAATATATCCTCAGAATACCCAATAATAACTCGTTAAAGAGAGGCACTTGTTGGGGTGTGGGGAATGGGCAATAGCTGCTATTAATCTTGCAGGTTAGTCAACCAAAAGCCTTGATTCGTCAGCTTAACTCCCAAATGGATCCAAACAGCCTTAACCCGAGAGCAATCTCTGAGAGCATGCAGCACTGTTTCTGGATCTCTTCGACAAATGGGACAAATATCATCATCAACACCCCTCTTCGCACAAGGCAATACTTCACTCCAATACTGTCACGAGCACATTTCCACAAAAACGTTCTGATTCGAGGCAGAGTTTTAGACTTCCATATCCAACTGGCAGTAAAGGTTTGGCTGGGAGCAACACCCACTGCAATACTATAGGCACTCTTTAAGTCAAAGTTGCCTTTTGGATTATCCACCCATGCTAATCTGTCGCTACCTCTACCTGTCATTGAAATAGGAGTGGCTTGGATCATCAACTTAATATCTTCAGGAAGATCAAAGGGTATTTTGTTCCAGTCCCAACCCGTGTCCAATATAACATCCTTGACTTCGCATTGAGATGCTTCTTGAGTTAAGGGGCCTTGAATCAGATGACGAATAGGCCCTTTCTTCGTCCAATTTCCTAGCCAAAAGCTCAAGTTGCTGTCCCTACCAACCATCCACATGCTACCCTTAAAAAACACCTCTCTACCATTTTTATTTGAGTGTTTGGACTGGTAGTGCCAGCAACATGTGGAAACGGGGCGTCACGTTTAGCTGGGAGGCTGGGATGACAGTGACATGTGGAAGACCAATGCAATAAAATGCTCTAAACACATCCAATATATTATTTTGATGTTTCAATCCATGTGGGCCAATCCATTCGTATAATATTCATATATACATATTATAAGAGAGTTTTTGAAAGACGACAATGCTTGTGTTACAATTCTTGTTACTATTTGTTTTAAAAATAGTAATGGGTCATGTAAAATTTGATTCAGTTGACCACTTGTGTGTGCCACTTCATCGAGACAAAAGTTGCAACAAAATTTTGTGGGAGTGGTGTATCATAATAGGAGACGATATGCTGCAACCTTATATGCTACAATCTTATATGTAGCAATTACTACATATAAGATAAAGTGATAATCAAAGAGAAATAACAATAAATCATAGGTTAAGCTGGTCATGTGTATTGCGCATGACAATTGAATACTTCACTTTTCTTTAACTGTCACCTAATCTCATATACAACAATTACTGCATACAAAATTTTAGTAAATCCTCTCCCATATTGATAATGCATACAATGCACACACAAATCTTCTTTTTTCTTTTTTTCTTCTTCTTCTTCTTTTTTTTTTTTTTTTTTTTTTGCGCTGAAATAATACATAACAGATAGGTAACAACACAAATTTTCATTTCGGAAAATTATCTTTTGTTATCCATCACTAATATTATTTTTTCTTATAAAAAACTTTAGTGATTGCAAACTTTGTCATATACTATTAGCCTTTTTGTTAACTCATTGAAAATAACACGTAGCCTACCCAGACAAGTCCAGCTGCAACACTTAGGGGCTGTTTGGTAGACTTGTTTAAACACATATTTTCAATTTTTAAACAACATTACATGTATTTTTATATACTTTTTCACCCAAACATATTTTCAAAAAAATTGAAAACTATTGTTTAAACACAAGTACCAAACGGGCCCTCAGATTCCATTATCTTTATTCCTAAAAAAAAAGAAAAAGATTTCATTATCTTTTTTATAATTTATTTATTTGCATGACCGCTATCCTTTAAATAAAATAATAATAATAAAAAACTAATGACCAAAGCTACCGGGTAAGATCAGAGAGGTGGCTCTATAGTCTATTAAATAGGGATGTAAAATGCATTATTGCATTTGATGTGTGTGTCCCACTCACTCTCATTTCTAACCTCTAAAATCCCTTCTCTTTTTCTCTGCATTTTGTGCTCTCACACTCACAGTTTCCTTCCATGGCTACTCAAGGTCAAGTCATCACCTGCAAAGGTACTCTCTCACTCACACACTCTATTTTTCTGTTCATTTACATATATGAGAAAACCCAGAAATGGGTGTGTGTGATTCTGATTGGTTGATCTATTTGCATAAACAATAAATAAAAAGCTGCGGTGGCCTGGGAACCCAATAAGCCACTGGTGATAGAGGACGTGCAAGTGGCTCCGCCGCAGTCCGGTGAGGTCCGAATCAAGATCCTCTTCACTGCTCTGTGTCACACTGATGCCTACACTTGGAGTGGCAAGGTATAGTAATACCCACCGTTTTTTTGGGTTCTTTTTTTTTTTTTTTTTTTCTTTCCCAAATATTATCATTTTTGTTCAGATTCAAAAATATAATAAGTGGAAATTACTATGTTCATGAACCTCGTGTTAAATTTTGGTACTTCAATGTAAGTTTTGGGCATCTGTGGAGATGCTTTTGTTTGACTGTTTTGCAGTGTTTTGTTTTTTTGGTTTTGTTTTATTTTAATATAAATTCGATAGGATTTGAAACCTATGGTGTCCACTCGATGATGAATGCCTTTTACCATCATGCCTAGACACCAATTGATTTCTTTGGTAGGCGGGATTGATATTAGGTACCTTATCTGAAGAAGCTAACTTGTAAAGTTAGACTTTTTTTTTCCCCTAAAAAACAAACAGAACATGGGCTTGCATTTTTTTAATAAAATTGTGGACATTGCATGGAGATTCAAATAACCCATTTATATTTCATTGTAATTGAGCATTGGGAGATTGGCAAAAATGGCAGGCATTGATGTAAACAATTGTAAGAACTCTTAGGGTGCATTGTATAATGGAACTGAACTCATGCTAGTGGTTGTGGTGAATGGTGATTACTCTATTTTTTTTTTTTTTAATGGCAAAATTTCACATGATGGTTTTGTTCCTTCATTGATATATGATGAGCCAATCAATTTCATTGTGAAAATGAAGGGTTTACAGCATATGGAAATTTAGAGCACATTGTGGAGGGAGCATAGTAATATACTACCTATTCCTTATGGCTTTGATTGAAAGTTACTTGTATGCATTATCAATTTCTATCTGTGTATATAGATTCAGACATACGCTGACAAGAGAGAGAGGCAGAGAGGTGGGAGTTTGGGTTTTTTTAGGTGTTGTTGGGGGGGAGGGGGTGGTTGAGGAGGAGAGGGAGTTGTGTAGCGTAAACTAAATGCTATATGGGTATGTTACCAAACTTTTGTGTGTGTTTTCTGTGCTTCTAGCATTGAGATTATTAATGTCATTGTTTTTGGATGATGTCTTTCTTCTTTTTTCTTCTTCTTTTTGCCCCTCTTTCAACTCACTAAAAGAAAAGTAGTTTGTTTCTTATTATCATTTGTTCTGATATGGATTCATGTATTTGTCTTGTAGGACCCTGAAGGTCTCTTCCCATGCATTCTTGGCCATGAGGCTGCTGGGTATGTTAAGTGGACATGTATCATGTCAGATATTAACTTGTTATATTATGTTATGTGCTGAAAATGGCATTACTTTTTTTTGACACAGGATTGTGGAGAGTATTGGGGAAGGTGTAACTGAAGTTCAGCCCGGGGACCATGTTATTCCCTGTTACCAGGCAGAATGTCGAGAATGCAAGTTTTGCAAATCTGGGAAGACAAACCTCTGTGGCAAAGTTCGTTCTGCAACCGGAGTTGGAGTCATGTTGAGTGATCGCAAGAGCCGTTTCTCCATAAACGGAAAGCCTATCTATCATTTTATGGGAACCTCAACATTTAGCCAGTATACTGTTGTTCATGATGTCAGTGTTGCAAAGATTGATCCTAAAGCTCCTTTGGAGAAAGTATGCCTTCTGGGATGTGGTGTTCCTACTGGTAAGAATTTACTACACTTATACCCTCTTTGGAATATCTTAAAGTAGTTAATCTTTTGGTTTATTATGATAGTCCTGTTTGATCAGCCCATAAATCCTACATGTTCTCTTTTGATATTACAATTGCTTATGGAGATTTACGTTGGGCTTTTGAAGCCTATAACCTTCTGTGGTATAAAAGTATTTTCCTTCCTGCCCTTTAGATAGATTGTCAAACTTCATGCAGAGGAATTTTCATCATCCCGCTCAGCACAATATAACCTCATATCTGAGGAGCTTGTTATGTCAACTCCCCTTTCTCCTTTTTTATATTTCAGCATTAGTGAGTTGATGTTAACAAATCAATAAAATAAACAATGTAGTGGGTTTCAATTAGCTCAATTGGTAAAGTCTCTTGTTGTTGAATAAGAGATTTGGGTTTGGCTGAAATTGATAGGTGTTTTGGCTGATATTCTATCTTTTCTATCAAAATAAAAATAAATAAAAAAATGTAAAAGCTTTACTATAGATATAAAAGATGATAGCTAGTTATGATTTAAAATATTGGAAAGGTATTGCTATGCTTTCCATACTATAGATACTTGTCTCTCAGGTCACATTCAACTCCTTTAACTGGCTAAAAGGCCAAAAACCAGTCTTGTTCTTTTTTCTTTTTTTTTTTAATTATTTATAAAATGCCATGCCTTTCTTTATTCATATTTAATTGCATGAAAACCAACTCATTCATAATTCCATGAAATTTGTACTATTGATTTAGTAAGAGTTTTAAAACATTCTGTACTTTTGTTTTGCAAGAGTTTTAATTAAAGTGCCTCCCACATGAATGCGTATTAGTGGATAAGAATGGATTTAACCCAATTATCTGTGAGAATTTTAAGCACGCAGTAGCATACTTTTGAATTTGTTATCAACTTATGTTAAGCATTCATTATAGTTTCATTGGTAAATGGAAACCTTCATGTATTCTGTTTTCTTTGAAGCTGGCATTGACAAATGTTTTGTTGAGATCTTGTCTATTCAGTAGACATTCACATTTCACATGCATGAAACTTATTTGATTCATGCCTTGCTTTCTGATATGTTAATGGTGTTCACCATCCCTTTTCTTGGCTGCAAACTAGTTATAAAAGACTTATAGACATTAAAATGTGGATGAATCAGTTGAAGACTCTAGTCATGACTTGGTTTTGAAATCTGTTGTGAAATACATCAGTGGTGGAGTTTATGGGCATCATATCCCCCTCGCCACCCTCCCCCAACAAAAAAAAAAAAAAAAAACTGTGGAGTTATTAATTATAGAAAAAGTTTGGGGCTGTTGGCTGGAATTTTTTTGGGCTTATTTAATCACTCCTTTGGTAAAAGGATTATTTTTATCAACTCTGTTTTGCTATTCATAGGATATATTTGTATGTTGGAATGTGGTATGGTATGAATTATAATGCCATAAAGTAGTTCTCTTTATCCTTTTTTTTTTCTAAGTAAATTAAATTATATAAGCCACTTATTATGTGTTGTCTTTTAGGTCTTGGAGCTGTTTGGAACACAGCAAAAGTAGAATCAGGGTCAATAGTTGCTATTTTTGGGCTTGGGACTGTTGGTCTTGCGGTAAGTCTTGAGTAGTCATGTTCTTGTACAGCTGATGTATTTTATAAATTATCTATTAAAGTAATTACTGGACAGGTTGCAGAGGGTGCAAAGACAGCTGGTGCTTCACGAATCATCGGCATAGATATAGACAGCAAAAAGTATGACACAGGTATATCTTGAGTTCTCCCATTTCTGTTCTTTTTTTTCTTTTTTGTATAGGATGATATTCTGAGCTGATTCAGTATAAAGTTTCCTAATCCTAACTTCTTTATTGGTATTATCCAACCTGGTATTGAAGTACATAGTTGGTTACAAGTTAATTATCAAAAGCAAAGTTGGTTACAAGTTATCATTTGAATGTTGCAATTCTATCTATTTTAATGTAGGGAAAGAAAAAATTGTCATGCCCTTGAGGAGAAATTCTTTCCTGAGAATATTTCTGGGTCCCCACCCTCTACCCTCAAACGACAAAATAGAGTTACTAGACTACACATCCTACAAACTGCAAAGCCAGTCATGCATCCTGATAAGTTGTAATTCCATGTTGCAAGTCCCCAAAGTTGGTGATCCCAATATATGGTGTTTATTCATCATTGTCGGATAAAAATGGGGAATTTGGCTAAAACTTTGTATGAGAAGTTCTGATATTTCCAGAAGCTAAAGAAAAGAAAAGGAGATAAAGACTTTTTATTGAGAAATTTTATGTGTTCATTCATTCATAAATCACAAAGTGCATCTGGGGACTGCGATATCCGCTCTTATTATAATATGCTAAGAGGTTCCTATTCTGCCATCTTTCCTTGAAAAGGTATTTGGGGTTTAAGGCACCTAAGCGGGTTTCCTTCTTTGTTTGGACTCCAGTATGGGGAAAGATACTCACTGGTGATAATTTGAGGAGAAGAGGTTTTTTCTATTGTAGATCGGTGTTGTATGTGTTGATATAATGGGTAGACAGTGGATCACTTATTGATTCATTGTGAAAAGGCTTATCACTTGTGGAACAAATAGTTTTTGATCTAGAAATGAGCCCAAAAAGAGAACCAATTAAACCAAGTCCCAACATACCTTGCCAGGTATATGGGTTACTGTCAGTTATTGCTTCTGGCCTTCCGCACCATATCGGTTGGTACAGCCGGAATTTTGCATACCAGCCACAAATCCAGTACACTTACCCATAATGAATTATACCGGTTCAATACTGGGCTGTTTCAGGCAGTGAAATGTTGTCATACCAGTACAAATAGTTTTTTTTTTTTTTTTACCATACATTTATTTCTGGTGGATGAACTCACTGGAATAGCGGTGCTGGGCCTGCAAGTGGACACACTACTGATTTTTTTCTTTTTCCAAGTCGCCCACACCACAGCCCCTCATCACTTCTTGTTCTTCTTTTTCTTATTACTCCACATCGTCTTCTTTGCCAGCCCACGCCAAAGCCCTTCATCTCCACTTTTCTTTGTTTTGTGAGCCTTTCTTGTTGGTTTGTCTTTCTTTCTTGTTTAGTCCACCACCTTTCTCTGCTTTCTTTATTATTTTTTTAGCTAAACATCCTTTTCTAGTTTCATCACTTGTCAGCCACTTCTTTTCTGCTTAATTGTGTTTCTTTTTTCTTTTTCTTTTTTTTGTCTTTGCATGCCAGTCAATGAGTGAATGAGTTTTTGTAGTTGTGTTTTGTCTTTTGTATAAGTGTATTTCTTAATTAATTTATTCCCACAAAATTAAAACCATCTAACCTGAGAGAAGTAGAAGAAAAAGAGGCCCATGGGCAACTTTCAAGCCTTTCTCCAGAAGGAGTAATATGCAAAGGGAAGGATTATTTGATTATTAAACATGCAGCTTTCAAGTTGTTCTTAATTGCAAAGGGTTGTGAACTCGTATATAAACTAATAGAGTTGTTCTTGTCATTTTAAGTTAGATGGGTCTACCGACCTCAAGGAGGAATTTATGTTTTTATGAGTTCTTGATTATTTGCTTATATTGCATTGTGACATGCAGCAAAGAAATTTGGAGTTACTGAATTTGTGAATCCGAAGGAACATGAGAAACCAATTCAGCAGGTTATTGTTGATCTCACTGATGGTGGTGTTGACTACAGTTTTGAGTGCATTGGAAATGTCTCGGTGATGAGGGCGGCTTTGGAGTGCTGCCATAAGGCAAGTATTCTGTATGAATTTCTGGCTCAAATGGTATGTATATTTATAAAACACTACTGATTTTCCAAAATCTTTCAGGGCTGGGGAACATCGGTTATTGTGGGTGTTGCAGCATCGGGACAGGAAATATCCACCCGTCCTTTTCAGTTGGTGACTGGGCGTGTCTGGAAAGGAACAGCTTTTGGTGGTTTTAAGAGCCGTTCACAAGTTCCTTGGCTTGTGGAAAAGTACTTGAAGAAGGTAACACATTTTACACATTTTTTTTTAACACTAAAGTAAATTATTTAAACCTCAAGGGTAGCACAATCAACTAAGGATCACCCCCCATGAAGCGGAGGTGTTAAATATGAATCTTCCTTTCCCCCTCCACTTGTGCCAAAATAACTTATAAAAACACCAAAACAAATGCCATGAACTTATCCATCCTCCTTGTTCATATTGCAGGAAATAAAGGTTGATGAGTACATAACTCACAATCTGACTCTTGGAGAGATTAATGAGGCATTTCATTTGATGCATGAAGGGGGATGTCTCCGCTGTGTGCTTAAAGTGCATGAATAAGGTGATCCAAGTGTTCATCGTGAGTTACTTGTGGAGTGGATTTCCTGTTTTGCCTTGCTTTAATGGAAGTAAAAATAAACTGAGTGTGGATGCTATTAACTAGTATAAATGGGTAATGTGAAGAATTCCAAGTGTAAGTCCATTTCTCTATTACTGCCTTTGTCTATAAACTATATTTATGGTTATATGAATGGAAGTCCGGATCTTTCAATCTGGTACTGGTACAGAGCATGCATGAGATGCGTGACACCATGACGCCAAAATGTCATCTTCTTCTAATGACAAATGACAACAGAGTAAAATCATCCAGCAGGATTTTAAAAATAAATAAATAAATTTGAAATGCTATATACAGTTTAAGAATATGATAATATTGACGATTATATTTGGGTTTTCTTCCCTATGAATTCTTGTGCATTCCGGTTTTCATCTAATTGGCATGAATCTCAAATTACTCATGCATCTGTGATAGAGGTCATTAGTGTAAAACTTGAAATTTGGCTAACCGGATAATGTTGTAATTCACAGAGATAGAAAGAGAGGGTATTGCTGAACAGAACCTTTTACAATGTGGATTTCAAATGACACATTCCAATGTCATTGTGAAAGTCATGATATTTTCCCATTATTAATTCAATTCTTGTATTAACGAGTCTTGAAGTTGTCCAAGTGTCGGTCAACTCAATCAGTATAATTTCTTTCCTTCATACAAGAAACTTGGGATTAAATCCTCTTTGAACCAGGGGAAGAAGAGTTGAAGGGAGATGCTTATCATCCATTGTGTAGCTCATATGCCTGACCTCCAACTAATCAATCTGATCAGTAATTCTTTTACTTTATCCATACCGAATTGCAATTTGGATTATGAATCCGATCAATAATTCTTTTATGTTATTTATCATTCTGTTTCACTCTTAAGTTTCTAAACTAATTCTCAAAAAAAAAAAAAAGTTTCTAAACTACAGTTTCTATAAAGTAAGCCCCCTTATGCTGGTAAGTTTACCCCCCCCCCCCCCCCCCCCTTCTTTAATCTTTAATGATCTAATATTCTTCGAAACAAAGAAGGTCCATGGATAAAGTTATGAAAATTAAATTTAGTGTTTACTGTAGAGGAAGTAGTAGAGTTTTTAGTAAATTCCAATAACAGGTAAGGCTAATGTCAATTTGGCCTAAAACATTTAGAAACTGAACAATTTAGTCCCTAATGCCAATTTAGGCCCTAAATATTGTTAGCCCAATTAGTCATTTTTCTCAACTATCTTAGACTCTTAGGGACCAAGTTGGATTTTAGGAATCAAATTGGTCAATTTTGAAATGTTTGGGGATTTGACTGGCATTAGGTCGAATCTCAAGTATATTAATGGAATTTACCTTAGAGTTTTAATTGAAAAATTTTGTAGTGTTTTGAGTGTTTGGCAAATTATAGTGAGTACTGTTTTAACACTTTGGATTTATTAAAGCATGAATAGTAGAATTGTTTGGTAGCAATTTCTAAAAAATGTTCTAAAAAGCATTGATAAAAAGTTTTTAAGATTGTAAATAGAAACTGGTTTTTTTTCCAAAATTAAAAATGTGTTTGGAATAGTACAACTCAAACTACTTTTAGAAAATGAGCCAGGCAACAAAAGCAACCATAACAAACCCTACTCATCCATTGACTGCAAAACCCATAGCAACAATGATCCACGCACAACAAAGCACACGCAAACCCATCCACAACTAAAACATGCAAAAAATAATCCAGTCGTCAACAACACCAAAGACGAAAGACCACCTAGATAAACCCTCTACAGTCACTGTCGCCTCTCCCATGCCATAAGATCCACATAATTCACGTTGGAAAACCCAAAAATGCACCTAAGGTCGGAGCTAGGATTTGGAGTTAGGAGACAAAAGTGTGTGTGTGTATATATATATAATGTAATTTTTCAATTTGAATTTATCTATTATTAGTAAGGTTACACATGAATAAATTTTTAAAAAACTAAAATTTAAGATTTGAAATGAAGTAAACTGCTTGGGTTTACTATGTGCTAGGTTTTAGGGAAAAAAATGTATCAAACGTGCGTGAGATATATTTAAATAAAAAGTGCTAATTTTTAGAAAAAAAGTTTTTCTGATAATTTTTTTTGTTTTTGAATTTTGTTAAATTACAATTTTAACCCTATTTTTTATTTTTTAAGAATAAGAATTATCTAATTAGATTAGGGGTATTTTTGACATTTTTTGAAACCATAACTAACTTTCTGAATTTTCTTAATATATAAATATATAGATATATAAGAAAGGTTCAAGTTATACCTGGCGTAACTTCATAGGAGTTACACATTTTTTGAACTATTGATTTGTATTAGATCTAAGGATAAAAAAAAACTCATTTTCATATCATTATTATTCTCTAGAAATTAGTAATTAGGACATTAACTCTTTTTATTAAAAATAAAATCAGCATTAACTCTCTACTCTCCAACTCATCATCTTCATCCTCTCTCGTTCTCTCACACAGCCTTTGTGTTCTATGTACTTTCAGGGCAACCTCTAATTATACAATTGTTAAATTGTATAACCAACTAAGATCTAAGGACAAATCGCTCTAGAACAAGAACAAAAAGTTGTTAGGCTAACCCCAAATGTCTTTACATAAACTACATATAAAGCTGTAGAAGCATGTCAATCACCCTGTCAACCATAAAGCTAGAGTATATGTGCTACCTTTAAGAACTTATTTCTAATTAAAATCAAAGGGACTTCACAAATTTCATATACAAGCTACGTACAACTATATAGGAAATAAAGGTAAAAAGAAAAAAAGATTTGTTATAATAATTATTTTATAAGAACTGAAACTGAATGAGAGGCCTATATCTATAAGAGTGGGAGGAAGGGAAGAATAGATATAATATACAGATCACCAAAATTTTTATCCTGCTCCATCACTGGTGGTGCAACACGGAAAGTATGGCCCCAAGAAAGAACGGCTTCACAGGTGGTAGCAAATGAGTGAAGCAACCAAACACTCCTAGACTTAAAATAATAATAAAAGCTTTCACTTGTTTCCTAAACTCGCCCTTAGTTTCCATGGTTGAGGGTGAAAGTACATAGAACACGAGACCATGTGAGAGAGCGAGAGAGGATGAAGATGATGAGGGGGTGTAGAGAGTTAATGCTTTTTTCTTTTTTCTTTTTCTTTTTTTTTTTTTTAAATAAGAAGAGTTAATGACTTAATTACTAATTTTTAGGGAACAATTATGACATTCTCTTTGAGTATTTTTTTACACTTAGATCTAATATAAATCAATCAGTGGCGGAGCCACATGTATCCTTGGGGGGGCCTTGGCCCCTCCAAAATTTTTAATTTTTTTTTACAATTTAAGTATATTTTATAAATATATAAAGGTTATATGAAAAAAATAGGAGTTGGCCCCCCCAAAAGAAAGCCTTGATCAAATAATTTAGTAATTTTTCCTAAAAAAAGAGAGTTTAGAGTTGATATACAATTACAATAAAATGAAATAGTTAGGTAGTAAGTTTTGTGAGTAAATAGTGGAAGTGTGGAACCCCTAATTTTTAGCTCAATTTCAATTCCAATTAATACGTTCAAATCATTCAACATTGATAATATATGCAATTTGGTTGAAATTTCCTATTCTCAAGATTTTATCAAGAAATAAAAAAGCTCATATGATAATTCAATTATAACATTATGATATTGATTTGTCAAATATGGATGAAGTTTTGCAAACAATTTATATATTTTATATTTACACACACATATATTATGTGAATTTTTTAGGGGAGTGTCTATTTTTTATTTGAGTTTATCTTGACAGAATATATAGTTCGGCCCCCCCAACTCAAGATTCCTGGCTCCGCCACTGAAATCAATGGTCCAAAAAAAGGTGTAACACTTGTGAAGTTACACTAAGTGTAACTTGAACATCTCTCTCTCTCTCTATATATATATATATATATAATTTTAAATAAGCATCCATTTAATATTAAAAAATCATCAATGAAAACAAAGATACAAAATAATTGTTTCTTAATACGTTATAATGTTATCATTTATGAAAATAGAACTCGACTTGTTGTTGCTATATATTTTTTTTATTTATTTTGTATTTGATAAGTGCATCTACTGCTGTGTAAGAGCAAAATAATTTTGTTTAAAATTATTTAAAGAGCCATCTTGTTTGTTTTTAGTAAAATTAGTTGATTGGGCTTAGTTGTTTTTAGTTTTGCTATTGGTAATTTTTGTTGTTGAACTAATTTTTTTGGACTTGTTAATTTTGTTCTAGTTTTTAGGTCTATAAAATTTGTAATGGCCTTTAGAAAATGAGAGTAATTCTAGTATCACATAAAAAGCCATAACATTTACCACAAATCTATAACTATCTTACACAGCAGACTGTGATTGATTGCTTGTCACTTTTACATGGACCCACTACTTTTTCTCTACCATTCTCAATATGCCAAATGGGCAATTGTGGCAAAATTTGTAGTCTTAGAATTTTAGTTAAAAGGGTCAATAATATTGTCCAGGGGGCCAAATGTAATTTTATTGATGAAATTGCTAAAGCTAGTACCTATATATATACTAGATTTTTTTATTAATTATTATTATTATTTTATATATATATATATATATATATATATATATTAAGCTAGCAAGGGCCATTGCCTCCCAAAGCCTAGGAATAGCTTTGTCCCTGGATGCACCCATTATTAACCAGTCCATTTCTCAATCCTTGTAATCGGGGACATAAAATTGTCGCCATTTTGGACTCAGGAGAACATTCGACAACATTAACAAGTATTGTTTGAGAGAGAGGATCAGTGATTGGGAGAGAAAAGAAAGAGACTGTAAAAAATAAGATAGAAGATAGCAAAAAGAAAATGCAAATTAAAATCGATTCCAAAATTAACAAAAATGTCATTGCGTAGAAATAGCAATGAGGCATGTGCAACACCACCATTTCTGGATATAATATTTATTTTCAAGCGGGCTGGGCAAGTTCAACTATTAGAGTGGTGGGTTGGGTTGGGTGGCAAGTAGAGTTTTAAAAACTGCCAAGACCCAACCCAAACTCTTCATATGTTAATATGGAAAATGTGATATTTTTCCAACATATTCGCAAGCATACACAGTGACATGGATACACTTGATTATTTTTTTTTTAAGAAAAAGTTAAAAAATTCTCATACCATAAGGTCATGTACTTTGATATAATAGAAAGTAAACAATTCTTATGATTTTTTTTAAAATATTTATATTTTTGTTGCAAGTCCTTCAATAGTTTATTAGATTTAAAGGAAATATTTTTTTAAATTATTTGTAAATGATAAAAATAAATAAAAATTAAAGTTTAGTATACAACACAACTAAAACTAACATGCCTAAATTTTCAACCAACTCACCATTTTTGTAGTTTGGTGGGTTGGCGATGGTTTAAAAAATTTTCAACCCACCAATGACAAATTAGTTAAAAAAACTTCCCTCCACCGACCCAATCCAACCTGTGCTCACCCCTAAATTAGCAACTAAAAGTAGGTTTTGAAAGCTATTTTCTAAAAACAAATCTGCACAGAATTTTTGGGATATGATTTTTAGGATTAGATTTTGGAAAACACCCAACCAAACAAGTGTTAATTATTTATATTAGTTTCTAAAAAAAAAAAAATTATTAAATGAACTTTGGTACCAATCCCATGACCAAGAAGCACTGAGATGCTCTCATTATTAAAAGCTGGCATATATATATATATATATATATATAGACACAAAGTTAAGAGAAAATCTAATTAGATTTCAAATTGGAATTAAATTATAGTTTAATTTTGCACCACATGTCCCATCTAATTTGAATTTCAAAATTTTCTACAAAGTGAGTTAATTCAATGTAAAAATTAGATTTCAATTAGAGTTTAATTTAGTGCAACGTTTTCTATCTAATCTAAATTTTTAATTTTTGTGCTAAATAAGTTAATTCGGTGTAGAAAATGAGGAATCTAATATAAATAAATCATAAAGAACCTAATCATATATCTGATTCTATATATATTTAGATGAAGAGGGAGTTTGAATAATTTTATATTTATGAGTGTTTTTTCTTTTGTATAACTAAAAACAATTCAAATTTATATGTTCTTTATATAAGAGTCCGAATTTGGTAAGGATTGGGTGTAAAACCGGTTTTATACTATCCAATAATAGATTGCCAAATCAACATTTTATGTAAATTTCAATACATTCTACCATACCAAATAGCATCTCAATAAATTCTCAATTTGGTTAGATTTATATATGGGTATTATAATTAATTGGGTGTGGTTGTGCTTATTCTTAAATATGTGATAAAATGATGTGGCATATTGAGATTAGATAGGTAAAACATGGGTTTTACATCACATCCTTACAAAATTTAATCTCTTTATGATAATATACCATTACCATGACTATGTACGGTTCATTACTAACTAAGTAATATATATATATATATATATATATAAAACCAAAGTTTAGAGAAAATTCAATTAGAATCCAAGTTGGATTTTACTTTTGTTAGTTTTCCATATAAATTAAATTGTTTAGATTTTTGCTGTCATTTTTCTCTGATCTAATGAGCACATTTTTATACAGTTTCTATTCAAATATTTTGTATGCAAAGATATTGAACGTAACAAATTGTAATTAAGCTGAACAATTCAATGCTCCTATCCCCATTCAATTTAGAAGATACTATTTGACAAATTTATTATTTTATTTTGTATTGTATGTAGTAGAATTTCACAGACAATAATTGTAAATTGATATTGTTTATGTAGTATCTAATAATGATTTTCAAAATTATATATGTAATAGCAATATAATGAGAAACTTGGCATAACAAATATCATGAAAATTGCAAGAAAAAATTATTTTAGTACCTCCAAATGTCCTGGTCAAACTATGTCCTATGTGTTTAATAACCCAAACTGACATCAATAGCACCACTACAATTCACCATTCTCATGCATAAGCACAAGTTACATGCTAGTGTAATTGATGAACTAGCAAGGTCTTGCAATAGCAAACTACATCAATCAATAAATAAACAAATAAATAATGCTAACTCCCTAATTAAAATGACAACTCAACCCTTAATAACCAACTTAGCAAATTTATATATAAATAAAAGGAAAAATTTTGGCTAGAAACTTGGTTGTAGTATAGGCTACAACCTTTTTAAAAAATAAAAAATAAAAATAATGTTGCTACATATTTTGAAAATCTAATTATTGAATTGCATGTTATTTATTTTCTTAACACACATGTCAAATTTTTTGCCAATAAGATGTATTTACTACAAAAACTTGCAATTTAAACAATTGATTGATAACATAGCAATTGACTTTTGATCTTCTAAAAATTTTGCATGCATGAAGGATGTAAAAAGAAAATGTAATCCAATGATAGATTTGTCAAAATTTACATCCAATAAAAAAATATTGAGTGAAGTTGTAGTTTTATGGTACAACCAAGTTTGTAGCCAAACATTGTCCTAAACAAAATCCTTAATTGTAATAACCTAAACTTCTATGGATAAAGTTTAGCCACAAAACTTCCACTAAAAGAAATTTAACATGATGACATATTTTAAAATTCTAACCGTTAGATTACATATTTTTTATGTTCTTAACATATATGATAAATTTTGTGCCAATCAAATATTATTAACTTTTTGATCTATATACTTATTTTTTATACATAATTTTAAAATGCAAAAACTTAAAATTTAAATATTTGATAGAACATAGCTATTGGTCTTTGATTTTTTTAGAAATTTTGCAAGTATAAAGGATATAAGAAGAAAATTTAATCTAATTGTGGATTTGTCAAAATTCATATCTAATAAAAATATATTGAGTGACATTGTAACTATTGACTACAACTAAGTTTATAGCCAAATTGTGTCCAACTTCTACCAAGTAACTCATTCTTTAAGATTCTCTTCATTTTGGCTTCCATCTCATCAAAATTTGCATTTATGTCAAAGTATAAATTCATTGACATAAAAGCCAATAGAATAAATGCATATATTAATTCTCTATATGTATGCATTAATTATTTATATAAAAGGAATCAAATAATTATTTATATAAAACTATTTTATGTAGATTATTTATTATCCAAATAATAATAATAATGATAATAATGGGAAAATTTTACTATAAACCCTATAGATTCAGGGTAGCCTAATTAAAACTTGAAATTTTTATAGGTAACAAATTAAACTTTTAAGTCAAAATTGGGTAAAAACTGTAAAGGTTTTAATTTGTTACATTTCAAAAATTCTAGATTTATTTTGGTATATTTGACATTATAGGATTTAATTTGGACTAGCCTTAAACTATAAGGTTTTAAGTAAATTTTGTGCTATAATAATTTATTTAGAGTACGTGCTTTTCCTCTCTCTCTCTCTCTCTTTTTTTTTTTTTTTTGAGAAAGATGTGTTTTTCCTCATGTTTTGCTACTATGGAAATGTTTCTTAAAAAAAAGATACTATGGTTTGGTAAGTTTTTTTTTTTTTGAGAAAGTGGTTTGGTAAGTTTTTAATTACTAATAGGCATTTATTTGGTAAGCTACTATGGTTTGGTAAGTTTTTAATTATTCATAGGAATTTATTTGGTAAGTTTTTAATTCATTGAAATGTAAAAAATGAATCTAGAAAAATGATTTGGTAAGTTTTCGATAGAGAGTTTAAATACAGAATAGAATTTAAAATTAATTAAAAATATATATAATAGAATAATAATATATAAAATTATGAGGCTTTAAAAGTTTATGTGAAAAAATATTATGAAGTCAACCAAAAGTCACATTTTCACACACACATGTATGTAGGTATGTATGTATGTGTGTGTGTGTGTGTATATAAATATATATGAAACCATTATTTATGTAAAAATAAATTTCAACATTATGCTTCTAAGATTTATGTGAGAAACAATTGATGTGAAATATAACATTCTTGTTCAAACATGGCATTAGGTTCATATTCTTAATTTTAATAGTGTTCATTTCCTTTATTTTTGTCAAATGTTAGTTTGGGTGTCCCGTAATTTCGTATAATTTATTTGATAAATATTATGCAAATAAGTTACCCAAAATTATAGATCTAAACAAACAAGCAAACATAAAATCAAAAAAGTAAAAAAAGTATTTTTCCAAATGCATACAAAATACTATTGATGTCGATTCCCCAAATTATTATAACACAACCATAAATTATTGAACATGGGTCAGGTCATAAGTATATTCTTATAAATTAATGAAAAAAAAAAATTAAATAAGTATATTCTCATAAGTATATTCTTATATTGTGCTCGTGCGATGCACGGCTTAATCAAGAATCATGTATAAATTAATGAAAAAAAAATTAAATCAATTAAAATTAAATAGATAATAAAAATAAAGTAATCTTTTACTCTATTTTTTTTTTAAAACGAAGTAACCTTTTACTTTAAATTATATAATGAATACATACTGTGTAAGATTAAGTTTTCATAATAAAAAAAATCATATATAGGTCCAAAATTAATTGAATGGAATATGGTAGATAACTATGCAACTAATATAAAAGGAGATACCTAAAATATATAAAGGGAGTTTGCATAATTAAAACTCAAGTGCATATTTAAATGAAAAACCTTAAATTCAATAATTAAAAATGATGATGCCGAAAAAATCAACAGTAAGCCACACGGTTCTCACGTACTCGAAACAACACTTGCACAACACAAAAAGAGAAGACCTCATAGAGGGCACCGGTGTAGTGCCAGCCAAATACCCTCCGAAGGTCAAGTTATAATTATTTTCACAACTCTAGAATGCCAGAGCTGGGGTAAATTATGCGTACCTTAGTTAGTGAGGGTATTGAGGCTTTTATAGTAGAAAAAGATTGACATCTCTTTCCTTAGTTTAGAAGTCTTTTCCTTTTAGGAATCCTCATGAGCGTATTTTTCAGAATCCTTTCCTTGTAGGAGTCTTTTTGACCAACATTGGGCATAGGGTACAAGAAATTTCCTTATACGTATGTGTGGAGACCAAGTTAGGGTTACGTTAGAACCATCAGTCTCGCTCATCCCTTCATCATTGGCAGCATCAGCTTTCAATCTCTGTCCTAAGTTAATTCCGTCAGTTTTGAAGACTTACTGTTTGTCACGTGTTGATAGACGCAAGACTTGACGGGTTGGTTTGGAAGGTCGCTCTACGCCTTGTCATGGGTAAGTTCCAATATTACAAAATTATCCTTATAAAAAAAAAAAAAAATTGAAAGCATATTTAAGTGGTAACCTCAATGTAAAAAACCTTAAATTCAATAATTAAAAAAAATAATTGAAAGCATATTTAAGTGGTGACCTCAATGTAATAGTTAAGAATTATAAACAACCCAAATTACTAAACATTAAAAAATAAAAGTAGATAAACTTACATAAGAATTGAATTTTTGTCTTTGAAAGTGAGAGATGATGCATCAAATTTCACCCTATCAAAACAAAATGTGTAAATATAAACTTCAAGAAATTTTTTTGAGAAATTTTTTTGATCAAGTGCTTCAAAACCTCAAGGAAACTCCCTAAAAAAATAGTAAAAAACAACATAAACAAAAAAAATAAATAAAAAATAAAAACAAAATTGGGAATTTATTTTTTGAAGTGAAGAGGGACTGAATTTGAGAGAAAAACAAATATCCCTAAAAAAATGATAGATACTTGGACGTTCAAAATATTAATGAAAAAAAAAAAATCTTGAATCTGGCCTTATTACTTATAGTGACTTGAAAATCTAAAGACGAGAGTCATGGTATAATAAAACCATTATTCATAATTGTAAGGACACGATTCTGTTGAGGCCCAATAAGGATGTTGGGCTCGTACATGAAAGAAGATCCCTCACAATATGATTTGTAGAGAGTGGGTTTGAAAAGCTAGCCATTGGGCACGGGGCGATATTCCGGTCTTGATTTTAGAGGAATTCATATAGAAAGAGGAGTTGGGTTTGAACATTTAAGCCCTATAATGTCGCATCCCATGGGGTTGGACTCCTCGGACTTGATCCGAGGAGCATTAAGGCCCTGCTCCGGTTCCTCAACGGAGGTTGTTTTTCTCTGATCTGCATGAGTTGTTCCGGTGTTTTCCCCCATGAAGTCTCTTCCTCCGGTGGGATGGAGAGAGCCCCATTTTTGGCTCACTTACTTTTACTTTTATATTAGCCTGCGTTCGCTGTCCTTCGTCCACGTATAGGGTCAACCTTTACAAGACTGATATTTGTCCCATCAGTCCAATCCCAGAATTGTTGGGGATGGTTGATAAAGCTGAAGAATACGGCTCTGTCAGGTGCAGAGTCTTATCTGGGAAGGGTAGTAAGGATAACTTCCCCCAAGATATTTTAGATCTCCTTACAAATTTGTTCCTATATCTCTTCTTTACCCCTCTTCTCAATGGAGCTTTGGGTCCGCCGAGGACTAGACTGTCCTCGGCTGCGTCTCCGGGCCATTTTTGCCTTATATTTTTGAGCTCAGGCCATCACCTTTTTCGGCTTGGGCCTTTGGACTCCCCATGAGCAAGTGGGCCTGGCCCATAAATCATTGGGCCCCACAATAATCATTCCTATATTTATCCAACAAACAAAATTTCAACCATGGTAAACTTCAACACCCCCCCAAAAAAAAAAAAAAAAAAATTGATAAGAAATTGTTTCTATTTAAAAAAAAAAAAAAATTTAGTTGTGAAGAATTTGTTATAAGCAAAAAAAGAGAAGGAATTTATTTAAAATCAAATACCATCAAGTTGTTAACGTTAATTACAATTTTTTTTCCCAATTATACGGTAAAGATCAAGTTGTTAACGTAATTAGCTTCTTCTTTTTTGTTATCCAAAAATTTGATATTTATCCAAAAAATAAATAAATTAAAACAAAATATATTTGAAAAAAAAGTAGATAACAAATTTATTATTAATTCCTCCCGTGTGTATATCCTCCCATTGAAAGTGGGTTTTTTTTTTTTTTTTTTTTTTTTTTTTTTTTTTTTTATAATTTTTTATTTATGGGATTAGCTATACTTCTACATACACAACTACAAATTTTAATATTTTATGCTTGGATTTTTTTTTCTTTCTATCATATTATTTTAGACTTTGTTGATAATATTTAGATAGACACAATTGTAGATTATAGTTGTATGATACCAATGAACTAAATTTACTTCTCAAAGAAGAAAACCAACTAAGTTTAATCTCTTTTTAAGATTTTACTTTTTGTTGAATGTAAGTTGTATGTTTTGTTAAAACACTTATTTTTGAATGTAAGTTGCATGTTTTGTTAAAATTGCTTTTTTTATAATACACTACACGTAAAAATAAGGATTAGATGGATTAGATGAAGAATTTGGATTATAATACACTACACTTACAAAATAAGGATTAGATGGATTAGATGAAGAATTTGGATTGTAATCAAATTAAGATTTTATCAACTTAGAAATTATAGTAGATGGATTAGATGAAAAATTTGGATTGTAATCAAATTAAGATTTTTATCAACTTAGAAATTATAGGAGAAGAAAAATTTTATATATATATATTTAAAATCTAAAAATCTAAAAAATTATATTAAGATAAGGATTAGTTGAAGAATTTGGATTGTAATCAAATCAAAATTTTTATCAACTTAGAAATTATAGGAGAAGAAGATAAGAACAAATATATATATATATATATATATATATATAATATTTTAAAAATCTAAAAAAAATCCTGCAATTTGGTGAAGCCACTTAACACAACCATGGCTCATAAGCCCAACTTTTATTATATAGTATATGATATGATTTTAAAATGTACCACGCACAATATATCGGCTAATGTAACAAAATTACAACTAGTCTTGCATTGTTGTTTATTCTCTCCATCCTCACATGCTGGGAAGCTTGACCATGTATATAACACAGTTTTACTTTTTATTTTATTTATTTTTTCTGAGAAGAACACAGTTTTACTTGGGTCCGGAAATGCTCATATGATAAAACCCACAATTTTAATGGTGGTGTATTGGTCTGATCTCAAACACAACTAATAGTCTTCCATTCCACATATCAATCTTAAATACACGCTTTACTAAGAATGAAGTAGCAAAAAACACCGAACACTATTTATGATTGAAATAAGAGGTCAAAATAAACTTCAATTTAGATAATTTTTGTTGCTAAATGTAAAAAATATGCCAAACTCAGTTATAAGTGGGACAAGTTTGGGAGGAAATATTGAATGCAAATTGAAGAGCAGCACCTTTTTCCTTTTGCACTTCAATAGTGCTGCAAAGACTTGTTACCATCTTGATTTGAAATTTTGCATTGTCAAAGAAAGATTGACAGGTTCAGCACACATCAACATTTTAATTGAAATCTAAAAGAAACCAAGCACTAAAATTACATTGTCCGCTCTCATAATTATAAATCTGTACATGCTTTGCAGATCAATTCTAACGATTAAGAGAATGCAAACCATAAATTAAGATTAAAAAGCGACGGGACTTTTCATCTCGAATCTGTTCTTCTGATCCACAACTTCAGCAGCATATCCATTATTGTATTCATAAGCCACTCCACCGTGGCTTGTCAAATCCAATCCTGCCATCTCCTCTTCTTGTGAAATCCTCAAAAGCTTCAATTTATGCAGCAACCAGAACAAGGTCCCCATGGTAGCACTCACCCACGCTACAATCGCCAAAATCTGGATAATTTGTGCTGCCAAGAGCTTTCCACCACCTCCCATAAACAGCCCATAAGGCCTATCCGGTTGCCCCGGATAAACCTCATTGACATATGCTTTCCTTGCAAACAAGCCAGTAGAGATTATCCCCCATGCACCACACCCTCCATGAAGTTGTGCCGCTTCCAATGGATCATCAAACTTGAGTTTCTCAGCAAGCTTGTTGAATCCGATGAGAACCCAAGCGGCTACGAACCCGCATATGATTGCTGCCCAAGGTTCAACAACAGAGCAGCCTGAGGTAATTGCTGCAAACCCACCAAGCAAACCATTACAAACATCAGTTAGATTCCAATGGCCAGAAAGCAAGCGTTTCCCAAACAATGTGGTCAGTGCCGCTGTAGAACCAGCAAGTGTGGTTGTAACTGCGGTTCTCCCAATAGCACTCCATTGTCCATAATAAGAACCACTCTCTCCATAGGCCTTCAAGATGTTTAGGAATGAACCAGGATTGAAACCATACCAGCCAAACCATAGCATAAATGTGCCTAACACAACCAATGTCCCGCTATGTCCACGCATTGACACGGCACGGCCAGCATGATCAAACCGGCCCATTCGTGGACCTTCAATGAATGCACCCCAAAAACCAGCAATGCCTCCAACCATGTGAACCACACCAGAACCAGCAAAATCAATAACCCCAGATCCAAACAACAGATCAGACGCAGCAGGGCTTGCCCAACCATCAGCAGACCAGAACCAATGAGAAACAATTGGATAGACAAAACCAGTCAAGAAAGATGAATAGATCAAATAAGAAACGAATTGGGTTCGTTCTGCAATTGAACCACTAGTGATTCCAGCGGCTGCAATGGCAAAAGCCCATTGATAAAGGAAATACCCGTAGTCAAATGACGCCGTAGGGTATTCATGTAGGGCAAAGAAGTGTTTGCCTATGAATCCATTTGATGGAGCACCAAAGGCAAAGGCAAAGCCAAAGAGATAATAGAAAACGCCACCAGTGGCAGCATCAAGAACATTAGTCAGCATGATGTTCATGGTGTTCTTAGCACGTACAGAACCAGCGCACAGCATAGCAAAACCAAGCTGCATGGAAAACACAAGATATGCAGAGAAGAGAAGGTATGTGTTGTCAATGGCATATCCTGTGTCAGCAAACTTGCTTGAGACTGCATCAAATCCGCTGCAAATGTATTCGGCCGCAGCTGTTGAATTAGCACCCAATAAAGGATTGAGATCAGCAGCAGAACATGAAAAAGCCGCAGCCGCCATGGTAGGATGGAAAGAGGTTTAGACTATAGAATCTAAGAGAAGAAATCAGGAAGGGCTCTGGCTGCAGAGGAAATTCAGGCTTTGATGGAGTGGTATTATATAGAATCGTATTGAGGTTGGCTTTAAAAGATTCCAATAGATTCTTAGTTGGACTAGGCTGGCTTTAAAAGATTCCAATAAATTCTTAGTTGGACTAGAACACTAATGCTTAACAAAATGAGAAAAATCAGCAAACTCGTGACTGTGAGTGGTGGAAAAAAAAGTTGTTAGTTAATATGAACCAACGTCATTATCTAAAATATCACAGCTGGCTGTGACAAAAGTCGTGACACAAAAATTATAGTCTAAGAAAAACTTATTTGAATAGATTCCTAATTGGACAAGGACACTTGATGCGTAACAAAATAATATTGCGTAGAATCATGACTGATTGCCCTACTTAATAGGATCTCAAATGAAATCAAACTGGACTATAATTGTACAAAGTATATTTTTACCAAATACTCCAGAAGCGTGCAACATTCAAAGTCATTTGGAAAAAATAGATCTATAAATATGGTAGTGTACACTTCAGATTTACCAATTTTTTCCTTGTTTAATTTTTCCATTTGCGCTATAAATGATATTTTCTAAATCTAGGTAAATGAATCTGAATCTTCTCCTGTTGAATGAATATACTCCTTGACAACCTGGAGCCTGCTTTAGAATCATAATCCAGGGGCTAAGAATCAACCCCAAAAAAAGTGGGTTTTTTTGGTGGAAAGTTATTTTCAGATACAACTTTTATTGCCAACTAAAGAAGATCCAATTCTAGCGCCAAGCCAACCTCATCAAGGCTCACATTTACAATGTAAAAAAAAAAAAAAAAAAATTAAAAAAATAAAAAAAAAAAAAAAAAAACACAAAAGAAAGACACCTACTCTCACAAGTCAGAGACTTTTTTTTTTTTTTTTGGGTATCATTATTCATACCTATATAATCATCATTTTTTTTTTATAATCATAATTATCTAATCTAAAATGTTGGTAAACCCCATAACCAATTTCACAAATTATTCTGAAAAAGAATCACAAATTATAGATCAGATTATATATATACACACTTATGACCGATGTAAGAATTATTCCAAAATTCTGTATAAAAGAAATATATATTTTAAAAATATTATTGAAACTTGGTAAGCCATTTTGAAAATTTAGAAGAAAGTGTCATCTAGATTAAATTATCAAAATGCAAACATATATTGTGCTACTTAAGGATAGTAAATATGTAAATTTTATTATATTTAAAATAATTTTAAAAAATTACAATCTGTGGGGGGCAAGCTTTGTCAGTCAACAGTGGGCCTTAGGACCAGGATGAAGCCCAGTCATGGCGGGAAGCGAAAACAGGGTCGGGAGACATTTAGCCCAATCCTGTTGGGCCGGGCCGGTTTTGTTTAAGGGTCGTCCGAGGAGGAGTGCCTCCTCGGACGCACTTAATGGACGTCAAGCGCGTGCCCTGTCCATGGTGAGGAATCCTTATAAATGAAGGAAAATGCTAAACGGGCAGGGAGCAACCACTACTGCCGCATTAAATGCAAGGAAACTACTTTTCCAGCCGCATTAATGTGGATTGGACAGAAAAATAGTATTATCTCGGCCATTGCAACTCACAGAAAAAGGAGGAGGATGTCCTTTGGGACAGGCACTCAAGTAGAGGCCTAGATGGTGAACAAGTGTAAGGTCATTATCAATTGAAGGAGGATATATAAGAGCAGAAAGTCCCCATGAAAAGGGAGGAAGAAGGAGGAAAAGGAGAGACTTTCTAAAAAGAGAGCAGTAGGAACACTAAAGCAGCCCCATGGACTGTTATTTCATGAAACTGAACAGAACATTCTCACGTTCCATTTGCTGCATGGTTCACCATTAATCACGTCCACTCTGTCAAGACCTAGCTCTGAGTCCCACTCTCTACAAATTCATTGTTGAGGGTCTTTTGGGCTAGAATCGCTTGCTTGCTAGGCCTGGGCCCCAAAAACCGCCCTTACACAATCTATTTTAAAATTTTTGAATTTTTTTTTTTGAAATAGAATTTTAGTTGAAATAGAAATTTAATCTTCTTATATATTAAGAGAGGTTCCTTGGTCCCTCCAAATGGGCCCAATTAATATTCTAGAGAATGTTCGTGAAACACTATGTTAAAAAAAAAAACTAAAAAAAAGTTCTATAGAATTCTATTGATTGGATACTCGTGACTTTTTCTTTTCTTTTCTTTTTAGAAGGGATTGGACATTTATGACTTAATATCTCTATCTCAAAAGATATTCATGACTTTATTGTAGAATCTATCAAAAGGCATGTAGTAGATTTTTTTATTTTTTTTATTTTTAGAAGGTAGTAGAATTTTAATTTTCTTGAAACTTAGATAATAAAATTTTACCTAAATTATCTTATGCGGCGTTTGATACAGGGTAATGTTTTAGAATTCCCAGGAATGTTTAAAGATTCTCATGTTTGGTTGCAAATCATACTAAGGAATCAGATGCTAGGGAATCTAAATTCCCCCCTTTAACCCCCTTTCAGTATGAATGTAAATTCCCTTTAAAACAGGTGAGTATCTAGATCCCCAAACTTAAAAGGAAATTGCATTTTTTATAAATTGACAATTTTAACACTTTTTCCTTATCATTTAAGCAATTGAGATAAAATATAAAACAAATTAGTAATATCTTTCCTTTGTCTTTATCTCTTCCCACCTAAACATCATTATCTTTTCTCACCAAAACAACATAAACATGATAAACAACTTTGTTGATATATTCATTAACAAAGTTCTATTTAGGTTTCACGTAAGAAAAAAAAAATGAAAATGAAATGTTAGACCATAGTTTTAATGAATTTGTCATAATTTATAGTTTATATTTTGTTTTTCATTATTTATTTAGAGGAAGATTTTTTTTTTTTTTTTTTAAAGACTTATATTGAATTTACAAATCTAAGGATAAAATGGAAAAAATAAATAATTCAATTAAGATTAATAGGAATAAACCAAACATTATAATCTCAAATTCCTAGGAATCTTATTAGATTCTTAATTAAACTAAACATAGAAATAGTTAAATTTTTAGGCATTCAAATTATAAGGCATCACATTCCCAGTAATCTAGATACTAGGAGTAATGTTGATTCCCTGTACCAAATGCCACATTAATTAATGATTAATGAAAATTTAACCATTGTCACATAATAACAAATCCTTGGCAATTGGATTCCCCGTAAAATCATGTTTTCAAAATTATACCTTAAATCGTATTTTGAACGCACAATTTCCAAAGTTGTGCGTTTAGATGTGTCCACATCTAAACGCACAACTTTGGAAATTGTAACCTTTATTTAACCTTTATTCCCAGTAATCTACATGTGCAACAAAATTTAACCTTTATTTTATTTTTTACAAATCTCTACTCTCTAGTACAAGCATTATAAAAGTGAAATTACCTAAGTTAATGACACGTTAGGAAAATTAAAAAGCCTTTGTCTTCAATGATGATGAATGGCAACAGCATAGACCTCCCAAGTGTTAACACCATTTCTTTAACTGGGTGGTGACATATATTGCAACATAATTCATATCCAAGTCCTACTATGAAGATTGCTTGCTTGCTTGCTTTGGCGCATCTACAAAATCGCCAACCTTCAAGCAATGCTACTCACTGTCCTAATTAATTACTTAAGGTGGAGGAACCCACTTCCCTGCTTTGAATTCTTTATAGAAGCTGGAGCGTTTTGAAACAACATAAAAGACTGCATCATATAAAGTGAGAAAACAAGATTACTAAAGAAACCAAACGGAATTCCTTTCAATGTAAAGGAAAAGGAAATTAAACGTCAGAATCATGAGGATTATAACACATTTAATTTGGTTGAAACCATTGGTGAAGACATACCTGGGATCCCAGGAATAATAAAGTTTGGTTCTTTCAGGACGTCATGAAGTGTTCTTTTCTCGCCTACTTTTACCCATTTAGAGCCTTCGCCTGTGGAACATTAAGTATAAAGTTCACATTGATATGCATGTGTTATCCACACAGAGTAACCACATTGAGGCGTTAAGAAAATAACAAAGAGGGAACATAAGCATCTAGAATATATGTACTAAAAGTGCTGACATGCTTGGCAATAAAATATAAAATGTATATAGAGTATCAGGTCTAAGCATCAAAGCGTCGGTGAACTTAGTTCCATACATTATCTAGCATTTCTTGCTTCCTTATGATAATAGTTAAGTGACAATGGCATGGGGGGCTCAAGCTCAGTTTAAGCAAATGACCAAAAGACAAAATCAGTCTTGAAATGGTCTGGAGATCACATGAGTTAATGAGCATTAGCACATCTGCTGTCAATAGATAATGGAAGTATGTATCACAGCCACGTGGCTGCATGGTCATGTATAGCTTCAGGATACCCTAAAAAGTAGTATGAACAAAAAGTGCACCACCCAATCAGATGTCAGAACAAATCTATGTACAATATAGATGATTGAGCTTTTTTTTATGGATATCATTATTTTGCTGTTATAAAGAGACATGAAATCTTTACACAAATCAAATGATGTACTCTACCAGACCATTGATTTAAAACACCACCTCTTGAATGAATTTGCTAAAAGGGAAAAGAAAATAGAAAGAAAACAAATCCAGTAATATAATTGGATAAGTTATTCATGTATACTTCAATGATCAGATTAACTTACACAAGCGATTTTTAATATATTGTCATCAGACTTCCAAGTAACTACTTAATATGACGTTCTAATTTATAATATCAGCTGCAAGACCTCAATCTTAGTAGGCCACAAGAAGTTTGTTTTTTGATAGGTGAATCATTACTCATTAGTAGCTGTATCTATGGCTGCTTAAAAAGGATGAAGCTACTTCATTCATGATCAAAGGCCACCAACAAAATAGCTCCATATAAACTTAAAAACAAAAGACATGCTCACCAAGTTTCTCTAATTTCAGAGTCCAACAGACTCCAACATAAAACAACATGTTTAAAACATGATCACCAAACCACTGACTAGGAAAAAGACATCAGTTGACATTGAAAGTGGGGTAAGGGAGATTACAAAACATCCTACCTGCAGAGATTCCATGATTCAAACCCTCAGTTGCATCCTTCTCATCTACATCAATGCTTTCTACATGAGAAGCAGCAGTTCCCTCTAGGAGATAACGAAGAAGTTTTGACTTTGATAGACAAACTCCAGAACCAGCCTGATAAATCAAGAACTAAGCAATTAGAAACGAGATATAACAAGGTGGCAATTTCTAGATCAGATAATTATTTCTTGAAGGATTTCTACGTAAAAATATCCAAGAGAATTGCGATGGACAGAAGGATGATTATGAGAACTTAGGATCGGTAATCTCCTATGAATTATTATGACAATTTCCTGTAGCATAATATCGTGTGCAGCACTGCAAATGGCCTAAGAAGTTTAATGACACCAATATTGTTTTAAAAAAACTGTAATGTACATTAACATAAACGTTAATGTAGCAGTGCAAATTCAGATTGGCTATTTTCTAGGAAGCATGGATACAAACACAGGTATGGGCACGATACAGTTACATGAGCAAATTATGAAAAAATTATAACATGAAACGGTTGGTGCAACACCGGTACGTTACCCTAAATGAAGTGTCTGTGCTTCCTAGGCTATTTTATCTAGACCTATTGATCTGTATTACATTATAACTTAGCCACTTAGTCGGCCAAATCTAAATTATCAATGGAGTTCATTGGTCCAGAAAGCATATAAAACTCACTAATTTAACCACCTTCCCCCCCCCCCCCCCCCCTCTCTCTCCCAAAAAAATAAAGAAAACCCTATAAAAAGAAAAAACACACATTTGTAGACATATAGGTAGCATAAATCAATCACTGACTCCCTAAGAATCAAGGAAGTATAAAACAAAACTACAGGAATTGCATTTCCATTGGCGTAGCTACAAAGAAGCCAAAAGTTTCAAATACCTACAGCTTGAGGGTGCATGTATGCATATATGCCTTTATTCATGCATGCCAATGCTAGGAATCAAAATTTTGTGTCCCATGAATATGCTCCATTTCTTCTTCTTCTTCTTTAAAGTAACAGAAACCTCATAAATGTAAGTGACATTTTGGGTGTAACATGATTGCCTCCCCAGGCTGGCTAATTTTGATCTTTGGCCTTACATGAGCTACTTAAAATAGCTTACTCCAAGTGACTGAATGCCTATGATGTTTTTTATTCTTTTTATTTTTCTTTTCATATTTCGTCACAATACTGCAGCTGAAGAACTTTTTGTTTTGCGTAATGCAGCATAAGCTGCAACAAAATAAATTACCAAAAAAGGAAAAAGAAAAATAAATTAAAAAAAAAAGGCTGAAGAGGACATAAAGTGAGACATGTGATTCACTTTTGTTTGAGTGGCTCACATTAGGCTAAAGATCAAAGTTAGCCATTTTGAGTAGCCCATGCAAGGCCAAAGATCAAAGTTAGCTAGCCCAATGAGGCAATAAAGTTAACGGAAGTGCACTTCCATTAATAAAACTTCTGCTACTTTAGAGAGGGGGAATAATGGTGGGTCTTGAACTTATGACATGCCCCTCCAACTTGTTCTTATGATGGAAGGAAGTGTCCTTTGAACTAGAGGTCATTAACAAATTAAGGACATAGACAAATCTAACATCTAAATAGTCATGCCAAAGACCTACCTAAGTCCATGCTAATACATTGATCTCAACCCAACATTCAATAGAAGCTTCAAAAGATATTATGCCATAAAACACTTTATTTGACAAGTTGAGATTCTTATAATTATTATCAATTAGCTACTATGGTCGAACAAATTGTTAATTATGTTTGACTTAGCCAAGGAATTAGAGAAACATATATGATATGACAAAACCAGACATAAAGGGAACTTGTTTAATGTGTTCAATGTCACACAATACTTTGACATCTTTTTGTAAAAAAATTTTAAAAAAATAAAAATAAAAATAAAAAAAGGAAACACTAATTACTAAAATGTTGAAAAGGCAATAGTAGTCACTGAAATAAGAATCATATACAAGTGCTTACCTCGTAGTATAACTCAATAGATTCACGGGTGTAATTGTTCTCTTTGTCCCAAGGCAAAGGTGGACAAGTATCTGAAAACATGTTTGAAAGCTAAGGAGATCACAGAAAACACATAAAATATCATATACAAAATTCATAACTGCAACTTTTCTAAAAGTAGATTCTCTTCCCAGGGCCCCCACCCCCAAAGGAGAAAGGGGAAAAAAAAAAAAAAAAACACCCAAAAAGGAATGTATATAAAGCACTCTACTGAAAAGGATATCATGTCAAGATGAGCTGAAAACATGTCGGTCTCACAGAAGTCCTCGATAAAGTCACTGGACATAACCTCCGCATACAGAAGAAGAACTGGCCAGTGAAGAATATTATTATTATCTAATGTTGGCTTTCTTAATCCAGTAAGTTCTTGGAACATAGCCTTCCCAATCTTCAATCCTCTATCTTCAATCGCGGAAACAAGATCCTGCAATGTTTCAGGAGGGGAAGAGGGGAGTATGAGCCTCAAGGTATTAAACAAGATATGTTTTGAATAGTGCAGTTGTCAAACCTTAGCCCCAGCAACAGCCCTGGAAACTTGAGCCTCACGCTGTTCATGTTCTAACCTCCGTAAATCAATCTCCTCTGCAAGCTTCTTTAGTTCTTTGTTGTTTGGATCATGTTCAAGTCCTTTTTCACAAAATGATTTCACTTCAACCAACAAGTTCAATGACAAAGATGCTTTGGCAGCTCGGTAGAGTGCCTGATCAAAATTCATACATCATCAAAACAAAAGAACCAAGACAAAGCTAAAATCCCTGCCAATTTAGACAAAAAGCATCTAGCAGAGTAAACAAAAATAAAAATTACCACCTTGACATTTGTTGGGCAAAGCTTAATTGCCTCCTCAGCATCCATTAGAGCGCGTCTGTAATTTCCTAGCAGCAAATTCACATGGGCTCTATTTGAGAAGAGAATTGACTGTTCAGAGTCGCTTAAAACCTTCTGATTAATCGCCCTTGTGTAACAGTCAATAGCATCAGAGTAATGTTTTTTACCCATCTTGACATACTGGTTACCATTTTCCTGCAAACCAACCAAACCGCAAAAATGTTAGGTAACAATAAAAGAACCCTGCCAAAAAAAAAAAATCCCTTCATCGAACTGTAATTGAGCACAGGATAATACATATGATGTTTTCTTTTAATAGAAAGGATTCTCCAAATATATGGTGTTTTCTTTTTTCTAGTAAGCACTTAGAGTATGACCAAATATTTGACGGTGAGAGCATCTAAGAGGCTTCCGGTGAGAGCATCTAAGAGGCTTCCATGGATATCAAGCGCATCCAGATATGATCCATCAAGTATCGCAATAGTATCAGGCAATTATTCTTCTAGCTTAGGAAATAGTGAAGAACTATCACAAAGATTCTGCTAAAGTCAAGTGCAGTATCAAACATTACCACATAAAGGCCAATGATTCCATAAATTGGGAGTTTGTTCGCTGCTGTCTTGCTGCTGTTGGAGTGTCAGATCAGATTGCAGCCTGGGTCAAAGTCTCAAAGTATGCATTATTACCCCCAAATTTTCTGTGGCTTCCAACGGGAACCATGAGGGTCATTTTCATAGGAAGCATTTTAAGGTAAGGGGATCCTCACTCACCTCATAAAGCTTTTCTCTATGCCCATGCATAAAGCTGCTATTAGTGATCAAGGGTTCCAACCCCATCCTAGATGTTTTAAAGTGAGGCTATCTCATCTTTTGCTGATGAAATGTTATTTGTTGCCAATGATTTGAAGACAATGAGGTCACTGAATCCCATCAGAATTCCGCAATTAAGCGTGTTTTTGGAAAATTTATTAAAAATAATAATTTTGAAGACAATGAGGATCACTAAAAAGGTGTTGGGATGAGTTTCATTTCCTATCGAGTCTTGAAGCCAATGTTAATAAAAGTGACCTATTTTGCTAGAGTGTGTTTCAAAATCAGCGATTAGATTCTATTTATGTTGTATATAAGGAACGCAAGGTTCCTGTCAGGTATTTAACTGAGCCTTTAATTTGCAAAAAAAAAAAACTATCTTTCCAGGATTACAAGCCTTTAAATGATATAATTTTTTTATAAGTAACAAAAAAATCACAGAATACATGCATTTCAAACTGGTGTGTGATGGTTTTGGTTCTGTCAATTCTAAAGTTTTGCATAATAGTTGCTGGAACTGGCCCTCTGCTAGATCTGAGGAACTTGTTGAGATTCAAAGTGGCCTCTTACAAGTAAGCTTAGCTCAAGAGGATTCAGTTAAATGGCTACTATCATCTTCTAGAAAGTATACATGCATTTAAGCTTAGGATGGGATTAGAAGGAAGCAACCTGTTGAGGTTTGATGAAAACAAATTTGGTTTTCTAAAGCTATCCTTAAGCATCCTTTTATAAGCTGGTTAGCTGTCAATGACAGGTTATCAACTAATGATTGGCAGGTTAAATGGGGCTACAACGCATTCCATAAGGCGGCATTATTTTAGAGTGTAGAGATCATCTTTGTTAGGACCCTTAGTGTTTTGGCATATTCTATGCCAAATTTGGGTGTAATTTGAATTATTAATTTGCATTGTAATTATGTACTTTTGTGGGTTAAATTTGTAATGGGTTGAAGAGGTTAGATGCTGAAGTTTGAAATTGCAAGCTGAAGAAACTGGCAAGAGCAAAATTCAGAGTATCAGGCGATCTGTCAGATTAGTTCACATTTTAAAACCTGGTTGAGACAACAATTTCACCTCACTTTTAGGACACTAGCTCGAGCGAAATTGCTATAACTTGAGAGAATTCAGTTACAACTTCTCTACAGGACCAGCCCTTTGCTTCTCTTTATAACCCTCATTTCACACTATTTTAGAACTAAAAATCCCCATATCAAAGAGCTAGAGAGAGCCCTAAAACCCTAAAGCTAAAACCTTCGCATTCTCTCTTCCTTCTCCCTCTCCAATTGTCAATTACTATGAGAGGAGATTAAAACCATCCCACACAAAGAAACCTTTAGAGCTCTTCGTACTGTTTAGTGCTTGGGAATCATTGGAGCATGCCCAAACTCTCCAAGTGGCCTTGGAGTGACCAAGGAAACTTGGTTTTGAAATTGGCAGCTCAAATCGCGGATACAAAGACTAAAAAGAAGAAATTGTTCGAAGAATCCAATGTTAGCAAGAGCTGGAGACTCGAGTACACTTTCATAACTTAGCTTGGAGAGTTTTGTAAGTGATGTGTACTGCAACTATTTTTGTTTAGTGGATCATTTGGGGCTATAAGCCTCAGAGAGTTTTTTTTTTTTTTTTCCGCCTGATTCTCATGTTTTTCTCTCCATAAACACTTCAGTGTTCTCGTGGGTGTGATTGTTTATTTGGCCTTTTCTGCCGTGTTTCATATCAATGATAATGCCAATTGGCTAATTACTTAAACAACTGGGCTTAATTCAATAGTAAGCTTAAAATTGACAATAGCCATAAATTTGGGGTCTAAAGTATTGTAACTATCAATCTTTTTTATGATTGCTCCTTTTTTAGAAGATTGTGGTGGCAAGTCTTGAAATTGTGCTTGGTTAGTGAGCAGCAGGTGAGGTGGTATGATTTCTTATTGGGGGTATAAACTCTCTAAAGGGTAAAGGGTTGTACAAAGTATAATTTGTGCAAGTTTCTTAGGCTGCATTTATCTACCATATTTGAACCAAAGAAATGCAAGATTCCATAATGATCAGATTCTAAGTTATGATCATATGGGCGATTAAAAATGATGTGAGGTCTAAAATTGCAACATGCAAAGGGCTTAAAAATTATATAATGTAATAGGATGTTGTGTATATATCGGGGAATTTATTTTTCTGTTTTAGATTAGCTAAGTTGTGTAGCTTGTATTTTGTCTTAGTGTTGTGTTCTGTTTTGAACTTCTTGTAATTCAGGTTCCTTTGTGTTAATAAAAGAATCTCATTCACTCCCAGAATTTGTCATTGAGCATCTCTTAAAAACTAAAAATGTACTCAATCCCTCAAATAATATGGCAATGTAGATAAAGCATTACAAAACCATGATCAGAAATAATCAACACATAACAATTTATAAGACAACAGTGCCAACCCTATTGAGTTTACTAACTAACTACACGCATTGAGCATTTATAATGCAAGTTTATAAATTTAAAGGCCATGTTGGTTGCTTAAGCAAAATACAGAGATGGGTCCTCAAAACTTTGAACGGATTAAATTATTCACACACACACACACACACATATATATATGAAGAGAGAGAGAGAGAGAGAGAGAGAGAGAGAGAGAGAGACCTTGAGTTCAAGGGCAGTAGAGTGTTTGAGGGCTTCAATAGCTTCAAGGTCATCTTTCTCGGATTGGGTGGTGGGCTCCGACCCAGTTTCCATCCATAGCGCCATTATTCCTTTTTTATTTGCAACCTTTTGCTACTTATTAGTCTCTGTTGGCTTGGCTGCCTCTCTATGCCGGAGAGAGAGAGAGAGAGAGAGAGAGAGCACTTCAGTTCCAATGACAAAGAACATGCGAGAAAGTTGTAAAGGGTGGCGAGAATGGGGGAACAGGTGGGTTTAGCCTTCGGCCCACTCATATACAATATGTGAACTATTCAAACCCAACCCAACTCTATTTATGCAAGAACTGTACCCAACCCACACATACCACATAATTATGAGTCCAAAACTCTTTCAACACTAAGAGTACGTTTGGTACACTGAATGAGAATTATGACAGGAATTATAATCTTTATTACTAGTAATAAAGTGTGTTGTAATGTAATAACTAAACCTATTCATTAGTTTGGTTGTGAGTTATAATATTAGAATGGAAGTTAACATTTATTTTAGGAAATATCTTACTCATACAATTATATCTCTTTAAAAATTGTTATTTTTAAATTTAAGAGAGATATGTGTTATTTTTTATAATTTTTTATTTTTATAATTGTTAGATGTATATGAAAAGTTTGCTTATTTGGAAATATATTAAGTTTTGAAATTATTACACTTACTAAGGAATAGCTAATACAACCTTTTAATGAGGAATAACTATTCCTCATTTTGAAGAATAGCTATTCATAAGGAATGACAACTCCTTGTAATAAAAACATAACCAAACTAAAGAATAACTAAACCATAGGAATAACTATTACATTACAATGCCTATTACAGTCTACCAAACATGCCCTAACTATTCTTTCTAGTGTATAATGCCTCGTAAGTTGACTCGTTCTCACATACTTTTTTTTTTTTTTTTTTTTTGAGAAACAAACACACACACAAGAGAGAGGAAAATGAGTTCTCAAATATATTTGATTATTATATTAACTGTATGTTTGGATAGTCCAAACACATTTCGCACATCTAGCGTTTTTTAGTGGATCCTGTCATTGTTCACGGGACCCGTAAGTATTTTTTTTTCAAAAAAACAACTTTAAAATTGGGTTCTACGGTACTATTCACACATTTAAAAATTATTTTACTACAGTATTTTCAGTTTTCAGTAATAATTCAAACAGACCCTAAGGAATCCCTTAAGAGCAATCCAATAGTTAAAGACTTTTTTTTTTCTTTTTTTTTTTTTTAAATGGGCTGACTGCTACCATCTATTGTGGGAGGGTGATAAGAAGTAACAAATTAAATTTTGAGATTTCAAAAAGTAATAAATTCAATATCAACCCCATTTTAGTGGAGAAATATTGTTTTTGGGTTTATTATAAGTTTTGAGGGTTTAATTTGTTGTTTTTTTAAAATCTCGTGACAAAAAGTTAGCTTCCACATAGCATCGAAATTGAATGAAATGAAGAAAAATGGTTGTGCAATAGCGTGTCAAACTAGGCAACCCCAAGCATGAGGAGGCTTGACCCTATGAAGCCGTAACCAAGTGAATCTGTCATGGACACGACCATGCCTAGGAAAGGACAACACCTCAAGAAGAAAAGTATTGAGGCCTCGAGGGATGGTTTAATTTATTATTAAAACTGTTAATTTTAACAATGTAGGGTTTATTTTGTTACTTTATGTTCAATTTTGAAATACATTTTGTATTATTCTCCATAATAATTGCCACTTGGTGCATTGAAGAGTTTTGCTTTAAACCGTCGCTATTGCTGGAGAAATTAATGAGTTTGTTGTCCCTCCTATATACACATTGTCATTCTATTTGATCAGAGAAGCACCGTCGTATGCCATTGAATCACATCTTACTACTCTATGCCACTTTATTAATATTCTCGTAGTTTATCACAACAATCTTTATCCCTCATTCATATTAACTTATGTTAATTTTTATCCCTCGTTCACATAACCTTATGTGAAAATTACCATCAATTTTATAATAACAACATACTTTTTTCTATTTTTAACTAACTATTTTTCAAAACACTCACATCTAATTATCTATTTTATATTTTATTTTATTAAAATACAAATAAATAAAAAATCATTTCTCTCTTTTTACACACAACCACCATTATTCAATCTTTTTCTTCAACCAAATGCAAAGAAATAATAAAAATTTATTTTGCATAGATTGCGATGACTTGTATATTCGCACAAACACTATAACAAAATCTCATATTGCATAACCGGTTCATAATTTGATATTTTGGGCTTTATTGGCTAATATTTTGAGTTATATGCTAATTATTAAAAAAAATTAAAAAAAAAAAAGATGGCTAATATTATGAGTTTTATGCTAATTTAGATTAGTTAGTGCAGATGCTCTTACAAGCCACAAACATAGCAGAAACTAGGAAGTTTTTCATACTAAAGAGTCACCCAAAGCAGAAATGATTTTCCTAACTTCAACACTTCTCCCCTCGTAAGGGGCTGCGAAATATCGACCTTCAACCTCATCCTTATACACTTCCCCCAACCCAGCTCACATCATAAGCTGGTGTATCTACCTCCTTCAAGATACCCAAATCATCTCCCACTGCATTTGCAACATCTTCGTTCATTCCCTTGAAAGGTATCCCATGCAAATATGCAATTGAATCCAAAAGAAAGCCCACCGGAATTGCAGATTAGCAACTCGACTTTCGCCATCATAATTTGGAATTAAGTAATCTGACTATAAGATATTGCTCACCTTTGTTATTCGTTTCCACTAGTGACTTTTCACCCACAACCGTAATTGTCTTCACCCTTTCTGATAAATTAAAATTCTTCTACAATTACCACTGCTTCCCTTTGATGCGGTAGTCACTCTACAAGTATAAATGCTTGTGGGGTGTGGGGAGCAAGGACCGGGGTTCAAGTTTTCAAGAGAGAGTTTCACATACATATGCACTTAGATTAGGCTAGAGTAGAAATTCTATCTTGTATTAAAAAAAAAAAAAAAAAAAAATTCTTAATGATGAACCCGTGAGCAATTTTCACAAATCCTCACACTAAGACTCACTAAGACAGACCCAACGAAGGGTTGTGAGGCTTGTACTAAGACAAGATGGGAGCTACTACCACAAAACTCTAGACTTAAATAAAATAAGTTCTGTATCAATTTATGGAACATTGTAAAAGCTGATTTTCAAGATGCCCCAAGATACCAATTACCTAACCTTCATGGATACCTTTTAATCAGCATGCATTCAGAAATAATATAAATAATAATAATAATAAATTACACGCATTCAAGGTGCATCAAAATCCAATCTCATTTTCTTGCTCACCAGCTAGTATTTACATACAGCAGAACACAATAATCTACTCTATGCCGGTGATAGCTGTACTGTACACAAAGCTAGCTTTAACCTATTGAGTAAAAACTGATTTCCCAGTTTAACACCAATTCATTCACTTCCTGTATCAAGAAAATCAAACCAACTACCCACAACTACAGGCAAAAATCTCTGCAGTTACCAAATTCAACAACTGAAAAGGATCTAAGATTCTGAAATTTGAACCAGTCATCCATCAAGGTCATGAGAGGAAAGAATACACAGGTATGACATAATTTAACATGTGAGATTAATAGATATAAAAGATTTTTTTTTTCCTTAAAAAAGCCTACCAGCATGTACAGGCATCATTTAACCTACAGGGCACCTTTGTACACTTCAGTTAAAAAAGACTGTACACCACTAGAACTCTGATAAACTTTAAACCCAGCCTCCAAAACAGAGATCATCTTCTACTATTTGCAGAACACAAGCTGTGTTCACTTGCTTTTGCCTCTTTCCAAGAAGCACAATTGGTTATAATTGCTACACATGTGCAAGACCATTCCAGGAGGTTTCAAAATCAAACAGAAGCATTCCTGGATCAATGGAAGAAGTCACAGGAGAAAAGATATTTGTTTCAGATAGCATGGAACCACCTGAAACCATGGGAACTGACTGGTTTTCCAAAAACCAGTTGTCAAGATCAAAGTCAGCAACCTCACAATTAGACTCCTTAATATGGGATGCTTCATGCATAGGCCCTGTACTTTGAAGTTCAGAATTTTTGACTGCAAGTACTTGATCGCTTGGACGGGGAGTTGCACATCCAAACAACTCAGGTAGACTGTCTTCACTGAACTGAGCACTACCCATAAACTGGGAATTAGAATCCTCTACAGATAATGACTCACATGTATATCCTCCACTTTGAACATGGAGATTTCCAATTGGAGGTTGTAGATTGCTTTGAACAGAATTGTTAGGCCAACTGAAATTAAAATCTAAAGAACCTGGATCTGTGGTACTGAAACTTTGATTCCCATGCTGACTGATATTTTGCCCGTCATTTAGACAATTCCCATTCTGATAAATATCTTCGCTAGGTTTTTGGCTTTGATACCCAGGAAGACAAAAATTTTGGCCATCATTTGATTGAGCAATAGACTGATTATATATTTGAGGTTGGGGAGGTATGATATTTCCAGGGAAGCCCAAGTTGGGCTGAGAACAGTCCTGAGGCCTAAATGACTCCAGATTTACACTAGACCTAAAATTCTGCCACCTATTGGGATTTATCTCGTTTGACAATGCTGTTGAAGTAGCATTTCTGGTATGTTGTGCTGCCTGGATACAGCTATTGTTGTTTGACGAAACATACACAGAACTGGGCTTAACACTTCCTGTCTTCTTAAACATTGTATTGGAAGGGGGAATTCTTGGACCCAAATTCCCAACACTACCACGGTCCCGTTGGGTGACACTATGACGTACACCAACAAACTGCTGTGAAATCACATGCGGATGGACTCTGTTTTTTGCCAAAATAGGTGCTGACTGTTGGCTCTTCCCTTGACTTATGATATTTGGCACAGTATAATTATTCGAGGTGGAGCAAGGACGGATTAAACTTGGTCTGGCGACCTGATTTGGAGGCATGGAGTTGGGTGACAACCGAAAAATGTTGAGTGATTGAGCTTGATTACATCGAGCAAGTGGCACAGAGAGAGTAGGATTAGAACACTTTACAGCTGAAAATGTAGTATTTTTTATTGGCTTGAGTTGCTTCCTAAAAGTTTTCCATCTCTCCTCCTTATCGGTGGCATGACAATGGTGGTTCAAGATGGCTGAACCTGAATCCCAAAATGGACATGGTGCGCTACATTCGCAAACATAACAGTGGCACTGCATTTTCAGCAAGGATGTAAATCAGAATGGCAAAGCATAATGATGAACATTGGACTAGACAAGTGCTAGATCACATTCTTTGTGTCATAGCTTAGAAGAGTGATCTTACCTGGTCACAGTGCTTATCATGGGATGTGGAACTGAAAGGATATTTAACACAAAGATGACGTGGATGAGGATAGTCTCTGCATGCAATCTGCAACAAAACATTTGTTTTTCTTGATAAGTAAATAAGTATTTTAGTGAAAAAGACTACTCAAGGCCAGCTCATACATTTTGAGGCTTAGGGGTGATAAATTTAAGTGAGATTTTTTTTTATATATATTTAAATATAATTAAATCTTATTTATTTAACTTCTATTTTATATTTCAAAAAAAAAAAAAAAAAAAAAACCTTCTTGCTTTTTGAGATGCAAAATTACAAATTAAATTTTTGTATTTAGATTTTATTAACAATCTCTTTTACACTTAATCTTCTTATGATATAATCGACCTTAACTATGATTTTATCAATTTTACTTTATTAAAGAGACATTATTGAAACTTCACTTTTCTTTTCTTTTTTTTTAAATTTTAATTTATCCTTTATTTGTTATTATTATTATTATTATTATTATTATTATTATTATTATTATTATTATTTTGTTCAAAATAGGTTTTATTAACAAAAATACATGCATTTGTTCAAAATAGGCAATATAACCCTTAATATACATTAGGAACACACTTCAAGAAAACACAAATTCCCAATAGCCCAAATAAGTATAAAAGCTGCTCAAGTAGGAATTAAAGTAGTCTAATTATGTATCTCCATTTCTAGTAACATATTTACTATAACTAACTAAATCAGAGTATATTTTCTCCAACAAAGTACTAAAATTAAATCCTCAGTAACCTAGCAGGCCAATGTTACTGTAATTGTTAAAAAAAAAACAAACAAACAAACAAACCTAGGATATACGGATACGGACACGGGTACGTACGACACAACGACATGAGCAATTTTTGAAAAATTATAACATGAAACGGCCAGTACAACACTGGTACGGGTACGGCACCCTAAATGAATTGTCCGTGCTTCCTAGAAAAAAACAAATTTACCTGACCCATATCTGCAACTATAAGCAAGTCATTGGAATTACAGCACAAATTCCCAATAACCCAAAATAAGGGGAAAAAAAAAAGATGCTAAAGTAGTAATAAAGGTAGTCCGATTCTGTATCTCCATTCCTAGTAATTCAGAGTAATTTTCTTTTTTTGATAAGAAATATAACTTCATTGAATAAAGAAAACAATACAGGAAACCAAAGCACACAGGCAATGTACTAAGGGATTAAAAAAAAAAGAAAAAACTATAAAGCAAAGAAATTACAACTATTTAACAAAGAATTAAAAGTAAAAACACCCAAAGCATTTTGTCCACTCTCGCAAAGTTTGGAGAAAAAGCACTAAATCAGAGTAAATTTTGTCCAACAAAGCACTAAAAATTAAATCCTCAGCAACCCAACAAGTCTATATATATACCCACAACACCAACATCATTGTAATTCTTTAAAAAAAAAAATTGAAACCCACCATAAAAAGTTGAAAGCAAAAATTCCCAATAGCCCTAAAGTAGGAATAAAAGTAGCCCACTTCTATATCTCCAATTTCTCCATTTTTAGTAACATATTTACCATAACTCACTGAATCAAACTTAGATCAAAGTAAATTTTGATCAACAAAGCATTAAAATTAAATCCTCAGCAAATATAAACAAACCCACAAGTCCAATATTATCATAATTGTAAATAATTTAAAAACAAAAAAAAAAAAAAATCAAATTTACCTGGCCTTTCTCTGCTACTATAAGCAAGTCATCAGACCCAGAATTATCCTTATCATCGTTAACCTCGGCGACCGGATTATTCGGGTCACAATCCAGTACGACGCAATCATCATCCACATCCTTCATCACCACCGTCGACTTCCTTGACTTGCGGTGGTTCTCGTTGACCACCTCTCTGACCACCACGACGTCGTCGTCAGCCTCCGCATCATCATCGGAGTTCAAATTTCCAACTAGCGCCGACAGCCAATCGAAGTTTCGGTCGCCGGATTTGGTCTCCGCCGATGAACCCTGCTCTTCGTCGGAGCTTATGTCCAATATCACCGGCAACGAATCCATATTTCCCCAAAAATCAAAACCAAAAAAAAAAAATCAAATTTTTGGAAGAATTAGGGTTTTCTGGAGAAAATAAATCGAGAATTTTTCATGTGGGTTCTTGAAATAAAATGAAAAGACAAGAAATTCAAGGGTCTCTAGGGTTTTGAGGGACTTCTGGTTTGGTTTTTTGGGTTTTCAGTTTTCAAAGTAAAGAGAGGATTTATTGGCTGTGTGTAAGTGTGTCAGTGAGAGAGAAAGAGAGGTTACCAGATTTGGGAAAAAAAGAGGAAAGAGTAGACAGTAGACACACCAAAATAATAATATTCGCATAGTTTTTATTAGGTCATGATAATAATTACTTTTAGTAGGTTGATTAATAATTTATTTAAAGAAATAATTATAGTAATTAATGTTTTGACAGTTTTTTTATTTCTCATAAATATAATGTCAAAACTTTCATAAAATAGATTGTTAATCAATATCCTAAATGCACTCATTAGCATTTCATTTTTTATTATAGTTTAGTTACTTTTACTAGTTACTACTAATTTTTATCTAAATCTAGATAACATTTTTATCTATCATTAATAATGTAACAATTTACTAATTTCACTCACTAGTGACAGAATTTTTTTATCTATTATTAATAATTTGCAAATAATTTTATATATACACATAAAATTGACAATATTTATTATAATAATGAGTTGGCAAGATTTTACCGACTCTCATATGACTTGACATTATTTTTTTTTACCTATTATTAATAATATACCATATTCTATAAAATAAAATAAAAAAATAATATACCACATGATCTAGGTGTAAAATTTCTTGTAAAATTTTTTGTGTGCATTGCATAGCTCCCAAAAAAAAAAAAAAAAAAAAGATGTATGCACATCACACAACATGATGTCCAACAAGTTAAGTATTTTGTTTTTTCTAATACCACAGATTATCAACTTAGCTCTTGAATTATTCAACATTAAAAAGTCATGATTAACTTAGGTTTAGACTTGGGAGTTAAGGGCCCGTTTGGTAGGACATTTCAAACACACTTTTGAGCATTTTAAACATATTTACATGTATTTTTATACACTTTTTCACCTACACGTATATAAAAAATACTCAAATAATATTACTCAAACTCCTCTACCAAACACTCCAAAATTATTCTTTTCCTCCTTACGTAATTGATGTTTACAACTTTGATCTTAGTATGAGTACGATTGATTAATAAAGATGCCCACTTCCTAAGGACTTTTTCTCCAAAAACCAAATGACAAAAATATTACAATTGAGCGAGAAGTAGTGTAGAACCACCCGCGAAAAGTGAAACAGTGAAAGTGGAACCCACCAATCAGCTTTTGCATGTTGTACACGCGGCTGAAAAGTCTACAGGTGAGTTTGGGCTTTTTTTTCCATTAAGCCGACAAGCCCTCTGTATGTACAATGGACCTGTATAAAAGTCTGGGCCTCAAATTAAATGGACTCCAACAACTTTATTCTCGTAAGTTGTACTTGTTCCTTCCAACCCTTTTTTATTATTATTATTATTTTTTGTTTTTGGTGCTTTGGGGTTGGCTGGGCTTGTTGTTTTGCTTAATTTTTGTGATGCTTGAATTGGTTTGGCTGGTCAAGATCGAGACTAATTTTTTGCATTGGTTTTACTTTGAAATATTTTTTCTTAAAAAAAAAAAAAATTGACTATAAACATATTTAGAATCATTTTGCTCCAATCTATTATGTGATGACTAAAGAAATCATTCAAATGTAGTTTAGCACATAACTTTTTTAAGAAATCATATGACCTGTTAAAATAAAACACATAAATGGTCTAATAAATCACCATGTGTTTTGTTGGAAAATTATAGTTCCAAGCAGGTTTGGAACCAAAACTTTTTCCTTTTTGTGTTTGTTTTTCGAGAAATTTTTTGACTTTGATTTCTACTTTGAGATCCCCCCTCCCCCCCCCCCACTTTGTACATTTTTTTTTCAAGAAAATTTGAATAGTTGCCAAAGAAACTTTGGGAGAAAATAGAAGGAAAATGAAAAATAAAATAAAAACAAAAAAATGTTAGACTAAAAGAATCTTCTTTTAGCCACATTAAAACTACGTGATTCATTTTGAACTAAGGTGGCACTTAACAAACGCTTCAACATGACATATGGACAAAAAGATTAAAAACTAAACTCTACGTAATGATAAGGGTACATATTCTAATTTTAAAACTTTAGGGGGTAAAATCATAATTACCTTAAAACTTTAAGGATGTAAATTGTAACTTAATCGAAAAGGAAAAGCCTTGCTCTATTATTAACTTTTTATCCCAAAAAAAATCTAAGTTTAAAAAAAAAAAAAAAAAAAATCTTTTATCTTGTCTTTGGTACAAGCCTTTTTCCCTTCAAAGCCTAGTGGCAAGAATTTCGTTTGTTTTCCTTTTTCAATCATAACGTAATTCTTATCTATAATTACCTAGTGTGTGTGGGGACTAGAAACTACACACAAAACACTATGGAAATATATATGATAAAAAAGAGGTGTGGATTTTAGCTATTGGAGGGGGGGGGGGGGGGGGGGGGGGTTGGGACTACACCATAGAAAGAAGAATACAAGCAAATACCAAAGGAACAAAATAATTGAGAAGCTGAGTAAAGAGGAACACAATAATCACCCACCTCGGGATGACATGACCATTAGCCTATGAATCCCTTCATTTTGGTCGATCAGCCAATATAGTTATCCTCAAAATAAGTGTTTGTGTGAATCTAGTGAAGGAGAGGTTCTTGAAAAAAAAAATTAAAAAAAAAAAAAAAAACTATCATGTTAATTTGTTTTTTTAATAGCTAATGAGCCATCATTATTTTATGGTTTTTGTTATTGAATTAATGATATTGTAGAATCTGAACTAAATATTTTAAAATGAAATGTCAAGATTAAAAAAACTACATTTGGTTGAGTTTCCTAAAAACTTTAGAGGATCCAGATTCCAGTTTGGATGCATTAAAGCTTAATTGTTTTATAAAATAAAAGAACTTGCACTATTACTCTGTCAGTCTCATTTATCACTCTCTCCACCGATTTACTGACTTAACAATTAGAATTGAGGATTCTCTTTCTTAGTAAGGTACCTGTTAGGTTGCAAAGATTCACCACCATTCGGTTCCCATCGAAGTAAATGTTGCAGTTACGTCTCTTCTCCCAAAATTTTACCAATCTATACTAGCTAATTCAATTCGCAAAGTATCTTAATGGTATAAATACTATCATATATTTAAATAGAATTTCTATAAAAAAAATATTAAAAATTGATGTACAAGCCCTACTGAAAGTCATCTCAAGACCTAATTCTTGAAAGGAAAATTTAAAATAATTAATTGCAATTACGTCCCAAAATTGATACAGTTTGTCAATTATTAATTTATTATTAGTTTTTTTTTTTTGGGGGAGATTGGGATTTGAGAGAAGACAATTATTAGTTTTTATGTGGTCCATTCCATGTCTATGTAGTACTTAATCAATGGTGGATTTTTTTTTTTTGGTGATGAATGGTGGATTTTTCTATCGTCAGATTAGGCCCACCAAGCCATATGACCTCTAAAGTCCAAACTATAATCAATAGGCAACTCTCGTACAGCAACTTGTTAGGCAGCATTTCTGACCGATTCCACCTCTGCCATTTTGGGACTTTCTCTTACAAATTAAGCTTTCGTAAAACGATGTGTAAATTTTTTTTTTCTTTTTGGTAAACCAGAATATTTTATAAACAACGCAGGGTAAACATAGTTAGGAGGGCAGAGCCTCTCATAATATAGCCCAATCTACTATAATAAAGCTAAATACAAATGTCGGCAGGTGGACTATGGAAAATAATAAAATCCTGGCTTTGATCCGGTCATTTTCTAGCCAAGACATCTGCACATTGGTTAGCTGCACGGAAAGAGTGCTTCATCACCACTCAAAAACAACCATCGCATCAACTTTATAAATTGCTTGATATAGTAATATGGTGCCAATTATATTCAAGTGAAACATGCACTTTTGCCTTCATTAGCCGTAGCAGCAACTTCAATCTTCAACCCTTGTATTTTTGCCCTTTCTTTTATTTTTTAATAACTGTTCAGGTCTTGTTAGGCTTTGGGACAGGGAATCTATAAGTTGGCCCAACTTCTCTGCTTCGGTTAATGGGATTTCTCTTGTTCAACAATTGCTTCTTCAGAGTTTTCCATCTCTCTCCTCTTTATAGGTGGCATGACAATGGCGGTCATCGGAGATCACAGAATCTGAATTCCACAATGGACATGGCGCACGACATTCGCAAACACAACAGTGGCACTGTATTTTCAGCAAGGACATCAATCAGAATGGCAAAGTATAAAGATGAACATAGGACTAGATTATGTTCTCTGTGTCGTAGCTTAGAAGAGTGATCTTACCTGATCACAGTGCTTATAATGGGGTGTGGAACTGAAAAGATATTCAACACAAAGATGCCGTGGATGAGGGTAGTCTCTGCATGCAATCTGCAACAAAACATTTGTTTTTCTTGGAAAGTAAATAAGTATTTTATTGGAAAAGATTACTCAATAGATTTTGAGGATTAACGTGATAAATTTAAGTGGGATTTAAATATAAATAAATAAATATCAATTAAATTATATCCATTAAATTAAACTTCCTATCTTATAATTTAAAAAAAAAAAAAAAAAAAACCATTCTTCTTGCTCTTTGAGATGCAAAAAAATTACTAATTAAATTTTTATATTCATATTTTATTAACATCTTTTACAATTGAAATTGAAAATAGCCAATCAACTTAATCAGTAAGATTTTATCAATCTTAATTTATAAAAAAGGATTATTGCAACTTTACTTAATAATGTGGTGTTTAGGAAGTACAAACACTTTATTAAGGGTGTTGTATCTATGTCATATTGGCGTTATACAAGTAACAGTGTCATGTTACAAGTAACAATGTCATATTAGTGTCATACTCGCTGCATTATGCTATAATTTTTTAGAAATTGTAATACCCACACCTATACTCTTACCCATAGCACCAATATATATATATATATATATATAAACAAGAGGATTTTATTTATTTATTTATATATATAACCAATTCTAAAACTAAAATAAGTTTAAAAAATCGATAAAAGAACAGTCACATTGTAAAGGCAAAGTATTTCAAAACAATCTATATAACTTTCCAAGAGGGCCACATTGTTCAGCTTCTTTTGAGTCAAGAGAAATGGAAATAGGGTGGCCCATCTGTTAGCCTAATGGGCCTTTTGTAACAATGTAAATGATTTAATCTGGCCCATATCTTTTGGACTTTCCCCATATCTTTGGTCGTTAAATCATAAATGTAAGATCCCTACATGCCGCATAGCCCAAAACACGCCATGTCCAACTTAATTTTTGTTGTTCAGAGAAGTACAGTAGCTAAGAAAAAGTATTATGGGTTCCAGCTAACTCAATTAGTAAAGTCTCTGATGGTTATATAAGAGATTTGAAGTTCAATCTCCGTCTATACGAAAAACTGATTGGTGTTTTGGTCTGATGATAAATAGCTATTATTAGGAGTGGATGTCATAGGTTTGAAACTCTCTTAAAAAAGAAGTACTTATTATCAAATGACACGTCAGTCGTATTAAAATCAGAATGTTAGTAAAGTGGTTATTTTTGCGCACATTTTTGTCATTTTTTAGTTTTTGATATGGTGAATGTGGTATTATTTGATACCAAATACTTTCTCATAGTTTTGGGGTATTGTTTAGTTCTTCCATGGGTAAAAACTAGTCTTGACTCGATTTCCTCCCCTTGTAAAACAAAAAACAAAACTTAACATTTGTTAACTTTCTCCTTCTGCCCAAATTTATCCCTGCTCTCCAAGGCTCCAAATCAAACGCATGAGTCCTTGTGTGTACGTGTGCACATATCTTATCATATGTCCATGTATAAACACACCAAATGAGTCAATTTTGTATTGTACTAGCAGGTATGGCCAAAACATATCACATTGGTCACCCAAATTGTTATACAATAGCTCTATTTGAAATATTTTAGTTTACTTGACCGTTTTGCTCAAGCAGACCAGGTGAAATATAGGCAAACATTTTGTCTTCTTTAATATATTTTGCTCAAGTGAGATTTAGTTTTTCTTATACGAACTTGGTTTTGCTTGGTTTTATGATACCATGCATGGGCTACTATATGGTATTAGGATTCTTAAATCCCTACTAAGCCTAATTTATTAATTATTATGTAAACGTAGTTAAGTTCATTAAAGCATACAGTTCAAAATAGCAAAGATGTTACCATTTAGGCTTTTTCATTGTACCATCAGACCGAAACATGTTAATTAATTTAGTTCTGCTTTCTCTCTCCATATCATTTTTTTTTTTCTTATTTTTAGCACAATGCTTTTCATAAACTGTCATTTTCATCTAGAATTGAATATGCACTTTTCAACTGTTAATGTAGGTGGGTAGTGAAGCCTAAAAAGAGAAAAATTAAAGAAATTTCGTTTTTTGCTGTAAAAAATATCCAAAGAAAAAAGAAATCATTAATATCTCTAATATCCTTTTTTTTTTTTGAAAGCTATCTCTAATATCCTCTTAACGCGACGTTTTAACGCCAAATTAAATATATATGGCGGAAAAGAAAATTAGTAACGAATTTTAATTACTCCACATATTGCTTTAAAAGTTCTAAAAATGGAAACTAAATCGACTTGCTGAAATTTAATTTTGTTTTATGGAAATTGATTATAGTTTTGTTGACTTTCTCCCATACAGGATAGTTGAAATAGTGCAACTATTTTGGTTGGGAGATACAAATGCTATTGATTTGAGATGGGAAAATGGGTCTACGTCCTAAACCGACGCATGGGACGTTGCATGGCTTATACGTTGGGCATAGTGATCGATGTGATAAAAATGAGTTAGTTTTTATAAGCCTTCTGTACCAATATATATGGACAACCATGCATCAATTTTATCAATGTTTGCTTTGTGTTTTCCGAAGCTCATCGTTTGAAATATGAAATTAGTGAATTTTATGGGGTGATTAGTTAGTATCAAGGAATAGTTGTTGACTTCTCCCAAAAAAAAACAAAAAACAAAAGGAATAGTTCATGATTATCTTTGGGAAATAAATTTTATAGGATTGTAATTTCGTGGACTACAATCCCCTTTTTAATATTTGATGGGAATGTGAGACATACAACAACAATAATAACATCATGTGAACTACATAAATAGATAAGAATTACTCATTCTTTCCACTTTATTAAATTACTATAGTAATACTATCGCAATCCTTTTTTTTTTCCTCTATGGAATAGGTTTCTTGACAATTGGTTTGTGAATTGGGAAAGGGGGAAAGAGTGGCTTCTTAAGAGGTGGGAATCGCTTCTTTATTATTGGAATTGGATGGGGAAATGGCTTTTTGAATACTGGAATTGGAGGCTTCTTTACAAATGGAATAGGTTTCTCATCAAGAAATGGTTTCTTCAAATCTGGAATAGGTGGGAAAGGCTTCTTAAATGGTGGAAGTGGCTTCTTTATTATTGGAATTGGATGGGGAAATGGCTTTTTGAATACTGGAATTGGAGGCTTCTTAAAAAATGGAATAGGTTTCTCATCAAGAAATGGTTTCTTCAAATCTGGAATAGGTGGGAGAGGCTTCTTAATTGGTAATGGCTTCTTGAAATGTGGAAGTGGCTTCTTGAAAGGTGGAAGTGGTGGAAGAGATGGTTTCTTGAAGGGTGGAAGTGGCTTCTTTACTATTGGAATTGGTGGAATAACTGGTTTTTCGAAACCTGGAATTGGTGGTAATGGCTTCTTAACAATTGGAATTGGTGGAGGAAGTGGTTTCTTAAAAACTGGAATTGGATGAGGAATTGGCTTCTTGAAAATTGGAATTTTTGGTGGGAATGGCTTCTTAAAAAAGGGAATAGGTTTCTTGAATTTCCCTTCATCAAGGTCTGCAGCTGTATTGAACTCTTCGTTATGAGATGGTACACCAAGTCCTGCACATATAAGTGCACAAAATCAACACAACTCATTTCAAATTATAAGATGGAACAATGAGATTGATATCATACGCATGTTTGCTTCATATCATTTAAAATGATAGTGTTTAGGGATCAAAATCCATTGGTGCTAAAGAGAAAATTTCAATGCTAAAACATATGCATGTGCCTTAGTTTGTCAAATGTCAAAGATCTTACTATCATTGTTAAATATTAGCAACAAGTAGCAATGACTCAAAATGTTTAAACATATAAGGAAGCAACCTAAATAGCTTTGCAAAACATCCTTCTTTTTTAACAGAACAATATACCTGAAGTGGTTTGGTCTTGCTCAGCATAGCAACTCACAACAAGCAAGAAGCAAACCAAGGAGCCCAAAAGAGCCCCTTGACAAAAGGATTTAGTTCTCATTGTGAACTCTCCTTATACTACTTTATGATAGTATAATGAAAACTAAAACTTTGACACAGTGACTCACTTCGAATCCCATATCCCTTAATATATTGTGAGCTTCATGAAGCTGAATAAGCGGCTCAACTGTGACACCTATGCTGCACTAATTAAGTGTTTCATGCCACTATGTTTTGGGGCCATTAATTTTGGTATGTTGTCTTTAAGGGGGGAAGAAGGTAGCTAGTAGTGGTTGCCGAATTTAATTTGTGGCTCAAATGCCATTTTCTTCATTGAATAATCTCTCCCCCACCACGTGCTAATGAGTATGCACTGTCTTATCTCGCTTTCATTATCAGTAAATTTTGTTTTGCACCAAGTTTAGAAAGGTAATATGAGTTTCACGTTCTACTTCTACTATTTGAGCCCATGCAAATATAGTTGACGTGCTTGAAAATATGATATTTGATCAACTCGGGCTTTAGCATTGAATGGTTTATAATGGGAAGGTTTGAATGAGGCCACAACATTGGGATTAAAATCCTTCTCATTCACTAATTTTATTTTTTGTAAAAATTGAGGTTTGTGCTTCAAACTATCAACCATGTTTCTCTCTCTCTCTCTCTAATAATTTGATAATTACAAAAATAATAGAGGAGAGATTTGAACCATGAACATCTTTTCATACTAGTGTGCAAATCGGAACGGGAATAACCTCTGTTCCACCTCAGATCAAATTTTGGCCAATTTCGGCTAGTTTCGGGCATTTCAGTCAATTTTGGCCGAAATGTAATTTTCGTTCGGAATGAGTTTTGCCTTCTTCTTTTTCTTTTTTTTTTCCCTTCTTCAACCTAAGGATATTTTTCACCATTACATGCAAAAACGTTTTGAGTTCCACAGATTCTATTCTATCTCACAGCATCAAATAAAACCCAAAAATCCACAACAATGAAGTGATGAACAAAGAGAGAGAGAGGTAAGAACCCGAAGGTGAACTTGGAACATTCTTTGAGCCTGAGGTAGATTACTCATGAAACTTCAACCTTCACATATTTGCAATTTTGCAGCACAAAGAGTGTTGTAGAAGAAGTCTTGCGACAAAGAGAGTGCTGTGACTCAAAGTAAAGAGTTTGAACACTAGGACTTTGGTAAAGGAGTTGGGGTTCGGTGGGGTAGGTGGAATCTCTTAAATGGGTAAGCAATCAAATGATGCCACGTTTTTTTCTTTTCTAGCAAATAGTGCCACATAGCCTAAGGCTAAAAGTCTAACATGTGCTGCCAATTAAAAATAGTACTACACTACTACTTGTTTAGAAGAAAAAAAATTACACATTGTTCTAAAAAAGGTACCCAATTAATGGTATATAAATAATATTTAAAAAAATAAATAATCAACTCATTATTTGCTTATTTGTGGTTACTTTGGTAATTAATTAATTACTTATTATTATCTTTTGAAAAATTTATTGAAAGATATATATATGTGTGGGGCCCAGTAGTTTGTAGCCCTGGCCCATTTATTCGTTGGGGCCCAAAGGCTCGAGTCGAGGAAAGTTATAGCCCAGGCTCGGTAATACAAGTATGAAATAGTCTTGGGACACAGCCGAGGACGATCCAGTCCTCGGCATGTCCAATGTCTCACCGAAAGGAAGGGTAAAAATGGTATAGGAGCAGCTTGGAAAAAATCTAAAAATATCTAAGTCAAAAGAGAAGGGTACGCTGGAAAGTATAACGACCAGGGAAAGCTGCCCTCACTGCCATTCAATACTCTGCACCTGACAGAGCCATACTCCCCAGCTTTTACAACCACCCCCAACCACTCTGAATATGGGCTGATGGGATAAGTATCAGTCTTGGAAAAATCGACCCTACACGTAGACGAAGGATAAGGAACACAGGCTAGTATAAAGGGAAAAGTAAGCAATCCATAGCAGAGGCTGGGAAAAATGGCCAAAACCAGAGCCTCCCAGCCTGCCTCTAGGAGAAAGACTCCCAGAGCGTACGCGATTTATTTATGTATGAACACCACGGAATACCACCGACTTGTGATCAAGGTCTAGCCTTTCAAACCCACGCTCTATAAATGATATTGTTTAACCCTTTTTACGTGCGAACCCAGTATCGCTTTGGGTCGTTCCAAATCGCGTCCTTACAATATGTATGTGGGGCCCAGTAATTTGTGGCCCTGGCCCATTTATTCGTTGGGGCCCAAGGCCCGAGCCGAGGAGGGTTATAGCCCAGGCTCGGTAATACAAGTACGAAATAGTCTTGGGACACAGCCGAGGACGATTCAGTCCTCGGCATGTCCAAGGTCTCACTAAAAGGAAGGGTAAAAATGGTATAGGAGCAGTTTGGAAAAAATCTAAAAATATCTAAGTCAAAAGAGAAGGGTACGCTGGAAAGTATAACGACCAGGGAAAGCTGCCCTCACTGCCATTCAATACTCTGCACCTGACAGAGCCATACTCTCCAGCCTTTACAACCACCCCCAACCACTCTGGATGTGGACTGATGGGACAAGTATCAGTCTTGGAAAAATCGACCCTACACGTGGACGAAGGATAAGGAACACAGGCTAGTATAAAAGGAAAAGTAAGCAATCCATAGCAGAGGCTGGGAAAAATGGCCAAAACCAGAGCCTCCCAGCCCGCCTCTAGGAGAAAGACTCCCAGAGCGTACGCGATTTATTTATGTATGAACACCACGGAATACCACCGACTTCTGATCAAGGCCTAACCTTTCAAACCCACGCTCTATAAATGATATTGTTTGGGCCTTTTTACGTGCGAACCCAGTATCGCTTTGGGTCGTTCCAAATCGCGTCCTTACAATTGGCGCCGTCTGTGGGAAAGACTTGTGTGTTGGCACAGGCGGTAGGTCGAAACAATCCCCTTGTCACTTCTAAATAGCCGGTTGTATTGTTTTAGTGTAAAGTTCCACCAGGGGCTATGTTTCTTTATTAGGGGCTGCGCTTTGTAGCGTCAGCAGCACGGAGGGTTCCAGGGGCTTGGCCGAAGAGCAAATCCCCCGTAAACCAAGGCCCCGTGCCATAATCGAGAGGTTAATTCCACCAACAACTTATCAATATCAAGTTTTGGACAGAACCAAGGTATTGCATGGTCCTCGGACTCAAACCTATGGGGAAACCAACTACTTATAAATATCAAGTTTTGGACAGAACCAAGGTATTGCATGGTCCTCGGACTCAAACCTTTGGGGAAACCAACTACTTATCAATATCAAGTTTTGGACAGAACCAAGGTATTGCATGGTCCTCGGACTCAAACCTATGGGGAAACCAACTACTTATAAATATCAAGTTTTGGACAGAACCAAGGTATTGCATGGTCCTCGGACTCAAACCTATGGGGAAACCAACTACTTATCAATATCAAGTTTTGGACAGAACCAAGGTATTGCATGGTCCTCGGACTCAAACTTATGGGGAAACCAACTACTTATCAATATCAAGTTTTGGACAGAACCAAGGTATTGCATGGTCCTCGGACTCAAACCTATGGGAAAACCAACTACTTATAAATATCAAGTTTTGGACAGAACCAAGGTATTGCATGGTCCTCGGACTCAAACCTATAGGGAAACCAACTACTTATCAATATCAAGTTTTGGACAGAACCAAGGTATTGCATGGTCCTCGGACTCAAACCTATGGGGAAACCAACTACTTATCAATATCAAGTTTTGGACAGAACCAATGTATTGCATGGTTCTCGGACTCAAACCTATGGGGAAACCAACTACTTATCAATATCAAGTTTTGGACAGAACCAAGGTATTGCATGGTCCTCGGACTCAAACCTATGGGGAAACCAACTACTTATAAATATCAAGTTTTGGACAGAACCAAGGTATTGCATGGTCCTCGGACTCAAACCTATGGGGAAACCAACTACTTATCAATATCAAGTTTTGGACAGAACCAAGGTATTGCATGGTCCTCGGACTCAAACCTATGGGGAAACCAACTACTTATCAATATCAAGTTTTGGACAGAACCAATGTATTGCATGGTTCTCGGACTCAAACCTATGGGGAAACCAACTACTTATCAATATCAAGTTTTGGACAGAACCAAGGTATTGCATGGTCCTCGGACTCAAACCTATGGGGAAACCAACTACATAAGAAAATTCTAAGTCGCTTAGTCCTCGGACCAAATACCAGAAAAGGTTAAGGCTGTGAAGGGTATTAGGAAAAATGGCGAAATGCCTTATTATTCAACGACCTGCAGGGGCTGTTCATTTTTGGGTTACATATCCTTGGATGATTATTTTTTACATAGCACCGAGCATTCAGCCATCACCTCATTCAGTTTGGGGCGTACAACCCTTATTCAGGTCGGTCTTACTATGCCAGATAGCTTCAATAAATTCATAATATCATCTTTTTTCTTAGTAAGGGTTTCTGCCCTAAGTATCATTTGTTCAGATCGGCACTATTATGCTAGATTGTTTCCTAAGTATCATTTGTTTAGGTCGGCATTATTATGCCAGACAGCTCTAATAAACTCATATTAACATATTTTTTCTTTTTGCTTAGTAAGGGTTTCCGCCCTAAGTATCATTTGTTTAGATCGGCATTAATGTGTTAGATAGTTTCAACAAGCGCAAAGTAAGGTCTTTTTGTTAACAAAGATCTCGGCCCCAAGCATCGTTTAGAATATAAAAGTAAAAAATGGAAGTCATGTGGTAGTACGTCTATTCACGGTATAATCATTTTAGAAAGAAGAGGTAGAATATACAAAATAAAGCAGTATTGACTTTTATTAATGTAAAAAGGTATTACAGCGTACAATGAAGGGCTTAAACAAGCCTATACGGAAAACGAATTGCAAAAAAAAAAAAATAATAATAATAATAACAAGCATACAAACAACCAGAAATCTTTTGAAACTCTGCTCCGAAGTCTCTCTAAATTCTGCCCCAGTAGCACCCATATTGAGAGGAGGACCTTCTTTGATGAATAAGGAGAAGGAGGAGAAGAAGAGGAAGAAGGAAAAGCACCAGGATGGATCTGGTGGTGGAAAGAAGAAGAAAGAGAGGCAAAAGGAGGCACCAGTGAAGGAAGAGAGGAAGAAACGGGGATACTTTGTCCCTGCGTCAGTCCTGATTCCTAACACGCTGGTGCCATGTTAGCTATGCTCATAAGAGAGCGGCTGGTACTGATAATGGGTAACCCCGACTTAGCCACGCCAAGAGATTGACGCGACGAGCCCCTGCTTCGGATTTTGGCTGAAAGGAGGGTAAGAAGTATCTTGAGTCTCTGCCATCCCTGCCCTGACCGAGCCAGTTTGAGCTTCACAAGAACGTAGCATTTTTGAGAAGGGTATGGTCTCTTCATTCCCCCTCCTATCATGGACGAATCATAATTTAAGGTATAAACGAGCTGATATGGGAAATTCTGGGGGAGGCTAAGAGTTTTTAGACTTTAAAAATATTAAAAGGTCTCTGTGAAAGAAAGGTAACCTCTTGCTTTCATTCTTATATGAAGGACGAAACGAGAGGCATTTAATTTGCCCAAATCTCCAGGAAAAGCGGTAAACAAGGATATACCCGTTCCACTTCCCCATACCGTCCATAACCGTCGAATTTAAATGGTCTCGTAAAGGGAAATCATTAAAGGCGCGTTTTAGGTAATCAAACGGCAGGAATGCATTGTGAATAAATTCAAAGGAATGTCCCGTAGCCCGGTATGCTTCCTGGGTAGATGAAGGGACGCCAACATTAATGAAAGACAGAGTTAAACGAGCCGTGATAAAGGCTTGGTATTACCAAAACCCTCCTCTCCCACCAAAAGGTTGGACAGCAGGATTTTGAGGGGTTATTGTGGGGCCCAGTAATTTGTGGCCCTGACCCATTTATTCGTTGGGGCCCAAGGCCCGAGCCGAGGAGGGTTATAGCCCAGGCTCGGTAATACAAGTACGAAATAGTCTTGGGACACAGCCGAGGACGATTCATCCTCGGCATGTCCAAGGTCTCACTAAAAGGAAGGGTAAAAATGGTATAGGAGCAGTTTGGAAAAAATCTAAAAATATCTAAGTCAAAAGAGAAGGGTACGCTGGAAAGTATAACGACCAGGGAAAGCTGCCCTCACTGCCATTCAATACTCTGCACCTGACAGAGCCATACTCCCCAGCTTTTACAACCACTCCCAACCACTCTGGATGTGGATTGATGGGACAAGTATCAGTCTTGGAAAAATCGACCCTACACGTGGACGAAGGATAAGGAACACAGGCTAGTATAAAAGGAAAAGTAAGCAATCCATAGTAGAGGCTGGGAAAAATGGCCAAAACCAGAGCCTCCCGGCCCGCCTCTAGGAGAAAGACTCCCAGAGCGTACGCGATTTATTTATGTATGAACACCACGGAATACCACCGACTTCTGATCAAGGCCTAGCCTTTCAAACCCACGCTCTATAAATGATATTGTTTGGGCTTTTTTACGTGCGAACCCAGTATCGCTTTGGGTCGTTCCAAATCGCGTCCTTACAATGTATATATATAATGTTTAAAAAATGAAAAATCTCATTATTTGCTTATATGTGGTTACTTTGGTAATTAATTAATTACTTATTATTATCTTTTGAAAAATTTATTGAAATATATATATATATATATATATGGAAATCCGAAATAACTTGAAACGGTATATCTAAATAGATCGATACCAAAATATTCCGTTTCAATGGACAAACCAAAACAGGTTCCAAAACGGTATTCATAACATTGGAAAATAGTAGAAATTTAATACAACTAAATTATATAAACTAAACTATATCAACTAAATTAAATTTAAGTGGGATTTTAAAAGTAATAAATAAATATCAACTAAATTATATCCATTAAACTTCCTATCTTATAATTTTTTTATAAAAAAACCATTCTTCTTGCATTTTAATTTTTGAGATGCAAAAAATTACTAATTAAATTTTTCTATTTGTATTTTATTAACATCTTTTACAATAGAAAATAGCCAATCAACTTAATCTGTAGAATTTTATCAATCTTAATTTATAAAAGACATTATTGCGACTTCACTTAATAATTTGGTACGTAGGAAGTACGAACACTTTATTAAGGGTATTGCATCCGTGTCATATTGGTATCGTACAAGTAATAATATCATATTAGTGCCGTACTTGCTGTGTTATATTATAATTTTTCAAAAATTGTAATACCCACACTCATACCCTTATCCATAACCGTGCTTCGCAGTAGTACTTAACTTAAATTTATCCTTTATTTGTTCTTAATTTTTTTTATATACATTAATTATTTTGTGGGAGACTAATTTACACAAAGACAACAAAAATACACGCATTTTAGTGCAATGAACTCAAAAAAGGCCATATTAACATTAATTAAGGGTATGTATAGTGTTCTCTCTGGACTGAAGGGTTCCAGTTCTTTCTAGAGAGTTCTGTCTCTCTTTCTCTCTGGACCATAGAGTTCCAGCTCTCTCTCTCGGCGCACGTTTTGGCCTTTTCGCTAGCTTACGCACGAGCTCTTCTTGGCTGCCTTGTGAGCTCAAGTTCCATCATCAGTCCTTGCCCAGTGTGTGGGTTTTCGTTGTGTGGGTTTCCCTTGCCCATTTTGTGGGTTTTCGTCGTCGACAGAGGTCGTCGCCTCAAAATCTCAAGGCGTCGATCAACTTCGTTGTAGCTCTGAAGACTTTTAGCTATTGGGTGAGCTCTTAGCTTCGTGGACCAACCCATTTCTTGGAGTGAAGGGGCTAATTGTTATCAGCAATAAAAGATACTTTGTGGTTGGGTCTTTGCAAAGTGGAGAGCTTCCATATCACCTCAACAGCACCTTATCTTGGCTACAATTAAATCTGTCTTTTAAAAGGTCACAAATTTAGGTGTTTTTGTGTTGGATTTTTGAATCTTTGAAGTAAGGTGATCAAGTGAACTTAGAAGTAAGGTGATTAAGGAAGCTGAACTATGAGTATCTTAAGTCTTAATTGTCGTGGACTTGGGGACAAAAGTGCTATTGGAGAGTTGTCTAGGCTCATTAAAGTTCAACGTCCCTGAATTGTATTTCTGATGGAGACTAAACTTAAAAAGAAAGGTATAGAAGAAGTGAGGAATGAATTAAAAATAGATAATATAGTGTGTGTAGATAGAATTGGAATGAGTAGAGGCTTGGCTCTGTTTTGGGATTCAAAATGGGATGTGAAATTGAGGACTTTGTCAAAAAGCCATATTGATGTTATTATGACAGAGAAGGATGGGGTTTCATGGAGATTGACAAGTATCTATGGGCACCCTGAAAAATTGAAGCATATTGAGACATGGAATTTGATGATCAGCCACATCCACAAATGAAAGATTTGTGCAATGAGACATGGTCCCCCTTAAGCATGTGGACTTCCAAACCATATCAGAATATGTACAGCTTAGCAGGACATCGTCTGTTGACTCCACCCCATCCTCACAACATTCACATCCAGCATTAAACAAAATTTTTCTTCTAGCTAGATTTGCTTTTGTAGGCATTATATCTCTACAAGCTCTCCAAATGAAAGTTTTGATTTTATTACATACTTTGGCCGCCCAAATCGCTTTCCAAATTTTATTGCACTATGAGTAATTGGATGATTGGCCATGAGAAGATCTCAGTTGTTGAGTTTGTATCATCTTGTATGCACTTTTTACCGAATATTCACCCGTGTTTGTGTATGCCCAAATTTGGATGTCTTGCACCGCTCTATTGCTCAAAGGGATGGATTTAATAACTTCAACTTCATGCGGGACGAATACATGATCAATCATGGATACACGCCATGATCTTGTAATTGAATCAATGAGGTTATCCACTGTGGCCATTGATGACATTGTGGAGCATGGGGTTACCACCTTGAATGATGGTGACGTTGGAAGCCATCAGTCTTACCAAATTCGAATTTTATTTCCGGTTCCTACTCACCATCTCAAACCACTGTCTAAGACAGATCTGGCTACCACTATACTTTTCCATGCAAAACTCCCTGAATTTGGTGAAGAAGCATCTAAGAAAGATATATTGGGAAAGTACTTTGATTTGTAGACTCAATAGAACAAGGAGTGTGTATTTTTCATAAGCCTCCATCCTTGTTTGGCTAACATGGTTAAGTTGAAGGAATGAAGCTCCCGAAACCCAATACCTCCCATCGACTTGGGCATACAGAGTTTAGACCAACTCAACCAGTGTACTTTCCTTTCTTGCATCTTTTGACCCCACCAAAATCTGCTCATCATCCCTTCAAGATCTGTAAGCAAACCTTTCGGTAGCAAGAAACATCCCATGGCATATGTGGGGATAGCTTGTGCCACGGTTTTAATCAAAATTTCCTTTCCAGCTTGAGACATCATCTTTTCCTTCCATCCCTTTAGTTTACTCCAGACTCTTTCAATGATTGGAGAAAAAGCTGTTTTTTTGTTATGCCCCACTATACTAGGCAGCCCTAAATACTTCTCATATTCTGGGACTATCTCTGCACCCAATGCCTATTTGACTGATTCTTGAGTCTCAAAGCCAGTATTGCTGCTAAAGAAAAGAGAAGTTTTATCAGTATTAACCTTTTGTCCTGAAGCATCCTCATATAAATTAGGCAAAGAAATAACCTATTGGCACTCCTCTACTAAGGCATGACAAAATAATAAACTATCATCGGCAAATAGGAGATAAGAAATACAAGGACCATCTCTGCTAGCTACCACTCCTCTTATAATTCCATCTGTTTTTGCCTTTCTAAACAATGCGGTAAGCCTCTCAGCACAAAACAGAAAGAGATAAGGTGACAGAGGGTCACCTTGTCTCAGTCCTCTTGAAGGCAAGATATAACCTGTAGGCTTGTCATTGACTAAAACAGAAAAATGAGCAGTTGTTATACATGCCATTATTAATTGCACCCATTTTGCATGAAACCCCATTTTCTCCATCACCCTTTTTAAATAACCTCATTCAACCCTGTCATAAGCTTTGCTCATATCCAATTTAATAGCAACCGATCTATCTTGCCCCACCTCTTCTTTTTCATGCTATGCAAAGTTTCATATGCAACTAAAATGTTATCCGTAATTAATCTCCCCGGGACAGAAGCGCTCTAAGTATCAGAAATTAAATTTGGGAGGATAAGCTTCAATCGGTTAACTAACATTTTAGATATGATTTTGTCTAGTATATTACATAGGCTAATGGGGCGATATTGTGTGATTAATTCAGGGTCTTGGTTTTGGGAATTAGTGCTATGTGGGTATTATTTATATTTCGAAGCATAATTCCAGAATTTAGACATGATAGCACAGCATTAGTTACATCAGCACCCACTATATGCCAAAACTTTTGACCTAGAGAAGCATGGGTGAAAGATGAAGGCTGTAAGGACGCAATTGCAAATGCTTGGTCTGTTTCCTTCAATGGAAGTCTTATATTCCAAGTGTGTAACAAAATAAAAGAATGTAGGAAGAGGTTGTTAGCCTGGAGTAAAAATTCATTGTGTTCCTTAGGCAAAAAGATTGAGGAAAAGCGAAATAAGTTGCAAGTGCTTGAGGAAAACAACAGGGATGCATCGTGGGCTGAATGTGAAGCTCTTAAGCATGAAATTAATATTTTATTTGAGAAAGAAGAAATTTATTGGAAACAAAGATCTCTTATCAGTTGGTTGTGTGAAGGTGATCGTAATACAAAATTTTTTCATGCGAAGGCATCTGCAAGGAGGAAAAAAAACTTAATTGTCTCGCTAAAGGAAATGGATGGTACGGTGATAGAGCAACAAAGCGATATAGAAAGAGTGATAATTCAACATTTCCCAACTCTCTTCCAATCTTCAAATCCGAATGCTATTGAAGAAGTGGTGGCCCATATTCCTAGAGTAGTTACGAAGGAGATGAATGATTGGCTTGTGAGAGATTTTCATCTAGAAGAGGTTCGATTCGCCTTATTTCAGATGCATCCTTCAAAAGTTAGGTCATTTTTCCTTCAAAAGGAAAAATAACCTAGAGATTGCAATATTTTTTACAACTAACTGGATGATTTGGAATAAGCGGAATGAGGCTCACTACAATACTCCATGTCTTGACCCCTCTTTTCTAGCCAGGTCTGCTGCAGCCCATGCTATAGAATATTTGGAAGCTAATTATGGAAGCTTGTCTTGAGTTTGTGAGATAGTCTTGTTTTTCTTTGACTTTTCTTGATGTAACCTTGCATATAGCTGTTGATTTTGATAGGTGTTGGGAAAGCTCTGTAGCTTGTGCAATTTTTTTTGGCTCTTCTTGATGCTACCTTGTTTTTGTATAAATTTATTCTTTCATTGAATATAATTCTGCCGTTTATTATCAAAAAAAAAAAAAAAAACATTAATTTACATTAGGAACACACACCCAACACAAAAAGAAGTTCAAGCAAAAATTCACAATAACCCAAGATAAGTATAAAAGCTGCTAAAGTAAGAATAAAAGTAGTCCCAATTCTGTATCTCCAATTTTCTCCATAACTCTCACTAAATCAAAGTAAATTTTGTCCAACAAAGCACTAAAATTAAATCCTCAAACCAAACAAATCAATATATAAACAAACCCACAAGTATTAAAAATAAAAAACCTGGCCTTTCCCTGCAACTATAAGCAAGTCATTGGATTTGGACCCATAATTAGCCTTATGATTAACATTGGCGACTGGGTTAGTCCTTGATCATGACCGTTGATTTCTTTGACTTTGATTTGCGGTGGGGCCTCATTATCGGGGCTTGAGTTTTCGTATTTGGTCGCGGCCAAACAACCTTGCTCTTCATTCGGAGATTCGGGTTTTCTACTACTTTTCTTAACAAAAGTAATCGGAAATTTTTTCATGAAATGAAAGGGAAAAACTTCCAACCTGAAATTGGGTAACTGTAAAAAGGGCCTCTAGGTCTAGAGATTTCAGGAAAAACAAAAACCGCAGTGAGTGTGTGTGAAGTGTGAACTACACGTGACTTGCTCCAAGTGAACAACTCAAAAAATCAAGATTTTTCTTATCCCAAGAAAACTAATAAGTGAGGGTTTTTTTTATAATTTTTTTTATTATTTAGGTGAGTAAGTGAGGGTTTGGCATAGTATAAGTTTGGGCCTCAAATTATATGGATTCCAACCTTCCAACAACTTCATTCTTTTGCTTTGGGTTATTTGGTTCGGCTTCGCATTGAGACTTTTTTTTTTTTTTAAGATAATTTGAACAATTTCCTTGTAAAGCTATGGTTGGAAAAAAAAAAAGGTTAATATATATAGAGGACAAATGAACGTAGTTTACGGCATTAAAATTACATTGTAAGTACTTTTTATTTTATTTTTTTATTTTTTATGTATAATAATATATTAGAAACTAGAAAAAAAAAATGAAGAAGAAGAAGAAGAAGAAGAGAAAGTCCAATGTATCTCCAATTTTAAGTACAAGCACCCAAGAAGGAAAAATTAACATTGTGAGGCAAAAAATTACAAAAGACCACCCAGCAAACCATACTGTGAGGCAAAAAATTAACATTTTTTGAAACGAAAAGGAAATCCTAACAAGATAAGGAGTTAAGAGCCAAATTTAGTTCAGTGAAAATTGGAGCAATGAACAAAAAGGAAATACCAACATTATAAGTATTTGGTGTGTGTAAGACGGGGAATTACTATGGCAAAACATTCTGTGATAAAAAAAATACAAAATGCGCAAACAGCATGGACAAACAAAATGTCCTAGCATGATGGCCCGAACAGTCAACCAAAGACCAAGAACCGTGGCCAATCACAATGGTTGAGTAGCCAAGTACAGAGTAACATAATATCACCAAAATCAAGATGATATGGTCATCAACCTATGAATCTCTACCTTTTGGTCGGTAAACCAATACAGTCATCTTAAAAGAAATGGTCATTGATTCTTCACATCAATATTTATTGTACTGCAACAATTCTCTATTGCATTTAATGTTATAGAACATTTCCATTATGCTCTATAAATCCACATTCATTGGACTCAACAAAGTAGGCAAGCTCTTGCCCTCTTGTTATGTCACTCTCATTTTTCACTCACGCTCTGTTTGTTTCATTGGAAAACCTTCTGTAAAGATAGTTTTCCACATTTTCCAGTGTTTGGTAGCACAAAAAAAAACTGGTCAACGGAAAACTATCTTTAGTCAATGGAAAATCTTAATAAAAATAAGGCTTGTTTTTTATAGGTTGTTTTCCAAAAAAAAAATTTGGAAAACAATATCTCTCTTATGGTACGCTCTCTCACTCTTTCTCTCTTCCCTTTTTTTTTTTCTTTCCTCACACCCTCACTGTCACTAACTTTGGTCTCCCCTCTTCCATAGATCTCTCTCTCTCTCTCTCTCTCTCTCTCCATGTTTCTCTTCCCCTTTATAACACAGTTCTCTGATTAGATTTTTTTTTTTCCCTCATTGCTCAGTAATTATTTCATTCCTCTCTACCAACTTGCAAAGGAGAACATATTTGCAGCGGTAATTATTTCTCTCTTCCCTTTTTTTTTTTCTTTCCTCACACCCTCACTGTCACTAACTCTGGTCTCCCCTCTTCCATAGACTCTCTCTCTCTCTCTCTCTCTCTCTCTCTCTCTCTCTCTCTCTCTCTCTCTCTCTCTCTCCATGTTTCTCTTCCCCTTTATAACACAGTTCTCTGATTAGATTTTTTTTTTTCCCTCATTGCTCAGTAATTATTTCATTCCTCTCTACCAACTTGCAAAGGAGAACATATTTGCAGCGGTAATTATTTCATTCTTCTCTACCAAAATCCCAATTCTTTACTTTGAATTTCAAACTTGATTTTATTTTTTTCTCTAAGAAAATTTTGGTTTGATGGATTGCAGGTAATTCTTTTTTGCACATAAAAGTGCTAAAAAAAATAAATTAAAAATAAAAAAGAAGAAGAACGAATGAATGAAGTAAAAGACTAAAATTTTAAACATAGTACCTATACGGCTCTAAATTGCTTTTACATAGGATAATCTTTACGGTAAATTAATAATATTGTTATATAATAAATGATAATTGTTCAGGGGAATTGTATTTGTTGGTAGATACATTATGCAGATACTATGCAGTGATAATATATTATGTAGATACATTATATAAATACATAATTTCAAGTAATATTAAAGACATGGTTAACCATAGTAGACAATTAGTGTACTAGCAAAAAGAATAGACAATTAAAAGTTATTGTTATATGAACTTATTAAAAATGTATTCCCATGCCAATTTTATGTCTATAGACAAATGGTTGATATATATATATATATATATATATGTATGTATGTATTATGTATGTATGTATGGACGTTACTGTCCATATATATGAACAAGATGAGTGGTAGAGATCATAAAAATTTGACAGCTAATTTTGATTTTATCTATTGTCAAAATTTTAGTATGAAAACCAAATTTATATATATATATTGATTACATTAGTTGGTTTACATAATACACATGTTTTAAATTACACAAGAAATATAAAAAATAAAAATAAAAATTTGCATACCAAACACCAAAAAACATTTTTAAGCTCATTTTCAAGGTTGTTACCAAACACTGGAAAATGATACAGTTTTCTAGAAAATGCTCTTTAGAAAATGAATCATTTTCCAGAAAACGTTTATGCTGAAACAAACAGAGCGTCACTTCCTTTTTCTTTTTTTTTTACTAACTTAACCATTGGAATTGAGGATTCTCTTCCTTAGCAGTGTAACTGTTAGGTTGTAAAGATCCATCATATTCGGTTCTCATTGAAGTTCCATCTCTTCTCCAAATTTTCCCCAACCTATTTCTACCAGGCCAGCCCTTCCACTAGGCCAATTAGGCAATTGCCTAAGGCCCCCAAGTGGAAGGGTGGCCCCAAAATTTTAGAAAAGAAGGGATAGTAAGGAAAAAAAAAATGATTTCAGATGAATCTAAAAAATCCGGCACATCCTTTTGACCAAAAAACAAATTTCCCATCTCTTCTCCAAATTTTCCCCAACCTATTTCTACCAAGGCCGGCCCTTCCACTAGGCCAATTAGGCAATTGCCTAAGGCCCCCAAGTGGAAGGGTGGCCCCAAAGTTTTAGAAAAGAAGGGATAGTAGGGGGAAAAAGAATGGTTTCAGATGAATCTAAAAAATTCGGCACATCATTTTGACCAAAAAACAAAATTTCTGTTATACCCGGTTAAACACTGGTAGCACAAATTTTTTTTTTTGGTCTAAATACAATCAATTATCCCAAAAATAACATTATTATCCTCTAGACAAACCAAAATTCAACAAGATAAGCTACAAATCCGGTCTAAAAAATTAACCACAAAACAATCAATAATCAAAACAAATAAAAAACCTCAAATCCCTAAAATTTTTACCGTTTCTCTTTCTCATTCTTGCTCTGCTTTTTTCTCTCAACTCTTACTCTCCGCCTCTCTCATTCTTTCTCTCCACTGTTGGTGGCTACCTGGCTCAAGCTTCCTCCGATTTAAATCATCTGATTGCATCTGATCTGAAAACTCTGAGGAGTGGGGACTGCCAAGCCAACTGCCTTTTTATTTTTTCGCTACTGCGTGCGTTTTGATTTTGCAGAATGGGTTTTGACTTTTGAGGTATAACTTATAAGGCTTGGCTTTCTCTAGTTTAGATTTGTTAAGACTGGACTGTATATATTGAGTTATGGCCGGATGTTTCACGTTTGGGCCTTTAAGTTTTTTGTTGTTGTTGTTGTTATAGGTGTAATAGGATTTGTTTTATGTTTTTTGTGGGTGGGTCATTAATAAGACTTGTGTGGCCATCTTGGCATCTTCTTGGCTGGGTTGGGCTGGGCTTAATTTTAATTTTTTTTTTTAAATTTTAATCTTGTGTTTATATATATATATATATATTTTAGTTATTGGTAATATAATGAATAAATCTTTATTTATGCAGGTTGAGATTGCTAAAAACTTGTTATTATTCGGTGAAACTACAATAATACTTTTTATATAAATCAGGTTCTATTTCTCATTTGCTCTACACTTGAAAGTTATTTTTTATTTTAGTCTTTATAAGTATATTGTTTAATTAGAAATGCCTACTAGAAAATATGCATCTGGATATGAAAAACTTAAAAAAAAAAAAAAAAAAAAAGAAAAATTAATTAAGTCTCAAAAAGGATCAATGGATAAATTTGTTATTAGTAATAAACAAAATATAACACAAAATTTAGATGAAAATATCACAAATGAGCAAGAAATTCACCAAAAAGAGTTAGAAGATAATGAAATGATACAATTGCAAGATAACAATGATGTTCAATTTTGCAATACAACAAATCTTCATAATGAACTTCAAAAGAATTTAGAAGAAAATGAAAATAATGATGAAAATGTCACAAATGAACAAGTTCACCATAATGATGTTCAATTAGAAGAAAATGAAAATAATAATGACATGTTAAATTATATTACTTCAAATATTTATGATCCAGGTAATTGGAAAAATATTGACACAAAATTAAGAGATTTATTAGTAGAAAAAGGTCCAATTAGAGACAATGATATAATTTTTCCTAAAGGTGATGACATTAGACATTTTTCTACTATTCATTACACTCGAATATTATCAAATGGGGAGAAGCATGATAGAAAATGGCTAGTGTATTCAAAAGATATGGACCAAGTATTTTGTTTTTGTTGCAAGTTGTTTGAGTCTAAACGTACTAGCCAACTATGTAATGAAGGAACTCGAGATTGAAAAAATATTAGTTCTAAAATTAGAAACCATGAAACAACTATAGAGCATATTACTAACATGAACACTTGGCTAGATTTGAAAATGAGATTGTCAAAAAGTAAAACAATAGATTTTAAATGAAATATATTATAATATAAAAATATTAAATAAATATTAATTTAATAAATACATAAGTATAAAAAAGACTCAATTTTAGTTCTCGCTTTAGGCCCCAAAATAGCAATTCAATTAGTGAAGTTCCTCAGTCCTATTGTGTATATATATAATTTGATATACTAACACTAGGAAAAGTCTCAAGCAACATATTCAGATATTAAGAAAGTCATCTCAAGACCTAAATCTTGAAAGAAAATTTTAAAATACTTAAATTGAAAATTGACTACTAAATAGAAATTCAACAAAAACAAAGTATTTTTTTCTTTTCTTTTTGGGATAATTACACATAACCCACCTGTGGTTTGGGCAAAAATCACCTTGCCTACCCGTGGTTTGAAAAGTGTCACTTAACCCACCTGAGATATGTTCCGTTTGTTTTCCGTAACCTACCTCTGTTAAAATCAGGGATAAATAGATATTTTTGCTCAAATTTTATGTCTCTCTCCTCCCAAAACAAAAAATAGCACAAAAATAGAAGAGAAACAAGATTAAAAAGTGGTATTTGTCTCTCTATATTCACACAAATTTTGAACATGAAGAACATACCCAAAAAAAAATTTTATTCGCACATTCACACTACTTTAATTATTTTAATGATTTTTTTCTTTCATTTCATCCCAACCGTCTCTCTCCTCACACTTTCTTCTCCATCTTCCCTCTGAGTTTCTCTCTTTTCCTACATTGCTGATCTGCACAAGCCCATCCACCATAAACCCAGCTCGCCTCCCCAGCTCCGATCCAGCCCTTCCGCCGACCTAGCTCGCCAATCTCCGCAGCCTATTCCGCCGACCTAGCTCACCGATCTTCCTCCACTCCTCACCGGCCCAACTCTCCTGCCCAAACGTATTCCTCCACTCGCCGCCGACCCTCACTCTCACCAACCCAAGCCGTGGGTTTCGCCGTGTTCAATGTGGGTTTCAGGTTTAATGGTTTGTGGGTTTGATGGTGGTGGATTTTGGCCGTGGTAGTGGGTTTGTGGCAGTGGATTTTGGTTTGTTTTGTGGTGGATTGTGGGTCAATGGTGGTGTGGCTGGATTTTGTCTGGATTTTTTTTTTTTTTTTTTTTGGTCTTCAAGGGAGTGTTAATCAAACATAGAAAGTTGTACTGTGTTATTAGTAGTTTAGCACCAATGTCAATTGGATGTAATTTTAGATATTGAAATCTTTAGTTAAAAATTCTTCTTTTTGAAACCAAATTCAATAAGCTGTTGAAACCATCTTAATCTATAGACCTGACAAATCTATTTTGAAAAACACTTTCATAAATATTACAATTTTTATTAAAAATTTGTACCATGATTTTATGTAATTTTCATTTATATTTTTTATATGCCCAATTAGCTTTTTGACTTGAATGGCCAAATTTTGTTGAATTTTCACTTCACAACGAGTTTTTTTTTTTTTAATCAAAAAACATTAAAAAATTATTATGAAATTACTAATTTACTGCAGTCATATTAATTTGTAGCTTAAGGATCCTTCACCTAAGGATATAGATTTTTTTTTTTTTTTTTGTAAAGACATCTCAGGTTATACACCTTTTATAGGGATCTACTTACTTATGGGGGGTATCTACAAAAGAATTTATCATGAATTTATTCATTATAATAATTCATTATCCTAATGTTATATTTGATTTATTTTCCCCTCAAGAAATTCTATATCTGATTGTGGTTCTTTTTCCCTAGTATTATGGTGGTGACTGGTGAGGGAGATTCAAAGGAGATGGAGGTGGTAGTGCTGACAAAAACACTGTACATAGGTTCGGCTAAAAGGATTTGAGGCATGGAATAATATTTTAATTTAGCGAGTGTGTAGTGAGTACGGAATAAGTATGTTGCTCTAGAAGATGCATGTACATGTTGTCTACTAAGGCAAAATTATCCCTTGCAGCTTTTTTTTGTTTGATAAAAAGTAAGAAACACGTGAGTTAAATATAGAGAGAGAAATTTATATAGAAGGTGTTTAATTTAGAAAAAAAAAATTATATAGAAGATGTTTAATAAGAAGGAGACTACCTTTCAATATACTAGCCTCATCCCACGCGCTTCACGCTTGCGATGAGGCTTTTTTTTTTTTTTGGTTTAGTGTTATAATTTTTCACTCATTCTAATTTAAGATTTACATTTTTTTCCACAAAAATTGTGCATTTAAGACTACTAATATAACTAGAAGGGTCATAAGGTTAGTTACAAAAAATGAACATCGAAATAACATTAAAATCATATGTTTATCTGTGGATTTGTTCATTTTTTATAGCTAACCATATGACACTTCTACCTATATTAGTAGTCTTAAATGCACAATTTTTATGGAAAAGAAAATGTAAATCTCAAATTAGAATAAGTGAAAAATTATAACACTAAACCAAAAAATAAAAGCCTCATCGCACTTGCGAAGCACGTGTGATGAGGCTAGTGTTATTAAAATAGTTTGTCATTTTCATTAATCTATACTACTATTTAAGGGGCTTCCCTGTTTGGACCGGATTTTTTTTGTTCCAAAATACCCCTAAATCCTATGTTTAAGTAGGGGTAAAACTTGAGGATAACAATGTAAAAATATATACATTTCCTACAAAATAGGATCACTTTTCTACTAATCCACTTTTTCAATGCAACTATACGTTTGTCGTTTTTTTTTTTTTTTTTCCTTTTAAAAAAAATCATCCTCACGTTTATCTTCAAATCAAAATTTTTTTTTAACATCCTCAAGCTTATCCAAAAAAAAAAAAAAAACTAAACAGATATATACAGATTTGATTACAATTTAAATTTAATAATTCAATGATTAAAAAAAAAGGCTCCCCAGTTAATTGCTCCGTCCCTCACCCTTGAAAATAGGTCACACAAACCCATTGTAAAATTCAAAACACACTATTATCCATATTGGCAAGTGGCAACCCACCTTTGATATTTTTCATTTTAAAAAAAACAAAAAACAAAAAACAAACAACCACACAAACACGTTTAATCAAGTCTCTCTGTCTCTAAGAAAGTTGGTTCTCCCTCCTCTCTTAGGCAGTAGAAGTTTGTTTGTCCCTTCTTGACAAAGGAGAGTTTTGTTCTCTTGAGACAACAGGTTTGTCTCTCGAGCTTGTGGTTTTTTTTTTTTTTTTTGGGTTACAGGGAAACACTTTTCTTGATTGGTTTGCTTTAGTCTTCAATTATCTGCTTGGATTATGGAGGACCCTATGAGAATATGGGGGAATTTGAACCTATCCAAAATGGAAGATACTGGTTTTGTTCTTCAGAGTGATCAACGGTCTAGAGAGTTTATACTAGCGGCAATGTTTCTCACTTCACGATTCTTGATCATGGAAGTGGTGGCTATAACTTTCAAGCAGATACGGCGTCCCACAAATGGCTTTCAGATATGCAACCAGGGTGATCATATCGTCCTCCCTGAGTCTCAGCAGTTTGGACCAAGTCTTAGGACACCTCCTTACCGTTTTGCTGGTAAGGATGTGTTTTTTGTTCTAGGTTTTTTTGAGAAACGCTCATCTGAGCCGCCGTGGAGAGACAAGGTGTTGGCTAGGATTTTAGAAGGGACAGACAATGGCAGTGACATGGTAATTACGAGGGGCGACCAGCAATTATTGGAAACCGAATTTGATGGGAATGCAGTAACTACAGAACCGTTTCAAAATTCAAATCCTAACATGAAATTGATGATTAAGGAAATCCCAAAAAAAATGCCTACCAATTTAGAGTCCCAGCTGTACAGGACTCCTCTTTTTTTTTTTTTTTTCTTTCGGAAAAAGCAATTAGGGAGGATCCTTTCCATTCAGAGCTAGCAGAGAATGTTTCGAAAGTAAGCAAGGGTGATATACCAGCTCACGTGTACATTGGGGGCTCGAACACTCAGGAGAATTTAAACCACATGGCAGGAAAGTTTATCGACGTAAGGGAAGTGAGTGCAACTAGGATTCCAAAATCACAGCTTATTCAAAAAAATCAGGAACTTGGTGATAACCCTAAAGGGGAGGCCGAGACAAACCAATATACTAAACAAGGGAGATGGAAACGGATTGAAAGACTAGCACACCAAGAATTAAGCCGTGATCAACAAGTGTTAGTTCAGTTGAGGAAAGGACTACAGGATGATTATGAGATCGCTAATGGCCTTCCCACAAAGAAACGAGGGATCTCCAGCAGTGATGAATTTTGTTCATTTAATTTGGCAGAGGCTGGTGACTAGCCCTGCCACTCCCAATGAGTCTCTTAGTATGGAACTGTCGTGGGTTTGGGAACCTACGTACAGAAAGAGAGCTCGGTGATTACATTCGGGTACAAGATCCCTCTGTCATGTTTTTAGTCGAGACATGGGCAGACGATGTAAGGCTAGATCGAGTGTTATGAAATTTTGATTTTGCACATAGATGGAGTGTTCACAGCGAGCATCATGATGGTGGTTTGGTTCTTCTTTGGAAAGATTCTATAAAGCTTTTGGTGAAGCATTTATCGAAGTACTGCATTGATGCTGTGATAGATGAAAATTTGGATAGTGAGTGGCGTTTCACAAGTTTTTATGGGGAGCCGATTACACACAAAAGACATGAAGCATGGACAGAACTCCGAAGTTTAAATGTTCACCCTCATGTTCCTTGGCTTTGTGCTGGGGACTTCAATGAAATCATGAGACAGGAAGAAAAATTAGGTGGTGCTAGGCGGGGTCACAATCAGATGCAGCTATTTCGAGACACCATTGATGAGTGTGGCATCATGGACTTGGGGTTTGTTGGACCAGCTTTCACCTGGAGAAAACATTTCGATACCGGTCTATCAATTTGGGAGAGGTTAGATAGGGCCTTGGCGACAAATTCTTGGTTCTTGCGTTACCCTGGTACACGTGTCCACCATCTGCCGTGTACATCTTCGGACCACTGCCCTCTCCTCATTAATCCGATGGGTATTGAAGCTATTCCACCGAAAAAAGTATTTCGCTTCGAGGAGATATGGCTTTCTGATTGTAGTTGTGGAAATGTTGTTGAAGCTACGTGGAATTCTAGTAGTAATGAATCGGGTAGAAAAGTCATTGGGAAAGTAAAAAAATGTGGTCAAGACTTAACGTGGTGGAACCTGCATGTTTTTAATAATGTCCGTAGGGATAGAAAAGACAAAGAAATTGCTTGCTGAGGCCGAGACAAATGCAATGAGGACTGGCAGCAACATACAAGTCAGATGTTTACAAAAAAAGCTTACTATATTGCTGGATCGGGAGGCTAGGATGTGGTCTCAACGTTCAAGGATTCTTTGGTTAAAACATGGAGATGAAAATACAAGGTACTTCCATACTCGTGCCACTCACAGGTTTCGGAAAAATACCATTGCTGGGATTTATAACACAGCAAACCAGTGGACAACTCAACCGGATGATATTGCTGGACTATTAGTTGATTTTTATCAATCTTTGTTCACTAGTGCAAACCCGGTCTGCCCCTCAACAGTGCTGGACCAGATCCCTCGGGTTATCACTGAGGACATGAACCATGATCTTAATGGGGAATTTCAGGAATGGGAGGTAGCTGCAGCTCTGAAACAAATAGGTCCACTAAAAGCTCCAGGTCCAGACGGCATGCATCCACTATTTTATCAGCATTTTTGGCCTATGGTGGAAGGTGATGTTACTCACTCAATTCTTGGTTGGTTAAATTCAGGTACCTTACCTCATCCAATTAACCATACATATATTACGCTCATTCCAAAAAAGAAAAATCCTGAATTTGTTGCTGAATATCGTCCTATTAGCCTATGTAATGTGCTTTACAAAATTTTCTCTAAAGTGTTGGCTAATAGACTTAAGAAACTATTACCTGATGTGATTACAGAGCACCAATCAGCATTTACAAAAAATCGGTTGATAACGGACAATATTCTTATTGCATTTGAAACCTTGCACTATATGAAAAGTTACAATTCAGGGTCATCTGGATTTATGGCACTAAAGTTAGATATGAGCAAAACCTATGATCAAGTAGAGTGGGATTTTCTGGAGAGTTTGATGAGGAGGATGGGTTTTAATGAGAGATGAATTGGCTTGATTATGGTGTGTGTGAGAACTGTGTCATACTCGGTTCTAGTCAATGGTGAACCCCAAGGAATGATTCAACCTTCTAAGGGATTGAGACAAGGCGACCCCCTATCACCATTCCTCTTCTTACTTTGTACGGAAGGCCTTCATGGGCTGATTAGACAAGTCGCAGAAAGGGGAGATATTACTAGGTTTGCATTATGTAAAAGAGGACCCAAACTAACCCATTTGTTATTTGCAGATGATAGTCTCCTTTTTTGCAAGGCAAATGCAGCATAGTGTGGAAAAATAATGGGTCTTTTATCAGTCTATGAAGAGAAGGTGAACAAAGACAAGACAACGGTCTTCTTTAGCAAATCAGTCACAAAAGCTACCAGGCAAGTTGTAAAAGGGATTTTGGGTGTTCCGGATATTCATCAGTATCAAAAATATTTGGGACTTCCTTCTCTAGTGGGTAAAGGTAAGAAGACCAATTTCAATTATATTAAGGAGAGGGTATGGAGGAAATTGCAAGGTTGGGAAGGGAAGCTCCTCTCTCAAGCCGGAAGGGAGGTATTGATTAAATCCGTCATCCAAGCTATCCCTACCTATGCCATGGGGTGCTTTAAATTGCCAATGGGTTTATGCAATGAGATCAAAGTATTGATTAGGAAATTTTAGTGAGAACAACGAGGGGAAAAGAGAAAAATTCATTGGGTAAAGTGGGAAGAGATGACTAAGGGTCCGTTTGGATACAGCTGAAAACTGAAAACTGAAACTGAAAACTGAAAAACACTGTAGCGAAATAATTTTTAAATGTGTGAATAGTATCGTGGGACCCATTTTTAATGAAAAAGTTGCTGAAAAGTGAAATTTGTGGGTCCGTGAACAGTACACGATGTGCTGTGATTGGTCCAAAAAAATTTGAAAAGTCAAAGTTTGCGGCTACTGTTCATTGAACAGTGCATAAACAGTAGCCGCAACACCCAAAACGCCCCAAAACGCGTGAAAAAAAAAAAAAAAAAAAAAAAAAAAAAAAAAAAAAAAACGCAAACGCAGGATTGGGCAGAAAACGCCCAATCCAAACGCACTCTAAATCAAAGTTGGTGGGAGGTATGGGTTTCCGAAATTTAGCACTTTATAATGATTCTCTTCTCACCAAACAAGCGTGGCGGCTGCTCCATGAAAAGAAGTTCCTATGCATGGAAGAGTATTCTTCAAGGGAGGGATGTGATTAGCCGAGGGTGCTGCTGGAGGATAGGTGATGGCAGATTGGTAAACATATGGCAGCACAGGTGGCTACCAATTAAACACCCTACCTTAGTAGTTTCCCCGGCTCTAGAAGGTATGGAAAATGCAACGGTTGATCTCCTTATTGATGAATCTACCAGGTAATGGAATTCTGAGATGATCGATGGCTTGTTTGTGCCAAGGGAAGCTGAAATTATAAAGAGCATCCCATTAGGCAAATGCTCATCAGCGGACAAACTGTTCTGGCCACTGACTCAGAATGAATGTATTCATGTAAGTAGGGGTACAGGTTTTTGAAGGAAGAGTATGACGGGAGTGAAGTCAGGACCACCCAACAGCAAGATTCAAGCTTCTGGAAACAGCTTTGGGCTTTAGAGATTCCGAATAAAGTCAAGAATCTTCTTTGGCGAGCATGTCACAACTCCATCCCAACAAAAGAAAATCTACTGAGACGGTGCATATGTGCTAGCCCCTTATATGATCGGTGTTCAAACGAAACTGAATCAACACTGCACGCTTTGTGGTCATGCAGTGAGTTGGATTCGGTGTGGTCCTCCTCGGTAGTTTGGTCATTCCGCAGCACAGTCAGTTTCAGGGATTTCTGAGAACTTCTGTCATGGATCCTCATCAACCAAAAGAGTCCTGCACTATACGCAATGATCCTTTGGTCAATCTGGAACCAACGCAATCAGGTACGGTTGCGTCTTCCTTCGTGCAATACCGATCAACTCATGCAGTTAGCTAAGTAAAAGATTGTTGGAGTTCATGGCTGTCCAACCACAGAAGCCCGTCCCAGCAACAAAACCAAGAGTACATTGGTGTCCACCTGCACCGGATTGGTTCAAAATCAACTTTGATGGAGCTGCGTTCAAAAGTGAAAACAAAAGTGGCAGTGGTGTTGTGATACGTGATCACCACGGATCGCTAATTGCAGCCCTCTCACAACAGCTGCCCCGTACCTACAGTGTGCTGGAGATAGAAGCCTTAGCAGCTGCGAGAGCTGCTGAGTTTGGAACTGAAGTGGGAATTCAAGCCGCGGTGCTGGAAGGTGATTCAGCGTTGGTTATGGCAGCGTTGCAAGATGGAGGAAACTCTATTGCCTCGGTTGAGCCTCTCATCCAGGATGCTCTTTCCTTCACCAACAACTATGAGAAATTACTATACTCTCACACTAGGAGAGACAGTAATAAATTTGCCCATAGTCTAGCAAAACATTCGATTAATATTGTTTCTTACTATGTAGTGAGGATGGAGGATATTCCACCACCGTTCTTTTATGTTTTACAGGAAAATTTAGCCATGATGACTTTACCATAATAAAATAGTTACGAGTCTTCTTTCTCACAAAAAAAATAAATAAATAAATAAACCACAAACACGTTTAATTAGTCTCCCACTCCAAAACATAAACTTCCCTCTAACATAACCTCCTACTACTCTTAACTGGTTATGCTTATCAATTATCACAGCACATCTAAATGTTTCCAACCACCATGAGTCTCTTAAGCAAAAGCCGGTTTCCATAACTATTTTCACATTTTGGTGATTGTGTTGCCCGAACCAAAGAAAACAAAAACAAGCAAATGGAGCAGTTGTTTGTATTGGAAGCCCTTAACAAGTGTAGCAATAAAAAGTTGTTCAAGAATGGAGGTTGAAACCTATGTGAGTAATGCCCAATTTTCTTGATGAATTCTTTAGCGTGTTTTTTTTTTTTTTTTGGCCTTCAAGGGAGTGTTAATCAAACATAGAAAGTTGTATTGTGTTATTAGTAGTTTAGCACCAATGTCAATTGGATGTAATTTTAGATGTTGAAATCTTTGGTTAAAAATTCTTCTTTTTGAAACCAAATTCAATAAGCTGTTGAAACCATCTTAATCTATAGACCTGACAAATCTATTTTGAAAAACACTTTCGTAAATATTACAATTTTTATTAAGAATTTATACCATGATTTTATGTAATTTTCATTTATATTTTTTATATGCCCGATTAGCTTTTTGACTTGAATGGCCATATTTTGTTGAATTTTCACTTGACAACGAGTTTTTTTTTTTTAATCAGAAAACATTAAAAAATTATTATGAAATTATTAATTCACTGCAGTCATATTAATTTGTAGCGTAAGGATCCTTCACCTAAGGCTATACATTTTTTTTTTTTTTTTTTGTGAAGACATCTAAAGGCTATACACGTTTTATAGGGATCGACTTACTTATGGGGGGTGTCTACAAAAGAATTTATCATGAATTTATTCATTATCCTAATGTTATATTTGATTTATTTTCCCCTCAGGAAATTCTATATCTGATTGTTGTTCTTTTTCCCCAATATTATGGTGGTGACTGGTGAGGGAGATTCAAGGGAGATGGAGGTGGTAGTGCTGACAAAAACACTGTACATAGGTTTGGCTAAAAGGATTTGAGGCATGGAATAATATTTTAATTTAGCAAGTGTGTAGTGAGTACAGAATGAGTATGTTGCTCTAGAAGATGCATGTACATGTTGTCTACTAAGGCAAAATTATCCCTTGCTTCATGATATAGAAGTCAATTGCAGATGTACATTTTTTTGTTTGATAAAAAGTAAGAAACACGTGAGTTAAATTTAGAGACAAAAATTTATATAGAAGGTGTTTAATTTAGACAAAAAAAATTATATAGAAGATGTTTAATTAGAAGGAGACTACCTTTCAATATACTAGCCTCATTACATGCGCTTCGCGCTTGCGATGAGGCTTTTTTTTTTTTTTTTTTTTTTTTTTTTTTAGTGTTATAATTTTTCACTCATTCTAATTTAAGATTTACATTTTTCTTCCACAGAAATTGTGCATTTAAGACTACTAATATAACTAGAAGGATCATAAGGTTAGTTACAAAAAATGAACATCAAAATAACATTGAAATCATATGTTTATGTGTGGATTTGTTCATTTTTTATAGCTAACATTATGACACTTCTACCTATATTAGTAGTCTAAAATGCACAATTTTTATGGAAAAAAAAATGTAAATCTCAAATTAGAATGAGTGAAAAATTATAACACTAAACCAAAAAAATAAAAGCCTCATCGCACGTGCGAAGCGCATGTGATGAGGCTAGTATTATTAAAATAGTTTGTCATTTTCATTCACCTATACTACTATTTAAGGGGCTTCTCTGTTTGGGCCGGATTTTTTTTGTTCCAAAATACCCCTAAAAAGCCTATGTTTAAGTAAGGGCAAAACTTGAGGATACCAATGTAAAAATAAATACATTTCCTACAAAAACAAACAACCACACAAACATGTTTAATTAGTCTCCCACTCCAAAACATAAACTTCCCTCTAACATAACTTCCTACTACTCTTAACTGGTTATGCTTATCAGTTATCACACCATTTCTAAATGTTTCCAACCACCATGAGTCTCTTAAGCAAAAGCTTGTTTCCAGAACTATTTTCACATTTTGGTGATTGTGCTGCTCGAACCAAAGCAAAACAAAAACCAGCAAATGGAGCAGTTGTTTGTAGTGGAAGCCCTTAACAAGTGTAGCAATAAAAAGTTGTTCAAGAGTGGAGGTTGAAACCTATGTGAGTAATGCCCAATTTTCTTGATGAATTATTTAGCGTTTTTTTTTTTTTTTTTTTTTGGGTCTTCAAGGGAGTGTTAATCAAACATAGAAAGTTGTACTGTGTTATTAGTAGTTTAGCACCAATGTCAATTGGATGTAATTTTAGATGTTGAAATCTTTGGTTAAAAATTCTTCTTTTTGAAACCAATTCAATAAGCTGTTGAAACCATCTTAATTTATAGACCTGACAAATCTATTTTGAAAAACAATTTCCTAAATATTACAATTTTTATTAAAAATTTGTACCATGACTTTATGTAATTTTCATTTATATTTTTTATATGCCCAATTAGCTTTCTGACTTGAATGACCAAATTTTGTTAAATTTTCACTTGACAACGAGTTTTTTTTTAATCAGAAAAAATTAAAAAAATATTGTGAAATTACTAATTCACTGCAGTCATATTAATTTGTAGCGTAAGGATCCTTCACCTAAGGCTATACATTTTATTTTATTTTTTTGTGAAGACATCTAAGGTTATACACGTTTTATACGGATCGACTTACTTATGGGGGGTGTCAACAAAAGAATTTATCATGAATTTATTCATTATAATAATTCATTATCCTAATGTTATATTTGATTTATTTTCCCCTCAGGAAATTCTATATCTAATTGTTGTTCTTTTTCCCCAGTATTATGTTGGTGACTGGTGAGAGAGATTCAAGGGAGATGGAGGTGGTAGTGCTAACAAAAACACTGTACATAGGTTCGGCTAAAAGGATTTGAGGCATGGAATAATATTTTAATTTAGCGAGTGTGTAGTGAGTACGAAATAAGTATGTTGCTCTTGAAGATGCGTGTACATGTTGTCTACTAAGGCAAAATTATCCCTTGCTTCATGATATAGAAGTCAATTGCTTTATATAGAAGATGTTTAATTAGAAGGAGACTACCTTTCAATATACTAGCCTCATCACATGCGCTTCGCGCTAGCGATGAGGCTTTTTTTTTTTTTTTGGTTTAGTGTTATAATTTTTCACTCATTCTAATTTAAGATTTACATTTTTTTTTCCACAGAAATTGTGCATTTAAGACTACTAATATAACTAGAAGGGCTATAAGGTTAGTTACAAAAAATGAACATCGAAATAACATTGAAATCATATGTTTATGTGGGGATTTGTTCATTTTTTATAGCTAACATTATGACACTTCTACCTATATTAGTAGTCTTAAATGCACAATTTTTATGGAAAAAAAAATGTAAATCTCAAATTAGAATGAGTGAAAAATTATAACACTAAACCAAAAAAATAAAAGCCTCATCGCACGCGCAAAGCGCGTGTGATGAGGCTAGTGTTATTAAAATAGTTTGTCATTTTCATTAATCTATACTACTATTTAAGGGGCTTCTCTGTTTGGACCGGATTTTTTTTGTTCCAAAATACTCCTAAAAAGCCTATGTTTAAGTAAGGGCAAAACTTGAGGATAACAATGTAAAAATATATACATTTCCTACAAAAAACAAACAACCACACAAACACGTTTAATTAGTCTCCCACTCCAAAACATAAACTTCCCTCTAACATATCCTCCTACTACTTTTAACTAGTTATGCTTATCAGTTATCACACCACATCTAAATGTTTCCAACCACCATGAGTCTCTTAAGCAAAAGACTGTTTCCAGAACTATTTTCACATTTTGGTGATTGTGCTGCCCGAACCAAAGCAAAACAAAAACCAGTAAATGGAGCAGTTGTTTGTAGTGGAAGCCTTTAACAAGTGTAGCAATAAAAAGTTGTTCAAGAGTGGAGGTTGAAACCTATGTGAGTAATGCCCAATTTTCTTGATGAATTATTTAGCGTTGTTTTTTTTTTTTTTTTTGGTCTTCAAGGGAGTGTTAATCAAACATAGAAAGTTGTACTATGTTATTAGTAGTTTAGCACCAATGTCAATTGGATGTAATTTTAGATGTTGAAATCAAGGTTTTGAAACCCGGACCGAACCGTACGGTCCGACCGGGAAAGCCTTGAACCGTTCAGCTTTACGATCTGTTTAGGGTGAAGAACTGTTCCATGCAAAAAAGCAGGGACCCGCACGGTCCGTGGTCCGACTGTCCGGTTCTGTGAACCGTGACCAATTTTTAAGGTTCGGACGGTTTCTTTTTGTTTAAGCTTTTCCGGTGAATTTTGGCCAATACACCGATATGAAGTTATGATCAGATCTAGAAGAAATGAAAGAACTCGAAGAAGAACAAAGATCAGAAGGAGATTTGATAATTTCAGATCTTGAACAAAGGGATTTGTAAGGGAAAAAAAAAAGAACTAGAGAAGAAGAAGACAAGTTCCTCCAAAAAAAAAAAAAAAGGAAGAAGAAGAACACAACGAAACAGGGTCTGCGCCCAGTTGAAGCAGCAGCTAGTAGATTGCCAACACAGTCACCAATCACGCCTTTGTCGTCTGCTGCTGCTTCTTCTTCTTTCTTATTTTTTTTCTTCTTCTCTTTCTTTTTTCCGTTGATGGAGATCATTCTGTAATTCCTCTTTTTCGCTGAATACTACTGCTATCAGTGCTATGTGTTCTCTTTCTTTCTTGTGTTACTTTGTTACTCCTTTTGAGTTTTGAATTCCTAAGTCCCTCACGTGGCTAACATTGGTATGATGAAAGGTTTTAAATTTTTAATAAAAGCAAAAAAATTTCAACCATTAGATTGAGATTTTTTTTCAACTGCCAGCATGATGTGACATGCATTCCCTCACGTGGCTAACATTGGAATGATGAAAGGTTTTAAGTTTTTAATAAAAGCAAAAAAATTTCAGTCATTAGATTGAGATTTTTTTTCAGCTGCCCAGCATGATGTGACATGCATTGTTAGGTGCATTTAATATTTTAAGTATTTTTAAGAGGAGTAATGCTTGGCACAAATTATTTTACATTATTTTTACAAAATGTTAATATGGCCAACCTCTTATTGGTTTTCATCTAAGCCCACCATTAACATCACATTTTTATTTACCAATAATCACTCACCACATCAGTAGTTTTTAAAATTTTTTGTAAAATAATTTGTATCTCTAGCATTATTCTTTTAAGAGTAATGTAGTATCACAATATTTTACACAATTTTTTGCTATAATTTGACACATGGCAAAGTGTGAGTAATGAAAAAAAAATTATGGGTCTACATCTCTACCACTCACATCTCGTCACGTGGCAAATTGTGGCAAAATTTGTATAAAATGTTATGGTACTATTATTGCTCTAATTTTAATTAATATTTACAGTTAAGTATATAATAATTATTTCAATTTAAAATTATTAAATAATTTATTTTATTTTATTTGAGTGTCTTTCTAATTCTTATATAATAATAATAATAATAATAATAATAATAATAATAATAATAATAATAATAATAATTATTATTATTATTATTATTATTATTATTATTATTATTATTATTATTATTATTATTATTATTATTATTATTATTGTAAGAACATGATTTGAACTTCTAACCCAACGGATGTGTGGACTTAAAGCCCAAAGCAGCCCAACACAATTAAATTTGTAGAGAATGGGTTGGGGGACTGGGCTCCTGTGAACCAAGTGGCAGAAGAACGGATTTTGATGCCAAAAAGAAAAAGATAACAAAAGTCTGTTAAAGAATAATGCTCTCGGACTGGTCCGAGGACGCTGATTCTCAGATATTCTGTACTTAAAGCTTTATGACAGATTTCATTACAGTTTTTTCTCCTCCCTGTTTCATGGAGGGTTTTTCACGTTATATAATCCTCCCCGGACCATCTTGATCTTACACTTGTTGGCCATTTGAACCCTTACTTAAGTACCTGTCTCATCTGGCACCGTCCTTGGCTTTCTGTAAGTTACGGTTGCCAAGGCATTACTGTTCAAGGGTCTTCTCCACATAAATGCGGCCAGAAAAGTAGCTGTGGTGCATTTAATGTGGTGGTAGCAGCTTTCCTTCAGATATATTATATTTTTCTTTTGGGGTTTTCTTCTCTCTTGCACGTTTCGGGGGTACGTCCTTGTCACCGATGCATCCTGGGGGGTAGCTTTGATCATTAGGTCCTGTGTTTGACCCACTCTAAGTCGGTCTGAGGAGACACTCCTCCTCGGACAACCTCCAGTTCCATGCTCTGCTTGTAAAGTCTGACTCAAAACAATTTGTACTGCTTGCTTGTCTTCGAATCACTTACCTCCTCGGACAAGGCCCAAGGCCCAGTATGTGATCTGGCCCCCTACCCCACAATTATTATTATTACAAGTTTAACTAATCAATATATAAATAAATAAATAGATATTATAATTGAATTTGCTTAGGATTTGATATTTCTTATATGTCTTGTAAAAGTTATGAAAATATATATTTGAAATATAGATATTTATATTTAATTGGATTATTTTAGTTAAATTTTCTATTTATACTAATTTAATATATTTATTTATATTAAATTAATTTTGATGTCATCATGGTTCGACCTCGGCTCAACCTCAAAAACCTTGAACCTCTCTCTTTTACGGTTCAATGAACGGTCCAAATCTGAAAACCTTGGTTGAAATCTTTGGTTAAAAATTCTTCTTTTTGAAACCAAATTCAATAAGCTGTTGAAACCATCTTAATCTATAGACCTGACAAATCTATTTTGAAAAACAATTTCCTAAATATTACAATTTCTATTAAAAATTTGTACCATGATTTTATGTAATTTTCATTTATATTTTTTATATGCCCAATTAGCTTTTTGACTTGAATGGCCAAATTTTGTTAAATTTTCACTTGACAACGAGTTTTTTTTAAATAAAAAAAAATTAAAAAATTATTGTGAAATTACTAATTCACTGCAGTCATATTAATTTGTAGCGTAAGGATCCTTCACCTAAGGCTATACATTTTTTTTTATTTTTTTGTGAAGACATCTAAGCCTATACACATTTTATACGGATCGACTTACTTATGGGGGGTGTCTACAAAAGAATTTATCATGAATTTATTCATTATAACAATTCATTATCCTAATGTTATATTTGATTTATTTTCCCCTCAGGAAATTCCATATTTGATTGTTGTTCTTTTTCCCCAGTATTATGTTGGTGACTGGTGAGAGAGATTCAAGGGAGTGTGACAAAAACATTGTACATAGGTTCGGCTAAAAGGATTTGAGGCATGGAATAATATTTTAATTTAGCGAGTGTGTAGTGAGTACGAAATAAGTATGTTGCTCTTGAAGATGCATGTACATGTTGTCTACTAAGGCAAAAGTATCCCTTGCTTCATGATATAGAAGTCAATTGCTTTATATAGAAGATGTTTAATTAGAAGGAGACTACCTTTCAATATACTAGCCTCATCACATGCGCTTCGCGCTAGCGATGAGGCTTTTTTTTTTTTGGTCTAGTGTTATAATTTTTCACTCATTCTAATTTAAGATTTACATTTTTTTCACAAGAATTGTGCATTTAAGACTACTAATATAACTAGAAGGGTCATAAGGTTAGTTACAAAAAATGAACATCGAAATAACATTGAAATCATATGTTTATGTGTGGATTTGTTCATTTTTTATAGCTAACCTTATGACACTTCTAGCTATATTAGTAGTCTTAAATGCACAATTTTTATTGAAAAAAAAAATGTAAATCTCAAATTAGAATGAGTGAAAAATTATAACACTAAACCAAAAAAATAAAAGCCTCATCGCACGCGCGAAGCGCGTGCAATGAGGCTAGTGTTATTAAAATAGTTTGTCATTTTCATTCATCTATACTACTATTTAAGGGGCTTCTTTGTTTGGATCGGATTTTTTTGTTCCAAAATACCCCTAAAAAGCCTATGTAATAGTAGGGGCAAAACTTGAGGATAACAATGTAAAAATATATGCATTTCCTACAAAATAGGAACACTTTTCCACTAACCCACTTCTTCAAGGCAACTATACGTTTGTCATTTTTTTTTCCTTTTAAAAAAAATCATCCTCACGTTTATCTTCAAATCAATTTTTTTTTTTTTAAATCCTCAAGTTTATCCAAAAAAAAAAAAAAAAAAACTAAACAAATATATACAGATTTGATTACAATTTAAATTTAATAATTCAATGATTAAAAAAACAAAAAGGCTCCGCAGTTAATTGCTCCGTTCCTCACCCTTGAAAATAGGTCACACAAACCCATTGTAAAATTCAAAACGCACTATAATCCATATTGGCAAGTAGCAACCCACGTTTGATATTTTTCATTTTAAAAAAAAACAAACAACCACACAAACACGTTTAATTATTCTCCCACTCCAAAACATAAACTTCCCTCTAACATTACCTCCTACTACTCTTAACTGGTTATGCTTATCAGTTATCACACCACATCTAAATGTTTCCAACCACCATGAGTCTCTTAAGCAAAAGCCTGTTTCCAGAACTATTTTCACATTTTAGTGATTGTGCTGCTTGAACCAAAGCAAAACAAAAGCCAGCAAATGGAGCAGTTGTTTGTAGTAGAAGCCCTTAACAAGTGTAGCAATAAAAAGTTGTTCAAGAATGGAGGTTGAAACCTATGTGAGTAATGTTGAATTTTCTTGATGAATTCTTTAGCCTTTTTTTTTTTGGTCTTCAAGGGAGTGTTAATCAAACGTAGAAAGTTGTATTGTGTTATTAGTAGTTTAGCACCAATGTCAATTGGATGTAATTTTAGATGTTGAAATCTTTGGTTAAAAATTCTTCTTTTTGAAACTAGATTCAATAAGCTGTTGAAACCATCTTAATCTATAGACCTGACAAATCTATTTTGAAAAACACTTTCGTAAATATTACAATTTTTATTAAAAATTTGTACCATGATTTTATGTAATTTTCGTTTATATTTTTTATATGCCCAATTAGCTTTTTGACTTGAATGGCCAAATTTTGTTGAATTTTCACTTGGCAACGAGTTTTTTTTTTTAATCAGAAAACATTAAAAAATTATTGTGAAGTTACTAATTCACTACAGTCATATTAATTTGTAGCGTAAGGATCCTTCACCTAAGGCTATACATTTTTTTTTTTTTTTGTGAAGACATCTAAGGCTATACACGTTTTATAGGGATCGACTTACTTATGGGGGGTGTCTACAAACAAATTTATCATGAATTTATTCATTGTAATAATTCATTATCCTAATGTTATATTTGATTTATTTTCCCCTCAGGAAATTCTATATCTGATTGTGGTTCTTTTTCCCCAGTATTATGGTGGTAACTGGTGAGGGAGATTCAAGGGAGATGGAGGTGGTAGTGCTGACAAAAACACTATACATAGGTTCAACTAAAAGGATTTGAGGCATGGAATAATATTTTAATTTAGCGAGTGTGTAGTGAGTACAGAATAAGTATGTTGCTCTTGAAGATGCATGTACATGTTGTCTACTAAGGCAAAATTATCCCTTGCTTCATGATATAGAAGTCAATTGCAAATGTACATTTTTTTGTTTGATAAAAAGTAAGAAACGCGAGTTAAATTTAGAGACAGAAATTTATATATAAAGTGTTTAATTTAGACAAAAAAAATTTATATAGAATTTGTTTAATCAAAAGGAGACTACCTTTCCATATACTAGCCTTATCACACGCGCTTTGCACATGCAATGAGGTTTTTTATTTTGGTTTAGTGTTATAATTTTTCACTCTTTCTAATTCAAGATTTACATTTTTTTTTCCACAGAAATTGTGCATTTAGGACTAATAATATAGCTCGAAGGGTGATAAGGTTAGTTACAAAAAATGAGCATCGAAATAACATTGAAATCATATGTTTATGAGTGGATTTGTTCATTTTTTATAGCTAACCTTATGACACTTCTAGCTATATTAGTAGTCTGAAATGCACAATTTTTATGGAAAAAAAAATGTAAATCTCAAATTAGAATGAGTGAAAAATTATAATATTAAACCAAAAAAATAATAGTATTCTTATTTATACTACTATTCAAGGATACTCTTGTTTAGGATGGACATGTGTTTCGTTGGTTCAAAAACATCTCTACACCCTATGTTTAAGTATGGGTAAAACCTGGCAAGAAAACGCGTGTACTAACATATTACCTAGTCAAAATTTCAATGTCAATTTCATTGTTTAAAATCTACAACATATTAATCATGTACCATAACATGATCCAGCTTTTGGATTTATATTACGCAACAACATAATTAGGGCAACCTTTTTTTAGTCTTAATAAATGTGGTGGTAAACCCCTTAGAGTATAGAATTTAGGAATTCTTGTTGATATAGCAAGAAAATGCATATAAAATGATCATAACGTTTAGCTTTTGAGGTTTCTTTTAAAGCTTATTTTGGAACCATAATTAAATACATTATTTCATTAAAAAAAATACATTACAATTATAAAAGAATCCTAAAAGTCAGTTTATTTTCTTCCAATTTTTTGACACATAAAATTAAAATTGTACACATATAACAATAAAATGTATACAACATTCTCATAACTTTAAGGTTTTTATTTATTTTTTGGACAAAGGGTTTTTTTTTTCTTTGGGTATTGATAGGAAGATTTTTTGCTTTTATACCACATCATTATTTTAGCAATTACAATTACATTTACTTCAGTTATCTACATGTATAATTTTTCATCCTTTTTCCAACCTTTCATCTTCCTCATTCCCTATTTAGGGTTGTCCATGAGTCGGGTCGAGTCGGGTTTTTGGTTGAACAAAACCCAACCCAATTGGATTGGTTGAAAAGAAAATGGACCCACAACCAACTGAATGTCCAGTTTGTTGGTTGAGCTGGTCGGAGCCGTCGGGTAATTTTGGGTCTAAAGCACAACAACAAAGAGAACATAGAGAAATCAAAACCCGAACTTAAAGAACACATAAACCAAAACCCAGGCCCAAGAGAAATCAACCCAAAGAACATATAGGGAAATAAAAAAACCGAAGGATAGAAACCACAATCCAAACCTAGAGAAATCAAATAGCACAAATAAGTCCATAAACCCCAAATCTATGTGATTGAAACGAAGAGAGATAAAACACTAAACCAAAACCACCACCACTCCATCACCCACCATCACAACATCCATCACAAGATTAGTACGAAATTTAAAATAAAATTTAAAAAAAAAAAAAAAAAAAAAAAAAAACTTTGACCCATAATCAAATGCATAAGATCAAAGCCTCAGATGGTAGATCAAAGGAGGCTTCAAGAGAGAGGAATTTGAGCAAGACTCAACCTAGGACGGCCAATGCAATGATGACTATGAGTCAACGATGGTGGCAGTACAACTAACTTGGCAACATTGGTGGTAAGAAGAGGGCTAGGGTTAGGGATTTGAGAGTGAGAGAGAGAGAGAGAGAGAGAGAGAGCGTGAAATCTAAAATTGAACGAGTGAAACCATTCTTTTTCTTTTTAAATTTCTCACTGACCAGGTCAGTTTCTACGGTTTAGTAAATGTGGAACCCGAACTCGAACCAAAAGCTCGAATTTTTAACACTAACATACCCGCACTCGACCTGTTTGGGCATTCAGATCGGCCCTTGGGCCTTTGGGTGGGATCAGGTCGAATGTGTAGGTCGGGTTTGATGGGATGATGGATAACCCTATCCCTATTTATTAGTTGATATGTTTTTTTTTCCCTTCTTCCCCTCCATATTTTTAGATATAAATATGTTATCTCTTTGTCCCTCTTATCACCAACAAGCTTAAGAAATTTGATGAGAAATTTGTTTCACCATTGCATTTTAGTTTTGTTCTCTACTATAAGGGTCATATTTTTGTATGTTGGCATATCTGATATCAAAACACTTTTTTTTTTTTTTTAATGTAATTAAGTCCAAGTTTAATTGTGTCATATTGTTACTCACAAGTGGTATTATTTAAGATACAAGACTACTCAATTAATTGCTCAAGAAAAACTACAAGTGTAGGTCTCGATATTTGTTGATCTATTGAGAATAAATTAATCTTGATACCTGGCTTGAAACCTCTCGATCTATTGAGTTATGGGAAAACTAAATAGTAATTTTCTATTTTTGCCCATGATGGCTTGGTTTGTCTTGGGATTCATGTTCTAGGGTTCTAGAACATATAAAATGCATATTTTATGGCCGTCATCACATACACAAAGAAACTCACGCATAACAAAAGTTGCTGTGATGCTTGTGTGCCTATGATTTTATACCAGACTTATACCAATTCATCAAAGCTTGATTTGAAGAACACCACAAAGCTACAACAAATCAAAGAGGTTGTTGTGGTATTATTTAGGGATAGTAGATTCATACAAATGGGAAGTTTGCAAGAAGTAGTTGAATTGGGCAATTAGAGTTGAGCATCCTTATGGACTGATGTTCTACCAATCATATTATCTATATATATATATAAAACTGAAGCTTTTGAAGCTTCCACAATTTTCCACGTCAGCACAATATTAAAAATAAATAAATAAAACCAAACTTAATAAAGGGTGAAACTCTATTTCTTTAACAAATCCAACTTAAACTAAAACTCTTCATTATCATTATCATTATCATTAGGACTCTCTCTTATGCATATAAAGCAAAGTAGTCCGAGTCCCACTCTCTCAGCCTCTCCATTGTTTCCCTGCGGAAAACATGAGGAAAAAACAAATTATATATATAATATTGATTTGTTTACCTATGACAGCCATAAGGATTGTGCGAAAAAAAAAAAAAAAAAAAAAAAAAAAGGCTCAGGAAACATGATAAGAAGTTTCTTCACACTTCACTTGGTCTTTAAGTCAAATTTGTTAAGTCGGCATCAACTACAATGACAGCGGCCACAAAAAACTGGACTTGGAGCTCACTGATTGATGCACACCGTGTTGTCTTCACCGATTGTAATGGGTTTCTCACTTTCTCTTTCTCTTATGGTTTTTTTTTTTTTTTTTTTGGTACAGAGAGGTTTCTCACTTTCTCTTTGTCTGATGAGTGGTAAAAATATTATAAAATAATAAATTTTTACCACACGTACATTGTCTGCCACACTTTGGTTTTGGTCTTTTTCTTTTTATCATTTCCTCTCTCTCACTCACTCTCTCTCCCTCTCATATTGTGTTTGAAAAACTTTGTAATTTGTATGATGTTAGTAAAAAACAATCAATTATATTAAATATATATTTACTCTAAACATAGAACAATTTGTATCTAAACATTAAAATAGCTTGAATTTCTTATTAAAATAAAAAAGCTTCAATTCAATCTTGGAGTCCAATTAATTCCTTTTGATTACATTGTAAAACATATAAAAACAAAAGTTGTCATAAAAATAAATTTTTTCGTAATGTTAATATGATTATTTATAATCTTTTTAGTATTATGATCATGAGGTTTGAATACTCACTTAAACTTATTTATGTGCCTTGGATAAATTTTTAATAAATATTATGAGTTATTTTATTTTTGCTTTATTTTTTAAATTATTTAATTATTAATTGGTTTGACCGATGGCACCACACGAAAACCCTTTATGTCCTTTCTTTTGTTTCTACAAACTCTTTGTCTTCTTGGTATGTAAATTTCTCTTCATAGCTTTTCTTTCTTTTGTCTTTTATATTTTTACTTTTATAGCCCATGTGTTTGTTTGTGTTCTTTCTTTCATATTGTTAAATGATCATGGTGATGAGTTTTGTTCATATTAATTTCAGAGATTATTTCATTAGCTATTTCTTGGCTTATATATATTATAAATTATAACTTTGTAATATGTAATTATATTAAAAATTTTGTATTTATATATTTCTCTCTTATTCACTTAAAAAAAAAAAAATCTTTTTGGTGATTGATTTTATTTTTATCTTTATCGAAGGCAAGTAATCAAAAAAAAAAACATAAACTTCTTCTAAAGAGACTTTCTAATAAATCTTTATATCTCTATAGCTTGCATGCTACATATCTTCCATCATTAATGCCTTGCGTTTAGGTATGTCATGCAACAAAATCACAATAATTGTTGAAAAAACAAATTGTTATTTTAACAATGCAACATCTATTGGATAATTGAGGATACTAAGGACTAGAATCATAATTTTTATTAATTGATATTTTTTATTTAGCAACTGAATTTTTTATATTGAGGTTAGGAATTTTTGAGATTGAAATCCTACTTTGCAATCAAAGAAGAAGAAAAAATTAATTGTTTAAATATTCTTACAAAAATCAACGAAAGTTATGTTTGCAAAACATTCATATACATCTTAGAAAATAAATTAAAAATTGTGCTCACTTAACGTTCATTCCCAAAAAAGTTACAATATTTGCCGGATAGTACTTAAAGAGTTAAAATATTTGCTAGATAGAACTTAATTTATTATATAAAATTTTATAAAATAATTATATAATAAAATTATATAAAATAATTTGTATATTATTAATGTTACCTCATGTTTCTAAGTATATTATGCATTTATGATATGATGATTGTTGTAAATAAACCAAAATTAAATAATGTTTCATATACTCAATAGTTTTCCCGTGCATTGCACGGGTCAGCGACTAGTTATATATATAATAAAAGTTGGGCTTAGAAGCCGTGGTTGCGCCACGTGGCTTCACCGAATTGTAGAAATTTTATTAGATTTTTAAAAATATATATAATATACATCTCTATCAATTTTTTAGATAAATAGAAAAAATTAATTGTTGTTATCTTTTATTTAAGTTACATAAGATTTTTAATTAAAGTGTGCATCTTGGGCAAATTATTTGTTATTATCAGAATTTTGTCTACAACTTTATCACCTCTTTGGATAAAGTTTGATGAACACAAAAACTTAATAATATATCAATCTCTTCTTTGGATAGACTTCTTTTAAGGGAAAATAACACTTTGGATAGACACAAATGTCTAATAGTGTATTACACCTAATCAATTATATTGAAGATTAAAAAAAAAAAATTGTTTCTAATATTTTTCTGTAATTATTTTTCCTTCACGTTTTTTCATTTCTAATACTTTTCTTTTCTTTTTTTCTCTTAACTTTTCCTCCTATTTTGGTTAATCTATTATGCTTTTTTTTTAGTAAAGGATAGAAGGTTTTTTTGATAGATGGATAGAAGGTTCATCTGCTGAAATCTATCAACTTCTTATTTATTTTCACTGTCACATGGCTACTTCAGCTTTCCTTTAATATATATAAACTCTAAACTTCACCTTTGTATCTTCGTATCAACTCTCTCTTCACCATAAATTATCATTCTCTTATAATTCCTAAATAGAAAATTTTATACATTCCTCGCCTCCTTTCAACCCTTCCACTTTTGAAAACCCTCCTCCTCACCCTCTAAACAGGTAGAAAAACAATACCTAAAGTTATTCATGCATTATGTACTTTTTAAAAAAATATTTATTTATTTTTCAGTGTTGAATATTTGATATAGCTTCATTGATCTTTTTGTAACGTACAGGGAAGAACAAGTGCTTTCGTGGGTCAAACTTGTTGTGGCAACGATTAGCCTCCTGATTCTCATTTAGGGATGGCAATTTTGCCCCGCCCCGCTTGACCCGCCCCTCCCCGCTTCGCCCCGTGCGGGTTTTCCCCACCCCGTAAAGGTGGTGGGGCGGGGATGGGGCGAGATTTTAGACCCGCACCACGAGGTGGGGTGGGGATGGGTTTACACTTTTTAGACCCACCCCACCCCGCCCCGCCCCATCCCCGCCCTGCATTAATAAGAGTTAAAAGGTAATTTTTTTCATACCCTAAAACCCTACTATTTAAACAAAAATATCATCATCTTATTTTATTTAAGTGGAGATTCTTTTTGAAGAACTAGGCAATTTTTATTTTGTTATATATTAGGAGTTTGGATTATTTTATTGTGTCATACTATGAGATTTTTGTTGTGATATTATCTTGTTAAATATTTAGATAATATTATTTAGTATTTGCTAAAAATTAGTTTGATTCGATAGAATAAATTTATTTATAATTTCAAGTATATTTTTATTATTGAAACATGTTATTTTCTTTGAAAAAATGGTAATAGTTGTAGAGAAAATTAACAAGAAATAAAGTTTTACGGTGTAGGGCGGGGCTTCGTGGGTCTTCGCGGGGCCTTAAGGGGCGGGGATGGGGCAAGAAATTTTCCCCGTCATGCGGGGCGGGGCGGGGATGGGGCAAGAAAAATCCATGCGGGGCGGGGGCGAAGATCCCATCCTTCGGCCCTACCCCGCCCCATTGCCATCCCTATTCTCATTGTGGCACTGCGCAATTGTAAAAATAACTCCAGCAATGGCGCCCAAAGCGATGTTATTACCAACAACAGCAGCCAAATCACTATCCAACTTGCCCAGCTTTGAACTGAATATGACATGAAGGCTTTTGTCTTATAGCCTACCTCTGTCCACGTATTTAATGTTAGAGGTATGTATTTCTCTTCTTCTTCTTCTTTTTTTTTTTTTTTTTTTTCCCATATAAGAAAGGCACTTCAACGTCCATGGGTTGGACTATCTTGCTGACAAAAAAAAGAAGACCTAACAGGTAATTTTGATTCTACATAATGCATTGCTATTTTCATAACTAACACAAAAAATTTGATTCTACATAATACATTGCTATCTTCATAACTAACAAAAATTACTAAAGCCAATACACTAAAAGATAGAGGTGGTGGGAAAAAAACGGGCAAACCTAATATTGATTAATATATTATTTAGATTTGACACATTGTATCAAGAGATAATATTTTAATTAATTTTTCAACAAATATTTTTATGCAAGAGGGAGAAAATATATTATTTTTTTGGATATATTTGTGGAGGCCATTATTAGAAATATATGTTATATATAATATACGAGTATGCAATTCTTTCTTTTGAAATATATGGTATGCCTTTTTTATTTATTTTTTATTTTTATTTTTTTTTTTATAGTAACAACATTAATGTCTATAAACTTCTAAATGTAGACAATTGATATTTGAATGTCATAGATAAACTATATATGGTTGTCTTCTACAACTCTTCAAAGGTGTAGGGGTCTTAAATTTAAGAAAAATGTTAGTACAATTGTACAAGTTTAAAATTAATTATTTTTAATAGCTAAGTTTATATTTTCTTATTGTCAAAAATTTTATTTATATTTTTTCAATTAAATTAGAAGGCCTAAAGTTGCGTTTTTACTTATAATTCCAAACGCAGCTCCAGATACCCCTAAAGCCGTGTTTTCTAAACGCGGCTTTAGGACATATTTTTTTTTTAAAAAAAAAAATCTCGTAAATGGATCTATAGCCACGTTTTTAAAACTCGGCTATAGCCCTTCTCACATAAACGCAGCTGGAACATTGTGAAACGCAACTCCAGATTAGTTCTGAAGTTGTGTTTAGTAAACGCGGCTCGGTGGAGCCGCGTTTTTATCAAACGCGGCTCTAAGCCGGTCTATAGCCGTGTTTTTATAAACGCGGCTATAGAAAACGCAGCTTAAAACCGCGTTTTTTGTAGTGATAATATATTATCTTTTTCTTCTTGATCACTTCTTATATACTCTATTGATTCTTTTGACCTTTTCAGGTAGCTTCCTTGAGCATTACATCAATTCTTTATCTCAAAGATGAAGCTTCCATTATTACCGGATCAGTATATATGTAACCCTTGCAAGCATACATGAAATTAAAAGTTATTCCAAAGTGTGCTCACACAAACATGCTCTCACTCTTAGTCATACAATATCATTATATTGCATCTCCATTACATGCACAACTCATATAGATCACCAACTATTATGCATGTGTAAACATGATATATAAGTAAGTAAATTATAGCTATCTGTAAAATGAAAAATAATAATCTAATTATTTTTTCTATAAAGGTTTTATTAGATTTTTTTATATATATATATATATATATATATATATATATATATATATATATTTTGTTCTTATCCTCTTCTCCTATAATTTCTAAGTTGATAAAAATTTTAGTTTGAATACAATCCAAAAATTCTTCATCTAATCTTTTTATTATTAATTTATCTATAATTTCTAAGTGATTTATTTAATTAGCAATAGGAGATTTATGAGTTCTAGCATTCTAGGGGATTAGAATTTTGGTTTCACACTAATAGTTCATATCAATGTTAATTTAATACGCGTATACAACTACTAATATCAACCTTTAATTTTATTTTTTATTTTTTTAAAACACCTTATGAATAGACACAAAATTATAATTGTTCTTATCGATTTTTTTTCTATACATCTCTATCAATTTTTTAGATAAATATAAAAACTTAGTTGTCGTTATCTTTTATTTAAGTTACATATGATTTTAAATTAAACCGTGCATCGCGCATAACACTAATAGGGTAAAATTATTTGTCCTTAATAATAATATCCAAAGTTTAAGCTCTTTAGTCTTTACTTTTTCAAAAGACAGGGGAAAAATAAGGACAAAGTTTAGCTACAAAATTGATTGTAGCCTTAGGATACAAACTCACTCAATATCTTTTTATCGGAGGTGAATTTTGAAAAATCCACCATTAAATTACGTCTTTTTTTTATATTCTCCATGTTTGCAAAATTTCAAGAAAATTAAAGATCAATAGCTATTTCATCAATAAATTTTTAAATTGCAAGTTTTTATAATTTAAAATTATGCATAAAATATAAGATTATAGATTATATAGTAAATAATATCCGATTGACACAAAAATTGACATGTGTATTAAGAGCGTAAAGAACATGTAATTCAACGGTTAGATTTTCAAAATATGTAATAATATTTATTTTATTGAGTAAATTTGTAACCTAAAGTTACAACCAATTTTGTAGCTAAACCATATTCGAAAAGTAATTACGTGTGAGTTACCCTTGCAAGAGAAGTTAAAAACTAGGGGTTCATGTTTGAAAGGAATGGGGGTTTAATTAACGTGGGTGGGGGAACACGTTGTCACTAGTGTTTCCAATCTCCAAAACTTTATGTTGGAGAATCTTTCTCATAAAGTTACCATACGCACTGCCACCACTTTGCAAATTCTTTCTCCTCCGAAATTCATTCCACTTCCACAGTAGAGAAAAAAAAAATGGAACACTTATCGATAAGTGGACGGCGACTATACCATGTGCATGTCAGCATGTGCAACCTAGCAGGAATTTCCGCATGCAATTGGTGTTATCCACCCGCGCGTTGCGGCCACCGCAGCCTTCTCCGTTTTACTTATTTGCCTTTATCAAAATATATAATTTAAAATATATATATATTTGGGAAAAGACAAAAAGCTTTTTTTTGTTTTTGTTTTTTATCTTCATTTTTTTTTTCAAATAATCTTACTTTTAAACTTTTTTTTATTAAACAAAAAAAAAAAAAGTTAACTTTTAACTTTTTGTCCTATATTAAACATAAAAGTTATAAAAATCTATATATTTTTATAAATACTATTCAAATAAATAACCTAGTGAAAATTGCTAAATAAAAAATAAAAAAACTAAGACAAAATGTAAAAAGCTAGACAGTAAAACTTATTTTTTGAGAAGCTAGACACTAAAACATAGTTACACTATTAGTTGTTTTTTTTTTTTTTTTGGTTTAGTATCATTCATCTTTTTTCATGCACTGAAAATCTATGGTGAATTTGAGTTTGCAGAATACCTATAGATTTCTTTATTCAAAAAAGAAGAAAAAAAAAAGAAAAAAACAACATAGAAGAAGTAAGAAAAAAAAAATAGAGTGTTTCTCTTTAAATTTATATATATAAAAAAAAAAAAAAAAAAAGATAAGACACCAGGAGCAGTGGTGGCTCTAGGAATATTTTTCAGGGGGTCATTAAGAAACTTAAATTAAACAAAATTTAATAAAAAGATAATTTGATTATATCGAGTTATCGACAAAAAAAAAATATATATATATATATATATATCACAAAAACTTGAAGTTTTACAATTTCCTTCTACAAGTTTTCATAATTTGAAATCATCACATAATAGTTTATTATTAGTTATCATTATCTATTGTCAATGTGGGTAAGTATAACCGTTTTATTTTGTTAAGTTATCTTTATTATTTTTATGTAGTTTCCATTATCTATTTCTCATTGTTTTTATGAACATATTTTAAACTAAATGACAAAACTCAACTTACTTGTACTATATTAATTATTGACCACACAGTCACACTTGTCCATACATAAATAATACACTAAGTGTCTATTTAACCAATCAAATTTTTGAATAATCACTAACTTTATAACAAAAAGTTATTATAACATGATAACAATATACACATATGTAACAAATCTTCTATATTTTCTAATTATTAAATTATATAGAAGGCGCGTCTGTTTAAATTTCAAAAAAGATAAAAGATAAGGAGATTGTAAACTGCCGAGAACATGGGATAAGTGGGAGGTTTTAAAATGTGAGCTTTTATTTATTTTACGAATTTGTCTCCTTTAATTGAAAACTTGTAAGTAAGCAAGGAAGGGATATTTTGGGATATCCAAGAGTCCACGACTTAAACAGTTTGGAAGCTCCTTAAATAGTAGTATAGATATAGATACTTAGTTACATTGCCTACAAATACTGTTGTCGTTTTTAAAGTTAATTAAATTCAATGTATCTATGTGTTTGAATTTAATTGGAAAACCTAATGTACTATAATTAAGGTATTGTACAAGATTTTTCCCTTTGGAACTAAGGAATTTCTTCCAAATTGTTATATAAGGTCATTCACATGCATAAGTGGATAGTCTTTTGAATTATCATCTAGTTAGTTGAATGAACTTTCTTCTAAACTAATATGGAGCAAAATCCTATTTGAAATTAACTAAGTTCATTACTTGCAATATTTCAATTTTTTAATTAAATTAGCCGTGTTATTACATTGCCTAATGAGTCATGTATTTGAATTTAATTGTAATTGAGGGAAGATATAACCTTTTGTTTTGTGCTGTATTAGTCAATATAACCACATAAATGAATTGATTGTAAAATACAACATCTGGGGAATTATTGAACTAAATTTAAGTTTTACATTCAATGTTACTGAAAAATCTATATATTATGGTCAAGAGTTTTATAACTCAATTGACACTTCCTGATATTTCCAACAGAGTTGTCTATGGTTAAAATCCTTCATACCCATTCTACTATCGAATTATAAAAAATAAAATAAAAAATCTATACATTGTGCACAATAAATTTCTTGCATCAGGTTTAAACAATTTGACGACTATTGTTTATATAGAGGTAGGTAAAATAGTGTGATTCAGAAGTTTTATACTCTAATTTCATCTATCAATTAATAATATTATAATTACCATTTCCTCAACCTCATCTGTTAATTAACAACTAGCTTGTAACTCCATGTATATGCATGGATACACTTAAAGATATATAATAAGATGCATAATATAATTCATATATATAATTTAAATATTATTGATAGTCATTTTTATATTTTGTTAACTTTTTAAAAAAAATTTGTAAGGATATTATTAGGTATAAAATGTAAATTGTCCATATTTAAAAAAAAAAAAATACTATTGTGAAGCACTTTTTTTTTTTTTTTTTACAATTCATTTATTTTAGACTTTTTGGTTTTTGTACTTAATAACTCACTTGGATGAATATTTATGATGTGGTCTCACATTTGATTCTAAATTTAAGAAATAAAACTCTTTAAGAATATATAATTTAGGACACATGGCGCAAAATTAGAACTCTAATTTGAAATTTTAATTTGAGTTTCTCTTAGTTTCACCTATTATTATATATATAGATATAGATTAAAGATGTGGGTTCCAGATACCTCAACTAATAAAATCTCCTGTTATTGAATAAGAGATCTTTCTATTCACATCCCTTTTCCTCAATTAGCAGAAGAAGTTGAGGCGTTGGCATGTTGCAAAGCTGTTTGGTTTGCATTGGAAATTGGATCAAGGGAGATTATATTTAAAGGTGATACTACTGTAGTGATTCTAGTACTAGAGAAAGAAAAAAACAAATAGAGTGTGTTTGTTTAAATTTATATGAAAAAAGATAAGACATGAGCAGCAGTGGCAACTCTAAGAATATTTTTCAGGGGGGTCATTAAGAAACTTAAATTAAAAAAAATTTAATAAAAAGATAATTTGAATATATTGAGTTATTGACCAAAAAAAAAAAAAAAAACCCGCAAAAACTTGAAGTTTTATAGTTTCCTTCTATGAATTTTCATAATTTGAAATCATCACATAATAGTTAATTATCGGTTATCATTATCTATTGTAAATATGGGTAAGTGTGACCATTTTATTTTGTTAAGTTATCTTTATTATTTTTATGCAATTTCCATTATCTATTTCTCATCGTTTTTATGAACATATTTTAAACTAAATGACAAAACTCAACTCACTTGCACTATATTAATTATTGACCCACACAATTACACTTGTCCATATATAAATAATACATTTTTTTTAGAATAATAAGTATTTTTAACACACACACACACATGGGAGAAGGTCTTAAAGAAATTGACAATGGTGTATATCCAAAAAGGTCTAACTTTGGATACACAGCATAGATTTTAAACCTCTTTAACTCACACTCATTTTCCAATGTGGGATTAACCCACTATTTTTTATTTTGAGAATACTAAATATTTTTAATACACACATGGGGGGATGGGATATAAATAATACACTAAGTGTCTATTTAACCAATCAAATTATTGAACAATCACTAAATTTATAACAAAAGATTATTTTAACATGATAACAATATACACACATGTAACAAACCTTCTATATTTTGTAATTATTAAATTATATAGAAGGCGCGTCTATTTAAATTTCAAAGATAAGGAGATTGTAAACTGCCGAGAACGTGGGATAAGTGGGAGGTTTTAAAATGTGAGCTTTTATTTTACGAATTTGTCTCCTTTAACTGACTTGAAAGTGAGCAAGGAAGGGATATTTTGGGATATCCAAGACTTAAAGTCCACAGCTTAAACAATTTGGAAGTCCCATAAGTAGTAGTATAGATATAGATACTTAGTTACATTGTCTAATAAAATACAAATACTGTTGTCATTTTTAAAAATAATTAAATTCAATGCATCTATGACTTTGAATTTAATTGGAGAACCTAATGTATTGTAATTAAGGTATTATACAAGATTTTCCCCTTTGGAACGAAGGAATTTCTTCCAATTTGTTATAAAAGGTCATTCACATGCATAGGTGGATAGTCTTTTGAGTTATCATCTAGTTAGTTGAATGAACTTTCTTTCTTCTAAACTAGGCCCTTTTGGATTACACCACTGTAAGTTTCTTTAAATACCTTCTCCCCTCTCCCCATGTGTGTTTGTAAGTTAAAAATATTTAGTATTCTCACAAAAAAAAAAAAAAAAAAAAAAACTTCTTCTAAACTAATATGGAGTAAAAATCCTATCTAAAATTAACTAAGTTCATTACTTGCAGTATTTCAATTTTTTTTTTTTTTTTAAATTAACCGTGTTATTACATTGCCTAATGAGTCATATATTTGAATTTAATTGTAATTGAAGAAAAATATTACCTTTTGTTTTGTGCTGTATTAGTCAATACATCCACATAAATGAATTAATTGTAAAAATACTAAAACTGGGGAATTATTGAACTAAATTTAAGTTTTACATTCAATGTTACTTAAAAATCTATACATTGTGGTCAAGAGTTTTGTAACTCAATTGACGGAAAATTATTAGATACTCCCGGAGTACCATAAATGCGTACTCCCCACTCTCACATAAATGGTAGGTCCTACCATGAATTTAATTAGTGGGATCCACCATTTATGTGAGAGGAGGAAGTATGCATTTATGGTACTCCGAGAGTACATAATAATTTCCCCTCAATTGACACTTCCTGATGTTTCCAATAGAGTTGTCCATGGTTAAAATCCTTCATACCCATTCTACTATCGAATTATTAAAAAAATAAAAATAAAAATCTATACATTGTGCACAATGAATTTCTAGCATCCGGTTTAAACAATTTGACGACTATTGTTTATATAGAGGTAGGTAAAATAGTGTGGTTGTGAAGTTTTATATTCCAATTTATCCATCGATTAATAATATTATAATTACCATTTCCTCAATCTCATTTATCAATTAATAATTAAAGATGTGGGTTTCAAATACCTCAACTAATAAAATCTTTTGTTATTAAATAAGTGATTTTTCTATTCGCATCCCTTTGCCTCGATTAGTAGAAGAAGTTGAGGCGTTGGCATGTTGCAAAGCTGTTTGGTTTGCACTGGAAATTGGATCAAGGGAGATTATATTTAAAGATTATACTACTCCAGTGATTCAAGTACTAATGAGCTTTATGAGGTTTTATACTCCAATTTCATCCATCAATTATTTATGAAGTTTTATTCTCCAATTTCATCCATCAATTAATATTTTATCATTACCCTTTTCTCAATTTCATCTATCGCCAAGTCTATTAACGTAGACTTGTAACCTAGTGAGACATTAGGCTCCGTTTGTTTTGAAATAAAATATTTTCAAATGTAAAATATTTTACAAGTAAAAAATTTTACGGTAAATATTTTCAGTAAAACATTTTCAAGTGTTTGGATTGTCCTAGAGACTCGAAAATGCAAGCACAAATCAGCCACCACCGACCACCACTGGGTGCAAGCACAAACCACCAACAACAGTATCAAATCTAGATCGGGAAGAAGGAAAATAAAAGGCCATCACTGCCGCTGCCACTAACCGGCCATCATCAACACCGGAACCCACCCCCAACACCATACCCAACCGCCAAACTCAAAACAAACCCCAGCAAAACCATCCCCAGCCACCAAATCCATACCCATACCTAGCCACCACAACAAACCATTAATCACCCAACACCATACCCAGTCGCCAAATCAAAACAAAACCCAGCCACCAAAACCCAAAACTAAACCCATCTACCAAACTCAAAACCAAACCCACTACCGACAACCCACCTATCTATATTTGAGAGATGCGGCCTAAAAGATATTAGGAACATGAGGAAGAGTGTAGAAGGGAGGAGAGAGAGACACAGCAACCTAGATTGATGATTGGCACAACAATTACTGCCACAACCTCTATGCTGGAGACATCGACGCTGACTGCCTCACCGCTCACCGGTAGGAGTCCGAATGGATTGCCAGAGAAAAGAAGAAAGATGAGGGAGAACTTGAGAGTGAGAAGGTATAGTAGTCGTGAGAGAGGGAGAGCAAAAACTGAGAGGGACTGAGTTGTGAGGAAGTGAAAGTATCGGGTAAGAAAGCGCAGAGCAAATGTAAAATGTTTTATCAAAATTTTAAGTGTAAAATATTTTACACAAATTTTCCTAGGTTGATTTGGTTGACTGAAAATATTTTACTTTTGACTAAATATTTTACTGCAAAACAAACATGGTAAAATGGGAAAATATTTTCCTGAAAATATTTTACATCGAAACAAACAGAGCGTTAAATGGATGTGTGTATGGCATGTGTTGGTCTTGTTGAGATGCCAAGATGCTTGCCCATTGGGAGGATTAATGGGCCACCCCATCCTGTATGGATCGGTAGCCGTCACAAACATAAAATAGTTTTTTTTTTAATCAATTTCATTTATCAATTACTAATTAAAGATGTAGATTTTAGTTAGATCAATAAAATATATTTGTTGTAAAAACCAATTGTTGACTTGGTCTGATGGTAAAAAACAATTATTATGAAGCATATGCTATAGGTTGAGATTTTCTATTGTACGTATCAAAAAACAAATCAACAATGAAAGATGAGCATATCACACACAATTCCATACACTTTTTCATCTACACGTATTTCAAAAAATTACAAACAACATTACTCAAACTCCTCTACCAAACATGCATCATTTTGTACGTATGTGGAGCACACATGTATTTCGCATTTTATTTATATAATCTTAATTACTTCTTACCCAATTTTTTTTTTTTTGGAGAGAAACCTAATAAATTATTTAGATCTTATAACATTGAAGGTAATATAATATTAGTTAAAATTTATAATATATATTATAAATTTTAACTAGTATTATACATCTGCTACGGCCACCAGGAAAAAAAATGAAACTAAAAATTAAATACAAACTGAACAGATATCCAATGTAATCGTGGACCGAATCAAAAGTTCAAACTTGAGGGCCAAAACATGAAATAAACAATTTGCATCTTTTAAGAACAAAAAATATATTAAGACCCAAAATTAAATTAATGTATTTAAAATCTAAATTTGCATATATTTAGTATTGACAAAATATAAATATTTGAAAAGCACAAAATAATTATTTTTAAATACATTTCAACTCAATCACATTTTAACATTGAATTTGAATATTAAAAATATTGATACCAATACCAATAACTAATTTTTATATTAAAAAAATTAACAATAATTTGAATATTAAAAAAATTCAAATAAGTTGATATATAAATTGATATTGTAGTGGGATGAATATCAGGCTCACTTAACATCAGCCTACACAGTGGAAATAAGTCCAACGTTGACTGGCCCATTTTTTAGAATTGAACCTCAGACCATTGATTAAACGTAGCACCCTCCCAAATTCAAAAGCCGAGATCACATTTAAGGTCTAGTCGAGCTTCCGAGGTAAAACTCTAGAAGATATAAACTTCATCGAGGATGCTTTCTGAAGCTTCCTAATGATTCTACAATGACCACCGCATTAATGAAGGTCACCTGCCTGGCACTACCACATTTAATGTAGAAGGACAAGCCTAAACAGTGAAAAGAAGCCCTAAAAGTCTCCTTTTATGATGAATAGTAAGGAACAAAGAGCCCGATAAGATAGGAAGTTATCTAGGCGGACGCTTGAACAGTAAAAAGAAGCTCCGAAAGTCTCATTTCATGATGAGTAGTAAGGAAGAAAGGGCTCTATAAGACAAGAAGTTATCCAAGTGGATGCCTGAACAATAAAAAGAAGCCCCAGAGGTTTCCTTTCAAGATGAATAGTAAGGAAGAAAGAGCTGGATAAGACAGGAAGCTATCCAGATGGACAAGAAAAAAAAGCATTGAAAAAAGGAGATAAAGCATATATAAGGAGAGAGGAAGATGAAAAAAAGGGGGACACAAATAATACACGAAAAGAAGAAGAAACTGAAAGAAAGAGTGAGAGAGTATCCATTTTCTGGAGAAAAGTCTTTGTAACACGATCTATAAGATTAAATAAAGAGGAGTTCATCTCCATACATTTTTTACATAGTTACTAATGTGTTCTCATCTAAGTTTCCCATTGTGGATCTATATTAGCCCATAATATAAATTAGTTGTAATCCTTATATTGCTAAGTATCTCAAATCTCTAAGCTAAGGTTTTTGGTCATACAGATACCAATAACTAATTTTTATTAATTAAAAAAGAAGAAAAGTTTATGTAAAATTAGTTTTTGTTAGGACTATACGCAAGTTATATTTGATAAATTGAGGGAAAAAGTTTCAACCAATCTACCATTGGCGGGTTGGAAAAGTTCCAAGCCACAGTCGACCCACCAACTTCTAAAAACAATATGTTTATTGAAAATTTGGGCTATTTGACTTGGCGGAATGAGCGCATTAGGTGGGTTAGTTTTAGTTATGTGTTGTATACTAAACTTCAAAAATTATTTTATCACTTAGGATAAATTTAAGAAGTGGTATTTTTTTTTCTTCTAAACCCTAAAAACCCTTGAAGAATCACAGGAAGTGACCCATTTTTCCATGGGTCAAAGTATACAAGTTTTAAGTTGGGAAAGTAACATTTTTTTTTTGATACCAGTGAAACAAAAG